>JALAZF010000069.1:15605859-16999218 GCA_022829125.1 Lathyrus tuberosus
GCACCAGCCAGATGAGCGAAATTGATAATATGGGAAGTTAATATGTGTGACACAAGTCGCAAGAAGCAAGAACGCTTCTGTATCTGATCGTGATCAGTCAGATCCAAGGATGTCGATATTGTGAATGCAATGCTCTTGTAGATGCTCTCTGAAAGTGGTCGAGATTCTGAAGATTGCGAAGCTTCTGAAGAAGAGAACCGAAGTGCTGAAGACTCTCATGACTTGAAGTTCTGAAGGCGGAAGGCTCTGAAGACCAAGTACAGAAAGACTCTGAAGACTTATGTGTTCTGAAGATTAAGGTTCTGAAGATCAAGTATTGAAGACTCTGAAGATAGATTCCTAATGGACAAGTTCTGAAGTTTCGGAAGACTTGAAGAAGTAAAGGATAATGTGCTTAAAGACAAGTGCTGAAGTTCTTAAGACTGATTCCTAATGGACTTCTTCAAATAACTGAAGACTTGACGTATCAGATATCCTGACTAAGAAGACTCTACTCATGCTTCATCAATTAAACATCAGAAGCCTCTGAGGTTCAGAAGTCACATGTTACCGTTGTGAGTAACTGTACATGGCGCCCAAGAAAGATATATCCCATCACTTCTCCCACAGCAAAAAGGAGATGTGTCAGTACAGCTAATTATTACACAACGTCTCTTTTCCAATAGCCAACAGTATTTCAAACGACTATATTTCTACTGGGCTATTTAAAAGGGAAGAGTATTCGCTTCTAAGAGACAACGAAGGACGTCAACGACGACACAGTTCACAAATCGATTCATTCCATCAAAGGTGAATTGATCAAGTCATTGTGTGAAGATAGCAACAACGATGAGTTCTTGTTGTAACACTTAGAATATCCAAAGCTATAACCATTTACACATGGCCATTGTTGTTGAAGCTCAAAGATCATCATTCACCACAACAACAATGAATTGGTATAGAAGTTGTTGATGAAGAAGACAACATTGCAAATCAGTCAAGTCATCAACCACCTTCTCGTCAGCGTTACATTTAAGATCTGAAGCAAGGAGTTGTTGCTCAAAGCTTGCTCACCCCAAAGACGAAGAAGAAGAAGATCTACAAGATGTCAACAACTGTCAAATCATTATACATCTCTGTAGTTTCTTAGAATAGCAAGGAGCTGTTGCTTACATCTTGCTTGAACACTTGTGTGTTCTTTTGTACTTAAACTTAGGAGTAATCTGCTTGTTAAGAAGCATATTTATAATCTCCAGTTAAACTAATTCTTGGTGAATTAGGATTCCTTGAGTGGTCAGTGTGACCGGAGACTCGAGAAGACAATGGCGAGATGTCATTGTGGGAAAAGCCTGAAATAGGGTCTGTAGCGTTATATTCATTGCGATGAATCCCTGGACATCTAGCTGTGAAAGCCTAGCAGTAGATCTTGAGAGATTGAAACCTGCAGGTCAATGTTCGTTATATTCATTAAGTTGAATCCCTGAATGGTTCATTGTATGTTAGTCACAGTGCGGCTGTGCAAGTGGTTAGTCATCGGCTGTTGCCCGTGCATCTGTAATCGAGATTGATTATAGTGGATTAAGACCTTGTGTTCAAGGCGAAATCACCTGAGGAGGGTGGACTGGATTAGCCTTTGTGGTGAACCAGGATATATCGTGTGTTCTTTACTCTTATGCTTAATGTCTTAGTTTATCTTTCTATATAGAGTATCAGAACCTTACACACGCAAGTCAGAACCTTGGAGCTTAACTCTGATAAGCTTTTGCTCTGCAAGTTCTGAGAAATGGATCTTATATTCAGACTCTTGTTAGTTCTGAAGCCTTATGCTTAGCAAGTCTGAATTTAATGTTGCCAGTCAGAGTCTCTCAACGAACTCTGATGTAATCCTTAGTGATTCAACAACAAGAAATGAAAAGTAGTCAAAAGAGCAAATACACAATTCAAACCCCCCTTTCTTGTGTCTTTCTCGTACCTTCATCGGCTTGTTCCCGCTTTCATCAAGGAATTCATACTTCAAATTAGAAGGAAGCACCTTCAATTCAAGTTGAACTTTCTCATCACTTGGTTCTTTCTTCAACTCTTCATTCTCAACTTCCCATGGTTGTAATTCTTTGAGAGATTCAGGCTCTTTCAAACATTCTTCAAGAGCTCTTTCTTCTTCATCGAAAAATACTTCAAAAGCATCATCAAGAGTCATTTCCAAAGGAGACACTATATGAACATGCTTATAAACCTCCAAAGTTGCTTCTTATATTGCATCGAGACGAAAGCTATCATGTTTGTCTTTTGAATGCTGCATTGCTTCGAATAGATTAAAAGATACCTCTTCATTTAGAACCCGCACTTTCATAAGGCCATCATCAACATCTATCATCATGCGAGTGGTCTTCATGAAAGGGCGACCTAGAATTAGAGGAGCATCCTCATCCTCTTCCATATCAATAATAATGAAGTCCACCGGAAAGAAAAATTTATCAACTTTCACCAACACATCTTGCGCCAACCAAATCGGATGAGTGGTTGATTTGTCGGCCAATTGCAATGTCATCTGGATGCCCTTAATTTCAATGTTCCCAAGCTTTTTCACAATAGATAATGGAATGAGATTGATGCTTGAGCCCAAATAAATAAGGCCATTTCCAACAAAGACATTACTAATTGTAACGGGTAAGGTAACTCGCCCCGGATCGGCTTCTTTCTTCGGAAGAGTTCTTTGAATAATAGCACTACAATTTGCCGCAAGAACAACGGTTTCCGGCTCCGAATATTTCTGCCTCTTTGTAAGAATATCCCTCATAAATTTGGCGTACTTCGGCATTTGCTCTACAGCTTCGGAAAAAGGGATGTTGATTTGTAGCTGTTTAAAGATATCCATGAATCTTGAGTATCGCCTAGCATTGTCTTTCCTTGTCGGCACATGAGGGTAAGGCATATTTTGCGCCGGTATCGGATTCATCTTCTCCTTCTTGACTCTCACATGTTTCTCTTTTTTCTTCACTTCCTCCACACACTCATTTTCAACTTCAACAATATCATCATTTTTCTTTTCAACTTCCACATTATCATTTTTCTTTTCAACTACAACCTCATTATCATTTTTCTTTTCAACTATAACCTCATTATCATTTTTCTTTTCAACAACTTCCTCATCACTATCCTCCTCAACAATACCATCAATTTTTTATTCTTCCACACTTTTGTCATTTTCTTTTGCTAACTCCTTCCCACTTCTAATAACGATTGCTTTGCAATGCTCCTTCGGGTTTACTTGAGTATTTGCGGAGAATGAAGAACCCGATTGTTGCTCGGCTAGTTGTTTTGCAAGTTTCCCAACTTGATTTTCGAGATTCTTTATCGCCGCATCGCTACTCTTTTGGTTGGCCATAGACATTTGAATGAATTGATTCAAAGTGTCTTCCAACTTAGAGCTAGCAACCGGAGGTGATGGAGGTTGATAAGGATTTTGCTGGCTTGAGGAACTGCCACCATAACCTTGATTATTTTGATAGTTCCCCCTCGGTTGATATCCTTGATTGTTTTGGTAATGTTGTTGAGGATTGTTTTTATAAGGTTGTTGTTGTTGTCTTCCTTGATAATCTCGTTGATTGTTCATGTAGTTCACTTCTTCAAATCCCGGTGGAGGACAAAATCCGGTGTCGTGCTCTCCTTTGCAAAGTTCACAACATGCAACTCGCTTACTCTTGCTCGGTTGCTCATGTATTTCCTTCAATTGTTGTGGAAGCTTCGACATTTGTTGAGTCAAAAGTTCCACTTGTTGAGATAAAAGCTTATTTTGAGCTAGTATAGCATCATTAGTTCCCAATTCCAAAACTCCCAGAGTCCTTTGAGAAGGACCACGGTTATGGCTTCCCCGATGGTCATTCAAAGCCATCTTATCAATAATGGCAATGGCTTCTTCGGCACTATTTCTCATCAAAGATCCACCTGCGGTGGCATCCAACAATGTTTTCTGCACTAGTTAAAGTCCATTCTGAAAAAATATGAATTTGAGACAATACATCAAAGCCATGCCCCTTGCATTTCCTCAACATAGATTTGAATCTCTCCCACGCTTCGTTGAGAGATTCGTTTGCACCTTGTGTAAACACTGCTATTGCGGTCTTTGCCTCCATGAAACGATTATGTGAAAAAAATCGCTCCAAAATTTTTTCTTCAAGTAAATTCCAATCAGTCATTATTGCCGTCGACTAATCAAGATATCATTCCTTGGCCTTCCCAATGAGGGAATACGGTAATAGTCTTTTAAACAGAGATTCCTCTTCAGCTTCGGGCGCACCAGTTGCTCCCACAATCTCATAGAACTTTGTCAAATATGTATAAGGATCCTCATGATCCATACCAGTAAAAGGACTCTGATATAGAAGCGAGAGAATACCAGTCTTCATTTCTGAATGTCGGCCGTTATGAGCATTACGAGCAAACTGTGCATTATGTCTTGGACTGTTGGTACATGGTCTAGAAGCAAGTGGTGGTGGTGGTGGATCCATAGCTGGAAGTAATTGTGGAAATGATGGTGGTGTAGAAGTCAAACTTCCCTCTTGTTCTTGCCTTTGTCTAGCTAGTTGCCTCCTTCGTCTCGTTCTGCCATTGATTCTACGAACGGTTCTTTCAATCTCAGGATCGAACAGAAGTTGGTCCACCGGTAGTTTTCCTCGCATAAAACAAAGTCTGCACACTAAACAAAACAAATCAACAAGCTCAAGAAAAAGTTAACAAGCTTAAAACAAAACAACTATTGCAATGCTTGCAATATCAATCAAAAATCCCCGGCAACGGCGCCAATTTGTTGGAATACAAATAGAGTTAGAGTTTTGTTATTGTTCCACAGAGATTGTTAGAGATATCACTGCCTTTCTACAGTTGAAAAGGTTTTAAACTTAAATCGGAACAAAGGGTTTTGGTTATTTTCAGTCGGAACGTTTGCATTCAAAGTTAAGTAATGAACGGTAAAAGGATTTGTTTTAACAATTTATACAAACATGTCAAGATTATTCGCCGGTAATCCGTTTTCATACGTATATCTTCGAAAAAGCGTGTGAACTTTCTAACGATAAATAAACTCACATATCCTCTCAACAAGTTTCTCTCGAACACTTGTTGTGGGATTTATCATATTGATCCTTTGTTGATCTCTCACACAAACTATCAATATGATAACATTTAAGAACAATATTTATGAACATCAACATTCAAAACTATCTCTAGCCTCATGAATAATTGATGGATTGAAACTTAGGTCAAGTTTTAACACATATCTCTCAATCATGAATCAAAACAAAAGATGAACCATAAAAACAAAGTTTCTTCTCTATATTTATCATTAACAAAGTTCACAAACTTAATACAATATCAATACATACAAAAATGATGGATTACCTCCACTAATCTTGACACTAGAAGTGCTTAGCTACCCATTGTCATGGTAGCTTCTCAAACAAGAAAATGGAGACAAGAAACAAGCATCAACGACGATCTCTCAACACTTGATGCTCCAATTCTTCAAAAATAGGATACTACAGTGTTTACAAGGTTTTTGCTCTAAGGAAATGTGTAGGATCCCCAAAAAATCTGATCTAATCTATTTATAAGGGGGCTGAGTTACGCAGAGCGCGCAGCACCGCGCTAAGCGCGCTGCACTTTATTGTTAAATCGCCCTAGACCGCGCTTAGCGGGCTATAGACCGCGCTAAGCGAGCTACCTACTGGAAAATGCTCCCAGGCCGCACTAGGAGCGCGCTAAGCGCGCTTGCAACATGCTTCAAAAATCCAATTTCTTCAAAAATGCTCCTTAAAAGCCTTCCATGCTCCAAGCTTCCATTGAAATGCTAAAACCTACATTTATAAACACAAAAGTTAAATAAATAAGTCTAATAATGCAATTAAACTATACTATGATTATTTACCGGAAACAACGGGAAAAAGCATCAATTAACAAATAAAGATCTCAAAAGGTGCCAAAAACTAAACTAAATATTAACACATTTTAGCACCTAACAACCTGCACAAACATTTTAGTCATAATGAGCATGCAAGCAAGATCCTATGACCTAATTCTCAGAAGATCATGGCCAAAGGCCAGATGATCTTACAGAGAGAAAGCTGAGAAAGGTAGGACAAATTTAGGGTATGACAGAGGCCCCTATCTAATTGCCTTGCACCCGAGAGGATGAACTATTGCATGGAGTTTGTTTTTAGGTTAAAAGTCAATTAGATACCTACGATTGATGGTATGGCCTCAGATACTAATACTGAAATCGTACTGCCCCAAGTTGAAGAGGCAGGGGACGGTTCTCCATCATTTGGTAGATTTTGAGTATTTGGCGGATTTGGATTCACCATCCTTCTTATGTATCTCCTTCTAGGTCTCTCTTCGTTACTAATGGCTATTTTACCACTCATAAGTTTCATGCAACGAAGTGTAGAAAGATTGTAAAAACAAAGCATTTAAAAAGTAAAAATGTTTCACACACTATAACACTGTCCCACTGGCCGTGCCAATTTACTTACCGTGAAAATTGGTAAACAACCGCTGGTCTCCAAATATTGGTTAACGTGCAGGATCAACCAGTGAATCCTAGGACATGTGCTTAGTGTTTTTAAATTGATGTTTGAGAAATAATGAATGCTTCGACAACATTCATGTTTAGAAAATAGTTTGCTTCTAGAGATAAAGAAAATTATAGAACAAATGAATGGTTGAAAGTGCAATAAAATGCGCTGAAACTAACTTATAAGAAATAAAGGTAAATTAATGGGCAAAAACATAAACTGGCTTTTATTAAAATGTAAACAAATAACTGGTGTTTATCAAACGTACATTTTCTCAACAAACTCGTTTCTCTACACACGGGTACTTTGAGTATTTGAGTGATTTTATACAAACTTGAATACACACGAAATCCTAACACTAAGACTTCCTATTTATATTGAATCGAAATAACTGCCCCTAACAGCCTCTCTCCTAAATGAAAACAAATGGCACTCGACATGCCTTCGACTTCCCAGCGTACTCCGCGTGTCCTTCTTTTGAAAACTGGATAAGGACAATATTCCCTCTTTGATTCAAATTCAAAAATCAAGTCGAAAATGTCATCCGTAACATCCCGTCGAAATACCACTCCAATACTTAGGAGATTCTCCTAAGTCCGTCTAGTCATCTTTCCTTTTGTAAGGAGTGATTTCGACTGGGCTTCCAACGTTGAACTTGCCTTGTTGAAATTCATCGTAACTTGGCAAAAATTTCCTTTTCCCTTATTTTTTCCATGAATTAAACTAGGCATCGAAATTAAGAGCCAACACACGGCCTTTGGCCAACGAGCTTTCCCTGCCAATTCGTCTTCCCTGCCGAAATTGGCAGGAATTTTATGGAGAACAAAATGTAGATTTAAAATAAATGATAATTGTAACACTTTTATTTATCATTTAGTTTTGTTTTTTAGTTTTATTTATCATTTGGTTTTGTTTTTTTAGTTTTACTCATTTTTTCATCATTTATTTTTAGATTTCAGCTGAGTTAAAGGGTCGAATGACAACATGATGTTATTCTTTAGTATGAAGAATCATAATTTCTAGAATTATGAATGGGTAAAACAAGGTACTTGTCCTCGGAGAGTTTTGTATTTTAGTTTTACTATTTTTTTATCATTTATTTTTAAATTTCAGCTGAGTTAAAGGGTCGAATGACAACACGATGCTCTTCTTTAGTATGAAGAGTCATAATTTCTAGAATTATGAATGGGTAAAACAAGGTACTTGTTCCGGAGAGTCTATGGAAATGTACATTAATAATTCTCTAGGTTTGTTCCATACTACAATCTTTTCTTGGTGTTTAGAAATTCCAACTCTACTAATTATAAAAAAAATCTATGGAATAAACCTAGAACATTATTAATATACCTTTCATATGTACCATGCTTTATCTCTGGATAGTTCCAAAAAGACTAGTCATACTAAAAGAAGGCCATGATGTTGTGTAGCGAGCCATTTTTGTCGGTGACGCGACCACCTTATCGCTGGGCTTTCCTCACCGCAATGGTAGGAGTGGGGTGCTACTTTCTGATTTCTTATTTATCCCATGAAGCTGGAAGGGAAAGAGAAGCTATCTAAAACTAACCTTGCACGCGGATGTTTAACTGAACAAACGCTTAAAAGAGATTGGGGGGGGGTCCGGGGTCAGGTTATACAATGGGGAGTTGTCAATTACCCATTCTATATGTGGTTATCCACAGGATATTAGCTTTAGGTTTCACTTTATACTTGATGGTGTTTATCCGCTAATGGGTTGAGAAAGTTTCTTGGGAAGTATGAGTGAGTGAGTGAGTTGATGTTGATGTTCGGGTTTTCCCGATGTTTTTGGTAAGGTACTAGACCTGAGGTTTTTTATTAGTATGAAGGTACTGGACCTAGAGTTTTTGATTAGTATGCTCGCTAAGATTTCGCAATCTTATGCCTACGTATTCCCGTTTAAACAAAACAGGGAAATCAGAGCAATCGTAGTTCCTCCTATTCTAAGGGAGGAAAAAGATATTTGGTGTCTTGTTCAAAGCCCAAGATTGAAGCTAAAAGGTTTATTTGTGTCTTGTTCAAAGCCCAAGATTGAAGCTAAAAGGTTTAACTAAGAGAGAACTTGTCATCTCTAAAGAGGTATTATTGATTTTTGTGTGCCTTGATCAAAGCCCAAGGTTGAAGCTAAGAGGTTGATAGACTCCACTGGGGAAATCCTTACCCAAAGCCTAAGAGGAGGCTGGTTAAGACCAACTCAACTAGAGAGTGTGTATATTGGTGTCTTGTACAAGGCCCAAGATTGAGGCAAAAAAAGAGACTGACTCTTTTGGGGATATCGTTATACAAAGCCTAAGAGGAGGCTGAAAGTTTGACTTTTTCGGGGAAAATATTCTGTATGTCTTGTACAAAGCCCAAGATTGAGGCTAAAAAGGGAAATTTAACTGACTCGGGTGAGGATATTTTTTATGTGTCTTGTACAAAGCCCAAGATTGAGGCTGAAATGAGTTTGACTCTGCTTGGGAAATTATTCCTCAAAGCCTGAAAGAAGGCTGGGAGGAAGTGACCTCGCTGGGGAAGATATCTGTCCCCAGGCTTAAGAGAAGGTTATGAAAATTTGTGTCTTGTACAAAGCCTAAGATTGAGGCTAAAAGGGTTTGACTCAACAAGAGAGTGCTTTTATCTGTCATGTATAAAGCCCTGGATTGTGGCTGAACAAGCTGGAGAAATTATTCTACACAACTTGAGAGGAGGCTAGCTCTAGCTAGGGGAAATCTTTACATCAAACCTACGAGGAGGCTGAAAAAAAGATTGACTCAACAAGAGAGTATTTTTGCCAGTCTCGTACAAAGCCCGAGATTGAGGCTAAAAAGGCTGACTCAACGAGAGAGTGCTGAGAGGTGACTGACTCAACAAGAGAGTCCGAAAATGTGATTGACTCAACAAGAGAGTCTAAAAAGGTGATCGACTCAACAAGAGATTCAAAAAAGGTGATCGACTCAACAAGAGAGTCTAAAGAAGTGATCGACTCAACAAGAGAGACTGAAAAGGTTAGCTCCACTGAGGAGAATCATTGTACAAAGCCCAAGAGGAGACTGACTTTACTGAGGAAAGGCCATTATACCAAGCCTAAGAGGAGGCTATCTTTCTGCTGGGGATTATTGAGATCCCTAGGCAGGTCCAAGTGGGGAATTAACTCTTGCTGAGGGTTCCAGAAGAGTTGAGATAACAGATGCCTTGAGGTTCTGATTTGGGATAGTGTTATGCTGATGATAAACTGACCCTGGTTTGGGGTTTTTAGGAGAGAGACTGGGTTTTAGACTTTACTGGAGATTAATCCAGAAGAACCGGGGTATCTCCTATGTTTTTTAGGGAACTTAAGAATGTCTTTGAGACTCAAGGGGATTAGACTGTCCAAGTCTACTAGTATGGAAGAGTTTTATCTTTTGTATGATGCCCAAGAAGAGGCGGGTGTATTAAGGGATGAGAATCAACACTAAATTGGTCAGATGTTTGACACTGGAAATACTGCTCTATGATAAGTGCAAGTTGTAACTATTTTTGTATATATGTTTTGTTGCACTTATCGATACTTTTTAGTAAATATCGATCGAATAAACCCCATTTTGTGTATAAATACGTTAGTTAGTATATATTTGTGTTTTTGATTAATTTATGTAAAGATTAATGGTTTTCCATTCATTTTGTAGGTAATTAAGCATTGTTAGAGTAATGAGGAATAAAGGCTCCAGGATGTGTCATTTGAAGCAATAATAGGGAGCTGAAGAAAACCAGAAAGTTCAGCTTGTTCGCTTTACGAAGGAGCCATCGAACATTCGTTTTGCGAATGTCTGGCGAGTTCCCCAGCGAAGGAGTCCAGAATTGGACAGGGGAGAAAGGAACCAAAGTTCGCTTTGCGAACTGTGCAGCGAGCATTCGCTTTGCGAATAAATTATTCGCACTGCAAACTTCTAGAAATTTGCATAGCCGGTTTGACTGTTCAGAGGCACTTAAGTGCCATTTTTTTAGGCTCACCTTGCGAGTAAAACATTCACAAAGCGAACGTGACAGATTTTGAAAGTTTATATATGTTATTTTCATTCATTTTTAGGTTATGGTTTTGGGGATTCTTGCTCCAACTCCATCAAACTTCACTTTTCAGTAGATTAGCTTAGAAAACAACATGGAAGCTTGCATACAGATGATTCGGAGTGAATTTCTCATCGACCGGCTCTGACAATCCGCGAGATGTTTGGTTTATTCCTATTCTTCTTTATGTATTCTTTTGTATTGGGTGTTTGTATAGTTACTATGAACATATGTATCTTTGTTGATCATAATATTGTATAAAATCTGCTTTACAAATCTTTATCGATGTCTTCCTTGATCTTTTTGCATTTATATTTGGATTTGTGTTGTGTTAGAGATAAACATCATGAATCTTGATTAGGGATGGATATCTATTGTCTAGATGCTAGAGATAGATTTAGATAATAATCTTTATGGTGTCGGAACTTAATGCCTTCCGTGTTTCGAGGCGTCGTGCGCGAGAGTGACGACGAGAGTAATACGGTTGCTCTCTCAGCTCAATGTGCCAGAGATGGACACTGTTGTGAGCGATACTGGATGATTTTGATGAGTATTGTAGTATAGTGAAAATGATCGATAAATTTATGTTTGTGACAAGTGGATTATATGTATGCTTGATAAGTTTCTTTTCTCTGAAGAATGAATTCTTTTTATTTTAATATTTACTTTTCTGCATTTACTTTTAAACCATTTTAAACCCAAACTCATTAACGCGAGAGATTGTCGAACGACATTCTTTTCCTCGAATCGATCTCTGTGGACACGACATAAATCCCGGAGGGAATTCTTTTCGAAAATAAATATTTTTACTGCTTGCCCTATTCTGCATTCAACAAAATGGCGCCATTGTCGGGGATTGGTTTTGATATTGAGTCGCATTGCGATAATTTCTTTGTTTTTGAGTTGTGTACATATCGTATATATTGTCTGTTTCCATTATGTTTGTTCAAGTGTTGTATACATTTTGTTCCCATAACGTTTGTTTAAGTGTTTGGTTAGGACACTTGCTTTTAGTTTGCGCGGTGAGACATCACCATGGCATGAATGAAGGAAGTTGCTAGCTAAGCATTGTAAAGGCGTCGAGCTTACGACGTAAAACAAGCGTGTTGTATTATTTTCTTTTGTTGTGGTAGCTTAGGTAGTGTGGTGAACTTGTTTAATGCATTTTCACTCGGTCTTTTAGTTTGTTTATACTAATAATTCTTGTGTTGTCAATGAGCTTGTTTTGAGTAGCTTGTGGAAATTTAAGGTGATGTTTCAAGTTTGATCGTTTCAACTTGCGGATGTATGGTAATGATATTGTTAAGTTTTGTACTCGTCCAAGGTATGTATTTATCGCTTTCTTGACTTTAGCATATTCATGATACTTAGGCTTTTTACAAACTTCCATGCCATTCATTCTTTTGTATACTTGTTCTTGTTGTGAATCACTTTAGTTCCCAACCTTTTTGTGAGGTGGCTTTCCATTGTTCATATATGCGGAGTACCAACATTCTTGTTTTAACTGGATTTTATTATGTTGAATCTTTTGTTTGTGTTGATTATGTGAAAGCATGAAAAGGATCAAGGCAATTTTGTTTCATTTTGAGCACAACTACCTAGCCAAATAGTCAATTCACCTTGTGAGCGTGTGATCTTTCATAACCCCTTTGAGCTTTTTGATCCATGTTTTATTTGAACTTAATGCTTGTCTATGAGTATTTAATTCACCTATTTTTTATTGGATTTTGTTTTTTCTTGGACCTCAACTTTGTGTTGTTCTATGGATTTTTTTCCTTGCCTTAGAAAGTAGGGAGTATTCACATGATGATGTGGTTGAATTCAAGTTGGGGAGAGAATGATTGTTTACTCATTTGTTGGATTCTATGAGGAAAGAGAAAGAAAAGAAAAAAGAGAAAAATATGACAAAGAAAAGAAAAGAAAAGAAAAAAATAAAGAAAAAGAAAATCCTTGAGAAAGGAAACAAAAAGAATTCAAATAATTGTGCTAAATAAGTATTGTGTTTTGTGTAACACTTGGGATTTTGGAAGAAGTTTGATTGAAATTTTGTGTTTGAGTCTTTGTGAGTTGATCACTCCCTTAGGTTTAAGCAAGTTTTTGTTTCAATTACCTTTAGAAATTGCCCCTTGTTTGTTTACCCGACCACGCTACAACCTTGAAAAGTCCTTGTGATTCTTGCCTTTGTATGTTCAATGTGAATTGTTGGATGAATGCATAATTTAGTCTTTTGTTTTCAAGATTGTTGTGTGAGTGTAAAGTACCCCATTTTGTGTTTTTCATCTACCGATGATTGTTTTTGCTAGGTGTGATTCACATTTGAACTTGTGTTGTTTTAGAATTTTTGGCATGATTTTTGTATTTTGCGTTTGTTTCGTGACTATGTTGTCGTCGTAGTTTAGTGGTAAGTATTTACTTTGTGTGTACCGTTTTTTATTTGAACCATACATTTGTTTCCGTTTTTCAAAACTCGTTGATTCGTGATTCTTTGGTTTTTGCGTTTGTTTCTTGAGCTAGTTGATTCTTGTTTGAGGACAAACAAGTTTAAGTTGGGGAGAGTTTGATAAGTGCAAATTGTAACTATTTTTGTATATATGTTTTGTTGCACTTATCGATACTTTTTGGTAAATATCGATCGAATAAACCCCACTTTGTGTATAAATACGTTAGTTAGTATATATTTGTGTTTTTTATTCATTTATGTAAAGATTAATGGTTTTCCATTCATTTTGTAGGTAATTAAGCATTGTTGGAGCAATGAGGAATAAAGGCTCCAGGATGTGTCATTTGAAGCAATAAAAGGGAGCTGAAGAAAACCAGAAAGTTCAGCTTGTTCGCTTTGCGAAGGAGCCAGCGAACATTCGCTTTGCGAATGTCTAGCGAGTTCCCCAGCGAAGGAGTCCAGAATTGGACAGGGGAGAAAGGAACCAAAGTTTGCTTTGCGAACTGTGCAGCGAGCATTCGCTTTGCGAATAAATCGTTCGCACTGCGAACTTCTGGAAATTTGCATAGGTGGTTTGACTGTTCAGAGGCACTTAAGTTCCATTTTTTGAGGCTCGCCTAGCGAGTAAAACGTTCGCAAAGCAAACGTGACAGATTTTGAAAGTGTATATATGTTATTTTCATTCATTTTTAGGTTATGGTTTTGGAGATTCTTGCTCCAACTCCATCAAACTTCATTTTTCAGTAAATTAACTTAGAAAACAACATGGAAGCTTGCATGCGGATGATCCGGAATGGATTTCTCATCAACCGGCTCTGACAATCCGCGAGATGTTTGGTTTATTCCTCTTCTTCTTTATGTATTCTTTTGTGTTGGGTGTTTGTATAGTTACTATGAACATATGTATCTTTGTTGATCATAATATTGTATAAAATCTGCTTTACAAATCATTATCGATGTCTTCCTTGATCTTTTTACATTTATGTTTGGATTTGTGTTGTGTTAGAGATAAACATCATGAATCTTGATTAGGGATGGATATCTATTGTCTAGATGCTAGAGATAGATTTAGATAATAATCTTTATGGTGTCGGAACTTAATGCCTTCCGTGTTTCGAGGCGTCGTGCGTGAGAGTGACGACGAGAGTAATACGGTTGCTCTCTCAGCTCAGTGTCCCAGAGATGGAAAATGTTGTGAGAGATACTGGATGATATTGACGAGTATTGTAGTATAGTGAAAATGATCGATAAATTTATGTTTGTGACGAGTGGATTATATGTATACTTGATAAGTTTCTTTTCTCTAAAGAATGAATTCTTTTTATTTAAATATTTACTTTTCTGCATTTACTTTTAAACCATTTTAAACCCAAACTCATTAACGCGAGAGATTGTTGAACGACATTCTTTCCCTCGAACCGATATCTGTGGACATGACATAAATCCCGGAGGGAATTCTTTCCAAAAATAAATATTTTTGTTGCTTACCCTATTCTGCATTCAACACTCTAGCAAAGGATGACTAAGTTCTGTCTTATACCTTTAAGAGAACTTCAGGGTCCTTGTATTAAGCCCAAGAGAAGGCATGAGAACTTCTAAGAAGCTGGAGGGTCCTTGTACAAAGCCCAAGAGAAGGCGGGGATGCTGTTAGGAAGCCTGTGGGTCTCAAACCAAGAAAAGTTTAAGAAATTCTATTCACCGAGAATGGATCATTTAGTGAAAATTCTGAGGTTTAAAGAAACTCAAGAGATGCTATTCACCGAGAATAGATCAACTCTGGGGAGTAGAGTTTCTTTGACAATTTCAAGGGGTAACAGACTGAGAAAAAGTTCACGAAGAATACTGCCTTTCTCTTTGTTCCATATTGTTTAAGCCCAAGATAAGGCAAAACTGTATCTGGAAATCCTATGGGGATCTAGTTTTTACTGTATTTAAGAGTGACCAACATTGCTTTACCTAGTTCTAGACCTAGTTGCCAGGGAAAACTCTAAATAACTATACTAGTATATATACAGTTGATATATGACAAGTATTTAAAAGGATATGAAAGAAGACTTACAGTGCGCAACTTCCCACAATACAGTTATATATATACATATATATATATATATATATATATATATATATATATATATATATATATATATAAGCGAGTAAATGAAAGCTGTTTAAAACTTACAGGCGAGCAAGCTTCTGTGCTGTATTGTTAGTTGTTCAAAGAAATTAAAGAAAGTTTTGATAACAACATATATATTTGAACCTAAATCAAAAGGAAAATGGTTTTGCAAAGATTGTTGGGGCTTATACTCAAGGAGAGGCCCAAGGTTTAACAGTGATCGCACCGTTGTTTTGAAAATCGCAGAGGGACTTATACAATGACTGAGACCCAAAAAGGTTTTTATTTACAAAAGGGTTGGGTCTTACAACTCAAGGAGAAGCCCAAGGATGTTTTGAAAAATAAATATGGGACTTACAACACGAGGGGAGGCCCAGATGATTTGTTTTGAAATGGCGATTGCGCCGAGATTCTTTTAACGCAAAGGGACTTATACAATACCTGAGGCCCAAAAATGGTTTTGGTTAAAAGGGGATTTGGTCTTACACTCTATTAGAGGCGCAGAGTTTTTAAAAAGAAAAGAGAATGGGGCGTACAACTCAGGGAGAGGCCCATGTGAAGGACAGTGATGGCACCATCATTTTGAGAATCGTATAGGGACTTATACAAATGACTGAGGCCCAAATTGTTTGTATATGATAAGGGATGGGTCTTACACTCTATTAGAGACCAAAAAGTGTTTTAAAATTTAAAATCAAGAGGAAACCCTAATTTTAAATAAAAATGTTATTTTTCGAAGGAAATTAAATAAAAAAAAAGGTTAATACCTATTTTCCCCCCTGCCATATAGGCGGTTTTTGAAAAACCCCCCTGCGAAAAAAAAAGTTGCAAAAATTTCCCTAACATTTGAAGATTCTCTCAATTTTGACATTCATCACATCCAGTCATCAAAAATGCTGACGTGGCAGATAATTTTTATTTATTTTTAATTATTTTTCTAATGTGGATGACGAGGTGGATTTTTTTTTTATTTTTGATTTATTTTTATTTCCACGTAGGCATTTCTTTTTATATGTATTGTTTGGTTTATTTTTGAAAATATGTAAACATTCAAAAAATGCCAAAGGTGAGAATCGAACCCACCCCCTTTCTTTCATGCCTTCACTTTCTTACCACTAGGCTAGACTTCTGATGTTGTAATATTGTTTCCATTAATTAATGTTAATACATAGTTTTTATGTTTTACCTTTAATTGATTTTAATTGATATTAATATATTATAACTAAATAATATATTTAGTTTTAACTTTTTTATTAAACTAATTTTATTAATATATTGAATGTGAATACATATTTAATTTTTTATTAAACTAGTTTTAATATATTAATAATTTTTAACTAATTTTGTTATTAAACTAAACTATTTAGACTATTCTAAATATTGTAACTAATCTAAATATTTAAACTATATATTTAATATACAACCTAAATATATAAACTAATTAATACTGTAACTATTAATCTTTAACTAATTAATACTGTAACTATTTTTAACTAATACTGTAACTATATATAAACTATTTTTAATTAATTAATTTTTAACTAATTAATACTAATTAACTAGTTACAATTTTTAACTAATTAATACTAATTAACTAGTTACAATTTTTAACTAATTAATACTGTAACTATTAATTTTTACCTTTAATTTCGTTTTTAATTATATAAATATATAAACTAAATAAACTAAACTATGTAGTTACAATATTATTTAAACTATATAAACTATATATTTAATATACAATCTAAATATACTATTATTTATAAACTATTATTTAATAGGAGTTAAAAGTATCATTTATAAACAAATAATAGTTACGGTATTATTTATAAAAAGTATTATCTAAAAAGTTACAGTATTATTTATAAAAAGTATAGTTACAAATAATAGTTACAGTATTATTTATAAAAAGTATCATTTAAAAAGTATCATTTATAAAGTATCATCTATAAACTATTAGTTACAGTATTATTTATAAACAAAATATCATTGCAATAATTACTGTAGCTTATAAACAATAGTTTAGATTAAATAGTTATAAATAATAGTAGCTTAAAATATATTAATATCAATTAAAATCAATTAAAGGTAAAACATAAAACATATGTATTAACATTAATTAATGGAAACAATATTACAACATGAGAAGTCTAGTCTAGTGGTAAGAAAGTGAAGGCATGAAAGAAAGGGGGTGGGTTTGATTCTCACCTTTGGCATTTTTTGAATGTTTACATTTTTGCAACTTTTTTTTTCGCAGGGGGGTTTTTCAAAAACCGCCTATATGGCAGGGGAAAAATAGGTATTAACCCTAAAAAAAATGATATAAAATACCAAATATATTTAAAAATAAGTTGTACACCTTGAAAAATATTTTGAAAAGTGATGTTTAAATGCATAAGAGTTTGAAATTCAATTGGTTTTGAAAGATCAAAGTGGGAATTTCATTTAAAAATGTTTAAAAATAACAAAAATGAAATTAAATACAAAAATTCTAACTATATTAAATAAATAATATAAAATTGGATTTTTTTTTGTAAAATAAAATATTTAAACATTTTAGTGAATTTTGAGAAAAAGAATCAATTCAAAAACATAAATATTCAGAGAGAAATTAATTTTTGAATCAATTAAAAAAATAACAAAATATTCAAATATTCAAAAATTTGAAAAAGGGCGCCAAGAACACCAAGTTCTTGCCCGCGCCCTCTGTTTTTCCAGATTTGCATTTTCTCACTTTTCTCCATGATTTCTCAATGGTTTTGCACGATTCAAGTACCAATCTTGCTCGTTTTTGAACAAGGATCACAACCATATAAATTTATTGCATTTATTTTGAGTATTGAGTGAGAAATCAGAAGAAACTCTCAAGAACCCTAATTTCAGCATGAACACCATGAAATTCCATACACGACTAATTCATGGCAATTGATTAAGGGTTATCACTACATACATGATTAGGAACATATGGTAAAATTATTGTGCAGTAAAATATGCATGCATCATGGAGTTTGAAGAGTTCATGCTTACCTCTTGCAGCTGGTGATCGAGTTCTGAGTTAGAGGTGTTACAGCTAGGTTCCAATGATCTGGACAGCTTCCCTAGGTGCCAAGGATTGTGTTTGAATGCTTGGAATGAATGGAAATGATCTGGAACTTGAGATGGTACCCAAACTGCAAACCTGTCAAGAACTTGAGCAATTGGCTAGTGATTTTGAGAATCTGATGTTCCAGATGTGATTTTGTGTTATGGATCACTCACATATGATGTTTATGAGGTGTGTGGGTGATTGGTTTTGTTGAAATTGCGCTTAAACTCAAAACATGATAGTGACTTGAGTTAGAAGGCAAAATTGGAGTGAAAGTGGAGATTTTGAGGAAAGCATCAGTTTGGGTGCTTTGGTGTACTCAAACTGATCACAAATGAGGCCTATTTATAGTGGAACAAGTTTGTTTTGCAAGCAATAGTGAATGCAACAGGTAAAGGTCTGTGGCCAATTGTGATCAAATGGAATCTCAAGTCTCCTCTAGCCATTGACTTGAGGTTAGAGCACAGACCTAAGGTTCTTTGGTTCAGGGATAAGTCTTGACTGAACTTGGATAACATTGTCTTGATGAATGCCACCTCTATGCATCAGTTAAATGCTTTGAGACAAAATTGAATATTTGGAGCATCTTGAATTCTAGGGATGACATGCCTAAACATAGATTCATGGACTTGTGAGGCTTATGGATCAGTGTTTGTCCCTTGGTTGTTCCACCTTGAGGTGTGCAGATGGATAACCATGTTTATTTTTGTATAATTAGATCAATTCTAACCCTAATGCACAAATCTGCCTTGCCAAGACAGTTTGCAGCAAGGCATGTTGCAGCTGTCATAACCCCTAGCTCAGGTGGAGTTTGATGGAGTTCTTGGTCATTTTGGAAAGCTGATATATCCTATTTCAACATGATGTCCAACTTTGGTTTTGATCCAACTTGAATTACAATGAAAAATGCCTCTACATTTTGGAAAAAATAAGGCAGATTCAGACTTAGTGAAAATTTCACCAAGTGTTGGAAATGTGTCATTTTCATGTTTTTAGCCATTTTGATCACTCCATAACTTAAAATTCATGAGGAATTGGAATAAGATGTAGTTGACACTTTTGAAGTGTGTAATGAGAGCTAAAAATCCAGCTTTGGACCATCCAAATTGGTTGCTTCGATCTCAAGTTATGGTCCTTGGAAGTTGGTACCCTAGCTACTTTGTTCCATAACTTAGAAAAATTCTAAGTTTTTTATGGTTACCCCTTTTACAAGTTAACTCATTTTCTTTGGTTTTTCTTGATGAATGATGACTCAAATCACATATTAACATTGTTTTAGGGTTAAATAACCTTGGTTGACCAAAAATTCAGAAAGTCAAACTTTGGATTTTTGTACAGTTGACTTTTTATCGGATGAAATCCAAACTGTGCGATCCTTTGTGAAATCAAGTCCTTGACCTAAATCAAACCTAATAGATGGATTCCATAGGTGTTATAGGGTGTATTGAATCATGTCCCAAGGTTTGGGAGCATGTCCTGGTCAAAAGTCAAAGGCACAGTTGACTTTTTCTTCAAAACTCTAATTGTGGTTCAGATGAAATTGAAACTTGTGAATCAAGCTTCTTGGATCAATCCATTGTTGAAAATGGATCAATGTAGTGTATTGGAGACCCTCAAATCATGTCTTGAGGTCCTGGCTCATGTTTTGTCCCAGAAGTCAACTTAGGGGTGAATTAGGTCAAGAAACCCTAATTCCTGATTTTTGGTAAATGCATCCCTTGGGGTTAAATCGACTTGATGATTGGGTCCATGAGGTCCCTTAGGGTATCTTGGGTTGTGCTTTGAAGCATTGGCTCATGTCCAGAGGAAAATTTCCATCTGGAGGCATCAGTCGATCAACACCCTAATTTAGTGACACTGGCGATCTTGAGGCTTGATCCACTTGGAATGTTGCAACCTTGTGCTTGATTCTTGATGTGGGAGTCCTCTTGATCCTTTATGGGTGTTTGAGAGGTTAGACAAGTTGAATATCATGTCATTTATTGATTGATCCTCTGTCTAAATGTTTTGGGAGGGCTAAAAAACCCTCATTCTTGATTGTGGTGAATGCTCAAACATCTCTGAGGAGATTGATGAGGCATGTAGGTATATCCATATTGTGATGATGATTTTCCCAATGATGGGAAATCTTGGTGGTCAAAATTTGGGGTATGACAGATGCCCCTATTTAATCTTCTTGGACCCGAAGGTGTGAATGGCGAAGGTATTCGGACATTCGGGGTGCAAGAGGATTAAATATTGGAATACCCGAAATTTTAATGGTGGCTATGAATGGTAGTTTGCTCATCCATCTTCTTTTGCTAAGCAACGAAGCTTAGAAAAGGTGAAACTTCCCCTCGATCCTGGTCTTCAACCATGGAACTGGTCTCGGTTTCTAATATAAATTTCCCCTCGATCCGGGTCTTCATCCACGGAACTGGTCTCAGTTTCTTTTGTACATAAACTTCCCTTCGATCCTGGTCTTCAACCACGGAACTGGTCTCAGTTTCTGATATAAACTTCCCCTCGATCCTGGTTTTTAGCCACGGAACTAGTCTCAGTTTCTTTTGTCAATAAACTTTCTTGAAAAGGGACGCTATTTGTAGCGGGTTTCCTCAAACTTCTCGCCGAATTTTCCTGGGGAGATGCCATTTGATGGGAAAAATTTTTGATGTCAGACTTGCTGGGGAACCCATTCGTCTGAGCTGTAGAGGTGTTCAAACTTCTCTGTTGGAGACGCCATTTGTTGACTCTACTGGGGTAAACGAGTCTCTTGAGAGACTGCTTCCTGCTTGGGGATATTACATCATACTTTTCCTCGAGATCTGTTCGAAGAAATGCCATGTGATGTAATCCCGTTTGAGGTGCTGATGACCTCATTAACATTGACTCTCTTGGGGAGAAAAATCAATGTGTTGCTGAGAGTCTCTAGTCACGAGGCTTTCTCTGGGGATTTTCCTTAATCCGGGAAAGCGAAGATATCATCTTCAATGGCGAAGAGTGACATTTGTCGAAGGTTTTCTTGTTTTTCAGAGGTTCAAGTTATCAAAGTGGTTAAGATTCGTTTCCATCCCAGAAATAAACTGGGGAGAGATTGCTTAGATGATTCGCTTCCTGACGAGGAAAGAACTGACAACTCGATTGACAAGAGGACTTTACCACTTAGAGTTAAGACTGACTAGAGTGATAGTGATGCACTATGAATATGAATGCCAATAAATAATGCATGATGTATGTATGTTTATACAGACAAAACTGACGCGACATACAGACTAATAGGCGAACACGACTGGATACTCGGCCACTGCAGGGGACGAAGAAGTATCTTCAGTTTAAGATAGCAATTCTGCCTTGCTTAGGAGATATGGTCCCTGTGGGGAACAACGTTGGTTGGGCTTAGGAGATAAGAACTCTGCCGGGGATATCAGATGGGAAAATCACATCTGGTACAGTTGATCCTTTGTTCAGGCGTACTAGTTTAGGAGGAGTACTTTGATTCTGCACTTTGAAGCTTAATCGCCTTTGGAGAAGCAATCGACGTTCTTTCAATGTTCAACAGTCAAAAGAATTGCCATCTTTATTTTAAACGCAGAAAAATTTGACAAGTAAATTCATTTTTGTTCTATTTCAAGAATCGTTAATCATGTTAAAATGTCGTTCTGTAAAGCTAAAACAAATAAGAATTGCAAACAAAAGCACTAGGGCTCAAATTTTATTGATAGGATGAAGATCAGCCAAACGCGTGATTCCATAGAGTATTTACAAAGTTAGAAAATGATAATTTAAGGGAAAAGGGCTACATTGAAACATGACGACCACTATCCTTCTACCAACTTTGAATTCTGGACGTCCTGAGCTTCCGTCGAAGATGACCTTGACTGGAGTTTTTCTGATGGATGGCATTACTGCTGCTGGGGGATTTGCCCCTTTATTGAACGTAGTTACTTGCCATTAATCCCTAATTTTTTCCTGGATTGTACTTTGAGATTTCCAATCCATCGAGATGATTTTTTATTATGTCTCTAATTTTTGCCTGGACAGCCCGTTCAGGTTTTCAATCCACCGAGACGTTTTTTTAGGTGAAGTATTTCTTAACTACGTCGACATTTGTGGGGTAGGCAAATTCCTCTCCATCCATGGTTGCGAGTCTCAAGGTGCCGCCTGAGAAGGCTTTCTTGACCACATAAGGGCCGTCATAATTCGGAGTCCAGTTGCCCCGAGAATTAGTGAGGAATAATTGTATCTTCTTGAGCAGTTTGAAGATTGGCGCGCATGTCGTGGTCATGAGGAATATAAATCTGGAAATGTAATTCAAACGTCCCAGGAATCCCCTGACTTGTTTTTCAGTCTTTGGAGAAGGCATTTCTTGAATGGCCTTGACCTTGTCAGGATCAACCTCAATTCCTTTCTGGCTGACGATGAACCCTAGAAGTTTCCCTGAACGGACACCGAATGTGCATTTGTTGGGATTCAAGAGGAGTTTGTACTTCCTCAGATGCTCGAATATATTTGACAGGTGGGTCACATGCTCCTCTTCTGGCTTAGATTTGGAAATTATATCATCGACATACACTTCTATTTCTTTGTGTATCATGTCATGAAAAAGAGTAGTCATGGCCCTTTGATAGGTTACCCCGACGTTCTTCAGACCGAACGACATTACCATGTAACAAAAAGTGCCCCATGGGGTAATGAATGAAGTTGTCTCCTTATCTTTCGGTGCCATTTTGATTTGATTATAGCCCGAGAATCCATCCATGAAGGAGAAGACTTTGAATTTTGTTGTACTGTCTACCAGCATGTCAATGTGTGGTAAGGGAAAGTCATCCTTTGGACTGGCCTTGTTCAGATCCCTGTAGTCTACACACATTTAGACATTTCCGTCCTTTTTGGGAACTGGTACTATGTTGGCTAGCCATTGAGGATATTCTGATGTGGCGAGGAAACCCGCGTCTATCTATTTTTGTACTTCCTCTTTGATTTTGATGGCCATGTCTGGATGAGTCCGTCTTAGTCTTTGTTTCACTGGCGGACATTCTGATCTTAACGGTAGATGATGTTCCACGATGCTGGTATCCAACCTTGGCATGTCCTGATAGGACCAAGCAAACATATCGAGAAACTCTTTGAGAAGCTTTATCAAACTTTCTTTGACAGTTGGACTGAGCAGTGCCCCAATCCTGACTTCTTTTCTCTCTTCTTCTGAACCTAAGTTGACCATTTCCAACGGCTCTTTGTGAGGTTTAATGGACCTTTCCTCTTGTCTGAGTAATCGGGAGATCTCTTCTGGAATTTCTTCGTCATTTTCTTCTTCAGCCTCAAATACCGGGAATTCAAAGTTGGGAGAAGGCATTGGATCGTATGTTTCAATGGGGTTTAAAACAAGCAATCTGCATGACGTGATGATTTGTTTTTAGAAGAGATAGAGAGAATACAAGAGTGTGTGCAGTGTATTTTCTGATAACTACTTGATTTTATTATTTGAGTTGTTTTTTAGGATTACCATTTTCTGAAAAAGCGAAAAGAGAAAACAGTAATAAATGCGAAAATTACAGAACGACGTTATTTTATTTATGATTTTGTCGATTCTTGAAACTACACCCCTATAAAACAAAACTCTGTCGCTTTGGACAAAGCGAAGAGGTATATTTACAGAAAGTAAGCCCTATCAAAACAACTGTTTCACCTGGACAGGGTGAAAGGTTAAAGTAAAGACGGCAATTACTTAGACTTATAAACGACTTTCGGAACGTCGACAGCAACCCATTGGCGGCGAACTCCTCGGTGAATTACAAAGTCTGGTACTTTCCTTCTTGATTTGTCTTCAGAAATAACGCTGATTTCTGGCGGAGCGGGATCGTTGGAATTTGTTTCCCAAGCAAAGTTGTCGTAGGCGACCTCTTCCGTTGTATCTAGCACATTATTTGTACTCTCAGGTGGATCTCCCCATCCAGTGGGTTGGATGTCTTCGAGCCTAATACGAGAGCTTTCAGGAGTGGTGTACTTGACCAAAAAGTCGTATTTTCCACTAGGTTGTCCCAGGGTGTCCCACACTTCTTTGGAACTGGAGGAGTCATCCCTTTCGATGACGTTGACCTCGGGAAAAGCATAGTTAAGGAACTTTTGTCCTGTAATCTTTGCAAATTCATCGTTATACTGGATATCTTCTGATTGCCCTGAGTAATGATCCCATGATTCGGTGGGGACACATGTATTCTTTTCAATGATGCTCAGTTGATATGCATCGTTTGGCTGACTCTTTTTCCCTGAGTCTCCTGGGTACAGCTGCCAGATAGGCAGGTCATCCATTAGGCCATAATATTTATGGTCAAAGTTGTCCTTCATCAGAGTGTCCTCCTCTAATGAGTTTGGTGGAGCACGACATCCTTCTGGATCATAATCTCCGTATATCATTTTGACATCTGACCTCGGTATATATCTTGGACTTTATGCGGGATAGCAAAATGGCGCAGGCACCTCTTCCTGAGACATATAACCGTCTTTGTTAAGGTAGGACTTCCAATCTTCATCTGTATCGGAAGAGTCACCCTCGTTGATGGTATGTACTTCTTGAGATACTGGGTGAAGTAAACCTCCACTGCGGAAGAAGTCCAGAATGGGATGAAGGCTTTCATAGTTAGTAGCTATCTAGGTAGAGGTTGAGGAAAAACCAAGACCTTTCTTTTTCTTATTTTCAGTAGGAATGACAAGTTGTCTCCATCCTTTGGCATTGTTACTTTTGATCACTTCGAGAGCATCTTTGTACGAGGAAATTGATGTTCCCTTTTCTGATTGCTTGTTATTGCCTACCGAAAGTGCTTGGAACTGAGTTCCCACAAACTCCTCTGGTTCTACATAAGTGGATGACAATAAGTTGCTCACGATCAAGGCTTGCTCTCCACAGACTATGACTAGTTGGTCGTTCTTGACGAACTTCAGCTTCTGGTGAAGTGTCGAAGTGACTGCCCCAGCCTCGTGTATCCAAGGTCTTCCTAGAAAATAGTTGTATGCTGCCCGGATGTCCATGACCTGGAAAGTGACTTGGAAAGTGTGAGGATCGATAGTTATGGGAAGGTCGACTTCGCCGATAACTATTTTCCGAGATCCGTCAAATGCTTTGACGATGACTTCACTGCCTCTCATCGGAGATCCCTTAAATGATAGTCGCATTAAAGTGGATTTCGGCATAACATTTAGAGTTGATCCGGTGTCTACCAGTACGCTGGCTAAAGCATCGTCCTGGCAGTTGACTGTAATATTGAGCGCCATGTTATGATTTTGGCCTTCTTCCGGCAGTTCCTCATCACTAAATCCCAAGTTGTTGCAGGAAGTGATGTTGGGGATGATGATGTCGAATTGTCTTATTATCACATCTTGTTCCACAAAGGCTCGCTCTAAGACTTTCTGTAGAGCCTCCCTGTGAGCTTAGGAACTGAGTAAAAGAGATAACACAAAGATTTTTGAAGGAGTTTGCAACAGTTGATCAACAATGTTGTATTCACTCTTTTGGATGAGCTTCAGTATCTCATCATCATTCTTTGAAAGGTTGGGATCACTGGACTGACCAACTGGTTGATTAGGAACTTCTGTTTGCGGTTCCTTTTCTCTGGTAGGTTCTCTAACTCCTCGGTTGAAGATTCGACTGCTCCGTGTTACTCGACTGATGTCTGCAATATTCACGATGGAGGGTAATGGAGTTTCCTTTTCATTCTCAATTGTTGTTGCACCGTACTTGTAAGGGATAGCTTTATTGGATTTGTACGGTACTGGTCCCGGCAGATAGATAACTACAGGAGCCTTCTGATTTTTCTGACCATCATAGCCGGCCTCAATTGGTTCGAGGTTGAGAATCCTTCCACTATCAAGAGGAATTATTGATTCATGGAGTAAAGGGATTATGGCGCACACATCTTTGGCCACTTCTCGTTTAGGGATTAAAACAACATTTTTGCCTTGATTAGGATGATAGCCTGACATTGAACCAGAGCTTGACCATGGTTGAATCTCCTTATGGTCCAATTGACTTTGGAGGGTTTCTCGCACGAGGTAGCATCCCTGATTATTCTCTAAGCAAACTCTATAGCGCTCATAGTTATGTGGTGGCACTCGGCCACGTCTGCTTTGTATGCAATGCAACTTCACTAGATCTGTTTCCATTGATCGACCATCCTAATTTTGATGCCTAGTAGGGCTCCCGTCAATCATACTGACTTGTTGTGTGTCTTCATCTAGATATATCGAAAGCCACCAGTGGTTTAACAAATGTTGAAGTGTCCTTTGAACGAGTGCACAGCCTTGGTCACTCTCACGACACACTTTACAGTTCTGATAATCATGCGAAGTCAGAAAACCGAGCTGAACTTGCTTAGCGTGTAATTCTACCAAGTTGGTATTCATCAAGCGAATATCAAAGATTTGAATCATATTCACTTGATAATGAATTTTATCACGGTAATCCTGAATCCATCCAAGATCCATCTGACGCTGGAGGGCCTCTTGTACAAAAGAGCATCCCTGATTGTTTACCGAGCAGATCAGACAGGAATCGTAATCGTGCCGTGGCAGATTATGATGTTGGCTTTGCCTTGAGCACATTGCCACTAAGTTGACATTCATCGCATGGATGTCGTGGTTTTGAATGATGTTGGAATTGGTATAAGTCATGTTGACTTCTCGGATTCGGTGATCTTGGATCCACCCGAGATCCATCTGTTCTTGTAGAGCTGATTGCACCACAGAACATCCTTGATCATTTTCAGAGCAGATATCACACTGATGATAGTTATGAGACGGTACGTGACCGTATCCACTCTGTCTGCAATGCATCTTAACCAGGTTGGTTCCTAATAAGAGTACATCATGAATTTGATAGTTGTGGTTAGACTCTTCCCTATCAAATTAAGTGCAAATTTCTCATGTTAAGGCAACGGGTTTTTCTGAACATTTGGATTTGTATCCTTGAAGGATAAGACTCCGCTCCTGACAAGCTTCTGTACATCGAATTTGAAGCCGAGACAGTTTTCTATGTTACGCCCTGGTCCTCCTTGATGGTAAGGGCAAGTCTGATCTGCCTTGAACCAAAAAGGTGGATTTTCCGGTATTGTAAGAGGAGACCTAGTTTGGACATGCCCCTTGACCAGTAGTAATGGAAACAGTTCTACGTACAACATTAGTATAGGGTCGAACCCTGGTGGTCGCGTTGTACGATTGTTTTTATACTGAGGACGAGCCTGCTGAAGAGGTTGTTATGTCCTTTGCTGATATGGTTGTTGATTCGGTTAGCTCTGAGCAACCTGAGGTTGATACGTAGGAACAGGCGCAGGGTTAATAGCAGGAGTTACAGCTGCTACTGGTTGGTAACGTCGTCGTTGCTTTCCGAAAGAGATATTGTCAATATCTTGCTTTTTTCTTAGGGAGAGCACTACCATATCTTTTGGTGCTGCTTGATGGTCCAGCATCTTTAACTAAACGTCCTTCTCGGACTACTTCTTCAAGACGAACTCCCATGCATACCATCTCGGTGAAGTCACTGGGCGCACTGGCGACCATTCTGTCGTAGTAAAATAAGCTCAAGGTTTTCAAGAAGATCTTTGTCATCTCTTTTTTCTCAAGAGGTGGACAAATCTGGGCGGCAATCTCATGCCATCTCTGGGCATATTCCTTGAAGGTTTCCTTATCCTTCTGCGACATGGCTCTGAGTTGATCTCTGTCCGGTGCCATGTCCAGATTATACTTATATTGTTGAACAAAGGCAGTGCCAAGATCTCTGAAGGTGACGATCTTAGTGCGGTTTAATCCCATGTACCATTTGAGTGCGGCACTGGTTAGACTATCTTGGAAATAGTGGATCAGTAGCTGTTAATTCTTTGTCTGAGTTGACATCCTCCGAGAGTACATCACCAAATGACTCTGAGGGTAAGAGTTACCCTTGTATTTTTCAAATTCGGGCGCCTTGAATTTGTGCGGAACTTTAACATTGGGGACCAAACAAAGGTATGGGCGTCCTTTCCAAATAGATCCTGACCGCGAAGGGCATGCAGTTCCTTCTGCATCTTCAGGAATTGCTCCTGGAATTCCTTCATTCTGTTGTCCATACTTTCGTTTTCACCAGAAGGTATCTGTGGAATCTGCCCTTCCGGGACAGTGTGTACCACGGGTGGTGGTATAGTCATTACGGCTAGGGCTGGCAATGAACCAAACCAACTCGAAAATAGTTTGAAATTCGATTAGAAAATTAAATCGTTGAACTAGGTTCATGAACCAAATGAGCTGAATATAAGCTAAAAACTAAGTTCGTTAACTAAATGATCTGAACTTGAACTGTACATAGTTCGACTCGTTAGGTTCATGAGTCAATTCGATTATATATGAGATAGATTATATTGTCTTTAAGAGTAGGTTTAAATATTTGTTCTAAATCTTAGTCTCATATTTTCTTTTAATCAAACGGTTTTAATTGATAATTTATATTCTCAAGTGAGTAAAATATTTCTACGAATAATTATACAAATAAAATTAACATCGTATAAATTCTAATCTTATAACTTTTATTTTATTTCTATATTTTTTATTTAAAAAATATTAATTTAAAATGTCAAATATATATATAAAAAATAGACTTTAAAAAATTACTTTTAAGTCTGTGAAATAAGCGAGTTGAACCTAACAAGATAAACCTAACGAGTTGAACCGAGATATTCGTGAACTTCTAACAAGTCGAGTTTGACCTGAAAAAAAAGTTCGCGATGAACTCGAACTCGAACTCGAACTCGGCCAATTCTTAACGAGTCGAGTGTGAGCTAAAAAAAAGTTCGTGATGAACTCAAACTCGAACTCGAACTCGGCTAATTCTTAACGAGTCGAACTGAGCTAACCCGACTCGACTCATTTCTAGCCCTAATTACGACAGTGACTCTTGGTGCTTCCCTATCCCGAAGTTTGTAACCTTCAGGAGCTGCTGACATGCCCCTTGCATCTTCGCTTTCCCGAAGTTTGTAAGCTTCAGGCCCAGCGGTTCCTGCTGCAGTTTCCGGATCTTCCGTGGTTGGCGGAATATATCCTTCCGGGATATAGTTGGGTGGTATGCCCCAGGGACGATCTTTAGGCATGTTGTACCGAGGATCATACTTTTCCACTATGGGTGTCGATGTGATCTCTGAGATCACGGTCCTTTGTTGTTGCATCTGGGCTGCTGCCAGAGATTGCATGTCATTGTGAAGTTTTCTCAGATCTTCTTTCAGAGCGTCGAGTTCTTCTCTCAACTCTCTGTTTTCTTCCTCGAGGTTATCCATCTTCTTTTGTCGATTGGCCCGAGTATTGTATGAATGAGATAGTTTGACGCTAGAATCGAGACACAAACGTGAGATTCGTAGGGAAGAAGAATGCGTTATGTGAGACTGATGAATGATATGCAATAATTATATTAATTAATTTTTTTTAATCAAAGAAACTTCGACAATTGGATTGCAAATATCATACAATGGGGAAACCCCGTTTTATTGAATTCAAAGATTGCGGAAATGGAAATACAGTAATTTACAAAGTGTTGTAAAAGGAAATGTCTAAACTTATGGATCCTGAGTCCTCTCTAAGGAGGGCTCAGGTGCTGGTTCTGGTATTTTCCTTTTCTTTGACCGGGACTCTTGAGTCGTTGTTGGGTTGTCATCCTTTTGCCAAGTGAAAGGAGCGACCAAATTCCTTTGGTCTTCTTGATTCTCTACAGCATGTTGCTCTAAAATCTCGATCAGAGCATCTTTTTCTTTTAACAGTTGCTGTATTTTGTTACACTCCACATTGAGAATACGATACTTGTTTTTCCAGGACTTCTTCTCTTGTTGAACTTTGTTGAGAGTAACCTGAAGCTTTTCCGTATCAGACATAAAATAAAGGACATATTCCTTTAACGGAAGAACTTATTGATGAGGGTATGGCATCCTCAACTTGAGAGCTCTAGTCTGTACCCAGTGGAGATAAGGTTCCACCGAGACACAGTCCGGTTTTTCTAGAGACTCTCTTCCTTTCCTGTGAACATGTTTCCAGGCATGCACTATTTCTGTCTTTAGTGCCCTGTCATTTTCCCCTTCCTTGAAGAAAAGATCTTCCAGATGGACATTACGCGGGACATGTCTCATCGGGTACCCAAATTAACGACGAACTAAAACTGGATGATAGTTGATTCCTCCCTTAATTCCTATGAGGGGTACATTAGGGAAATTTCCACAACAGACAATGATTCTTATCCCGTCATAGATCCGATTGTACCAATCTATGTCAGAGGTGGTAAGAGACATGATTCTCTGGGACCAATGTAAAGTACTCTTATGATCCCAAAAAGCAGCAGACTTTGGTAAATGGGAAGTGAACCATTTGTATAGCAAGGGTACACAGCATGTGATCATTCCTCCGCTGTACAAATTCCTTAAGTTACAGAATGATAAGCATCTGCGAGCAAGGTCGGTACAGGGTTTCCAATCAAAAATATCTTAATGGCATTGATATCAATGAAGTTATCAATGTTAGGAAACAGAAATAACCCGTAGGTGAGTAAGACAAAGATGCTTTCGAAAGCAGTCACACTCCCTATACTAGCAAAGTACAGGGCTTTCTTTATCAAAAACTTGGCGGGTAAACCTTGGATTCCACCCTTAATGGTCATGTGAGTCATGACTTCTGACTCATCCAAATAGATTGCTCTTGCAATGGTTTGATCCTTTGGAATTTCTTCCAGTCCAGAAAAGGGAGCTTGGTCAGTGATGGGTAAATCAGTCAGGTGAGAGTACTCCTTCAGTCTTGGTGCCAGTTGGTAATCCAGGAATGTGAAACAGTGATAGACCGGATCGTAGAACTGAATTAGCGTAGCCAGGATTCCTTTAATTACATGGACCCTTAACAGAGACAGCAGTCCTCCGTACTTAGCTCTGAAAGCATCAGGGTTGGTGATCATCCCTGCCAACCCTCTTAAATCCTCTAGTTTTGGAACCTGGAAGGTGTACTTGTGAGTCCTCCTTATACCGAAATCCATAACGCAATCTTTCTCTATGACATTTGCAATCATTGTCTTAGTTTAATTTAAAAAAGAGAGACTAGAAGAGAAACAATTTCTTTGTTTGAAGTTTTTTAATGAAATGAATGCATGAATGCAGCACACAAAAACATAGAAAAAACATGGGGTCAAAGGTTCGGTGTTATGAAGTCATGGCTCTACCCATCCCCAAAGGTTGTACTGGTGATTTTTTGTACCTGTCCTCAAAACCATTGACCCCTCTTGGGATAACAAAAGCAGGCTGGTTCACCCGAGCGAGCTGCAGTATCTTAGAGTAATCTCAAATGAGGGTAGTATCGCGTGACAACTATTTCCGATAGCTTCCGCACTACAAAATAGTAACAAGGTCTCAGCCTATTAAATCCTCAGTTTCACGGACACCACAATCGAACAATCTACTTTCAACAACCGAAGTCGTATAGGAATTGAATCTACAAAGGGTATCTCCACTGATTCGATGGTCTACCGGGGTCTCTTATTTGGGAGTCACTCCCTGTAAGATTACTCGTATAATGCCATCACTTATCTTAGGTGTCACTCAAACTTTCCAGATGCGGCATCACCCGCAGTCCCATTAGCAGAAAAAATAAACACGAATATCAATTAGGAAAAGCGATATATATATTTATTCCTAAAACTAACATCCTAGACCTCTTAAGAGCTATAATCCTAGTCCGATACAGACAATGACTCCCCAGCAGAGTCGCCATTTTCCTGTTGGAAAATGGGGACGATGCCCCAAGGATAATTCTAAGGAGTCCCCAGCAGAGTCGCCATTTTCCTGTAGCGAGCGATTTTTGTCGGTGACACGACCACCTTATCGTTGGGCATTCTTCACCACAATGGTAGGAGTGGGGTGCTACTTTCTGATTTCTTATTTATCCCATGAAGCTGGAAGGGAAAGGGAAGCTATCTAAAACTAACCTTGCACGCGGATGTTTAACTGAACAAATGCTTAAAAGAGATTGGGGGGTCCGGGGTCAGGTTATACAAAGGGGAGTTGTCAATTACCCATCCTATATGTGGTTATCCACAGGATATTAGCTTTAGGTTTCGCTTTATACTTGATGGTGTTTATCCGTTAATGGGTTGGAAAAGTTTCTTGGGAAGTATGAGTGAGTGAGTGAGTTGATGTTGATGTTCGGGTTTTCCCGATGTTTTTGGTAAGGTACTAGACCTGAGGTTTTTGATTAGTATGAAGGTACTGGACCTAGAGTTTTTTATTAGTATGCTCGCTAAGATTTCGCAATCTTATGCCTACGTATTCCCGTTTAAACGAAACAGGGAAATCAGAGCAATCGTAGTTCTTCCTATTCTAAGGGAGGAAAAAGATATTTGGTGTCTTGTTCAAAGCCCAAGATTGAAGCTAAAAGGTTTATTTGTGTCTTGTTCAAAGCCCAAGATTGAAGCTAAAAGGTTTAACTGAGAGAGAACTTGTCATCTCTAAAGAGGTATTGTTGATTTTTGTGTGCCTTGATCAAAGCCCAAGGTTGAAGCTAAGAGGTTGATGGACTCCACTGGGGAAATCCTTACCCAAACCCTAACAAGAGGCTGGGTAAGACCAACTCAACAAGAGAGTGTGTATATTGGTGTCTTGTACAAGGCCCAAGATTGAGGCAAAAAAAGAGACTGACTCTTTTGGGGATATCGTTATATAAAGCCTAAGAGGAGGCTGAAAGTTTGACTTTTCTGGGGAAAACATTATGTTTATCTTGTACAAAGCCTAAGATTGAGGCTAAAAAGGGAAATTTAACTGACTCGGGTTAGGATATTTTTTATGTGTCTTGTACAAAGCCCAAGATTGAGGCTGAAATGGGTTTGACTCTGCTTGGGAAATTATTCCTCAAAGTATGAAAGAAGGCTGGGAGGAAGTGACCTCGCTAGGGAAGATGTTTGTCCCCAGGCATAAGAGAAGGTTATGAAAATTTGTGTCTTGTACAAAGCCCAAGATTGAGGCTAAAAGGGTTTGACTCAACAAGAGAGTGCTTTTATCTGTCTTGTACAAAGCCCAAGATTGTGGCTGAACAAGCTGGAGAAATTATTCTATAAAACTTGAGAGGAGGCTAGCTCTAGCTAGGGGAAATCTTTACATCAAACCTACGAGGAGGCTGAAAAAAAGATTGACTCAACAAGAGAGTATTTTTGGCTGTCTCGTACAAAGCCCGAGATTGAGGCTAAAAATGTTGACTCAACGAGGGAGTGCTGAGAGGTGACTGACTCAACAAGAGAGTCCGAAAAGGTGATTAACTCAACAAGAGAGTCTAAAATGGTGATCGACTCAACAAGAGAGTCTAAAAAGGTGATCGACTCAACAAGAGAGTCTAAAGAAGTGATCGACTTAACAAGAGAGTCTGAAAAGGTTAGCTCCGCTGAGGAGAATCATTGTACAAAGCCCAAGAGGAGGTTCAGTTTGCTGAGGGAAGGTCATTATACCAAGCCTAAGAGGAGGCTATCTTTCTGCTGGGGATTATTGAGATCCCTAGGTAGGTCCAAGTGGGGAATCAACTCTTGCTAAGGGTTCCAGAAGAGTTGAGATATCAGATACCTTGAGGTTCTAATTTGGGATTGTGTTATGATGATGATAAACTGACCCTGGTTTGGGGTTTTTAGGAGAGAGACTGGGTTTTAGACTTTACTGGAGATTAATCCAGAAGAACCGGGGTTTCTCCTATGTTTTGTAGGGAACTTGAAAATGTCTTTGAGACTCAATGGGATTAGACTGTCCAAGTCTACTGGTGTGGAAGAGTTTTATCTTTTGTATGATGCCCAAGAGGAGGCCGGTGTATTAAGGGATGAGAATCAACCCTAAATTGGTCAGATGTTTGACACTGGAAAGACTGCTCTAGCAAAGGATGAATAAGTTCTGACTTATACCTTTAAGAGGTCTTCAGGGTCCTTGTATTAAGCCCAAGAGAAGGCATGAGAACTTCTAAGAAGACGGAGGGTCCTTGTACAAAGCCCAAGAGGAGGCGGGGATGCTTTTAGGAAACCTGTGGGTCTCAAACCAAGAAAAGTTTAAGAAATGCTATTCACCGAGAATAGATCATTTAGTGAAAATTCTGAGGTTTGAAAAAACTCAAGAGATGTTATTCACCGAGAATAGATCAACTCTGGGGAGTAGAGTTTCTTTGACAATTTCTAGGGGTGACAGCCTGAGAAAAGGTTCACGAAGAATACTGCATTTCTCTTTATTCCATATTGTTTAAGCCCAAGAGAAGGCAAGACTGTATCTGGAAATCCTATGGGGATCTAGTTTTGACTATATTTAAGAGTGACCAACATGGCTTTACCTAGTTCTAGACCTAGTTGTCGGGGAAAACTCTAAATAACTATACTAGTATATATACAGTTGATATATTACAAGTATTTAAAAGCATATGAAAGAAGACTTACAGTGCGCAGCTTCCCACAATACAGTTATATATATATATATATGAAAGTGAGTAAATGAAAGTTGTTTAAAACTTACAGGCGAGCAAACTTCCATGCTGTATTGTTAGTTGTTCAAAGAAATTAAAGAAAGTTTTGATAACAACATATATATTTGAACCTAAATCAAAAGGAAAGTGGTTTTGCAAAGATTGTTGGGGCTTGTACTCAAGGAGAGGCCCAAGGTTTAACAGTGATCGCACCGTTGTTTTGAAAATCGTAGAGGGACTTATACAATGACTGAGGCCCAAAAAGGTTTTTATTTACAAAAGGGTTGGGTCTTACAACTCAAGGAGAAACCCAAGGATGTTTTGAAAAATAAAGATGAGACTTACAACACGAAGGGAGGCCCAGATGATTTGTTTTGAAATGGAGATTGCGCCGAGATTCTTTTAACGCATAGTGACTTATACAATACCTGAGGCCCAAAAATGGTTTTGGTTAAAAGGGGATTGGGTCTTACACTCTATTAGAGGCCCAGAGTTTTAAAAAAGAAAAGAGAATGAGGCTTACAACTCAGGGAGAGGCCCATGTGAAGGACATCGATCGCACCGTCATTTTGAGAATCGTATAGGGACTTATACAAATGACTGAGGCCTAAATTGTTTGTATATGATAAGGAATTGGTCTTACACTCTATTAGAGGCCCAAAAGTGTTTTAAAATTTAAAATCAAGAGGAAACCCTAATTTTAAATAAAAATGTTACTTTTTGAAGGAAATTAAATGAAAAAAATGATATAAAATACCAAATATATTCAAAAATAAGTTGTACACCTTGAAAAATATTTTGAAAAGTCATGTTTAAATGCACGAGAGTTTGAAATTTAATTGGTTTTGAAAGATCAAAGTGGGAATTTCATTTAAAAATGTTTAAAAATAACAAAAATGAAATTAATTACAAAAATTCTAACTATATTAAATAAATAATATAAAATTGGATTTTTTTTTTCTAAAATAAAATATTTAAACATTTTAGTGAATTTTGAGAAAAAGAATCAATTCAAAAACATAAATATTCAGAGAGAAATTAATTTTTGAATCAATTAACAAAAATAACAAAAAATTCAAATATTCAAAAATTTGAAAAAGGGCGCCAAGTACACCGAGTTCTTGCCCGCGCCCTCTGTTTTTCCCGATTTGCATTTTCTCACTTTTCTCCATGATTTCTCAATGGTTTTGCACGATTCAAGTACCAATCTTGCTCGTTTTTGAACAAGGATCACAACCATATAGATTAATTGCATTTATTTTGAGTATTGAGTGAGAAATCAGAAGAAACTCTCAAGAACCCTAATTTCAGCATGAACGCCATGAAATTCCATACACGGCTAATTCATGGAAATTAATTGAGGGTTATCACTCCATACATGATTAGGAACATATGGCAAAATTATTGTGCAGTAAAATATGCATGCATCATGGAGTTTGAAGAGTTCATCTTACCTCTTGCAGTTGGTGATCGAGTTCTGAGTTAGAGGTGTTACAGCTAGGTTCCAATGATCTGGACAGCTTCCCTAGGTACCAAGGATTGTGTTTGAATGCTTGGAATTAATGGAAATGATCTGGAACTTGAGATGGTACCCCAACTGCAAACCTGTCAAGAACTTGAGCAATTGGCTGATGATTTTGAGAATCTGATGTTCCAGATGTGATTTTGTGTTATGGATCACTCACATATGATGTTTATGAGGTGTGTGGGTGATTGGTTTGGTTGGAATTGCTCTCAAACTCAAAACCCGATAGTGACTTGAGTTAGAAGGCAAAATTGGAGTGAAAGTGGAGATTTTGAGGAAAGCATCAGTTTGGGTGCTTTGGTGTACTCAAACTGATCACAAATGAGGCCTATTTATAGTGGAGCAAGTTTGTTTTGCAAGCAATAATGAATGGAAATTGGTACAGGTCTGTGGCCAATTGTGATCAAATAGAATCTCAAGTCTCCTCTAGCCATTGACTTGAGGTTAGATCACAGGCCTAAGGTTCTTTGGTTCAAGGATAAGTCTTGACTGAACATGGATAACATTGTCTTGATGAATGCCACCTCTATGCATCAGTTAAATGCTTTGAGACAAAATTGAATATTTGAAGCATCTTGAATTCTAGGGATGACATGCCTAAACATAGATTCATGGACTTGTGAGACTTATGGATCAGTGTTTGTCCCTTGGTTGTTCCCCCTTGAGGTGTGCAGATGGATAACCATGTTTATTTTTGCACAATTTGATCAATTCGAACCCTAATGCACAAATCTGCCTTGCCAAGACAGTTTGCAGCAAGGCATGTTGCAGTTGTCATAACCCCTAGCTGATATATCATATTTCAACATGATGTCCAAATTTGGTTTTGATCCAACTTGAATTACAATGAAAAATGTCTCTACATTTTGGAAAAAATAAGGCAGATTCAGACTTAGTGAAAATTTCACTAAATGTTGGAAATGTGTCATTTTCATGTTTTTAGCCATTTGATCACTCCATAACTTAAAATCCATAAAGAATTAGAATGAGATGTAGTTGACACTTTTGAAGTGTGTCATGAGAGCTACAAATCCAGCTTTGGACCATCCAAAATGGTTGCTTGGATCTCAAGTTATGGTCCTTGGAAGTTGGTACCCTAGCCACTTTGTTCCATAACTTAGAAAAATTCTAAGTTTTTTATGGTTATCCCTTTTACTAGTTAACTCATTTTCTTTGGTTTTTCTTGATGAATGATGATTAAATCACATATTAACATTGTTTTAGGGTTAAAGAACCTTGGTTGACCAAAAATTCAAAAAGTCAAACTTTGGATTTTTGTACAGTTGACTTTTTATCGGATGAAATCCAAACTGTGCGATCCTTTGTGAAATCAAGTCCTTGGCCTAAATCAAACCTAATAGATGGATTACATAGGTGTTATAGGGTGTATTGAATCATGTCCCAAGGTTTGGGAGCATGTCCTGGTCAAAAGTCAAAGGCACAGTTGACTTTTTCTTCAAAACCCCAATTGTGGTTCAGATGAAATTGAAACTTGTGAATCAAGCTTCTTGGATCAATCCATTGTTGCAAATGGATCAATGTAGTGTATTGGAGACCCTCAAATCATGTCTTGAGGTCCTGGCTCATGTTTTGTCCCAGAAGTCAACTTAGGGGTGAATTAGGTCAAGAAACCCTAATTCCTGATTTTTGGTAAATGCATCCCCTGTGGTTAAATCGACTTGATGATTGGGTCCATGAGGTCCCTTAGAGTATCTTGGGTTGTGCTTTGAAGCATTGGCTCATGCCCAGAGGAAAATTTCCATCTGGAGGCATCAGTCGATCAAAACCCTAATTTAGTGACACTGGCGATCTTGAGGCTTGATCCACTTGGAATGTTGCAACCTTGTGCTTGATTCTTGATGTGGGAGTCATCTTGATCCTTTATGGGTGTTTGAGAGGTTAGAAAAGTTGAAGATCATGTCATTTCTTGATTGATCCTCTGTCTAAATGTTTTGGGAGGGCTCAAAAACCCCCATTCTTGATTGTGGTGAATGCTCAAACATCTCTGAGGAGATTGATGAGGCATGTAGGTATATCCATATTGTGATGATGATTTGTCCAATGATGGGAAATCTTGGTGGTCAAAATTTGGGGTATGACATGTTGTCACCCGACCCTCTAAACTAAATAATAAATAAATGTGTTATGATTCTCTAGTTGCGGGTAGCGAACTCTAAATAGTTCTTAATCTACATTTTATTCGTACAAAATTTCAACAGAGAAGGCTCGTTGACCAAAGGTCGTGTAACACAAAGTGAACTTCTACTTGACAGAATGATGCAATCAAAAATTAAAAACACTAATGAAGACATATGGAGAAAAGTCATCGGGAGTAAACAGTTGCAATGGTTATAGAAATACATTATAATAGGTACAAAGGTTTCGAAAATCAAAATAGAGAAAAAAAATACTAACATTGAACGAGCCCGCTAAAGGGTCGGGTAGCTAACGGGAGGGTATGTGAAGAGAATTTAATTTTTCAACCCCACGCTTTATTTTGACACCCCACATTTTTCCATAATTAATAATTAAATTGTTCGAAGCATTAACTATGATTATTTCAATTCATCTAAAAGTGTACGAGCAATGGCGAGTTCTTTTGTGGAGGCACAAACTAAGACAATTGACCATCATCTAAAAATGAAGGGGAGATGGCAGGGGTTCCTTTTTGGTGCGTGTAAAACGCACATGTAGGTCAAATAAATTGCAAATCAGAGAATAAATGGGACTGTTAGTAAAATAATATCTCAAATCACATGACTACATGAAAATTGATTTGTTCTATCTTTTAAGATTCATTACATAATATTAGATCATGATTATCAAAAAATACTGTCATTAACTCAGTTGAAGTGATGAGTCATTAGATTATTGATCGAACCCATGAAATATTAGTGGAATCACATAAGTTGTACAAGAGTATATCAGTGCAGAGTAAATTTATAAGCACATTTTATATTAAACATATTATATTTTTAGAGTATATTAATGTGTTTGTTGTATGCAGTAATGAGTTTTCATTCTTTGTTTATTATAGTATATTAGGGGTGTCTTTGCTTCGACTTTCAAACCACGTTGTTAAAAGTTACAAAAATCATCAAAATCAAAACTAACCGGGATCACTCAACACATAAATACTTTGTATTGGGAAATTTAAGACTATGTTTGGATTGATGGAGTAGATCAGAGGAGAAGAATGGAACTTATTGGAATGTAGTGGAACCCCATTGTTTGGGTTTTTTGATAATTTGACGGAATAGAACATAACTAATTAGTTCATTTATCACATATCACCAATACAAACATATATAGAAACAATAAATAAAACAAAAGGACTATAGTAGAACCTGTTATGTATTGATATCAACACCAGACAACCAACATCCATGTCCAGGATGTGAATGGTACTAACCAACAACCATCTATGGTCTGCAAAACAAGTCAATCAATAACAAACATAAACATATTCATGAATCGAACCAAACACAAAGAAGACATAAAAAAACTTTAAAACCAAAACAAAATACAGTCCAGTTTGTTTGAGCATATCAAGCATATTAGTGTGAAATACATGATTAACCCCATCAACACTAACACCAGTTCCACTCTGGAGTTGCAAACACATTGGATAGGTTATGATTTGATTGGGTTAAAAAGGGGAAATTTACCGTGTTTGAGCATTTTGAGAAGAGTGAGGGATGAGATGTAGACTTGCTCACCGGCGAACATTGTTGTAGCCTTTCGATGTTGATTCGCAAAATTTATGTTTGGATTAAGTTTCGGATTTGAAATTAGAAATGGTTTCAGTGAGATTTTTTGAAGGTGAAGAAAAGAAGAAGGGAGGAATAAGAACTATTGCTACTTGATCTCTTAAGCACCTTTTACAATGGAAGAAATATAAAATGTTAGTCTTTCCGATCGGTATTTTTACTAAAATACTACTTTTACTAAAATACTTTTATCACATATTAGAATTAGAAATGATGAAAATAATATTAATTAATAGGTAAAATAAAAAATAGGGTTAAATATGTTTTTAGTCCCTATAAAGTTTGAAATTTCATTTTTAGTCCCTCCTGGGTTTTGGCAACGGTTTTAGCTGGTTTTGGCAACGGTTTTTTTGTAAAAACCGTTGCCAAAAGGTAGGGAAGGACTAAAAATGAAATTTCAAACTTTATAGGGACTAAAAACATATTTAACCCTAAAAAATATATATAATCATTTATTTTAAAATATTCTTTTATTCTAAATAGATTATTTATTTTATTGGATTACTTATTGTGAAATAGAGAGAGTAAAAAATTAAGATATTTGAAAGTAAAAATCTTTTTTAAAATAAAAAACGGTTATTAAAAAAAATTATTTAAAACAATGGGTTAAATATGTATAAGGTCCCTGAAAATAACCCATCATTCAAGTTTGGTCCCTATAAATATTTTCTTCAAGGTTTGGTCCTCCTAAAGTTTTCCGTTTCTAACTGTAGTCCCTCCCGTTAGTTTTCACTAACGGAGGATGACCTGGCGTGCCATATGGATATTTTTTGATGATGTGGCAGACATGTAGCAATGTCAACGTGGCAAAAAATGCTGACACGAATGCCACGTGTCAATTGTTTCAATTTTAAATTTTTTTTATATTAATATCATATCTAAACCCAAAAATTGTAGCTAATTTGTAGCTATTTCCTAGATAATCTCTAGCTAATCTAACCACACCATCCTATTAGTAATAATCTATAGTTAATTCCTAGCTAATCTCTAGCTAATCTAAACACACCATCCTATTAGTAATAATCTATAGCTAATTTACAGTTAATTCCTAGCTAATTTAAACACACCAATTCAAATCAAATCTTAAAACTTCTGAAGTAACTCGAATCAAACCATGACATTAACAAGTTGTTTCAAATTCCATACAAACATGTCATGCTATTACCAACCCGACACAACGATTACATTTTTTCAGCTGCGATTTCCTATAACCCTATTGAACTATAATTACATGTAGTAGGCACAAAGTTGGAGTTAATGACCCTGAAAATTAAGGAAGAAGAATCAGAACCATCTTGAGAAGTAATTGACAATTCAAGTAAAGTGATTTTGACAAGCTCCACCATGCTGCTACTGCCAAACAAAAACCAGTACTTGGAATTAGAAAGATGCAGAATTTAGTTACACAATGTAAAATCCACATGAGCATACAAGCAAAAATGGTAGAATGCTGAATCTTTTTCACACACACTCAAGAAAGGCACACTTACAAGCAATGAGTCCAAACAGCCTGCAACTTTTTCTCCATTCCAAGTTTTTCCTTCCATGCCAAGCTTTCCTCGTGCCAATGCTTATCAATTAAGTGTCCTGGCTGTCATCCTCAACAAGTTGTCATAAGAACATAAAGATCAAAGGTACAAGCAACAAATTAGTTTACAACTCAAAAGCAATTACATCATTCCAAAATCAGATCATCACTCATATCACTAATTTCTAAGCAACAAGGTCATCATTAGAACCATATCATGTGGCAAATCACAATCTCCAAAATTACTCAAAGTCCTTGCACCAAGGTTACAAGTCACACATGAAAAATAAGGAAGAGATAAACAAATAAGGATGCAAGCCACAGTAAAAAAGACATTTGTGTTTGACTAAGTTCAGAATTACAACACTGAAAACAACTTTGCAGCAGTAATGTGGTAAACAAAATTGGGATAGGTTAACTCACACTTCTTCCATGGCAGAGATGCTTCCCTCAGAATTTCTGTCCTCAAGTTGCCTAAATGCAGAGATGGCATTAATTCAATCTGACAAAATCAACAAGACCAAAATCAGCAACCTGTTAATATAAATTTGACACTAAATTAAAACTAAAATCCACACTTCAAAGTAAACAATTATTGCACAGAACTTCTTAGGACATTTTAAATGAACCATCAAATAAATAAAGCTTGTATAATTACTTTATCTTCAAGCATATCAACTTCACTAAAACTCTTACTTGTGCGACGAAGAGTAATTATATCTCTTGTCAGTTGTAACAGAAATATCGGTTAGACAGAAATCTCTGTCGGCTTAAATTGCATAACAAGCTATGGAATAAAAAACTAGCCAACATATGCAGCCATCAAAACCTGAAGCTGATGAAAGAGGGAAATCATCAAAACAAAAACAACCCACTCTGAATCCTAAGTTACAGACATCTTTCTTTAAGTTTAAAGCAGAGTAATAATATTTTTATTTTTTTGATAAGCAAATAAAGCATAGTAATAATATGACTGTATAGAAGGGAAAACTAGACACACTGACTGAAATTAATTAAAGAATAGCAAGGCCACAGTGATAGATGAGAAGCTTCACAAGTTGTCAGGTAAATAACTGCAGACTGATACTGACAAAGAAACTAACACCAGATACCTATCCCAGGATGTAATAATCTATCTAAAAAAGGAAAATTTATTTCTTTCACAAAGAGATTAATTAAATAATAGAAAAATTTGTTTCTGTTCGCGTAAATTCATTTCTGGAAGCAATTGAAGAAATTTTCAATTTAGTAAGAGTTCAGTCCTTTATTGGTTAGCAATCTTCTGCCTTGTACTTTTTTTTTCTGTTGTTTCTAAATTTAATACTTTACCAAGACTAAATAAATCACATGAAAGATAACTATGAAATTAATGATAATCATATCACTTATATGATATTAAAGGGTGACATACTTTTCAATAAAGACTATTAACAAGTTAAAGTAAAAACTTACATTAAGGGTTCTTGACTGAGCAATTTTCGACTGACCATAGAAGTAGCCAATGCCACCTAATAAGCTTCCAAAAGCATACTTACCAACATAAATGGATTCTAAATCCACCTGGAAATCCACTCATACAATAAATAATTTACTTCTGCCAAGCGTATACATCTAAATGAATTTACCCAATCATATGAAACTTGAGAGATGCATAATAATTTTGAAAAATCAAACAGGGATACATCCTTTAATTAGAGAAGGTGAAATAAAAGAATAAGTTAAAGGACAATGAACTCAGTACCTTCTCTGCCAAATTGAAAGTTTTCTCAATCTTTTCATCAAATGCTTGTTCTTTATATTTCAGTTCATTGGACAGTGAGGCTCCTAACATTGAGTAGAGAATCAAACAATTACATATTGACTTAGAACATTGATGTTAACTAAATATTAGTGAAGAATATCCTAGTTCTCTTTAAAATAAAATATATTGAATCATTAACGTCTAAAGAGTCAAAAACCAAAAATTAATTCAAACACAAAATAGAGATATCTTCCAAATTTAAGTCATTACATTAATGAACACATATAACCAATACAATTGTATAAATCCCAATGTTATTTGTAAATTTGAGAAAGCTTTTAAAGAAAAGAACCACCCTTGCAACAAAGTAAATGATTAAGTTTGTTCTCCCTTTTCATGAAAGCACATAAATGTACACATCATTTGTTTTCATAAAAAACACTACACAAAAGTGATAAAAACCTGTAAGACTATTGACACGCTCTTCTACGCTAGAACTTCTTGAATCAGTTCCAGAGATAAGTGCAATATCTATAGTGAAAGGAAAGCCACCAACAATCTGCAGCATGAAGTATAAAAGGGAGAATAAAATGGAACTGTTCTGAAAGTTTCTCGGGATCCAGGAGCTGTTGTGCTTGTAGAAGACATTTCCTGGCATTTTTCAATCTCAGTGGTTGAAACTAAAAAGGGAGAAAAAACAAGAAAAATCAGTGCATACTATCCATCTGCTTACAACTCTCCATTTGGTCAATAAATAACCATTATGCACTTCAAGCACTTTGCAAAACATATACAAACTAAAAATCAAATTAAAGCAAGAAAAGGAGTTCACAAGCCCATACAGAGCATACCTAATAGGACAAACACATGCATTCAGTTGCAGAATGTAGATGTGCGCGCGTGCGCTGATACCTCGTCCAATCCTTTTGGATGCATGCTTCAACGAGTATTCTAACATGAGGAAGTAGTTCCTGCAGAAATCCCGGTAATGTTCCATCCTCCAAGTATATTTCCAATGAGATTGAATCAAAGAGTGGCCAGTTCCAAGCTCCAGTAAAGGATTGCAGTTCTTGTCAAACAGAGTTTCTTTAGCATGCATAACTAAAGCTTGTTAAGGAAAAAAAATCCAACAAATAAAAAATGGATTAAAAGGAATACAGAAACAGAATAACTAACATTCGACTTCTTAAAACTGTAAAATGTACTATTGATAAAAAACTATGAAGAGAATATCACATGGAAAAGGATACACCCATACACAACAACAAACTCTAAGCCTGAATATGACCACTGAGAAAACCTACATAACAAAACCAATCAACCCAAATCATGGTGAAATTCAAGAAACTGAAAATTAGGTTTTATTATGATTTATAAACAAACATTCCAACAAATTCAATTTCAAATCAAAACATCAAACATCAAAAACCCTAGCAGAACCCTAAATAAATAAATAATCAATCAAATTCAAACAAAAAGAAAACAAAAAACAGAATGATTAAGAATTTGAACCACAAATCCAACCCTAAATCAAGAAACAAATCACTACCTGCGTATACTCTTCAGACGACGTCCATCAGCAGTCTCAATGATGAACTCAGTAGAAAAAATATTGGTGAGTTTGCGACTTGATGAACAACTTTCTTCTTCTGCTAGGGCACAAGCTCTTTGACAAAGCAATGAAAGACAAAGACTCTAATTCCTCTTTTTCTATTTTTCAAAAAATGACTTTTGAGCTTCTTTCAACTTCTATTTTAATCAGAATATCCAGCGTGGCCTAATCAGAATAAACAAATGGTCACACATGGCACGCCAGGTCATCTTCCGTTAGTGGAAACTAACGGGAGAGACTAGAGTTAGGGACAGACAACTTTGGGAGGACCAAAGTTTGAAGGAAATTTTTTTAGGGACTAAACTTCAAAGTTGGGTTATTTTCAGGGACCTAATACTTATTTAACCCTAAAACAATTTTTTAATTGAAACATTTCTGAACATAAGTGGTACGACATGCATTGCAGCAATAGCCACCATTTCAGCTTTGTAACTTCCTTCCTTTTTCACAAAGTTCATTTTATAACCAAACTAGTAAGATACCCGTGCGGTAAAATTATTTGATACAGTATAAAATATATTTAAATGTACATTTGGAACGTTATAAAATGTATTTATATACGTGTTTAAATTTAAATTAGATATTAATTATAAAATGAACAATTATTATATAAATTCAATTGTATTAAAATACAAATAGAAAAAAAAAATTCTTGAGATAAAAAAAAAGAAATATTTAATATTTGATCATAAGGATTTTGTCTTTCAAGTTAAGATAATTATTAATTAAAATAAAATATGTATTGTGTTTATAGTGACCCGTGAAATAGAAAGTTTATTTGATACAATATAAAATGTATTTATATACAGATGTATTAAATAATCATGCAAAAAAAAACTCGTGAGATGAAGAAAGACAAAAAGAAAATTTTGATGCGATAATGACCCGTGAGATAAATAAATTATTTGGTGCGATATAAAATATATTTAGATACAAATGCAAAATTTAAAATGATATGCTTAATTGTAAAATTAACAATAATCATATAAATTAAATTGTATTAAATAATTACATAAAAAGAAAAAAAAAAGAATCATAAGATTGAGAAAGAAAAAAAATATTTAAATATAAGATAATGGTTAATTAAAATAAAATAAATATTATGTTGATAGTGACCCGTGAGATAAATAAGTTTTTTATTTTATTAAAATTAAAAAATAGATTATTAGTATTTTTAGCGATAATAAAAAATATAGTGAAAAAAAATTAAAATAAAAGTGAGAAAGTGTGGGAAAAAAAGTGAAAATGATTAGAAATTTGAATGAAGAGAGAGAATGAGTGTATGTAATATTTAATTTGAATGGGTAAATAGAAGATAGTAAATAGTAGTCAATGTTAAGTCAACACATGACATGCAATTGTGTAAAGCTACTTTTGCCTTTGGATGAATTTGCTAGTTACCGAAATAACATTTTCATAGTGTATTTTATTTTTGGTGGAAAGGCAATTTGGGCAGTTCATGAAACCTTTTAGTAATGGGTAGATAGTAGATATTTCACTTTTTCAATCGGTGTGGGACTAGCAGTATAGAACATTGGACTTTTTAAAGTTAACTGAATTGAGCAAAATATATTTAACAAATTTAGACACAACTTTTAACAGAAGTAATAGTTGATTTAGAGACAAAAATATATATATTTTTTAAATTTACTTGATTTACTATCTAAAGTTTTACAAATAAGGAACCACTCATTATAAATAAATTCATAAGTTGAATTATTTATTATATTTTCTTCATGGTCTATCATGGAATAAAAGTGGATTTATCCCTCTTTTAGAGAATCATCAAATAAGTCTATTTCGTTGACATCCCACGTAATATAGGCTCTTTCTAATCATTTTTAGGTCTTTTACATCTTCTATATTTTATTTGATTATGTAGTCATTATGATTTTATGTGATATTTCTTTCTGCAATGAAAGCATGTTGGCATAAAGGTTGATTTTCCTTTATTATGCTTATGTCCATTTAGAGGATGTATTTCACACCTTGGAAATTATTTGGATTTTTGAAATATAAGATACATGTGTTCATCACTTTCACTTTGACAATCTTCATTTTCTAATTCCAGGTTTTTGACATCCATGACTTTTAGTTTAAGACATTTCTTTTTCTTATCACCTTTTTCATTCTCAATTAGTCTTTTTAATTTTATTTTATATTCCTGCAATTTTCCAAACAAGGTATACAAATTTATAGATGATAAATCTTTAGATTCATAAATTGCATTGATTTTAAATTTTCAACTGTGGTTTAGGCATCTAAGGACTTTGTTAATTAAATCTTTATTGAAATTTTTAACCAAAGTTATTAAGTGATTAACAAGAAAAATAAACCATTTTTTTCCATATCTTGAATATTTTCCTTAGACTTTGCTCCGCGTAGGAACCATAATTTATCGTTGAACGATGGATGTGGATCGCAACCATAGACTCGAGCTTTCGGTATGGTGGATAAGGGGTTGACTTACGAGGTTAGCACTCAAATGCTTATGTCATGTGAGAGCAGGCCCGGCCCAATAAATCCGGAGGCCCCGTTCTAATTTAAAATTTGGACCCAATTTAAAAAAAACAATTAAAATAATTTAAAATGACATATAAAAATATAATTATATATTAATTAAAAATAAATTTAATTATGATTATTTTAACTTTGATTCATCTCATTTTTTTAAGTATTGAGTTTTTATCATAGGATTTTTTTATTTTAATTAATTTTTATTATAATATTTTTTATGTCTATTAATATTAATAAAATAAAAATTACATTTTAAAAATTTTGAGGCCCTCTAATATTTAGGGCCCTGTGCAGTTGAGCTTGTTGCTCTTGCACAGGGCCGGCCCTATGTGAGTAATATGAATCGAATGAGATTTGAATTTGAATTACTTGAGAAATGACGCATTCTCCCTTTATATAGTAAAGTGGTTATAATAGTTTGCTAATCTATCAACGTAAGATGTAGGGATCCATCCAATATTGATCTTTGGGTTGAGATTATCTACTTACTTACTTAGGAAAATGCATTTGTTTATTTCTTGAATTGGTGGGTCATTTTTCCTTCTAGGCTATTTATTGGACCATCTGAGAGGCCTAGAACAGTTGCCCTCAAGCCCTTGCCCATGCTCTGAAGGGTGATGGTTTTATTGTTATTTCTTTCTTTTTCCGGTCATTTAAGTGAAAAATTGCGGTGTGACAACATTGTCGCTCCCGGGATTTTCATCCTAGTACAAACGCGAAGGTGGCACCGAAACAGAGTCGCCAGCAATGTGTATTTATCCCAAGAGAGGGAAAGGAAACACCGCGTAAACCTGAAGAGAAAGGAAAGAGCATGGTCTTGCGACCAAGAGAACTGGGTTCGGGAGTCGGTTACGCGAGAGGAAGGTATTAGCACCCACTCGCGTCCATCGTACCCGATGGGATCCACGCTTGCTTGTCTCGATCAAAGGGTGTCGTCGTCTGGAGCTCCGCTGCTACTGGAAAGGAAAAGGAACTGCTAGCTAGAGAACCGGAAAAGGAAGGGAAAGAGAAAGAGAGAAAATGTAGGGAAAATAAAAGAAGTGCTCGCATGGGCCCTACCCCACTGCCTACGTATCTCATCGGGAGCATGAGAATCAGAGCGACGTAGTTCCCCTCAACGAGGGTCGCTTTGTTTGTATTTTTTGGGAACGGCTTACGTTCTAGCTCAGGTGTTGCAGGCTCGCTGGTCCGAGTGCGTTACCATCTTGCAAGAGAACGAGTAGGAGCACGTTCGTACACTGAGAGTGAATGGGATGAGAAGAGAATTCCCGAAGGAAAGACGTTATTGTTGGTTTGAAGTTTTTTAGAAAGAAGTGTTTTGATTGTTTTGTGTTTTGTAACGCACATTGTATTTAAGTCCCTCATGTAAGATCGAATGCCTCGCATAATGACCCGAGATGGGACGCACGCTAAACATTCCAAGAAAATGAGAGAAGATCCCTCATTATCTTATTCTTACATGAAAGGCCTAAATACAATGGTTGTTTTGCCTTTATTAAGTATTTTTTTAACTTTTGTTTGAAGATGAGAAGAGAGAAAACGTAAAGGAAATTCTAAAGGGAAACTAAGAGTCCTAATGTTATCATGCATGGATGACCTAAGGTTAGTGAGGTTTAGGAGAAAAGACTACCTAACCTAATGCTAATCCTACTCCAAGCTTAATCAAAAATTAAGTTGGACTAGGTAGCTCTAAGGGGGAAAGAATCCAAGACTTGAATAAGTCTTGAGATTCATGGGATGAGAAAGAGTGAAAGAGAAGAAAAGAGAAAGAAAGAAAAAGAAAAGAGATAGGGCAGCAAGCACACCATAATCATCAAATCCAAATCATAACATAGAACATGCTTCAAAGATCATACAAGCACATATCAAGTATACAAGTGAAGGCACACAAGAAAGGATGCAAGTAAACTTGCGCAAGATTCACAATTTCGCACACTAAGAGCTCATACAAAGATGACATGAACAAAATAAGATGAAAGTGAAACCAAGTCAGAATTCAATTCATATCATGCTCATCCAATCCAACATGCAGGAATACTTCACATTATGATGCATTATGAGCCAAAGAAACCACAAAACCAATGATGATGATATGCATCATACAAATCAAACCATGATGATCAAGTGAGATGAAAACCAAGCAATGAACTCAAGGGGAAGTAGCATATGTATCAACATCATACCAAAATCAAACTCAAGTCATGCAAGATGAATCCTTAAGCAACACATTCAAAACATGCATCAAAGTTAATCAAAGCATCCACTTATCATTCATGCCAACAAACAAAGAAACATGTGAAGCAAAGAGTGAGAACATGTCACATAAAGCACCTTAAACCAAGAAGGTCAGAACCTCTAGCATGTCATACAAATCAAACAAAAGGCCTCATGCATTGGTTGAGATCAAGCAAGAAAACATCACAAGATTAGGTTGAACATATCACAAGATTCAAGTCCAAAACAACATCAACTTGTAAAATCAAGAACAAATTGAAAAATGATTAAATGGGGATTATTCCAAAGCCACAAGCAAGATCAAACAGAACATGATCACACCATATAAACATATCAAGCATCACTCAATCACAAGTGAACAAATGCACCCAAACTAGCTCAAGCATCCAAGTATACCTCAATCAAACTTGCATCACAAACAACACTCAACCAAAAATAGCAAAGTGGTTCAATAAATTCCCAAAAATAATCAAAGGCAATTTTAAACATCCAATTAACAAGTGAAAAATAATCGGAACAGAACTAGATCAATAGCATGTTCAAAAGAGTTTCACAAGACAAGGTATGCAAGTGATCGTGTATGAATCGAGGAGTATAAAAAAACATGAAAAACAATCAAAGGTGATCACCAAGGAAGCAAGATAACATTCAAACATTTCTCATCCACATTTCAAGACAAGGAAAAAAAATCGGCTCAAGAAGGCATGGCAAAGTCATCCAACATGAGTATTAATCACAAGGGCTAACATGAAAGACACTTTGGAAAAGAAAATCGGAATTAATTATTAAAACAAATGAAAAATAAAAATAAAATTCGTAGAAAATTAAATAAGACATTAAAATACGTTCATGAATTTTTTTGGAATTTTTTGATAAAATAAAGTATTTTTAATAATTAAAAAGTTACGAAAATAAAAAAAGAAAAAAAATAAAATAAGTATTAAAAATGAGAGGGTGTGTTAGCAAGGAAATTAACATGGCCACAATTGGGCTGGTACAGTGAGGGGTGCAGGGAGCAGGGCGCAAGGCCCATAGAACCAAAGGCTAATCTGAATTTCTTTTAAAATAAAAACTAAGTGAATAAATAATAAAAAAAACTGTAACCAAATTAATCATGTGAAACCAATATATATCAATTGGTCATTTTTTTATTTAACACTAAAAACAAAACTAAGCAAATAAAACAATTACTAAATGCAATCCTTCAGCCACATCATCATCTTCATGAATACCATGCAAAGCACTCACGTGAATAGTGTTGTAACATGCAAACCGCCGGCCACCGCCGGCGGCGGCTGGTCCGGCCCCAAACAGAAAAATAAAGACACCCCCCCTCAGTTTTTCGTGTAGATTCCGATTATGCACTTAGTTTTCAAGTTTAAAGCCTTTAACACCCTCAAAAATAACCATAAAGAAAAGGATCATGGTGCACAACTTTCACAAATCAAAACAACAACCATAGAAACATCTTGTGCATCAACTCAAGAATCCAAATATGCAAATAATATTCTCAAAACACGTAAGACATGAGAGAAAAGAGTTGAAGAAATATTACCGAAAATGGAGCTCTTGATACTTTCTACCTTTGCTCCAAAGCTTCGAAAGCACCCTCCTTCTAGCCTTTTAGGACTTCTAAGATGATGATGGAAGCAAGAATGGGAAGAAAGAGCCTCTTGTGAGTAGAATCCGAATCTTGAAGGTTTTTTTAAAAGAGAAAGGGAACTTTAAGGTTTTGTTCTCACACAATGAGCAGCCCCCCTCCTTGCTAGGGTTTCTGGGATTATATATGTATGCTTTGTGAGGTTAAAATGAACTTTACTGTGGTGAAAGTTTGGGGTTAAAATTTTGACAAAAATTTGAAAAAAAACAACGGGGTGTGAGAGAGTGTAGTACAAAATGAGCTTTATGTGAGAGTGGTTTTGGTTGCTATTCTTCTGAGCAAAAGAAATCAGAATGAGAGAGAGTGGAGGGGACAAACTTAGTGCACAAGTTTATGGGATTCTTCATTTGGCAAGTGTTGTCTAAAATGGTGCATGGTAAAGAAACAATGTTTGGTTATTTGGAGTAAAGAAAAAGAAAGGCATGCGTGAGATAATGTGTATTGAAGCCATGCTGCAAGAGTATACAATACCAAATGCCAAAAACACATGTCCTTCATGTTTTAGAAATTAATTTGTGCACCTCTCTTTGTGCCATGATATCTTGGTGACCCCTTGGCCAAATGATGAGTTCTTGAGCCTAATAAAAACTAGGAAGAACATGGAACAAAAGCCAAGAAGGAAAGGTCTTGAAATAAGGCTTGTAACATGCTGAAAATAAACCATGAAATCATGCACTTGAACCTGCCCCAAAATACTTAGAAAAATTCTAAGTTATGGAGAAATTATAAGTTGAAAATGTCTCACTTTGTCCACCCATAACTAAATAAGAAATAATCCAAATGACATGGTTCTTGTGCTTAAATTGAAGAGAAAGTTTCATACTATAACTTTCATGTGGAAGAGGTTTTCAAATAAGGCCTTGATCATGGTAAAAAATGGCTTAGAAAGTGATGAAAAACTTACTAAAAATAGTAAGTTTCTAAAAACCTAATTTACCAAATTTAGTAACTTTTCACAATTCTTGATTTTTCATCAACCCTTGAACATTTCTTGATCTAATCTCTTCCCTGGATCATATTTGACTTAAAAATCACCATGTTGACCTCAAAAATCAGGAGTTGACTTTTCCAATGCACAGTTGACTTTTATTCCCAATTCTCCTGATTTTGAAACTTCTGATCAGTTGAAAACCCTTCTGAACCCATTGATGGATGGTTCTCCATTCCTAGACACTTGGGGACATGAGGAATGCCATGGAATCAAATCTTGCCCAAAATCAGAAATAAACTGATTTTATGGCAAACCCTAATTTTGGTACCCTCTGGTTAGGAGGAGATAGCACATCCTCCAAATTCAAATTCCTCTGAATATGATGTGTATCATGTCCACCAATGATGACATGTGCCACTTGGAGATGATAAAGAATCAAAGAGCTTGCTCATTTGGGGGTCAGATCCCAACTTTTGACTGCCTTGTATAGGAGATCATGCACTGTCCAATCTTCTTGATGAATTCTCCTTTTCCCATGACTTGTGAGATCAAATGGAGATGATACATGATGTAAGAGGTCCTTGAAGCTTGTGAGAAACACTTGGTCTTCTTCTTTGGATGATCAACACCTTAGAGAATCACCTAATCACATGCCCTTATGCAAGATGCAATGCTAAATGCTTGATGCTTTGTTTTTCTATGCTTGAATGCAATGCAATGCAAATGAAAACTCATGCTAAAAGATATGAAGAAGAGAGAGGGCAAATTTTGGGGTATTACAAACATCTTCATGGGGAACTTAGTCCTTAATTGCACCATGTACGATGAGTTCTTAAGTGTCATTTTGAGGAAATATGGATCGTTGGTAGTGCTTACTTCCTTTCTTTCATTAAGATATTGCACGATATTGCTTTATTACACTTATGCACCCTATAGGGGAGAGCTGCACCTAACTCTAGGAGCCTAGGGCCATGTGTAAGGACAATCCTGCAAAGTGTGTGAGATTAACATTTAATGTGCCTATTCTCAAGGTCATTTAATCTGACTATGTGAATCTTTTCTGCTTTTGTAAACAAATGACCCATCTTAAGGATCCCAACCTAAGGCAACACCAGCCCGGTATTCTGGAAGGTTTTCCATTACTACATTATGGCAAACCTTGGGAGAAACTATTTCAAGTTGGTCAAATGTTTGATAATGAAAATGATTGATCATCAATCCAAAGTCCTAAGGTGTTGGAGGTACGGTGCACATACGGCCTCCAAACCTGTATTTAATCCACATCACAAATCGTTCTTCACCATTGGATGTCATCCAGCGGCTCCCCATTGTTTGCCTGGGAAATTAGCAAACAACCGCTGATCTCCTAATTTATGAAAAATTAGTTTACTTGCAGGACCGATCAAACAAATCCTAGGACAATGTGCTTTAATGATTTTGACAATTTGTATTAAAATAAAACCTTTTGTTCATTGAGTTTGTCATAGTTTTCGCATACTGATAGAATTCGACTAAAAATGATAAAGATTTACTTTTAAAAGAAATGGCAAAAAAAGTGATAAGATTGCAAGAATGAAATTGCAGAAACGTAAAGGAAACTGTAGATGAATAACTTAGAACTTCATTAAAATGCTTGGAATAAAACTGGTGTTTTTCAAACGTACATTTTCTCAGTAACTACTCTTTTCTCTCACACGGTTACTTTGAGTATTCTTGAGTAACTTGTACAAATTTGGAAACGCACACGGAAATCTAAAACTATGACTCCCTATTTATATACAAATGAAATAACTGTCGACAAGAGCTATCTTCCCTAATGCTGACAAATGGCATCCTGCATGCCCTCACGTCCTGGATGAATTCCACGCGTCTGATTTTCAAAAACGAATCTCCCTCCTAAATTTGAATTTCAAAACGTCAGTCGAACAAAGCCTTCGCACCAAGTTGTCAAAGCATTTCCAATACTTAGAAAAATCTCCAAATATTTTACTCCAATTTAACACTCATTTTCGACTGACCTTCTTTCACCGGAACCAGACTTCTGTCGAAATATTTTGACAAATCTTTTAAACTTATTTCCTGAATAAAATCCAAACGTCAAAATTAGCAGCCTACAAATTACCCCCCAGAAAATGCATTTTCGATAAAGGGAGAAAAGCATTTTTTTCCAATACAATTCGACGCCTTCAATAGTTCGACAGACGACTATTCATATGACTAGACATTTGTGACGTTAGAGTCATCATTGCACTTTTTCTGAAACTTCTCTTCAGCCCACGTTTTAAGATCCTTTCATCATCACTACCCTAGTTCCTAGCAGATCGTGGATCAAAAAATTAACTGCCACAATCTAATCCATCCACTCACAATTGCCACGTGTCCCACGATCATTAAATGGAAAAATATCTTGAATTTTAACCGCTTCATCCTTTTTCTTTGCCATCTATAAATAGATGAAATTTTCTCTCTATTCACTTTTCTCACTCTTCTTTCTCTTAAACAAGAATTTTCTTCACGCAAAACTTCATCTTCTTCATTCTTTCTCTGTATTTTTTTCTGCAATCAACCATGGCCTCTGCTACAGCTCCTCAAGTCACGAGCAAAGACTCCAAGAAATCCAAAAGCTTGCCACCTGTTTACAAGATTCTTGGTCCAAAGGTGGTGGGGAACCAACAATACATACCAGAGCCTCCTAACGAAGAGGAAAAAAGGCGCATTTACTAGTCACAGATACTTATTCCTATTCTTATTTCTGGTAAATCACATGCGATGTTAGGACCCTTACCTGATTTATCACTAGATCCTTTAAAAGTAAAGGAATTATTTCCAGCTTACCATCGCTATAAACCAATAGCCAATAGGGTTAGACCTAGGACTGAGCAAGAGAAAGCAATAGATGAGAAATCCAAAGTAGATGGTCAAGGATCACCCTCCGGGGAAGCCATAAATCTAGGGTACATGAAAATTTTTAGGATTTTTAGGTCTTGCCCCATGTCGAAAGACCCATCTGATTATTTAGCTTGGCTAACAAAAATAGAGGCAGCCAAATCTGAAGATTGGAAAACCATGGGTATTTTTTATCTTATCCGGCTGTCGAAGGTAGGACCTGGATATTGCCCATCTATGCTTTTGGCTTCTCTTTATTTCTGGGACAGTACCTACAATAATTTTCATCTCCCTTGTGGTATGATCACTCCTACCCTTTTCGACGTAGCTGCCATTACTGGCCTTAGCCCACTTGGGGTGGATTATGATCCCAACCTCTTGTCTGATGACTCCATAGGCTTCGACACCAATAAGGACACCTTCACCTCCTACATCGTGAATTATCATGATAAGGAAACCGAAGAAGTCTCTGACCAAGAACATGTGGCCTTCTTAGTACTTTGGTTGTCGAGATGTGTTTTCTGCACTAGGTCTCTCCAAGTGGCGAAAAGGTATATCACCATGGCAAACCAACTATATGTTGGACACCAACTATGTCTCAGCGAAATCATCCTTGCCAATCTGTATGAGTCCCTTGGCGAAGGAGTTACTTTGTTGAAGAACATCAAAGATAAAGGGCAATCTTCTATTGCCAGGACCATTCTGGCTTCTACAACTGTGGCTTAATGCCACATTCGAAGCTTCCCTATCCAACAAAAACCCTGTGGACGAAACTGCCCCGAAGGATAGAAGAGTCAAAGGAACTAGACTGGCGCTGCTAACTCCTAATGACGAAGGTCTGAGCCTCCAACAAACCTTTACTGGCTACGTTATGATGTTTGCTAACGTCATAACTTTACTTCTAATATGGATCCTTTCGCCAACAGAAAAATTAGGCCAGAATGGTTTACCAGGAAGCTCCCCGTAGAGTCGAAAACCCAAGAAACAGAATTCCTTGATGTCTGGGAATCTTTTCTAACCCTTAGGCTCTTAGCCTCCAGGACCAGCCCCTCAAATCTGAAAATTTCACTTGTCAATTACCAACCCAATCTGGTCTCTCGACAGTTTGGGTTAATTCAGATAAAACCCAAACCCCTCTTTTCAAAGAAAGGCTCTTTGATACACTACAACATGACGCATAACGAAGCTGAGTGCACCAAACTCCTAGAGAGATATTCAAATCTGGTCGAAATTCAACCAGTTCCTTTTAAACCCAGCTTCCTCTGTACTCAAGAGTTTGATGACTGGTGGAGAGAGTACTATAACTCACAATTTTTCGACGTGCCTTCCTTCACTATTCAACTGACCAAAGCTTTCGCCCTTGTACAAGACAAGTCGAAGAAAGGTACTTCAAGACACATCAAAGAGATCCAAGCATTCCAGAAATACTTTGAAACTGCCTATAGGCCCAATGAACTTAGTAGAACCATAAGCGAAGTAGCAGTAACTTTGAAAGAATAATTTACAAGAAAACTGGATGAGTTAAAACTACCTTCATACGTTCGACCAGATCAACGTTATGAGATATCTTTTAACCTCTATCCACCAAAATTCCCTCCTCTACCTTCTGTTGAATTTGGTGTGGCTTTTAGCCCTCAATTTCCATATTGGTTCACTTGTGGGGATTCCATGAAACTTCTTCGCCGAGAATATCAAAAACGCGTTAAGCGAGTGGTTCCGACTAAGTATACCTTGGACAATTTCAAAGGCCACCTTCATATTGACATAGAACACGTTCGCGTGGAAACTCCTATATATGAAGGTGTGGAATTGGGAGATACTCAACACCACTTCTTTTCATTTACACATATATCTTTTGACTTGTATTTAACTTCTTTTTTTAGCCATAAAAATTCCTGTCAAGAAGTCAGCTACCATCGGGGCGTCAACTACAGAGGATGTGGAAGACCAAAAAGACACCACCAAGAAACCCATGGCGAGGGTATGGTTTCGCCTTTTCCTTGATCACAATCCTTATACATTATAATTCTTTCTGAGACATACTAATGAAATCTCTTTTTGTTTTACAGGGAAGTCGGAGACCTCCTTCGACGCCAAAGAAAAGAAAAGAAAAAGAACCTGACGCTCCAGTTGTTGAATCTGATGATGGTGACGAATCACCCGACCAAACCAAGCCTTCAAAAAAGAAGAAGAAACCTTCGAAGCCTCAACAGTCCAAATCTTCTGCCTTCAGAATATTGGAGAAGACTCCTCACAAAAATCTTGTCGAGCAAGTCACCCCAGCTCTAGCCGAAAGTGAGAGTTCTAGTCTCAAGCCTGAAATTCCCAAGGTATGTTCTTTTGTACTTCGACAGTTAAAGCCATTTTTTCCTTATGATAAAGTTTTTTTTGACTTATTTATCCTCCTGGTTCTTATCGACACTCATGGACATCCTCTTGTCCAAGTCCTTCCAAAAACTAGCAGCGATCCCACTTATAAGCCAACAAGCGGTTCCAAGCCTTCCCCCAAGGAGTCGACCAAAGAATCAGCCACTGAAGTGAACCAGCCTACCAGTTCCTCTAAAAAACTTCCCCAGATCACTACCACGACTCCTACTCAAGAAGTTCTTGAAGAAGAAACTGGTCATGAGGATAATATCTTAGTTGACGTTGGTGGGGACACCGTGATGCCCACTGCAACACTCACAACAGAAGGTGATCCTGAAGACAACTCCCCCATCAATGTAAAAGATGCTGACGAAGAGAAAGATGGGGAGGTCGAAACTGATGACGAAGAGGAGGAAGAAAAAGTAGACGAAAAGCCAACAACTCCAAAGGCTGTTGCGGATGAAGAAGGAAGAAGCGACAAGAAAACCCTTTATGAGCATCTCAAAGCTGCTTCAACCACCACGACTTTGACCCGTCTCTCTCATGAGGAACTTGAGAATCTGAAAGTGCAAAGACCATTGGAATATCTGAAGGCATGCTTAGTACACGTTATAACTTTGCTGACGCCACCACCAGCAGTTCGACTACTTCAGGGACCATTTCTGGCGCAAGATCTATGGACAAAGTGACGACTCATATTCGGCATGAAATCCTCAACATTGATTTGTTTCAACTCCTAGAGGAAGATTCGTCTGCTCAATTTAACCTGAAAAAGATATTGAAACAGGTCAATGTCCTAGAGGCTCCTCCTGAAGTGACTGATGTTGTTGTGGATCTGACCACTCTAATTGACTTTGTGGTGGCAGACTTTAACCGGCTTCGAGACCACTCAATAAAGCTTAAAAATAAGTCGAAAACACAATTTGTTGAGTGGGATGCCGCTTCAAGTTCCACTAACAAAGTAACTGAATTGGAAAAGGCCTCTGAACAAAATAGGAAAGAGGCAGCAAGCTGTGACGAAAACATCCTTAAATGGGAGAAACAAATTGTCGTTCTTCAAAACAAAATTTCTCAGGCTAAAAAGCGCAAGGAAGAACTGCAACAAATCAACCAAGAGGAAATGGCTAAAGAACTTGAAGTTGGGGTGCACCATGTCGAAAGGGCTCAGAAACTTGGGAAAGAAATCGAGGAACTTTCGACTAGCAAGGCCCTTTGCGAGCGTTGTCTTCAGATTCAGAGGTCCAAATTTGAAAAACTGAAAGAATCTTTCCCTGTTTAACATTTGTAATTTTATTTGGCCTTTTAAGGCCTCATTTTTGTAATGACACTTAAGCCATTTGTTTGGCGAAAAAAATTTTGATCCACCATGTTAATTGTTTTTTATGCATGATTATTCAACTGCTATCTTTACTTCTTGCAATATGGGCTTATATTTTTTCAAATATTTCCCATTTATTTTTAGCACTCGCTTATCTTTATGCAACTCTCCAACTTCATATGCGCCATTCGAAAACACTTTAGTAATTTGAAAGGGTCCTTCCCATTTAGGAGACCATTTTCCCATAAATTTATCTTTTCGATCCATGGGAAGAATAACTTTCCAAACAAGGACCCCAGTTGAAAACACCTTGCCTTTTACTCTTTTATTGTAGGATTTTTCCACCCTTTCTTTTTGCGTTTTCAATAATTCCAGCGCATTTAACCTTTCTTCGTCTAAATCAACCAACTCGTGTATCATCTTATTCCAATACGAATCTGATGGAATTTCATTATGCCTTTGGACTCTTGTTGATTGTAAATATATTTTGACCGGCAAGACTGCATCGTGTTCGTATGTAAGCCGAAAAGGCGTAGCATTGGTAGCTTCCTTAAGAGAGGTTCGACAAGCCCATAGAATTTGGTCCAAAGTCTTGTGCCAATTCTTTGGCTTTCTTCCCACATGCTTCTTTATCAAACTAATTACAACTTTGTTTGCCGCTTCGACTTGTCCGTTGGCTTGAGCGTAGTAAGGTGTTGATGTAAGAAGTTTGAACCCTGTTTCTTTTGCATAAGCCTGCATATTTTTTCCAGTAAAAACAGATTCTTGATTCTTTGTTATTGTTTCTGGGATCCCAAACCTATAGATGATGTGTTTTTGAATAAATCCAATCACTACTTCTTGATCCACATTCACTAAAGGTATGGCTTCAATCCATTTTGTGAAAAAATCGATACCAACCAAAATAAACTTTTGGCTTTTTGAAGATGCTGGTCGAATTTCTCCAATTAAATCCAAAGCCCAACCTCTAAAGGGCCAAGGTTTTACTATAGAATGCAACTCACTTGCAGGAATATTTGGTATCCCTGCGTGCACTTGGCACTCTTGGCATCCTTTCGCGAATTCGACACAATCTTTTAACATAGTTGGACAATACATTCCTTGTCGGAATAACAACCACTTCATTTTATGGCCTACTTGATGCGCACCACATGCCTCACTATGTACATTCGACAAAGCTATGTATGCTTCGGATTCACTTAGGCACTTAAGCAATATCCCTTCAAGAGTTTTCTTAAATAATTCGTTATCCAAAATGACATAGCTTAAAGCTCGGTACCTTATTTTTTGTTCGACTGGTCCTATTGGATTTTGTAGATACTCTATTATGGGCTTCCTCCAGTCTCCAATCGTCGAACTATCTACGTTAAAAATTTCAAAATTCTCTTCGTCAGCATATCCTAGCTTTATCGTCTCCAAATCTGATGGGGATAATCTGGCCGACACGACTCTTCCTCTGACCTCAATGGCTTTTTGCAATTTTTCTTTTGATATTTTGTAACCAGAAGCGGTTTGTGCTAAGTCATTTGCCTCCTGGCTTTCTATTCGTGGGAATGTCGAATCGTTACCATATCGAATCTTTTTAAGAGTCGATTGGCTATTACAAAGTACATAATCAAATTTTCTTTGACACACTTGTACTCCTTTATTATTTGTTTTATGACTAACTCAGAGTCTCCCATTATTTCAACGCGAGTTGCCCCCAATTCCAACAAAATTTCAAGTCCGGCTATCAAAGCCTCATATTCTGCCTCATTATTTGAACATAGGCCTTCGACTTTGTACTTAAATTTTGTTGGAATTTTTCTAGGAGAAATAATAAGAATTCCTATTCCAGTTCCATTTTTATGACTAGAGCCGTCGAAGTATAACTTCCACGGTTCTAGTTTAATGTAGTCCAAAGACTTTTCATTTATAGCATGGTCGACTATGAAATCAGCCACTACTTGTCCTTTGACAGCCTTTAAAGGTAAATATGTCAAAGAATACTCAGCTAATGCGAATGCCCACTTTCCAATTCGACTGTGAAAAATTGGTTTAGATAACATGTATTTTATAACATCAAAATGAGAAGAAACAAAAACATCCACTGGTTTTATATAGTGCTTCAATTTCATACATGAAAAGTATAAACATAAACACAACTTTTCGATTACATTATATCTAGTTTCTGCATCGTTCAAGACCCTACTGAGGTAATAGATGGCTCTTTCGACACCATTCTCATCCTCTTGAGCCAACATGCTCCCTAATGTCTTGTCCGACGCGGATATGTACAGCCTCATACTCCTACTTCTACAAGGTGACATTAAAATTGGAGGATGCGTCAGGTACTCCTTAATCTTGTCGAAGGTATCCTGCTGCTCTTGCCCCCATTCGAAGTCTTCCTTTTTTAGTCGAAGTAGAGGGGAAAAGGCTTGCGTCTTCGCACTAAGGTTGGAGATGAACCTTCTGAGAAAGTTGATCTTGCCAAGTAGAGACTGCAATTCCTTCTTTGTAGATGGCACTTTCGCCTCCATTATTGCCTTGGCCTTGATTGATTTCGATCCCTTTCTTGTGGACCACAAAGCCTAGGAAGTCTCCCGCCTGCACACAAAACGCACATTTGAGAGGATTCATCTTCATACCAAACTTCCTCATCCTCTCAAAGGACTGTCGAAGATGGTCTATATGACTTTTTCCTGACACAGACTTAACAACAATATCGTCAATGTAAATCTGCATAAAAGCCTCAATAAAATCTTGAAAAATCGAATTCATTGCTCGCTGGTATGTTGCCCCAGCATTTTTTATGCCAAAAGGCATTACCCCCCATTCGTAGGTGCCTAAGGCTCCAGGGCATCGAAATGCCGTTTTAGGGACATCTTCCTCAGTAATAAAAATTTGGTTATAACCAGAGTACCCATCAAGCATACTAAGGTACTCATGGCCTACGGCAGAATCGACGAGCATTTCCGCCATTGGCATAGGATATTCATCCTTTGGGGTAGCAGAATTCAAATCTCGAAAATCAATACATACCCTCAATTTTCCATTTTTCTTTATTACAGGAACTATATTAGCAATCCATTCGACATACCTGGTCGGGCGGATGAACTTGCATCTGAGGAGTCTTTCGACTTCTTCGTTGATCTTCGAGAGGATCTCTGGTGCGAATCTCCTTGGAGTTTACTTCACAGGTTTCCTCCCAGGTTTTATTGGTAGCCTTAATTCAACCAGATTCCTATCCAGCCCGGGCATTTCGTCATAGTCCCATGCAAAACAATCCTTGAGTTCTTTCAACAACTGGATTCTTGAGTTGGGGGCTCACTTTTGCACTGATGTAGGTTGGTCTTTTTTCTGCCCCCGACCCCAAGTCGATTTCTTCGAGTGGATCCTGTGCCATCATCTTGATGTTCGCTGTTAATGGATCCTTCTCAAAGCCCAATGGCTGTTCTTAAATCGCGTCGAGCCTCTGGTTTTGCAAATCTCCTAGATCTTTGTCAGGTGGATCCATATCAAAATCCTCTCCAAAACCTTGTTGATCTTCTTCGATCTTGTTGGCTTCGACAGCCATGTACTTTACTTCGACCTCTAAGGCCGCTTTGAGTTTATTCTCGGCTATGTAAGCCGCGATCTTTTCGAGAACTAGTGACTCACTCATTGTCACTAAATTCGCTGCCACGGCCAGTTGGCTGGATGTGTAAGGTTCCAAAAATATAATCTTCTTCGCCAACTACCTCTCTGTCCCACTGAAACCTGTGGGTGGGATGAAGGTATAATGAGCAGAAGGCGTTGTTAATTGGCGTCATGTCAAAGGTTGTTGGACTACAAGGAGCAATATGAGCCAGATTCCTATCAAAACTTTGCCTGTCAACCTGGTTTACTTCAGCCAGAAAGTAACTCTGGTTAGCCTCTATATTTTTTACAATCTCGTCTGCACGCCAAATTGTTATTCTTTGATGCATTGACGAAGGGACGGCGCCTATGTCGTGTATTCATTCCCTGCCTAAGAGCGGGTTATAATTTGCCTTTGAGGCAATTACCATAAACATTGTCGGCCTTGTGATGGTTCCGACAGTTAGATCTACTTGTATTACACCCATAGTGGTTCCCACTTTACCCTCATAATTCGACAACACCATGTTATGAGGTTTGGTGTCGGAATCATCTTTTCCAATTTTCTTAAGCATATAATGCAGCATCAAATTGACAGCCGCTCCTCCATCAACCAAAATCTTATTTACCCCTATGTTTCCCACTTTTCCTTTGATGAACAGGGGTTTCAAGTGACTCCTCATTGAATCATCTGGCCTTTCGAAAAATGCGTTTTGTTCTTCCACGCATCCATTGTTCATAATATAATAACAAACAGGCATGTGTCTGGCCGTTTCGACTTCCATAGCCTCTTCTTCATCTTCGACTTCCATTACCTGGTCATACTCCCTGGGGACCACTGAGACCACGTTACACATCACATCGAAGGACGCCTCTAACTCTGAGTTAAAATTGTCTGTCATTTCATCATCCCTAGTTACTTCCTCCTTTAACGACACTTGTACTGGAGCAACGGGTGGCTTTTCGACCTTCAACTCTTCCTTATAATTCGAAGTTTGCACATTGCTGCTGGTTTCTGGCTTGGCTTTTCCTGCAGCCTCCTTCTCAGCTTTCTTTCGACGTTGATACCTCCTCCACTGTGACTTCGTCATAGGGTTCTTGCCCTTATAATTTTCAGAGGGGTAAGTCACCTTCTTAGACTTTTGGAATTCTTTCCTATATGATATGGAAGATCCCCGTTATACTTCGAAATCCTTCCACTTCCCTTGTCCTTGGGCTTGTCGGATTGGATTGACCCACCTGTCGCCTGGAGCTTTGTTGGTAGGTTTGAATGTGTTAGGGTACCTTCCCCCTAACCTCTCCCTGCTTTGGTCTCTTCTTCTAGGGTCGAATATTTCCCCTGCGGGTTGCGAAGGCTTCTAATTTCCCCTTCTTTTTGCTCTCTGTGTAACACCCCTAATCTATACCCCCAAATAATATAAAGCGATAACAAATAATCAGAGTATAATTAAAGATTCACGACATAGACTGAGGCGTCACATCAATTGAAACAAAATACAATAACCTGCTCATATAGATATGCAACAATTCAGGTAACACATAATAAAGGAACTCAGTTCCTAACACCCACAATTCAGAAATAGAATAAAAGCGGAAAATCTGTAACTGAATCTCATATATACACATCATAAAAAGTTTGTCTGTCATATACAAAGTCACCCAAGTATGATCCAAAATAAGTGTATACATAATACAACTAATCACATAACGATCTCCCTGACTACCCAGTGCTACATATCATAGCCGACCGACAAAAGAATGAAGACCTAAGCTTCACAAAAAGACCTCTAGCAACTAATCTGCAATGCCTCATAGAGCATTTAAAACAATAGAAGGGTGAGAAACACAATCATAATATAATTGCATATCATTATATAATAATACACCAATACACATGTAAAATATTCTCACCACAACTTACGACATAATTCAAAGACAAAACAACACAATGCATAACACATATAACCATCACCAAGGAATACAACTCATGCTCAAAGAAATTAACACACATATAGAGGAATATATCAAGTCATCAATCTCATTTACAATTCCACACACAATCAATCCATTCATGATTTATGCAAATGCACAGAGACCGACACAACGACTTTATGCAAATGCAATGCGGTACCATCCATCATCAATCTCATCACCAGTTCACTCAGGAACTATTGGAACCATTGCTTGTTACTTAGTGTAACTCCCCGTCGGGTAAACTATGTTCCTCGTCGCTTTAGGTCCTCTTTGTATAAGGCGCACGACGTTTATGGATTGCTTTAGGTCCTCTTTGTATAAGGCGCACAATCTGATCGCTTTAGGTCTTCTTTGTATAAGGCGCACGATCGTCTATAATCATCGCTTTAGGTCCTCTTTGTATAAGGCGCACGATGTTATAGCAGATTCCCTCTGGAATCATTTCGTCGCCCACACCCACTAGGGCACACGACATCACAAGAATGCATATCATGATGCTTGGCATACAATGACTCATGACATTCAAATGCACACATAATGCAACCATAATCATGCATACATAACCAACCACAACACTTGCATTTACTTGCCCTTAGGCCATAAACCATCATCACAACATGTAATCGCATGCATCCACATCATATAACATCACATCAGTCATACAATACATATCACAAGCATGTTGCATAATAACACATCAAATGCACACCATTAAAACGGTAAAAGTCAACAAAACAACACATTCCAAATTCCTGACATAATTAAATCGATCAACAACCTCAAAACCATTGTAATAAGAAAGAACATGTCAAAAGCTCTCCAACGCACCAAACCATGCCTCAGACCGACTTACGGATCAAAAGTTATGAAGAAAACAAATTGGAAAAACTGTCATGTTCGCAATGCGAAGCTCCTAGCGAGTCCTTCGCTTCCTCGTTTGCAGTGCGAATACCCCAGCGAACCATGGCAGAAAGGAAATTAGCCTAATCGTTCACAGTATGAACTCTCAGCGAACCTTCGCTGTCCCCTTCGCAGTGCGAATATCCCAGCGAACCAAGTCAGAACTGAAAATAACACCAAACAACACCAAGTTCGCAGTGCGAGTCTCTGGCGAATGCTCGCCCCCACCTTCGCAGTGCGAATAGCCAGCGAATGCTCGTTTTCCCCTTCGCTACGGGATTCGCAGTGCGAACCTGCGAATTCAGAAAAACCCAGCAACGCTGTTACACAACCCAAAACCATATTTTCCCCACCAAAACACTTCCAAGCCAACACATAGCAATCAGAACATAACCCAATCATGGTAACAAGTATTCTACAACATTTACACCGATTTTCAACCGCAAAAACATCGATTTCTCTCTTCCGACCTAGAATCGAAAAGCTATAGAACACCACAAACATTCACACACACACATACATAATCATACACAAGCATAAGATAATCGAGTTTTGCACCCTTACCCGATTAAATCGTGTTTGAAAAGTCGGTTGGAATAATTTCTTCTTTTCCAAGTTTTCTCTCTTTTCTTCTTTCTCTTCTCTTTCCTTCTTTCTCTTTTTCTTCTCTTCTTTTTCTTTCCTTACAACTTTTCTCTCTTTTTCTTTTCTTACAACTTTTCTCTCTTTTTCTTTCTATTTATGTTTTCTAACTTAAGAAAATAAATAAAATGACCAAAATACCCCTACACTCAAATATCTCGCAAACGCTCTAAAAATGCGATAAAACATAAACAAAGATGAAAAATAATATATTGTCAAATAAAAGTCAAGAATAAAATAATATAAAAGAAAAATAATTAAATCGACTCTATTAAATAAATAAGACAAAACGGGGCGTTACAATTCTCCCCCACTTAGACATTTCCGTCCTCGAAAATATACTGATACGAACAACTCCGGATACGACTCTCGCATCCGACTAACAAACTATCATGCCAACCAAAGGCACACCATGAATAACACAACTGACAAACCACTTTGCTAACAATAGTACAACAACGACACGACAATGACGACAACTATAACGACAAGATGCAAAGCCCATACAATGCACTTGACGACTAACTCACGACTCAAAGAATACCCAAGTTACGAACACACACAGGAATTAGCTACTCGCACTCGAACCATCACGATGGAAACGAGGCAACAACACAAACAAGAACATAAAGTTCCACGACCCAACATCGTTTCAACAACCTCGACCAAACCAGGATACCAAACATCCCTGTCACACAACAATAGTACAACAATGCTACGATTCACCAATCGAACATACGACCAAAACACCCAACTACATATTAGTACCTAATTAATATTGAAACCTTCCACTTATCACTTCCATTATAAAACATCCCACTGTCTCATCATTCCTACCGTTTCCCACTGTTCACCCTTTGAACTCTATCCAGTCACACACGCAGATACGAAATGTGCCACATCACGCTTTTGCTGCGCACTCTGATTACTTGCAACCATCAAAACTATCAATTTCACGTCCAAAGTCTAACTCTTTCTCATATTCGCCAAAAATCACTGTTCACTTTAATATACCCAACCTCACACTCCACTGTGTTATCTCACACACCAGACACAAGTCTCTAAACTGCTAAAAAAAATTCTAATTCTCGGACCATCAAAACAGCCATGCATAAAAAATTTAGACTTAACTCATCAGGCACGACATTAACTTCACCAATAGGATAATTCGAGCCAAAGTCATAACTCGTCACGAATTCTAACCGTCCTCATTGTCTCATACTCTATTCCTTCAGGCCAAACAAGCACTCTAAACTCTTGTGATTACTAAACACTTCGAACCTAGAACCATAAAGATAATTCCTCCAAATATTCCAACACAATACAACCGTAACCAATTCCAAATCCAGAATAGTATAGATCGTTTTATGAGTCCTCAATTGTCGTAAAGCATAAGCCACGACTTTACCCTCTTGCATTAACACACTGCCTAAACTCGTCAAAGACACATCACAATACCTCACAAACGGTTTATTAGGATCACACAAAATCAAAACTGGAGCCGTAGACAACTTCTACTTCAGCCCTCTGAAACTTTCCTTACAACGAACATCCAAAACAAATGAATCACCCTTTGCAAGTCAACTGAGATAACAGAAGTACGAACTTAGCAAAGCCTTCCATAGCCTGCAGTAACAACCAACTGAGCCCAAAAGTTTCTAATCTCCCTAACCAACTTCGGAGCCTCTCCTTGTAGAACTACATCTACTTCCGATGGATCCATAACCATACTCTCATCTGAAATAACATATCCAAGAAAACTAACCTTTTTCAACCCAAATTCTCACTTGAATAACTTAGCATAAAACTTCGTCTCTTTTCAACACTTGTAATTCAAATCTCGAACACTCTACCTGTTCTTCCTCTGAGTTTATAACAGATCCGAATATCCTCAATCATAACCACTACGAACTTATCCCATTAAATATGGAAGATATGATTCCTCTACTCCACAAACATTACAGACGCATTACTAACGCCCTATAACATCACTGTACGTTGTAATGCCCAACCAAATTCCAAAAGATATAAATTCTTAAAGCTTTTGCAAAATTTCTTCACTGGGTAACTGGTTACTCGCATACAAGCTTAACCGAGTCAATAACATCCTATCCCGATGATAACAAACATAACCAGTCACATTAAATAGATTAAAGCCTCAACTCACAAAATTCACTACTCTTATCAAATAATCCAAACAATTGTAATTTCAATCAAACTCAACCAAACCATTTCAGTCATCTATTCATGAAAGTGGACACTTGTTCTCAATCATTACCTTATTCAACTGTTAGTAATCCATACACAAGTTCTTCTCTTAACAGTCCAAATTCCATAAATCCCAACATGTCGCAACAACCAACCAAAAAGAACTCTTAAATATTACATCCACGCCTAAGGGCTTTCTCAAAATTTCCATTAATGCTCCAAAATTCCAAAGACTTCAAACCTCACCAGAACTCTAAGTTTTACTTTCCAACGCCTCGATACCATTATACACCTCATGCTTGTTATTCCGTTCAACCATCCTTCTTTTTTGTTACTAACAATACTGGAGCTCTCTAAGACAACACCTTAATGTTCCATCCAAAAACACATCTGAAAACCATGCACAACTGACGGCCCATCACTGTGACTTCCTGACAATTTCCAGAACACTATCATCACAAACATGACCAACATCTGCGTCTCACTTCCTAAAAATTCTTCTACTTACTTAGCAGATCCAAACCTCAAATCTTTACCTTTGCCAAATTTGAGTTCACACTCTACTCTCTGAGAACAACCATTAACGATACCCAATCATTCCCTCTCAATAACTTCCCAACTGGACCAACATACCGAAGCCTCTAATCCGTCTCATCTTCCAGTATAAGAATCTTCATTGACTCATCGAAACAATCCGTAATCATTTTCTCAATTCCAAACAATTCATTTCACACACTATCAAAGCCGGAAAGACACGTCTATTCCATCCAACACAATTCCCTTCTGCTATCAATAAGAGATTAAGGGTGATCAGTTCCTCAATTTATCAATAGACAGTCGACAATCATGATGGGGCATAAACCGTCTTTACCAAACTATAATAGCATTCCTTACATCCTGTGCACAAAACTACTTAAGGCACAAATCCTTAGTTGACATAAATCTTACCTCCGCGTCCCTTCTGGAACCGGGAACCACACTGTCCAAACAACACTTATAATCTTGCAATTCACAACTGAATGAGCCAGCACTCCACACCTGAAGCAACATAGAGAAGTACCAGCTTCTCCCCCACTTATCTCATTCTCACACCTGAAGACAAAGGATTAGAAAACTAGAGAGTACTGACAGTGTTTCACACACATAACACGTACTAGAGCGATAACAAATAATCAGAGTATAATTAAAGATTCGCGGCATAGACTGAGGCGTCACATCAATTGAAACAAAATACAATAACCTGCTCATATAGATATGCAACAATTCAGGTAGCACATAATAAAGGAACTCAGTTCCTAACACCCACAAATCAGAAACAGAATAAAAGCGGAAAATCTGTAACTGAATCTCATATATACACATCATAAAAAGTTTGCCTGTCATATACAAAGTCACCCAAGTACGATCCAAAATAAGTGTATACATAATACAACTAATCACATAACGATCTCCCTGACTACCCGGTGCTACATATCAGAGCCGACCGACAAAGGAATGAAGACCTAAGCTTCACAAAAGACCTCCAGTAACTAATCTGCAATGCCTCATAGAGCATTTAAAACAGTAGAAGGGTGAGAAACACAATCATAATATAATTGCATATCATTATATAATAATACACCAATACACATGTAAAATATTCTCACCACAACTTACGACATAATTCAAAGACAAAACAACACAATGCATAACACGTATAACCATCACCAAGGAATACAACTCATGCTCAAAGCAATTAACACACATATAGAGGAATATATCAAGTCATCAATCTCATTCACAATTCCACACACAATCAATCCATTCATGATTTATGCAAATGCACAGAGACCGACACAACGACTCTATGCAAATGCAATGCGGTACGATCCATCCATCAATCTCATCACCAGTTCACTCAGGAACTATTGGAACCATCGCTTGTTACTTAGTGTAACTCCCCGTCGGGAAAACGATGTTTCCCTTCGCTTTAGGTCCTTTTTGTATAAGGCGCACGACGTTTATGGATTGCTTTAGGTCCTCTTTGTATAAGGCGCACAATCCGATCGCTTTAGGTCCTCTTTGTATAAGGCGCACGATCGTCTATAATCATCGCTTTAGGTCCTCTTTGTATAAGGCGCACGATGTTATAGCGGATTCCCTCTAGAATCATTTCGTTGCTCACACCCACTAGGGCACACGACATCACAAGAATGCATATCATGATGCTTGGCATACAATGACTCATGACATTCAAATGCACACATAATGCAACCATAATCATGCATACATAACTAACCACAACACTTGCATTTACTTGCCCTTAGGCCACAAACCATCATCACAACATGTAATCGCATGCATTCACATCATATAACATCACACCAGTCATACAATACATATCACAAGCATGTTGCATAATAACACATCAAATGCACACCATTAAAACGGTAAAAGTCAACAAAACAACACATTCCAAATTCCTGACATAATTAAATCGGCCAACAACCTCAAAACCATTGTAATAAGAAAGAATATGTCAAAAGCTTTCCAACGCACCAAACCACGCCTCAGACCGACTTACGGATCAAAAGTTATGAAGAAAACAAATTGGAAAAATTGTCATGTTCGCAATGCGAAGCTCCTAGCGAGTCCTTCGCTTCCTCATTCGCAGTGCGAATACCCCAGCGAACCATGGCAGAAAGGAAATTAGCCTAATTGTTCGCAGTGCGAACTCCCAGCGAACCTTCGTTGTCCCCTTCGCAGTGCGAATATCCCAGCGAACCAAGTCAGAACTGTAAACAACACCAAACAACACCAAGTTCGCAGTGCGAGTCTCTGGAGAATGCTCGCCCTCACCTTCGCAGTACGAATAGCCAGCGAATGCTCGCTTTCCCCTTCGCTAGGGGATTCGCAGTGCGAACCTGCGAATTCAGAAAAACCCAGCAGCGCTGTTACACAACCCAAAACCATATTTTCCCCACCAAAACACTTCCAAACCAACACATAGCAATCAGAACATAACCCAATCATGGTAACAAGTATTCTACAACATTTACATCGATTTTCAACCGCAAAAACATTGATTTCTCTCTTTCGACCTAGAATCGAAAAGCTATAGAACACCACAAACATTCACATACACACACATACATAATCATACACAAGCATAAGATAATCGAGTTTCGCACCCTTACCCAATTAAATCGTGTTTGAAAAGTCGGTTGGATTAATTTCTTCTTTTCCAAGTTTTCTCTCTTCTCTTCTTTCTCTTCTCTTTCCTTCTTTCTCTTTTTCTTTCCTTACTACTTTCCTCTCTTTACCTTTCTATTTATGTTCTCTAACTTAAGAAAATAAATCAAATGACTAAAATACCCCTACACTCAAATATCTCGCAAACGCTCTAAAAATGCGATAAAACATAAACAACGATGAAAAATAATATATTGTCAAATAAAAGTCAAGAATAAAATAATATAAAACAAAAATAATTAAATCGACTCGATTAAATAAATAAGACAAAACGGGGCGTTACACTCTGCACTCCCTCTAAGTTTTGTGCTGCCTTTTTGTCGAAGACGGCACTACAACGAGGACAGAGCATTACTTCATACCTCTTTCTTTGGCATCTATGGATGAAATCTGCCAAATTTTCCTCCTCTTTGGGGTATGCTAGTTTGTGGTACTCCTCACGTCGACGCTCTTCGTCGATTTAGATCGAAACATTCTGAGACACTTCCACCATATTCACATTGGCAACTGTCTCTGTGGCAATGCTCATTTTATTCAACTTCAAACTAAGGCCTTCACTGACCTCGTGTTCCTTCTTGATACGGTTGAAACCCTCAGTGGCTTCCTTTGTTGGTCCCTTTAGAGATGAACCCTTGGTAATCTGTTGGCTGACGAATCCGACAGTCTTCTTATTCGGATCCTCCATGGTTCGCCGGAGGAGGCCAACAGCAGCCTGTTTATAGGAACCTTCAGTAGTCCCTTTGTTAGCCTGGTCGAAACCATCAGTGGTCTCGTTATTGCTTTGGATGAAATCGTCAGTAGTTTCGTCATTAATTCTGGCGAAACTTTCAGTAGTTTCATTGTTGGTTTGGACGAAACCATCAGTAGTTTCGTCGTTGGCGCCATCAGTGGCCTCAGGAATGTAGTTCTCTATGATCTTTCCGTTAAGGTCTTCAGTAACCTTAACCATCATAGCCTGGTTCACAAAGTTATTGGTAGCTTCGACCATGTCACATTTGTTGATGGGATCTTCAGCAACCTCCACCATATTCACTTTGTTGTCGAAGCCATCAACAGCCTCGATCATATCCATGTTTTCGTCGAAGCCTTCAGCAACCTCGACCATATTCACTATGGATGGCTCAGCGTAGTGGGCCTCCACCACTTGCAGAGAGTTTGCATCCACCTTTCACCTGGGACTTCGACTTGTCGTCGAATTTGAGCCTTCCATCTCTGATTGCATTCTGCACTAGATCCCTGAAAAGGAAACATTGAGACGTTTTATGACCCAAAAAATTATGATATTTGCAAAAACCTCTCTTTTTCTGATGTTCTAAAGGAGGCACTTTAGTACCAGGTGGCACTATCATTTGGTTATCCTTGACTAATAAATCAAATATTTCGTCACACTTCGTGACGTCGAACGTATAAGTTCTTTTGGGGAACTTGTCGTTCTTTTCCGATTCGACTGGGTTTTTCCCATTCGACGGAGCTAAGACTTTGCAGGCATACAATGACCCCTGTTTTAATTTTGCCAAATCAACCTCTTGTTCGTCAAAATTTGACAATCCATCTTCGTCATCATCCTTACAAACTCCGACATATGCTACCCTTTCTTTTTTTTTATTAGCCCTAGCTTTTTCGGCTTTTAGTCGTACGACCTGTCTAACCCTATCAGCCAATTGGGACATGTCTCTTAAGTAATGGGTATCTAATTTCTTCCTAATCGAATAGTCGAGGCCACCAGCAGCCATTTCGACTAACTCGTGTTCAGGCACTTGTGTGAAACACCTTGCCTTGAGCAACCTAAACCTATTCAGGTAATCATCAATTGGCTCTGAGAATTTTCTCTTGACGCTAGCCAATTCTTTCAAACTTATCTTTGTTTGTCCCATGTAGAATTGTTCATAGAATAATCTCTCCAATTGGGTCCAAGTATGTATCGAATTGGCAGGTAATGTGCTAAACCAAGTAAAAGCATTTTTCGTTAACGAACTAGGGAAATATTTTCAAATTCTCATTGTGCGTTATTTCTCCTGCTTCAATTAAGTACCGCGCCACATGTTCGACCGTCGATTCACTAGTATCCCCTGAAAATTTTGTAAACTTGGGAACTTTCCGTCTATGGGGTAACTCTTGCTGCAGAATATATTCCGATAAGGGGGAAGTATAACTGGGCCTCTGTTATCCTACATTAATCCCGTTTCGTGCCATAATCCTTTCGACCATGGCTGCCAAATTATTTTCTGCTGGCATATCATTACAACGCATTTGTTGTATAATATTATCAGCATCTTGGTTTCGGTTTACAAACAACACCCTTGGTTTTTGTTGAACAGGGATTTCGATCCCTGGTGGTTCGACTACCCCTCCTTGGTTCAAAAATTCCGCCCGAGGGGTATTTGGTTGTCTTTGATTTATAGTAGGTTCTTCTTCGACGGTTGCCCCTGGGTTCTGAATTACACGTTCCCTTTGGGGAGGTTGAGGAACACCAAAGAAATCGGCAATGCGTGTCATCTGCGCTGCCAATTGTTGATTTATTTGTGTAGTGTTTTGGATCAAAGGGTTAAATATAACCCCCATCTGTTGGGCTAACATCTGGACCATATCATGATTGCTCTCATCCATCTGTTGCCTAATTACTTGTGCAGAATTATTGGTAATGTTTGGCATATATGTTTGATATCTCGTTCCTAAAGGTTGACTAATCCTACCCATGTGGTTTACACCAGAACCGGATCCTTGTAAAGGTGAAGTTATGTTAACCGTTGGCTCCGTAAATGTTGATGACGCATTATGTAAACTTGCCATCACTGACGTTGGCATTCTATATGGCTGTTCTCGATTTAGTGGATGCATGGAAAAAACCAGATATAAAAGGCCTGTACATACTCCCTGAAGGAGGAGGAGTCATTTGAGGCATTTGGGGTCCCATAGTTGAAAAACTAGGCGCACTCTGGGGAATTGAATGCGCTGGTGTCGAACCCGCTGTTGACGGTATTGCCTCTGATACTAATATTGAGGTCGTATTGCCCCCAGTCGAAGGAATAGGTGGTGGTACTTCATTATTTATAGAATTCTGATTGTTTGGCGGATTTGGATTTGCCATTCTGCCTACTCGTCTTCTTCTAGGTCTTTCTTCGTTATTTATGGCTATTTTACCACTCCTTAGTCTCATACAAAGAAACGAAGAAAGTTTTTGTACGAGTAAAATGTAAAATAAATGTTTTCAATTATCAATAGCACAAGGTCCCACTAGGCGTGCCAATTTGTTTGCCTGGGAAATTAGCAAACAACCGCTGATATCCTAATTTATGAAAAATTAGTTTACTTGCAGGACCGATCAAACAAATCGTAGGACAATGTGCTTTAATGATTTTGACAATTTGTATTAAAATAAAACCTTTTGTTCATTGAGTTTGTCATAGTTTTCGTATACTGATAGAATTCGACTAAAAATGATAAAGATTTACTTTTAGAAGAAATGGCAAAAAAACGTGATAAGATTGCAAGAACGAAATTGCAGAAATGTAAAGGAAACTTTAGATGAATAACTTAGAACTTCATTAAAATGCAAGGAATAAAACTGGTGTTTTTCAAACGTGCATTTTCTCAGTAACTACTCTTTTCTCTCACACGGTTACTTTGAATATTCTTGAGTTACTTGTACAAATTTGGAAACGCACACGGAAATCTAACACTGTGACTCCTTATTTATATACAAATGAAATAACTGTCGACAAGAGCTATCTTCCCTAATGCTGACAAATGGCATCCTGCATGCCCTCAAGTCCTAGAGGAATTCCACGCGTCTGATTTTCAAAAACGAATCTCCCTCCTAAATTTGAATTTCAAAACGTCAGTCGAACAAAGCCTTCGCACCAAGTTGTCGAAGCATTTCCAATACTTAGAAAAATCTCCAAATATTTTACTCCAATTTAACACTCATTTTCGACTGACCTTCTTTCACCGGAACCAGACTTCTGTCGAAATTTTGACAAATCTTTTAAATTTATTTCCTGAATAAAATCCAGGCTTCGAAATTAGCAGCCTACACCCGTATACCACTCCCACACAATATCTGAGGTTGTTCTAACCATAATTTACTTTCACACTAATTTTCACTAAAAAATTAATTTAAGTTGGAGTATACACCTTTTAGTTAATTTAAGTTGGAGTATACACCTTACAGATCAGCCTCTATCCTACGTGCCATAAACTTACTTTCACTGCATCAAAACACCAGTATCAATTACACATACTAATTTGGTTTTTTTTTTAATAAACATATACTAATTTCCATTGCATAAAAATATGCAAGAACTATATTATCACTCATTTCAATTGAGTAAGAGATAGACACACAAATTAAGTAATAAAGCTTTGATGTTGATGTTAAATTATTTTACAGGACCTCAAACTCTTAAATATAAACTTGTTCTTAAATCTTTTTACCAATCCTCAAAATTAAAGAACCTTCATATTCTTTTCCAACTCCTGTTTCTTGAACTCAAACTCATCAATTTCAGCCAGTTGATTTCTATCCAACCAATCAATAGTTTCCTCCACAGCCTTCTCAAGCTTCTTCACTTTCTCCCTCATTTCATAAACATAATTCTCAAACAAGTTCTTTGCCTTCACCTTCTTCCTTACCTCCTCATCGTCTACCTTATACCTCTCTTCAGGATTAATGCTTTTGCAAGGCTCTTTGATTTCGCCGTTGACACTAAACATTTTCTTCAATAGTTGTTGAATCTTTGGAATTCTAGTAGACCCTCCAACAAGAACAAAATCATGAACGTGGTTTTTATTAATCTTTGCCTCACTCAAACACTTCTCCACAGTCTCCATGCACTTTCTGAACAAATCTTTGTTTATTTCCTCAAACAGAGCTCTAGTAACAGCGACATGTAGATCAATCCCTTCACATAGAGAATCAAGCTCAATGGTTGTCATTGAAGTTGAAGAAAGTAATCTTTTTGCTTTCTCACATGCTGACTTTAACCTCGCCAAAGCTTTGGAGTTTTCACTGATGTTCAAATCCTTGTTATACTTTCTATGAAACAGTTCAACGAGACGGTTCACCAAATTGTTATCTAAATCAACACCGCCCAAATGAGTATCTCCCAGTGTAGCCTTAACCTTGAACATTCCTTCATCATTGGTCACCAAGGAAACATCAAAAGTTCCACCACCAAGATCAAACACAAGCACATTCTTCTCATCTTCTCTCCATTTTATTTTGTCAAAACCATAAGCAATAGCAGCTGCAGTAGGCTCGTTGATGATCCGCATCACATTAAAACCGGCGATTTTCCCTGCATCTTTTGTAGCCTGTCTCTGAGAGTTGTTGAAGTGAGCAGGAACAGTGATGACAGCATCTTTCACTTCATGGCACAAAATAAGCTTCAGCATCATCCTTCAACTTAGACAACACCGTGGAAGATATCTCCTGAGGTGAAATATGTTTCTCTTCGCCTTTGTAAGTGAGCACAATCATTGGTTTGTCTTTGATGTTTGGGACAACCTTAAAAGGCCAAAGCTTTATGTCTTGTTGGACTGACGGGTCGGAGAATCGACGACCAATCGGCATTAAAAACAGTGTTGTGTGGATTTGTGGCTAATTGGTTTACGGCAGCATCGCTTATTAACCTTTCGGTTTCTGTAAAAACGACATAAGACGGGGTGATGCGGTTTCCTTGGTAATTCGGAATGATCTCAACACGATTGTTTCGCCACACTGCTACGCAGCTGTAGGTTGTGCCAAGGATGCCTATGGCTTTTGTTTTTGTTGCTGCCATGAAAGTTGAGAGTTTTAGAGGAGAGAACAAAAGAAGAAGAAAATGTTGTTTTGTGTAGTGAACTGAAAATGTGATTGTAATAAGTCAAAAAACAGTATTTATAGGCATAGAAAGTGAATGTATTATATTACTATTAGAAGACTTTTAGAAGAAAAGTTGAAAAATGGGAAGGTGTGTGGAAAATACACTGAAAATAATTAGGCAAGGGTTGAGGGATTGGGAAGTGGAAGATTTGGAAATTTCCAAGAACTTTAACTAGGATGATGATACTTGATCAAGTATTGGAATTGTATAATTCAATATTAATTGATTCTTGATTAAATCATTATTTCTACACAGCAAAAACAAAGGAATTCATTTCAGCTTTTAAAATCTTGATGACTTACATTTTGTGTATCTTTGGATCAATCAACTGATAGCAGTTTGTAACAATTCTTTTGTTCAGAATCTTGAATCATGTTTCTGAGTTATTGTCTAAAAGTACTAAACCTGCACTTTTGCTTGAAATTGAATCCTTGCTAATGAAAAAAAAAACACTAAATAAGACATGTTTAGTGTCACTTTTATCCGTTAGTTCATAAAATATTTTTAAAATTACGTGATTTAGTCATATGTGAGTTTAAAAAAATTATGCTTTTGATGTTGTTTAAAGCTAAAAAAATTAAAGTGTTAGTAAAAATTGATAGACAAATGATTTTAGAGTAAGCCGAACATCAATTAGTTGAGATGAGTTCAGACGAGTATTAATACATTTTAACACGAGACAAATGAAATTTTCTCAAATCTACTGAAATCTATAGATGTTGTAAAGACCCTAAACTTAGTCAAAAGTATAGTATAACCACATAATTGGACTTTATAGTCATATTTTATGTTTATAGTAGAGTCGTCTTTGAGAGTGTGTAAGACGGACTACTGCACAGTGTTTAAAATTTCTCATGGTTAATTTGTGGTATTTTTTGGTGTGGTTAATTTGTGGTTAAATAAGTGCCTCATATAATATTTTCACAATTAAATTGTAATTAAAATGTGCTTTATTTCTTTTAGTGTATTTCTTAAGTTTAACTTATTTCTTATTTTATTTTAATTTGGCTAATTATTTTTTATATAAGTGATAATTTGACACCTTCTCGCTCTATAGATCATAACTTGAGTTACAGAATGCAGTTTGACAGGTTCTAATATATGTTGGAAATCTGAGAGGATAAGCTACAATTTTCGTGTTGAAGTTAGAAGCTAATTAGGAGTGCTAAGGGATTTTTATTACATGTTACTTTTATTATATTGCTTTTAGTGTGTTTAAGCTACAAGTTTAACTTATGTCTTCTTTTATTTTAATTCGGTTAATTATTTTTTGCATAAGCACTAATTTGACACCTTCTTGCTGTGAAAATCATAACTTGAGCTACTAGATGCAGTTTGACGCGTCCTAATATGCGTTGGATATCTGAGAGAATAATCTACAATTCCTATGAAGAGCTAATTTTCTAAAGGTTGATCTGCTGATAACGGTTTCCATTAAACCTTGAGATTATTGTAATATCAATTTGATTTCAATTCCTTTCAATATTATTATGTGTTTCTTGCACGCTTAATTCAACTCTCGTAGAGTCTGTTGATTTAATTTGATAGATGTATGTTTCTAAATTTAATCGCGTTTAATGTAGCTTTTTCAATTCAAAAACTAATATTGTAATTGAATAGGTATCTAATCCGCTTAGGGAATTGAAAATATAATAACCCATGATACGTCAGAACCCAAATCAGTAAATTAACTCAAATGTTTGGCTTATATTTATTTATATTGAAAATTTAAAGACAATTTTGTCTACAGTCCATTATGTGTTTCTCATGTCAATGAAGAAGTAAACATATGGTCCTCTAATACACTGTGATTAACATTCTCCATTGCACTATAGAATTCAATAAATTGAAATGAATTTTTACATGGCAGCGTTGAACATAAACCAATTCAACCTTTAACCAAATCTGATTCAGATTAAAAAACTGTTTCATTTATTTAGTATCCAACACAGGGCATATTCCAACCGTGACAGTTTTTCCATACAATCTAAACATATTTCAACATTGTACTATTACTTTATCTCAACATTATTACTTAAGATCAACCATTACTACAGTTTCGTATTTTAATTCAGTAGGTTTGTACACTCCAATGTGTATTGAAAATAAACCATTTCTTTCGAATATCATACATATATCATATCACTTCTTTTGTTTATCCGCTACTCATCATGTTTGTCGGAGTTCACATTCTTGGCCAAGCTCGTAACTCAGCATTGTCTGCAAAAGAACAATGTTGAATGTCATACATATATCACATCATATAATTTATATACAGGAATATACCAAATATGATAATACAAAAATCTCAAAGCAGAAGCAGAAAACATGTAATGTGCAAGGCAGCAGTATGTACATATTGGGCTCAAAAAACTGAGCAGATTGGGGACATGTTTGCTGCTACTGTACGCAGAACCTCATTCAACTGATGTTGATAACTACTTTTTAGAAGTTAAAGGCAATGGGATGTGTACTTAGCTAGCTAGTATGTATAAAAAAATATAAAACACAAACACTACCAACAATTAGGTGAAATTGATGTACCAAAGTTGACACATCAGGCATCGTTTACAAATTCGATTATGTCAAAACCCCAGTAATGTTCTCAATCAGACCACAAATTTGATAGTCAATTGCAGCCTCAAGGTGGCTTTTTTTTTTGAAGTTGCACCACTCCATTCTAAGAAAGAGCACACTTCCGCCTTTTCAATATTCAAATTCTATGCAACAAAACTAGTTTTATGAGAGTAGGGGTGCTTTGTCAATATTCAAATTCTATGCATCAAACTAGTTTTATTTTATGAGTAGGGGATAACTCCTTTCTTCCCCACTGACTGATATTATTTTTGTACTGGTTGGCCTATTTTCCCGTCCGTTTTTCTAACTATCTCTTGCATGCAAAGATATCCCAACAACAGTTTATCTGACATCTAACATCAAATCCACTCACCAAATTTTTCAGTAAGTCTCAAAACACGTCTCAACATAAAGAACCAATTTCAATAGTACCCCCTAAAAAATAACAAAGTTGAATACCTTATAATTGAAATATTGTTGCATGGACTACCTTTCGTTTACCGCTGTCACTTGCAAGTTTGTGGGATTGGATTGGCTACCTTTGGTGCCTTTGGTATAAAAATAGGTTACATGAATGATTAGAATAATATATTTTAGTGAGAGATTGTGATTAATTAGAGAGAGATACACACAAAGTTACCAAAGGTAGCAGGTCCCTCCCCCAAGTTTGTGCTCTAATTTTCTATCTGAACCTGACACGGAGATATCACTCATTGCCACAAGAAAACTATAAATTAAAAAAATAGCTCCAAAATTCAAAATAATGAAATTAAGCAAACGCAAGTTAGAGAAATTTGCAAAAATCTGAGCAGATGCAACCACATTGGTTGGCAAACTCTCCTGAGCCAAACCTTCATTCTCCAGATTTTCTTTAATCCTTGCCGCTACTATGCATCTTTAAATCAAAAGACATTTTAGAAAGAAAGAAAAATAAAAGGAACCTAACCTAACCCTAAAGATGAGGTTAGTGGGGTCAAAATTTGACAATGTGGGGTGTCAAAATAAAGCAACCCTGTTATCTCTTGGGGCAAATGCATTTGATTACTATGCTTACGCACAGCTCTGGACACCGACAATACTTACTATAAGTGAAATGATTGCATCATTCCACCCATAGAAACTCATTTTGTATTACATGGCCTCAGGCCAACGAGCCTTCCCTACCGGAATTGGTAGGAACTTTGTTGGGAACAAAATGTAGATTCAGAACTACTTAGAGGTCGCTACCGCAACTAGTTAATCGTAACACTTTTATTTATCATTTAGTTTTGTTTTTTTTAGTTTTATCTATCATTTAATTTTGTTTTTTAATTTTACTCATTTTTTTATCATTTATTTTTAGTTTTCAACTGAGTTTAAAGGTTCGGATGACAATATCATGCTCTTCTTTAGTATGATTGGTCATAATTTCTAGAATTATCAATGGATAAAACAAAGTACTTGTCCCGAAAAGCCTAGGAAAATGTACAATAATAATTCTCTAGGTTTGTTCCATACTACGATCTTTTCTTGGTGTTTAGATATTCCAGCTCTACTAATTAGAGAGAAGATCTATGGAACAAACCTAAAACATTATTAATATATCTTATCTTATGCGATCCGGAATAAGTCCCATGCTTTTGCCATGAATAGTTCCAAAAATCACTAAAAATAGAGTACATCGGGAAAAAGTTATTGGGAGAAAACAGTTGCAATGGTTATAGAAATACACCAGAAGAGGTGCAAAGGTTTCAAAAATCAGACAGACAAAAAAAATATTAACATTGAACGGGCCGGATAGCTAATGAGTTGGGTAGCTAATGGGTGGGATGCGAAAAGAATTTAATTTTTCATCCCCACATTTTATTTTGACACCCCACATTTTTCCATAATACCCAAATTATTTTTGTCAAATTTTGACCCCACTAACCTCAGCTTTAATTTTGCAAATTCTAACTAATAATAATTAAATTGTTCGAAGCACTAGCTATGACTATTTCAATTTAACTAAATATGTACAAGCAATGGCGAGTTCTTTTGTGGAGGCACAAACTAAGACAATTGACCATCATCTAAAAATGACGGGGAGATGGCGGGGGTTCCTTTTTGGTGCGTGTAAAACGCACATGTAGGTCAAATAAATTGCAAATCAGAGAATAAATGGGACCATTAACATAATATTCTCAAATCACATGACTACTTGAAAATTGATTTGTTCTATCTTTTAAGATTCATTACAAAATATTAGTCAATGTTTATCAGAAAATACTGTCATTATCTCAGTTGAAGTGATGAGTCATTAGATTATTGATCGAAATAATGAAATATTAGTGGAATCACATAAGTTAGCGTATTTGTTGTACAAGATTAAATCAGTGCATGGTAAATTTATAAGCACATTTTATATTAAACATATTATATTTTTAGAGTATATTAATGTGTCTGTTGTACGCAGTAATGAGCTTTCATTCTTTGTTCATTAGAGTATTTTAGGGGTCTTGGCTGCTACTTTCAAACCACCTTGTTAAAAGTTACAAAAATCATCAAAATCAAAACTAAACGGGGTCACTCAACACATAAATACTTTGTATTCGAAAATTTAAAACTATGTTTGGATTGATGGAGTTGAACAGAGGAGAAGAATGAAACTTAATGGAATGGAGTGGAACGAATGGATAAGATGTTCCACTCCATTGGGGTGTACACATCAACAAACTCTCCAAGCATCATACTTAGGGTTGTTAAAAAAACCACGAACCGAACCGAACTTCAGTTAAAATAACCATACTGTTATGTTTGGTTAGTGAACCAAACTATATTACACGAAACAGTTAAAATAACCAAACTGTTATGTTTGGTTAGTGAACCAAACTATATTACACGGAACAGTTCTAGAAACATACTGAACTGAAACCAAACCGAACCAAAACCGTAATCGAACCGCAAAGAAACTGAAAATTAAAAATACTATAAATAAGTTTTAATTTTTATTATTTTAAAATTTTAAAATACTATAAATAAGTTTTAAATTTTATTCTTTTAAAATTTTAAAAAATAGTTTAATGGTCTTTAATAATCGGTTCGGTTTAAAAAAATTATCTTCTAACAGTTTGGTTTCATATGGTTTGGAATTTCTAAACAGTATGTAAACTGTACCATGAACCACCCTAATCAAACCCATAACCTCCCTGGAACACCAGCCATACCATTATATTTAAGATATAACAAAATAAAAATTGATGAAACCCTAATTTCAAAAATTAGATAGACATTGGTTTGATTAGGCTAAAAAGGAGACTTTACCGTGTTTAAGAATCTTGAGAAGAGCGAGGGATGAGATGAAGACTTGCTCGGAGGAATCTAGGGTTGGAGAATCTGGAGGTGAATAACCTAGGTCTCCACCGGCGCCGGCGAACATTCGTTGAAGCCTTTCCATGTTGATTCGTAAGGATTATGTTTCGGATTTGAAATTGTAAGTTGTTTCAATGAGATTTTTGAAGGTGGAAGAATAAGATCTACTGCTACTTGATCTACTTTAACACTTCTACAAAATAAGAAATATTAAAGATTAATAAGTTAAGTTATTTGAGAATGAGAATTATTTTTTTAATAAAAATCGGTTATTAAAAAATTTATTTTAAACAAATTTTATTTGAGATTGAGAATCATTTTTATAATAAAATACGGTTATTGAAAAAATTATTTTGACCAAATTATAACCAAATATCTCACCTTTCAATCAATATTAGCGGTGTGGGACTAGCATGTATAGAACATTGTACTTTTTAGAGTTTACTGAATAGAGCAAAATATATTCAACCAATTTAGACACACAACTTCCAAAATGAAACAATATTAATCTCACCTATTCAATTCAACATATACTAATTTCCATTGCAAGAACTATATTTCCAATTTAGACACACAACTTTTAATATTAGTCAAGTGAGTAAGAGATAGAAACACAAATTAAGTACTAAAGCTTTGATGTTGATCCCAAATTATTTTTTTACATTGCTTCAAACTCTCTCAAATATAAACTTGGTTCTTAAATCTTTTTACCAGTCCTCAAAATTAAAGAGCCTTCATATTCTTTTCCAACTCCTGTTTCTTGAACTCAAACTCATCAATTTCAGCCAATTGATTTCTATCAAACCAATCAATAGTTTCCTCCACAGCCTTCTCAAGCTTCTTCACTTTCTCCCTCATTTCATAAACATAATTCTCAAACAAGTTCTTTGCCTTCACCTTCTTCCTCACCTTCTCATCTTCTACTTTATACCGTTCTCCATCCCTCACCATCCTCCTCATCTCTTCACAACTCAACCTTCCCTCCTTGTTGATGATAGTAATCTTCTGTTTCAACCCTTGTGTCTTATCTTCAGCAGTTACCTCTAAAATACCATTCACATCAACATCAAAACAAACATTGATATTTGGAGCCTTTCTAGATGTTGAAGAGAATCCTAGAAACTCAAATTTCCCAAGCAAAAAGTTATCCTCAGTCTTAACCCCTTCTCCTTCGTACACTTTGATCAAAACACTATCTTCATTATTACAGAGTGTAGAACAAACTCTCTCCTTTTTTGTAGGGATCATTGTATTCTTTGGAATCAAAACAGACATGACACCATCATCTGTCTCAACACCGAGACTAAAAGGCATAACATCCAACAGCAACAAGTCTTCAATTTTCTTGTCTCCTTCATCATTCAATATTGCTGCTTGAACTGCTGCACCATAAGCCACAGCTTCTTCAGGATTAATGCTTTTGCAAGGCTCTTTGATTTCGCCGTTGACACTAAACATTTCCTTCAATAGTTGTTGAATCTTTGGAATTCTAGTAGACCCTCCAACAAGAACAAAATCATGAACTTGGTTTTTATTTATCTTTGCCTCACTCAAACACTTCTCCACAATCTCCATGCACTTTCTGAACAAATCTTTGTTTATTTCCTCAAACAAAGCTCTACTAACAGCGACATGTAGATCAATCCCTTCACATAGAGAATCAAGCTCAATGGTTGTCGTTGAAGTTGAAGAAAGTAATCTTTTTGCTTTCTCACATGCTGACCTTAACCTCGCCAAAGCTCTGGAGTTTTCACTTATGTTCAAATTCTTCTTATACTTTCTATGAAAGTGTTCAACAAGACGGTTCACCAAATTGTTATCAAAATCAACACCACCCAAATGAGTATCTCCCAGTGTAGCCTTAACCTTGAACATTCCTTCATCATTGGTCACCAAGGAAACATCAAAAGTTCCACCACCAAGATCAAACACAAGCACATTCTTCTCATCTTCTCTCCATTTTATCTTGTCAAAACCATAAGCAATAGCAGCTGCAGTAGGCTCGTTGATGATCCGCATCACATTAAAACCGGCGATTGTCCCTGCATCTTTTGTAGCCTGTCTCTGAGAGTTGTTGAAGTGAGCAGGAACAGTGATGACAGCATCTTTCACTTCATGGCACAAATAAGCTTCAGCATCATCCTTCAACTTAGACAACACCATGGAAGATATCTCTTGAGGTGAAATACGTTTCTCTTCGCCTTTGTAAGTGAGCACAATCATTGGTTTGTCTTTGTTGTTTGGGACAACCTTAAAAGGCCAAAGCTTTATGTCTTGTTGGACTGACGGGTCGGAGAATCGACGACCAATCAAACGTTTGGCATTGAAAACAGTGTTGTGTGGATTAGTGGCTAATTGGTTTATGGCAGCATCGCCTATTAACCTTTCGGTTTCAGTAAAGGCAACATAAGACGGGGTGATGCGGTTTCCTTGGTCATTCGGAATGATCTCAACACGATTGTTTCGCCACACTGCTACGCAGCTGTAGGTTGTGCCAAGGTCGATGCCTATGGCTTTTGTTTTTGTTGCTGCCATGAGAATTGAGAGTTTTAGAGGAGAGAACAAAAGAAGAAGATAATGTTGTTTTGTGTAGTGAACTGAAAATGTGGATGTAATAAGTCAAAAAACAGTATTTATAGGCATAGAAAGTGAATGTATTATATTACTTTTAGAAGACTTTTAGAAGAAAAGTTGGAACATGGGAAGGTGTGTGGAAAATACACTGAAAATAATTGGGAAAGTGTTGAGGGATTTGGCAATTTCCAAGAACTTTAAGTAGGCTACTTGATCAAGTATTGGAATCCATCTAGACAAATTTGGCTTTAAAATATTCGAATTAGGTTCTGAGTCTCTTTCAGCTTTTTTGCTTAAGCTTAAGTTTGAATTTTCAAGCCATGGTTCACAAAAAAAAAAAAAAAATCTCAAAAAAAGAAATTTCTAAAAAATTTAAATTTTTATTAAAATAAAATTATAATTGAATTGAAACATTTGGATTTTAAATAATAACTGAATTATAACCGGATCTAAATATAAAATATGGTTGAATAATCAACCATTTATAATTGAACTGGTTAATAATCATTTAATTATATCTGAATATTTTAAATGGATTTGAATTTGATTATGGATTTGAATCTCACAACCGAATATTTTGCACACTCCTAATAATTATGATGTAGTCAATTTTAGATAGTGACATGGAGGACTCTAAAATTAAATAGTGTGCAACGGGATTATACATTGTGTCACTTTTATCCGTTAGTTTATAAATTATTTTTAAGACTTATATAGTTATATGACGGGATATAATTAGATGAAGTGTAAAAATTTTATGCTATTGATTTTGTATAAATTTAAAAATATTAAAGTGTAAGTTGAAATTGACACAAATGATTTTAGAGTTAGTCAAAAGTCAATCATTAGAGAAGAAATCAGACAAATATAAACAATCGAATATAAGACAACTGGATTTTTTTCAAGTCAATTAAAATTTATAAATGTTGCCAAGACTCTAGGCTTAACCAAAAGCATATTAGAATTAGATAATTGGACGTCATGATCATGTTCTTTGTATACATAAGCACTAACCGAAGATGATGAAGATTGTAGAACCACAAGTTCGAAAAGTTGCGCACACAAAGAAAGAACTAAAAAACACAGAGACACAAGGTGGATGCAGGACACCATATATTATGAAATAGAGGAGACAATCACATACAACCTACGTAGATAGCTGAATGAGACAATATTTGATGTAGGCCATAATGGTATGGCTAGTAGGATAACTTCCTCTATAAATATCACATTTTATAAATTATTTCATACATCCGATCAATCAAATATATTATTTTATGCACTATATGTTTTTTACTTTCCTTTATTTTTATGCATTTTTTAAGGTAGTAGTCTAATTTCACGCATTCCTACTTAACACTCTTTATAATGGTTTAGGAAGTCATTACTAAGGAATATAGTTTATCCCTCAATGTAACCGCTTGAAGAAAAAAGGGAATCATTATTGAGAGTTATCATCCAAATCTCAACAAATTTTTACATCTCAAGAACACACTTGTACCCTTGGTAGGGCACTACAGCCAATACCACTACTAATTTTCAATCATCAGATCATGACTACACTTGACATATGAACTTGTAGTTTAGAAATAGTTTCGTCAATATGGATCTCACTATCATCCAAGGGGGATTCAGGTTAAGAACGATCACACGAACCTTCACAATCCCTTAGAATGCTAATAATTGCACCTCTTCAAAATGCTTTTGGAGCTGCGACAATTGCTCCACCTAAGAAACCAAGGGTAATGAATGTGTTTTTCGCCAGAAAACAGTTAGACACATGGATACAATATATCATGTATCAGTTCTCTCAAATACTTACCCACATTGTATATCCAATTAATCTTCAACTTGAACATGTAAATATATAGCAAAGAGGTCACCCAAGGTACTATGACGAATTACTATACTAGAGGCATTACCTTATGATAATATATTATGCATGCAAACATGTATGATATTGGTTGACACACCATTAGGCCAGTAATGGAAACTCAAAGACCAATGAGGAACTATTCAATTCAATGGACATGGGCAAGTTTCCACTTTTATCAATGAACTATACAATATATCTACCACAAATTTATGTATGAGTATCACCCCTGGTAGGTTTACTGACACCTCAATCATTTGTTGTTTATGTTGGTGAATTTTCATGGATAACAAATTAACTTTACCAATGTAATACACTTGTGGTATTTTAAAATCCAACGAGAAACAATGTGTAAGTGAACCAAGAGAATTCATGGGTAAATCCCCCACCTCAGGTCCTGTTTCAATAGGGTTTCCAAAACCTCTTAGACAATATGTTGACACACTCAGCTTCAGCCAATGCTAGACTTTATGGATACAATTGTTGGATATCAACCTCATAAGTGATACAATCAAAATGTATTTTTTAGGATTCAACTTAAGCTCATAAATAAACATATTTATAGGAAGTCATATCTTGAGAGATCACACAGATTATGGTATATGTCCAAAGGTTAGAAGAATTCAAATTTTTGCAACATTTTCATGGGAAGATAACAAGTCGACTATGTTGATAAAGTTACTTCAAATAAAATAGAAGGGTGTGAATTATGATAAAAAAATATATTTAAAATTTTAAAGAAAATGTTGATTTTACTTTACTGCTATGAAAAGAGATGAAGCAAATATAAAGTACAAAAGATTAAATAACAAAAATTTAAAGAGGTATGTGAAAGGAAATAACAAACCATAAAGCATATTGATTCGGCCTTAAATCACACGACATACTCCAATTCCTAAAGATTTACTCTTGAGAGTTCAACTAACAATAAAGATTTTATCACAAAATCAACCTACAACCCTCTTACACAAAGTTTTTACCTCATGTTCAACTTTCTACCTTTGTAATGATATCAAAGTTTATGAGAGAGCATCACTCTTTCGATTTATAATTACATCTCAAATAGATTAATCAACAATTACACAAGAAAGACTCTTACTAAGTGTTTAGCTCTCTCATCACTAAAATAATTCTAATTGAATATGAAAATTTCTAAGAAGAGAGTAAGAGTAAGAGAAAGAGTAATTTTAAGATTTCTTATGTGTTTTGAAGTGAACACAAGTCCTCTTTATATAGTAAAAAAAATTGCCAATAAAAGAAAGAATTTTGGGCTCGATCCGCAACATATAGGTAAATTTTGCAGGATTTGAACCATAATCAATTACAAAGTTTTCTTAATCAATTATTGAACGAGTTCGCCTCGTAACCGGTTAGACAAATATCATAATTGATTAGAGAGCATATTTTTGCTTCATAATTGATTAAATAAGTTTCATAGTGGATTAGGCTTGGGTTTTAAAAAGTTTTGGCCCAAATTGAGTGTTTCAAAAGAAGTTTTTGATAAAAAGGAGGTTTATAAAGTAATTTGAATGTGTGTGCATTTATCTTATACTTTGAGAGGTACACAACTCAATATTACATATAATCAAATAAAATAGATAAATTGACATAGCAAGGATCACTAGATAGATTTTGCATTTCTTGGTGAAGTTCTTTTGCTTTTGATTATTTTTACACATATCATCAAAAAGCTTTTTGCTTTTTGATGTGATTCATTTTTTTTACTTGATTATGTATATGATTTTGCTTTAATTATTTTTTTCATCATTAAAACCAAGAGATAAAGAAGTTAAAATTCTCCCTTTTTTTTAATTATGACAATACATCTCTCAGGAAGTGGTAAAAATACAAAAAAAAAATTAATATGAAAAAGATTGGAGTGATTAACTCCCCCTACTAGATAAATAGACTATACTATACTTTCTTTAAGAGTATATTTCTCCCCCTTTCACATAATTAAAAGGCAGAAAAAACAAAACAAAACGCATAGAACAACACATTTTTCACAAAAAGAAGAAAGAGAAGACGAAGGAGAATCACATAAAACATTTTAATCAATGCATCACAAATTTAAAATTCTTAATTCAGTTCTTATGAAAAATTGGTTTTCTTTAGGAAATGACTTAGTAAAAATATATTTCACTTGAGTAGATGAAGACACAAACTTAATTACACAATCCATTTTTTTCAATGTGATCCCTAATAAAGTGGCGTGTAATCTCAATGTGTTTCATTTGAGAGAAAAGTACCAGAATTTTAGTGAGGTTTATGGTGTTAGTGTGTACTTAATCAGAACAATTTAGAGATTAATTCCATAATCACTTAATTGTTTTTTCGTTCAGTTTACTTGTGCACAATAACTACTTATATAGACATATTATGCTTCGACTGAGGATAACATAACACTTGTTTGTTTCTTACTACGTCAAGAGACAAACGAGTTACCAAGTGAATTCTACAGTTATTTCTAAATTTCTATCTATATCGATTCCCCTAATTCCGTAAACGGGAAAAAAGCATTATGCATAAAATATTACTTAATAACTATAAGAAGTTTATTATTACAGAGAAAATATTTTAACAAATCACATCATTCACATTATTGGGAGACAAATTTATCTATAGGGACTTAATATAAGGGAACTAGTCATTCATCTTTAAGAAATTCATGGTTGATTCAATACATGAAAAATAAAGTAAACCTTAAAAATGATTAGGATGAATCCCTAACAGACTCCTTGCATTCTCCCTACTCCAATGCCTCTGTGTGTATTTTCTCTCATAAAATTCAGAATTTTGCTAGAAACAAAATTAGGGAACAAAATTGGAACTAAAATTATTGTCTTTCTTCTAATTAAATAAGTATTGTAATGGATTTTAGGATTGAGATAAAATTACAAAATATTCTATTTTTGACAATTCTACTTTGTAACATCATAATAATTTTACTCGTTGTTTCCGTCCTTCTACAATCTTAATTAGACTTTGATTTCTTCATGAAAGTTATAGACATAGATGTTATATTTCATTTTCTAATAGTTTCACCACAATCAAATTTACTAGACTCCATACATGATTAAAATATTGCACATATGTAAAACTGAATCCTTCAGATCACATCGCTCCTTCTCACTTGAGTGTCATTATTTTTTAAATGATGAAATATCACGTCATTTTGCTTTTGGTGTGATGTATTTTCTTCATATGTTGATTTTGTTCTTTCCATGCTCAAAATTGTTGGGTCATCACGAGGGGGAAGCATTCACATTGGGTCAAACACTCACCTAAAGGTTAAAGACTCACCTAAACAAGTAAGGGAGACACCACATATTCATTGTAAACCTTAAGGTGATAGGTGTATGGGTCATATCACTTATAAAATGCTCAATCTCCACTTTTCTAAGCAATGTTGGACTTAAAACTCATATTTGTTTCTCAATAAATGTCACACTTTGTTTCTCAACAATCTCCCTCTGAAGTGTGAGTTCATCCATTATGATATCCCTCAAGTAGAGGCTCTTTCATCCACATGTTTATATCGCTGTTGAGAGACACCCTTATCTCGTCATGGGCACTTCAACGGAACACGCCGCCTGGCCACCATGTCAGGAAGACTTTCGACACCATGTCTTGAACCTTGTTATGATACCACTGATGGGTCATAATGAGGGACAAGCTTTCACATTGGGTCAAGAACTCATCTAAAGGTTAAAGAATCACTTAAATAAGTGATAGAGACACTACATATTTACAAAAAACCTTAAGGTGATATGCGTATGAGTTATCTCACTTATAAAGTGCTCAAACTCAACTTTTATAAGCAATGTGGAACTTAGAACTCACACTTGTTTCTTAACAATCTCCCCATTAAGTGTGAATCAATCCACTATACTCGCCCTCAAGCAAAAGCTTTTTCATCCACATACTTGTACCACCATTGAGAGACACTTTTATCCCGTCATGGGCAGTTCAACAAAACACGCCGCCTGGCAACCATGTCAGGAAGACTTTCGACACATGGAGCCAGTCCTTTACTCGAATCAGGATTTGATACCACTGATGGGTCATCACGAGGGGGAAGCATTTATATTGGGTCAAACAAGTGAGAGGGACTCCACATATTCACCCAAAACCTTAAGGTGGTAGGTGTATGGGTCCTCTCAATTATAAAGTGCTCAACCTCCACTTATCTAAGCAATATGGGACTTAGAACTCACATTTGTTTCTCAATATAACTCACACTTTGTTTCTCAATAATATCCCCTTCAAGTGTGAGCATATCCAATATGCTCCCCTCAAGCGGAATCTCTTTCGTCCACATGCTTATACTACTGTTGAGAGAGACCTTTCTCGCCATGAGCTCTTCAATAGAACACGTCGTCTGAACATCATGTTTGAAAGACTTTCGACACAAGTAGTCGGTCCCTTACTCAAATCAGACTCTGATATCATTGATGGGTCATCACTAGGGGAAAGCATTCACATTGGGTCAAACACTCACGTAAAGGTAAAAGACTCAACCAAATAAGTGATAGAGACACCACATATTCATCCAAAGCCTTAAGGTGATAGGTGCATGGTCCCTCTCACTTATAAAGTACTCAACCTCCACTTTATAAGCAATGTGGGACTTAGAACTCACACTTCTTTCTCATCCCAAGTCACACTTTGTTTCTCAATAATATCCCCCTCAAACGTGAGTTCATTCACTATGCCCCCCTCAAGCGGAAGCTCTTTCATCCATATGACTGTACCGCTATTGAGAGACACCTTTATCTCGTCAATGGAACTTCAACGGAACTCGCCGCCTGACCATCATGTCTGGAAGACTTTCGACACAAGAAGATGGTCCCTTTCTCAAATTAGACTATGATACCAGTGATAGGTCATCATAAAGGGGAAGCATTCACATCGGGTCAAACACTCACTTAAAGAGCAAAGATTCATCCAAACAAGTGAAAGAGACCTCACATATTCACCTAAAACCTTAAGGTGGCAGGTGTATGAGTCATCTCACTAATAAAGTGATCAACCTCCACTTTTCTAAGCAATGAAGACTTAGAACTCACACTTGTTTCACAATAGAAATATTGTCTTTATGATTTATAGGTGCGATGTTTTTTTTCTTCCTTTTTTAATTTCTCTTCTTTTTCCTCCATTTCTCATGTGTGGTGCCTCTCTTTCCTTCGTCATTATAACTTTATTAGTAATATCACATAATTTGTTTGGTTAAGCTTTTAATCTTCTTAGGATCAATTTTTAAAATCAATGTGATTTTCTCTAAGTACTAAAAGTGTACTCATAAACATGGAAAACTCTTTTCAAAACTGGAATTTTGTTCTCTGGATATCTAGATGTCATACACAATGTTGTAATAATGTGTATGACAATTATAATGCCTAACCAACAAAATAAATGTAGAAAATAAAATAACTCAAGTATTGGTAACCGAGTTTGATAGAAAGCCGCCTACATTTGGAGAGCGTTAACCCGATGAAAGGAATTTCACTCTTAATAGACATAAGATGAGGAATCTGAAGTGGGCCAAGGATGACGTCTGTGATGCAGGGTGTATGAGATGAGGAGGGGGTGTACCTGCAAGGCACTCTGATGCTAATGTAAGAATCGATAGAGAGAAAAAGGCAAGTATAAAAGTATGTATTTCGTATGATGATTTAGAATACCTGACCCTCTCAAATAAGAGGGTTTTTATAGTACCCCTAGCGCGTGGCCAACGATCCCTATTTTTGGGGCAAAATAACTGTTTCCCGAAGAATAGGTAATTGCCAGAAACTAGCCGTTAAGACGGGCAAAGGTGTCCGAAACTAGTCGTTGCTACGGGCAAAGAGGCAGTTTTGGGCACGGGCGTTATGACTTTTTTTCGATGGTGGAGTCGTGCATGACGGGTAGGAATTACTGAGGAGGAGCAGGTGACCCTTGGGGTCATCCGACCATCTTTGCCCGATAGAGGGGCAGAAAGATAAAATGATGCCCCGAATTGGATGGACTTAAGCAACTGGGTCGTTCTGGGAGCAGAAGTGGATTGGGCCATGCCTAGTCATTAGTCCAGTCTGGAACAGGAGCCCCCTAGGTCGTTGCTCCCGAGCATGAGAGTGATGACTTAAGGGTAATTTGCAGTTTCGGGGAGATCTAGAAGGGGTTGTCGCTTGCCGACGAGATAGAGTTGTTTTACGATGCCCAGGGGAGTTGGTGGCCACAGGATACGTAACGTTGTCTGGTGTGTCCAGCGTACGGGGAGCCCAACGGTTGATGTGATTTGAAGAGATGGGATGCCACGTGTGCCTCAAGCCCTGTGTTGCATTAAATGCATCATGATGGCTAGGCTAGGGTTATGATGATGCCCCTAGCCGCGTGTGCTCGTGCCTTCAGAATACCTATAAATAGAGTGAAAAGTTGGTCATTTGCACTTTTCGCTTCTCTTTCCTCCTTCACTTCTCTGTCTAAGTTCTCCGTTCGCTGCTGTTCAAGCCGCCGTCAACCGCCATCGTACCAACTCCGGGAATCATCTTCGACCTTCAGATACCTCCTCGACCATGTAAGTTGTTCAACTTCACTCTAGTTTCCAGCTTTTTTGCTTCCTGTTTTTCTAGAATGCATGCGGTTAGAATGATTCTAGGTAGTACAGTAGCAGTTTCCAGTGACTGTTGGTGGTAGACGGTGGTTTGGCCACTTTCTGCTGCTGTCGTGGTCGCCGGAACCTTAGGAGCCTATATGTTTAAGTTGTTTCTGACGCCATTGCGATGACGAGCGCGTGTGTTGGTGGCGAAGCTCATGAGTTTTCTGGTGTACCTATGGGTTTTCCAGCGGATTCATGAGTTTTCTGGCGAACATTCAAACGGAGTTCTGGGTAGTGGACCGGGGAAAACCTCCCCGCGTGCATTGGGGGGTTGTTCTCGGGCATCTCCATGCGTAACACTTGTACCATTTGAGTAGGGCTTAGGCCAGGGACGTCGTCCTCGGGCCTTCGTGCGCCCTTTCACTTGACTAGCGGTGGAAGGGTGGATTTGATTTTGTTATCGAATTCACTTTTGTCCTCTGCTTTTCAGGTGAAAAAGATGGCCCACGAACCTGAACAAGAGATTCTCATAGACTCGTCTGAGGATAGCTCCTCGGAGAGCAGTGACACAGAATTTTTTGCCACTCTCAGCGATGTCGGCGAGACTCCACCTGATAGGACCTCCACGGATGAGTGGACAGTCGCATAGCCCGCAGAGTATGCCTCTGTCTTTGCCTCTTTTACTGGGGATGCCTTCACGACCGTGGGGGCAGAAGGGGAGTGGAAGGTTCACTTTCCTGGTGAAGATGACCGTATTGGCACGGATTACGGGGAAAGGTTCCTGATGTACGAGTATGTCTTCAAGGAAATTGGGTTAAGGCTGCCCTTCACCGACTTCCAGAGATCTGTCTTCGTACACTTGGATCTGGCCCCCTCACAGCTGCATCCCAACTCTTTAGCATTTATCCGTGTATTTGAGATGACATGTGAGTTCCTGAAGATAGGAGCCACCCTTCCCTTATTCTTTACAATCTTCCACCTCCAGAGGCAAGTCTCGGAGAGGAAGTTTGGCTAGGTCTCGCTGAAGCAAGCGAGAAAGTTGTTTAAGCCGTTCTCCAAGTCCATAAGGACTTTTAAGGAGAGGTTCTATGTCATCGATCCCGTGTCGGAGAAGGTCCAGGATTCTACCTACGTCTGGGAGGTGTCGATAGATGAAAATAGGGAAGATCTATATGACGAGCATGGTAAAGTAATTGCGGACAGAGTGCTGAAGTTCCCCTTCTACTGGAGCAGGTCTCATTTCTCCCAGGGAACCGACCAATATCTCGCCCAGTCGGAGATGCTGAAAGAGGACGACAAAGCCGGCTACGTGGCGCTGGTGAATTATTTTAACAGTTTTACCCCTGCGGTGTAATACCCCATATTTTATTTTGCTCTGGATAATATTAGTTTTGATCAATTGGGTTTCGGTGTACTTTGAGAAATTATCTGCAAAGATAATTTGAGCAACCGATGAGCTCAGACCAGATCAAATTAATATTATCTGACTCTGAGGTTTTGTCAATTGGTGTTATAGAGATATTTTAGACATTTAGTAGTGTTACTAACTAATTGATATTTCTCTATATCATTTCATTTCCCTCACTTTTGCAAAAATAGAAACAAAGATAGTAAGAGGTAGAGAGAAGGAAGAGCAAAGGGAGAATGAGGAGAAACCTAGAAGAAAAAGAGGAAAGTTTGGATCTTCTTCATTCTTCATCAAATCTTCTCACAATCTTCATCATCATCATGTTTAGAGGTGGGTTCTAGTTAGTACTTAAGTTCTAGAAGTTTTGAAAATGTTAGAGTTTAGGTTAGAATTGGTAAATATCGAATATTGTGTGGAATCGATTGTTTTCACGGTTCAAATCTCGATTAAAATGCATACTATGATCGATACAAGTATGAATATGTTGTATGATAAGTGAATATTTGATCCTTTGAGTTTTTATGAAGTTTGAGTTGGTTGGATGATTTTGAAACATGAGAAAAACAAAAATTTTATGTTCTGCTGTAGAGTAATCGGTTAACCAATTAGGGTAATCAATTACTCTGTAGAAAAAGTGATCATCTGCGCAAATTTGAACTGAGTAACCGATTATCCTAATTGGATAATCGATTATGAAATGTGTCTCTAACTCTCATTTAGCCTCTGTGTGAACAGTGAAGCTTGAGTAACCGGTACCCTATTAGAGTAACCGATTACCACTGTAAGTTGAGGAAAAATATTGAAAAATTCATATCTTTTGGATCGTAATTCTGATCGAGACATGGTAATAGTCATTGGAAAGCTATGGAAATATCCTTCGCAATAAAAGTGGAAAATATTGATTTCGGTACCCGATTAAATAAATCGGAGGAAACTCAAGAAATGTGTTAATTTTATCAGTTGAATTATTATATGCATTTTGTTATAATATTGTATTGTGTCACATCTAACCTCTTATTGTGAAAGGAAATTGAGTAAAAACATGTTTAAAATATGGAATAGGAAGAGAGAGGAAACCTTACCATAAATCTCTAAGTAGGACCTAGTAAGGTGACTAGGAATTGATAGATAATCTAGATGGCGATGCTCATGCGTTCGATGCCAAAGTGTGCATCTTCGACGAGTAATGGTCTAGAGGAGAGTGAAGCACTAGGATGGAACATGTGTGAACCTTATGTTTTTGTGAAAAGGAGAATGTGGCCTTAAGGCAAATGTGGCCTTGTGATTGTCGAATACAATCACAAATGTGTGTGTAATCACGTAATAGGAACCGTTTTCCTTGAGTTTCCGTTTCATGAGCTTAGGGCTCATTTGGAATGTACGCATGATTACTTGGCAGGTTTGATTCTCGTGTGTAGTACGAATGGAACCTACGGGTAGAGACTTGTGATGGCTAACGACCATGTGAAGTGACGATTCATAAGGTGATAATATGTCCCCTAGTTTTCGAATCTATTTCTTATGTCATGTAAGTGCAATGATCCATGACTCGTGCCGACTTCTAGACGTAGAAGAGGACGGGAAAAGGGGATGCCTTGATAAGGTTACCGATTAGTGATATTTTGAGTTGGTGAACTCATGAACATGTTTCCATATAGTGTGAGATTGTAAACTCAAGGTCACCTCCCTTCCCTTTTGACTTGAGTTAGGATTGATAGAACCTTGTAAAGCTGAGAGAATCCATAAGATAGGGAACTCACTGGGATTTAATATCTCACCCCACGATGTTGATTATATTACAAGTACTTCAGGTTCCGCAAAGGGTAAGGATAAAGTCGTTTGATTATCCTTACGTGTCTTGGCTTTTTGGGGTGACATAGCTTCCGTTGTGGAGATGTATTTTGAGATCATTGTTTTGATCTAGTTCTTAGTACTTTGGAACATCTTGTATACATTATGCCAAAGTTTTAGTTTTTTTGCTTTTTGGGCATGTAATATATACAATGTGTTAACTAGGAACTTATGATATTTCAATACTAAAACTTGGATTCATGTATAATATATATGTTTTGATGTATGTTATTATATATGGGTGTTACAGTTGGTATCAGAGCAGGTCGTATCCTCGACCTAGCCATGAAATAGTATAAGTATTTCTTTCCATTCATATGCGTTGTGTCGCCATTGGTCTTAAGTGTTATATTTATGGCATTGAGCCTTATCAACTTAATCCTATCTGTATGACATTTAGGAACATAGCTGACGGACGCAGAACCCGTGGTAGACCCAAAACTAATCCTCCCGAGACGAATCCGCCAGGCGGCGAGGAGTATATCCCATGGCCTCAGTTTTTGCAACAGATGCAACAGCGGCAAAACCAATTTATGCAGCAGATGGTACAATAGATGAATGGAGGTTTTCATCCTCAAGTGGTTGTTCCAGATGTTGTAGGTGGGAGTTTTCAGGATTTCATCCGCATGAATCCTCCAGAATTTTATGGCGGATTAGATCCTGTGAAAGCTCATGAATGGTTGGCTAGTATGAAGAGAATCTTTCTGATAGTTCAATGTAGTGAAGAGAACAAAGTGGTGTTTGCTTCTCACTCGTTGAAAGGTCCTGCTATGAGGTGGTGGGAGAGTGCTTCGGCTTTAATGACTATCCAAGATGCGCCTAAAGTCTGGGAGCAATTCAAAACTACTTTTGTGGAGAATTATTTCCCTAGTTCTTTGAGGACCTAAAAGGAGTTTGAATTCCAACAGTTGAGGTAAGGTACTATGATTGTGGCTGCTTATGCTGAAAAGTTTGAGATCATGGCTGCTTACTCTAGGCAGGCCGTGTATGCTACGGATGAAAAGTGGAAAATTGACCAATTTCTTTTTGGATTGAAAGCTGAGATTTCTCACAGTGTGTCACAAAGAGAGTTCACTACTTATGCTGAGTTGCTAAGGCAATGCTATGTGGCTGAGAACAGTTTGAAGAAAGTTCAAGCAGAGGGGGATTTGAGTAAGTCGAATCAGAACGATCGTGGAAAATCAAGCCAACAGTTTAGGCCTAGACAACAAGCTTTCAAAGGGAAACAAGTTTAGAATTCTAGGACTAGTACATCTTCTGTGTGTCGCACTTGTGGTAGGAATAATCCTGGAAGTGTAGTATCGAAATTGTGAGGTGCTATTAGTGTCAGAAGATGAGTCATCTGGCGAAGGATTGTCCTCAGAATAGGAATCAGACAAGAGAAAAGAGTATCGGTCGAGTTTATACATTGGATGCAAAGAAGGCTAAGGGTGATAACTCTTTGATTGCTGGTACGTGTTTCGTTAATGGGAATCCTTGTTTTGTATTATTTGATTGTGGAGCAACACACTCTTTTGTGTCGATACAATGTATGAAGCAACTTAGGTTGCAAGCTATTCCATTGTCTCCACCCATGGTGGTTACTACTGCCATGGATGAGATGGCTGAAACACCTTTAATGTGTGAAAACTGTGTATTATCTGTGAATGGAAGAGTTTTTCATATTTATCTTATTTGTCTACCGCTTAAGAAAGTAGATGTTATTTTGGGAATGGATTGGCTTTCTGCTAATTCGGTGTTTATTGGTTGTGAGGAAAAGCTAATCATCATTCCATCTGTTGAAGCTACTCTAAAAGACGTGTTAACTACTATTTTAGAAGGTACGGTTGGAATGATAAATTTCTTGTTTGAGAAGGAAAAATCTGTTCTTTTGGTTCTCACTAAAGAGGAGAGTAGCGACCTTCAAGTTCTGCATATTCCTGTAGTCTGTGAGTTTTTCGAAGTTTTCCCCGAGGATGTCAATTCTCTTCCTCCGGAGAGGGAAGTGGAATTCTTTATTGAACTGGTACCGGGACCAACTCCTATATCTGTTTCTCCGTATCAAATGGCACCACTCGAGTTAAGAGAATTGAAGGATCAATTGGAAGAGTTAATGGCCAAGCATTTTGTTCGACCCAGTGTTTCTCCCCGGGGAGCTCCAGTGTTGTTAGTAAAGAAGAAGGATGGTGGAATGGGTTATGTATTGATTACCGGCAGTTGAATAAAGTCACCATTAAGAACAAGTACCCATTACCTAAGATAGAGGACCTGTTCGATCAATTGAAAGGAGCATGTGTGTTCTCGAAGATTGATTTACGGTCGGGTTATCGTCAAATCCGTGTGAAGAGTTCAGATGTACCAAAGACAGCATTTAGGACCCGTTATGGCCATTATGAATTCTGAGTAATGCCTTTCGGTGTGACGAATGGTCCGACAGTTTTTATGGATTATATGAATCAGATATTTCAAGCTTACTTGGACCAATTTGTGGTGGTTTTTATTGATGACATTCTTATTTATTCTCGTACTTCTCAAGAGCACGGAGAACATCTAAGAATCGTTCTATCGATCTTACAAGAGAGGCAACTTTTTGCCAAGTTAAGCAAGTGTGAATTTTGGATGACGGAGGTTAGATTTCTTGGTCATGTCATATCTCAAGGAGGCGTGGCAATGGATCCATCAAAAGTTGAAGCGGTAATTAATTGGGAGAGACCGAAAAATGCTTCAGAAGTTAGAAGTTTCTTGGGACTGGCTGGTTATTATAGAAGGTTTATCAAAGGCTTTTCTCAATTGGCTTTACCAATGACTAAACTTACTCGAAAGGATTGTTCTTATGAGTGGGATTCAGCTTGTGAACAAAGTTTTATGAGTTTGAAGGAAAGATTGACGACTGCTTCTGTTTTGATTATTCCTGATCCTAGCAAGTCGTATGAGGTATTTTGTGATGCATCAAAGATGGGATTAAGAGGTGTCTTAATGCATGATAGTCATGTGGTGGCTTATTCTTCTCGACAATTAAAGGTTCACGAGAAGAATTATCCAACTCATGATTTGGAATTGGCGGCGGTTGTTTTTACACTGAAGTGTGGCGTCATTATTTGTATGGGGTACATTTTGAAATGTTCAGTGACCACAAGAGTTTAAAGTATCTATTTGACCGAAAAGAGTTGAACATGCGTCAAAGGAGATGGATTGAATATTTAAAGGATTTTGATTTAGATTTGAAGTACCATCCGGGTAAAGCAAATAAAGTAGCAAATGCATTGAGTCGGAAAGTGTTGCATAATGCCGAATTAATGGTCTTAGAGTATGCCTTATTGGAAAGTTTAGGGATCTTAATCTTCAATTTATTTAGACTTCTAACGGTGTGATTATGGGAAATTTGAATGTTAATTCTACTCTTAGAGAGGAAATTCAACAAGGGCAAGTGTTGGATGAGAAGTTGCAAGAAATGTTGGTTCAAGGGTTTCATACGAGCTACTGATGGAATCATTCTATTTAACCAAAGGGTTTATGTTCCGGATGATGCGGTGTTAAAAAGAAGGATTTTGGAGGAAGCTCATAAAGGTGCTTTTATTATACATCTTGGTTCTTCGAAGATGTATCAAGACTTAAAGAGGGACTATTGGTGGTCCGAGATGAAAAGAGATATTGCGGTGTATGTGTCGGAGTGTGCGGTGTGCCAACAGGTAAAGATTGAGCACCAAAGACCGGGTGGCTTATTGCAACCGTTAGAAATTCCGGTATGGAAGTGGGATAGTATTTCTATGGACTTTGCAGTTGGGTTACCCCGTACACAAGGTGATTACGATTCTATTTGGGTGATAGTAAATCGGTTGACGAAATATGCACATTTCTTAGCCATAAAGACTACTTACAAGGCAAGTCATCTTGCAAGGTTGTTTATTTCAGAAATTGTGAGGTTACATGGCATTTCCTCTAGCATTGTGTCCGATAGAGATCCAAAGTTTACTTCAAGATTTTGGAGAGCTTTTCAACAAGCTATGGGAACGAAGTTATGTTTGAGCACGTTGAATCATCCTCAAACGGATGGTCAGACGGAACAGACGGTACAAACGATGGAAGATATGTTAAGAGCTTGTGTGCTTGGAAGTGGAGGAAATTGGATAGAACTTTTGCCATTGATTGAGTTTTCGTATAACAACAGTTATCATGCAAGTATTGGTATGGCCCCTTACGAAGCATTGTATGGAAGGAAATGTAGGACGCCTTTGTGTTAGGAGGAAGTTGGCGAAGATAGAATTTTGGGACCGAGATTATTCAAGAGACTACGGAAAAGATTAGAATGATCCGTGACAAATTTAAGCAGGCACAAGATCGTCAGAAGAGTTATGCGGATAACCGTAGGAGACCTTTAGAATTTGAAGAAGGTGATTACGTGTTTTTGAAGGTTCATCCGAGATTGAGGTTGAAAGGACCGTTTAAGTCACGGAAGTTAAGTCCAAGATACGTGGGACCGTATCAAATTTTAGAAGGGATTGGTGAAGTAGCTTACAGGTTAGCCTTACCGCCTTCTCTATCAGAGATGCACGATGTCTTTCATGTGTCTTAACTTTGGAAGTTTGTTCCAGATCCTCTTCAGCCAATTCTACCAGATACAATAGAGATAGAAGTAGATTTAACGTTTGAACCTCAACCAAGCCGTATCATAGGGAGAGAAACTAAGGTACTAAGGAATAAAGAGATTCCTCTTGTGAAAGTTCAGTGGGATGAGACGCATCCGGGTGATGCAACTTGGGAACTAGAATCGGGAATGCGGGATGCTTACCCTCATCTTTTCGGGTAATCTTTAAATTTGAGGACGAATTTCTATTTAAGGAAGGGAGGATGTAATACCCCATATTTTATTTTGCTCTGGATAATATTAGTTTTGATCAATTGGGTTCCGGTGTACTTTGAGAAATTATCTGCAAAGATAATTTGAGCAACCGATGAGCTCAGCCCAGATCAAATTAATATTATCTGCCTCTGAGATTTTGTCAATTGGTGCTATAGAGATATTTTGGACATTTAGTAGTGTTACTAACTAATTGGTATTTCTATATATCATTTCATTTCCCTCACTTGTGCAAAAATAGAAACAAAGATAGTAAGAGGTAAAGAGAAGGAAGAGCAAAGAGAGAAAGAGGAGAAACCTAGAAGAAAAAGAGGAAAACTTGGATCTTCTTTATTCTTCATCAAATCTTCTCACAATCTTCGTCATCATCTTGTTTAGAGGTGGGTTCTAGTTAGTACTTAAGTTCTAGAAGTTTTGAAAATATTAGAGTTTAGGTTAGAATTGGTTAATATCGAATATTGTGTGGAATCGGTTGTTTTCATGGTTCAAATCTCGATTAAAATGCATACTATGATCGATACAAGTATGACTATGTTGTATGATAAGTGAATATTTGATCCTTTGAGTTTTTATGAAGTTTAAGTTGGTTGGATGATTTTGAAACATGAGAAAAACCAAAATTTTATGTTCTGTAGCAGAGTAATCGGTTAACCAATTAGGGTAATCGATTACTCTGTAGAAAAAGTGATAATCTGCGCAAATTTGAACTGAGTAACCGATTATCCTAATTGGGTAATCGATTACGAAATGTGTCTCTAACTTTCATTTAGCCTCTCTGTGTGAACAGTGAAGCTTGAGTAACCGGTTACCCTATTAGAGTAATCGATTCCCACTATAAGTTGAGGAAAAATATTAAAAAATTCATATCTTTTGGATCGTAATTCCGATCAAGGCATGGTAATAGTCGTTGGAAAGCTATGGAAATATCCTACGCAGTAAAAGTGGAAAATATTGATTTTGGTACCCGATTAAATAAATCGGAGGAAACTTAAGAAATGTGTTAATTTTATGAGTTGAATTATTATATGAATTTTGTTATACTATTGTATTGTGTTACATATAACCTCTTATTGTGAAAGGAAATTGAGTAAAAACATGTTTAAAATATGGAATAGGAAGAGTGAGGAAACCTTACCATAAATCTCTAAGTAGGACCTAGTAAGGTGACTAGGAATTGATAGATAATCTAGATGGCAATGCTCGTGCGTTCGATGCCAAAGTGTGCATCTTCGACGAGTAATGGTCTAGAGGAGAGTGAAACACTAGTATGGAACATGTGTGAACCTTGTGTTTTTGTGAAAAGGCAAATGTGGCCTTGTGATTGTCGAATACAATCAAGAATCTGTGTGTAATCACGTAATCGGAACCGTTTTCCTTGAGTTGTCGGTTCATGAGCTTAGGGCTCCTTTGGAATGTACGCATGATTACTTGGCAGATTTGATTCCCGTGTGTAGTACGAATGAAACCTACGGGTAGAGACTTGTGATGGCTAACGACCATGTGAAGTGACGATTCATAAGGTGATAATATGTCCCTTAGTTTCCGAATCCATTTCGTATATCAAGTAAGTGCAATGATCCATGACTCGTGCCGAATTTTAGACGTATAAGAGGACGGGAAAGGGGGATGCCTTGATAAGGTTACCGATTAGTAATATTTTGATTTGGTGAACTCATGAACATGTTTCCGTATAGTGTGAGATTATGAACTCAAGATCACTTCCCTTCTCTTTTGACTTGAGTTAGGATTGATAGAACCTTGTAAAGTCGAGAGAATCCATAAGATAGGGAACTCACTGGTATTTAATATCTCACTCCACGTTGTTGATTATATTACATGTACTTCAGGTTCCGCGAATGGTAAGGATAAAGTCGTTTGATTATCCTTACGTGTCTTGGCTTTTTGGGATGGCATAGCTTCCGTTGTGGAGATTTATTTTGGGATCATTTTTTTATCTAGTTCTCAGTACTTTGGAATATCTTGTTTACATTATACCATAGTTTTAGTTTTTTTGTTGCTTTTTGGGCATGTAATATATACAATGTGTAACTAGGAACTTATGGTATTTCAATACCAAAACTTGGATTCATGTATAATATATATGCTTTGATGTATGTTATTATATATGGGTGTTACATGCGGAGTGCTGGACTAAGAGCGGAAATCTGATTTTCGAAGAAGATGGCAGGCAGAAGGTGGAGAGCCGCTACATCAACACAAAGGGGCTCTTTGAGTGCAGGACTCATGCCGACGCCCGTAAATTTCTTGGCAGTCTTTGTTTTTTAGTTTGTCTAGATTATTGTTTTCCCCGTTTGCTAACGTGCCTGTTATGTTTTTGCAGGTGAAATGCCTTCAGCGCACGAGAGGATGTTAAAGAATGCCCAGGCGAAGGGCAAGGCTGATGCAACGAACCCGATGAGTAGGCTTACCCAACGAGTGCCACCCCCGCAGATGGGGTCGGGAAGATCTTCGCCTATTCCACCTCTTGGCCAGCGTTTCCCTATGCCTGGAACTTTGAGGTTCAAGCGAGTCCGGCAGAACGAGTTGGTGGACCTTACCAGGCGGGGGAGAAGAGCAAGTTCTATCTTCCTCAATGCCTTCACAACAAAAAAATTCTTCGAAGGCTCCTCCTTGACGGTTCCTCGGGCGGAGTCTCTGAAGCTTGAGGGAATGGACCGCCCGAGTAAGAGGGCGATGTTAGTGCAGGATGCTTTTGCCCTGATTAGGGTCCTGGAGATGGCGGCGGTCTATGCCGAAGAAGATTCCCCTCACAAGTCTGAGCTGAAAAAGGCCCAGGTCGCGATATCAGCCTTGGAGGAGAAGGTGAAGAAGGACAAGGAGGAGGCCAGGGCTGCCGAGGAGGCGAAGAGGAAATCCCAGGAGGAGCTGACTACGGGAAAAGGGGAGAATGACACCCTGGTTGTGAAGAAGAAAGTTGCTGAAAGACTTGGTCGAGAAAATGAGGTCTGCTGCTGCCCCTGCTAAAGACGAGTATGATAGTCTACGGGAGCTGAAGACTTGGGCCGAGTTAATTGCTCGTATTATGCAGGCGAAAGAGGACGTCGAAGCTATTGGGGAAGATTCTTTTAGCAATGTTGTGTCACAGCTGAGACTGGTGAACCCCGGGGTCCAACTGTCCACCGAGGGGACCAGTTTCTTGTACCATGTGGAGAATGGAAAGATCGTCATCCCCGATTTTCTCCATATCAGAGAGGAGCATTCCCAGATTCTCCAGGAGGAGCTTCAACCGACGCAGACTATCCCTGAGGAGGCCCAGCAGATGGAAGAGTGATGTCTTTGTTGTATTTTCGGCCTGCACGCCGTGTTTTGTAATTTATTGTGTGGTGTGGGACATGGCCCCCTTTTCTATGTAACAAGTATAATATGTGGTACTCGTGACCACTTGCTAATGTAATATGTATGTTTCTGGTCGTTATGGACCGTTTTGTATGATTTGTATTTGCGTATGGCTTTATACGTTTTTATTTTTGCTAAGTGTAGTAACTTTACTCGATACAAGTATGTGCTCGTAATAAGGGTGACTTAATGATTCATTGTCTCGGGGTCTGCTCAATCGAGATGTGTTCGTCTGTGCGGGGGACTGATCAAATGGCCAGGGTAGTTACCGGGCATGAGAGCGGAGCTCAGGTCACGTTTGAGGCCTGAGTTCGCGGCGTGAACCTCCCATCGCGAGCTGGGTGTTCTGCCTATCACGGTACTTTGACGAGGGCGGGCTCAATTGAGGAACTGCCGTCAGACATGGGTTCTGCTCATTCTTGCGCTGAAGCCTGCCTTAGTTTGTATGCAGCGCTTGTACCTGGGCGGGCATCCGTGGTCGGGACGTTATGCTCGTCGCATTGACGAAGCAAGTCGACGATTAGGGCCTTAGCTATAATATTGTTTTAGCTTTTAGGTGTTCCATGGTCGAGCAAGTTCTTCCCTGTTGAGGTATTCTAAGTAGTAGGTCCCATTCTCCGTCTTTGCCCGGACGCGATAGGGTCCTTCCCAGTTTGCGGCGAGTTTTCCTTCTCGAGAATCCTTGTGATTCCTTCTTAAGACAAGGCTGCCCACTTGGAATTCTTGCTGTATAACCTTGGTGTTGTGCCTGATTGCAATTTTTTGTTTTAATGAGGCTTCGCGGATAGCTGCTCCTAATCGGACCTATTCGACGAGGTCGAGCTCCTCCCTCAGTGCCACGTTATTTGTATCCTCGTCCAGGAGGGATTTAGTCCTTCTGGATGGCACGTGTATCTCGATGGGGATCACTGCCTCAGTTCCGTAAGCTAGATGGAAAGGTATTTCCCCAGTCGAATAATGGGGCGTAGTGCGGTAGGCCCAGAGCACGCTGTGCAGTTCCTCGACCCATGCTTTCTTTGTTTCGTCTAGCCTTCGTTTAAGGCCCCGCAAGATTACTCTGTTTGTCGCTTCATCCTGCCCGTTAGTTTGGGGATGTTCGACGGACGCGAAGTGTTATTTCGTGCCTAGTTGGGCGACGAAGTCCTGAAAATTTCTGTCTGTGAACCGCGTCCCGTTGTCGGTGACTATTGCTTGGGGAATGTCGAAGCGGGCAAGGATGTTCCTTTTGTAGAAGCGAAGTATGTTGTGGGTCGTTATTTTGGCCAGGGCCTCTGCTTCTATCCACTTGGTGAAGTAGTCCACACCCACTATCAAGTACTTGTTCTGGTTTGATTCCACGACGAAGGGTCCCAGGATATCTAGGCCCCACCATGCGGAAGGCCATGGGGAGGACATTACTTTGAGTTCGTTGGACGGTGCCAAGTGTATGTATGTCCCCGTGTCGTTGGCATTTGTCGCATTTCTTCACATGCTCTTTTCCATCATGCTGCATGGTCGGCCAGTAGTACCCTGCTCGTTGGGCTTTCCTGGCGAGGGATCTCCCCCCGAGGTGCTGGGCGTTGATACCTTTGTGGATTTCACGTAGGACGTGGGCGACCATGTCTTCCTCGACGCATTTAAGTAAAGGTATGGAGAACACTCGTCTGTAGAGCTTATTTTCGACCAAGACGTAGGAGCAGGCCTGCGCCTGACTACGCTGGCCTCTTTGGGGTCAGATGGGAGTTCATCCTTAGCGAGGTAATTATTGACGGGGGTCATCCAGCAGTTGCTGTCCCCAATGACTTGTACGTCGAGGGTCGTGGAAGTTCTCTCGATGCTGGGTCGAGGAAGTACTTCCTGGATGACGGATTTGTTTCTGCCCTTTTTCTTCGTGCTTGCCAGTTTTGACAACATGTCTGCTATGACATTGTGTTCCTGGGGAACATGTTTCACTTCTACTGTTGCGAACTTCGTCATCTTTTCCTTGACCAGGGATAACTATTTAGACAAGTTGTCGTTCTTGGCCTGATATTCTCCTCGAACTTGGAGGGCCATGAGTTGATAATCGGTGCAGATGACGACTTCTTCGGCCCCTAGGTGCTCGGCTAGGCGTAGACCGACGAGGAATGCTTCATATTCCGCTTGATTGTTGGAAGTAGGGAAAGACAGGGTAAGCGAGACTTCGACAATAATTCCTTCATCGTTTTCCAAAATGATACTGTAGCGCCATTTTTGTGGTTTCGAATCACTATCGCTTTGGTACTATAGTTCGATTCATTTTTTATCCTATTGAGCTGATTAAGGAAGGGAAATAGATGTCTCCAATTAACCCTGCTTGCATACCGAGGTTAAACAGTCAAAACTGTTGGTTTACAGATGCTATCAGAAGGTGGGTTTTTCTTAGGGTTATGCATTTAAGATCAAAAGTGTCTTTACGGTATAGGAGGCATTTTGGTTTAGGATGCTAGGCTGGATTTTCCTTGGTTGATATATGAAGGGACTGGACTTGGAGTGTTTATTTATTATGCTCGATAAGATTTTTTGCAATCTTATGCCTACGTATTCCCATTTTAACGAAACAGAGAAATCAGAGCGATTGTAGTTCCTCCTATTCTAAGGGAGGAAAAGATGTTTTGGTGTCTTGTTCAAAGCCCGAGATATGAAGCTAAAGGTGGTTTGTATCTTGTTCAAAGCCCGAGATATGAAGCTAAAGGTCCTGATTGAGAGGGAATTTGTCATCTCTAAAGAGGAATTGTTGTATGCTGTGAGCAAAGCATGATTTGATGCTAAAAGGTATATTGGTTCAACCAGTGATTTCTTTATATAAAGCCTAAGAGGAGGCTGGAAGTTTGACTTTTCCAGGGAAAATGTTATTTATGTCTTGTACAAAGCCCAAGATTGAGGCTAAAAGGGCTCACTCAACAAGAGATGATTTTTTATGTGTCTCGTACAAAGCCCAAGACGGAGGCTAAAAGAGGTTTGACTCAACAAGAGAGTTTTATTTGTCTTGTACGAAGCCCAAGACGGAGGCTAAAAGGGTGATCGACCCAACAAGAGGGTCTTTTATACTCAACAAGAGAGTGTTTTATATGTGTCTTGTATAAAGCCCAAGACGGAGGCTAAAAGAGGTTGACCCAACAAGAGGATCTTTTATACTCAACAAGAGAGTTTTTATGTGTGTCTTGTACAAAGCCCAAGACGGAGGCTAAAAGGGGATTGACCCAACAAGAGGATCTTTTATACTCAACAAGAGAGTTTTTATGTGTCTTGTACAAAGCCCAAGACGGAGGCTAAAAGGAGATGAACCCAACAAGAGGGTCTTTTATACTCAACAAGAGAGTGTTTCTATCTCGTACGAAGCCCGAGATTGAGGCTAAAGGGGTTGGACTCAACAAGAGAGTCTGAAAGGTTAGCTCTGCTGGGGAGAATCATTTGTACAAAGCCCAAGAGGAGGCTGTCTTTCTGCCGAAGGTCACTGAGATTCCTAGGCAGATCCAAGTGTGGGGAACTCTCATGAGAGAGACTGGGCTTCTGCCTATGTTTCGGAGGAACTTGAGAATGTCTTTGAGACTCAAGAGGTTTAGAATGTCCAAGTCTAGAGTTTTATCTTTTGTACTATGCCCGAGATAAGGCACGGGCATTAAGGGATGAGTATCAACCCTAAAATGGCCAGAGTTTTGACGCTGGAAAGACTGCTCTATCAAAGGATGACTAACTTCTGTCCTATGCCTTTAAGAGGTCGCCATGGTCCTTGTATTAAGCCCAAGAGAAGGCATGAGAACTTCTAAGAAGCCGAAGGGTCCTTGTACAACGCCCAAGAGGAGACGAGGATGCTTTTAGGAAGCCTGTGGGTCCCTAAACCATGAGAAGTTCAAGACATGCTATTCACAGAGAATAGATCAAGCCAAGAAAGTTCGAGGATTTGGAAGAAACTCAAGAGATGCCATTCATGGAGAAAAGATCATCTCTGGGGAGTTAGAGTTTCTTTAACAATTTCTAAGGGTGACAGTCTGAGAAAGGGTTCACCGAGAATGCTGCCTTTCACGTCTCCATATTGTTTAACCCCAAGAGGAGGGAAGACTGTATCTGGAATCCTACGGGGGGTCTAGTTTTGTTTGTATCTAAGAGTGACCAATGGGCTTTACCTAGTACTAGACGTAGTTGTCGGGGGAAAACTCTAAATAACTATACTAATATTACACAGTGGATATATGACAAGTATATAAAAGGATGTGAAAGAACACTTACAGTGAAACAACCCCACAATACAATTATATACATATGAAAGCGGTAAAGAAAGCGGATAAACACTTACCCATTGTAGAGCTTCCATGCTATTTGGTTAGTTGTTCAACAAAGAAAGTTTGATAACAACATATATTTGGATTCAAAATCAAAGGAGAAAGTGTTTTGAAAAGATTGTTGAGGCTTATAGCCCGAGGAGAGGCCCAAGGTTTTATCAGTGATTGCACTGTTGTTTTGAATTTGTGCAGGGAATTATACAAATGACTGAGGCCCAAAAAGGTTTTTTGTACAAAGGGATGGGTCTTACACTCTCTCAAGAGGCCAAAAAAATGTTTTAAAGAAGAGGAATGGGGCTTATAACACGAGGGTAGGCCCAGATGATTTGATTTTTGAACTGGCGATTGCGCCGAGATTTTTCTTTTAACGCAGAGGGGCTTATACAACATATGAGGCCCAAAAAGTTTTGGTTAAAAGGAGGTTGGGTCTTACACTATATTAGAGGCCCAAAAGTGTTATTTTTGTATAAGAGATGGGGCTTACAACTCAAGGAGAGGCCCATGGGTTTTGTTAAAAAGGCGACGATCGCGCTGAACTTTTTGATGGTATCGGAACTTATAAAATACACTGAGGCCCAAATCATTTTGGTTTTCAAAAAGGGTTGGGTCTTACACTCTACTAGAGGCCCAAAAAATGTTTGAAAAAGATTTGGTTGGGTGAAAATCAAAGAAACCCTAATTTCATCATTTTAAAAGTAAATTCTCAAAGAAAAATAATAAAAAATGATAAAATACCAAATAAGTTTGAATAAACAACTTGTGATTTTTGGTTGAGATTTGAAAAATGATGTTTTAATCACAAGATGAATTAAAATTCATTTAGTTTTGATTTTCAACATGAGAATTCATTTTTAAAATTTTTAAAAACAATTAAAAGTGAATTTATTCACAAAAATACCAACTATATTAAATAAATAATATAAACTTGCTTTTTTTGTGGAATAAAATATTTCAACATTTTTGTGATTTTTTACAAAAAGAATCAATAAAAAATAATTAAAATTGAGGGAGTTATTAATTTTTTAAATCATTAAAAATAATATGAAAAATAATAATAAAGTGGAAAAAGCATTAAAAAGGGGTCTGGGGCGAGGGGGATTCGAACCCCAGACCTCTTGTGTGCAGTGTGCGCCTCCTACCACTGGGGTCATGATACATCCGTGTATTGAAACACAACCACAAATATACAAGGCTTGCCTTGTTTTTGGCGTGGCCCATGGCAAGGCAAGACAAGATTTTGGTTAGAAACGTGAAGGCCATAACTTTCTCATTTCTCCATGGATTGGGACAAAATTTATATGCATCTGGCCTAGAATTTCATAAGGAATCCAATGGTGATGGTAGTTTTTTCAGAAAACAAATCCTCCTCAAAACCCAATAGTGGTTTTGAAATAGGCCATGTTTTACTTTTTCTGTGCTACCTCTTGGTACAGGTATGAATTACATGATAAATTGGTGCAAACACAACACATATAACATGTATAAGAGATGCATGATCAGTGGACTTCAAAGCAAGACATATTTCAGAGAGTTCAAGTTGTGATGCTTACCTCTTTTGGAGCTTTTTGGGCTATCTGCTAAGTGCTTTGTTCCAGAAATGGTTTGATGCTTTAGACACCATCAAATGATCCCTTAGAAGCTTTTAGGATGGTTGGAATCAACTGGAAACCTCTAGAGCAAGTTTGAGCTCTTTCTTGCAAAAGGGGCAAAAGTGGCCAAAATGACAACTCCCTCAAATGGTGTTCCATATGTAGGGAACCATTTGGGACAGTTCAAGGATGATATTTGGAGTATGTTTGAGGTTTTATCTGGTTTGGAAAGTGACTAAATCAAGACATGGCTTGAAAAATACAAAAAAGTCATATTTTGAGGTTTTGAGAAGTGACTTTGAGATTTTGGTGTTACAGGTCACTTGTGAGAGTTTGGACAACCTAGATATGACATATTGGATGTGTTTGGATTATGAGTTATGATGGAAATGCTCTCTAACTCAAAAACTCAGAGTTACCTTGCTAAAGAAGGTATTTTTGCCTAGAGAAAGTGATTTTGAGGAAAGCATTTGTTTGATGGCTTTGGTGTACTCAAACTGAGCACAAATGAGCTCTATTTATAGTAGAGCAAGTTTGTTTTGGCTGCAATAGTGAATGGCAACTATTTCAGAAGTTTGGCAAATGTTGATCAATGAGAATCCAAGTCTCCTCTAGCCATTGACTAAAGGTTAGAGCACAGAGTTGTGGTTCCCTAGTTGTTGGATCATCCTTGACTGAATTCAGTTGGAAAAGGCTCAGTCCATGCCACCTTGGTGTATCCATTAAATGCCCCAAAACAAAATTGGAGTCTTGTTCCTCTTTTAGGCATTTCTAGGTTTGGCATGCTACTTTTGGTTCCAAGGACTTGGGAGGCTGATGGATCAGTGTTTGTCCCTCCTTGGTCTCCCCTTGAGGTGTTCAGATGGATAAATTTGCTTGCCATTTGCAAAATTTGAGCAAATCGAGCAAAATGCCCAAATCTGCCTTGTTATGACAGTTGCAGCAAGGCATATTGCCACTGTCATAACTCCTTGCTCAAATTGAGTTTGGTGAAGTTCTTGGTCATTTTGGAAAGTCCTTATATGATACAACATATGTGTGATCATAGTTTGTTTTGATACTTTTGGGATCCAAGTGAAAAATGCCCTTAAATTTTGGAAAAAGTGAGACAGATTCTGACTTAGTGAAAATTTCACTAAGTGTTGGAAAAAGTGACATTTCATGTTTTCAGCCATTTTGACCCAACCATAACTCAAAATCTATGATGAATTGGAATGAGGTGTAGTTGAAGCTTTTGTAGAGGGCCATGAGAGCTACAAATCCAGCTTTGAATGGGGAAAAAAGGCCTTGTGGTTTAGGAGATATGATCCTCCAAAGTTGGTACCCTAGCCACTTTGTTCCATAACTTAGAAAATTTCTAAGTTATTTATGGTTACCCCTTTTTACAAGTTATCGCACTTTTCTTGATTTTTCATGATGAATAATGGTTTCAATCACACATTAACATTATTTTAGGGTTAAGGGACCATAATTGATGAAAAAATCAAAAAGTCAAACTTTGACTTTTTGGCACAGTTGACTTTTTATCAAATGAATTCCAAACTGTGCGATCCTCTATGAAATCAAGTCCTTGACCTAAATCAAACTTGATGGGTGGATTCCATAGGTGTTATAGGGTGTGTTGACTTATGTCCCAGGGTTTGGGAGCATGTCCTGATCAAAAGTCAAAGGTACAGTTGACTTTTTCCTCAAAACCCTAACTGTGGTCCAGATGAAATTGAAACTTATTGATCAAGCTTCTTGGGTTAATCCATTGTTGTAAATGGATTAATGTGATATATGAGAGACCCTCAAATCATGTCTTGAGGTCTTGGCTCATGTTTTGTCCCAAAAGTTAACTTTGGGGTGAATTAGGTCAAGAAACCCTAATTCCTGATTTTTGATGAATGCATCCCCTGAGGCTAAATTGACTTGATGATTGGGTCCATGAGGTCCTTTTGATTATCTTGGGTTGTGCTTTGAAGCATTGGCTCATGCCCAGAGGAAAATTTCCATCTGGAGGCCCTGGTCGACCAAAACCCTAATTTGGTGCACTGATGATCTTGAGACACGATCCACCTGGAATGCTGCAGCCTTATGCTTGATTCTTGATGTAGAAGCCCTCTTTATCCTTTGTGGATGTTTGATAGGTTTAGACAAGTTGAAGATCATGTCTTTTCTTGATTGATCCTTTGTCTAAGGGCTCTGAGAGGGCTTGAAACCCTAATTCTTGATTGTAGTGAATGCTCACCCATCTTTGGGGAGACTAATGAGTATGAAAGGTCATCCATATTGTGATGATGGTGTTCACAATGATGGGAATCTTGGTGGTCAAAATTTGGGGTATGACAGATACCTGCCTCACTCTCGGCTGAGCTGGATGCCCTGTCGACGAAGATTATCCATTTGTGCGCCCCGCAAGTGGGGGAGTCTGCGAATGTTATCTCCACGACAAAGTCGGCCAGAGCCTGAGCCTTGAGGGCTTTCCTGCTCTCGTATTAGATTTCGAATTCAGACAGTTCCAATGACCACTTGAGCATTCGGCTAGCCATGTCTGGTCGCCCTAACAGTTGCTTCACGGGCTGATCTGTTCGGACCACGATCGTGTAGGCCAGAAAGTAGTGTCGTAGTCTCCTCACAGCGTTGATGAGGGCCAGCGCCACTTTCTCTATTTGCTAGTATCTCAGCTCTGGCCATTGTAAGGCTTTGCTCGTGAAGTATATGGGTTTTTACCCGTTGGGCGTTTCACGAATGAGGGCGGCGCTGACAGCCTCGGTTGCCACGGCGAGATAAAGGTATAGGGTTTCGCCATTGTCCGGCTGAGAGAGGACTTGTGGCTCCAATAACGCTTGTTTTAGGTGGAGAAGAGCTTGGTCGCATTCCTTTGTCCATTTGAAAGCTGCCTCCTTGCATAGGAGTTTGAAAAAGGGCAGTGCGTGCTGGGCAGACTTGGCCACAAAACGAGATAACAAAGCGAGCATCCCATTGAGGGATTGTATGGATTTATTTGAGCTGGGCGTAGGAAACTCGGAGAAGGCCCTGCACTTGTCGGGGTTAGCTTCGATTCCTCATTCCGTTAGATAGAAGCCGAGGAACTTGCCCGCTCGTACCCCGAACGTGCATTTCTCCGGGTTGAAACGCATCTGGTATTTCCTAGCCTGCTCGAAGACCTTTCTTAAATGGGTCGTGTGATCGGTTTCCTCGTGGAACTTCACGATCATATCGTCTATATAGACTTTGAGCATGTCTCCGATTTCTCCCCGGAAGACCTTGTTCATCATCCTTTGGTAGGTCGCGCCAGCGTTTTTCAAGCCGAAGGGCCTTACGTTGTAGTAATAGTTGCCCGACTCGGTCATGAAGGTTGTGTACCTTTTGTTGCTTTTCGCCATTGGTATTTGATTGTAGCCCAAATAAGCGTCCATGAATGATAACAGTTTAAAACCGGCAGAATTATCAATAAGTTTATCTATATTGGGGAGGGGGTAAGCATTTTTAGGGCATGTCCTATTGAGATCAGTATAATCAACACACATACGGCACTTTTCATTATACTTTTTAACGAGTACAACATTGGACAACCAAGTAGTGTACTTGGCCTCCGAAATAAAGTTTCCCTCGAGGAGGTCTTTTACAGCTTGTTCTGCAGCCTCCGTTTTCTCTGGAGACTGCTTTATCCTACATTGTGCTACAACCTTAGTGGAGGGGTCAATGGTGAGCTGATGGCAGGTGACAGTAGGATCTAAGCCGGGTATTTCTGCGACGTTCCAGGCGAATAAATCCACATTCTCTCAGAGGCAAGCTTTGAGTTGTTTCCTCGCTATGTCGGGGAGTCTGGTTTCTATCTTCACTCCTCGCTGGGGGTCATCGCCGAGCAGGACGAGTTCGAATTTGCCATCCGGAATTGGGAGCATCGGATAGGAGCTGTTGTCGGTGCTGGTTGAAGCAGAAGAGTTGCTCGAACAAGTCTGGGTCTCCTTCTGGTCATCTTCGGAGAAGCGGTTGTCAAGGTCGATAGAGTCGATGCGGGGTAGCGGCTTGGCTTCCTCGGAGCTGTTGGGAAGGGCCGGCTTGCTAGACGTCTTCGGCTTGGCAGAAATGGTGTTGAGTCCTTTGGTGGCTGCTTCGAAGCATCTTTTTGCTGCCTCGATGTTGTAGCGAGCGATTTTCGTCGGTGACGCGACCACCTTATTGCTGGTTCTTCCCCTCACCGCGATGAGGGGGAATGGGTGCTACTTTCTGATTTCTTATTTATCCCGTGAAGCTGGAAGGGAAAGGGAAGCTATCTAAAACTAACCTTGAACGCGAAATGTTTAACTGAACAAAACCCTTTAAAGAGATTGGGGGGTCCGGGGTCAGATTATATAATGGGTAGTTGTCAATTACCCATCCTATATGTGGTTATCCACAGGATATTAGCTTTAGGTTTCGCTTTGTAATTGATAGTGTTTATCTGCTGATGGGTTAGGAAAGTTTCTTGGGAAATTTGAGTGAGTGAGTGAGTTTTTGTTGATGTTCGGGTCTTCCCGATGTTTTTGGTAAGGTATTAGACCTAAGTTTTGATTGATGTGTGAAGGTACTGGACCTGGAGTTTTGATTAGTATGCTCGCTAAGATTTCGCAATCTTATGCCTACGTATTCCCGTTTAAATGAAACAGGCAAATCAGAGCAATCGTAGTTCCTCCTATTCTAAGGGAGGAAAAAGATGTTTTGGTGTCTTATTCATATCCCAAGATTGAAGCTAAAGGGTTTGTTTAAGAGAGAATTTGTCATCTCTAAAGGCGGATTGTTGATTTTTGTGTGCCTTGATCAAAGCACAAGGTTGATGCTAAAAGGTAAATTGACCCGACTAGAGGATTTCTTTATACAAAGCCTAAGAGGAGGGTGGATAAGACCGACTCATTAAGAGAGTGTGTATATTGGTGTCTTGTACAAAGTCCAAGATTGAGGCAAAAAAGAGACTGACTCTTTGGGGATATCATTATACAAAGCCTAAGAGGAGGCTAGAAAGTTTGACTTTTCTGGGGAAAATGTTCTATATGTCTTGTGCAAAGCCCAAGATTGAGGCTAAAAGGGATTTTGAATCCGTTGGGGAGGTTTGTATGTGTCTTGTATAAAGCCCAAGATTGAGGCTGAAATGAGAAATTTAACTGACTTTGGTGACGATATTTTTACGTGTCTTGTACAAAGCCCAAGACGGGGGCTGAACTGAGTTTGACTCTTCTCGGGGAAAATCATTCCTCAAAGCCTAGAGGAAATGACTCTGCTAGGGAAGATATCGGTCCCAATCGCAAGAGAGGGAGATTTATGTCTTGTACAAAGCCCAAGATTGAGGCTAAAAGGGTTTGACTCAACAAGAGAGTGTTTTTATCTGTCTTGTACAAGGCCCAAGATTGAGGCTGAACAAGCTGGAGAAATTATTCCACACAACTTGAGAGGAGACTGGCTCCTGCTAGGGGAAATCTTTATACCAAGCCTGAGACGAGGCTGGACAAATACCGACTCAACAAGAGAGTATTTTTATCTGTCTTGTACGAAGCCCAAGATTGAGGCTAAAAGGGTTGACTCAACTAGAGAATCTGAAAAGGTGATTGATTCAACAAGAGAGTCTTAAAGTTAATTGACTTAACAAGAGAGTCTTTATACTCAACAAGAGAGTGATTTGTTGTCTCGTACGAAGCCCGAGATTGAGGCTACAAGGAGATTGACTCAACAAGAGAGTCTTTGAAAAGTGATTGACTCAACGAGAGAGTATGAAAAGGTTAGCTCCGCTGGGGATAATCATTGTACAAAGCCCAAGAGGAGGCTGACTGTGTTGAGGAAAGGTCATTATACAAAGCCTAAGAGGAGGCTAACTTACTGCTGAGGATTAATGAGATCCCTAGGCAGGTCCAAGTGAGGAGTCAACTCTTGCTGAGGATTACAGAAGAGTTGAGGTATCAGATACCTTGAGGTTCTGATTTGGGGAGAAGCTGACCCTGGTTGGGGAACTCTCATGAGAGAGACTGGGTTTCTGCTGGAGATTGATCCAGAGTGATCGGGGTTTCTTCCTATGTTTAAAAGAAACTTGAGAATGTCTTTGAGACTCAAAGGGGATTAGACTGTCTAAGTCTATTGGTGTGGAAGAGTTTTATCTTTTGTACGATGCCCAAGAGGAGGCACGGGCATTAAGGGATGAGACTCAACCCTAAAATGGCCGGAGTTTTGACATTGGAAAGACTGCTCTAGCAACGGATGACTAAGTTCTATCTTATACCTTTAAGAGGTCGTTAAGGTCCTTATATTAAGCCCAAGAGAAGGCATGAGAACTTCTAGGAAGCCAAAGGGTCCTTGTACAAAGCCCAAGAGGAGGCGGGGGTGCTTGTAGGAAGCCTGTGGGTCCCAAACCAAGAGAAGTTCAATAAATGCTATTCACCAAGAATAGACCATTTCATGAAAGTTCGAGGTTTGAAGAAACTCAAGAGATGCTATTCACCGAGAATAGATCAACTCTGGGGAGTAGAATTTCTTTGACAATTTCTAGGGGTGACAGTATGAGAAAAGGTTCACGAGGAATACTGCCTTTCTCTTTGTTCCATATTGTTTAAGCCCAAGAGAAGACAAGACTGTATCCGGTAATCCTATGGGGATCTAGTTTTGTTTGTATTTAAGAGCGACCAACAGGGCTTTACCTAGTTCTAGACCTAGTTGCCGGGGAAAACTCTAAATAACTATACTAGTATATATACAGTTGATATATGACGAGTATTTAAAAGGGTATGAAAGAAGAATAACCATGCGTAGCTTCCCACAATACAGTTACATATAGTGGACATATATTTAAAAGAATGAAAGGAGACTAACCATGCGCAGCTTCCCACAATACAGTTATATATATGAAAACGAGTAAAAGAAAACTGATAAAACTTACAGGTGAGCAAGCTTTCATGCTGTATTTGTTAGTTGTTCAAAGAAATTAAAGAAAGTTTTGATAACAACTGTATATTGAATCTAAATCAAAAGGGAAGTTGTTTCTGAAACGATTGTTGGGGCTTACAGCTCAAGGAGAGGCGCAAGATTTTAACAGTGATTGCACCGTTGTTTTGATCATCGTAACGGGACTTATACAACAACTGCGGCCCAAAAAGGTTTATTTTCAAAAGGTTTGGGTCTTACAACTTAAGGAGAGGCCCAAAGATTACTTAAAGAAAAGAAATGGGACTTACAACACGATGGTAGGCCCAGTTGATTTTGTTAAAAAAGGCGACGATCGCGCCGAACTTCTGAAAATATACAGTAGGACTTATACAATGTGTGAGCCCCAAAATTGTTTATTTACAAAGGGGTGGGACTTACACTCTATCAAGTGGCCCAAAAAGTTTATTTTTGTACAAGAGATGGGGCTTACAACTCAAGGAGAGGCCCAATTATTTTTTATTTAAACTGGCGATCGCGCCGAGGTTTTTGAAAACACAGTGGGTCTTATACAATGACTGAGGCCCAAAATTGTTTATGTACAAAAGGGATGGGACTTAAACTCTATCAAGAGGCCCAAAAGTGTTTGAAAATTTAAAATCGGGAAGAAACCCTAATTTTGAATAACAATGGTATTTTTCAAAGGTATTTTAAATAATAAATGATAAAATATCAATTATATTCAAAAACAAGTTGTACACTTTGGAAAATTTTTTGTAAAATCAAGTTTTATCATATGAAAGCTTAAAATCCAATTGATTTTGAAAGATCAAAGTTGGAATTTTATTTAAAAAATGTTTAAAAACAATTAAAATGAAATTAATTACAAAAATTCTAATTATATTAAATAAGTAATATAAATTGGATTTTTTTGTGGAATAAAATATTTTATTTTATTTTTATTTTTGGCAAAAAGAACCAATAAAAGATAATTAAAATTGAGAGAGAAATTAATTTTTCAAATCATTAAAATAATATGAAAAATATTTAAAAAGTGGAAAAGGTATTAAAAAGGGGTCTAGGGCGAGGGAGATTCGAACCCCAGACCTCTAGGTTGCAGTGTGCGCTTTCTACCACTGGGGTGGTGATACATCTGTGTATCAAACCCAACCTAGAAATATATAAGACATGCCTTGTTTTAGGCCTGGCCAAGGCAAGACAAGGCAAGTTTTTGGACAAAAAACGTAAAGGCCATAACTTTCTTATTTCTCCATGGATTGGGACAAAATTTATATGCATCTGACCTAGAATTTCACAAGGAATCCAATGGTGGTGGTGATTTTTCAGACGAGGCTCCTATTTAAAAACCCGATAGTGTTTTTGAAATAGGCCTATAATTGCATTTTCTATACTAACACATGATACCAGCAAGAATTACATGGAAAATTGATTCAAACACAACATATATGACATGTATGAGATGTTCATGATCAGTGGACTTCAAAGCAATGCATATTTTAGAAAGTTCAACTGATGATGCACTTACCTCTTAGAGCTTTTTGTGCAATCTGCCAAGTTTCTTGTGCCAGAAGTAATTTGATGCTTTAGACACTCTCAATTGATCCCTTAGAAGCTTTTAGAATGGTCACCACCAGCTGGAATCCTCAGGAACAAGTTTGAGCTCTTTCTTGCAAAAGGGGCAAAAGTGACAAATATGGCAACTCTCTCAAATGGTGTTCCAGATGTGGGGAACCATTTGGGACAGTTCAAGGATGACATTTGGAGTGTGTTTGAGGCTTTATCTGGTTTTGAAAGTGACTGAATCAAGACATGGCTTGAAAAATGCAAAAAAGTCCAATTTTGAGGTTTTGAGAGAGGACTTTGTGATTTTGGTGTTGCAGGTCACATGTTAGTGTTTGGACAACTTAGATATGACATATTGGATGTGTTTGGATCATGAGCTATAATGGAAATGCTCTCTAACTCAAAAACTCAGAGGTACCTTGCAAAAGAAGACATTTTGGCCTAAAGAGAGGGATTTTGAGGAAAGCATCAGTTTGGTTACTTTGGTGTACTCAAACTGAGCACAAATGAGCTCTATTTATAGTAGAGCAAGTTTGTTTTGTTAGCAATAGTGAATGGTGGCTGCAGCAGGCCTTTGGCCAATTGGATCACTTTGGAATCTTAAGTCTCCTCTAGCCATTGACTAGAGGTTAGAGCACAGGCCTATGGTTCTTTGGTTCAGAGCTTATCCTTGAATCATTCAGTTGGGAATGTATCAGTCCATGCCACCTTGGTGTATCCATTAAATGCATTGCAACAAAATTGGAGTCTTGGCACCTTTTTAGCTCTTTTAGGTTTGGCATGCTACTTGTAGATTCATGGACTTGTGAGGCTTGGAGATCAGATCATCCCCCTTGGATTTGATCCTCAGATGTGTCTAAAATGATGACAAGGCTTGGATTTATCAGATTTGGACAAATCGAGCAAAATGCACAAAATCTGCCAAATCTGCCTTGTAAAAATCAGTTCATGATGCCATGTTCCAAGGGTTGTATCTCCTTGCTCAAATGGAATTTGGAGATGATCTGGTACTTGTTGGAAAGCCCTCATGGCATACTTTAACTTTGATGTCCAACCCTAGACCTGGTTTGACTTGGATCAAGGTGAAAAATGTCCCTACATTTTGGAAAAAGTAAGGCAGATTCTGACTTAGTGAAAATTTCACTAAGTGTTGGAAAAATGTCGTTTTCATGTTTTTTGCCATTTTGGTCACTCCATAACTTAAAATCCATGAAGAATTGGAGTGAGATATAGTTGACACTTTTAAAGTATGCCATGAGAGCTACAAATCCATCTTTGGATCATCCAAAATGGTTGCTTGGATCTCAAGTTATGATCCTTGAAAGTTGGTACCCTAGCCACTTTGTTCCATAACTTAGAAAAATTCTAAGTTTTTATGGTTACCCCTTTTACAAGTTATCCCAATTTCTTTGATTTTTCTTGATGAATGATGGTTCCAATCACACATTATCATTGTTTTAGGGTCAAGGAACCATAATTCTAAAAAATTCCAAAAAGTCAAACTTGACTTTTGTGCACAGTTGACCTTTTATCAGATGAATTCCAAACTGTGCGATCCTTGGTGAAATCAAGTCCTTGACCTAAATCAAACCTAATGGTTATGTTCCATAGGTGTTATAGGGTGTATTGAATCATGTCCCAAGGTTTGGGAGCATGTCCTGGTCAAAGGTACAGTTGACTTTTCCCTCGAAACCCTAATTGTGGTCCTGATGAAATTGAAACTTGTTGATCAAGCTTCTTGAATCAATCTGATAGTTCTTGGATTGGCTGGAATTTTGGTAAAACAAAGGTTATTCAATGTTGATGTCAAGGTGCTGATGTTGTAACATTGAATTCTTAACACTGGGCTGTGTTAAGTAGTTATGTGCTGAAGTTGGATGTCTGATGTCACACAGGTGATGTTGTAACATCAGACCTGCAGAATTAATAACAGCAGGATATGTTATTAGGGCACGCGTATTAGCTGGAATTGTGGAGAGTGGTTAACTCATTGGATGAGAATATCTTGGGATAGATATTTTCTGTTACATGGGAGATTTGATTGCAGGTCTGTTGGAGAATTAAAAGGTTGAAGATTTAAAAAGATTTTGGGGATAAAATCTGTTTTGAAGATTCAGTTTTAATTAACAAATCTGATCAAATATTGTGACAAGTCCAAGCCCAATTCAGGAGCTATATAAAGCGCACAAGATCAAAGGAAAAGGTACAGAAAATATTCAGAAGATCAAGAGCAGAAGGCTTAGTGTCTAGAGTTTGTTTAAAGTACTTGTATTTACACCATTCTAGGGTTTGAATAGGTGTTGAGTTTCTGTCCTCTCTAAAGCTGTGAAGCAAAGAGAGTTGTGTAATTTGATCGAAGCTGTGAAGTAAGATCAAGGGTACTCAAAGTGGTTTCTTTGAGTGTTTATAAGGGATTGAGTGGTGTTCTCATACCTAAGTGGTTTCTTAGGTAGGAAGTCATTAGTAGAGTATAAGTTTAGGAGATTGTCAACGGGTCGTTGAGTCTGTAAATTATATCTACAAGTAGTGAATTCCATCCCTGGCTTGGTAGCCCCCAGAGTAGGTTGGTTGTAACTGAACTGGGTCAACAATTCTTGGTGTTATTTTACTGTTATTGCTGTCCATTATGCAGAGTGTGTTGTTTTGACATCACACCTTAACATCACACGTCTGATACCAGAATTTCAATTGGTATCAGAGCAGGCATCCTGTCTGTCTCTGGGTGAGATCTAGGGAAGTTACTTTCTGGTGTAAAGATGGACAAAGAAGTTGGAGGATTCGTCAACAGACCCCCTATTTTGGATGGATCCAATTATGACTATTGGAAGCCAAGGATTACCACCTTCTTAAAATCCTTGGACAGTAGGGCTTGGAAGACTGTTATTAAAGAATGGAAAGCTCCTGTCATGTGTGAGAAGGATGATGTTGGCAAAGATAAAGAAGGCACCTCTAAGCCAAAGCCTGAAGAAGAGTGGACCAAGGAGGAAGATGAGCTTGCCCTTGGAAATTCCAAAGCCTTGAATGCTATCTTCAATGGAGTGGATAAGAACATCTTTAGGTTAATCAATACCTGTGAAGTTGCTAAAGAAGCATGGGATATCTTGCAGGCTACTCATGAAGGAACATCTAGAGTCAAGATGTCAAGACTTCAGATTTTAACATCAAAATTTGAAAGCCTGAAGATGAAGGAAGATGAGACTATTCATGATTTCCACATGAGTATTCTTGAGCTGGCCAATGCATCTAGTGCTCTTGGAGAGAAGATGTCAGATGAAAAGCTTATGAGGAAGATCCTTAGGTCCCTACCTAAGAAGTATAAGATGAAGGTTACTGCCATTGAAGAATCACAACATATCAGCAAAATGAGAGTTGATGAGCTCATTGGATCTCTTTAAACCTTTGAGCTTGGGTTGAATGAAGAAGAACCAGAAAAGAAGCCAAAGAGTATAGCCCTAGTGACAAATTGTGAAGAAGAGAAAGGGAAGAAATCTGAATCCCAGGAGGATCTGTCTCAGGCCGTAGTGATGTTGGGAAGACAGTTCACCAAAGTTTTCAAGAGAATGAATAATAACTTCAGGCCTAATGTCAAGAACATGACTTCTGACACCAGCAAGAAGGATGAAGAGAAAACTGCCCAAGATAAAGGAGTGCAGTGCTTTGAGTGTGAAGGGTATGGACATGTCAAGAAAGAATGTCCCACCTTCTTGAAAAAGCAGAAGAAGGGCATGACTGTTTCCTGGTCTGACTCTGATAGTGAAAGTGAAAGCGAGTCAGCAAAGCATGTGAGAGCTTTAACAGGAGCTGTGGTATCTGATGATGATTCTAGTGATGGAGAAGTAACTTTTGAAGAGTTGGCTTCCACCTATCAAGAGTTGTGTTTAAAAAGTGCTGAGATTTGTCAAGAAAACAAGTGCCACAAGCAACAGATTGCTCAGCTAGAAAATGAAAAGACTGATCTTGAAAAAGAAGTGGTGCTAGTTAGAGCTCATCTTGATCAAATGACCAAGTCTGTCAGGATGCTGAGCTGTGGCACAGACACACTTGACAAGATTCTTCAGTCAGAAAAAGCTGCTGGAGACAAAGCTGGGATAGGTTATGTGGCTGAGAACAAGGGAACTTCAGAAGGAAGCACTTCAGGTTCAAAGAAGGAAGTGTCACAACTTTCATCTCAACATCAGCCAAAGAAGCAAGATCCTACCCCTAAGAAAGCTGATGTTTCCCAACCTAAGAAGATTGAGAAGAAGACTGGTCCCTATCAGAAGAGTAAGCAGCCACAGGGAGCTAGTCAGTATATGCCCCCACAATACCATGAGAGCATGCAAGCTGCTAAGATCAAACAGCACATGTCTCATCAGATGTCTCAACATCAGGACAACTGGTATGGTTATGGGTATGGATACACCAATGTTGTTCCTTATATATATGGAAGAAGAAAGCCACACCATCATGGGAGACAATCCAGGAAACAGCATTCTCAGCCGTCTTATGTGAGAAGACATCAACATAATAGATGGCAGGGCAGTTATGGTAGGAGGAGACCACATTATGGATGGCAGCATAAGCAATCTTATTATGGCAGAAGATTCAGAGATGAAAGGGTGAGATGCTATTATTGTGGAAGATTTGGACATATGCAGTACTCTTGCTACAAGCTGCAAGGATACCCTCAAAACAGATGGAGAGAGCACAGGCCCAAAGTTGTTAAATAATGGGTACCTAAGGAGAAGGTGAAGTGCTTATTGGCTCACTTGGATGACAAAGAGGCTAAAGAAGGAACATGGTATTTTGACAGTGGGTGTTCCAAGCACATGTCTGGATGTAGATCCATGTTTGATGATCTTAGACCTAGCCCCTCTCATGAGGTCATATTTGGCAATGGAGGAAAAGGTGTTGTTGCAGGAGTTGGGAAAGTGCAAGGTGATGGTAGACCTGAACTTGACAATGTTATGTTTGTCAATGGCTTAGGTGCAAATTTGATCAGCATAAGCCAGTTGTGTGATGAAGGTTACAGGGTAAACTACACTAAGGATGGGTGTGTGGTTTCTGATGAACATAATCAGGTTATTATGAAGGGTACCAGATCCAAAGACAACTGTTATCAGTGGACCTCTCTTGAAGGAGATTCAACTAGTGATGTACAAGTTGATATTATAACATCAGACTATGACATCAGGATGCTGAAAGGTCACTCAAAGTTAACAAGTTCAGATGTGAATGTTTTAAAAGGAAAGTCTTTATGGAGGGAGAAAATTAGTAATTGGTCTTTAAAGAGTATTCAAAATCAGGCGCCTTACTATATTGATACTACATCAAGACTTACCAAAGCATTCTCATCGCAACGTTTCATCTCCCCAAATCTCAATAGAATAGAAGGTTCTTCTCCAAACCTAGTCTGTCACAAAGGAACGATGTCTGTCTCTTCCAAGAACTCTGAGCAGGTACAAACTGGGGTTTCTTCCGAAGAACTCATTTCCAGTGCTCTTCCCGAGTCAGGTAACCCTAAACCCTCGACAACGGTGAATAAACCTGAAGCTAGGTCATCATCCTCTCAAGCTGTTGAGGAGAAGTTTGATGTAGACGAGCATTTGGAACAGCTTGCCACCAAAATTCTTGAGAAGGGGATACGGGTGAAAGGGATTTCCGTCCCTCTAAGGCAAATGCCTGCTGAACAAGTCGACTCTCAAGGAGAGGACAAAAATATTCAAAGCCAGGCCCTTAGTCAAGAAGCTGAAGGTGAAGATCCTGATGACACTGATGTCAGTCTTGATGTCAGAACATCATCCCCTAGGAATGAAAGCCACAGGGGTAAAGGGAAGGAGCAGGTTGAGGTTATAGAGATTGAGGACTCATCTGATGATGATAGAATTGGAAGAGGGAAGAATAAGAAAAGGACTTCATCTACAGACTGTCCCAAGTCATGGAGCAAAGGTACCAGGTCTGGCAAGAAGAGGAGAATCAGGGAGGAGGCAGATTCTGAGAGTGATGCTCAAGACATCAACCCTGCTACAAATCAAGTGCCTGATAACACCTCATCTCACAGTGCCAGAAGTGCCTCCTTGTGGAAGTGTGTGAGCCTAAGAAAAGTAGCTCTGGAAAGAGAGGTTGTAGCAAAGGACTTAGAATCTACTGAAATTATTAACCTAATTAAGCTTGCTGGTCTCATAAGGACTGTGTCAGGGTTGGCTGATTGCTATGATAGACTGGTCAGGGAGTTCATAGTGAATATACCTGAAGCGATAAATGACAGTAAGAGCCGAACTTTCAGAAGAGTTACCCTCAGGGGTAAGTGTGTCTGGTTTTCTCCTGAGATGATCAATGCCTACTTAGGAAGAAATGAGGAAGATTATGGGGAGTTAGAAGCCTCCAACAATGTTATATGCAGAGAAATCACTGCTGGTCGAGTAGATTTTTGGCCCATAGAAGAAAAGCTGTTAGCCAGTTTGTTGAGTGTAAAATATGCTTTTCTGCACAGAATAGGTATTGCCAACTGGGTTCCTACTAGTCACAAGACCACAATTTCTGTTGAATTGGGGAAGATAATCTATGCAGTTGGGACAAAGCAAAGAATTGACTATGGCTCCTACATCTATAATCATACTATTAAGCATGTTGCTATAAATGCTGTGAAGATGCACATTGCTTTTCCCTCTCTCATTTGTGGAATTATCATGTCTCAACATCCTGGAATTCTACAGCATTCAGATGCAGTATGCAAAAGGAAGTCTGCCTTGTTACTTCATTACAAGTTGAAACATGTTCCTAACAATGTCAAGACATCTGCTTTAACATCACAACAGTCACCAGCCAAGACTGGGGTGATTACAGAACTAGAGGAGATTTGCAAGGAGTTAGATGAAGTCATAAGAGTTAGTACTGAAAGGAAACAAAAATTTGAAAGACTTGTCATGGCTTTGAGATTGACAACAAAGGAAGGTGAAGCTGTCAACACAAGGAAGGATGCTATTGATGAAGACGATAATGATGATCTCAGCTCAGAAGATTCAAGCTTTTAATGATTGCCTTCTATTTTAGTAGAGTTAGCTTTATTTTCTGTATTTGTTTTAGCACTTAATGTGCTTGGTTTTGTAACTTGAATTTTGTGCTGGTTTATGCACTGTTTATGTTTTTAGTTTCCTTCTATGATTTGTTTTGCCTGTTTACTAACTGAGAGGCTAACAATGAGAGCTAGGGTATACTGACTATAGTTAATAGGGCTTCTTATTGAAGCTTGCCTAATTATGGCTAAAAAGGGGGAGAACATAGCCAAGATAGTCAAGAGGATTATTGCCATATGCTGCTGATGTGATGCAGAGATTAAGGGGGAGATAGATTGATGCTGCTAAAAGGTGGTTAGTTGAAAAGTGGTAATGCAGTTTTTGAGGGGGAGTTTTGAAGATATCATGACATGTGAAGAGCGTAGCCAAGCAGACATCTAGGGGGAGTAAATTGTTGCACATTATAAGCTACTGAACAGCTGTGATGCTGGTTCATGATTTCAAGGAGAAGCACCAATTGGCTGTTGTCAATAATGAAGATGGTGCTGCAGTAGATCAAGTGATGAAGACTATGCAAAGTGTCAAACTGCTGCTAATGAGTTTCAAATTGATTGAAGATTATTCCGCTGCTGAAATCTCTGAAGGTGCAGAATGCAGAAGTTGATTGCAGAGTGCAGAGATTGTTTTAGCCAAAATTAGCCAAAGGGGGAGATTGATAGTTCCTGGATTGGCTGGAATTTTGGTAAAACAAAGGTTATTCAATGTTGATGTCAAGGTGCTGATGTTGTAACATTGAAGTCTTAACACTGGGTTGTGTTAAGTAGTTATGTGCTGAAGTTGGATGTCTGGTGTCACACAGGTGATGTTGTAACATCAGACCTGCAGAATTAATAACAGCAGGATATGTTATTAGGGCACGCGTATTAGCTGGAATTGTGGAGAGTGGTTAACTCATTGGATGAGAATATCTTGGGATAGATATTTTCTGTTACATGGGAGATTTGATTGCAGGTCTGTTGGAGAATTAAAAGGTTGAAGATTTAAAAAGATTTTGGGGATAAAATCTGTTTTGAAGATTCAATTTTAATTAACAAATCTGATCAAATATTGTGACAAGTCCAAGCCCAATTCAGGAGCTATATAAAGCGCACAAGATCAAAGGAAAAGGTACAGAAAACATTCAGAAGATCAAGAGCAGAAGGCTTAGTGTCTAGAGTTTGTTTAAAGTACTTGTATTTACACTATTCTAGGGTTTGAATAGGTGTTGAGTTTCTGTCCTCTCTAAAGCTGTGAAGCAAAGAGAGTTGTGTAATTTGATCGAAGCTGTGAAGTAAGATCAAGGGTACTCAAAGTGGTTTCTTTGAGTGTTTGTAAGGGATTGAGTGGTGTTCTCATACCTAAGTGGTTTCTTAGGTAGGAACTCATTAGTAGAGTATAAGTTTAGGAGATTGTCAACGGGTCGTTGAGTCTGTAAATTATATCTACAAGTAGTGAATTCCATCCCTGGCTTGGTAGCCCCCAGAGTAGGTTGGTTGTAACCGAACTGGGTAAACAATTCTTGGTGTTATTTTACTGTTATTGCTGTCCATTGTGCAGAGTGTGTTGTTGTGATATCACACCTTAACATCACACGTTTGATACCAGAATTTCACAATCCATTGTTGCAAATGGACCAATATAGTGTGTTAGAGACCCTCAAATCATGTCTTGAGGTCTTGGCTCATGTTTTGTCCCAAAAGTCAACTTAGGGGTGAATTAGGTCAAGAAACCCTAATTCCTGATTTTTAGTGTATGCATCCCCTGAGGCAAAATTGATTTGATGATTGGGTCCATGAGGTCCCTTGGAGTATCTTAAGTTATATTTTGAAGCATTGGCTCATGCCCAGAGGAAAAATTCCATCTGGAGGCCTTGGTCGACCAAAACCCTAATTTGGTGACACTGACGATCTGGAGGCTTAATCCACCTGGAATGTTGCAACCTTGTGCTTGATTCTTGATGTGGGAGTCCTCTTGATTCTTTATGGGTGTTTGAGAGGTTAGACAAGTTGAAGATCATGTCATTCCTTGATTGATCCTTTGTCTAAGTGCTCTGAGAGGGCTCAAAACCCTAATCTTTGATGGTAGAGAATGTCTAACAATTCCTGAGGAGATTTATGAGGCATGAAGGTACATCCATATTATGATGATGATTTGCACAATGATGGGAAATCTTAGTGGTCAAAATTTGGGGTATGACAGATGTCCCCGTGTAAAGTGGCGACCAGACCCTTAGAAGTGTAATACTTCATTTTCAAATGCACAGTTGATGGTACGACCACCAATTCGGCCAAGTTTGGCCGCCCAAATATGCACTGATAGAGAGAATGGCAGTCGATAACTAGGAATTGGACTTTAATAGATCTGGCCATCTCTGCAGATCCAAAAGTTACGATTAATTCCATATATCCTCAAGGCTTTGTGACCGACCCGTTGAAGCCTTGCAGGTCGGAACCTACGTAGGGGGTCAGGTGCGATTCATCTAGCTGGAGGGTGGAAAACAGCTGGGAGTACCTGATGTTGACCGAACTGCCTTGTGCCGCTCCCGGGATTTTCATCCAAGTACAAACGCGAAAGTGGCACCGAAACAGAGTCGCCAGCAATGTGTATTTATCCCAAGAGAGGGAAAGGAAACACTGCATAAACCTGAAGGAAGGAAAGAACATGGTCTTACGACCAAGAGAACTGGGTTTAGGAGTCGGTTACGCGTGAGGAAGGTATTAGCACCCCCATGCGTCCATCGTACCCGATGGGATCCACGCTTGCTTGTCTCGATCAAAGGGTGTCGTCGTCTAGAGCTCCACTGCTACCGGAAAGGAAAAGGAACGAGAACGGAAAAGAACGAAGAAACAAATGTAGGGAAAATAAAAGAAGTGCTCGAATGGGCCCTACCCCACTACCTACGTATCTCATAGGGAGCATGAGAATCAGAGCGACGTAGTTCCCCAACTAGGGAAAAGTTGTTTGTGTTTTTTGGGAATGGCTAACGTTCTAGCTCAGGTGTTGCAGGCTCGCTGGTCCGAGTGCGTTACCATCTTGCAAGAGAACGAGTAGAAGTGCGTTCGTATGTTGAGAATGAGTGAGATGGGAAAAGAATTCCCGAAGGAAAGACGTTATTGTTGGTTTGAAGTTTTTTTAACAAGAAGTGCCTTTTACAGTTATTTGTAACTTGCATTGAACCAAAGTCTTAAATGCAGGAACGAATACTTCGCGCATCGTCCCCCAACAGGACGTACACTAGGTATCCTAGAAAAATGAGAGGAAGCCCCTCGTTCCCCGCTTTCCCACATAGAAGGCTCGAGCGCAATACACATTAACCTTTATTAAGTGTCTTTTACTCTTATTTTGAGATGAGAAGAGAAACGACCCAAGGAAACTCTAAAGGGAAACTAGGAGTCCTAATGTTATCATGCATGGATGTCCTATGGTTAGTGAGGTTTAGGAGAAAGACTAACTAAAACCTAATGCTAATCCTACTCCAAGCTTAATCAAAAATTAAGTTGGACTAGGTAGCTCTAAAGGGAAAGAATCCAAGACTTGAACAAGTCTTGAGATCCAAGGGATGAGAAAGAGTGAAAGAGAAGAAGAGAGAAGAAGAAGAAATAGAGATGAAATACAATAAGTGGCAGCAAGCACAACATATCATAAATGTCCAACTCAAATCAACAATCGTGTTTCAAAGATCAATGTAAAACAATCCAAGTAAGCATGCAAAGATAAACATGAAAGAATGCAAGCATACTTGTATGAAATGCACAAATAAGCACCCATGGACTTCACATCAAAATGAAATGAGAAAGGCAAGATGAAAATGAAGACAAGTCAGAACCAATATCATATTATCATCAACAACTCATGTGTGCAAAAGTGATTCAAAACATGAAGCATTAGGATCCAAAGAGGTTCACAAAAGGAAAGGTAATTATATTCATCATACAATTCAAGCCAAATGAATTCAACTATGCTCAAGCCACATGAAAATCAAGTATAGGACTCAAGAGGCAGTAGCATATACATCAATGTCATATCAAATCCAAACTCAAGTCATACAAGTTCAAGCATCAATCAACAACTTCAAAACATGCACCAAAAGTGAGAAAGACATTCACTTACCATTCATGCAAGCAAGCAAAGAAGTGTGAGGCATAAAGTGAAATGAAAATCACATAATAAACCTTAAATCAAAAGTACCAGAACCTCAAGAATGTCATACAAACCAAACAAAAGGTTTCATACATGAATGAATTCACACAAAGAAGCAATCACATGATTAGGTTGAACATATCACAAGATTCAAGTCCAAAAAAACATCAACTTGTAAAATCAAGAACAAATTGAAAAATGATCAAATGAGGATGATTCCAAAGCCACAAGTAAGCTCAAATAGAACATGATCATACCATAAAAACTACTCAAGCATCACTCCATCACAAGTAAGCAAATGCACTCAAACTAGATCATGTATCAAAGTATACCTCAATCAAACTTGCATCACAAGTAAAAATCAATAAAAATAGCAAAGTGGCTCAATAAAATCCCAAAAATAATCAAATGGAAGTTAACTCCGTCAAGTAACATATGCAAAAATATTGGATCAAAAAGAGTTAAAGAGCTTGTCAAAAGGTGAACCACAAGTCAAGATGTGCAAAGAATCGAACAAGAAACGAGGGCTCATGAAAAGCAATTGGAAAGTCACCTAAAGCAACTCAAACCATCATCAAATCATCATTTAAACACCCTCACATTATGCCTTAAAAGTGACCAAAAGATTGGCCTCAAATGGTGTGTGAAAGTCACAAAAGTTCCTAACCCTAGAAGAAGGGTATCATTGGAAACACACTATCAATTTAATTCCAAATAAAATAATAAAACGAAATTAAAAATAAAATAAAAATAATGAAAATTAAGTTGACACATTAATTAAACAGAAACATATTTTTGGGAATTTTTATAACATGTTTTTGAATTAAAATAAAATTGAAACAACAAATAAAATAAAAGAAGAAAATAAAATGAAAGAAGATCAAGAGGGGTGTACGCAGCAAGAACTTCACGTTGAAAATCAATAAGGCCCAAAGGGGGGGGGGGGGGGTCAGATAGTAAAGCCCAAACAAACAAAACCCACCAGCGAAAGTCAATGGAAAACAATGGACTTAAGTCAATCTCAGATTCAATCACAACCACACATTTAATCCAACGTTCACCACTTAGTCAAACATATCACAAGGTAGGCAAGATCAACAACCCAGATTAAAGGTCCACCACAGCAATGATATACGCGCATGTAACAGATCAAACAGCATACCATACGAATCCATGTGACAAGCACATGCACATTTTAATGTGCTGTCACCACCTCCACCACATGATCAAACCAACGCGTACGATTAAATCACCAAATTAAAAACTAAATCAGTTAAACAATCCAGATCTGAGGTGCACGCTAACTAATGTGGACCAACACGCACGCAGCCATTAAAATAAAAACAAAAAAGAAAGAAACGTGGCACAACAAACGCCCTTGGATCACGCAAATGGACGGCTCTGATTTCTTCTTCTTCGTTTGAATCCCCTCGCCGGACTGAATCAAGCCAGCCGCCGGAGCTAGGGTTCCGGTCACCCTCTCCGGTGAGCTGTTGCGTAAGTTTCTCCAGAAATTGCTCCCAGGTACATCATTCGAACCAGAAAAACACGAGGAACTCAAATATCATGCTCATTTTATCAAACAACAAACTCACAATGAGAATCGAACGAAAACATCTTTAGATCCAAAACTTTAAATCCAAAATACACATAAACTACACGTCCAAAATTCAAACAAAACATATCAGCACACTCAGTGAAGCACATAGATCATTATGCACACTTAAAATTTGAGTTCTATAATGGTGAAAATTACACTAACCTGAACCTTGAAGAGCTTAAAATACGTCAAGAAATCCCTCCAAAAACTGCAGATCTACTCCTTGGAACCTCTAGTTGCAAAATAAATGCAACCAAAGCTTGAAATCGTGCTAGATCTTGAGATTTGAGTTTGAATCCTCTTGAATGGCACTTGGTGAAAACCTCAGTATGAGTTCAAAATGGTAGTTGATTCTTGTTCTACTCTCTTCACTGATCACAAATATGAAAGAATTTCGCAAAAAAGCCTCGTGGAGAGGGAGAATCGATGAGAGGAAAGTGAGGAGTGAAAAATGGAAACTGAGCAAATGAGAGTCTCTAACCTAGCTGTGAGGGTATGAGTAAGCATATATACTCTCCATTAGTTCACTGATTAGAATTAGCAAGTGATTAGAACCTTGGTTAATGAGATTTGGGTGGAATTGCAAAAATGCATTTTGTGCTTATGCCACTAATCCACACGTACACATCCCTTGTAATCAGCATGATTCACCTCCAATTTACTCATGTATCACCTCTGAATTGAATTTGGGCCTTGCACTTTCTTGGTTTGTAAGTTTTCAATCAATTTGCAAATTTGCATAATGTGAAAATAATGAGAAATAAGCCATGAAATAACTTGATTCAAAATCCAATCTTGTGCCAAATGAAGTGTATTTTGATGTTGCAATGTGACATGAACCAATAAAATCAATTACAGGTCCATTTGTGCCAAAATGCAAAAGGTGGAAAAAAATGGAACCATATGAAAACCTCAAAATGCACCTTGCCATCTTTTGACAATAACTAGAGTTCCACAAATGATATGGAGATGTTCTAGTACTTTTTCGAAATGGGAGAGAAAGATCTTCAACTTTCATGTTGAAGGAAAATTCATTTGGAGCTTTCTTGATGATGAAAAGTCAGGTTGAATGTGGTGGAAAAGTTGCCAAAAATGGAAAGTCTTCATTATAGGTCATTTTCCAATTTTAGTAACTATTGCACAAACTCTTGATTCTTGATAAATGATGTGAAACTTGACATTTGAGGACCATATGAGGATGTGAGACCTTGAAAACCATGAAAAAACCTCAAAATTCCACAGTTGACTTTCTCCTTTACAGTTGACTTTTCCTTATTTCACAAGTAACTGATCCATTGAACATCTTCCTCAAAGAACCAATGACCAAAATTCCATCCATGAACACTTAAGAACATAAGGAATACCATGAGATTAAGTCTTGCCCAAGAAATCAGAAATAAACTGATTTTAGGTCAAATCCTAATTTGGCACCCTCTGGTTAGGAGGAAAAAACACGTCCTCCAAATCCAAATTCCTCTGAATATGATGTGTATCTTCTCAAACAAAGATGAGATATGCCCTTTGGAGCTGATAAAAACTCAAGGAGCTTACCCATTTGGGGGTCAAATTCCAACTTTTGACTGCCTTGTATAGGAGGTCATGCACTGTCCAATCTTTCTTGATGAATTCTCCTCTTCCCATGACTTGTGAGATCAAATGGAGATGATACATGATGTAAGAGATCCTTGAGGCTTGTGAGAAACACTTGGTCCTCTTCTTTGGATGATCAACGCCTTAGAGAATCACCTGATCACATGCCCTTATGCAAGATGCAATGCTAAATGCTTGATGCTTTATGCTAAAAGATATGAAGAAAAGAGAGGGCAAATTTTGGGGTATTACAACTGCCCCTATTCAATCACTGTAGACCTGAATGGATAATAGCGATTACTATCAGACTTTCAAGGTATGGAGAGATTGAATACCGACAATAACCCAAAAATTTGCACTCTGCAGGGAAGAAGAAAAGGGATATAAACCCAACCAAACGAACTCTGCTCAGAGAACACTCTGATGATGAAGAAACCACTGGAAAGATGTCTTTTATACAAAGCCAGACGACTACTGGCTTGCCACACTACGGGTGGACTTTAGCAATGTCTTTTGTACAACGCCAGACGACTACTAGCCTGCCACACTACGGGTGGACTTTAGTAATGTCTTTTGTACAATGCCAGATGACGACTGGCATGCCACACTACGGGTGGACTTTAGCAATGTCTTTTGTACAACGCCAGATAACTACTGGCCTGCCACACTACGGGTGGACTTTTTCCAAGCTACGGTTGGACTTTGCAGCTGAGATGCCACACTACGGGGGACTTTCGCCAATCTACGGTTGGACTTGCTGAGATGCCACACTACGGGGGACTTTTGCCAATCTACGGTTGGACTTTAGGAATTTGCCACCCTTGGATGGTCTTTTGCCAATCTACGGTTGGACTTAGCTGCAGTCTTTTAAAGGGAGTCAGATGACTACTGACTTGCCACACTACAGGTGGACTTTCGCCAAACTACGGTTGGACTTTGAAAAATTTCCACCCTTGGATGGACCTTTCGCCACTCTACGGTTGGACTTTTTGATGATTTGCCACCCTTGGATGGACCTTTTGCCAATCTACGGTTGGACTTTAAGAATTCCAAAATTGGATTACTCTCTGCATCCGTGTCAGCCATCTCTGCTGACTCTGCTGAGGAACAACGATCAATGACTCGATTTCAGAGACTCCTGAAAGGATAATATCTCTGCTGGAGAATGAATGAACAATTCGTCTGCTTCGAACTGTCAAGCCTGCCAAAAATAAATTGGAATTTGGAATATGAGGGGAGCAATGAATCTTCCAGGAATTACTTCATTTGCTTGGGGCTGGATTCTGGTCACAGCAACTCCGCTGGGGATGAGAATTTCTTTGTATGACGTCTTGCTAGGGAAGAAAAGTCATTAAAACTCTGCTTGAGGATCTATCAAACCTGAGATCCTTTGCGGGGAAAATCAACCTTCTAACCCGGCTGGGGAAAGAATATACTATCACTCTACTGAGGAATAGATGTTGTTGATCAATAAGCCTCTGTGGGGACAAAACAACTCAGCTGGGGAATACTGTTGACAAGATTCAACACTGAACTCTGTGGTGAAACCAATACCAGAGATACGATCTTGCTGGGAATCAAGGCTACTCTGTCGGGGATATGCAAATCCTGGTTAGAACATGTTCTGCTGCAACATACTGGGAGAGAGTCCTTAGATCTGCTGGGGAAACCCAAAGCAATTCCACGGTAGTCTGCTGAGGAATAAGACTATTGAGCTTAGGATAAGCGCCACAATACCCCATGTTAGGAGAACTTTCCGTTTGACGATTCCGTTGGGGATAATGAGTTTATCATCAACTTTGCTGGAGAAGATTGCTTTAAAGCGTCTCGTGCTGGGTAATGCCTTTTGAGAGGATTTTAAAGAAGACCAAAAGTCCTCAAACTCTACTGGGGATTATATATCTGGAACATCTCCTGCTGGGGAAATTTAAAATGCCCCATGCTTGGGAAGATCAACAACTTGCTTTTTGCTCCAAGATACAAGCCATATCTGAAGAAACGTCATAAGAGGATTTTACAGGAGATCAAACATCTTCAAACTCCTGACGACTTCACTGGGAATTAACCATCAACTTCGGTGTCTGCGAAACAACTCTACTGGGGAATTCGCAACCGTTATCGACACAGAAAAGCTTGTAGCTGTTGGAAGTACTGAATGAGAGAATCAACGATACCCAGTTAAACTCAATTTACTGATATCGAGACGTCGTGAACGACCGTCGACCGAATGATGGACTTAAACAGTAAACACTGTGACAAAAGGGTGACAAGTGAACCCTTCCCTGAATATAATTGCCCCAGTCTCTTGTGTGGGAATAAGTGATTATCTGTCTTGCGCTTGAAATCATCTGAATCTGTTACCTGCAACAAAAGAATGCACACACATGCCCCGTAATATTGCGTGGTTTGATTCCACCATCCAGGATTATTCAACATTCAAAGTAATTTTAAATATTCTCCTGCGCATGTATTATTGTGAAGCCACCATGTTTTCAAATGCAATATTTTATCAAAAATTCGGACGTTTTTGCAAACAAAGCAGTAAAACAAAACAAGAAGCTTTTAACTGAAATTCAAATTATTGATCAAAAGGCCCAACATAGGCAATTACATCAGGAAGCAATCCCTGGAAAGAGGTGATCGCTGAAAATTGAGAAAAGAAACTATCCTAATGGCAATGTGAAAACGGCGTTCCACTGAGTTTCAATTCTGCTATGACCAGTATATCTTCAAAACTCCCCGACCTCGCCTTCTGAGGAATGATCAGACCGATTCCTACCCTTTTGGAACGTCAGTTGTTGAAACGGTGATGGGGTACAGATAACTCAGATTGTAGTCGTTCGCTTAAATCCCTCTTTTGCGTGGACCGCCCTTTCGGGTTTTTAATCCACCGGGATACCCTTTTTTGCCTGAGTTGTCCTTACGGATTTTCAACTCACCGGGTGTATAATTTTTTTTATTTATTATCCCTAATTTTTGCCCGAACCTTTTATTCTGTTTTTGTGGTTCGCCAGGATGCCCCTTTTTTGCCTGGACTTTTCTCTTTTTTTTTGTTTTTTTGTCCAGCGGGTCTATTTATGCGAAGTATTTTTTGACTACGTCCGAGTTGACAGGGGATGAAAAGTCTTCGCCGTCCATGGTTGTAAGCAGTAAGGCTCCGCCCGAGAAGACCTTCTTAACCACGAATGAACCTTCATAGTTAGGAGTCCATTTGCCCCTGTGATCTGTACTGGGAGGAAGGATTCTTTTGAGTACCACATCTCCAACTTTGTAAACCCGAGGACGCACCTTTTGGTCAAATGCCTGCTTCATCCTCCGCTGGTATAACTGCCCATGACATACAGCTGCCAATCGTTTCTCTTCAATAAGACTCAACTGATTAAATCTGGAATGAACCCACTCAGCCTCGTCTAACTTGACATCCATCATGACTCTGAGAGATGGGATCTCAACTTCAACCGGTAGTACCGCTTCCATACCGTATACAAGTGAGAATGGGGTTGCCCCAGTGGACGTGCGCACTGATGTTCGGTACCCATGCAAAGCAAATGGTAACATCTCATGCCAATCTTTGTATGTGACAACCATTTTCTGCACAATCTTCTTAATATTCTTGTTGGCCGCTTCCACAGCGCCATTCATCTTTGGGCGATATGGAGAAGAATTGTGGTGTTCGATTTTGAAGTCCCGGCACAGCTCAGCCATCATTTTATTGTTCAAATTAGAACCATTATCAGTAATGATTCTCTCGGGCACTCCATAGCGACAAATGATATCCCGTTTCAGAAAACGAGCTACCACCTGCTTAGTGACATTGGCATAAGATGCTGCTTCAACCCACTTAGTGAAATAATCAATGGCGACCAAGAAGAAGCGATGGCCATTTGAAGCAGTAGGCTCAATCTTTCCGATCATGTCAATGCCCCACATTGCAAAGGGCCAAGGAGAGGACATGACACTCAAAGGATTTAGAGGAACGTGCACTTTGTCTGCATAGATCTAGCATTTGTGACACTTGCGGGCATACTTGCAGCAATCTGACTCCATAGTCAACCAATAATATCCTGATCTCAACAATTTCTTAGCCCTGGCATGTCCTCCGGCATGGGTACCAAAAGAGCCTTCATGTACTTCTTGCATTAACATGTCTGCTTCGTGTCTATCCACGCATCTGAGCAGAACCATGTCAAAATTCCGTTTATACAGCACATCATCCTGATTCAAGAAGAAACTACCAGACAGCCTTCTCAAAGTCTTCTTATCTTTAGCAGATGCCCCTGGCGGGTACTCTTGACTTTTCAAGAAACACTTGATATCATGAAACCACGGCTTGTCATCAGACGATGCATCAACAACAAACACAAATGCAGGTCTGTCAAGACGAGAAACTTCAATCTTAGGTACATGATTCCATCCTTGCACTTTGATCATGGAAGACAACGTGGCCAAGGCATCGGCAAACCTATTCTCATCTCGAGGAATATGGTACAGCTTCACTGTTGTAAAGAATGTCAGCAATCTCCTTGTATAATCTCTATACGGAACCAGATTTGCTTGGTGCGTGTACCAACTCCCTTTCACCTAATTAATTACCAAAGCTGAATCACCAAAGATGTCAAGGGTCTTAATTCGTAGATTAATCGCCTCCTCAATCCCCAATATACAAGCCTCATACTCTGCTTCATTGTTGGTGCATCCGAAAGTTTTTCGGGCAGTGAAAGGCATATGAACACCTTCCAGCGTGATAAGAACTGCTCCAACTCCGCACCCATTCATGTTGACAGCCCCATCAAACATCAAACTCCATTTGGATTCAGGGTCTGGCCCCTCCTCCGGGAGTGGTTCCTCGCAGTCTTTAACTTTGAGAAACATGATGTCCTCATCAGGGAAATCAAATTTCATGGGTTGGTAATCATCAATCGGCTGTTGCGCAAGATAGTCTGACAAGACACTTCCTTTGATGGCCTTTTGGTAAGTATACTGAATATCATACTCTGTCAAAACCATTTGCCACCGTGCAACTCTGCCTGTTAGCGCTGGTTTCTCGAAAATGTATTTGATAGGGTCCATTTTGGAAATCAACAAGGTTGTGTGCCTAATCATATATTGCCTCAATCGCTTAGCAGCCCATGCAAGTGCACAGCATGTCTTCTCAAGCATTGAGTACCGGGACTCGCAGTCATTAAACTTCTTGCTCAAGTAGTAGATAACATGCTCTTTCCTACCTGTCTCGTCGTGCTGACCGAGAACACAACCCATAGAACCTTCAAGCACTGTCAAATACATTATCAAAGGTCTTCCTGCAACTGGAGGTATGAGAATTAGAGGTTCATGCAAATATTCTTTTATCTTATCGAATGCCAATTGGCAATCGTCATTCCACCTGACCGTTTGATCTTTTCTCAGCAGTTTAAATATTGGTTCACACGTGGCTGTTAGGTGAGATATGAACCTTGCAATGTAGTTCAATCTACCTAGAGAACCACGAACTTCTTTTTCTGTTCTCGGTTCAGGCATATCTTGTATTGCTTTCACTTTGGCAGGATCAACCTCAATTCCTTTTTCACTCACAATGAAACCCAGCAGCTTTCCAGAATGCACCCCAAAAGTGCACTTATTTGGATTCAACCTTAAGCGGAACTTTCTCAACCTTTCAAACAGCTTTTTCAAGTTAATCAAATGTTCTTCTTCCGTTCTCGACCTGGCAATCATGTCATCCACATAACATTCTATCTCTTTGTGAATCAAGTCATGAAATAAAGTTACCATTGCCCGCTGATATGTTGCCCCTGCGTTTTTCAACCCAAAAGGCATCACTTTATAACAGTATGTACCCCACGGAGTAATGAACGTGGTCTTCTCCATATCTTCAGGTGCCATCTTAATCTGGTTGTACCTGGAGAAACCGTCCATGAACGAGAACACTGAAAACTGAGCTGTATTGTCGACCAGTACATCAATGTGAGGCAGTGGAAAATCATCTTTTGGGATAGCTTTATTAAGATCTCGATAATCCACACACATTCTAACCTTTCTGTCTTTCTTCGGTACTGGCACAATGTTGGCAACCCAGGGAGGGTAGTGAGTCACTGCAAGAAACCCTGCATCCCATTGCTTCTGAACTTCTTCTTTGATCTTTATGGCCATGTCGGGATGAGTCCGACGAAGTTTCTGCTTGACTGGCGGACACTCTTCTCTCAAAGGCAGCCTGTGTACAACAATATCAGTATCCAACCCTGGCATGTCTTGATACGACCAGGCGAAGATATCATCATATTCACACAACATCTCAATCAAAGCTTTCTTCACATCTGCTTGCAGGCCGGGTACCAATCTTGATCTCTTTCTTAGCATCCTCGGTACCAATATTGATGATCTCTATGGTCTCTTGATGAGGCTGGATGACCCTTTCCTCTTGTTTTAACAATCTGACCAGTTCCTCAGGGAGTTCACAATCCTTCTCATCCCCTTCTTCGGCTTGATAAATCGGTTTGTCAAAGTCATTCATAGCCATAGAAAAATCATTATCAATGGAATCCGGAGGATCAAGTCTGCACGAACGGGTTCATGCTTTATTTTAGAATTTATTTTAAAACAAAAAAGAAAAAGAAACATTGCCATTTTATTATTTTTGTGCAAAAATAAAAAACTGAAAGACAGAGAACAAAAATTTGAGTGCAAAACGTCCTTTATTAATGATTAAAATTGCAAATGCAAACAGGGTGACCCTACAAATGAATCTATACGCCTTGGGTAGAGCGTAAGATTTTGACATGCATTATGGTTAGAAAAACAAAGAAAAATTACTCTGTCTGAAGAGTAACCCGGATGACTTCTTCAGCAGACCAGTTCTGCAATTGTTGTCCCGGAGCACGTGGGCGTACCCAGTTGTCCAAGTCACTGTCACTATCAACACCATCTTCTGTAGCTGCACAAGACTGATCTGTGTAATTAATTCCCCCACTACTGAAGGTGATGGGTCCACTGTTCTCCGCAACTGAAGTCATAGAAGGGTGATAACCAATACCAAATTTGTCATCCTTTATTGGTGTCTCTATCATCCTGCCCCAGCCTTGGGCATTGCCGGCTCTGACGACCTCGACAGCTTGTTTGTAGGATGAAATAGAGGTACCATCCCCAGCTGGTGTAGAGGAAGACTCAGGCACATTGTCAATATTTACGGCTTCAAACGACTGGCAAAGCATATCGTGAATTTCTCCATCCATCTCAACATACTTAAACGTAGACAAATGACTCACAAAGATATCTTCTTCACCACACACTGTAACAACCTGTCCTTCAAACTCATACTTCAGCTTTTGGTGTAAGGTGGAGGTAACAGCCCCGGCTGCATGAATCCAAGGGGGACCCAATAAGCAGCTATATGCAGGTTGTATGTCCATTACATGGAATGTGGATTTGAACACCTGCGGTCCAATTTGTACGGGCAATTCTACTTCACCAAACACAGATCTTTTAGTCCCATCGAATGCTCTGACAACCAACTCACTTGGCCTTAATATCAAACCATCAACCTCTAGCTTCATCAACGCCTTCTTAGGCAAGACGTTGAGTGATGAACCAGTGTCTACCAGTACATGGGACAACACTGCTCCTTTACACTCCATCGTGATGTGCAAAGCTTTATTGTGGTTTCTTCCTTCAGCAGTCAAATCCCTACTTGTAAATCCCAAACCATGGCTGACATTAACATTAGAGATTACACCCTCGAGTTGATTAACAGTGATTTCCTATGGCACATATGCGCTCTTCAACACTTTCAACAAAGCTTCCCGATGCGCGTCAGAACACATCAACAATGACAAAATTGAAATCTTCGAAGGGGTCTGATTCAGTTGATCGACAATCTTATAATCGCTTTTCTTTATTATCCTCATGAACTCTTCCATCTCATTGTCAAAAGTAATCTTGGTCTCTATTTCAGGTACTGGTACATTCTCAACCACCTGTTTTCCCTTAGCTTTTGTTGCAGCCTCAGCTTCTTTATCCGTGCGCAGAGTTTAGGGAGCAAACAACCTTCCACTTCTTGTAAATCCACCTACACCACCCACATTATCAATATTTGAACCGACTGGTGTCTCAACTTCTTGCTTTTTACCTTCATAGTACACGTCATCCCCATAGTGCCATGGGATTGCCTTTGTAGTTGCAAACGGAACTGGTCCTGGCACTGTGATGGTAACAGGACTGGGTCTTTGTTGCACAACACTTGCTACGGGAGCTGTACTAGTAGGTAACTGGATCTCAGCGGGAGTATAATAGATGGTCACAGTTGATACCTCATCAGTTTCTTTCACAACCCTGTCAAACTGTAGACAACCTTCGTTGATCAGACTCTACAAACCCACTTTCAATTTATCACAACCATTCTCTTGATTCATACACTCAGAACAATCTTGACCACAACCCGGGAACACCTGTCCCTTCAGCAAACGATCTTTTACAACCAGCAAAAAAGTCTTCACCTGACTGATGTCTGCTACCAAATTCAATCTCCTTCCATCTTCAATAGCATGCACGTCTGCCGCACCATGATTAGGTATGGGGTTCTGAAGAACATTAGGAGGTAGAGAGAAATTGATTGCTTTGGCATCAATCAAGTCTTGCACTTTATGATGAAATGCCCAACATTTTTCAATGGAGTGCCCCTGAGCACCTGAGTGGAACTCGCAGCGAGCGTTTACATCAAAATTAGGAGGCAAGTTGCCAGCGGCAGGAGGTCTCATAGTGCGAAGCTTAACCAACTTCAACTTGAGCAACTGTGGTAACAACGCAGAATAAGTCAAAGGGAGAGGGTCAATCTTACGATCCCTCTGCCTAGACCTCTGTTGGAAGGGAGGTTGCTGCTACTGCTGCTGAACTTGCTGTTGTGGTTGTTGCTGGACAGCTGGTGCCGGAATCGTCACTGCCCCTACTTGATGGTAAGACTGAGAACGTCCTCTGCCTCGTCCTCTATATACAGCGTTGGTATCACCCTCTCTTCTTTTCTGACCACTAGCAAACGGTTTCTTCGTTCCAAAAGATCCAGCCCCATTTACATCTTGGATCTTACCAAGTTTCAACAGACTCTCTATTCTTTCTCCAGCAATCACAATGTCAGAAAATCCTGTTGAGGGACATGCAACCAATCTATCAAGGAATGCCCCTTGCATGGGTGCCCATAAACATATCTGCCATTTCTCTATCCAACAACGGAGGTTGAACCTGTGCAGCCATCTCTCTCCACCTTTGAGCATATTCTTTGAAACTTTCCTTAGCATTCTGTGACAACCCCTGCAATTGAGTGCGGTTGGGCGCCATGTCAATATTGTACTGGTACTGCTTTAGGAATGCTTCTGCCAGATCCTTCCAACTCCTCACAACAGCTCTGTTCAATTTCATATACCAGGTCAAAGAAGCTCCAGCCAGACTGTCTTGAAAGTAATGCATCCATAACTTCTCATCATCTGTATGGGCTGAGATCTTTCCAAAATAAGCTTGGATATGTGTCTGGGGAAACGTATTTCCCTGATATTTGTCAAAGGTGGGAGGCTTGAATTTTGGAGGAATCCTGACACCTGGTACCAAGCCCAGACTAGTAACATCAATGCTCATGGAATTCTTGCATTCCATAGCCCTTATCTTCTCTGCCAGTTCAGCATATCTTCTGTCACTCACATCAGCATCCAATAAAGTGAATTGGTCTTCCTGAAGATCTTCTTGAACACCAACATTTCTGCCATTTCCATTACCCAGATTACCACCCGGAGGAGGATTGCCAACAGGAGGAGGAGTACCATGAGTCTGTGAATTATCAACTTGATTACCCACTAGTGTATTCTCTGGACGCTCGACCAGAAGTCTCAATCTCTCTTGAGTTTGTTCCATACCAGTCATGAGAGTCATGAACTGGTCCATTCGTGCCCTCATATCAGCCAAATCACTCTGCATTTAATCCATTATCCTTGCTTGATTTCCTCGAGTTGAGTATCGGTGAATGTGATTCTCAGCTATAGTGCCTGAAACCAAATAAAGGTTAGAGATCTCCTGCAACAAGTACCTGTTATGCAAAAAATGCTTATGATTATGAGAATGCAAATGCAAAATGCAAACAATCATATTTAACATTTCCAGGGCATATCTGCCTTGATTCCAGCTTTGCGATCGGGCAAGGGATTGGACACAACATCGGAAAATAAATCTGAATCCAGAAATATTGCAGAATTAATCAAAGGAGGACACTTTTCAAAAAACTGAGAGTTGTTGAGACAAAGATGGCTGAATCAAACATTGCAATATCATAGCACAAGAAGTCATACAAATAGGTTCAATACAATTAAAAGTGATTCCATCAACAATCTTGATGGTAATCATAGCCAAATACAAATAACAGAATTATTACAAATCAATTCCAAATAAACTGGCCTCGATCTCTTCAAGAAGGTTCACAGTGTCTGGATGAGTAGGTCTTTCTAGCAACCCCTTGATCAGTCTGTTTGTTTTCTCGACATCTTGATTCAGCCTAGCAATCTGCTCTTCAACATCGTTGCCTTCGTGCTTTGACTTCTTGATTCCCGCTTGCAGCTTGAGCTCTTCAATTTCTTTCTGGGCTTCTTTCCACTTATCAGAGAGATGCTTATTATCCTTCTCCATTCCTTGAAGTTCTTCTTTTAACTCCCCATTCTCAATCTTGAGCTCTTCCCACATCCCCTGATATGTGGCAAGCTCGTCTTTAGTTTTGGTCAGGAGCTTCTTAGTTTCCCTGTAGGCTTTGCCGGACGATTCAGCAGTCATACTGATTTTTCTACAGTGTTGAGCTCTATCATCAAGATCCTTTTCCCTTTTTTCCAGGCGCTCTGTAAAATCTTGGATCTTCCATTTCATCTCCAAGTTATCATGCAAAGCTCCCTGAAGCCTACTACTCATGCCGACATTTTCCTCTCTTAAATCTTGCACCACTTTTCGTTGCTTATCGAACTCTTCAAATGGTACAGTGACTATTTCTTCTATCACTTTGGGATACAAGGGAGGCGCCCGATCAAAAGGCAAGTAGTACTCTTCAACCCTCTTCTTTATCCATTGCTCGTATGGAGGGAAAGCTTGATTATTTGGCAAACCCCACACGGTCTTTCCTCTCTTCTGTCTACTGAGCCATGCTCTGGAAGCTTTCTGCGCCACATCTAATTCATCATTAGCCATGTGAAAATACAGAGACTCTTCCACCTCTTTCTCAACTGGGGGACCTCTTAGGGCATACCCAAACTGCCGGATAGCCAGGGAAGGGTTATAATTAATGCCTCCTTTTCTCCCGATCAAAGGTACATTAGGGTATTCACCACAACTGTACAAAATGTCTTTACCCAGCACTCCGTGATTCACCCAAATAATATCCTTGGCATCTAGGCCCATCAGACGTTGACTCCATTTCAGGGAACCCTTAGTATCCTTGAAAGCACCTGATTAAGGTAGTCGATTGGCAAACCACTTATAGAAAAGAGGTGCGCAACAATGGACTGTCCCACCTTGTCTCTTCTCGTTCCTGTTGTACAAGGCATAGTGAAGATCCCCTAGCAATGTTGGCACCGGATTCTGAGAAACAAATATTCTGATAGCATCCGTGTCAATAAAATCAGGCTCGTTCGGGAACAAGACAATACCGTATACACAAAGAGCCAACACTGCATTGAAGACATTCCACTTTTCTTCCTTTGCTGCCTCTTGAGCCTTATTTGCCAAGTATGATAGATGATAGCCACGAACCTTCCCCTTGTTAGAAATACCAGCTTCTAAAGTCGACTTGCTCAAATAAAGAGCACCAGCCACAACTTGAAAATCAAGATTTGCCTTCGACCCACATAAAGGAACACCTTCTTTGATGGAAACTCCCAACATGCTTGAATACTCCTCCAGAGTAGGAACCAGAACATAATCCGTCAGTACAAAGCACCTCAAGGCTGGATCATAGAACTGCATCAGGGTGCGCAAGCCATCAGCTTCATATTCACTGAGGGTACGAGCAAAGGATAGGATCCAACCGTAATTTTCTCCCAACATTCCCAACACTTCCGGACTGGCCAACTCTTGTCATTTACAAATCTGACCCAGGATGATCTTCGGGAACTTGTACACGATGGTGTTCTTCTTGCCCCTTTTGTTGTCTATCCCTATAACCACCCTCTGACTGGAATCAAAGACAGATACTACCTGAAACTGAAAAAATATGAATGTCAGAAAAAGGAATGCAATGCAGAGCATGTGATCAAGGTGACACTGCTAGCTATGTTGTGCTGTTGACTGAACGAGAACCACCATCCAGAAAACCAAAAATCCAGAATACTGAACCAGTGAGATAACCAGAAACCCAGATAATCAAACACTGACGAGAAATCCAGAAGAACCGGGTAGGTTGAAAGTCTCGGTTTCCTGTAAGCCTGCAAACACCCATCCCTCTCACATGTGGGTACTAGGATGTTCAGTATCCCGGGCTCTCAGGTCGAGAAATGATGATACGTTCACCATTTCTGGTTTGGCATCATCATCAATCAAAGAAGCCTCAACTGATTCTCCAAAACGAAGGATCCTCACCTTTAGAGGTTTGAGAAGCAATAGCACATTCAGCTCGAAGGATACAATGCTACCGCCAATCAAAGAGGTCGTCCGCTGATTCACCTCAAAAGGAAAACCTATAGCAAGTTCCCAGCATTGGGTCCTCGGATCGAGAGTGTGCAATGGGTTTGCCACAGAATGTGGTCTGCCACTGTCACAACTCAGGAGGAGTGCCGCAACTGAGTCCTCGGGAATGGTCACCAGAGTCGACAATCCCTCCAGAGAATATCTACTGGCCTGTATAGAGCATACAGTAGCAGATAGCTCCGGATAGAACCTCGTCTGGTTGTAGGTCTCGTGAACACCCACACGTGGCAAAGCACCACGGGAGCGACACGCCCACCCACACTAAAACCTAGGTGTATACTCGAGCCTGGGTAGTGGGCTCATCTCTCAGAACATCCCAACCCGCCAAACAGAAAAACAGCCAACACAACGCAGTAATATCCAGTATGACAGTAATGCAGTAAAATGCGATAAACAGTAAAGCAATAAAGTAAAAATACAGTAAACAGCAATACAGTAATATACAACAAAGCAAAGCACCACAGAAAAATACCCAATGAAGGAAAACAAACAAGCGCTAGGATTGACTCGCTAAGGAAACCAGAGATTCTGGGTTCGATCCCCAGCAGAGTCGCCAGCTGTCGCTCCCGGGATTTTCATCCAAGTACAAACCCGAAGTGGCACCGAAACAGAGTCGCCAGCAATGTGTATTTATCCCAAGAGAGAGAAAGAAAACACTGCATAAACCTGAAGGAAGGAAAGAACATGGTCTTACGACCAAGAGAACTGGGTTCGGGAGTCGGTTACGCGTGAGGAAGGTATTAGCACCCCCACGCGTCCATCGTACCCGATGGGATCCACGCTTGCTTGTCTCGATTAAAGGGTGTCGTCGTCTGGAGCTCCACTGCTACCGAAAAGGAAAAGGAACGAGAACGGAAAAGAACGAAGAAACAAATGTAGGGAAAATAAAAGAAGTGCTCGAATGGGCCCTACCCCACTGCCTACGTATCTCATCGGGAGCATGAGAATCAGAGCGACGTAGTTCCCCTAACTAGGGAAAAGTTGTTTGTGTTTTTTGGGAACAGCTAACGTTCTAGCTCAGGTGTTGCAGGCTCGCTGGTCCGAGTGCGTTACCATCTTGCAAGAGAACGAGTAGAAGCGCGTTCGTACGTTTAGAATGAGTGAGATGGGAAAAGAATTCCCGAAGGAAAGACGTTATTGTTGGTTTGAAGTTTTTTTAACAAGAAGTGCCTTTTACAGTTATTTGTAACTTGCATTGAACCAAAGTCTTAAATGCAGGAACGAATACTTCGTGCATCGTCCCCCAACAGGACGTACACTAGGTATCCTAGAAGAATGAGAGGAAGCCCCTCGTTCCCCACTTTCCCACATAGAAGGCTCGAGCGCAATACACGTTAACCTTTATTAAGTGTCTTTTACTCTTATTTTGAGATGAGAAGATAAACGACCCAAGGAAACTCTAAAGGGAAACTAGGAGTCCTAATGTTATCATGCATGGATGTCCTATGGTTAGTGAGGTTTAGGAGAAAGACTAACTAAAACCTAATGCTAATCCTACTCCAAGCTTAATCAAAAATTAAGTTGGACTAGGTAGCTCTAAAGGGAAAGAATCCAAGACTTGAACAAGTCTTGAGATCCAAGGGATGAGAAAGAGTGAAAGAGAAGAAGAGAGAAGAAGAAGAAAGAGAGATGAAATACAATAAGTGGCAGCAAGCACAACATATCATAAATGTCCAACTCAAATCAACAATCGTGTTTCAAAGATCAATGCAAAATAATCCAAGTAAGCATGCAAAGATAAACATGAAAGAATGCAAGCATACTTGTATGAAATGCACAAATAAGCACCCATGGACTTCACATCAAAATGAAATGAGAAAGGCAAGATGAAAATGAAGACAAGTCAGAACCAATATCATATTATCATCAACAACTCATGTGTGCAAAAGTGATTCAAAACATGAAGCATTAGGATCCAAAGAGGTTCACAAAAGGAAAGGTAATGATATTCATCATACAATTCAAGCCAAATGCATTCAACTATGCTCAAGCCACATGAAAATCAAGTATAGAACTCAAGAGGCAGTAGCATATACATCAATGTCATATCAAAGCCAAACTCAAGTCATACAAGTTCAAGCATCAATCAACAACTTCAAAACATACACCAAAAGTAAGAAAGACATTCACTTACCATTCATGCAAGCAAGCAAAGAAGTGTGAGACATAAAGTGAAATGAAAATCACATAATGAACCTTAAATCAAAAGTTCCAGAACCTCAAGCATGTCATACAAACCAAACAAAAGGTTTCATACATGAATGAATTCACACAAAGAAGCAATCACATGATTAGTTTGAACATATCACAAGATTCAAGTCCAAAACAACATCAACTTGTAAAATCAAGAACAAATTGAAAAATGATCAAATGAGGATGATTCCAAAGCCACAAGTAAGCTCAAACAGAACATGATCATACCATAAAAACTACTCAAGCATCACTCCATCACAAGTAAGCAAATGCACTCAAACTAGATCATGTATCAAAGTATACCTCAATCAAACTTGCATCACAAGTAAAAATCAATAAAAATAGCAAAGTGGCTCAATAAAATCCCAAAAATAATCAAATGGAAGTTAACTCAGTCAAGTAACATATTCAAAAATATTGGATCAAAAAGAGTTAAAGAGCTTGTCAAAAGGTGAACCACAAGTCAAGATGTGCAAAGAATCGAATAAGAAACGAGGGCTCATGAAAAGCAATTGGAAAGTCACCTAAAGCAACTCAAACCATCATCAAATCATCATTTAAACACCCTTACATTATGCCTTAAAAGTGACCAAAAGATTGGCCTCAAATGGTGTGTGAAAGTCACAAAAGTTCCTAACCCTAGAAGAAGGGTATCATTGGAAACACACTATCAATTTAATTCTAAATAAAATAATAAAAAGAAATTAAAAATAAAATAAAAATAATGAAAATTAAGTTGACACATTAATTAAACAGAAACATATTTTTGGGAATTTTTATAACATGTTTTTGAATTAAAATAAAATTGAAACAACAAATAAAATAAAAGAAGAAAATAAAATGAAAGAAGATCAAGAGGGGTGTACGCAGCAAGAACTTCACGTTGAAAATCAATAAGGCCCAAAGGGGGGGGGGGGGGGGTCAGATAGTAAAGCCCAAACAAACAAAACCCACCAGCGAAAGTCAATGGAAAACAATGGACTTAAGTCAATCTCAGATTCAATCACAACCACACATTTAATCCAACGTTCACCACTTAGTCAAACATATCACAAGGTAGGCAAGATCAACAACCCAGATTAAAGGTCCACCACAGCAATGATATACGCGCATGTAACAGATCAAACAGCATACCATACGAATCCATGTGACAAGCACATGCACATTTTAATGTGCTGTCACCACCTCCACCACATGATCAAACCAACGCGTACGATTAAATCACCAAATTAAAAACTAAATCAGTTAAACAATCCAGATCTGAGGTGCACGCTAACTAATGTGGACCAACACGCACGCAGCCATTAAAATAAAAACAAAAAAGAAAGAAACGTGGCACAACAAACGCCCTTGGATCACGCAAATGGACGGCTCTGATTTCTTCTTCTTCGTTTGAATCCCCTCGCCGGACTGAATCAAGCCAGCCGCCGGAGCTAGGGTTCCGGTCACCCTCTCCGGTGAGCTGTTGCGTAAGTTTCTCCAGAAATTGCTCCCAGGTACATCATTCGAACCAGAAAAACACGAGGAACTCAAATATCATGCTCATTTTATCAAACAACAAACTCACAATGAGAATCGAACGAAAACATCTTTAGATCCAAAACTTTAAATCCAAAATACACACAAACTACACGTCCAAAATTCAAACAAAACATATCAGCACACTCAGTGAAGCACATAGATCATTATGCACACTTAAAATTTGAGTTCTATAATGGTGAAAATTACACTAACCTGAACCTTGAAGAGCTTAAAATACGTCAAGAAATCCCTCCAAAAACTGCAGATCTACTCCTTGGAACCTCTAGTTGCAAAATAAATGCAACCAAAGCTTGAAATCGTGCTAGATCTTGAGATTTGAGTTTGAATCCTCTTGAATGGCACTTGGTGAAAACCTCAGTATGAGTTCAAAATGGTAGTTGATTCTTGTTCTACTCTCTTCACTGATCACAAATATGAAAGAATTTCGCAAAAAAGCCTCGTGGAGAGGGAGAATCGATGAGAGGAAAGTGAGGAGTGAAAAATGGAAACTGAGCAAATGAGAGTCTCTAACCTAGCTGTGAGGGTATGAGTAAGCATATATACTCTCCATTAGTTCACTGATTAGAATTAGCAAGTGATTAGAACCTTGGTTAATGAGATTTGGGTGGAATTGCAAAAATGCATTTTGTGCTTATGCCACTAATCCACACGTACACATCCCTTGTAATCAGCATGATTCACCTCCAATTTACTCATGTATCACCTCTGAATTGAATTTGGGCCTTGCACTTTCTTGGTTTGTAAGTTTTCAATCAATTTGCAAATTTGCATAATGTGAAAATAATGAGAAATAAGCCATGAAATAACTTGATTCAAAATCCAATATTGTGCCAAATGAAGTGTATTTTGATGTTGCAATGTGACATGAACCAATAAAATCAATTACAGGTCCATTTGTGCCAAAATGCAAAAGGTGGAAAAAAATGGAACCATATGAAAACCTCAAAATGCACCTTGCCATCTTTTGACAATAACTAGAGTTCCACAAATGATATGGAGATGTTCTAGTACTTTGTGGAAATGGGAGAGAAAGATCTTCAACTTTCATGTTGAAGGAAAATTCATTTGGAGCTTTCTTGATGATGAAAAGTCAGGTTGAATGTGGTGGAAAAGTTGCCAAAAATGGAAAGTCTTCATTATAGGTCATTTTCCAATTTTAGTAACTTTTGCACAAACTCTTGATTCTTGATAAATGATGTGAAACTTTACATTTGAGGACCATATAAGGATGTGAGACCTTGAAAACCATGAAAAAACCTCAAAATTCCACAGTTGACTTTCTCCTTTACAGTTGACTTTTCCTTATTTCACAAGTAACTAATCCATTGAACATCTTCCTCAAAGAACCAATGACCAAAATTCCATCCATGAACACTTAAGAACATAAGGAATACCATGAGATTAAGTCTTGCCCAAGAAATCAGAAATAAACTGATTTTAGGTCAAATCCTAATTTGGCACCCTCTGGTTAGGAGGAAAAAGCACGTCCTCCAAATCCAAATTCCTCTGAATATGATGTGTATCTTCTCAAACAAAGATGAGATATGCCCTTTGGAGCTGATAAAAACTCAAGGAGCTTACCCATTTGGGGGTCAAATTCCAACTTTTGACTGCCTTGTATAGGAGGTCATGCACTGTCCAATCTTTCTTGATGAATTCTCCTCTTCCCATGACTTGTGAGATCAAATGGAGATGATACATGATGTAAGAGATCCTTGAGGCTTGTGAGAAACACTTGGTCCTCTTCTTTGGATGATCAACGCCTTAGAGAATCACCTGATCACATGCCCTTATGCAAGATGCAATGCTAAATGCTTGATGCTTTATGCTAAAAGATATGAAGAAAAGAGAGGGCAAATTTTGGGGTATTACAACTGCCCCTATTCAATCACTGTAGACCTGAATGGATAATAGCGATTACTATCAGACTTTCAAGGTATGGAGAGATTGAATACCGACAATAACCCAAAAATTTGCACTCTGCAGGGAAGAAGAAAAGGGATATGAACCCAACCAAACGAACTCTGCTCAGAGAACACTCTGATGATGAAGAAACCACTGGAAAGATGTCTTTTATACAAAGCCAGACGACTACTGGCTTGCCACACTACGGGTGGACTTTAGCAATGTCTTTTGTACAATGCCAGACGACTACTAGCCTGCCACACTACGGGTGGACTTTAGTAATGTCTTTTGTACAATGCCAGATGACTACTGGCATGCCACACTACGGGTGGACTTTAGCAATGTCTTTTGTACAACGCCAGATGACTACTGGCCTGCCACACTACGGGTGGACTTTTTCCAAGCTACGGTTGGACTTTGCAGCTGAGATGCCACACTACGGGGGACTTTCGCCAATCTACGGTTGGACTTGCTGAGATGCCACACTACGGGGGACTTTTGCCAATCTACGGTTGGACTTTAGGAATTTGCCACCCTTGGATGGTCTTTTGCCAATCTACGGTTGGACTTAGCTGCAGTCTTTTAAAGGGAGTCAGATGACTACTGACTTACCACACTACAGGTGGACTTTCGCCAAACTACGGTTGGACTTTGAAAAATTTCCACCCTTGGATGGACCTTTCGCCACTCTACGGTTGGACTTTTTGATGATTTGCCACCCTTGGATGGACCTTTTGCCAATCTACGGTTGGACTTTAAGAATTCCAAAATTGGATTACTCTCTGCATCCGTGTCAGCCATCTCTGCTGACTCTGCTGAGGAACAACGATCAATGACTCGATTTCAGAGACTCCTGAAAGGATAATATCTCTGCTGGAGAATGAATGAACAATTCGTCTGCTTCGAACTGTCAAGCCTGCCAAAAATAAATTGGAATTTGGAATATGAGGGGAGCAATGAATCTTCCAGGAATTACTTCATTTTCTTGGGGCTGGATTCTGGTCACAGCAACTCCGCTGGGGATGAGAATTTCTTTGTATGACGTCTTGCTAGGGAAGAAAAGTCATTAAAACTCTGCTTGAGGATCTATCAAACCTGAGATCCTTTGCGGGGAAAATCAACCTTCTAACCCGGCTGGGGAAAGAATATACTATCACTCTACTGAGGAATAGATGTTGTTGATCAATAAGCCTCTGTGGGGACAAAACAACTCAGCTGGGGAATACTGTTGACAAGATTCAACACTGAACTCTGTGGTGAAACCAATACCAGAGATACGATCTTGCTGGGAATCAAGGCTACTCTGTCGGGGATATGCAAATCCTGGTTAGAACATGTTCTGCTGCAACATACTGGGAGAGAGTCCTTAGATCTGCTGGGGAAACCCAAAGCAATTCCACGGTAGTCTGCTGAGGAATAAGACTATTGAGCTTAGGATAAGCGCCACAATACCCCATGTTAGGAGAACTTTCCGTTTGACGATTCCGTTGGGGATAATGAGTTTATCATCAACTTTGCTGGAGAAGATTGCTTTAAAGCGTCTCGTGCTGGGTAATGCCTTTTGAGAGGATTTTAAAGAAGACCAAAAGTCCTCAAACTCTACTGGGGATTATATATCTGGAACATCTCCTGCTGGGGAAATTTAAAATGCCCCATGCTTGGGAAGATCAACAACTTGCTTTTTGCTCCAAGATACAAGCCATATCTGAAGAAACGTCATAAGAGGATTTTACAGGAGATCAAACATCTTCAAACTCCTGACGACTTCACTGGGAATTAACCATCAACTTCGGTGTCTGCGAAACAACTCTACTGGGGAATTCGCAACCGTTATCGACACAGAAAAGCTTGTAGCTGTTGGAAGTACTGAATGAGAGAATCAACGATACCCAGTTAAACTCAATTTACTGATATCGAGACGTCGTGAACGACCGTCGACCGAATGATGGACTTAAACAGTAAACACTGTGACAAAAGGGTGACAAGTGAACCCTTCCCTGAATATAATTGCCCCAGTCTCTTGTGTGGGAATAAGTGATTATCTGTCTTGCGCTTGAAATCATCTGAATCTGTTACCTGCAACAAAAGAATGCACACACATGCCCCGTAATATTGCGTGGTTTGATTCCACCATCCAGGATTATTCAACATTCAAAGTAATTTTAAATATTCTCCTGCGCATGTATTATTGTGAAGCCACCATGTTTTCAAATGCAATATTTTATCAAAAATTTGGACGTTTTTGCAAACAAAGCAGTAAAACAAAACAAGAAGCTTTTAACTGAAATTCAATTTATTGATCAAAAGGCCCAACATAGGCAATTACATCAGGAAGCAATCCCTGGAAAGAGGTGATCGCTGAAAATTGAGAAAAGAAACTATCCTAATGGCAATGTGAAAACGGCGTTCCACTGAGTTTCAATTCTGCTATGACCAGTATATCTTCAAAACTCCCCGACCTCGCCTTCTGAGGAATGATCAGACCGATTCCTACCCTTTTGGAACGTCAGTTGTTGAAACGGTGATGGGGTACAGATAACTCAGATTGTAGTCGTTCGCTTAAATCCCTCTTTTGCGTGGACCGCCCTTTCGGGTTTTTAATCCACCGGGATACCCTTTTTTGCCTGAGTTGTCCTTGCGGATTTTCAACTCACCGGGTGTATAATTTTTTTTATTTATTATCCCTAATTTTTGCCCGAACCTTTTATTCTGTTTTTGTGGTTCGCCAGGATGCCCCTTTTTTGCCTGGACTTTTCTCTTTTTTTTTGTTTTTTTGTCCAGCGGGTCTATTTATGCGAAGTATTTTTTGACTACGTCCGAGTTGACAGGGGATGAAAAGTCTTCGCCGTCCATGGTTGTAAGCAGTAAGGCTCCGCCCGAGAAGACCTTCTTAACCACGAATGAACCTTCATAGTTAGGAGTCCATTTGCCCCTGTGATCTGTACTGGGAGGAAGGATTCTTTTGAGTACCACATCTCCAACTTTGTAAACCCGAGGACGCACCTTTTGGTCAAATGCCTGCTTCATCCTCCGCTGGTATAACTGCCCATGACATACAGCTGCCAATCGTTTCTCTTCAATAAGACTCAACTGATTAAATCTGGAACGAACCCACTCAGCCTCGTCTAACTTGACATCCATCATGACTCTGAGAGATGGGATCTCAACTTCAACCGGTAGTACCGCTTCCATACCGTATACAAGTGAGAATGGGGTTGCCCCAGTGGACGTGCGCACTGATGTTCGGTACCCATGCAAAGCAAATGGTAACATCTCATGCCAATCTTTGTATGTGACAACCATTTTCTGCACAATCTTCTTAATATTCTTGTTGGCCGCTTCCACAACGCCATTCATCTTTGGGCGATATGGAGAAGAATTGTGGTGTTCGATTTTGAAGTCCCGGCACAGCTCAGCCATCATTTTATTGTTCAAATTAGAACCATTATCAGTAATGATTCTCTCGGGCACTCCATAGCGACAAATGATATCCCGTTTCAGAAAACGAGCTACCACCTGCTTAGTGACATTGGCATAAGATGCTGCTTCAACCCACTTAGTGAAATAATCAATGGCGACCAAGAAGAAGCAATGGCCATTTGAAGCAGTAGGCTCAATCTTTCCGATCATGTCAATGCCCCACATTGCAAAGGGCCAAGGAGAGGACATGACACTCAAAGGATTTAGAGGAACGTACACTTTGTCTGCATAGATCTAGCATTTGTGACACTTGCGGGCATACTTGCAGTAATCTGACTCCATAGTCAACCAATAATATCCTGATCTCAACAATTTCTTAGCCCTGGCATGTCCTCCGGCATGGGTACCAAAAGAGCCTTCATGTACTTCTTGCATTAACATGTCTTCTTCGTGTCTATCCACGCATCTGAGCAGAACCATGTCAAAATTCCGTTTATACAGCACATCATCCTGATTCAAGAAGAAACTACCAGACAGCCTTCTCAAAGTCTTCTTATCTTTAGCAGATGCCCCTGGCGGGTACTCTTGACTTTTCAAGAAACACTTGATATCATGAAACCACGGCTTGTCATCAGACGATGCATCAACAGCAAACACAAATGCAGGTCTGTCAAGACGAGAAACTTCAATCTTAGGTACATGATTCCATCCTTGCACTTTGATCATGGAAGACAACGTGGCCAAGGCATCGGCAAACCTATTCTCATCTCGAGGAATATGGTACAGCTTCACTGTTGTAAAGAATGTCAGCAATCTCCTTGTATAATCTCTATACGGAACCAGATTTGCTTGGTGCGTGTACCAACTCCCTTTCACCTAATTAATTACCAAAGCTGAATCACCAAAGATGTCAAGGGTCTTAATTCGTAGATTAATCGCCTCCTCAATCCCCAATATACAAGCCTCATACTCTGCTTCATTGTTGGTGCATCCGAAAGTTTTTCGGGCAGTGAAAGGCATATGAACACCTTCCAGCGTGATAAGAACTGCTCCAACTCCGCACCCATTCATGTTGACAGCCCCATCAAACATCAAACTCCATTTGGATTCAGGGTCTGGCCCCTCCTCCGGGAGTGGTTCCTCGCAGTCTTTAACTTTGAGAAACATGATGTCCTCATCAGGGAAATCAAATTTCATGGGTTGGTAATCATCAATCGGCTGTTGCGCAAGATAGTCTGACAAGACACTTCCTTTGATGGCCTTTTGGTAAGTATACTGAATATCATACTCTGTCAAAACCATTTGCCACCGTGCAACTCTGCCTGTTAGCGCTGGTTTCTCGAAAATGTATTTGATAGGGTCCATTTTGGAAATCAACAAGGTTGTGTGCCTAATCATATATTGCCTCAATCGCTTAGCAGCCCATGCAAGTGCACAACATGTCTTCTCAAGCATTGAGTACCGGGACTCGCAGTCATTAAACTTCTTGCTCAAGTAGTAGATAGCATGCTCTTTCCTACCTGTCTCGTCGTGCTGACCGAGAACACAACCCATAGAACCTTCAAGCACTGTCAAATACATTATCAAAGGTCTTCTTGCAACTGGAGGTATGAGAATTGGAGGTTCATGCAAATATTCTTTTATCTTATCGAATGCCAATTGGCAATCGTCATTCCACCTGACCGTTTGATCTTTTCTCAGCAGTTTAAATATTGGTTCACACGTGGCTGTTAGGTGAGATATGAACCTTGCAATGTAGTTCAATCTACCTAGAGAACCATGAACTTCTTTTTCTGTTCTCGGTTCAGGCATATCTTGTATTGCTTTCACTTTGGCAGGATCAACCTCAATTCCTTTTTCACTCACAATGAAACCCAGCAGCTTTCCAGAATGCACCCCAAAAGTGCACTTATTTGGATTCAACCTTAAGCGGAACTTTCTCAACCTTTCAAACAGCTTTTTCAAGTTAATCAAATGTTCTTCTTCCGTTCTCGACCTGGCAATCATGTCATCCACATAACATTCTATCTCTTTGTGAATCAAGTCATGAAATAAAGTTACCATTGCCCGCTGATATGTTGCCCCTGCGTATTTCAACCCAAAAGGCATCACTTTATAACAGTATGTACCCCACGGAGTAATGAACGTGGTCTTCTCCATATCTTCAGGTGCCATCTTAATCTGGTTGTACCTGGAGAAACCGTCCATGAACGAGAACACTGAAAACTGAGCTGTATTGTCGACCAGTACATCAATGTGAGGCAGTGGAAAATCATCTTTTGGGATAGCTTTATTAAGATCTCGATAATCCACACACATTCTAACCTTTCTGTCTTTCTTCGGTACTGGCACAATGTTGGCAACCCAGGGAGGGTAGTGAGTCACTGCAAGAAACCCTGCATCCCATTGCTTATGAACTTCTTCTTTGATCTTTATGGCCATGTCGGGATGAGTCCGACGAAGTTTCTGCTTGACTGGCGGACACTCTTCTCTCAAAGGCAGCCTGTGTACAACAATATCAGTATCCAACCCTGGCATGTCTTGATACGACCAGGCGAAGATATCATCATATTCACACAACATCTCAATCAAAGCTTTCTTCACATCTGCTTGCAGGACGGTACCAATCTTGATCTCTTTCTTAGCATCCTCGGTACCAATATTGATGATCTCTATGGTCTCTTGATGAGGCTGGATGACCCTTTCCTCTTGTTTTAACAATCTGACCAGTTCCTCAGGGAGTTCACAATCCTTCTCATCCCCTTCTTCGGCTTGATAAATCGGTTTGTCAAAGTCATTCATAGCCATAGCAAAATCATTATCAATGGAATCCGGAGGATCAAGTCTGCACGAACGGGTTCATGCTTTATTTTAGAATTTATTTTAAAACAAAAAAGAAAAAGAAACATTGCCATTTTATTATTTTTGTGCAAAAATAAAAAACTGAAAGACAGAGAACAAAAATTTGAGTGCAAAACGTCCTTTATTAATGATTAAAATTGCAAATGCAAACAGGGTGACCCTACAAATGAATCTATACGCCTTGGGTAGAGCGTAAGATTTTGACATGCATTATGGTTAAAAAAACAAAGAAAAATTACTCTGTCTGAAGAGTAACCCGGATGACTTCTTCAGCAGACCAGTTCTGCAATTGTTGTCCCGGAGCACGTGGGCGTACCCAGTTGTCCAAGTCACTGTCACTATCAACACCATCTTCTGTAGCTGCACAAGACTGATCTGTGTAATTAATTCCCCCACTACTGAAGGTGATGGGTCCACTGTTCTCCGCAACTGAAGTCATAGAAGGGTGATAACCAATACCAAATTTGTCATCCTTTATTGGTGTCTCTATCATCCTGCCCCAGCCTTGGGCATTGCCGGCTCTGACGACCTCGACAGCTTGTTTGTAGGATGAAATGGAGGTACCATCCCCAGCTGGTGTAGAGGAAGACTCAGGCACATTGTCAATATTTACGGCTTCAAACGACTGGCAAAGCATATCGTGAATTTCTCCATCCATCTCAACATACTTAAACGTAGACAAATGACTCACAAAGATATCTTCTTCACCACACACTGTAACAACCTGTCCTTCAAACTCATACTTCAGCTTTTGGTGTAAGGTGGAGGTAACAGCCCCGGCTGCATGAATCCAAGGGCGACCCAATAAGCAGCTATATGCAGGTTGTATGTCCATTACATGGAATGTGGATTTGAACACCTGCGGTCCAATTTGCACGGGCAATTCTACTTCACCAAACACAGATCTTTTAGTCCCATCGAATGCTCTGACAACCAACTCACTTGGCCTTAATATCAAACCATCAACCTCTAGCTTCATCAACGTCTTCTTAGGCAAGACGTTGAGTGATGAACCAGTGTCTACCAGTACATGGGACAACACTGCTCCTTTACACTCCATCGTGATGTGCAAAGCTTTATTGTGGTTTCTTCCTTCAGCAGTCAAATCCCTACTTGTAAATCCCAAACCATGGCTGACATTAACATTAGAGATTACACCCTCGAGTTGATTAACAGTGATTTCCTATGGCACATATGCGCTCTTCAACACTTTCAACAAAGCTTCCCGATGCGCGTCAGAACACATCAACAATGACAAAATTGAAATCTTCGAAGGGGTCTGATTCAGTTGATCGACAATCTTATAATCGCTTTTCTTTATTATCCTCATGAACTCTTCCATCTCATTGTCAAAAGTAATCTTGGTCTCTATTTCAGGTACTGGTACATTCTCAACCACCTGTTTTCCCTTAGCTTTTGCTGCAGCCTCAGCTTCTTTATCCGTGCGCAGAGTTTAGGGAGCAAACAACCTTCCACTTCTTGTAAATCCACCTACACCACCCACATTATCAATATTTGAACCGACTGGTGTCTCAACTTCTTGCTTTTTACCTTCATAGTACACGTCATCCCCATAGTGCCATGGGATTGCCTTTTTAGTTGCAAACGGAACTGGTCCTGGCACTGTGATGGTAACAGGACTGGGTCTTTGTTGCACAACACTTGCTACGGGAGCTGTACTAGCAGGTAACTGGATCTCAGCGGGAGTATAATAGATGGTCACAGTTGATACCTCATCAGTTTCTTTCACAACCCTGTCAAACTGTAGACAACCTTCGTTGATCAGACTCTACAAACCCACTTTCAATTTATCACAACCATTCTCTTGATTCATACACTCAGAACAATCTTGACCACAACCCGGGAACACCTGTCCCTTCAGCAAACGATCTTTTACAACCAGCAAAGAAGTCTTCACCTGACTGATGTCTGCTACCAAATTCAATCTCCTTCCATCTTCAATAGCATGCACGTCTGCCGTACCATGATTAGGTATGGGGTTCTGAAGAACATTAGGAGGTAGAGAGAAATTGATTGCTTTGGCATCAATCAAGTCTTGCACTTTATGATGAAATGCCCAACATTTTTCAATGGAGTGCCCCTGAGCACCTGAGTGGAACTCGCAGCGAGCGTTTACATCAAAATTATATTTTTCGTTTGACATTGTCTTGTTGCATTTATTTGTGTATGCTTTTATTATTTAAATGCTAAGTATGGACGCTTTGCTCGATTTGTTCATGTTGTGCTCGACAGTTTGGGAGACTCGTCGAGGAGGCGAAGTAGTTTCCCTGGTGATGGGACGAGGATCTCGGTCGAGATACTAATTGTTGTAACCCAAAATTTGACCTCCCTTTTGTCTTTTGCATAAGCATGTGCATTTGCATCACTGGCATACACATTCACACTTTTTTCCTCTGTGTTTTTGTTGCAGGAATATTCAGGTTTTCCAAGCCCGAATAATCGCATCCTCGCAAGGTCATCACATTATCAAAACAAGCACAAAATAAGGGTTTCTATGCCTATTCATCAAAGCAAGAGGTTGAAAATCGGAACCGTGGCCACAACACCATTTTTCAGGCAAAATTGAGCATTTTTTGGCTTGGTTAATCGATTAACCATTTGCAGTGCAAATGTGTTAATCGATTAACACATGCAAATTTTGCAAAATTTGCTGCTTTTTCAAGACAACAACTTTCCCTCCACATTTTGAATTTCTACATTGGTCTAGTAGCATGTGGAACATTCTGGAATCTTCAAGAATTCACTCAAATTTATTCCAATGCATCATTTCCAAATAAGTGTACCATGTTACTTGATTTCCAAGTATGTGAACCTTTGGATGTTGGAGCTCACATTGGGATTGTTACCGAGTTGATCCTAACTAACCGAGTTAACCGCTTGACTCGGTGAGTCAAGCCTAACTAACTCCAAACCACCCAAAGCTAAGGCCAAACCAAATTCCAAACCTCTCACACTCCATACCTAAACTCTATATAAACAAAGCTTCACTATTTTCACAAGCCTCTCCAATCGCTCTTCAAACTCCCAACCATTTTCACACAAATTTCTCACTCTTCACTCTCAATTCTCTCACATTCTCTCAGATTTTTTTCTGCTACATCTTCATCTCCATCTCAATTCTCCTCACCAAAGCTCTTAATTCACCATTGAAGAAAAGCTACTTTCACCTTGAAAGTGCTTTTTCTTGAGCTTAACCTTCATTATCATTCCATTCCACTGGTTTTTGTGGAGCTTCAGTAGCTTTTGGATTCATCTCAAGTGATTATTTCAAGCTTCTTCGGTGATAATTCTCATTTCGGAGTTTTCGCCGCATTTTGCTCGGTTTCGATACGTTTCGGCTATTGTTGAAGATTTCTCTGGTTTTCTTTGATTATCTTCGCCAAGATCTCTTTGCAACAATCATCAAGCCAAATCTCTGGCTTGTAGGTTGGTAAATCTCACTCATTTTTCTGTTTCGAACGTTTTCGTATCATTCGCAATGTAGTTTTGTTATTTTTGCATGTGAATTGATTATGCCATTGCTGGATCCTTGATCTTGATGATTTAATTGATTCATTTGTTAATTATTTGCTATTTTTAAACTTGATTTTTTGTGCATAATTGTTTTCCCTTGCATTAGAGTGATTGCACAATCAATAAGTTGGCCAAAAGCACTTTTGAAAACTGTTTTTTCTGCCCCTGTGCCAGTGTTAATCGATTAACACTTTGCAGTGCAAAAGTGTTAATCGATTAACACTCTGTTTTTTCAGTTTTTTGCTATTTAGCAGGTGTTAATCGATTAACACTTTGCAGTGCAAAAGTGTTAATCGATTATCTCTGAACCAGAAGGCCATTTTCTTGCTTTTTCAAGTGTGCTTGCCATGCTTTCTTCCTTTTAACTTCCATTGATTAACATGCTTGATTTTGTGGATGTTTTAAGTGTCATTTAACTTCTGTTTGAAGCACATTCATGAACTTTTGGTGCACGGTTTTGATTATTCAAATTGTTCATATTCTTGGCATTATATGAATACATGCTTTCTTGCATTTTGTTTGATCACATGATACATGATTTGTGAAACATATTAAGTGTCTTTTGGTATTGTTTTTGCTTCTCATTGCTTTGCATTGAGTTCATTCCTCAAAGGATGAGCTTAATCTTGTATAATTGATAATACACCTTTTGCTTTAATAATTTTTCAATCATTTGGGAAATTATTAGCATATGCTTCCCTTTGGTTAATTAATCGAAACTTCGTTTCGATTGTTAATCTCCCCATTTAGGTTTCTCTTTAGGCCTCCTTTAGAGCTTTCTTTCCCTCTTCCCCGCGGAGCCGGCGCTTTCACGCGACACTAGAGCACTGTACAACTTGGAGCTGTTATGCTATCCGTTTCAACTTCTGCACTACACCATGTGTGTTAGAGAGGGAATGAGAAGGGATAATTCCTACTCTCATTCTGACTATTTTAGGTAGGGGACGAATGACCCTGTGCTTGGCTTAGTCATCTCTATCCCCAGGCAGTAGTGTACTTCTTTCCCAGTCGAGTCGATCCTTGATCACTCATATCTCTTGCAATCTCTGGGTCAATCACCTTTTTAGTTAAGATCATTTGTCCTTGGGTTAGAAAACTATCTTTGTTTCAATACCCTATTCTTTTCTAGCGGTCAATCATTATTTTTTGATTCCCCTGAAGAGTCTCATTTCCTTTTTCTTCGGTTAACCACAGTATTCCTGTTACAACCGTTGTCCCCAGGAGTTCGCAACCTTCACTTGGTTCTTTCCCTTTGTTTGGTTAATCACTGCTTGTCGGTTAAAACACCAAATTTGCACGTCTTCTCAGTTAACCACAGTCTATCTGTTAACACACTGAGTTACTCTTGGGTTAATCACCTTCTCTTGGTTAATCACCCATTTCTTCAGTTAACCACAGTCGGTCTGTTAAAACATTGAACCCCTTTTGAGTTAATCACCTTTTCTCGGTTAATCACTCATTTTCTTTTCGGTTAATCACAGTCTTTCTGATAAAACCGAATCCATTAGCGGTTAGCAACCTCTTTTGGTTCGATGCCCCTTTTGTTGGTCAAGTACGGTTTGTTCAGTCAGTATCGACATCCCCTTTGGGTCACAACCTTCACTTGGTCCCACACCCGTCCTTTGGGTCACGACCTTCGCTTGGTCTCATACCCATCCTTTGGGTCACGACTTTCACTCGGTCCTACACCCGTTCTTCTGGTTGATCACAGTTTATCTGTTAAAACCGTTCTCCCCGCACAGTTGCGATCTTCGTTTTTCTGGGTTAACCACTATTGATCAGTTAATATACCTAAATTCCTTCAGAGTCGAACACCTTCTCTTGGTTCAATACTCTTTCCTTTTGGTTCGTCACAGCCTGTCTGTTGACACCTAACCCTTTTTTCCCCACAGAGTCTTACTCTCTTTCTTCAGTTAACCACTGCTAGTCAGTTAACATACCTAATCCTATCTCTCTTGGTTTAAACACCATTCCTTTCACTTTTCCCTAGCTTGGCCACTTTTTCTGCTCGGGTTTTCCCTAGTGGAGTTTCTATTATCCCTTTTGCTCTTTTTCTTTCTTGGTTTCGACACCATCCTTGCACATTATTCTCTATACAGTTACTATCTTGTCCATTTCTTTCTTTCTTGGTTTTTGATGGCTTCAAGAGTTTGACTAAATTTTGGTAAAACATAATGTTGGGAAAGATGTTCCAACATGAAGGATTCTGACCCAGACTAAAGATGTCGAGTGAAATGTCACAGCATGAAGACTCGACATCATGACTCTCATATCAGGTTTTGTTTAAATCTATTCCATGATTCAAGGCAAGACTAGCAATGGATCAAGGAAGAAAGATACAAAGCCCAACTCAGGAGAAGACTATAAAAGAAGACCAAGACCTAGACAAAAAAGGTAGACGTCGGCATAAACTTAGGAATCCTATTTTGTAAAGTAGGTTTTAGGTTTGAGAGTCGTAGGTTTCCCTTGTAAGTCACCCTTTGTATCAGTTGATACACTATGGTAGACATAGGTATCGCACAGATCCATAATCTTGGATGAAGCTTTTAAGCAAATTTGAGTTAGCTTGTTTGTCAAGTATGCTTGACAGATTTCTGTATTGATAGGGATGATGTAGAAATCACAGTTAGTGAGTAAGGGAAGTGAGTGGGGTATCTCGTATCAGGGTTCTAAAGGTTTGAGTTTAACCTTGGTAAAGATGTTCATGGGGTAGATGTTAGGGATAAAGTTGTAAACATGGGAGTTTAACTTTGTAACAGTCTACACAATAGTGAAGTCTTCTTCCTGGATTGGTATCCCCCAGATGTAGGTGAGTTGCACCGAACTGGGTTAACAATTACTGTGTTCTTTATCATTCTACAGATTTACGTTTCTGTTAGGGTTCATGATGAACATGTTGGATCAGATGTCGTGACATCTGTGATGGTGCAGTTCTGATATTCAAGGTATCAGTCTGCAGTTGCGCCTCTGAGTTTAAAAGATTATGCAGCACAATGTCTTGAAATGTGCTAGGACATCTGTTGTCTGCATAGGCTAGAATTTCAATTGGTATCAGAGCAGGCATCCTGTCTGGTTCTGGATGAGATCCTTGGGAGATACTTTCTGGCGTTTAAACGAGGAGGAGTTTTGGAGATCAGATCAATTAACTCAGACATACTCAAGGGTATTAATGGATGAGATGGATGTTCTGGATCGAAGGGAGCAACCCGGAGGTTGTTCATGTTGCTGAGGAGATTCTACAACAACTACAGGAGAAGTGGCTAGTTCCCGTGTTGGTGTGTCTTATAAGATGTTGTGACATCTTATTAGGGCAAGCAGGATCTGTTCCTTGGTGGTTCCGCTGCATGTGTTTCTGATGGAAGAGCTCTAGAATTATGGGATTCTGGAGTTGTTACTAAAGACAGTTGGTGGAAGGTCTCAATCGTCGACCTCTATATAATTGAAGATATATGCATTCTTTTATTCCAAAGTCGGGAGCAATGGAGTAAAGGGAGTTGTGGTTAGATATCTGGTATGGTGACTTGGCACTTGGAAGCTTGGTTTCTTAGTGCATTTTAGAGTCAGTTGAAGAGGAGAGGTGTTGAGTGTAAAGTTTATCAGGTTCTTGCTCTAGGAGTTTGATAAATGTTTGGTCGGCTAGGTTGTCAAAGATACTTGATATCTCTCTCAAGTCCACTCATAAAGACATCTATGTCGTGTATCTGGAGTCTTCTAGTCACTCTTCTGACTAGAAGGTGTTTCTTTGAAACATGATCTGAAGAAAGTGGAGGTGATTTATTTTCACCATCCAAAAATAGCAAGGAAGGATTCATCTCTCTTGACCCTAAGAGTGAATCCAATCTGATTGAAGAGTTGTTGAGGTAAATAAGACTTGTTCAGAGAAAGTCTTAGTTACTTGAGTCAAGGGTGGCAGCATTGGTATCTCAACATTGTCCTTTGAAGAAGATACTTGCAAAAAGGATTAAATACTTTATAAGTGTTCATGACATGATCTGGTGGAGCTCAACTACAGCAGTGAAGAAGGGTTATTGTACAAGGATTTAAGATCAATTGCTATTTGTGGAATCCACGAGTACTTAATTGATTATCCTTGATAGTCAAGATTGAGGTTGTTCTGTCAGATGTTCTAACATCTTTTCATCAGAGGTTTGGAGAATCATAGGAGGGGTTATGCATTCGCTCACAAGTCTCCTAGGTGTTGACCTGGGATTATTGGCTTAGCATCTGTTTCCTGGAAAGTATTGTGAATGACTTGTCCAGATGGTGATGCTGTTAAAGATGGAGATGGAAGACTATGAAGACATCATAATCTTGATGGTTACAGCTTGGGTCAGTTTATTTCTGATCCAGGTGCTTTGGAGCATAGTGTTTGCTCTGGTTGTGAAGGTCGAGGATAAGTGGCAGTTATCTCTGACTTTCTACTGACGGCTCTACTAAGGGAAGTGGCATTCTTTGGTATTTCTATGGGGTAGTCTTTGACTACTTATTTTCTAAAGATTCAGATGTGGCAGGTTTGAAGTCTTTGGAGTTTCAAAGCAGATTGGAGGTTGTCTACTCAAAACTTGGTTGTTGAATCAAGTCTGTGAGAGCATGGAAATCTGTTTCTGCAAAGGAAATGGGTTCTTCTAAGTGGCAGAAGGAAGAGCTGAATTCAACAGTTGGATGTCATAATGTTTGGATATCTAACTTGACACCAGAAGTCTCAGCTGGTGATGTGGCACATCAGCTTAAGATAAGGTGATCTACAGGAGAATGGAAGTTATGGATGCTTCAAAAAGGGTCTATCTCATGCAGTTTGAGGGAGCTGTGGATGGGAAAATGTTGCATGACTAAGAGGCTTGGTGGATCCAAGATGTCTTGCTATAGGGTAAGTAGTTCACGTGACTTAAAGATCTGATTTCATTAGTAGACCAGGGTATCTTGTGGGAGTTCTGAAGATTAGTGAGGTCAATCAAAAGGTGCCATTTGATTGGTTTCACAATGGGCATTCAAGCAGGATGCTTGAAATTGATTGCTCTTTTGTAGAAGAGTAGTTAGTTGAAATTGTAAGGAGGTTCTGGTTCTCTGGGAGCTTGTGGTAAAAGTTCTGGGTTGAGAATGGAAGCATACCTTCTTGGTGGATGAGAGTTTAATTCTCTCTGGGTTTCTGAAGTCTTCTTTGTTCAAGCTGGTGGTACAGTGTTGTGTGAAGATCTTCAGTGTGGATTACTATGCTGATAGTAAGTCCAGTAGTGGAGCATATCAAGAACCATGGTGTGTGGTGTCTGTGATGTGTGGAAGATGTCCTAACTGATGTTAGAACATCTTTGGGTTAGTTATACTTGGTGAAGGATTTCAGGTTCTATGATGAACTGGTTACTTGCATCGTGTCCAAGAAGTATCTACATGATCATCCGGGAGAATGATGGAGTAAAAGGGTTCCTTGGAAGGAGGATGTAAGTATTTGTGAAGACTGAAGTGGATCATGTGTTGATTGCATGGAAGTCTATTTCCTGAATGCGTTCAGAAGTGGAGATTTACCATAAATTAGAAGTATTCCAGGTTATTATACGGGAGAATGATAGGAATGACTGTCTTGGATTGCGGGGTTTATCTCTATTGCTGGCAGGGTGAGGTCAGTGGAAAATCTTACATACGACATTGGAGCCCTTGGAGCAAGTCATGCTAGTAGTGGATCAGTTTAGCGGCTGTGAAGTTCTGGAGCATGCATACGATAGTTGACATCGTTATAACAAACTAAGGGGCCTTGTGCATCTCTTTGAGGAATGTGAAGCATTCTGATTCAATTGGTTTGTGCCTCAAGCAGCTGGAGGCCTATACATGAGAATTCAAGAGGAGTTCGTGTGGTGTGTAGATGGTTGCAGGATGAGGGGGATCAATGGGACTTTGATCTCAAGCCAAGAGTTTGTTATGGTTGGTATACACGTCCTCACGGGTAGCATGATGATGATCATGTGTGAGTGATTATTGTTTCTTTTCAGAGGAAATAATAAGAGAGTTAATGGTTGCGTTCAGCAGGTGTGTTGAATAGAGGGTGCGCTCTTGAAGACTTGAAGATGCGTCTTATGTGCATCAAGCAAACTTGATCTAAGATGAAGTTCCAGTTGCATTTGTGCATCAAGCAAACTGAGATGTCAGGGAGGATGGCTTGACATTATTGTAGTTCTAGTTTACATTTGTGCGTCAAGCAAACTGAGATGTCAAGGAGGATGGCTTGACATTATTGTTGAAATTCCAATTTGCATTTGTGCGTCAAGCAAACTGAGATGTCAAGGAGGATGTCTTGACATTAGAGTATTGTTGCAAGTTATTGGAAACTTGGCAGTGCATGCTGAATGGTTCTTATTGGATGCTTAAAAATCATTGATGAGTCTGGGAGAATTTATTTTTCTCTGCAGATTGTGGTCACGAAAACTGTGAAGAGTTTATTTAATACAGAAACCTATTGGTTTCTGACAGGAAAAAATTGGTTCTATGCTAATGAAAGAATTCTGATTGTAATTGAGTATGCTAAATTTGGATTAAGAAAGTCCTATATGTGGGGACCATAAGCCTGACAATATCAGGTTAGGTATCAGGACAAGGCTCAGAAGTAGTTTCGAGGACAAGTCAGAAACGATGGAATCTTTTGACTAGTCTTTTGGCTGTATTTACATAGCCTTCTTTTGAAGAAGAGGTGTAAACACTCGTCTTAAGTTGAGGGAAAATGAGTTATGTTCGGATGTGGGTAAACATCATTTTGGTTTGGGTATGCATGGGCCACTTTTGCCATCTTTTGGCTAAAAAGGGGGAGAATGGCTTATTGTTGAGAGGTGTATGGTCTGTGCTGCTGGTATATGCAAAATGTTCCAAAGGATGTTCCAACGTTTTTGGTTATAACATCTTGGGAAGTTGTGCTTTGTGACCAGAGTTAGAAATCAAGTTGTGTTTTGTGACCTGAGTTACATTCACTATGTTCCAGGTATCACAAGGAAATGAAGAGGATAACTCCAAATTATCTTCTCCCTTTTCCTCACCACTTGCTTCAAGTACTTTTCCACTGCATGCATCATCAGGTTGAAGGATGTTTTAGCCAAAATTTGTCAAAAGGGGGAGATTGATGGCTCCAAGAGTTTGACTAAATTTTGGTAAAACATAATGTTGGGAAAGATGTTCCAACATGAAGGATTCTGACCCAGACTAAAGATGTCGAGTGAAATGTCATAGCATGAAGACTCGACATCATGACTGTTATATCTGTTTTTGTTTAAATCTGTTCCATGATTCAAGGAATGACTAGCAATGGATCAAGGAAGAAAGATACAAAGCCCAACTCAACAGAAGACTATAAAAGAAGACAAAGACCTAGACCGAAAAGGTAGACGACGACATAGACTTAGGAATCCTATTTTGTAAAGTAGGTTTTAGGTTTGAGAGTCGTAGGTTTCCCTTGTAAGTCACCCTTTGTATCAGTTGATACACTGTGGTAGACATAGGTATCACACATATCCATAAGCCTTGAGGTATTGGATTGTGTATTATTCTTGGATGAAGCTTTTAAGTAAATCCAAGTTAGCTTGTTTGTCAAGTATGCTTGACAGACTTCTGTATTGATAGGGATGATGTAGAAATTACAGTTGGTGAGTAAGGGAAGTGAGTGGGGTATCTCGTATCAGGGTTCTAAAGGTTTGAGTTTAACCTTGGTAAAGATGTTCATGGGGTAGATGTTAGGGATAAAGTTGTAAACGTGGGAGTTTAACTTTGTAACAGTCTACACAATAGTGAAGTCTTCTTCCTGGATTGGTATCCCCTAGATGTAGGTGAGTTGCACCGAACTGGGTTAACAATTACTGTGTTCTTTATCATTCTGCAGATTTACGTTTCTGTTAGGGTTCATGATGAACATGTTGGATCAGATGTCGTGACATCTGTGATGGTGCAGTTCTGATATTCAAGGTATCAGTCTGCAGTTGCGCCTCTGAGTTAAAAGATTATGCAGCACAATGTCTTGACATGTGCTAGGACATCTGCTGTCTGCATAGGCCAGAATTTCAGTTTTGACACCATTTCTTTAGCATCCCCAGCGGAGTTTCTATCTTCTTTTGCTCTCGGTTTTGACACCATTTCTTTAGCATCCCCAGCGGAGTTTCCTCCTTCTGTTGCTCTTGGTTTTAACACCACTTTCTGTTCTTTTCTTTCTTTTTCCGTCTTAGTTCCCCGAACTACGGAAGCTCTGATTCTGCATTCATTCGAATGTATGATACGTAGGCACGAGATCGCGATGATCTTGGCGAGCACACTTCCACACTTCCACCCTTCCACCTTCTTCCAGTCTTCTTCTCTTTTCCCTAGTTCCATGAACTACGGCGCTCTGATTTCCTCATTGCACTATGAGGGTACGTAGGCACGAGGGCCCTAATCCTCTGCGAGCACTTTCTTTCTTTCTTTCTTTTTTCTCTTTTCTCTTTCTCTCCTCTTCTTTTAGCTAGAAGCCTTTAGATAGATAACCCATCTAAGCCTAGAAGCAAGTGAAATGGTTCCCGTCGAGTACAATGAGTGCGTTACGTGCTAGTACCTTTCTTTTGCATAACTGACCCCCGTTCCCGTTTCTCTTCCCCTTGGGTTTTATCGATATTTTCCCTGTCCTTTGGGACTAAATAAAGTTCGGTGGCGACTCTGTTGTATCTTTGAGTGTGCGATTCACTCAGGTATAAACCAACCATCTTCAGCTGACGACTCTGCTGGGGAACATTGTGCTTGTAAGCTGGGGTCTTGCCTAGTTTTGTTTGTTTTCTTGCTTTTTTGGGTGTTTATCTTTCGCGTTTTCTCGCTTTATTTTACTTGCATTATCTTTATGTTTATTTACTGCATTTCTTTACTGCTTTGAATATTCATATGCTGTATATTCTGGATATCTGTTATTTTCTGCTGTTGTTGGGATGGGTAGATATTATTGGAGAGAAAAGTTCTAACATCGGGCTTAGCATACACATAGGCTAGAACGTGGATAGTCGTGAGGCCTGCGTTTCGCGCGTTGGGTTACCACGAGAGCCACATCCCAGATCGTGATTCGCTTGAGATACTTCCGTCCTGTGAGAATTCACTACGGCAGAGTGTTTTCATTATGAGTCATATGGTTTAGGCGACCTTTCTAGGGACCACCTTGTTGTGTCTAGATCACACCTGTGAGGGGGATGGGTTTTTGCAGGAAACCAAGTCACTCATACCTTTGTTCTCTCACACACGTCAGATTGTGCACACACAGCCGACTATGTTGCACCGACACAGAATTATATGCAAATATCCAGTTTGTTCAGATTTGATTGTTCAGACAGTGCTGGCTTGTTGTTTGTGTTGCATATCATTTCATTATGTAAATTAATTTTTGCATGTGCATATCCAGGTTATTCGAAGACTTATTCTTTATTGGCATTATCATAGAGATGAGTACTGGTTGCCGAGGCATTTTTAGCTACAAGTTTGTGGAGCCTAAGCTAGGTATTTTGAGAGGTCTAGCATCTCGTGTGGTTAAAGATAACAGAGGGATTTTCAAGGATACTTATGGTAATCTGTTGTCCATCCTCAATACTGAAGTGAACATCACCGTTATTCATACTCTGGTTCAGTTCTATGATCCACCACTTAGGTGCTTTACATTTCAGGATTATCAGCTAGCACCTACACTCGAGGAGTATGCTTATATTACGGGGGTTAAAATCAAGAAGCAGGTTCCTTATGTTTACACTAGTGGTTGTCCGAAGTTTCCTCTTATTGCTGATGCTCTTGGCATTAGTAAGAAGGATGTGGAGGATAATCTCAAGACCAAAGGGAAAGGTATTCGAGGGTTTGCTTCGAAGTTCTTGGTTGACAAGGCCACTTCTTTTGCTAAGGATGGACACTGGAAGGCTTTCAACGCCGTTCTTGCTTTGATGATATATGGGATTGTCTTGTTTCCGAACATGGAGGATTTCGTAGATCAGACTGCCATCAGTATCTTCTTGTCCAAGAACCCTGTTCTGACACTTCTTGCTGATACCTATCATTCTATTCATTCGAGGAATGAAAAGAAGAAGGGAACCATTGTCTGATGTGCTCCTCTGTTGTACCGATGGTTCATGTCTCACCTTCCATAAAAGGGTCCCTTCGTTGAGAATAAGGGTAATCTCAAGTGGTCTCAACGAATCATGTCTCTTACTGCAGATGACATTTCTTGGTATTCTAGAGTCTTCGACGATATTAAGATCATTCTTCATTGTGGGAAATTCTCCAATGTGCCTCTGCTGGGTATAAAGGGTGGAATTAACTACAATCTGAGACTTGCCTTCCGACAGTTGGGATATCCTATGGTTGCTAAGCCTGATCCTGAGGTAGCGGAAGAGTTCATTTTTCGTGAAGGGGTTGATGACATGGGATTGCTGAAGAGATTTAGTGCCGCTTGGACTCAGATTCACCTCGAAGGAAGAGCCAATTTGGGTAAGAAGAATTGCGTAGCCAAGGAAGCTTACACACTTTGGGTTAAAGAGCGCGTCAAAGAGATCTTGTTACCATTTTCTCCCGAGCCTTCCATGAATGCCAAGCCTCTTGAACTTGCCATTGTTCCTCCATCTGAGGACGACCAACTCAAGCTGGCTATTGAAAAGTTGAAGAAGGAGAATGCTGATCTTTGTCTCAACCTTGATAAAGTCACTTCCGAGAAGGATATCCTAAAGATTGAGCTCCGCCAGAAGCGCGAACGTATGCTTAAAGAGGTAGAGGATGAACAGAACAAGCGAAGGAAAGTGGGTAATGCTTTGAAGAGCACCTATGAGGGACTTGCTTCAAAGAAGAGACAACTTGCCGATACCCAGTATCAAGCCTACAAGGATGAGTTGAGCTACAAAAAGCAACTTGAAGAGCTTCGAGGGAAGTTATCTGAATACAAGACAAAGTGGCAAAGCGACAAGACCGTGCTAATCAGTGTCAAGCCCAACTCAACAAAGTCTTCGGTGAGATTCAAAAGCTACAGGATCAAGCACATCAGAGCCGAGAGCAGATTAGTTAGCTCAACATAGAGAGAACTTATTGGGAGCATCAAAGTCGTCATCTACAAAACCTCTTGGATCAGAAAGAGGCCTTTCTTCAGGATATGCTTCAGGGACCTAACCATTCTTTGCTGCGCAAACTCATGAAGGATGCGAAGTATTGGAGTGAGAGGCATGGCCGTCTAGCCAGATTTGCTGAGCATGCACTGGAAGACTTACCAGGGTTGTTGAGACATGCCTATGCCGATGCGTTGTCGCACCAGCTTCCTTGGACTGTTTTCCACTTCTTGTCTGTTTGCAGGGTGGTATTTGATAGGATCCATGCGGATTTTGTTGTAGCCCAAAAGGCAGATATTTGATTTGTACTCGACTTGTACTTCTTTCCTTTATTGTTGAATGAATGAATGGAGTTGCTTGCCAATTTTATCTTTCGCACCTTTACTGGTATGCTTTATGATTATTGTCAACAAAGATAAGTTTAAGAATTCCTGGAATTTAAAACTTTATTTTTGCATGCATAACATACATTCATTTGCACATATATGCACGTCCCTTCATCTGAAACCGTTGCTCATCCTTGTCCGCCTTCCTTGTAGCAAGACGATGACTCGACATCGGTATTTTACCCTCTCAAACAAATCCAGAATCATGGTTGACTTTGAAGCTGAGAACGCTGCTTATAAGGAAACTCTGGCTCAATTCCAAGGTCGGATGGATCAGTTTCAGACAAACATGGATGTCATTATGGAACTCCTTCGTGCCCAGAGGGACGCCGCTGCTGCTGCCACTGTTGTTGCGACTGTTACTGACGCAACCGTTGTCACTCCTGTTGTGACTACTTCTCCTGTTGTTACGGCTACTCCTGCTGTTATTCCTTCTCCTGCTATTGTTGAAGTGCCAGTCGAGCCTGTGAATCAGCTTGTTGTTCATCCGACAAATTCTCAATCTAGTTTGAACAAGATGCCCGATGTTTTTCCTTGGGGCATGCCTCCGAATTACATTCCTCAAATTGCAAATAATGGTAATGCCTTCATACCATATTAGCCTTTTGTTGCTCCCATGCCTAATGGGAATGTTGCTACATATCCATGGGGCATGCCTACTCCAGTCCCACCTCCAGTGATGAATGATGATCCTGAAAATCTTCAGGTTCAGACTCGTCAAACTTCCGGGTTGGCTGACATTGAAACCCCTGATGGAGAAGAGCATGTGTATAGGGGTCCGCCTTTTCAGGTTCCGATCTCATCTCAAGCTGCTCAAACTGCTGTTCAGAATGTGCATCTTGGAATGTTCTATCCCGGGGCATCTTCCTCAGCTGCTGTGATATGTAACGCCCCGGTTTTTGTTAGATTTATTTAATCGAGTCGATTTAATTATTTTTATTATTATATTATTTTATTCTTGACTTTTATTTGGCAATATATTATTTTTCATCATTATTATGTTTTATCGCGGTTTGGGAGCGTTTGCGAGATATTTGAGTGTAGGGGTATTTTGGTCATTTTACTTATTTTTCTTAAGTTTGAAACTTAAAGAGAAAAAAAGAGAGAAAATAGAAAGGAAGGAAAAAAGAAAGAAGGAAAAGAGAAAGAAAAGAAGAAAAGAGGGAAAACTTGGAGAGGAAGAAAACGATTCAACCGACTATTAAAAACACGATTAATCGGGTAAGGGTGCGAAACTCGATTATCTTATACTTGTGTATGATTATGTATGTATGTATTTATGTGATATTTGGTTGAAATTGAATATAGAACAAAAAACCATAATATGTTGAGATTGTTAGAGTTTGATTCAAATTGTGTCTGAAATCATGTTTTAATGTTCCTAATTGCTGAGATATGTTAGATAGATGTTGTTGTGTATTCAATTGGTAATTTGCTGGTGTTTAGATGAGATTTGGAGATGATTTTGGGTGAATTTCGTAGCAGAAATTCTGCAGGAAAAATTCTGGGTTTTCTCTGCCCATACGCGTATCACGTTGGGCAATACGCATATTGGTTTGGGCAATACGCGTATGGCTAGGGGGAAAGGAGGGCAATACGCGTATGAAGTCCATTTTGCACGGCCCTCTGCTGATTTGCGTAATGGTACGCGTACTTGGCATGGCAATACGCGTAACAAGTGAGGCATTACGCGTATGGGGTTTTTAGTAGAATTTTTGGAGAGAATTGGTCTCTGCTCATACGCGTATCACTTTGGGCAGTACGCGTATGGATGGGCGAGCGAGCTGGGTAGTACGCGTATGGCACAAGGCAATACGCGTATGGCCAGCGAGGGTGCATAATTTTGTCATTTCGCGATTCCTTTTATTTTTACTTCCATAACTTGTGCTCCGATTATCCGTTTTGAATATTCTTGGTATCGTTAGAAAGCTAATGAGATGTTCTTTCCTATGATAATGGTTTTGAGATTTGTTGGCCGATTTAATTATGTTGGGAAATTGGAAAGGTGTCATTTTATCGACTTTTACCGTCGTAAATGTGTGTAATTGATGTGTTAACATGCAATATGTTTGTGATATATATCGTATGACTTGTGTGATGTTATATGATGTGAATGCATGTGATAAAATGTTGTGATGATGGTTTGTGGCCTAAGGGCAAGTAAATGCAATGTGTTATGTTTGATTGAATATGCATGATTATGAATGTTGGAATGGTTCACATGGTTGCATATATGTGTGCATTTGAATGTCATAAGTCATTGTATGGCAAGCATCATGATATGCATTCTTGTGATGTCATGTGCCCTAGTGGGTATGAGAGACGAAACGGTTCCAGAGGGAATCCGCTATAACATCGTGTGCCTTATACAATGAGGTGTGAGCGATGATTATAGACGATCGTGTGCCTTATACAAAGAGGTGTGAGCGATCGGGTCGTGTGCCTTATACAAAGAGGTGCGAGCGATCCATAAACGTCGTGTGCCTTATACAAAGAGGTGTGAGTGACGGGGAACATCGTTTGCCCGATGGGGAGTTACACTAAGTAACAAGCGATGATTCCAATAGTTCCTGAGTGAACTAATGATGAGATGATTGATGGAATGGTACTGCATTGCATTGTATAGAGTCGTTGTGTCGGTCTCTGTGCATTTGCATAAATCATTAATGGATTGATATTGTGTGGAATTGATGAGTTGATATATATATGTTGGTGATGAATGCATTGAGCATGATTGACATGCTTTTGTGATGGATGTATGAGATATGCATTGTGTGTTTTGTGTTTGAATAATGGTGTAAATTGTGGTGAGAACGTTTTATATGTGTACTTTTGTGTTATTATATAATTGTATGCAATTATATTATGATTGTGTTTCTCACCCTTTTGCTGTTTTGAATGCTCTATGAGGCATTGCAGATTAGATGCTGGAGGTCTTTTTGTGAAGCTTAGGTCTTCATTCTTTTGTCGGTCGGCTCTGATATGTAGCACCGGGTAGTCGGGGAGATCGTGTGTGATTATGTGTATATGTATATGTTTCCTTTTGGATTGTACATGTATGACTCTGTGTATAACAGACAAACTTTTTATGTTATATATATATATATATATATATATATATATATATATATATATATATATATATATATATATATATATATATATATGAGATTTCAGTTGCATATTTTCCGCTTTTATTCTGTATCTGAATTGTGGGTGCTAGGAACTGAGTTCCTTTGTTATGTGCTACCTGACTGTTGCATATCTATATGAGCAGGTTGTTGTATTTTTCTTCATTTTGATGCGACGCCTCCGTCTATGCCGTGAATGTTTTTAATTATACTCTGATTATTTGTTATCGCTTTAATTTCCTGGTGGTATAGATTGGGGGTGTTACATTAAGTGGTATCAGAGCCAGTCCGTGCCAATCCGTGTCGGTGTTTGTGTTTGGGTGAGCTGTTTGTTTAACCATAGTTGCTGTTATTGGATATGAACAAAATATGGCTGGTAGGAATGATGCTGCTTTGGTCGCTGCTATGCAAGCTATGGCTCAGGCTGTGTGGGGTGCACCTAATGCTGCTGGGAATGATGAGTTCAGGAAGAACAAGCCGCATATCTTCAAAGGAAGATATGATCCTGATGGTGCTCAGATTTGGCTTAAAGAAATTGAAAGAATCTTTCGAGTGATGGATTGTGCTGAGGATCAGAAGGTGAGACCGGGTACTCACATGTTGCAGGAAGAGGCTGATGATTGGTGGGTGAGTACGCGTCATGTGTTGGAAGCTGCAGATGAAGTGGTCACTTGGGCTTTGTTTAGCAGTGAGTTTTTGAGGAAGTATTTCCCTGAAGATGTTAGAGGAAAGAAATAGATAGAGTTCTTGGAGTTGAAACAAGGTAACATGTCTGTTGTTGATTACATTGCTAAGTTTATGGAGCTTGTTCAGTTTTATCCACATTATGCTGAAGCAACTGCGGAGTTTTCCAAATGTGTGAAGTTTGAGAACGGGTTGCGTCCCGAGATCAAACAGGCAGTTAGTTATCGAAGGATTAGAAGGTTTTCTGATTTGGTGGATTGTTGTAGAATTTATTAGGAGGATAGCAAAGCTCGTTCTATTCATTATAAGAGTGTGAACGAAAGGAAAGGAAAGCAACTATTTCGTGGTGGTCCTTATGTGTCACCAGCTGATAAGGGTAAGCAAAGGGGTAATTTTGAGAAAAGGCCAAGTGGGGGAGGTATGTCTAATCCTCTGAGATGTTATAGGTGTGGTGACTTAGGACATTGTCAGTTTGAATGTAAGAAGGATATGAGGAAGTGTTCCAATTGTGGAGGTTTAGGACATGTAACAGCTGAGTGTAAGAAGAATGTAGTGAAGTGTTTCAACTGTGGTGAACCTAGTCATGTTAGTACGAAGTGTCCGAAACCAAAGCAAGCTCAAGCTAGAGGGAAAGTATTTGCTTTGGCAGGAACTCAGACTTCTAGTGCAGATCGTCTGATCAGAGGTACTTATTTTATTAATAATACGCCTTTAGTTGCTATTATTGACACCGGAGCGACTCATTCGTTTATTTCGTTTGAGTGCGCGAAGCGTTTGAATCTTTTGTTGTCTTCGATGGGTGGAGATATGGTTATTGATACTCCAGCAATGGGGTCAGTAACTACTTCTTTGGTTTGTTTAAGTTGTCCTTTGACCATTTATGGTAAAGATTTTGAGATGGATTTGGTGTGTTTGCCGTTGGAGGGTTTAGATGTGGTTCTGGGAATGAATTGGTTGCAGTTTAATCGGGTTCATATTGATTGTTATCATAAGTTGGTAAGATTTCCTTCTCTTGAAGAAGACGGGGAATCGAGTTTCTTATCTGCCAAAGAGTTGTAGAAACTTTTGGCGGATGAAGCTCAGTTGTTTGGGTTGTTTGCATCGTTGGCTGTGGATAGTCAAGTTGCAATTCATGTGTTTCCAGTTGTGTGTGAGTTTCCAGAGGTGTTTCCGGAGGATATTTCAGATGTGCCACCAGAAAGAGAGGTGGAGTTTTCTATAGATTTAGTTCCTGGTACTAGACCTGTATCTATGGCACCATATCGTATGTCGGCATCTGAGTTGGTTGAGTTGAAGAAGTAGTTAAATGAATTGTTAGAAAAGAGGTTTGTGAGGCCGAGTGTATTGCCTTGGGGTGCTCCAGTTTTATTGGTAAAGAAGAAAGATGGAAGTATGCGATTGTGTATTGATTATCGCCAGCTGAATAAGGTGACGATTAAGAATAAGTATCCTCTTCCTAGAATTGATGATCTGATGGACCAGTTGGTAGGTGCATGTGTGTTTAGTAAAATTGATTTGAGGTCAGGTTATCATCAGATTAGAGTGAAAGAGAAAGATATTCAGAAGACGGCTTTTAGGACACGTTACGGTCATTACGAATATTCTGTGATGTCGTTCGGGGTTTCTAATGCGCCGGGTGTGTTTATGGAGTATATGAATCGTATTTTCCATGAGCATTTGGATCGATTTGTTGTTGTGTTTATTGATGACATCTTGATTTATTCTAAGTCTCGGGAGGAACATGAGGAGCATCTGCGTATTGTGTTGCAGATTTTGAAGGAAAATATACTTTTTGCCAAGTTGTCCAAGTGTGAGTTCTGGTTGTCAGAAGTGAATTTTCTTGGGCACGTGATTTTAGGTAATGGTATTGCAGTGGATCCATCTAAAGTAGATGCAGTTCTACAATGGGAGGCTCCTATATCTGTTACTGAAATTAGAAGCTTTTTGGGTTTGGCTGGATATTATCGGAGATTTATTGAAGGTTTTTCCAAGTTAGCACTTCCTTTGACCCAGTTGACTTGTAAAGGTCAAGCGTTCATTTGGGATATTCAGTGTGAGGAAAGTTTTAGTGAGCTGAAGAGAAGATTGACTACAACTCCGATTTTGATCTTACCGAATCCTACTGAACCGTTTGTGGTGTATTGTGATGCGTCTTTGATTGGTTTAGGTGGAGTGTTGATGCAAGGAGGTAAGGTGGTGGCTTATGCTTCGAGGCAATTGAGGGTTCATGAGAAGAATTATCCTTCTCATGATTTGGAATTAGCGGCTGTGGTTTTTGTGTTGAAAATTTGGAGGCATTATCTCTACGGTGCAAGATTCGAAGTCTTTAGTGATCGTAAGAGTTTGAAATACATGTTTGATCAGAAAGAGTTGAATATGAGGCAACGGAGATGGTTGGAATTTTTAAAGGACTACAATTTTAGCTTGAATTACCATCTTGGTAAAGCTAATGTGGTAGCCGATGCGTTAAGCTGGAAATCTTTGCATATGTCTGCTTTGATGGTTAAAGAATGGGAACTTTTGGAAGCATTTAGAGATTTGAGTTTGGTGTGTGAATTGACGTTGGACAGCGTGAGGCTTGGAATGTTAAAGGTCACTAATGATTTTCTGGTAACCGTTAGAGAGAAACAGAAGCTGGATGTGAAATTTGTTGATTTGATGACGGTTGGAGATAAAGGTGTGAATGGTGACTTTAAAGTGGATGATAAGGGTGTTTTAAGATTCCGTGGTAGAATTTGTATTCCTGATGATTCAGATTTGAAAAGGATGATTTTAGAGGAAGGACACCAGAGTAATTTGAGTATACATATGGGAGCTAATAAGATGTATCAAGATTTGAAGAAGATCTTTTGGTGGTCCGGATTGAAGAGAGATGTGGCTCAGTTTGTTTATGCGTGCTTGACGTGTCAGAAGTCCAAGGTAGAACATCAGAAGCCTAGTGGATTGTTGCAACCGTTGGATATTCCCGAGTGGAAATGGGATAGCATTTCTATGGATTTTGTGATAGGGTTGCCGAATACACAGAGGGGACATAATGCCATTTGGGTGGTCGTGGATAGGCTGACTAAATCGGAGCATTTCATTCCGATTGACATCAGTTTTTCTTTGGAGAGGTTGGCTGAGATTTATATCTGTGTGATTGTGAAGCTACATGGTGTTTCGTTGTGTATTATTTCAGATCGAGATCTGAGGTTTACTTCCAGATTTTGGGAAAGTTTACAAAAGGCGTTAGGTTCCAAGTTAAGGTTGAGTTCTGCTTATCATCCTCAGACGGATGGTCAGACCGAGAAAACTATTCAGTCGTTGGAAGAGTTGCTGAGAGCTTGTGTTCTTGAGCAAGGTGGTGCTTGGGATAATTATCTTTCGTTGGTGGAATTCACGTATAACAACAGTTTCCATTCGAGTATTAGAATGTCACCTTTTGAAGCGTTGTATGGAAGAAGATGTCGAACACCTTTGTGTTGGCATGAATCTGGTGAGAGTTCGGTGGTTGGACCAGAGTTAGTTCAACAAAATACGAAAAAGGTGAAACTTATTCGTGAGAAAATGAAGGCTTCTCAGAGTAGGCAGAAGAGTTATCATGATCGAAGGAGGAAAGATCTTGAGTTTCAAGAGGGCGATCATGTATTTTTGAGAGTTACACCGGTGACGGTGTCATACCGCAAATTTTGACCACTAAGATTTCCCATTATTGTGCAAATCATCATCACAATATAGAGGAACCTTCATATCTCATTAGTCTCCCCAAAGATGGGTGAGCATCCACTACAATCAAATTTAGGGTTTCAGGCCCTCTCAGAGTTCTTAGACAAAGGATCAATCAAGGAATGACATGATCTTTAACTTGTCTAACCTCTCAAACATCCACAAGGGATCAAAATGACTCCCACTTCAAGGATTAAGCACAAGGCAGCTCCCTTCTAGGTGGATCAAGCCTCAAGATCGCCGGTGTCACCAAATTAGGGTTTTGGTCGACCAGGGCCTCCAGATGGAAATTTTCCTGCATGAGCCAATACTTCAAAGCATAACCTAATATGCTCCATGGAACCTCATGGACCCAATCATCAAGTCAATTTGACCTCAGGGGATGCATTCATAAAAAAATCAGGAATTAGGGTTTCTTGACCTAATTCACCCCTAAGTTGACTTTGGGGACAAATCATGAGCCAAGACCTCAAGAGAGGATTTGAGGGTCTCTAACACACCACATTGATCCATTTACAACAATGGATTGATCCAAGAAGTTTGAGCAACAAGCCTCAATTTCATCTGAACCACAATTAGGGTTTCGCGAGAAAAGTCAACTGTAACTTTGACTTTTGACCAGGACATGCTCCCGAACCCTAGGACATGATTCAATACACCCTATAACACCCATGGAACATGTCCATCAAGTTTGATTTAGGTCAAGGACATGATTTCCTAAAGGATTGCACAGTTTGGAATTCATCTGCTAAAAAAGTCAACTGTGCACAAAAGTCAAACTTTGACTTTTTGAGATTTTTCACAAAAATGGATTTTTAACTCTAAAATGATGTTAATGTATGATTTGAATCATCATTCATCAAGAAAAATCAAAGAAAGTGGGATAACTTGTAAAAGGGGCTTAAAAAACTTAGAAAATTTTCTAAGTTATGAACAAAGTAGCAAGGGTACCAACTTTGGAGGATCATAACTCCTAAACCACAAAGCTATTTTCCCCCATCCAAAGCTTGATTTGTAGCCCTCATGACCCTCTACAAAAGCTTCAACTAGACCTCATTCCAATTCATTAGGGATTTTGAGTTATGGAATGATCAAAATGGCTGAAAACATGAAATGTCATTTTTTCCAACACTTAGTGAAATTTTCACTAAGTCAGAATCTGCCTTACATTTTTCCAAATATAGGGGGATTTTTCACTTGGATCCAAAAGGTATCAAAACCAAATATGATCAAACAGTTGTTGTATCATATGAGGGCTTTCCAAAATGGCCAAGAACATCACCAAATTCAATTTGAGCTAAGAGATATGGTAGTGGCAAAATGCCTTGCTGAAAACTGCCAAGACAAGGCAGAATGTTGCATTTTTGCTCGATTTTCCAAAATCAGCTAATTCCAAGCCTTGTCGTCACTTTGGACACCTCTGAGGATCAAATCTAAAGGGGACAATCACTGAGCCTAGCCTCCAAAGTCCTTGGAACAAGAAGTAGCATGTCAAACCTAGAATTGCCTAAAATAGGGACAAGACTCCAATTTTGGATTGAAGCATTTAATAGATGCTTAGAGGTGGTATGGACTGACACATTTGCAACTGAATTCAATCAAGATTCCTCCAACAACTAGGGAACCACAACTCTGTGCTCTAACCTCTAGTCAATGGCTAGAGGAGACTTGGATTTCTATTGCTCAACATTGGCCAAACTTCTACTGCAGTTGCCATTCACTATTGATCCCAAAACAAACTTGCTCTACTATAAATAGAGCTCATTTGTGCTCAGTTTGAGTACACCAAAGCCATCAAACAGATGCTTTCCTCAAATTCCCTCTCTTTAGGCCAAAGTGCCTTCCCTAGCAAGGTAACTCTGAGTTTTTGAGTTTGAGAGCATTTTCAATCAAACCAATCACACACGCACCTCATAAACATCATATGTAGGTGATCCAAACACTCACAAGTGACCTGTAGCACCAAAATCACAAAGTCACCTCTCAAAACCTCAAAATAGGCCTTTTGTACATTTTTCAAGCCATGTCTTGATTCAGTCACTTTCCAAACCAGATAAAACCTCAAACACACTCCAAATATCATCCTTGAACTGTCCCAAATGGTTCCCCCCATCTGGAACACCATTTGAGAGAGTTGATATTTTGGTCACTTTTAACCCCTTTTGCAAGAAAGGGCCAGTTTGTGTTTTTGCAGGTACCAGCTGATTCCACTCATCCTAAAAGCTTCTAGGGGATCATTTGAGTGTGTCTAAAGCATCAAATCATTTCTGGAATAAGAGGTTTGACAGATTGCACAAAAACTCCAAAAAGCTCAAAAAGAGGTAAGCCTCATGACTTGAACTTTCCAAAATATGCTTTGCTTTGAAGTCCACTGATCATGCACACCTCATACATGTTATATATGTTGTGTTTGAACCAATTGATCATGTAATTCATGCCTGTATCAAAGTGTAGCATAGAAAATGCAATTATAGGCCTTTTTCAAAACCTCTATCGGATTTTGAGGAGGGAGTGTGATCTGAAAAAAATACCACCACCATTGGATTCCTTGTGAAATTCTAGGCCAGATGCATATAAATTTTGTCTCAAACCATTAAGAAATGAGAAAGTTATGACTTTCACGTTTCTGAGCCAAAACTTGCCTTGCCTTGCCTTAGGCCAGGCCTAAAACCAAGGCATGACTTGTATATTTGTGTTTTCACTTCAAACAATGGATGTATCACCACCCCAGTGGTAAGGCGCGCGCCTTGTAATCTTGAGGTCGTGGGTTCAAACCCCACCCATGTCATTTTGTGTTTTTTTTCACATTTTTGCTATTTTTCCAATATTTTCATGTTTTGTTAATTAATTGGAAAATTAATAACTCTTTCAATTTTAATTATTTTTTATTGGTTCTTTTTGCAAAAAATCACAAAAATGTTGAAATATTTTATTCCACAAAAAAATTAGATTTATATCATTTATTTAATATAATTAGTATTTTTGTGAATAAATTCATTTTTAATTGTTTTTAAACATTTTAAAAGTGAATATTTACTTTGAAAAATTAAAACCAAATGAGTTTAAATATCCCTTGTGATTATCCCTCATTTTTTCAAACCTTAAACAAAATCACAAATGGTTTATTCAAATTTATTTGGTATTTTGTTTGATTTTCTTTAAATATTTACTTTTAAAGAATAAAATTAGGGTTTTCTTTGATTTTCACCCTCACAAATCATTTTCAAACACTCATGGGCCTCTAATAGAGTGTAAGACCCAATCCTTTGTAAATACAAACCTATTTTGGGCCTCACTTATTGTATAAGTCCCGTTGTATTTCAAAAGTTCGGCGCGATCGTCGCCCGTTTAAAACAAACCATCTGGGCCTCTCCTCGAGCTATAAGACCCATTCAAAAATTTTGGGCCTCTATTAGAGTGTAAGACCTAACCCCTTTTGAAAAACAAATTATCCATGGGCCTCAGTCATTGTATAAGACCCACTGCGTTTTCAAAACCTCGGCGCGATCGCCATTTCAAAACAAAAATCATCTGGGCATACCCTCGTGTTATAAGCCCCATTCCTTTTCTTTAAACTCTTTGGGCCTCTTGAGAGAGTGTAAGACCCATCCCTTTGTACAGAAAACCTTTCTCGGGCCTCCGTCACTTGTATAAGTCCCTCTGTACGAAAACAACAATGCGATCACTGACAAAACATTGGGCCTCTCCTTGAGCTGTAAGCCCCAATATTTATTTTCAAAGCACTTTCTCCTTTGATTTTGAATATAATATTGTTATCAAAGTCTTCTTTGTTGAACAAACTAACAAAACAGCATGGAAGCTCTACAATTGAGTAAGTGTTTACCCGCTTTCATATGTATATAACTGTACTGTGGGGTTGTTTGCTGTAAGTCTTCCTTCATAAACTCATATCAACTGTGTAATAATAGTATAGATATTTAGAGTTCCCCGACAACTACGTCTAGCACTAGGTGAAGCCGTGTCGATCACTCTTAGAAATAGACAATACTAGATCCCCCATAGGAGCACCAGATACAGTATTCTCTTCGGCTGTCTTCCTTAGGAATTGTCAAGAAACTCTAACTCCCCAGAGATGATCTCTTCTCCGTGAATGGCATCTCTTGAGTTTCTTCCAAATTCTCGAACTTTCCTGGCTTAATCTATTCTCGGTGAATAGCATGTCTTGAACTTCTCGGGGTTTGGGGACCCACAGGCTTCCTAAAAGCATCCCCGCCTCCTCTTGGGTGTTGTACAAGGACCCGTCGGCTTCTTAGAAGGAGTTGTTGTTTCCTCAACAGAGTCATCATTTCCCCAGCAATCGCCTTTATGGTTATCTAGAAAGGTTCGTTAACTTCCAACCACCAACAGATCCATAAGGTTCCCAGCAGAGTTATCGCGAGGAACTTCTAAAAGAGGTGGTTGTTCTTCTCCCCGACTCAGGTCGCGCATCATTTCCAGCATGTCGAAACTATCACACTTTAGTAGCGATACGACTTGGTTCCTCATTCTTCCCCCAGACAAAGAAGATTCTCCGGACCTGGGTAAAATTCCCTGCAGTAAAGTCAGTGGAAGTTTAGAAATCGAAGTTTTTGAATTTCATTCCTCAGTCAGAGTAAGTCATGATGAGGAGATTGATATATTCCCCTCATTCCCAGCAGTGTCAACTGTGATAATCTAGAAATTAGATATTTCTCGGTTTCTTCCCAGCAAGAGTTGTCACCCTTCGTGGACTTTTCTCCAGCAGACCGTCTACATCTGCGGGTTCTCTCCCAGCCGAGGATGTCGAGTTTGTTTTGCTACAATTTCTGCTTGACCACCGCGCAATACATCAACCTGCACTTTTGCATTGCATGATATCAAGCATCATGTAGGATACATACATGGCATATGCATCGAGCATAATCCTTTTCTTTTGGCCTGATTCATCTCCCCAACAGATATTCAGCCAAACTTCGCACTTATCAACCCTCAAAACATTCAACTCTTCTTTTGTCGTCGTCGGCCAAATATTTGAGCTACTCTTTTATTTAATTCCCTTTTACCTCAAATCATCGAAAAGCTAGCGCAATTCGTACATTCAGGTCCAAGAGGATTAAATAGGGACAGCTGTCGTAACCCAAAATTTGACCTCCCTTTTGTCTTTTGCATAAGCATGTGCATTTGCATCGCTGGCATATGCATTCGCACTTTTTTCATCTGTTTTTGTTGTAGGAATATTCAGGTTTTCCAAGCCCGAATAATCGCATCCTCACAAGGTCATCACATCATCAAAACAAGCCCAAAACAAGGGTTTCTATGCCTATTCATCAAAGCAAGAGGTTGAAAATTGGAACTGTGGCCACAACACCATTTTTCAGGAAAAACTGGGCATTTTTTGGCTTGGTTAATCGATTAACCATTTGCAGTGCAAATGTGTTAATCGATTAACATATGCAAATTTTGCAGAATTGACTGCTTTTTCAAGACAACAACTTTCCCTCCACATTTTGAATTTCTACATTGGTCTAGTAGCATGTGGAACATTCTAGAATCTTCAAGAATTCACTCAAATTTATTCCAATGCATCATTTCCAAATAAGTGCACCATGTTCCTTGATTTCCAAGTCTGTGGACCTTTGGATGTTGGAGCTCACATGGGATTGTTACCGAGTTGATCCTAACTAACCGAGTTAACCGCTTGACTCGGTGAGTCAAGCCTAACTAACTCCTAGCCTAATTCCAAACCACCCAAAGCTAAGGCCAAACTAAATTCCAAACCTCTCACACTCCATACCTAAACTCTATATAAATAAACCTTCACTATTTTCACAAGCCTCTCCAATCACTCTTCAAACTCCCAACCATTTTCACACAAATTTCTCACACTTCACTCTCAATTCTCTCACATTCTCTCTGATTTTTTTCGGCTACATCTTCATCTCCATCTCAATTCTCCTCACCAAACCTCACCAAAGCTCTTAATTCACCATTGAAGAAAAGCTACTTTCACCTTGAAAGTGCTTTTTCTTGAGTTTAACCTTCATTATCATTCCATTCCACTGGTTTTTGTGGAGCTTCAGTAGCTTTTGGATTCATCTCAAGTGATTATTTCAAGCTTCTTTGGTGATAATTCTCATTTCGGAGTTTTCGTCGCATTTTGCTCGGTTTCAATACGTTTCGGCTATAGTTGAAGATTCCTCTGGTTTTCTTTGATTATCTTTGCCAAGATCTCTTTGCAACAATCACCAAGCCAAATCTCCGGCTTGTAGGTTGGTAGATCTCACTCATTTTTCTGTTTCGAACATTTTCGTATCATTCGCGATGTAGTTTCATTGTTTTTGCATGTGAATTGATTATGCCATTGCTGGATCCTTGATCTCGATGATTTAATTGATTAATTTGTTGATTATTTGCTGTTTTTAAACTTGATTTTTCGTGCATAATTGTTTGCCCTAGCATTGGAGTGATTACACAATCAATAAGTTGGCCAAAAACACTTTTGAAAATTGTTTTTTCTGCCCCTGTGCCAGTGTTAATCGATTAACACTTTGCAGTGCAAAAGTGTTAATCGATTAACACTTTGTTTTTTCAGTTTTTTGCTGTTTAGCAAGTGTTAATCGATTAACACTTTGCAGTGCAAAAGTGTTAATCGATTATCACTGAACCAGAAGGCCATTTTCTTGCTTTTTCAAGTGTGCTTGCCATGCTCTCTTCCTTTTAACTTCCATTGATTAACATGCTTGATTTTGTGGATGTTTTAAGTGTCATTTAACTTCTATTTGAAGCACATTCATGAACTTTTGGTGCACGGTTTCGATTATTCAAATTGTTCATATTCTTGGCATTATGTGAATACATGCTTTCTTGCATTTTCTTTGATCACATGATACATGATTTGTGAAGCATATTAAGTGTCGTTTGGTACTGTTTTTGCTTCTCATTGCTTTGCATTGAGTTCATTCCTCAAAGGATGAGCTTAATCTTGTATATTCAATAATACACCTTTTGCTTTAATAATTTTTTCAATCATTTGGGAAATTATTAGCATATGCCTCCCTTTGGTTAATTAATTGAAACTTCGTTTCGATTGTTAATCTCCCCTTTTAGGTTTCTCTTTAGGCCTCCTTTAGAGCTTTCTTTCCCTCTTCCCCGCGGAGCCGGCGCTTTCACGCGACACTGAAGCACTGTACAACTTGGAGCTGTTATGTTGTCCGTTTCAACTTCTGCACTACACCCTGTGTGTTAGAGAAGGAATGAGAAGGGAGAATTCCTACTCTCATTCTGATTATTTCAGGTAGGGGACGAATGACCCTGTGCTTGGCTTAGTCATCTTTATCCTTAGGCAGTAGTGTACTTCTTTCCCAGTCGAGTTGATCCTTGATCACTCATATCTCTTACAATCTTTGGGTCAATCACCTTCTTGGTTACGATGATTTATCCTTGGGTTAGCAAACTATCTTTGTTTCAATACCCTATTCTTTTCTGGCGGTCAATCATTATTTTTTTATTCCCTTGAAGAGTCTTATTTCCTTTTTCTTCGGTTAAACACAATATTCCTGTTACAACCGTTGTCCCCAGGAGTTCGCAACCTTCACTTGGTTCTTTCCATTTGTTTGGTTAATCACTGCTTGTCGGTTAAAACACCAAATTTGTACGTCTTCAAAGTTAACCACAGTTTATCTGTTAACACACTGAGTTACTCTTGGGTTAATCACATTCTCTTGGTAAATCACCCCCTTCTTCAGTTAACCACAGTCGGTCTGTTAAAACATTGAACCCCTTTCGAGTTAATCACCTTCTCTCGGTTAATCACTCATTTTCTTTTCGGTTAATCACAGTCTTTCTGTTAAAACCGAATCCCTCAGCGGTTAGCAACCTCTTTTGGTTTGATACCCTTTTTGTTGGTTAAGTACTGTTTGTTCAGTCAGTATCGACATCCCCTTTGGGTCACGACCTTCGCTTGGTCCCACACCCGTCCTTTGGGTCACGACCTTCGCTTGGTCCCATACCCGTCCTTTGGGTCATGACTTTCGCTCAGTCCTACACCCGTTCTTCTGGTAGATCATAGTTTATCTGTTAAAACCGTTCTCCCCCGCACAGTTGCGATCTTCGTTTTCCTGGGTTAACCACTGTTGATCAGTTAATATACCTAAATTCCTTCAGAGTCGAACACCTTCTCTTGGTTCAATACTCTTTCCTTTTGGTTCGTCACAACCTATCTGTTGACACCTAACCCTTTTTTTTCCCACAGAGTCTTACTCTCTTTCTTCGGTTAACCACTGCTAGTCAGTTAACATACTGAATCCTATCTCTCTTGGTTTAAACACCATTCCTTTCACTTTTCCCCAGCTTGGTCTCCTTTTCTGCTCGGGTTTTCCCCAGTGGAGTTTCTATTATCCCTTTTGCTCTTTTTCTTTCTTGGTTTCGACACCATCCTTGCACATTATTCTCCATACAGTTACTATCTTGTCCATTTCTTTCTTTCTTGGTTTTGACACCATTTCTTTAGCATACCCAGCGGAGTTTCCATCTTCTTTTGCTCTTGGTTTTGACACCATTTCTTTAGCATCCCAGCGGAGTTTCCTCCTTCTGTTGCTCTTGGTTTTGACACCACTTTTCGTTCTTTTCTTTCCTTTTCTATCTTAGTTCCCCGAACTACGGAAGCTCTGATTCTACATTAATTCGAATGTATGATACATAGGCACGAGATCACGATGATCTTGGTGAGCACACTTCCACACTTCCACCCTTCCACCTTCTTCCATTCTTCTTCTCTTTTCCCTGGTTCCATGAACTACAGCGCTCTAATTTCCTCATTGCACTATGAGGGTACGTAGGCACGAGGGCCCTAATCCTATGCGAGCACTTTCTTTCTTTCTTTCTTTTTTCTCTTTTCTCTTTCTCTCTTCTTCTTTTAGTTAGAAGCCTTTAGATAGATAACCCATCCACGCCTAGAAGCAAGAAATGGTTCCCGTCAAGTACGACGGGTGCGTTAGGTGCTAGTACCTTGGTTTCGCATAACCGACCCCCGTTCCCGTTTCTCTTCCCCTTGGGTTTTATAGATATTTTCCCTGTCCTTTGGGACTAAATAAAGTTCAGTGGCGACTATGTTGTATCTTTGAGTGTGCGATTCACTCAGGTATAAACCAGCCATCTTCACTAATCCAATAGGCTTGGACTGTTTCCATCGCGAGCTGAGTGTCCTGCCTCAATGTTGCAGCAACGGCGGAGCTCGATTGAGGTATCCCCGTTGTGCGCAGAGTCTGCTCGTCCCATGAGCAGAAACTGGCCGACGTTGTAAGGTAGTGGACCGCGCTTGTACTAGTGCGCGGTCCCGTGGCTGAGCCGTCTCCCCGTTGGGGGTTGAACTCATCGGCAGTTAGTCCGACCTCGTGGTTAGTCCTAACTGTAATATTGTTTGAGCTTTTCATCATTCCATGGTCGAGCAAATGGTTCTCCGTCCATAGTTTCTAGGTAGTAGGCTCTAGTGCCTGTTTTTGACTTGACCTTGTAGGGTCCTTTCCAGTTTGCGGCCAACTTACCTTCGCGCCAATCCTTCTGGTTTCTACGTAGGACCAAGCTGCCAATGGGGAAGTCGCGTTTTATGACCTTGGCGTCGTGGCACATGGTTATTTTTTGTTTTAACGAAGTCTCGCGGAGAGTTGCTCCTGACCGTATTTCTTCTACCAGATCGAGCTCTTCCCTTAATGCCTCGTCGTTCATCTCCTCATCGAGAGGAGCTTCATTTCGTCTGGAAGGTTCTCTGATCTCCACCGGTATCACCGCCTCAGTTCCGTAAGCTAGTTGGAAAGGGATTTCCCTGGTGGTGGAGTGTGGGGTTGTTCGGTAGGCCCAGAACACGCTGTGTAGCTCCTCGACCCACCTCTTATTGGCTTCGCCTAGCCTTCGTTTTAGACCTCAAAGGATTACCCTGTTCGCAGCATCTGCTTGCCCATTAGTCTGGGGGTGCTCGACGGAAGTGAAGTGTTGCTTCGTGCCTAGTTTGGCGACGAAGTCTTGGAACTTTCTGTCCGTGAACTGGGTTCCGTTGTCGATCACAAGGGCCTAGGGTACTCTGAATCATGCGAGGACGTTCCTTTTGTAGAAACGAAGTATGTTGAAGGCTGTGATATTGGCGAGAGCTTCGGCTTCGATCCATTTTGTAAAGTAGTCGACGGCCACGATCAGAAATTTGTTTTGGTAAGACCCCATTGTGAAGGGGCCGAGTATGTCCATCCCCCACCAGGCGAAGGGCCAAGGCGAGGACAGAGTCTTCAACTTGTTAGGGGGTACCAAGTGCATGTCCCCGTAGCGTTGACATCGATCACATTTTTGAACGTGCTCCTTAGCACCGCGTTGCATGCTCGACCAATAGTATCCTGTCCACAGGGCCTTTCGTGCCAAAGATCTTCCTCCCAAGTGCTGCGCGTTAATGGCCTCATAAATTTCTTGGAGGATTTCGGGGACCTTATCCTCCTCAACGCATTTCAAGAGGGGGATGGAGAATCCTCGTCGATAGAGTTTGTCTTCGATCAGCACGTATGAACAGGCTCTTCAGTTAGTTATGCTGGCCTCCTTGCTATCTTCGGGCAGTTCCCCCTGTGGTGAGGTACTTGTACACCGGGGTCATCCAGTAGCTACTATCCCCAATGGCGTTAACGTCGAGCAGCCCTGACGGCTTCTCGATACTTGGGCGAGCGAGTATCTCCTGTACGACAGATTTGTTACCACCTTTCTTTCTGGTGCTTTCTAGTTTTGACAGGACATCTGCCCGCGAGTTTCGTTCACGAGGGATATACTAGACTTTCCACGCGTCGAACTTGGTAATTTTTTCCATCAACAGCATCAGATATTCGACCAGCTAATCATTTTTTGCCTAATACTCTTCTGGGACTTGAGACTCCACGAGCTGGGAATCGGCGAAAATCTTTACCTCCTTGGCGCCCAAGTCTTCGGCCAGTCGTATTCCTCCGAGGAAGGCTTCGTACTCGGCTTGGTTGTTGGAAGTCGCGAAGGACAGGACTAAAGACACTTCGATTAAGATTCCCTCCTCGTTCTCGAGGATGATGCCTGCACCACTTCCTGTGGGGCTGGATGCCCTGTTACGTAAATGGTTCATCTATGCGTTCTGCTTGGTGGGGATGATGGTGGCGTCATCTCTGCCACGAAGTCGGCCAGGATTTGTGTCTTGAAGGCCTTCCTGCCCTTGTAGTAGATGTCAAATTCTGACAGCTCCAAGGACCATTTGAGCATTCTGCCGGCCATGTCTGGTCGACAAAGCAACTATCTTAAGGGTTGGTCCATACACATAACTATAGTGTGGGCCAATAAGTAATTCCTGAGCCTTCTTGCGGCATTGACGAGGGCGAGGGCGACCTTCTCTATCTGTGCGTATCTGAGTTCTGGCCCTTGCAAAGCCTTGCTCGTGAAGTAAATGGGTTTTGGCCCGTCTGTTGTTTCACGAATGAGTTTGGTGCGGATGGCTTCGCTGGTGACGGAGAGATATAAGTACAACGTCTCCCCGCACTCTGGTCGTGAAAGCACGGGAGGTTCGGACAAGGCTCGCTTGAGGTGAGTTAGAGCTTGCTCGCATTCCTCAGTCCACTCGAATGTGGTCTCCTTTCTGAGGAGCTTAAAGAAGGGCAAAACGTGCTGGGCTGACTTGGCCACGAAGCGAGAGAGTGAAGCGAGCATCCCGTTAAGGGATTATATGGACTTCTTTGACCTGGGTGTGGGGAATTCGGCGAATTTCTGACACTTGTCAGGATTGGCCTCTATCCCTCTCTCGGTGAGGTAAAATCCGAGGAACTTCCCTGCCCGAACGCCGAAAGTGCACTTCTCTAGGTTGAAACGCATCTTGCACTTCCTCACTTGGTCGAAGACCTTTTGCAAGTGGACTGTGTGATCGAATCCCTCTTAGGACTTCACGATCATGTCGTCCATGTAAACTTCGAGCATGTCTCCGATTTCTGATTGGAAGACTTTGTTCATCATGCGCTGATATGTGGCTCCAGTATTTTTTCAGACCAAAGGGCATTACGTTGTAGTAATAGTTCCTCGATGAGGTCATGAACGCGGTATATTTCTTGTCCTTTTCGGCCATAGGGATTTGGTTATATCCCGAATAGGCATCCATGAAGGACAAGAGTTTGAAACCTACAGAATTATCTACGAGCTTATCTATACTGGGCAGAGGATAAGCATCCTTCGGGCAAGCCCGATTGAGATTAGTATAAACAATGCACATGCGCCATTTTCCACTATGTTTCTTGACAAGTACAATATTGGACAGCCATGTTGTATACCTAGCCTCCGAGATAAATTTTACCTCTAAGAGGTCTTGTACAAGTTTTTCGGCAGCCTGTCCCTTCTCCTCGGATTGCTTGTGCCTACGTTGTGCGACGACTTGAGCAGCTGTGTCGTTGGTCAGTTGATGGCATGCGGTCTCAGGGTCCAGGCCAGGCATGTCCGCGACACTCCACACAAACAAATCAGCGTTGTCCTCCAGACACGTCTTCAACTGTTGCTTTACCTCGTCGGGCAGCCCCGCGCATATCTTTACTCCTTTGCTCGGGTTGGCTTCGAAGGTGATGAGGGTTGTTGCAGAGGAGCTGCCTGCCCGTGCCAACGTGCCTTTACCACAATCCTTGCCTTCTCCTGACATCCGGCTTTCGAGGTCGATGATGTGTACCAGGAGAATTGGCTTCTTGTCAGGCTGGCTTTCTTTGCTGGGGTGGTCCTCCTCTCTTGCCCGCTTGGCAGCCTTGGGTGCTGCACCGATCGAGCTTTGTCCCCGGGTAGCTGCCTCAAAGCACCTCCTTGCGGCTTCGATATTCCCGTGCAGTGTTGCGACGTGGCCCTTCTCTGCTAAGGTTGGTCTGCCGAGGATGCATTGGTACAGTGACGAGTAATCAATTACCAGGAACTGGGTCTTGATTGACTTCGACGCCTCCTCTTCCCCGAACGTGACCGGGAGCTCCATGTACCCCCAGGGTCTGGCAGTCGCCCCGTTGAATCCTTGCAGGTCAGATCCTACGTACGGCGATAGGTTCTTCTGGTCCATCTTCATAGCTCCGAACAACCCGGTGTACATGATGTCCACGGAGCTGCCCTGGTTGACCAGGATCCGTCGGACATCGGTGTTGGCAAGTCTCGCTCTGATGAGCAGCGGAATGTGTGAGTTCGAGGAGCCCCCTGGCAGTTCTTCACGGTAGAACGTAATTGGCTGAGAATGCCCCCGAACCTTCTCGAGTGTGTTTAGCTGGTCGGGACTGCAGTCGATGAGCTGGTCGAATTTTCTCTTGACCGACCCCACTGTGAGCTCGCTGTACCCCCCATAAGAGATAACCATGGCCGTCGGGAAAGTCTCCCAGGTGCTGTGCGCTGATATCTGGGAAGGATCCTCAATATGGTCGGGAATGATGAAGTCCTCTGGCCGTGTGATGGACATGGCGACCTGAGGAGGAGGGTTGGGCAGCGTAGACTCTGCTTCCTTCTTTGTCTCCGAAGTCTCTCGATGATAGAATTCACCCTTCTTCGTATATTGCTTTAGGTGACCCTCCTTGATAAGGATTTCGATGGCGTTTTTCAAGTACACGCAGTCCTCGGTTACATGGTCGTGGCTGCGGTAGAAGCGGCAGTATTTACTTTTGTCCGTGTTTCCCTTAGACGACGTTGGTTTGGGGAACCGGACACCTCCCTGCTTGAACTCCGCGTTGATGCATTCGGAGAGAATGCACTCGCGGGGATCCGTTAGCATGGTATACTCTATAAAATGACCAGCGGGTCCTTTGACTTCACGAGGACGATCGTCTCGTCGTATTTCTTTATAGAGCCTGGGGCCTCTGATTCGTCTTTTTTTGTTGCCCGGGAACTCTCGTGATCCCTAGAGTCCCGGGCTTTGTATTCCACCTATTTCTCCTCATATTGGTTATTCGATTAAGCTTTGCAGAGTAATTATGCCAAGGTGTGAGGAGGCTCTATGCCCACCACCTTACGGAATTCACTTTTCGGCTTCAATCCTTTTTCAAGGAGATACTTCTTCATATAGTCCGTCGTGCGGACCTCAACAGCCTCCTTGTTGAAACGCTCGATATATGCACGTAAGGGCTCATCCTTGCCCTGCATAATGTCTTCCAACCTGGCCTCCGACTTGGGGTGTCGCCGAGAGGTGGTGAAATGGCGGGCAAACTGGTTCTTTAGGTCCTTCTAGGACGTGACCGAACCCCGGGGAAGCCGCTTAAACCAGGCCATGGCCCCCTTCCTGAGAGTGATGGGGAACAACCTGCATTTGATAGCCCCGCTTATGTTATGATAGTGGAGCATGGCTTCGATGCTTTCTATATGCTCGCTTAGGTCGGTGGTCCCGTAGTAAGTGGCCAGGGGAGGTGGTTTCTCCAATCCACGCGGAATGCGCATGTCCATGATCTCCTGAGATAAGGGCCCATGGACATCGTCGTCATCGCTTGTGCTGGATGACCAACAGGGGGAGTCCCTGCGTCCGCGGCTTCTGCTGCGGTGGGGAGAATGTCTGCGTGACCTGCGATGCTAGTGATGGTTCCTCGAAGGTCTGTTCCTCTTCGGAGTGGGAGAATGTCTAGATCTCCGTAGGGGAGATCAGTGTCATCGTTTGGCGAGTTCTGATTCAGGTTCCTCCGATCTTGAGCATCTCCGGTCGAGAGAGAGACTCTTGGACCTGTCTCGCCTGCGCTTCTGAGGAGAAGGAGACTGTGGCCGCGGAGAAGGGCTGCTAGGCCTCTGCGAGGGACGCTGCTCCTGGAGGGCGTGTTCGAGCATGCTGATCTTTTCGCCCTGTTGGAAGACCAGAAAGTTAGACCTATTGAGGGAGGCGATTAGGACAGCAGTGCTTGGGTCCGTATTTTGAGGGACAGGTATAGACTCAAAAATGGGACCAGCGGCTTGTGCGTGCGGCTTCACGTCATCGGGGGTAGGAGAAGCGGTCTTTCCATCTCGGTGATCTTTCTCTGGGAAGGCAGCTCCAGAGATAAGGTGGTCGACGTTATCAGTGATAACAACAATGACAGGCTCTTGACGGGCATCATCATTCCTGTGGGAGGCCATGATGATCAAATGAAGTTTGGAGAGAGCTTTGGTCTTTTAAATGAAAAAGAGGGAGTCTTGAATCAAAAAAGGGGAAGCTAGATTCCCACAGATGGCGCCACTGATCGGAGGTGATCAGACTGAATCGTCGTGGCCTTCGTGTAGGACAGATGAGGATGCTTGTAGGAGAGGAAAGGGGGTTGTACCTGCAAGGTACTCCGATGCCAAAGTAAGTAATTGGGCAAGAGAAGAAGCAAGTACAAAGGTAAGATTTCAAGTATTGAATATTAAATACCTGCGCTTCTCAAGTGAGAGGGTATTTATAGAAGTAACCCCCGGCGCGGGGCCAAGGTCACCCATGTGGTTGAAATATCTGGTCGACCAATGGGAGACTGCCAGGTGGAGGGTCAGACGCGTGGCCCTTTGACCTGGTCCAACTGCTTCCATGAGATTCGAGGAGGCAGTTGGTCGCATGAACTGTCAGGCGCGTGAGGGGGATGTCCTCAATGGCTAGTTTCTGCCCAACGGCTAGTTTCTTCCCAACGGCTAGTTCTTGCCCAACGGCTAGTTTCTGCCCAATGGCTAGTTTCTGGCTATTGGGCCTGGCCAAGAGCAGGACTGGATTGAGCCTTGCCCTACTGTTGGCCAGGCGCCTGCCCAGTATATATATATATATATATATATATATATATATATATATATATATATATATATATATATATATATATATATATATATATATATATATATATATGGATATTATGTTTAATGCTATTGCATATTATTCATCTAAAAAAATAAAAAATAAAATGTTTTTTTTAGTTTGTTATTCATTTTATCACAAAATTAAAAATATTGCATTTCATTATATATATATATATATATATATATATATTTTTTTTTTTTTTTTTTTTTTTTTGCTATATTTAACATTATCTTAATAAATAAAAAAAGTTCATACATTGACATGAATTTTTTTTATTTGCTTTAGTATTGATATTATTCATCTTTAATTCTAATTAAATCCTAAATCTATTTTTAAGTCTATAAATTGATTGGAAAAAATCACACAAGGGGAGAGGCGCATGAAAACGCATCAACCTTCCTTTATCTTTATAAACTTTCCTCCATTCATCTTTATCACATAACAACACTACTATTATCATTTTCTTCACCTCACCCCCTATCGCATTCGCCACCTCTTCTCCTTTATAAACCAAACACAACCATCCATAACAATAACAACTTCCATCTTCACAGCATCCAAAATACACAGAGTGTCACCATCATCACTCTTCGTCATATCACCAACAAAAAAAATTAAATCAAACCAAAGACACAGAGAAATCAAAAGCGAGTAACCACCAAACCTCTAAAAAACGCCCCACTCCGCCGCTAGAACGACAACGCGACAACCACCATAATCACCGTCGACGAGATCCGGTGACGTCTGGCCACAGACCGTCGCCGCTACACTCAGTCGCTTGCAATAAACATCACAGCCGCTGCAATGGCCACGTTTTCGATCTTGTACGTTTTGATCCTCCATTCTTTGTATTTCTTCCTCTTTTCCAGACTCATTGGATGAGTCCATTTCATTTTCATCCCATGAAATGTAATATATTCCCATTTTTTTAGGTCTTTTGTATCTTCTAGATTTCATTTGATTCTGCAGACATTCTGGATTTATTTGACATTTCCTTCTGCACTCGAAGCATGTAGATACGCAAGTTGATCTTTGTTTACTTTTCTTCTGTCCATTTGGAGGATTTTTTTCGTGCCTTAGGATTTTTTTTTTGAATTTACAAAACATAGGATACATGTCTTCATCACTTTCACTTTGAAAGTCTTCATCTCCCGACTCTATGCCGTTCACATTTGTAACTTCTAGTGCAAGCCTTTTCTTTTTCTTATCACCTTCTTCATTCTCACCTACCATTTTAGTTCCATTTCATGTTTTTGAAATTTTCCAAACAAGGTAGATAAATCCATAGAAGATATATCTTTAGATTTATAAATCGTAGTGAGTTTATGTTTTCAACTACAGTTTAGGTTTCTAAAGACTTTGTTAATCAAATCTTAATTTATAAAAGTTTTAACCAGAGTTGTCAAGTGATTAACAAGAAGAATAAACCGTGTGTCCATGTCTTGAATATTTTCCTTAAGTTTCATTCAAAACAATTCATATTCATGGGTCAATATGTTTATTCTACTCCTTTTTACCTCTATTTTACCTTTATGGATAATTTGAAGGGTGTTACATATTTCTTTTGCAGAATTACAAATGAACCTTTTTTTTCAGTGGCCCAGATATTACATTCTATCCCATATATAAATCCTTTTGTCTTCTCTTTCCAATAAGTGTATTTCTCTCATTAAAGGGTGAGACTTTGTTTAGTCAATTGTTTGAATTCAATCCTACCTCCTGAGACGATTAGTCTCATAACGTAAGTTAGACTCTAATACCAATTGTTGAGATATGTGTGAATTGTGTTAATTTGATTTTTAAAAAAAAAATTGCAAAAAATTGATTTTAAGCTGACTGATTTTAAGAAGTTAGTAGAAGCAGATATTAAGCAGCAGAAAAATAATCAGTAGAAAGTAAAGAGATAGAGTTAGAGAGATCACGCAAGAAACTATATTTGTGCGGCCTTAAACTATACGGCCTACTCCAGTATCCAAAAGTTTCTCCTCTTGAGATTTCCACTATAACAAATTTGAGCTTTTACACAGGTTCAACCCAACAATCTTTCTTACACCAAGATTTTTACATGTTTAGCTTGCAACCTCAAAGTCAATTACAAATGCACAAGACAACTACACTCTTGAATATACAAATTCATCACATTAAATGAAATAAACAACTCTAAAAAAATGTTTTTTCACCCTCTAATACTAAGGCAATGTATAACGAATACAAGTGACTTTAGAAGGAGAATGAGTGAGATAAAAGAGTAGTATATTTATAAAAAAGTGTGCTTTATAAGTAAACATATCACTCCTTTAGATAGGAAAATAGTTTATCTAAAAAAAGAAACAATTCATGGGTCTAACAACTCTCTAATCAATTAGGTTGCGACACTAATCGATTAAATTGTGCCAGAATATGAAACCTAAATTCAGCTTTGCTCCTTAATCTATTAATCGACTTCCTAATCAATTAGTATGAAAAATTGTTCCATAATTAATTAGCAGGAAGCTCTAATAGATTAAACATTGAGTTTTTCTTTCCTAATTGCTCAAAGTTGCTTCTTGATCCATTAAGCCCTTGTCAAGATTGGTTTTAGAAGAAATATGAAAACAAATTAAGAGAATTAAGTGGTTTTAGTGTATGTGCATCACCTTAGTACATTAAAACTTATAACTCTTACTTAGTTACACATTCATGATCAAAACTATATAAAATACAAAATAAAGCACTTGGTCACAATTGAGCTTGCATAAACATCAATTCATTTGATGTTGTTATTTACAATTAATTCTCTTGTGCAAAAAATCAGAACCCTCTCACTTTTTTATTTACTTCACACTCTTTTCTTCTTTTATGATGCTTATAATAGTTTTTCTTTATTTCTTTTGTCATTATCAAAACTTATTATACACATTAATCACTTGGAGCCACACTTAGAATGTAATAATTGGCCACTATGACCCTTATTTGTAGTGGAACATGGAAATTAGGTACTCCATTGATTAACTCTACCAAAAAATGAGATGAGTGTCTGAAACTTCCTAGTTAGTTTTTTTTATCTGGTTTAATACTCTTTCAAAATTTTCTCATTTAGATTCCTCCAAAATGTACTATAAAAGACCCCGTCAGAGTGAAGGAAACCTCTTGAAACCACCTATATAGTTCTTAAGAAGCTCCATTCTGGTGATGCTATGTCATGTTTGACTTTGTCTTTTTCTTAGCCAGTTATTCCTTTTATGTTCTAGTCCAATGTTGACGAGAATTTCCTCCCAAGATTGGAATAGCTCTCCCTTGATTTTCATGAGAATAAGAAGTCTCTCTAATTTAAACAAAGTTCCCCTGAAAAAGGTATACGCTATCGGAAAGTCCTCCTCATCCTCCTCATCAAATTGTTTCTTTTTCTTGGAAATTTGAACCACCCATTTGTCTTCCTATGTTGGTTGCCTTCTTTTGACATCCTTTCTCTGGTCACACCTTTGTCCTGGTTGGTAAACATCGATAGTCCTCTTTTACAGATCATGTCTTATATGATCGTTGTTTTTGTGGAAGCATTAATACATAGACTTGTCGATGGCGGGGCGCGCTCAGATCAGTTTTGGAGTTTTTACATGTTCCTCCCTAAACTCTGTATTGATGCATTCCTGTAAAATGTGTTATCTTGGTATGTTCAAAGTTGTGTAGCCCCAATATTTATACAGGGTAAGTTTCTGTTTTCTCAACCTAACATAGTGTTATTCTTTCCTTCGTTCATCCTCTCTGTACTCTGCCTAAGAGATTTTTATGACTTATTACTTTTATTTTATTGCTTTTAGTGTGTTTTCTGAGTTTACCTTATTTCTAATTTTATTTTAAGTCGGCTAGTTATTTTTTGAATAAGCGATAATTTGACACATTCTCGTTGTAAAGATCATAACTTGAGCTACGAAATGCGATTTGACGCGTTCTAATATGCGTTGGAAATCGGAGAGGATAAGCTACAAGTTTCGTGTTGAAGTCATACGTTAATTCGGAGTGCTAAAGGTTTTTTATTACTTGTGACTTTTATTATATTGCTTTTAGTGTGTTTAAGCTACAAGTTTAGCTTATTTCTTATTTTATTTTAATTCTGTTAATTATTTTCTGCATAAGCGGTAATTTGACACCTTCTCGTTGTGAGAATCATACCTTGAGCTACTAATTGCGGTTTGACGTGTTCTAATATGCGTTGGAAATTTGAGAGGGTAATCTACAATTCCTATGAAGAGTTAATTTTCTAAAGGTTGATCTGCTGATAACGGTTTCCATCAAACTTTGAGGTTATTGTAATTTCAATTTGATTTCAATTCCTTTCAATATTATTGGTGTTTCTTGAATCTTAATTCAGGCTTCGTAGAATATGTTGATTTAATTCGATAGATGCATGTTCCTAAATTTAATCGCGTTTAACATAGCCTTTTTGTTAATTCGTCCATTCTTTAACCGTTTGCATAATTCGAAAAATAGGAGCAGAAATCGTATAATATAAATTACGTTTGTTCAATCGATATTGTAATTGAATAGGTATCAAATCCGCTTAGGGAATTGGAGTTATAATAACCAGTGATATGTCAGAACCCAAATTAGGAGATTAACTCGTTAATTTTACTCGTAACCAAGTTTTGTTAATCATATTCTTAATCGAAATCCTAAAACCCTTCATTGTTCCAATTTGTTGGTCAATTTAAGTCAATAGTCCTTGCAATATGACTCGAATGTCACTTCCATATACTACCCTTATAAGCTCGTTTTTAACCCATGTGCGGCCACATATCACTCTTAACTTGTGTTCTTAAAGCACATGTTAGTATTACCCTTAAAAAAATTGTTAAAATTATTTTTTATTTGAAGATGTATTTATAGTGTAATTTATATACTCATTTTTTAAAAATTTACAAGTTAGCTAATGAAAATTGTGATTTTTTTTAAAAGATAGATGTATTTATACTATAGTTTATATTCTCTTTTTTTTTTTAATATTTACAAGTTAGCAAATGAAAATTGTGATTTTTTTTTTATTAAAAAAAATGTTTAATATATCATACAGAATATTAGTGTAAAGTGTACACTTCTTTTTACAATGTTAGTAAGTCATAATTGTGAAATTGCACAAAATATTTTTATTTAGTTTTCATCATAGCTAACTAGAGAAGGAAGTTGATAAATAATAAATGAAATAAAATGCAAAATGCAAAGATAATTTTGTCTATAGTCCATTATGTGTTTCTCATGTCAATGAAGAAGTAGACATATGTTCCTCTAATACACTGTGTTAACATTCTACATTGCACTATATAGAATTCAACCAATTGAAGTGAATTTTTACATGGCAGTATTGAACATAAACCAATTCAACCTTTAACGATTAAAAAAAGTGTTTCATTTATTTAGTATCCAACACTGGGCATATTCTAACAGTGTGACAGTTTTTTCATACAATCAACGTACATTAGAGTTGAAAATGAGCCGAGTCGAGTCAAATTCGTCTCAACTCAGTTTGATTCGTTAAGAATTGATTCGACTCAAATCTCAGTTTGAGTTTAACACGAGCGCTTTTTTAAGTTCAAACTCGATTCGTTATAAATTCACGAGCAATTCGATTCGTCTCGTTAGATTCATCTCGTTAAATTCAGCTCACTTGTTTCACGAAATTAAAAAACATTTTTAAAATCTATTTTTTTATTTAAATTAGTACCATTTTAAAAAAAATATTGAAATAAAATAAAAGTTTTTAGATTAAAATTTAACTTTGTCTCAAAAATCAACTATTTCAAAAATTAATTAATTGATATGATGCTAATTTTATTTGTATAATTATTTTTAGGATTAATAGTCATTTTGCACCCTGTCATATAGGCGATTTTCGAAAAATCCTCCTTTAAAAAAAACTTACAAAAAAAAACTCTAACATTTGAAGATTCTCTCAATTTTGACCTTCATCACATCCAGTCACCAAAAACCTGTCATTTTGACAGCGTTTTTATTTTGATCCCTGCCATTTTGACAACGTTTTTATTTTGACCCCTGCCATTTTGGCAGCGTTTTTATTTTGACCCCTGTCACATCAGCTTTTTTGGTGACTGGATGTGATGAAGGTCAAAATTGAGAGAATCTTCAAATGTTAGGGTTTTTTTTGCAAGTTTTTTTTACAGTGGTGTTTTTAAAAAATCGTCTATATGACAGGGGGCAAAATGACTATTAACCCTTATTTTTAGAAATATTTTTCTCACTTGAAAAAATATAAATTATCAAGTAAAACCGTTAGATTAAAATAAAATATAAAGTTAAAATTTATATTAAATCTTTAAACCTATTCTTAAAGACAATATTATTTTTCTCATATATAATCGAGTTGGCTCATGAACCTAACAAGTCGAATTATGTATAGTTTAAATTCAACCCATTTAGTTAACGAATTTAGTTTTTTTTTTCTCATATTCACCTCATTTGGTTCATAGATCAAGTTCAACGAATTAATTGTCGAATCGAGTTCTGAAATATTTTCAAGTTGATTCGGTTCATTGTCAATTCTATTTAAAATTAACAATTACTACAGTTTCGTATTTCAATTCAGAAGGTCTGTACACTCCAATGCTTATCGAAGTTCACATTCTTGGCCAAGCTCGTAACTCGGTATTGTCTGCATAAGAACAATGTTGAATGTCATACATATATCGCATCATATCATTTATATACAGAAATATACCAAATATGATAATGCAAAAATCTCAAGGCAGAAGCATAAAACATGTAACGTGCAAGGCAGCAGTATGTACATACTGAGCTCAAAAAACTGAGCAGATTGGGGACATGTTTGCTGCTACTGTACGCAGAACCTCATTCAACTGATGTTGATAACTACTTTTTAGAAGTTAAAGGCAATGGGATGTGTACTTAGCTAGCTAGTATGTATAAAAAAATATAAAACACAAACACTACAACAATTAGGTGTAATTGATGTACCAAACTTGACACAGCAGGCATTGTTTTAAAATTTGATTATGTTTAAATCCCAGTTATGTTCTCAATCAGACCACAAATTTGATAGTTAATTGCAACCTTGAGATAGCTTTTTTTTTAAGGTGCACCACTCCATTCTTAGAATATGTTATTTTTGTACTGGTTGGCCTATTTTCCCATCCGTTTTTCTAACTATATGTCTTGCATGCTAAGATAACCCAACAATATTTTATCTAGCATCTAACAGCAAAGCAAATCCACTCACCAAATTTTCTAGTTACTCTCAAAACACATATCGACATAAAGAACCAAGCAATTATAATGCTTTTATTTCAGTTGATTTAGAGGACAATATCATGACCTTCTATTTCAGAAGAATTAGAGGGTTGGATGACAATATTATGACCTTTTTTAGTATGATCCGTCATAAATTTTGAAACTATCAATGGGTAAAACAAGGTAGTTGCTCCGGGGAGCCTAGAGGAAGGTATATTAATAATTTTTTAGGTTTGTTCCTTATAATAAATCTTTTCCTGGAGTTTAGAAATTTCAGCTCTGCTAATATCTATTGAACAAACCTCGAGCATTATTAATATACCTTAACATATGTTCTCTGGAACACATACTATTGTTTAGTCATTGATAATTCCATAGATTACAGCTGGTCATACTAAAAGAAGGTCATGATGTTACCTCCTGACTCTCTAACTCATCTGAAATCTAAAAGTAAATAATAAAAAAAATTAGTAAAACTAAATGGTAAATAAAAGTGTTATGATTCCCTGGTTGTGGCAGCGAACTCTAAATAGTTCTCAATCTACATTTTATTCCCACAAAATTCCGGCAGACAATGAGAATAGAATAATCCAACCTCATGAGAGGGTATTTATATTGTGCCCCCAGCGCTGGGCCAACGGTCGTCTGCACTGTGCTAGGTTGCTAGGCCCAATGCAGATAACTGTCAGGGCTTACGTGGCGTAGGGAAGACCAGCATGTGGTCTTCGCCCTGGAGTAACTGTCCCGAGCTTTTCGGAGAGTGGGCAGACTGACTTCTTCGGAGGTGAGTAGTTACCTGACGACGTGTCCCCGCGGGAGGAGCACGTGGAGTACGTGGGGGAGAGGCATGACCTCTCCCGGGATATGTGACTTCTGCTCGACGGTAAGGCCATTGAGTTTGCCCGACAAGGGAGTGAATTGGGTCATATTGGGACTCACATCGCAGTAGTGGGTTGGGCCTGCCCGACGGAAGGGCAGGAGCCGACGCAGTCCAGAATAAGAGCCCCCTAAGTCGTTGCTCCGAAGAGTCTAAGTAATGACTTAAGTGTTAGCCCCTTTGTCGGGGACCAGTTGAGGGGGCCACCGTGTCTGTAACACCGAGTTGGTGGAAAATGTGGGTAATCAGGAGCAAGGAATGCTCGACGGGTAGGAGTCTCGGGGACTGCAGGCCATCGATGGTCGACGATACGGGGAGACGAAAAGAGGTGGATGCGTTCATCATGCGGTCACAAGAGGGAAACGAAAAGACGCGCGTGGGAATCCGAGTGCCACGTATCGCTCGTCATCAATGCCTAGGGCGGCTAGGACTAGGGCACCAAGTGCCTAGGGACGCCTCGAGTCCCGTGAGAGTCCTATAAATAGGAGTAGAGTTCGTGCCATTTGCACGTTTTCGCTTTCCCTGCTCATAGCTTTTCTCTTCTCTCTTCAGCTTCCACCGCCGTCTATCCGACGTATGCCGCCACGCCGGAGATCCACAATCACCTGTTCCAAGTAAGTTTCCGGTCCTTTCCCTCCGTTTAATGCTCTCTATGATGGCTCCTTCGGTGGACTGATGAAGTTCCCGGGGAAGCCACGAAGTTTCCGGAGAAAACGGCGAGGCTCCTTCAAACTTCCGATGAATATACTGGGGAGATAGGATGCATGTCCCGAGGACCCGATGAAGGTCCCGAGGACACGGGATGAATCTCCCGAGGTCATGGGATGAATAACTCGGGGATCTGATGAAGGTCCCGGGGAGTTAGATGCATACCCCAGGGGCGATGGTAGAAGGCCTCGAGGGCGCCCGGTGGAGGTCTCGAAGACCTTAACCGACATGCTCGAGGCAGGTCCCAGTGACGTCGGGTAGAGCCTCATCGCGCTTTCTCCGCCTCCTCGCCTGCCTTGCTCGCCCTTTCACTTAATTTGCGGTGGAAGGGTGGATTTGATTCGGAACATCAAATTCACTGTTTTTCTCTGCTTTTCAGGTAAAAATGGCTGCCAGGAGAATTGAAGGGGTCCTTGAAACTGATGATGAGCCTGACTCCCCAGCGGCGCCAAACAGTGGTGCTCGAACGCCCGAGGATTGGGCCGGGGATGAGCCTCTGGGTTTCCCCTTGCAATTTGCTACGAATGACTCTGACGCTTTCGCCACTGTCGAGGACCTTTACTAAGGTTCCGCGCGGAGTTGGCAGGCGTACAGGCCCCTGGAGCATCACCGAATATGTTCGCTGTTCAGAAGGACAAGGTTCCCCATGTATGAGTTCGCCTTCCTGGAAGCGGGCCTGCGTCGGCCCTTCAGTGACTTTCAGCTAGGGGTGTTTTCTTGGTTGCGCCTGGCACCCTCACAACTTCACCCAAATGCGATCGCTTTCGTGCGGGCCTACGAGCTCGTGTGTAAATACCCTAAGGTTGAGGCCATAGTCCCCCTCTTTTTCCGTATCTTCCACCTACAAAGACAGACTGTCGATGGTCGTCATAGCTAGGTGTCCTTTAAGCAACCGAGGAGGCTGTTTCGAGCATATCTGGACTCTGTCCGGAACTTCAAAACCCTGTGGTTCGTCGTCAAGCCCCTCACCCGTGTTGCCACTGACACATTGTACAATCGTATGACAGTAATGATGGAAGATGGTCGGCAGAAGGAGGTCCTTGAATCAAAGTGTCCCATGGAGTAGACGGAGGAGCACTTCGAAAAAGGGACAGACAGTTGTATCGTCAGTTCTGGAGCATTAAGCGAGGAAGACCAGCGGGCCTACCAAGAGTTAATCGATTTCCTCGCCGGTTTCACTTGTGCGAAGTTGGTGACTCCGGACGGAAACTTCAAACGCAATGACCGCGGAGAGTTCCTTACGGAGGCCCGGTTGATAAACACAAAGGCCCTCCTCGAGTGCGAAACCGAAAAGGAGGCTCTTCGGTTATTAGGTAGCGGGCATACCCTTGACTTCAGGGTCCCTCATCATTTCTACCATTGGTTTACTGATGTTTGCTTTCTTCTTATATTTGCAGGAACAATGTCGACCATGGAGGAGCGTGTGAAGAAGCTGGCTGCTACCCGAGGCTCGAAGAAGAGTGGAAAGGGGCGAGTCGAACAGGTTCGGCAGCAAGTGTAAGGCCCCAATTTGACACCCGGGGACTCGTCCAGCTCCCCACAATGCAGCTTGTCTCCCACTTTGCAGGGATCCCCGAAAAGGCAGTGGACCCTTGAACCCATGCATGTCGACCTCACTGGGAGCCCGCCTGATGGAAAATTCTTGTTTTTTCCCTGCTTTATGCAGTCCAACTTCTTCTCCAAGGCCAATTCCTCGACTGTTAGTGCTGCTGAGTCTAAGGCCATCCTGGGCGTTGATCAAGCGTCCAGGAGGAAAGCCTTGTCGGACGATCTGGCCGCAGTGATGCGGGTCTGCGCCACGACTTTTGTTTTGAATAATGAGACCTGCCCTTCTGCTGAGCTGACCAAACTGCAGAACAACTTTGCGTCAGTAAAGGCAAACATGAAGAAGCTGGCCGAGGACTTCTCCGAGTGTAAGAAACAGAACGAGGCTCAGGTCGAGCTCTACCGAGAGACGGAGAAGAAACTGAAGGATGCCGATGAGGAGAGGAAAACACTTTTGGCAAGAATCGCTGAGCTGGAGCAGGCTGTTAGACCTGCTGAAGAGGAAACTGAGGATGATAAGTTGCTGACCTCTCGGGCCGAATTGATCGCGAAGCTCATGCAGACTGAGCAGGATGTCCTTCAGGCTGTCGAGGTGGGCTTTGCTAACGCCATGAAGCAGCTCCGAATCGTGAACCCCGACGTTCAAATCATCACTGAAGGGACTGGCCCTTACCATGAGGTGGTCGAAGGTCAGATTATCCCATCGGCGTCCGAGGAGGATGATGATAATGAGACTATGGCGGACGGGCAGCCTGAGGACAACACTGTTGTTTAGCTTTTCTTTTGCCTATTTCGTTTGGCCTGCGTGCCAGTTTTTGTAATGACTTTTACTTGGCCTGCGCGCCATGGGCTTGTGATATTTTGTATGTACTTTCTGAATAATGTGCTTCTTCCCGATTCTATTATACTGTCTTTCGTTATCTGTGTATGTGTGTGTGATGTTTGTATGTTTGATGATATATCTGTTTCGTTTTTGTCTAAGTAGTTGGGGGTTTTGCTCGACTTCGTTGATCCTCGACAGTGCAGGGAACTGGTCGAGTGGTCGGAGCTGTATTCTGACCTTCGAGGAGGCTAAGAGCTCGATCGAGGTCTTAGCTTCATGGCGTGGGCTTCCCATCGCGAGTTAGGTGTCCTACCAAAATGGTAGGACAACGGTGGAGCTCGGTTGAGGTGTCCCCGCCGAATCAAGGGTCCTCGCGCACAAACAACGCGGGCCCTTGTCATTTTGTCTCGTGGGGAGTCGCACTTGTACCTTAGTGCGCCCTCGTAGTCGCGACGCAGATGGGTCGCAGGCAGTGTTTAACTGTAATACTGTTTAAGCTTTTCAGCATTCCATGATCGAGCAAGTTCCTCCCCGTGTAGATTTTTGAGGTAGTAGGCTCCTGTCCCCATTTTCGCGCGGACGCGGTAGGGGCCCTCCCAGTTCGCGGCGAGCCTGCCTTCTCGCGAATCTTTCTGGTTCCTTCGTAGGACGAGGGTCCCTGCCTGAAAATCGCGTTTAATAACTTTGTTGTTATAGCGTAAAGTTATCTTCTGTTTAAGTGAGGCTTCGTGGAGGGACGCGCCGACCTTATCTCTTCAACGAAATCGAGCTCCTTCCGGAGGGCCTCATCGTTCGTCTCCTCGTCGAGGGGAGACTCTGTTCTTCTCGATGGTTCCCTTATTTCCACAGGGATCACCGCCTCAGTTCCTTAGATTAATCAGAAGGGGGTCTCCCCGGTAGTGGAGTGCAGGGTTGTTCTGTAGGCCCAGAGGACATTGTGTAGTTCCTCGACCCATCTCTTCTTGGCTTCGTCCAGTCTCCGTTTCAGACCCCGCAGGATCACCCTATTTGCGGCTTCAGCCTGACCGTTTGTTTGTGGGTTCTCGACCGAGGTGAAGTGTTGCTTTGTGCCCAGCTTCGCGACGAAGTCCTGAACATTCTTATTAGTGAATTGTGTCCCGTTTTCAGTGACAATTTCCTGAGGCACGCCGAACCGGGCAAGTATGTTCCTCTTGTAGAAACGTAGTATGTTGTGGGCCGTAATTTTGGCCAGGGCTTCAGCCTCGATCCACTTCGTGAAATAATTAACACCGACGATCAGGTACTTGTTTTGGTACGACCCCACGACGAAGGGCCCGAGGATATCCATCCCCCACCATACAAACGGCCACGGGGACGAGAGCGTTTTGAGCTTACTGGGCGGGGCTAGGTGTATGTCCCTGTGTCGTTGGCATCTTTCGCACTTCTTGACGTGTTCCTTGGCGTCCTACTGCATGGTGGGCCAGTAGTACCCTGCTCGTAACGCTTTGTGGGCTAGTGACCGTTCGCCGAGGTGTTGCGCGTTAATCCCCTCATGGATCTCCTGGAGTATGCTGGGGACCTTGGACTCCTCGACACACCTAAGAAGAAGGATCGAGAAGCCACGCCGATATAATTTGTCTTCGATGATTGTATAAGAGCAGGCACGTCTCCTAACAACTCCGGCGTCTTTAGGGTTGTTGGGTAGCTTCCCCGTGCTGAGGTACTCTTACACCAGGGTCATCCAACTATGGTTGTCTCCAATGGCGTTCACATCAGCCGCGGGGACTATTTTCTCGATGCTCGGACGCGATAGCACCTCCTGAATGACAGATTTGTTCCCTCTTTTCTTCTTTGTGCTTGCGAGTTTCGATAGAACGTCCGCTCGAGTATTGTGTTCGCGGGGGACGTGATTCACTTCCGCTGAGGAGAACTTTTTCATCGTTTCCTTCACCAGAGCCAAGTATTCAATGAGGTTGTCGTTCTTGGCTTGGTATTCTCCCCGTACCTGGGAGGCCACGAGCTGGAAGTCGGTGAATATTTTGACCTCTTTGGCACCGAGGTCCTCAGTTAAGCCTAACCCGGCAAGGAAAGCCTCGTACTCGGCCTGATTGTTAGATGTCGGGAAAGAAAACGTGAGGGAGACTTCGATCAAGATACCTTCCCCGTTTTCAAGGATGATGCCCGCTCCGCTACCTGTCAAACTGGATGCCTCGTCGACGTAGATCGTCCACTTTTGGGATCCGTTGGTCGAAGGTTCTGGGAGGGTCATTTCTGCCACGAAGTCGGCCAGCACCTCAGCTTTCAGGGCCTTTCTACCCTTATATTGGATGTTAAACTCGACGAGTTCGAGCGACCATCTAAGCATCCTCCCCGCCATATATGGCCGGCCGAGGAGTTGTCTCATGGGTTACTCAGTCCTCACCGCGATCGTGTGGGCCAAGAAGTAATGTCGCAGTCTTCTGGCTGCGGTGACGAGAGCCAGAGCGACCTTTTCGATCTGCTGGTACCTAAGTTCCAGACCTTGGAGGGCTTTGCTGGTGAAGTAAATCGACTTCTGTCTGTTGGGGGTTTCTCGGATTAGGACTGCGCTGACTGCTTCGCTCGTGATGGCGAGGTATAGGAATAACGCCTCCCCGCTCTCTAGTCGCGAGAGAACTGGGGGTTGCGAAAGGACTTATTTGAGGTGGAGGAGCGCTTGCTCGCATTCCTCGGTCCATTCGAACGTGGCTTTCTAGCGTAGAAGCTTGAAAAATGGGAGTGCGTACTGTGCCGATTTGGCCATGAAGCGGGAAAGCGAGGTCAGCATCCCGTTCAGCGATTGTATCGATTTCTTCGAGTTCGGTGTCGAGATCTCGGAGAATGCCCTGAACTTGTCAGGGTTTGCCTCGATTCCTCGCTCTGTGAGGTAGAAACCGAGGAACTTGCCCGCCCGGACGCGGAAGGTGCATTTCTCGGGGTTGAACCTCATCCTGCATTTCCTCGCCATGTAAAAGACCTTTTTGAGATGAGCCATGTGGTCGACTTCTTCCGCATATTTGACGATCATGTCGTCTATGTAGACCTCGAGCATGTCGCCGATCTCTCCCCGAAAGACTTTGTTCATCATTCGCTGGTAGAACACGCCGACGTTCTTCAGGCCGAAGGGCATCATGTTGTAGTAGTAATTGCCCGACTCGGTCATGAAGGCGGTTTGCTCCTTGTTAGCCTTGTCCATGGGGATTTGATTGTACCCCGAGTAGGCATCCATGAAGGACAATAGTTTGAAACCTGTAGAATTGTCGACCAGCTGGTCGATGTTAGGCAAATGATAAGAATCTTTCGGGCACGTCCAGTTAAGATCAGTATAGTCAACACACATCCTCCATTTTCCATTATTTTTCTTAACAAGTACAACGTTGGACAGCCAGGTTGTGTACCTGGCCTCCGAAATGAAATTTGCCTCTAAGAGGTCTTTTACAGCTTTTTCAACAGCCTCCGCTTTCTCGGGAGACTGCCTATGCCTACGTTGCACTATAGCCCTAGCGGATGGATCTACAGGCCACCTCTGGGTCGAGGCCGGGCATATCCGACGCGCTCCATGTGAACAAATCAGCGTTCTCCCGGAGACATGCTTTCAACTGCTTCTTCGCCAGGTCGGGGAGCCCGGGTACCAATCTTCACGTTCCTATCTGGACCGTCTCCAAGGGCGACGAGCTCAAATTCTCCGTCCGGGATGGGGCACGTTGGGTGGAGAGGCTGCTCGTTGACTTCAGCAGGGAGGTCGTTGTCCGCTGCTCCTTCTTCTTCCTGCTCGTCGGGGAAATGACTGTCGTGGTCCACCGCGTTGACGCGCGGGAGTGGCTTCTGCTCTGCGTCTGGGGTTGACTTCTCTTCGGTCTTGGGCTTGACGTTGATCGAGCTCAGACCCTTGGTTGCATCCTCGAAGCACCTCCTCGCAGCTTTGATATCTCCGTGGATGGTGACGACCCGACCTCGGGTGGTGTAGTATTTCATCTTTAGATGCACTGTAGATGGTACCGCCGTGAGCTCGGCCAGAGTCGTCCTCCCCAGGCTGCACTGGTACAAGGAAGGACAGTCCACTACCAGAAAGTGGGTCTTGACTTGTCGGGCAGTGTCATCACTCCCGAAGGTGACCATCAGCTCAACATAACCCCATGGCCTGGTGGTCGTGCCGTTGAAACCCTGGAGATCTGAGCCCACGTAGGGGGTCAGATGCCTTTCATCAAGCTGGAGAGTCTCGAAGAGGTGGGCGTACATGATGTCCACCGAACTCCCTTGGTCGACCAGGATTTTACGGACGTCAAAGTTTGCCATCTGCGCTCGGATTAGGAGAGGGATGGTGGAGTTGGGCGCACCACCTGGCAATTCCTCGAGGTAGAAGGTGATGAGGTTCGACTTCCCTTACACCTTCTCAAAGGTGGAAGTCTGTGTCGAGCTCGTGGATTCTTGTTCGTCAAACTTCTACTTGATTGACCCGACGAAGACCTTGTTAAAGCCCCCGCTGGATATAACCATTGCCGTGGGGAAACTTTCCCACGGGCTGCGAGTGGTCACAGGGTCCTCGGGGGAAAGACTCTCCCACGGGCAATGGGTGATCGCGGGGATCTCGGTCTCGTCGGGGACGTAGAAGTCCTCCGGTCTGGTGATGCTCAGGGCGACTTGCAGTCCGCCCTCTCTGGTGGAAGGGGTCGTCTCCTCGACCCTTTGTGTTTCCCGGACATCCTGTCTGGGGGGGTCATTCCTCCTTGTATACTGCTTGAGGTGTCCCTCTTTGATCAGAATTTCTATCGCATCCTTGAGGTGGATGCAGTCCTCGGTGACATGCCCATGGCTCCTATGGAACCTGAAGTATTTGGACTTGTCAACGTTGCCTTTGGGGGGTGTCGGCTTCGGAAAGAGGACACCTCATTTCTGGAATTCCGAGTTGGCGCACTCGGCCAGAATTCGTTCGCGGGGAGCAGTGAGTGGGGTGTACTCCGTAAACCGGCCAACTGGGCTTCTCGATTCACGAGAGTCCCTGGGACGGTCTTCTCTTCTTCTATCACCCCCTCATCAGGGAGCGGTAGAGTCTTCTTGCCTGGAGTTTCGGGGGCCCTCTTGGTGTCGCGAGTTGTGGGCACAGTGGGCAGGCTCAGTCTCCTCGTACTGAATGTATGCTTGGGCCTTGTGGAGTAGATCTTCCAAGTTGCGGGGCTTCTGGATGCCCACAGCTTTGGCAAACTCAGTGCGAGGTCATAATCCTCGCTCGATCAGGAACTTCTTCATGTCGTCGGTAGTGGCTACCTCGACGGCTTCCCAGTTGAATCTCTCGATGTAATCTCTGAGAGATTCGTCCCTCCCTTGAAGGGTGGCTTCCAGGGAGGCCACCGTCTTTGGGTGGCATCGAGATGTAGTGAAATGTCTGGAGAACTGTCTCTTCAGTTGCTTCCAAGCACTGATGGACTCCGGTGCGAGGCATTTGTACCAAGTCATGGCACCTTTTCGGATAGTGGTCAGGAAGAGCCTGCACTTGATAGCTCCCCGGAAATTCTTGTAGTCGAGCATAGCCTCGAAGCTCTCGACATGGTCGTCCGGGTCAGCAGTGTCGTCGTACGTCGCCAAAGGTGGGGGCTTCTCCATCCCGACGGGTATAGGCGTATCCATAATCTCTTTGGACAGGGGGGTACGCTGGTCGTCTTCGTCACTCCTAACTGGTGACTGCAAAGGGGAGTGATCGCCACGACCGCGCCTGTGTCGTCGGGAGGGACTCCTTGGGCGGCTCTTCAGCATTTCGCCGTCAGCTTTGCTCCTCTTTTGGACAGGGCAGCGTTGTTGTTCCTTCCGAGGAGGGGAGCGATTGCGCTTCTGGGCGACCACAGGCTGGAGTCGATCCAGGCGCGGGCGGCGTCCTGTAGGTTGGGGGAAGGACTCCGAGAGTCGTCTTGTCCTATCCTCCGCGGGGGAGGAGAAGGGCTGTGAGATGTGGGACGGCGATGTCTCTGCGGGGGAGAGCGTCGTTGTCGCCCCCTTTCGAGAGCTTCAATCTGCATGTTCTGCTGGGAGATCAATAGGTTGGTCTAATTGACCAGTGTAAATAGGGAAACCGTGTTTGGGTCAGCATTTGGTGGTGGGGGGATTGGTAGACAGCTGGGGTGCTGTCATGTTGGGCGACATTATATGTCGCATCGTCGTCGGAGGGGGAGGCAGTACACTCATCCCTCTCGTCGCCTTCTTCGATGTTAACGACCATATTGTCCTCGTGGTCGTCTCCGTTGTTGAACTGTGCGAAGTCGGTGTCCGGAGTCTTGACCTCAGGTTGAGTGTTGGCCATGATTTTCAGAAAATGGAAGTTGCTCTGGTTTTACAAAGAGAAAACGAAGAAGCAAAGGCTCTCACAGACGGCACCACTGATCGTACCTGATCAGAAAGGAGATTAGTGTCCAGCCAACGTCGTGAGCTCTGCTACTCCAGTGGTGATGAGACGGTGGGGGGGGGGGGGGTGTACCTGCAAGGTACTCCGATGCCAAAGTTAGGAATGGAGCAAGCAAGTACAGAAAGTGAGAGTAGGAATGAGAATAGAATAATCCCACCTGACCCTCTCATGAGAGAGGGTATTTATATTGTGCCCCCAGCGCTGGGCCAACGGTCGTCTGCACTGGGTTAGGTTGCTAGGCCCAATGCAGATAACTGTCAGGGCTTACGTGGCGTAGGGAAGACCAGCACGTGGTCTTCGCCCTGGAGTAACTGTCCCGAGTTTTCCGAAGAGTGGGCAGACCGACTCCTTCGGAGGTGGGTAGTTACCTGACGACGTGTCCGCGCGAGAGGAGCATGTGGAGTACGTGGGGGAGAGGCATGACCTCTCCCCGGGATATGTGATATCTGCTAGACGGTAAGGCCATTGAGTGTGCCCGACAAGGGAGTGAATTGGTCCATATTGGGACTCACATCGCAGTAGTGGGTTGGACCTGCCTGACGGATGGAGTAACGTTGAACGGGTTGGGTAGCTAATGGGTGGGCATGTGAAGAGAATTTAATTTTTCAACCCCACGCGCTTTATTTTGAAGCACTAACAATGACTATTTCAATTAATCTAAAAATGTACAAGCAATGGCGAGTTCTTTTGTGGAGGCACAAACTAAAACAATTAGTCATCATCTAAAAATGAAGGGGGAGACGGCGGGGTTCCTTTTTGGTGTGTGTAAAACACACATGTAGGTCAAATAAATTGCAAACTAGAGAATAAATGGGACCGTTAGTAAAATAATATTCTCAAATCACATGACTACTTGACAATTGATTTGTTCTATCTTTTAAGATTCATTATATAGAGTCCATATGGTAAGACATAGAAAAGAGCTTTTAGCTTATAGCTTTTAGCTTTTCAGTTCATTTTAATAAAAAAGTTATGTTTGATAACTATATTTTAACTTTTAGCTTTTTTACTAGCTTTTAGATTTTTTTTCAAAAGCTATTTGAAGTAGCTTTTGAGCTTATAGTTTTTAGCTTATGACATTTTCTTCCATTTATACCCTCGCTATTTTATCAAAAACTCATTTTTATCTTTTATATTATTATGATTTAAATTAAAATATTTGTGTTTTATTTGAGGGAATACAAAATGTTAGTCATTATTTTTACCAACAAATCCACGATGCAATTCATCTTCCATTTTATTATCAATGGAATATTTTGGTTCATTACATTGAATTGTTTTTTATTATTTTTAAATTATTATTTTAAGTATTTATTACTTGAATTTTTACTATTAATGTATTATTTTTATAAATATTATGTTGTATTATTGAATATATTTGTTTGTTATAGATATATCATAGATTTTTAGAGGAGAAAAAAGAGAAGGAAATATATATTTTATTGAAATATAAGATCAAATTACAATATTATTATTTTAAATATTTAAATTTTATTACAAAATTATATATAAGTGTTTAATATATTTTTGGGTTATTTTTAATTTTATAATTTTATTTTAAATGTTTTGCATTTGATTTTAAACATGTTTATTTTTATTGAATAAAAAATAATTTAATAAATAAGATCACTAATTTTTTAATTAAGAATGTCCTTTTATGTCATTTTATATTTATCAGCTAATGTAAAGACTAATTTACCAAACACTCAAATTAGTTTATCAGCGATAAGTCATCAGCTATAAACTACCAGTCATCAGCTATAAACTATCAACTATTAGTCATCAGCTACCAGCTAGCTTATCAGCTAGTTTTACTAAACAGAGCCATAATACTACCTTCGTCTTATAATAAATATCTTTTTTGAGTTGTACGCGGTTTTTAAGAAAATTATTAAATGTATTGATTTTAATGATAAAATTGGTATTTTTTTACTAAAATACCCTTATTTATTATATTTAGTGGAGAAGTTGAAAAACGTAAAAGTTAATGAATAGGGATATAGTAGTGGAAAAAAATAATAAATGTTATATTGGTATTCTAAAGAAACACTTATTTTGAGACATGAAAAAGTACAAATGAAACACTTTTTATGAGACAGAGGAAATATTAGTCAATATTTATCGGAAGAAGTGTCGTTAACTTAGTCGAAGTGATGAGTCATTAGATTATTGATTGAAATAATGAAATATTAGTGGAATCACATAAGTTAACGTATTTGTTGTACAAGAGTAAATCAGTGCAGAGCAAATTTATAAACACATTTTATATTAAACATATTATATTTTCAGAGTATATTAATGTGTCTATTGTATGCAGTAATGAGTTTTCATTCTTTGTTTATTATAGGCTCTGTTTGGTAAAACTAGCTGGTAGCTGGTAGCTGGTAGCTGTTAGCTGGTAGCTGATAGTTGATAATTTATAGCTGATGGCTGGTAGCTGATAAGTTAATTTGAGTGTTTGGTAAATTAGCTGTTACACTAGCTGATAATTACAAAATGACATAAAAAGGACATTTTAATTAAGAAATTGGTGATTTTATTATCTTGTTATATCATATTATTAAATTAATTTTTATTATAAAAATAAATGTATTAATAACAAAATACAAAACAATGTTAATATATATGAAAAATTGAATATATCATCAAAATATATAAATTTGTATATAAATTTTATGAGCTTTGCTATTTTGTATGAATATATTGACAACGAAATTCAATGAATAAAAGAACCAGCAAATCATACATGAATTACAGATATTTTATAAAGTCATTTATGAAGACATAAAAGTAAAATTAATCCTAATAACTACGATTCTTAATGTGGTTAACTCATTCTTTCGTAAAATATAATTTTTTTCTTTCTAATTTTATAATGAAATTTAATAAAATATGTGAAATAATAACATTGTATTTTTGAATTTATTTATATTAATCTAAAATAATAACAAAAACAAGTTTATTGTCTAATATTTTAAATTTCATTGATTTTCCTCCAATGTTTCACTAACTTGAGAATTATCAACAGTATTTCTAAATTAATTATATAATTTACATTTATTAAATAAAAATAATGTTTAATAAAATAAAAAAATTAGTAAAAATTTTCTATAACATTTTTCAAAATCTCTCTAAATTCAATCTTTTAAAATTAATTTTTTAATATATATATATATATATATATATATATATATATATATATATATATATATTTAAAATAATAAGGGTATAATTGGAATAAAAAGTCATAAGCTAAAAGCTACTTTAAATAGCTTTTGAAAAAAAAACTAAAAGCTAGTTAAAAAGCTAAAAGCTAAATGCAGTTACCAAACAGAGCTTTTTAATAAAAATGAGCTGAAAAGCTAAAAGCTACAAGCTAAAAGCTCTTTTTCTGGTGTTACCAAACAGACTCATAGTATATTAAGGGTGTATTTGCTTCGACTTTCAAACCACGTTAAAAGTTACAAAAATCATCAAAATCAAAACTAACTGGGATCATTCAACACATAAATACTTTGTATTGGAAAATTTAAGACTATGTTCGGCTTGATAGAGTAGATCAGAGGAGAAGAATGGAACTTAATGGAATGTAGTGGAACCCATTATTTGAGTATTTTTGATAATTTGATGGAATAGAACATAACTAATTGGTTCATTCATCACATATCACCAATCTAAACGTATACAGAAACAAGACATAAAACAAAAGGACTGTAGTAGAACCTGTTGTGTATTAATGTCAACACTAGACAGCCAACATCCAAATCCAGAATGTGAATGGTACTAACCAACAACCATCTATGGTCTGTCAATCAATAACAAACCTAAATAAATTCATGAATCTAACCAAACACAAAGAACACATAAAAAAAACTTCAAAAACAAAACAAAATTATGTCCAGTTTGTTTGAGCATATCAAGCATATTAGTCTAAAAGACATGATCAACAGCTTCAACACTAACACCAGTTCCACTCCGTGGCAATGCAAACACATTGGATAGGTCATGATTTGATTAGGTTAAAAAGGTAAATTTTCAGTGAGATTTTTGAAGGTGAAGAAAAGAGGGATAGAGGAATAAGAACTATTGTTACTAGATCTCTTTAACATTTCTACTAAGGAAGAAACAAAAATTATTAAAAAGTTAAGATATTTGTAGTTGAAATCATTTTTAAAATAAAAAACAGTTATTAAAAAAATTATTTAAAACAAATTTTTAATTGAAACATTTTTTAACAGAAGTGGTACGACATGCATTACAGCAATAGCCACCAATACAGCTTTGTAACTTCCTCACTTTTTCACAAAGTTCATTTTATAACCAAATATTTCACTTTTTCAATCAATATTAGCAGTGTGCGACTAGCAGTATAACACATTGGATTTTTTAAAGTTAACTGAATAGAGCAAAATATATTTAACAAATTTAGACACATAACTTTTAACATAAGTAATAGTTGATTTAGAGACAAAAATATTTTGTTTTTAAATTTACTTGATTTACTGTCTAAAGTAGAACTCATTATAAGTAAATTCATAAGTTAAATTATTTATTATATTTTCTTTATGGTTTATTATGGAACAAAAGTGGATTTTTTCCTCTTTTAGAGAGTCATCAAATAAATCTATTTAGTTGTCATTCCATATAATATAGGCTCTTTCTAATCCTTTTTAGGTCTTTTGCATCTTCTATATTTTATTTGATTATGCGGTCATTATGGTTTTATGTGATCTTTCTTTCTGCAATAGAAGCATGTTGGTATAAAGGTTGATTTTCTTTTACTATGCTTGTGTCCATTTAGAGGATGCATTTCGCACCTTGGAAATTATTTAGATTTTTGAAATATAATATACATGTGTTCATCACTTTCACTTTGACAATCTTCATTTTCTAATTTCAGATTTTTGACATCCATGACTTTTAGTTTAAGACGTTTCTTTTTCTCATCACCTTCTTCATTCTCAGTTAGTCTTTTTAATTCCATTTTATGTTCCTGCAATTTTCTAAACAAGGTATACACATTTATAGATGATAAATCTATAGATTCATAAATTGCATTGATTTAAAGTTTCCAACTGTGGTTTAGACATCTAAGAACTTTGTTAATTAAATCTTCATTTGAAATTTTTAACCAAAGTTGTTAAGTGATTAACAAGAAAAATAAACAATTTTTCCATATCTTGAATATTCTCCTTAGATTTTGTTTCGCACAGGAACCATAATTTATCGTTGAAGGATGGATGTGGATCGCAACTGTAACTCCTCGGATTTTTATCCAAGACATGACTCCAAATATTTTATTAATACGTGTTTAAACAAATTAAAAGGTTTTGAAATTAACTATACTTAATGATAATTCAAATTCATAAGCGGTAAATCACCGCAAGTCCAATTCATTTGAAGGAAAATAAACAAATAACTTAAAACATAATGCTATCAACTTATAAACTACTAAAATCTTTTTATTTTGAAAACCCTTCTTCCTCATGATCACGTGACAAGCACACATCAGTCAATCTTGACACTCCTTACTTGTACCTAAAATGTTGGTATAAGGGTCAGTTTCCATCAACCACAATCCATGTAAAAAATAAACTAAACGATAGTTAAAAATCAGACAAATATAAATATACATTTCATGCCCAAGAGAAATAAATAAAAGAAAATTCACCAAAATTATTAATATCGTACTGTAGTCATCACGTCATACACAAAAAGTAATCAACTCAAGACTAACGACAACAACAACCACCAAATGTTATATGCAAGAATGTGCATGCTCTTAAACTACATAATCCGAATATAATCAGCCTGCTACTAAGGCACCACACAGAATTCATCTCATATCAATGAGGAAAATAACTCGCCAATAAGGCACCACAAAGAAATGCATATGCCATGACATGCATGATGAAAATACCATAGAATTACCCGCCACCAAGACAATCACAAAATGCACATGACATTAAAATCAAATCCCGCCACTGAGGCAATCACCAACCAAAAGTAAAACTTATTCCTGCTCACTTAAATTTAAAACTACAATTTATTTAATTAATTTAATATTTTCATCTTATATACCACATTCATATAAATGAATTTTCATTTTACTATGACATATTGTTCATTTGGTGGAGTCCCCATTTTTGTTCCGGTCCAATTCACACATACATTTATATTACCAATACATATACCTTAACATATTGTATCGAAGCTCAAGTGCACAATCAAGATGATATATTAGTTAATTTGATGACGTTATGTATCAAAAGCAAACAAAGAATTCCATTGAAATCCTACTTAATATGGTACCACACTGTACCAACATCAATATAGACTCAAAATTTGATGACAAGGGGAGCTAGAGTTTTGGAAGGACTAATTTAATATGTTGTGAATTAGGATGCCGAAATAATAAAGTATATTTGATTTCTTTAACATCAAGAAATTCACAAGGGTAGAAAAAAGGAAAAACTTGAACAAACACACGAAACCCTATTAGGGTTCACAAAGGAAGAGAAAAGAGGAAGAAGAATAGAGAATTTGTTAAATCTGTTTTACTATTCACTTTCTCAATAGGATTCAAAGATTACAAGTGAATACCAACAATTAACCTCTCTCAAGCTAATAAGGATTTTCCACACCTTATGAAGAGAGACTAGTATGCTATTTATAATAAACCTAACATACTAGACTAATGGGCTTTTTAATAATTACCCATTACAAGCTAACTTAGGGTACAAGCTAAGTTAAACAATTGGATCCATAGCACAAAGCCCAATTCGATCGCCTACATACTAGAACACAATTCGACTACAGCATGTAGGTCTTCGACAACAGCATGTGACCGGACTTCAACGACATGCTAAAACTAGAGTTCGATCCAATATCTCACAAATCTCCACCTTGGAACAAACTCTATAACATCAAGGAACAAACTAGCTTTCTTCATGCAGCTTTATTAACTGCATACAGTGGAAAAACTTGCAACTAGACAATGTCTTGGTGATCATATCAGCAGCATTATGATCTGTCGAAACCTTCAGCAATTGGACTTCTCCATGCTCAATTACCCCTCTGATGAAATGCAGCCTCACATCAATGTGTTTGGTTTGCTCATGATAGGTTGAATTCTTCGACAGGTGTATTTCACTTGGACTATCACATTTAACTGTGATAACTGGACCTTGAAGTTTCAGCTCCTTTGCAAAACCCTTAAGCCACAATGATTCCTTCACAGCTTCAGTTAGGGCAATATATTCCGCTTCAGTGGTTGATAAGGCAACAACCTTCTAAAATGTTGCTTTCCAACTGATTGTTGTCCCAAACATAGTAAACACATATCCAGAAATAGATTTTCTGGAATCCATACAACCTGCATAATCAGAGTCGACATATCCTTTGATTGCTGCTTTACTATCTTCACCCAAGGCTCCACCATAAATTAGGACTCTATTCAGAGACCCATTTATGTACCTTAAAATCCACTCCAATGCTTGCCAGTAAGCCTTTCCAGGATTTGCCGTGTACCTGCTTACAAGACTTACTGCATATATCATGTCAGGTCTAGTACATACCATATCATACATCAAAGAACCCGCTATATTAGCATATGGAATATTATTCATATAAGCTCTTTTGACATCAGTACTGAGACAGTGATCTATACTTAGCTTGAATTGAGGGTTTGACAGAGTCACAACAGGCTTTGAATTCGACATACCATACTTTTCAAGAATCTTCCGTAGGTATGCCTATTGAGATAAGCATAATTTCGACTATTTTCTATCTCTTCGAATGTCAATCCCAAGAATCCTTGACGCAACTCCCAGATCCTTCATGTCGAACTCCTTATTTAGTTTATCCTTCACCCTCATTACATCTTCGACATTATTGCTTGCTATTAGAATATCATCCACATAGAGCAACAAAATAACAAATGAATTACCAGTTCGAAATCTGAAGTAAACACAGTGGTTGAACTGACTTCTAATAAAACTTATGCATGCCATGAACTTGTCGAATATCCTATTCCACTGTTGAGGAGATTGTTTCAGTCTATATAAAGATCTCTTCAGCTTGCACACATAATCTTCCTTCCCCTTTTCGACATACCCTTCAGGTTGCCTCATCAGGATTGTTTCATCTAGATCATCATACAAGAACGTAGTCTTCACATCCATCTGTTCTAATTCAAGATCAAACTGTGCCACCATGGCAAGCAACATTCAAATGGACATGTGCTTCACAACAGGAGAGAACACGTCATTGAAGTCGACACCTTCTTTCTGAGTGAACCCCCTAGCGACAAATCTTGCCTTGTATCTCTTCGATGCCACTCCTTTGATTCCTTCCTTAATTTTGAAAATCCATTTACAGTTGACTAACCTGGCTCCAACAAGCTTCTTGATTAGTTCCGATGTGTTGTTATCATGAAATGATTTCATCTCATCATCCATGGCCTTCAGCCATTTAGTCTTCTTTCGACTCCTCATAACTTACTTATAGTCTCTAGGTTCTTCGTCGAGAACCTCACTTGCAGAGATTAAGGCATAAGCTATAAGATCTGCATACCCAAGTCTTTGAGGTGGCTTAATGACTCTCCTCGACCTGTCTCTTGCTAGCAGGTAGTCATTATCAGTCTCCTCATCTTCGACAGCATCTTCTGCTTCTTCTTTGACTTCATCTGGGATACACAATTTAGCATCAACATGCTCCACCTCAACAGAAATTTCTCCCTATTTCAGCTCTTCGTCAGCATCATCAGTTGTTTTGAAAGCCATCCTGGCTTCATTGAAAACTACATCTCGACTGGTGATGCACCTCTTGTGACCTGGCTCTAGGCACTATAACCTATAAGCTTTGACTCCTTCAGGGTATCCCATGAACATGCATTTCAGAGCTCTAGGTTCGACCTTATCTTTCCTAATATGAGCATAGGCCATGCATCCAAACACTCTCAGTCTGTCCAGACTAGGTGGATGTCCCGACCAAACTTCTTCAGGTGTCTTCATATCTAACGCAGTCGAAGGATATTTGTTTATCAGATATGTTGTTGTCGAAACAGCCTCAACCCAAAACACCTTCTTTAATCCAACACTAGTCAACATGCATCTAACTCTTTCCAAAATAGTTTGATTAAACCTCTCTGCCAAACCATTTTGTTGTAGAGTACCTGCAGTAGTTTTGTGCCTTTGAAATGCCTCATTGCAAAATTCAAGGCCATTGTCGGCTCTTAACCTTTTGACCTTTCTGCCAATCTGATTTTCGACCAGAGTCTTCCAACCTTTGAAATTCTCAAAAGTTTCATCCTTAGTCTTCTGGATGAATACCCACAACTTTCTGGAATAATCATCAACTATGGATAGAAAATAACTTGCTCCTGAATGTGATGGACACCTTGCAAACCCCCAAAGATCAACATGGATGTAATCAAGGGATCCATGAGTTCTTTGTTTGCCTTTGTTAAACTTCACTCTACAAGATTTTCCAAGTACACAGGGTTCACAAAATTTCAGCTTTTCGACTTTGTCTCCTCCAAGCAGATTTTGTTTCCCCAATTCGACTAGACCCCTTTCACTGACATGGCCCAATCTCATGTGCCAAATTTCTGTTTTCGACAAAGGTTTCGTGGATACAACATTTGTCGAACCACTTACAACTTCAGCCTCAAGGGTATACAAGTCTTATTTCTTCACGTCTCTCAAGACTTCCTTTGACCCCTTCATGACTCTTAGGATACTTTTATCTCCTTGAAAAACATATCCCTTTTTGTCGAATTCACCGAGAGAAACCAAATTTCTCTTCAAATCTGGTACATACCTGACTTCAGCCAATAACCTTATTGACTCATCATGGAGCTTGAATCTCACAGATCCAATACCTACAATTTTGCAAGCTTTGTTGTTTCCCAGCAAGAGTGATCCACCATCTTGATCACATAGCTCCTCGAACAATTCTCTGTTTAGAGTCATGCGCCAAGTGCAACCTGAATACATAATCCACTCTTATCTTGAGTCGGTGCTTGAAACCACAAGGACATCAGATGAGTCGAAGTCATCTTGAACAATGGTTGCGTTGCCATTATCCTTACCTCCATGATCTTTCAGGCGTTCAGGGCACACCTTTCTTGTGTGACCATCCTTCTTACAATGATAACATCGAATACCAGATGCTTCGCCACTATAAGACTTCATGTGACTTTTACCTTTCTTCTTGTCGAACTTGCCATCTTTTTGCAAGAATTTTCCCTTAACGGCCAAACTTTCACCAACCGTCGAAGGTTTATGCTCCTTTCGTTCGTTCAGGTCCTTAGAATACAAGGTTGATTAAACTTCTTCAAAGGTCAGGGACTCCCTTCCATACAAGAGAGTTTCTTTGAAGTGAGCATGTGTTCTGGGCAAAGCACACAACAACAACAGTGTTTGATCTTCGTCATCGATCTTCACATCAATATTTTTAAGATCAAGAATCAGCTTGTTGAACATATCCAACTGCTCAGCCAAAACTTTGTCTTCACTCCTCTTGAATGAATACAAAGGTTGCTTCAGGTAGAGTCGATTCACCAGAGATTTGGTCATGTACAAACTTTCAAGTTTCAACCATAACCCCGATGCCGTAGTCTCCTTTGATACCTGTCGAAGAACCTTATCACCAAGGCTCAACAATATTGCGCTGTGGGTTTTCTCTATCATGGCCGTCTTTTCTTTTTCCATTAACGATGCATCCATGGATATCTATCCCTTCAACACTTCCAAATAACCCTGCTGAACCAGTAGGGCTTTCATCTTCAAACGCCACAGACCGAAATCGTTCACTCTGGTGAACTTTTCAATCTCATACTTTGTTGAAGGCATCTTCTCCACTCTCACCGCACCAATTTGTTGTGAATTAGGATGCCGGAATAACAAAGTATATTTGGTTTCTTGAACACCAAGAAATCCACAAGGGTAGAAAAGAAGGAAAAACTTGAACAAACACACAAAACCCTATTAGGGTTCACAAAGGAAGAGAAAAGAGGAAGAAGAATAGAGAATTGGTTAAATCTGTTTTACTATTCACTTTCTCAATAGGGTTCAAAGATTACAAGTGAATGCCAATAATTAACCTCTCTCAAGCTAATATGGATTTTCTACACCTTATGAAGAGAGACTAGTATGTTATTTATAATAAATAATTGGATCCATAACACAAGGCCTAATTTGATCTCCTACATACTAGAGCACAATTCGACTACAGCATGTAGGTCTTCGACAACAGCATGTGAGCGTGTGAGGGCAAGGTGTCTTTCACTTGATCTTTATTTTAATGATGTCAAAACATGTACTAGCGCTTAGTTTGTAATTTGGACGGTATCATCTCATCATTGTCGGCATTCTTATTTCCCAAACATATAGGAAGAGTCTTGCATATCCATTACGTGTGTGTGTGATCATGGTATTAGTATTAGGTATGCATAAACAGTGCCTAAGTTGATGAAAACGTGTGGAAAAATCAATTTTTAGAAGTTTTTGAAGCTTGAGTCGACCTAACCTAAGTTATGGTCGACTCATGAAATTTTGACAATTGTTGATTTTTGCTCAGGTTAGCGCACGCTGACCCTACGGTCGACGCATGCTATGGTCATTTCTCATTCTGCATTTTCTTCAGCCATGCGTCGATGCATGACCCCTGTAGCGGTCGACGCATGGTATGCCAACATGCGCAGATGTGCCCACGGGTCAGCGCAGGCTGACCCTCATTAATGTTTGGTCGACCGTTCGCTGCATGCGCATTATTTTTTTGGTTTTCTTAAGTTTCAAAATGATGTTATGATTTGTAGTTGGTCCTAACATCATATAAATACTTGGTTCCTCATTTTTTACAAAACAACAAGAAAGTGAAAGATATACATTGAAACTTTTCTCTCATCACCTTCATCTTCATTCTTGTATCTTTTCAACAAATACACATAACCATTTTTGTTGATTCTTTGCATCATGAGGTGATAACGTCTGAACATAGAATTGTTGCTTGTTTGGGGTGAGTGTTTCAGCGGGTTTTTTCTTGAATAAAACCTTTAGGGTTTTGTCCTCCAAGATCAATTGGATTTGGGGGTTTTTGGATCAGATCTTGTGTGCATTTAATTCAGCTGAGCGAAGGTGATCAAAGAATAGTGGGTTTTGTCGATCTAGTAGCGTTAACCATATGATTGTACAATAAGGTTTGGGGATCGAACTTTGTAAGGATCGGAATCAGCCGAGTGAAGGTGATTGAAGACCGGTGTGTTCTTGCAATCTAGTAACGGTAAACTGAGGTTCATCCAACAAGTTCGAGGCACTTGATTCGACTAGAATCAAGGGAAGAGAAGACAGAGTATCTGCATCAACGAAGTTTCTTGAGTGTGTAATAGCTAAGTTTTCTCTTGTAAAAACAATTTGCAAACAAGATTATATATATCTCAATTCTAGATTTAGAATTGGGGGCAGACGTACCCGAAGCGAGGACGAAAGGGGAACTTCCTAATCAAATCTGGTTTCGTTTCTCTTTCCCTATCTCATTTAATTTTCGAACTGTTTACGCTTGTGATCGTTCAATTGATCGACAAAAATTTTGGTATAATTTAGTGCAGAAAAACTAATTTGAAAACCATTGCACAATCATTTTGGAGTGTGCTTAGTGAAAATTCTGCATCAACTATCATAGAAGGTTTAGCTTGGAGTTTTATACACTCCAAGTGCTCGATAAATTGAACGTTTGCAAGGTGTTTGATATATTGTCAAGTTTGGTTTAATTTTTTTACTGTTCATTGGAGATTGCACCGTATTAAGTGATGTTGGTAAATTGATTAATAGTTAAGTTGCGATTCAATTTTTTTCATCGAGCCTTTCGTTCCATTTGGCTTACGTATATCTGATTCTTCTAGTAACTCGGTTCGTGTAGACGAATTATCCTCGGCCACTTCCGCAAAATATTTTTAAAAACAAATTTTAGCGCCGACTCGCATTTAAAAAGAAGTGATCTATTCAACCCCCCTTCTAGATCAATTGTTGTCGTCTAACAAGTAGTATCAGAGCCTGGTTTATCTAGTGCTTCAAGTATAACTTTTTAGAAAATGGCAAACGAACCGAAAGGGGCTTACAATAGAGCACATGTTTTTAACGGTGAGAATTATAGTTACTGGAAGGATTGTATGTGTGTACACATCAATTCTATTGATAGGAAGGTATGGAGCGTTATACAAAACGGTCTAATGCAAATTACCATGACCGATACGAATAACATGGTAGTACCTAAGCCTGAAGCACAATGGAATGAAGAAGACGAGAAAAAGTACAACTACGATTGGAAGGCTAGAAATATTCTGAGATCCTCATTAGGAGTTGATGAATATTATAGAGTTTCACATTGTACGAGTGCTAACGCTATGTAGGACGTGTTACAAGTAGCCCATAAGGGAACTAACGACGTCAAGCTAGCTATAATCAATACATTGACTCAAGAGTTCGACCTCTTTCACATGAAGCAAGGGGAAACCATTGCCGACATGCAAAAGAGGTTCACTCATTTAATAAATAGACTTAACTCACTTGGTAGACCAATTTCCAATGACGTAGCTACTAGTAAAATCTTGAGGTGTCTTACCAGGGATTGGAAACCGAAGGTGACCGCCATAAAAGAAGCCAACGACCTAATGACGTTAGACATCACAACCTTATTTGGGAAGTTCGAGGAACATGAGCAAATGCTCATTAGCTTAGACCAATTTGAGAAAAGAGAGAAGAAGGAAAAGAACAAGACCAAAGAAGCGGAAAAGAAGTCGATAACTCTAAAGACTTCTAGTTTAAAGTCCTCTGCATATGAGCTAAGCGAGAGTGAATCTAGTGATGACGAGCAAGAGGATTCGAATGAATATAAGGGATTATTTATGAAGCGATACAATCGCTATATCAAGAAAAATGGTATTCAACATTCGGAGAAAAACCTCGCCAACTTTCAAAAACAATCAAGGTCTTCCAAGAGTGAAGACAAAAAGAGTGGAAAAACTAAGGGGTCTTGCTATAACTGTGGAAAAATCGGCCACTATAAGCTGAATTGTCCATTGTTGAAGAAGGACAAAGGTAAGGATAAAAGTTGTCAAGGGAAGAAACAATCTAAACCTAGAAGAGCCTATATCACTTGGGAAAGCGATAATGAATCGTCTAGTGATGAAAGTTCAAGTGACGAAGGAGAATCTGTCAACCTTTGTCTTATTCTGAACTACAACATGTGTTTGATACTCTACACCATGAGGCCAAGGAAGCCTTTAAACAGTTAGCTTCAAATAAACAAATATTTTCTCATTTGGAGCAAAAGATCTCCGATTCCGAAAAGAAATCAGAGGCTCTCAAAAAGTCCATGGTGGAAGTAACAAAGGTAGATGTTGTGGAAGAAAAAAGTAAGTGGTTAAATTTTGGTTGCGATACTTGTCATATTTGGTAAAAAGAGGTTAGAACTCTTAAGGCCAAACTTGACAAGGCTCTAGAACCAAAAATGACTTTTGCTATTGATAGATCACACTTTAAGAAAAATATGATTAATCCATATCAAAAATATACTTATGTGATTATAGATCAACCTAGCAAAAGTGATTCACATGTTAACCTTACTTGCTTGTATTGTTGTAAAAGGGGTCTTACCATTGCTAAGTGTCGCTTTAGGAGGTTTTTAGTTCCTAAAGCCGTTTGTCAATGGTTGCCGAAATGCAATCCTGTTTTCACTCACAACCAAGGACTCAATAAGAATTGGGTACCTATTTCCCTTGAGTGACTATGTAGGTACAACGTCTTGAGACCACGGAAAGAAGATGGGTTCTTGACAGTGGCTGCTCAAGACATGTGACGGGAGACATATCTCTTTTCATCGACTTTGTGGCGAAGAAAAAGGGATTTGTTACCTGCGGAGACAACAACAAGAGACAAATACTCGACAAAGGTAGTGTAGGTAACCCCTCATCTACTACTATCTCAAATGTGCTTCTTATTGAAGGTCTTAAACATAACCTTTTAAGCATTAGTCAATTATGTGACAAGGACTATAAAGTATCTTTTTCAAAGGATTGTTGTATAATTAAAAATAGTGATAAAAAGGATGTGTTGAAAGGCTTGAGGGTCAATAACGTCTATATGCTAGACTTGAATGAGGTATCGTTGAGTAGTGACAAGTGTCTAGTCACCATGAGTGAAGATTCATGGTTATGGCATAGACGGTTGGCGCTTGTTAATTTTGATTTGCTTAATAAAATAGCTTCTAAAGACCTAGTAATCGACTTACCTAAAATCAAATTCACAAAGGTTCACTTATGTGATGCGTGTCAAATGGGGAAGCAAACAAGGATCTCATTTAAATCTAGAAACATTGTTTCAACTACGAGACCCCTTGAGCTCCTCCATGTGGACCTTTTTGGACCATCTAGGATTAAGAGCCTAGGTGGTAACTATTAAGGTTTTGTGATTGTCGATGACTTTTCTAGGTTTTACTGGACTATTTTCTTAGCAAGAAAGAGCGATACTTTTCCGGCTTTTGAAAATTTTGCCAAGTTATCCCAAAACAAACTGAACATAAACATTATATCAATTAGAAGTGATCACGGGGGTGAGTTCAAAAATCATATTTTTGAAGCATTTTGTGAAAGCCGTGGGATTGATCATAATTTTTCCGCATCACGTACCCCTCAACGAAATGGGGTTGTGAAACGTAAAAACAGAATTTTGGAAGAATTAGGAAGGACTATGATCAATGAGAGTGACCTTCCAAAATAATTTTGGGCCGATGCCATTAGTCCGTCTTGTTACGTTTTGAATAGGGTGCTCATCCGTCCTATTCTAAATAAGACACCGTATGAGCTCTTAAAAGGGACAAAGCCCAATGTATCTCACCTTCACGTTTTTGGTTGTAAGTGTTTCGTGTTGAATAATGGTAAAGAGACACTTGGTAAGTTTGATGCTAAGGCCGACGAAGATATTTTTCTTGGATACTCTTAGTCTAGTAAGGCATATAGGATTTACAATAAGAGGTTACTTACTTTTGAGGAGTCGGTACACGTTACTTTTGATGAGTCTTATCCGGAAAATGTCAGAAAAGGTAGTTCTTTTCATGGTGGAGGTGTATCTTAAGACATACTCAAGGACACTGATAAAGGGACTGATCAACCTGAAGCAGTGCATGTTGAGAAGGAAAAAGATCACCAATATGTGAAGAGTGAGGAGGATCATCTGTCTAACAAAGATGACCTTCCTCCAGCTTGGAAGTCTTCCAAAGACCATCCCATCCACAACATTCTCGGTGACATCTCAAAGGGAGTAACAACTCGTTCCAAGCTAAGTAACTTCTGTTATTACTCCGCTTTCGTTTCGCAAGTTAAGCCTAAAAACTCAAAAGAGGCCTTACTCGATGAACATTGGCTTTTGTCAATGCAAGAGGAGTTAAATCAATTTAAAAGAAATGAGTTTGGGACCTTGTCCCTCCTTCGCGAGGCCATTGAGTAATCGGCACCCGATGGATGTTTAGGAACAAGCTCGACGAAAATGGAGTTATAACTAGAAATAAAGCGCGCTTAGTTGCGCAAGGGTATAACTAAGAGGAAGGCATAGACTATGAGGAAACTTATGCGCCTGTTTCCCGACTCGGGGCTATACGTCTGTTGCTTGCCTACGCATGTGCGAAAAACTTCAAATTATTTCAAATGGATGTAAAAAGTGCATTCCTTAACGGTTACATTAATGAAAGGGTTTATGTTGCCCAACCTCCTGGATTTGAGTCCCATGAGTATCCCAATCACGTTTACAAACTAAAACGTGCTTTTTACGGTCTCAAACAAGCCCCTAGGGCTTGGTATGAGCGTCTTAGCAAATTTCTATTTGATCAAGGGTATTCTAGAGGAAAGATTGACACAACTCTTTTCATTAAACGTCAAGGAAAACACCAAATTTTGGTACAAGTATATGTAGACGATATTATTTTTGGTTCTACTAACACAAATATGGTCAAGGATTTTTCTAAGTTAATGCAGGGAGAGTTCGAGATGAGCACGATGGGGGAGCTTAACTATTTCCTCGGATTGCAAATCAAGCAACTTGGTGAAGGGACATTCGTGAGCCAGACGAAGTATTGTCTTGAGTTACTCAAGCGCTTCGACATGGCTAGCTCAAAGGCTATTGACACTCCGATGCCTACATGCGTCAACTTGAGTCGAGATGAAAATGGTAAGGATGTAGATATCAAGAGATATAGAGGTATGCTTGGATCTCTCCTCTATCTTACCGCATCCCGATCAGATTTCATGTTTAGTGTCTGCATGTGTACTAGGTACCAATCCTGTCTTAAGGAGTCTCATTTAAAAGCTGTGAAGCACATACTTAGGTATCTATGTGGTACTCCAAAGTATGGGCTTTGGTATTCCAAGGGAAGCGATTGCTCTTTGGTTGGCTATTCTGATTCCGACTTTGCTGATTGCAAATCAGATAGGAAAAGTACTAGTGGTACTTGTCACTTTTTCTCAAATTCCTTAATGAGTTGGCATAGCAAAAAGCAAGTTTCCGTTGTTTTGTCAATAGCCGAGGCGGAATACGTTGCGGCTGGTAGTTGTTGTGCTCAAGTCTTATGGCTTACGCAATAATTACTCGACTACAATGTTCAACTTGAACGTATTCCTATTTTGTGTGATAATACAAGTGCCATTAACCTAACCAAAAACCCATTATTACATTCTCGCACAAAACATATAGAAGTAAGGCATCATTTTCTTAGGGTGTACATTAGCAAAGTGGGCTAGTCTTCTAAACGACCAACTAGAAGTAATTGATCGAGTAGGTGTCACTGTAAGAAAGCCCAGGATTAAGCCTTGAATGTTGTGTAGAGTGACCAAAAGGGTGATGGCGATGCTTAAAAAGCAATCGACTTACAAAGGTGGAAAATTGCTCGATGTTTGATCGAGAATTTACTTCTTTTGTAAAGGGTTTAATGCATTAAAGCACAATTAAGGAAAAAACGATAAAATTATTACATTTTGTGGGAACAGGGTACATTTTGTCAAATGGGGATGAAGCGACTTGAGTTTTTGAATCACTCGATCTTAGCCCGATTTTATTTAACAAAGTTAAATTGGTTAAAGTTTATTCAATCACTTAATTAGATAAATCCAAATCAATTATCAAAATTATTCAATTAAATCAAATAATTAAGTTAATTAAAATTGATTAATAAAGTTAAATTATTGAAATTTGATTAATCGATTAATTAGGCTAATTAAAATTAATTATCAAAATTATTCGATTAAATCAAATAATTAAGTTAATTAACATTGATTAACAAAAATAAATAATTAAACAGGATTAAAAAATTATTTAATTATTTTAAAGATAGGTGAGTACAAAAGTGAGCACAAAAATAAATCAAATCGAGTTTGTCACAATGTGCTCCAAAGTCGGTTTGTGTGTAATGACAACATGAGAAATGTCATACACATGAATCATAACGCGGCGAAAATATTTAATATAACGGTATGAGATTACCGAATCCACGAATAAAAAAATCCAATTTAGAGAAATGAATTAAAGTAGTACTACCTCCGGTCCTTTTTATGAAGAAATTTCACTTTTTTAGATTCATTAAATAATTAATGTATTTGGTCTATAATGCAGACCAGATACATTAATTAGTTAATGAATCTAAAAAAGTAAAGTGTTCCTTATAAAAAGGATCGGAGGGATTATCATATTTACAATATTTACAAATAATACTATGTATAAGAAGTGTGGTAATACGTAACGGTCTGAACAACACAAACCCAATGAATTGAGGCATGTAATCTTGCAGATAAAAGTTCACAATCTAGCGTAATAGGTAACTGTGCTAAACTATTTTACAATGATCTCATGAAGAAAGATATGTCAGAATCAAAGATGTAGCATACATGGAAGTGCATCAAAAATGTAGCATACCAAAACATTTGTTTCTTCAAAGAATTCTACATCAACAGAAAAAAAAGCCCATACATTTTTAATACCTTAGTTTACACGCCCACAATTGCTCAGAATCACACCATTGATTATGAAAATTCTCTGATATTATTTAATCCCGCTTACCCATCATTTCTTATTTAATACCATTTCTCCGCTAGAAGACAAAATGGATCCACCCTTGCCAACTGGCCAGCCTGTAACAGTCCATATATTTCCTCTTTTTTCGTTTTATTTTACCTTTACAAGTGGGAAAGTGGCATTTTGTTCCCTTCAGTGCGTGAGTGAGAAATGATGGTGAGCTTGCATTATGGGAATGAACAAAAGAATATTCCTTTCCCTCATTATTTTCTTTTCTCCGCCAGCTGTCAAGAGAAAGAAAGGGTATCCAATACAACAAAACATCTTCTATTCTTTTTGTTTTGAATTTAAACTTAATAATAATAAAAAAAACAATTATTAGAAAAAATACACTTAATATCTAATTAACTCTAATAAAATTAAATTCTAATAAAATTAAATGATTATTTTGATTAAAAATAATAAAATAAAATAAAAGGATAAAAATCTAATAAAAATCAGGCGCGAAAGTGTCCGAAAATTAAAACAAGTGCATTAAAATGATCAGCGCGAAATAAACGACTAGGAAAAATACAGCGTTTGGTCAGATTTGAAATAATTCTGACCGGTAAAAAGGCTCAGACTGATAGAAACGTGACTGAAAAGTCGTCGAAAAATAAGACGAGCGCGTCAGGTTAAATTATGCTAATAATATATCAATATTACTGACGTCTACAAGCTTAAATTCAAAACTTTTCAACCACTGATTTTTTGTATATTTGAGAAGCAATTTAATCGGTATGTTTGTATATCTGAGAAATTTATTCTGGCTGACATTTTAAGATTTATTTATGCTGAAAAACAAGTTATGCTATGTTGGCGACGCAAATTGAAAATAAAATCAGACAAATGAAATATTGAAACAAGGTAGGACAAATTTGGGGTATGACATAATGCCACAACAAAGTCCATAAAGATGTTATCCCACTTCCACTGTGGAATATCCAGAGGCTGCATTAATCCGGATGGCTTTTGATGTTCTACCTTAGCTTTCTGACAAGTTAAGCACGAAGCAACATACTCAACCACTTGTTTCTTCATACTTGGCCACCAAAATATATGCTTCAAATCTTGATACATATTTGTCATACCAGGGTGAATACTTAGATTGCTCTTATGAGCTTCTTCTAGGATGGACTTTCGCAGCTCTGAATCATCCGGAACACAAACTCGCCCTCGACATTGTAAAACATCATCCGAGTCTAACTTAAATTCAGGTGCTTTTCCTACTTTAATCAATTTCTTCTTCTTTTGCACTACTTCATCAGCCTGCTGAAGAGCCTTGATCATTCCCATCAACTCATTTTGAACAGTAATTGTACCTCAATGTAAACCACTGGTTGAGGAATCTTCCCTCAAGTTCAAGTCACGGAATTTGTCTAATAGTTCTAGTCCTTTTACTTCCGTAGCTGAGAGATGAACTCACTTCCTACTCAAAGCATCTGCCACTACATTTTCCTTCCCTGGGTGATAATGTAAGGTGTAGTCATAGTCCTTAACAAACTCCATCCACCTTCTCTGTCTTGAATTTAACTCTTTTTTATCAAACAAGTACTTTAAACTCTTATGATCACTGAACACCTCAAAAATACAACCATATAGGTAATGCCTCCATATCTTTAGTGCAAAGATAATAGCAGCAAGCTCCAAATCGGGTGTGAGGTAGTTCTTCTCATGTACCTTCAGTTGTCTTGAAGTATATGCCACGACCTGCTTATGCTGCATTAGAACACAACCCAACCCTTGATAAGACGCATCACAATAAACTTCATATGGTTCCCCTGGTTATGGTAAAACAAGCATTGGAGAGGTAGTCAACTTTTCTTTCATCAGTTGGAAGCACTTTTCACATTCCTCAGTCCATGCAAATATTTGGTTCTTCCTGGTAAGTTGAGTCAATGGGAATACAATCTTCGAGAATCCTTCAATGAATCTTCGATAGTATCCAACTAATCCCACAAAGCTCCTTATCTCAGTGGCGGTTTTAGGTTGTTCCCAAGCTAACACAGCTTCTACTTTGGACGGGTCAACAACAATACCATTCTTCGAAATCACATGCCCTAGGAATTTCACTTCGTCTAGCCAAAATTCACACTTCCCTAAATTAGCATATAACTGTTTCTCCTTCAATACCTGCAATACTTGACATAAGTGCTCCTCATGATCCACATTATTCTTGGAGTATATAAGGACGTCATCAATAAATACTACCACAAATTTTTCCAAGAAGGGATGAAAGATGTGATTCATATAGTCCATGAAGATGGCCGGTGCATTAGTCACTCCAAAAGGCATAACTAGATACTCATAATGCCCATAGCGAGTTCTAAATGATGTCTTGGGAATGTCCTCTTCCTTCACTCGTATTTGATGGTACCCTGACTTCAAATTAATCTTCAAAAAAACTACTGCACCTATGAGTTGGTCCATGAGGTCGTCAATACGCGGCAATGGATATCTATTCTTTATAGTGACCTTGTTCTGTTGCCGATAGTCAATGCAAAGTCTAGATTTCCCATCCTTCTTCTTCACAAGAAGGACTGGGGCTCCCCAAGGTGAGATGCTTGGTCGTATAAATCCTTTGGATATGAGGTCCTCTAACTGTTTCTTTAGCTCATCTAACTCCGGAGGAGACATTCTATAGGGAGATATAGATATAGGCTCTGTTCTGGGAGTGACATCAATAGAGAACTCAACATCGCGAACTGGTGGTAAACCTGGTACATCTGCTGGAAACACCTCTGAGAAATCTCTCACTACTGGAATGACACTAACATCGACTTTCGGGCTCATGCTGATAGAATTTAAAAACACATACTTTTGAACACCTCCATGCAAGGAAAATTTCAATCGATTAGCTTCGAGGAATCGGGTGATGCCTGAGTCTGGGAATATTACTGACTTGTGAGCACAATATAGCAGGATATAATTATTGGATAGCCAGTCCATTCCAAGAATAACTCCAAGATGCTTAAGAGTAATACAAATTAGATCTACCTTGAACTTTGTGTTCAAGACAATCAGCGGACATTGTAGGCAAGCCTCACTAAGAGTCACAGGTTCGGAGGACGGTATCGTGACCACCAAGTTAAAAGGTAAATGTGTCACAGGAAGTTGTAAGGAATTCACACACTCCTAAAAGATAAAAGAATAAGTAGCTCCATAATCAAATAATATTAGAAGCACTTTGCCATAAATTTCACACTCACCCTTGATCAACTCTAAATGGTCTTTCTCTCCTTCTCCACCAATATGGTACACACTGTTATACCCCAAATTTTTACCACTAAGATTTCCCATCATTGTGCAAATCATCATCACAATATGGATGTACCTTTATGCCTTATCAAGTGCCTCAAGGGTTGTTGAGCATTCACTACAATCAAAATTAGGGTTTCAAGCCCTCTCTGAGCTCTTAGACAAAGGATCAATCAAGGAATGACATGATCCTCAACTTGTCTAACCTCTCAAACATCCTCAGTGGATCAAGAGGACTCCCACTTCAAGGACTAAGAACAAGGCTGCTCCCTTTCAAGTGGATCAAGCTTCAAGATCGACAGTGTCACCAGACTAGGGTTTTGGTCGACCAGGGCCTCCAGGTGGAAATTTTCCTCTGGGCACAAGCCAATGATCCAAAACATAACCTAATATACTCCATGGAACCTCATGGACCCAATCATCAAGTCAATTTTGCCTCAAGGGATGCATTCATCAAAAATCAGGAATTAGGGTTTCTTGACCTAATTCACCCCTAAGTTGACTTTTGGGACAAATCATGAACCAAGACCTCAAGACATGATTTGAGGGTCTCTAATATACCATATTGATCCATTTGCAACAATGTATTAATCCAAGAAGCTTGAGCAACAAGTCTCAACTTCATCAGTACCACAGTTAAGGTTTCGCGGGAAAAGTCAACTGTAACTTTGACTTTTGACCAGGACATGCTCCCAAACCCTAGGACATGATTCAATATACCCTATGACACCCATGGAACATGTCCATCAAGTTTGATTTAGGCCAATGACATGATTTCCTGAAGGATTGCACAGTTTGGAATTCATTTGCTAAAAAGTCAACTGTGCACAAAAGTCTACTTTGACTTTTTGAGATTTTTCACTAAAATGGTTTTTTAACCCTAAAATGATGTTAATGTATGGTTGGAATCATCATTCATCAAGAAAAATCAAAGAAAGTGGGGTAACTTGTAAAAGGGGTAACCATAAAACTTAGAAAATTTTCTAAGTCATGGAAAAAGTGACACTAATGCACCAACTTTGGAGGACCATAACTCCTAAACCATAAGGTCATTGTTCCCCATTCAAAGCTTGATTTGTAGATCACATTGCCCTCTACAAAAACTTCATACTGACCTATGTCCAACTTCCTCATGGATTTTGAGTTATGGAGTGATCAAAATCAAGAAAAGTCACTTTGTTCCAACACTAGGTGAAAATTTCACTAAGTCAGAATCTGCCTTTACTTTTTTCCAAATGTAGGGGGATTTTTCACTTGGATTCAAAAGAGATCAAAACCAAACATGTTCAAACAGTTGTTGTATCATGTAAGGGCTTTCCAAAATGGCCAAGAACATCATCAAATTCAACTTGGGCCATGAGATATAACATTGGCAAGTTGCCTTGTTGAAATCTGTCAAGGCAAGACATATTTTGCACTTTTGCTCGATTTGCCAAAATTGTGCAAATCCAAACACTCCTATCCACTTGGACACCTCTGAGGATTGAATCTAAAGGGGACAATCACTGAGCCAAGCCTCCAAAGTCCTTGGAACAAGAAATAGCATGTTGAACCTAGAATTGCCTAAAATAGGGACAAGACTCCAATTTTGGATTGGAGCATTCAATGGAAGCACCAAGGTGGCATAGACTGAGCCATTCTCAACTGAATTCAGTCAAGACTTATCCAAGACCAAGGGAACCAACAGCCTGTGCCCTAACCTCTAGTCAATGGCTAGAGGAGACTTGGATTTTCATTTGCCAACATTGGCCAAACCTACTCAGCAGTTGCCATTCACAATTCCTTGCAAAACAAACTTGCTCTACTATAAATAGAGCTCAATTGTGATCAGTTTAAGTACACCAAAGGCCTACAATACTTGCCTTTCTCAAAATCTCTTTCTCTTGGCAAAAATGCCTTTCTTAGCAAGGTAGCTATCGGGTTTTGAGCTAGAGGGCAATTCCACTCAAACCAATCACACACACACCTCATATACATCACATATGAGCTGATCAAACACTTAAACAACAACTGGAACACTGATTTCTCATAATCACCAGTCAATTGCTCAAGGTTTTAACCAAAATGCAGTTGAGATGCCATGAAGTGATCCAACCAATTTCAATCAAGTCCAAGCATTCAAACACACTCCATAGGGTGTAGGGAAGCTGTTCAGATCATCACCACTCATCTGTAACACATCCAAATAAAAAATCACATTGCACTTGCTGTCACGGCCTAGAGGTAAGCATAAACTTGGTCATCTCTCAATCTATGCATATTTCCTCGCACAATAATTTTGCCAAATGTTCATAATCATGCATGGAATGTTTCCCCTCAATTGATTGCATTGTTTGAATCGTGTATCAAAAATCCCAGCCTTCATGCAAAATCTAGGGTTCTTGAGGATTTTTCGTGATTTCTTGTTATATGTTTAATTTAAATGAAATTAAATGCCATAGACATGATCGTGCGGTTGAAACGAGTTGATTGATATGTGGATTGCATGATATGATTAAGTATTCAGTGAGATTGGATAGAAAATGCAAATCTAGGTAAACTGAAAAACGCGCGTGTTCTTGCCCTTGTTCTTGGCGCCAGTTTCCAACATTTGAATATTTGAATTTTGTGATTTTATTTAATTGATTCAAAAATTAATTTCTCTCTGAGTTTTAATGATTTTGAGTTGATTCTTTTTTTAATAATTCACAAAAATGTTAAAATATTTTATTTTAACAAAAACTCCCAAAAATATTATTTATTTTATATAATTGATATTTTTGTAAAGAATTAATGTTTTATTTGTTTTTAACATATAAAATATTTTTTCCCTCTTGATTTAACAAAGATTAATGACTTCTAATTATTTTGTAGGTAAATACTTGATTTTTGAAGCATTAATCCAAAATCATAATTTGTTTTCCACATGTTAAACAATTTTTGATCATTTTAATTGAATTTTTATTCAATTAAAATACATTTTGGAAATAAATTAGGGTTTTTGATTAATTCAACCCTCACAAATCATTTTCAAAACACTTGGGCCTCTAATAGAGTGTAAGACCCAACCCTTTGTAAATACAACCTATCTTTTGGGCCTCACTTATTGTATAAGTCCCGTTGTATTTCAAAATTTCGGCGCGATCATCGTCCTTTAAAAAATTGGGCCTCCCCTCGTGTTGTAAGCCCCATTTCTTTTCTAAAACCTTTTTGGGCCTCTAATAGAGTGTAAGACCCAACCCTTTGTAAAAAAAACCTATCTTTTGGGCCTCACTTATTGTATAAGTCCCGTTGTATTTCAAAATTTTGGCGCGATCGTCGCCCGTTAAAAAATTGGGCCTCCCCTCGTGTTGTAAGCCCCATTTCTTTTCTAAAACCTTTTTGGGCCTCTTGAGAGAGTGTAAGACCTAAACCCCCCTTTTAACCAAAACTTTTTGGGCCTCACTTATTGTATAAGCCCCTGTGTTAAAAGAAAACCTTGGCGCGATCGCCATTTTAAACGAAAAATCATCTGGGCCTACCCTCGTGTTATAAGCCCCACTCTTTTTCTTTAAAACTTTTTGGGCCTCTTGAGAGAGTGTAAGACCCATCCTTTTGTACAGAAAACCTTTCTTGGGCCTCAGTCACTTGTATAAGTCCCCTTATACAAATTTAAACAGTGCAATCACTGGTAAAACCCTGGGCCTCTCCTTGAGCTGTAAGCCCCAAATCTTTCTTTTTCAAAGCACTTTCCCCTTTGATTTTGAATATACTGTTGTTTTCAATCTTTCTTTGTTGAACAACTAACCAAACAGCATGGAAGCTCTACAACCGGGTAAGTGTTTATACGCTTTCATTTACTGCTTTCCTATACATATAACTGTATTGTGGGGCTGTTTCGCTGTAAGTCTTCTTTCATAAACTCATATCAACTGTGTAATAATAGTATAGATATTTAGAGTTTCCCCAGCAACTACGTCTAGCACTAGGTAAAGCCGTTTCGTTTATTCGTAGGAATAGACAGCTAGATCCCCAATAGGATCACCAGATACAGTCTTCTCTTCGGCTGTCCTCATTAGGAATTGTCAAGAAACTCTACTCCCAGAGATGAATGTATTCTCCGTGAATGGCATCTTTGAGTTTCTTCCAAATTCTTGAACTTTCTTGACTTGATTTATTCTTTGTGAATAGCTTGCCTTGAATTTCTCGGGGTTTAGGAACCCACGGGCTTCTTAAAAGCATCGGCCTCCTCTTGGGCATAGTGCAAAGACCCACAGGCTTCCTAAAAGCATCCCCGCCTCCTCTTAGGCTTAGTACAAGGACCCGTCGGCTTCTTAGAAGTATTCACAGCCTCCTCTTAGGCTTCGTATAATGATTCTTCCTCCGGGAATGATAGCCTCCTCTTGGGCTTCATACAAGGACCCCTCGGCTTCTTAAAAGTTTCCAGCCTCCTCTTGGGCTTCGTACAAATTGTCCCGATGACCTCCTAGAGGTATAGGAACAGAAATTAGTCATCTTCATAGAACAGTCCTTTCAAAGAGTCTACTACTGTTTCTCTTAAGCATAGTACAAAAGACGAAACCCTAGACTTGGACAGTCTAATTTCCTTGAGTCTCAAAGACATTCTCAAGTGCCCTTTCAGAATAGGAAGACACCCGTAGACTTGAACAGTCTCAATACCCTTTGGATTTCCCATTTCCTTAAAGAACAGGGAACAATCCCGATCCTCAAATCAAATCCACGAGTACAGTGTTACTCATATAAGAACTGATTTTCTCTTAATCAGTATACTGGACCTGTCACTCAACTGAGATCGCAAACCCTTTAGCCTCCATCTCAGGCTTTGTACGAGATACAAAAAGGTTCTTATTGAGCCAAACAAAACTTTTAGCCTCTCTCTCAGGCTTTGTATGAGACACACAAAAGACTCCCTCGTTGGGTCAAACAAATCTTTAGCCTCCATCTCGGGCTTCGTACGAGATACAAAAAGGTTCTTATTGAGCCAAATAACGTTTAGCCTCCATCTCTGGCTTCGTACGAGATACAAAAACACTCTCTTGTTGAGTATAAAATATTCTCCTGTTGAGTCAACCCTTTTAGCCTCTCTCTCGGGCTTCGTACGAGAAACACATAAAAACTCCTCTCTTGTTGGGCCATTAGCCTCCTCTTAGGCTTTGTATAAGAAAAACCACTGGTTGATCCAATCAACCTTTTAGCATCAAAGTTGTGCCTCGTTCACAGTACACAAACATCAACAACTCTTTCATCTAATCGCTGTAAGCGGCAAGCCTCTGGATTATTTACATCCACGCCACTGTCCCTCTTTTAGCATGAGAAATTCCTAAGGAAAGATAGCATTGCTCTACACTGAGTTAAAGTCTTCTCCTTCAGGTTAAAATCCCCTATAAAGGAAATTATGGCATTGTCGGATTCACATATCCCGGTTAAAGTAATTCTCCTTTATAAACAGACAAACCCTTCTTTAGAGATGACAAATTCTCTCTAAAGTCGAGACTTTTCAGCTTCACATCTTGGGCTTTGAACAAGATACAAACAACCTTTCGCTTCACGTCTTGGGCTTTGAACAAGACACCAAAACACCCATTTCCTCCCATAGAATAGGAGGAACTACGATCGCTCTGATTTCCTTGTTTCGGTAAACGGGAATACGTAGGCATAAGATTGAAAGAAAAATCTTAGCGAGCACACTAAACAAAAATCCTAAATCCCATATCAATTGAAAGCATCAGTCCTAACATTCTAATCCTTGTTCCCCGCCAGAAATTTGTCATTTTGTCAAAATAACATGAGAGAGGCCCCACTACCACATTGCATCCGTAACCTAACAGACAACTGTTTAAACTCGTATGCAAGCAGGGTTAATTGGAGACATCTATTTCCCTTCCTTCATCAGCTTTAATAGGATAAAAAATGAATCGACCTGTAGTACCCCAAAGAGAGCGACAGTGCTTAAGAACCACGTCCAAAATCGCTCGCTACACATACGTCCCTGAGCCGTCGGACGTCCAACCTGTTTTTTGTTGCTGTTATTCCTGGGATTATTCTTGCTCCTCTCGGGGCAATTATTAGTAATATGGTATGGCTTTTGACAGATGTAGCAATATCTTTTCTTGATCGGGCAACCAAACGATTTATGTCCCTCATCTTGACAGCGAAAACACCGAATAGACTGACTCTGATTTTGATTCTTGTTTTGCACACTCTGAACTCCTCTGTTATTAACTCGAGGTTGATCTCTACCATTTCCTTGTGGTTGGGGATAAGACCCTTGTTGTCTGCCCTTGTTCGGTGAGTAGTTATTTCCCTGTCAAAATAAACTTAGTAATGCAAAATCGCAACTTTTGAATGAGTAATGAAGTAATGATTATTTACATACATTTACTTATATTCATTATTTTACCTGGTGTCTCGCATGACCCCCTGCAAAATCCCTTTTGGACGACTACGCTTAAGGTATTCCACCTTCTTACACTTCTCCAACAAAGCTTCATATTGTCGGATCTCATGCGGAGCAACAACCTCTCTGATTTAATAGCAAAGGCCACTCTCAAATCGTTCACACTTATAATCTTTATCAACTACATTGTTGAAGAAACGGAAGTACCGACTGACCCCACAAACCAACACGGGTCTTTTCAGCATGCTTTGACCTCACTCACACTCTTTTCGGGAAACTTCCCAGAAGGTCACCCATCCACAAATTGCTCCAAGTCAAACACACTTAACTGTGGAGTTCTTATGAACGCGTTATCGAAAATAAGATGCATCTTGTTGGTATAGATAGTACCAATTAATCCTTATAAGCCTTCCATCAACCATGCATTCTCATATTTGCACAACCTCAAGACCTGTAACACCCTAAATTCCCCCGCATAATTTAATCGAATAATCAGAGTAAAATAATGCAACTCAGAAATAAAGGGCATTAATTTCAACAAAAACTTGCTCATAAGTAGACATGAAACATAAATTAAAGCATACTTTAATCCAAAAATACTCTTTATTACGCAGCGGAAATGAATCATTCGAATAATAAAGCATAACGGTTTCAATTTACCAAAAATTAGTTTTGTAAACTGTAAAGGCAACCAAAATTCTTTAACCAGAATAAAACATGCATAAAAGCGTTCCCGGCTCCCAATGTTACATATCAGAGCAGACGCCACTAAAGTGAAGCACCTCGTCTTCACCGACCACGACTTCCAAACTACTCCTGATTATCTGCAGGATGCCGTATAAAGCATCACCAAACACAGAAGGGGTGAGATTCTCAAATCAACAAAAGAAGAAGATGATATAAATATAAAAGCATAAATCACCAAGTCATTCACCCATATCACAACTACCAACAAGAATCACACACCTCAACACAACCACAGATCATCAATCAAAGCATAATGCAACACAACTAACAAGAGTAATACAATGAGATACCAACTAGACTCAATGCATGTGGTACCAATTTCGATCCCTGTTTCATGATCATAATTCCCGTCGGAACGTTTATCTAGTCGCTCATACCCCACATGGGCACACGACAATCGTGATTGGTCACACCCCACATGGGCACATAATCACCTCAACAACAACAACAACATCGATTCCATTAAAAGGAATACGGATAGACGCTCACACCCCACATGGGCATACATCATCCCTCAACTCATGCAACATGATATGCACCTTCAACGACAACATGCAACAATGAAACAAATGCATAAACATAGCATATCATCAATACTCAACTCACTATTTCACAACAACACACATACACCTATTCGAACATGCATCTTCATAACAATCCTCCAAAATACATCATCTAAAGAAATCATCAACGAAGCAACAGGAAACCACACGAAACAACAAGAAAACAACAAAGAAATAACACAAATCGTGCAAGCAGCATTGTTGCGCCTCTTTGCACCGCCCGACGGCGCACAGGCGTAGCCCTCCCTCAATTCCAACAAAATCCAGTAGCGTTCCACGTTGTGCCTCCTGATCATTACCCGGCACCGCACCGCCCGGTGCTACAATTCCACCGCCTGGCGTTACGAGCGCGTAGCAGATTTTCTGCAATCCAATTTTCTGCTACACCAGACCCAATTTCCTCCCCAAAACAGTCCTCATAGTGCACGAAAATCACATCCAATCTCAGTAATATTTAGCAACAATAACATGCATTATTTTATAGACAATATCATGAACAAATCTTAACATCCTAACTCATTAGAACCTATCCTTTTCTCATCAAACCCCATCAAAACCCCAAACTACCTATCAACAAACATTCAACATTCACATGAATTCAACCTAATGATTCCTACCCAAATACATACATCATCCGAGCCTTGAGAGATTAAAGAATTCCCACCCTTACCTTATATTGATGAGATTCCTTCTTCTCTAATGGATTCACTCATTCACCTTGCCCTTGCCTCTTTTCACCTTCTCTCCCTTTGCTCTCACTTTTACGTAGAATGAAAAATAACTTCCTTATTCTCTAACTCTTTACATAAACCCCCAACTATGATTTACCCTATTTGCCCTCACTCAACTTTGTACAATTACCATAATGCCCTTCTACTCACTACACATCTAATTATTTCTATTTATTTATCCCATTATATTATTATTATTATTAATATTTTTGGTCCAATCTTACTAAATAATAATAATAATAATAATTCTCATCACTCATATACTTCTACTAATGTCCATTTTACACTATGGTTAGCAAATATTAATTAATTAAAAATAGGTTAATTAATCTTACTCTCCGCACCACCGATTTCTATGCTTTTAGTCATACACCCCTACTACCCCCAAGACTTATCTCTTAAGGCCACTACCCCTTACTACGGGTACATGAAATATAACGAATACAACAAAACACACCATCAATCACAACAATTCACAATTATTTACAAATAAAAATAAAAAGGAAAATGGGGTGTTACAACTCTCCCCCACTTAGAATATTTTCGTCCTCGAAAATTACCTGATGCAAACAAATTCGGATACGACTCTTGCATCTTGCTCCCTAATTCCCAAGTCATATTTCCACCGGCAGTGCCTCCCCACACTACCTTCACGAGAGCAATCTCTTTACCCCTTAGTTGCTTTACCTCGCGGTCTTCAATCCGTATTGGTAAGGCTTCAACCGTAAGGTTATCTCTTACCTCCACATTACCCATCAGAATCACATGCGACGGATCCGGAACATACTTCCGAAGCTGTGACACATGGAACATGTAACGCCCCCAATCTAAACCCCCAATTAATAAAAAGCAGTAAAAGGAAATTCAAAATTTCATCAGAGTATATTTAAATTATCATGGCATAGACCGGGAGGGTCACATCAAAATAGAACAATTCATACAACACCTGCTCATAAAGATATGCAACAGTGGGGTAGCAATCAACAGAGGAACTTAGTTCCTTACACCCACATTTCAGATTTTAGAATAAAAGCGGAAAATCTAAAACTGAATAACATACATATATATATCTCACAAAGTTTGTCATACATCAGGTTATACATGCACAAGCCAAAAGATATACATATACATAATATACAATTATCACAAACGGCCTCCCTAACTACCCGGTGTCACATATCAGAGCCGACCGACAAAAGAATGAAGACGCAAAGCTTCACAAAAATACCTCCAGCAACTCTAATCTGCAATGCCTCATAGAGCATTATAAAACAGCAAAAGGGTGAGAAAAACAACCATAATATAATTGCATATAATTATATATATAACACAAAAATACACACATATACGGTTCTCACCACAACTCACGCTATGATTCAAAACACAAGGCATTACAAGACACAATACATATTTCCAGCACCAACACATATCCATATATCAATTTATCCACAAATCCACACATAAACAACCATAAATGATTTATGCAATGCAAGAGACCGACACAACGACTCTATGCATATGCACATGCGGTACCGACTTCCATTGTTTCTCATCACTAGTTCACTCAGGAACTCTGCTGGAACCATCGCTTGTTACATCACTGTAACTCCCCGTCGGGCCTACGATGTTCCCCACCGCTCACACCCCACACGGGCACACGGTGTTTATGGATCGCTCACACCCCACACGGGCACACGACCCGATCGCTCACACCCCACATGGGCACACGATCGTCTATAATCATCGCTCACACCCCACATGGGCACACAAAGTTATAGCGAATCCCCTCTGGAATCTAAACCGTCACTCAGGACGTTCCACAATGCATATCATGATGCTTGGCATACAAGTACCCATGACATTCAATATGCACACATAGACACATTCATTTCATCGATAAAATCACACTTTGCACTTATGCCCAAAACAATGCATTTAATTTCCATACGGACACAAATCATCACAACATCATCTAAACACATACATTTACATCATACAACAGCACCTTGCACAATATATATCAATTTCGTACAAGTATAACGACAAAAGTAGACAACCGAAACTATTCCCGATTTTCCGACATAATTAAATCGGCTAACAATTTCAAAATCATCATAATAAGAAAGTACAGCTCAATAGCTACACAACGATACCAAGAATGCAAAAATCGGACAAACGGATCAAAAGTTACGAACGAAAACGAAAAACGATATTTTGAAAAGTCACATTTTGCAAAAGTCCTATCCATACGCGTATCACCATGAGCCATACGCGTATGAGCAGAGACTCATTTTTTCCAAAGTTCACGTTGAAATGTCCGTACGCGTAATGCCCAAGCCCATACGCGTATTGACCTAAAAAGCTACGCGTATCATACGCAAATGGGCAGATGGCCGAGAAAACAAGCAACCCATACGCGTATTCGCCCTATGGCTCGCCCACCATACGCGTATTGCCAAGGTTCATACGCGTATGAACATGCCCCATACGCGTATGACCTGGAAATCTCAGAAAAATTCTTCTGCATAATTTTCCTACGGGTTCAACCCAAAATTCCCCCAAATCTCACCTACACACCAGAAAATTGCCAATACAATGTCCAATAACAAGTATCTATCATGTATCAACAAGAATGAACACTTAACACATAAATTTCTACACATTTAATCAATTTCTACTCAATTTTACCAAAAATGAGTTTACTAAAATATTTCCATTTCAATCCAACAAACATCACAAATATACATACATGATCATATACAAGTATACAATAATTGAATTTCGCACCCTTACCCGATTAAATCGATACTAGAAGTTGATTTTTCCAAGTTTTCCACTATTTCTCTTCTTCTTCTCTTTTCTCCTCTTTTTCTTTCTTTCCCCTTTCTTTCTTTCTATTTTTCTCTCTACTATTTTCTATTTTTCTTACTTAATCAAAAATATCCTAAAATGACCAAAATACCCCCACACCCAAATATCTCACAAACGATCCCAAAACCCGATAAAATATCGCAGCATTGAAAAATAACATATTTTCAGATAAAAGTCGAAAATAAAATAAAATAATAATATAATAATCAAACGACTCGATTAAATAAAACGCACACGAAAACTGGGTCGTTACAGAACACGTCATGCAAATTCGACAAATTGGGTGGCAATTCCACTCTGTAGGCAACAGGTTCAACTCTTGCAGAAATCTGATACGGACCAATAAACCGAGGAGTAAGCTTCCTCGACTTCAACGCACGGCCAACACCGGTCACTGGAGTGACTCTCAAAAACACATGATCTCCTTCTTGGAACTCAAGATCTTTCCTCCTCTTATCATGGTAACTCTTCTGCCTACTCTGCGAAGCTTTCATTTTTTCACCAATCAGCTTCACCTTTTCGGTAGTTTGCTGAACAATCTCAGGTTTAAGTACTACACTCTCACCAGATTCGTGCCAACACAAAGGCGTCCGACACCTCCGACCATACAATGCTTCAAAATGCGACATTCCAATACTGGAATGATAACTGTTATTATAAGTGAACTCGATCAACGGTAAATGGCTATCCCAAGCACCTCCTTGTTCAAGAACACAAGCCCTAAACAAATCCTCCAAAAATTGTATAGTCCTCTCCATCTGCCCATCCGTCTACGGATGATAGGCCGAACTCAATCTCAGCTTCGATCCCAAGGCTTCTTGCAAACTCTCCCAAAATCTGGAAGTGAACCTTGGATCTCGGTCCGACACAATACTCAATGGAACTCCATCCATCTTCACAATCACCTAAATTTAAATCTCTGCCAGCTTCTGCAAAGGAAAACTGATATTAATCAGGACGAAGTGTGCCGACTTCGTCAGTCTATCCGCTACTACCCAAATGGAATCATGTCCTCCCGGTGTATTAGGAAACCCGGTCACAAAATCCATAGAAATATTGTCCCACTTCCACTCTGGAATATCTAATGGTTGCATCATACCAGCAGTTTCTGATGTTCCACCTTCGACTTCTGACAAGTCAAACAAGCATACACAAACTGAGCCACATCACGTTTCAATCCAGGCCACCAAAATATCTTCTTTAAGTCTTGATACTTCTTCGTAGCTCCTGGATGGATACTCAAACTACTCCTATGACCCTCTTCTAAAATCATTCTTTTCAACTTAGGATTATCAGGGATGCAAATCCTATCACGGAATCTCAACACGCCTTATTCATCCACTCTGAACTCATTACCTTCTGCTTGGTCATTTCCAATCATCAAATCCACCAGTTTCACATCCAACTTCTGACTTTCTCTGATACTATTAAGGAATTCATTGTTGATCGTCAGCATACCCAGCATCACACTATGCGGTGTCTGTTCGCAAACCAAACTCATATCTCTGGACTGTTCAATCAATTCTAACACTTTAACCATCATAGCAGACACATGCAAGGACTTTCGGCTCATAGCATCAGCCACGACATTAACTTTACCGAGGTGATAGTTCAAGCCAAAATCATAATCTTTTAAGAATTTTAACCATCTTCTTTGCCTCATATTCAGTTCCTTCTGGTCAACAGATACCTCAAGCTCTTATGGTCACTATACACTTCAAATCTGGAACCATAAAGATAGTGCCTCCAAATCTTCAATACGAACACCACTGCAGCTAACTCAAAATTACGGGTCAGATAATTCCTCTCATGTACTCTTAGATGTCGTGAAGCATAAGCCACAACCTTACCATCCTATATTAACACACCTCCCAAACCCATCAAAGAAGCATCGCAATACACCACAAACGGTTCATTTGGTTCGGGTAGAATCAACACTAGAGCGGTAGTCAATCTCTTCTTCAGCTCAATGAAACTCTTCTCACAATGAACATCCCTTTCAAATTCCTTACCCTTGCACGTCAACAGAGTCAATGGAAGTGCCAACTTCGAAAATCCTTCAATAAATCTTCGGTAATAACCAGCCAAACCCAAGAAGCTTCTAATCTCGGTCACCGACTTCAGAGTCTCCCATTGTAGAACGGCGTCTACCTTGGACGGATCCACAACAATACCATTACCTGAAATAACATGACCAAGAAAACTTACCTCTCTCAACCAGAATTCACACTTAGACAACTTAGCATAGAGCTTCTTCTCTTTCAACACTTGCAGCACAATCCGCAAATGCTCAGCGTGTTCCTCTTCTGACTTAGAATAGATTAGAATATCCTCAATAAAGACAACCACAAATTGGTCCAAGTAAGCATGAAAGATACAATTCATATACTCCATGAATACGCCAGGTGCATTAGTAACTCCAAACGGCATCACCACATACTCATAATGTCCATATCGGGTTCTGAAAGTCGTCTTCTGAATGTCTTCGTCTCTTACCTGTATCTGATGATAGCCCGACCTCAAGTCAATCTTGATAAACACACAGGCACCCACTAATTGATCCATCAAGTCATCTATTCTTGGAAGTGGATACTTGTTCTTAATCGTTACTTTATTCAGCTGTTTGTAATCGATACACAACTTCATACTACCATCCTTTTTCTTTACTAACAACACCGGAGCTCCCCAAGGCGATACACTCGGTCTCACAAATTTCTTTTCTACCAGCTCTTCCAGTTGCTTCTTTAGCTCTGATAATTCTGATGCCGACATCCTGTATGGTGCCATAGAAATAGGTCTGGTACCAGGGACAAGATCAATAGCAAACTCTACTTCCCTCTCTGGTGGTACCTCAACAATGTCATCTGGAAACACTTCAGAAAATTCTCGCACCACTTGCAATTCTTTAATCACCGACTCATTTTCCACTGACAAGGATGCAACCAATGCAAGTACCTGGGCTTCTTCTTCCAAGAACTTTCTTAACTCTCTAGCAGAAAGAAAACCGTCTTCTTCCTCTTCCTCAAGAGCAAGAAATCGAACCGGCTTATTGAAACAATTAATATGAACATGATTGAACTCCAACCAGTTCATACCCAAAATCACATCGAGACCTCCCAACGGTAAACAAATCAGATCCACACCAAAGTCCTTATCAAAGATTGATAGTGGACAATTCAAACAGACTAAAGAAGTGGTCACCGATCCCTTTGCAGGAGTTTCGACAACCATCGCTCCTTTCAAACGAGAAACAACAAGGCCTAGCCTCCTTACATAATCAGCAGCAATAAAAAAATGAGTAGCACCAGTATCGATAATAGCAATCAAAGGCGTATTATTAATATAACATGTACCTCTGATCAGTCTGTCGTCACTGGAAGTCTGAGTCCCTGTCAACGCGAACACTTTCCCCCAGTCGGAGCTTGCTTTGGTTTCTGACAACGAGTACTAATATGGCCCTGTTCTCCACAGTTGTAACAAGTCACCACATTAACTTTGCAGTCCGCAATCAGATGTCCTGCCTATCCACACTTGAAGCATTTCTTCACATCACTCGTGCACTCACTGACACGATGACCCAACTCACCACACCTGTAACACTTAAGAGGAGTAGGGGCACCTCCCTCACTTGGCCTCTTGCCATCAGCATGCTTCTGTTTACCTTTCTCAGTTGGAGCTGCATAAGGCTTGCCACGGTTCATCGATTGCTTTCCTCTTCTCTCGACCAACCCCTTATAGTGAGCCGATCGAGCCTTGTTGTCTTCAAATATCCTGCAACAATCCACCAAGTCTGGAAACCTTCTGATCCGCTGATAACCAATTTCTTGTTTGATCTCAGGCCTCAATCCGCTCTCAAACTTGACACACTTTGAGAACTCAGCAGTTGCCGCACTGTAGTGAGGATAAAACTTAGCCAGATCTGAGAATTTGGCAGCATACTCCGTAACCGTCATGCTACCCTGCTTCAGTTCCAAAAACACAATCTCTTTCTCCCCTCGGACATCTTCAGGAAAATACTTCCTTAAGAACTCCCTACCGAACACAGCCCAAGTGATTGCCTCTCCTGTTGCTCCCAATAGTTGATGAGTGTTAACTCACCAATCATCAGCCTCCTCAGCCAGCATGTGAGTACCTAACCGCACCTTTTGTGCTTCAGGTCATCCCATAACCCGGAAGATTCTCTCGATTTCCTTAATCCAAGCCTGCGCTCCATCTAGATCATGTCTTTCCTTGAAGGTAGGCGTTCTGTTCTTCCGAAACTCGTCATTCTCGTTAGCATGTGGCGGGTTCTGCACCGCTTGAGCAACAGCCTGCAAAGCAGCATCAATCACAACATCGTTCCTTCCAACCATTCTAAATCTGTTACACACCAACAACAGAACATAATGGTTAAGGATCCGATAACGACAATGACAACTTGTCACACGACAACGACTCGACAACTTGGCCAGATGGACCGGCCTGCTCTGATACCACTATGTAACACCCTAAATTCCCCCGCATAATTTAATCGAATAATCAGAGTAAAATAATGCAACTCAGAAATAAAGGGCATTACTTTCAACAAAAACTTGCTCATAAGTAGACATGAAACATAAATTAAAACATACTTTAATCCAAAAATACTCTTTATTACGCAACGGAAATGAATCATTCGAATAATAAAGCATAACGGTTTCAATTTACCAAAAATTAGTTTTGTAAACTGTAAAGGCAACCAAAATTATTTAACCAAAATAAAACATGTATAAAAGCGTTCCCGACTCCCAATGTTACATATCAGAGCAGACACCACTAAAGTGAAGCACATCGTCTTCACCGACCACGACTTCCAAACTACTCCTGATTATTTGCAGGATGCCGTATAAAGCATCACCAAACACAGAAGGGGTGAGATTCTCAAATCAACAAAAGAAGAAGATGATATAAATATAAAAGCATAAATCACCAAGTCATTCACCCATATCACAACTAACAACAAGAATCACACACCTCAACACAACCACAGATCATCAATCAAAGCATAATGCAACACAACTAACAAGAGTAATGTAATGAGACACCAACTAGACTCAATGCATGTGGTACCAATTTCGATCCCTGTTTCATGATCACAATTCTCGTCGGAACGTCTATCTAGTCGCTCACACCCCACATGGGCACACGACAATCGTGATTGCTCACATCCCACATGGGCACACAATCACCTCAACAACAACAACAACAACAACAACATCGATTCCATTAAAAGGAATCCGGATAGACGCCCACACCCTACATGGGCACACGTCATCCCTTAACTCATGCAACATGCTATGCACCTTCAACGACAACATGCAATAACGAAACAAATGCATAAACATAGCATATCATCAATACTCAACTCACCATTTCACAACAACACACATACACCTATTCGAACATGCATCTTCATAACAATCCTCCAAAATACATCATCTAAAGAAATCATCAACGAAGCAATAGGAAACCATGCGAAACAACAAGAAAACAGCAAAGAAACAACAAAAATCGCACAAGCAGCATTGTTGTGCCTCTTTGCACCGCCCGACGGCGCACAGGCGTAGCCCTCCCTCAATTCCAACAAATTCCAGTAGCGTTTCATGTTGTGCCTCCTGATCATCGCCCGACGCTACAATTCCACCGCCCGGCGCTACGAGCGCGTAACAGATTTTCTGCAATCCAATTTTCTGCTACACCAGACCCAATTTCCTCCCCAAAACAGTCCTCATAGTGCACGAAAATCACATCCAATCTCACCAATATTTAGCAACAATAACATGCATTATTTTATAGACAACATCATGAACAAATCTTAACATCCTAACTCATTAGAACATATTCTTTTCTCATCAAACCCCCAAACTACCTATCAACAAACATTCAACATTCACATGAATTCAACCTAATGATTCCTACCCAAATACATACATCATCCAACCCTTGAGAGATTAAAGAATTCCCACCCATACCTTGTATTGATGAGCTTCCTTCTTCTCTAATGGATTCACTCCTTCACCTTGCCCTAGCCTCTTTTCACCTTTTCTCCCTTTGCTCTCACTTTTACGTAGAATGAAAAATAACTTCCTTATTCTCTAACTCTTTACATAAACCCCCAACTATGATTTACCCTATTTGCCCTCACTCAACTTCGTACAATTACCACAATGCCCTTCCACTCACTACACATCTAATTATTTCTATTTATTTATCCCATTATATTATTATTAATATTTTTGGTCCAATCTTACTAAATAATAATAATAATAATAATAATAATTCTCATCACTCATATACTTCTACTAATGTCCATTTTACACTATGGTTAGCAAATATTAATTAATTAAAAATAGGTTAATTAATCTTACTCTCCGCACCACCGATTTCTACGCTTTTAGTCGTACATCCCTATCCCCAAGACTTATCTCTTAAGGCCACTACCCCTTACTACGGGTACATGAAATATAACGAATACAACAAAACACACCATCAATCACAACAATTCACAATTATTTGCAAATAAAAATAAAAAGGAAAATGGGGCGTTACAGGACCCCTCTCATTCCGATGTGAAATCGGTTTTTTCCTAGAGCTGCTAGGAGTGTCTCATTGTCATGCCTCATGCATCGCCAACCACTCCCTCGCCAAGCTGCTAGGAGTGTCTCATTGTCATGCCTCGTGCACCGACAACCACTCCCTCGCCCTCGGATGTTACATGCCCACCAGCTTCTGCTTGGTTCGTCCCCGAACCACATCGTATTGGGAGAGGTCTGATACCAATTGTAACGCCCCAAATTTTAATCCAAGACATGACTCCGAAATTTTTATTAATACTTGTTTAAACAAATTAAAAGGTTTTGAAATTAACTAAACTTAATGATAATTCAAATTCATAAGCGGTAAATCACTGCAAGTCCAATTCATTTGAAGGAAAATAAACAAATAACTTAAAACATAATGCTATTAACTTATAAACTACTGAAATCTTTTTGTTTTGAAAACCCTTCTTCCCCACGATCACGTGACAAGCACACATCAGTCAATCTTGACATTCCTCACTTGTACCTAAAATGTTGGTGTAAGGGTCAGTTTCCATCAACCACAATCCATGTTACAAATAAACTAAACGAGAGTTAAAAATCAGACAAATATAAATATATATTTCATGTCCAAGAGAAATAAATAAAGGAAAATTCACCAAAATTATTAATATCGGAATTTAGTCATCACGCCATACACAAAAAGTAATCAACTCAAGACTAACGACAACAACAACTACCAAATGTTATATGTAAGAATGTGCATGCTCTTAAACTACATGATCCGGATATAATCAGTCCGTCACTAAGACACCACACAGAATTCATCTCATATCAATAAGGAAAATAACTCGCCACTAAGGCACCACACAGAAATGCATATGTCATGACATGCATGATGAAAATACCATAGAATTACCCGCCACCAAGACAATCACAAAATGCACATGACATTAAAATCAAATCCCGCCACTTAGGCAATCACCAACCAAAAGTAATATTTATTCATACTCACTTAAACTTAAAACTACAATTTATTTAATTAATTTAATATTTTTCAGCTTATATACCACATTCATATAAAAGAATTTTCATTTTACGATGAGATATTGTTCATTTGGTGGTGTCCCCATTTTTGTTCCGGTCTAATTCACACATACATTTATATTGAGGGTTTCTTAATGCACCACCCAAGTTTCTTAGGTACCACATGAAATTATTTTTTTCCCCCCTGATTGCGGATGTGCACATCCGGACGCACCAAATATTTTAAAAACGGAGAGCTTTTCCGGATATGCATATCCGGAAACAATTCTGATGTGCACTTCCGGAAGGATTTCTTATTAATTCGCGCCAGACGTTCTTCCTCCCCCTCATTCTTCACTTTTCCATTTCCAAAATCTCTCAAACTCTCTCAAACTCTCAAATTTTCAATCACCACAAATCTCGATTTTTCCACTCGAGTTTGGCACAGAGCAACTTATACAACGATCAACACACTCCAAATCCTCCGTATCTCTTTTTAATCTGTAAGTTTTCAAATTTTAGAGTTTCAGAGTAATTTTTGAGTAATCGATTTAGAGTAGACATTTAGGTGTAGAAATTGTTAGGTTGTATGAATAACATAGGTTAGAGACAATGTATGTCATTTTTACTGCTTCAAACGGACGATCAGGGCATTAAAATGCCCTTTTGCATGTTACAGTGGCCATGGCTGCCATTTTTAAACTTCAAAATACGTACCGGATGTGCAGATCCGGAAAGATTTTAACGTTTAGTTTTTTGAGTGTTTCCGGATGTGCACATCCGGAAATACCCAAAGTTAAAAATTCTGTGTCCTTCCGGATGTGCACATCCGGAAGACTATTTTTTTTATTTTGTTTGTTTGTTTGTTTTTGTTTAATTATTTTTAAACAAAATTTAATTTATTTATCATTCTTTGCAGATTAGATGGCTGGCAGAGACGATCGCACCATACATGGATGAACAGCTCAGCACGCATCTGTCCGACGTGAGCGGATGCAGTCTATAGCCGAGGCTTTCGGCGCAGAGGGAGTTGGGGTAACCCCTACAGCTGAGGGACATCCTACACCACAGCCATCCACATCACAGGTTCAGGCCACTTCCACATCACAGGTTCAGACCACTCCCCCGTCAGCCGCCGATTCTACATCTCGGAGGCGTCGGGATTCTACTCCTAGTTCATCAGGGTCCCAGCCCGGACGCAGGCGTCATCGGGAGACTCCAGCTCCATCAGCTGCTCCTCCTCGTTCCCCTGTTCCTGTTCCTGTTCTAGAGGGTGATTACCCAACACATGAGGGTGTTGACGCTGATGACGATTTCGATGAGCTGAGCGGTTACCCCGGGGGACCGTCTGATATGTCCCTACTCGTGGGGTACTCTGAGCATACTGCCAGATATGTCTGGCTAGGACAGGTAACCTTTCTCAGTTTATTTATAGAATTGTATTCATTGAAATATGTTCATTTGTAACACTGTTTTATTTGGAAATTTTCAGGAGAAAGATTCACAGAAGTTCTATAACCATGGGGGCAAGGTTAAGGACACGATTGAGATGCTGCCAGAGGCTGAGTGGTTCATGTCTGCACTTGCGGAGTCTGGTCTTGGAGGCCTGTCTAGGATTGGGTATTCTCAGATCCAGTACGGTATCCTGATCGCATTTGTTGAGAGATGGCACCCTGAGACATACTCATTCCATCTACCGTACGGCGAGATCACGATCACGCTGGACGACATCTCGTGCCTCTTACATCTACCGATCACGGGTACCCTTCTCCGTCACGGTAGGATAACGAAGGTGGACGGCATGAAGTTGCTGGTTACAGAGCTTGGGGCTAGCCCAGAGAAGGCACATGCGGAGGTGCACCAGTTGAGGGGCGCACACGTCTGGTTCTCGTTTTTGATGGATAGATTTGGTGAGGCACTTGAAGAGGCAGGACGGGCAGCAGGTGATCCAGCTGAGGTAGAGATCCACGGAACGCGTGCCCTTAGATGCTACTACTTGTTTTTGCTGGGCACGCAGGTGTTTGTGGACACCAGCGCCTATTATGTTGATATCGTCTACCTCAGGTACCTTTCGGATCAGACAGAGATCTATGGGTATAACTGGGGGGCGGCTGCGCTGGCATTCACCTATTCCAGGCTCTCTGATGGTTGCCGCTGGGTAGCCAAGACTGTGGCAGGAAGCTGTACGCTTTACGTGGTAACAATCTAATATTCTTAGTGATTTTTTCGTTTCTTTTCTTTCTGTGTTCATTATAATGTTTGACACCCATGTTATGTTTTCCATTTCAGGCGTGGATTTTACAGCACTTTCCCTACATTACTGGTTGGGGGAGTGTCCAGGGGTACACTGAGGATATGCCACATACTGCCGCATTTGTCCTGCTCAGAGGGAACCAGGCGCCGGACCCCTTCAGAGTGTATCTAGATCAGATGGCTGCTGAGGACGTTTTGTATTGCCCATATGCCGCTCACCGTGTGACGCGCCCGTTCGATGAGGTTTGTTTGTTTTCAGGATGATTGGCATGCAGTTCGACCGTTACTGCCTGATACCTGCCGGAGCGCGTCTTGCGTCAGTTCGGTTACACGCAGACGATCCCCAGGATGCCTCATGAGTCTACTCCTCTAGGCTTGACCCACAGGCAGATAGATGACCTATATACTGACTACCAGTCCCACTTGGTACCGGAGGAGGCTCGGGCGACCAGAGCGGAGACAGACTGGAGTGTTGCTGCCGGGTACATCGTGTGGTTCTACACCGTCTCACACCCATGCATGGTGCCCACTGCTGAGGGATCGCCACCCAGACCTGCTCATCAGGAGATATTAGAGGAGCGGCAGTCTCAACTGGACCATACTCAGGATGTCCTACCACGCTGTCGTCAGATAGTAGAGATAGGGCAGCAGGCCATTGAGGCCGGTCACCTCCCTGAGGGCTCTGGTGCCAGACTTGCCGTGGATAGGATGATTGCGATTGCTGGGGGGCACTTCAGTACCGCAGACATCAATCCAGGTTGGGGGGTAGGGGCAGAGGAGCAGGGGAGCCAGGAGAGATCCTTCGCCATACGCAGTAGTTTTTTTTTTTATGTATCATATTTATATTACATGTATACACTGTATTTTGACATACGTTTATTATATATATATATATATATATATATATATATATATATATATATATATATATATATATATATATATATATCATTTTATTTTATATATGGATGTTGTCAAATGTATATTAAGTTGCGACGATTTATTAACATATGCGATCAAGCAAAAAAACCGATTTTAAAAAAATTAAATAAAGTTCTGCAGTTTTCCGGATTTGCAGATCAGGAATGTTTTCGGATGTGCACTTCCGGAACGCATCAACGTTTTTTTAAAAAATTGGTGCGTCCGAATGTGGACATCCGAAATCAGGGAATAAAACCGAAAATTCAGATAGTGCCTAAAAAACAAAGGTAGTGTGATAAGAAATCCTACTTATATTACCAATACATACATATATATATATATATATATATATATATATATATATATATATATATATATATATATATATATATTGTATCGAAGCTCAAGTGCACAATCAAGATGATATATTAGTTAATTTGATAACGTTATGTATCAAAAGCAAACAAAGAATTTCATTGAAAGCCTACTTAATATGATACCACACTGTACCGACAGCAATATAGACTCAAAATTTGATGACAAGGGGAACTAGAGTTTTGAAAGGACTAATTTAATAAAACTAAAAATCTCTTTTTCTTTTATCCTCTCGTACTGTCTAACTATAATACATAAATGTTAATTAAAGACTTAGTAATTTGCCTAGTGAAAATAGCATTATAGATTCTACGATTATAATAACCACTATCTGTTAAATAACTATGGTATGCAAAATCAATAACATTGCCAATTTAATCAAGTAAACAAATACTAAAGATTAAGTTGTTTAATTATTGCCATTTGTACCGAAGCATCCTTAATCAAAACCGTAAAATAATTATTCATCTTCAACAAACCCAAATTCAATCCTACCCCGAATAAAAATATCAACAATATTTGACGCTACTTATTTACTCGTCACGGCAAACATTAATCATATCTATTATTTATTTAAACCTACCACCACAATGCATTTGGGATAAAACCATAAACATGTATTATTTTAAACTTTAATTTCAATTTTTAGATCTCTAAGCAAAAGATGTATATAATCTTTAATCAATTCTAACTAAAATCTGCATGGGAAAAACCCTTACTTCTGAGTGTTTTTCTTAGTGATGACCTGAAAGAATACTCTCTCAAAAGACACCGGAGTGAGATGAACACGTTTCTTTTTTATGATAGAGATTAAGAGTTTACAAGGTGAGTATTGAATCAAAAGTGGGGGAAATTATGGAATTAAAAAACCGATTTTGTTGACCAACTCACTACGGGTGTTCGCGGGCCGGTTTGGTTCGGTTTTGGAAGAATTCGATACCCAAACCCATCAAAAATATATGGATTGGTTTAGATTGGATTTACACAATTTTGTGATAAAGTTCAAACCGAACCAAATCAATAAACAACGGGTTGGTTTGGGTTGGATTGATCGGGTACATTAGAAACAAATGTGTAAAAATATTTTAAAAAAATATTAACTTATGTCAACTAATTTTTCAAAATAATATAAAATTCTTAATTTTATTGTTTCTCCATATTGGTTGTGCATATCACAAATAACGTTTCATTTTTTTCTTCTTGAAGTTGAATATTTCATTCTAGTTTCTGTGATAATGATGATATATATTATACTAATTAATTATGATTGGTTCGGGTAGACGGGTTCACGGGTAGAATTTTGAAAGTTCGTTGTCCGGACCAATTAACATTGGATTCCATTGGTTTGGTTCGGTTTTTGCCCGAACTAAAAAAATGTCCGGACCAAATGAACACCCCTACAACTCACAATCCAATGGCCACTACTTTTCTTATTATTATTATTATTATTATTATTATTATTATTATTATTGTTATTATTATTATTATTCACACCAAAAATTCCTTACATCCCTGTACATTATCTCTCTCTATTTTAACACTAATATTTTATTTGTATCTTTATTTCACTTTTATAACTAATAGTAATCAATCAATAATTTATAACTAATATTATTAATAGTTTTAATTTATCAAACAAAATACTTTTACACGTAAAAAAAGGTGTTACAACAACCATAGACTCGAGCTTCTGGTACGGTGGATAAGGGGTTGACTTACGAGGTTAATATTCAAGTGCCTAAGTCATGAGAGAGTAATATGAATCAAATGAGATTTGAATTTGCATTACCTGAGATTATCTATTTACTTACTTAGGAGAGTGCATTTGTTTATTTCTTGAATTGGTGGGTCATTTTTCCTTCTAGGCCATTTATTGGACCATCTGGGTGGCCTAAATCAGTTGCCCTCAAGCTCGTGCCCACGCTATGAAGGGTGATAGTTTTATTGTTATTTCCTTCTTTTTTCGGTCATTTAAGTGAAAATTTGCGATGTGACAACATCTTCATGGGGAACTTAGGCCTTAACTGCACCATGTACGCTAGAGTTCTTAAGTGCCATTTTGAGGAAATATGAATCGTTGGTAGTGCTTACTTCCTTTCTTTCAGTAAGATATTGCACGATATTACTCGATTACACTTGAGCAACCTAGAGGGGAGAACCACACCTAACTCTAGGAGCCTAGGGCCATATCAATCCTGCAAAGCATGTGAGATTAGAATTTAATGTGTCTATTCTCAAGGTCATTCAATCCGACTATGTGAATCTTTTCCGCTTTTGTAAACAAAGGACCCGTCTTAAGGATCCCAACCTAAGGCAACACCAACCCGGTATTCTGGAAGGCTTTCCATTACTACATTATGGCAAACCTTGGGAGAAACTATTTCAAGTTGGCCAGATGTTCAATAATGAAAATGCTCGATCATCAATCCAAAGTCATAAGATGTTGATGGTACTAAGCACATGCGGTCTTCAGGCTTGTATTCGATCCACATCATGAATCTTCCTTCGTTGTTGTATGTCATCCAACAGTTCTCCACATACCACTCACACACAATATGTGAAGAATGTTCTAACCATAATTTACTCACATACTACTTTTCACTAAAGAAAAGACTTAGACATTCGAGTGTTAACTTTGTAAGTCAGTCTCCTCTCTACCACATCGAAAACTTACTTCACCGCATTAAAACATCATTACTCATATCTTGTTTTACCACTAACCAGTCTTAACTCCTTCTCCTTCATACACTTTGATCAAAATACTATCATGATTATTAGAGAGTGTAGAAAAAACTTTCTCCTTTTTTGTAGGGTTCATTGTATTCTTTGGAATCAAAACTGACATGACACCATCATCTGTCTCAACACCGAGACTAAAAGGCATAACATCCAACAGCAACAAGTCTTTAATTTTCTTATCTCCTTCTTCATTCAATATTGCTGCTTGAACTGCTGCACCATAAGCCACAGCTTCTTCAGGATTAATGCTTTTGCAAGGCTCTTTGATTTCGCCGTTGACACTAAACATTTCCTTCAATAGTTGTTGAATCTTTGGAATTCTAGTAGACCCTCCAACAAGAACAAAATCATGAACTTGGTTTTTATTAATCTTTGCCTCACTCAAACACTTCTCCACAATCTCCATGCACTTTCTGAACAAATCTTTGTTTATTTCCTCAAACAAAGCTCTAGTAACAGTGACATGTAGATCAATCCCTTCACATAGAGAATCAAGCTCAATGGTTGTCATTGAAGTTGAAGAAAGTAATCTTTTTGCTTTCTCACATGCTGACCTTAACCTCGCCAAAGCTCTGGAGTTTTCACTTATGTTCAAATCCTTCTTATACTTTCTATGAAAGAGTTGAACAAGACGGTTCACCAAATTGTTATCAAAATCAACACCACCCAAATGAGTATCTCCCAGTGTAGCCTTAACCTTGAACATTCCTTCATCATTGGTCACCAAGGAAACATCAAAAGTTCCACCACCAAGATCAAACACAAGCACATTCTTCTCATCTTCTCTCCATTTTATTTTGTCAAAACCATAAGCAATAGCAGCTGCAGTAGGCTCGTTGATGATCCGCATCACATTAAAACCGGCGATTTTCCCTGCATCTTTTGTAGCCTGTCTCTGAGAGTTGTTGAAGTGAGCAGGAACAGTGATGACAGCATCTTTCACTTCATGGCACAAATAAGCTTCAGCATCATCCTTCAACTTAGACAACACCATGGAAGATATCTCTTGAGGTGAAATACGTTTCTCTTCGCCTTTGTAAGTGAGCACAATCATTGGTTTGTCTTTGTTGTTTGGGACAACCTTAAAAGGCCAAAGCTTTATGTCTTGTTGGACTGACGGGTCGGAGAATCGACGACCAATCAAACGTTTGGCATTGAAAACAGTGTTGTGTGGATTAGTGGCTAATTGGTTTATGGCAGCATCGCCTATTAACCTTTCGGTTTCAGTAAAGGCAACATAAGACGGGGTGATGCGGTTTCCTTGGTCATTCGGAATGATCTCAACACGATTGTTTCGCCACACTGCTACGCAGCTGTAGGTTGTGCCAAGGTCGATGCCTATGGCTTTTGTTTTTGTTGCTGCCATGAGAATTGAGAGTTTTAGAGGAGAGAACAAAAGAAGAAGATAATGTTGTTTTGTGTAGTGAACTGAAAATGTGGATGTAATAAGTCAAAAAACAGTATTTATAGGCATAGAAAGTGAATGTATTATATTACTTTTAGAAGACTTTTAGAAGACTTTTAGAAGAAAAGTTGGAACATGGGAAGGTGTGTGGAAAATACACTGAAAATAATTGGGAAAGTGTTGAGGGATTTGGCAATTTCCAAGAACTTTAAGTAGGGTACTTGATCAAGTATTGGAATCCATCTAGACAAATTTGGCTTTAAAATATTCGAATTAGGTTCTGAGTCTCTTTCAGCTTTTTTGCTTAAGCTTAAGTTTGAATTTTCAAGCCATGATGCTTTTTAATTTGCTTTTTAATTAAGGTTTTTAACCGGTGGTTCACAAAAAAAAAAAAAAATCTCAAAAAAAGAAATTTCTAAAAAAATTAAATTTTTATTAAAATAAAATTATAATTGAATTGAAACATTTGGATTTTAAATAATAACTGAATTATAACTGGATCTAAATATAAAATATGGTTGAATAATCAACCATTTATAATTGAACTGGTTAATAATCATTTAATTATATCTGAATATTTTAAATGGATTTGAATTTGATTATGGATTTGAATCTCACAACCGAATATTTTGCACACTCCTAATAATTATGATGTAGTCAATTTCAGATAGTGACATGGAGGACTCTAAAATTAAATAGTGTGCAACGGGATTATACATTGTGTCACTTTTATCCGTTAGTTTATAAATTATTTTTAAGACTTATATAGTTATATGACGGGATATAATTAGATGAAGTGTAAAAATTTTATGCTATTGATTTTGTATAAATTTAAAAATATTAAAGTGTAAGTTGAAATTGACACAAATGATTTTAGAGTTAGTCAAAAGTCAATCATTATATAGAAGAAATCAGACAAATATAAACAATCGAATATAAGACAAGTGGATTTTTTTCAAGTCAATTAAAATTTATAAATGTTGCCAAGACTCTAGGCTTAACCAAAAGCATATTAGAATTAGATAATTGGACGTCATGATCATGTTCTTTGTATACATAAGCACTAACCGAAGATGATGAAGATTGTAGAACCACAAGTTCGAAAAGTTGCGCACACAAAGAAAGAACTAAAAAACACAGAGACACAAGGTGGATGCAGGACACCATATATTATGAAATAGAGGAGACAATCACATACAACCTACGTAGATAGCTGAATGAGACAATATTTGATGTAGGCCATAATGGTATGGCTAGTAGGATAACTTCCTCTATAAATATCACATTTTATAAATTATTTCATACATCCGATCAATCAAATATATTATTTTATGCACTATATGTTTTTTACTTTCCTTTATTTTTATGCATTTTTTAAGGTAGTAGTCTAATTTCACGCATTCCTACTTAACACTCTTTATAATGGTTTAGGAAGTCATTACTAAGGAATATAGTTTATCCCTCAATGTAACCGCTTGAAGAAAAAAGGGAATCATTATTGAGAGTTATCATCCAAATCTCAACAAATTTTTACATCTCAAGAACACACTTGTACCCTTGGTAGGGCACTACAGCTAATACCACTACTAATTTTCAATCATCAGATCATGACTACACTTGACATATGAACTTGTAGTTTAGAAATAGTTTCGTCAATATGGATCTCACTATCATCCAAGGGGGATTCAGGTTAAGAACGATCACACGAACCTTCACAATCCCTTAGAATGCTAATAATTGCACCTCTTCAAAATGCTTTTGGAGCTGCGACAATTGCTCCACCTAAGAAACCAAGGGTAATGAATGTGTTTTTCGCCAGAAAACAGTTAGACACATGGATACAATATATCATGTATCAGTTCTCTCAAATACTTACCCACATTGTATATCCAATTAATCTTCAACTTGAACATGTAAATATATAGAAAAGAGGTCACCCAAGGTACTATGACGAATTACTATACTAGAGGCATTACCTTATGATAATATATTATGCATGCAAACATGTATGATATTGGTTGACACACCATTAGGCCAGTAATGGAAACTCAAAGACCAATGAGGAACTATTCAATTCAATGGACATGGGCAAGTTTCCACTTTTATCAATGAACTATACAATATATCTACCACAAATTTATGTATGAGTATCACCCCTGGTAGGTTTACTGACACCTCAATCATTTGTTGTTTATGTTGGTGAATTTTCATGGATAACAAATTAACTTTACCAATGTAATACACTTGTGGTATTTTAAAATCCAACGAGAAACAATGTGTAAGTGAACCAAGAGAATTCATGGGTAAATCCCCCACCTCAGGTCCTGTTTCAATAGGGTTTCCAAAACCTCTTAGACAATATGTTGACACACTCAGCTTCAGCCAATGCTAGACTTTATGGATACAATTGTTGGATATCAACCTCATAAGTGATACAATCAAAATGTATTTTTTAGGATTCAACTTAAGCTCATAAATAAACATATTTATAGGAAGTCATATCTTGAGAGATCACACAGATTATGGTATATGTCCAAAGGTTAGAAGAATTCAAATTTTTGCAACATTTTCATGGGAAGATAACAAGTCGACTATGTTGATAAAGTTACTTCAAATAAAATAGAAGGGTGTGAATTATGATAAAAAAATATATTTAAAATTTTAAAGAAAATGTTGATTTTACTTTACTGCTATGAAAAGAGATGAAGCAAATATAAAGTACAAAAGATTAAATAACAAAAATTTAAAGAGGTATGTGAAAGGAAATAACAAACCATAAAGCATATTGATTCGGCCTTAAATCACACGACATACTCCAATTCCTAAAGATTTACTCTTGAGAGTTCAACTAACAATAAAGATTTTATCACAAAATCAACCTACAACCCTCTTACACAAAGTTTTTACCTCATGTTCAACTTTCTACCTTTGTAATGATATCAAAGTTTATGAGAGAGCATCACTCTTTCGATTTATAATTACATCTCAAATAGATTAATCAACAATTACACAAGAAAGACTCTTACTAAGTGTTTAGCTCTCTCATCACTAAAATAATTCTAATTGAATATGAAAATTTATAAGAAGAGAGTAAGAGTAAGAGAAAGAGTAATTTTAAGATTTCTTATGTGTTTTGAAGTGAACACAAGTCCTCTTTATATAGTAAAAAAAATTGCCAATAAAAGAAAGAATTTTGGGCTCGATCCGCAACATATAGGTAAATTTTGCAGGATTTGAACCATAATCAATTACAAAGTTTTCTTAATCAATTATTGAACGAGTTCACCTCGTAACCGGTTAGACAAATATCATAATTGATTAGAGAGCATATTTTTGCTTCATAATTGATTAAATAAGTTTCATAGTGGATTAGGCTTGGGTTTTAAAAAGTTTTGGCCCAAATTGAGTGTTTCAAAAGAAGTTTTTGATAAAAAGGAGGTTTATAAAGTAATTTGAATGTGTGTGCATTTATCTTATACTTTGAGAGGTACACAACTCAATATTACATATAATCAAATAAAATAGATAAATTGACATAGCAAGGATCACTAGATAGATTTTGCATTTCTTGGTGAAGTTCTTTTGCTTTTGATTATTTTTACACATATCATCAAAAAGCTTTTTGCTTTTTGATGTGATTCATTTTTTTTACTTGATTATGTATATGATTTTGCTTTAATTATTTTTTTCATCATTAAAACCAAGAGATAAAGAAGTTAAAATTCTCCCTTTTTTTTAATTATGACAATACATCTCTCAGGAAGTGGTAAAAATACAAAAAAAAAAATTAATATGAAAAAGATTGGAGTGATTAACTCCCCCTACTAGATAAATAGACTATACTATACTTTCTTTAAGAGTATATTTCTCCCCCTTTCACATAATTAAAAGGCAGAAAAAACAAAACAAAACACATAGAACAACACATTTTTCACAAAAAGAAGAAAGAGAAGACGAAGGAGAATCACATAAAACATTTTAATCAATGCATCACAAATTTAAAATTCTTAATTCAGTTCTTATGAAAAATTGGTTTTCTTTAGGAAATGACTTAGTAAAAATATATTTCACTTGAGTAGATGAAGACACAAACTTAATTACACAATCCATTTTTTTCAATGTGATCCCTAATAAAGTGGCGTGTAATCTCAATGTGTTTCATTTGAGAGAAAAGTACCAGAATTTTAGTGAGGTTTATGGTGTTAGTGTGTACTTAATCAGAACAGTTTAGAGATTAATTCCATAATCACTTAATTGTTTTTTCATTCAGTTTACTTGTGCACAATAACTACTTATATAGACATATTATGCTTCGACTGAGGATAACATAACACTTGTTTGTTTCTTACTACGTCAAGAGACAAACGAGTTACCAAGTGAATTCTACAGTTATTTCTAAATTTCTATCTATATCGATTCCCCTAATTCCGTAAACGGGAAAAAAGCATTATGCATAAAATATTACTTAATAACTATAAGAAGTTTATTATTACAGAGAAAATATTTTAACAAATCACATCATTCACATTATTGGGAGACAAATTTATCTATAGGGACTTAATATAAGGGAACTAGTCATTCATCTTTAAGAAATTCATGGTTGATTCAATACATGAAAAATAAAGTAAACCTTAAAAATGATTAGGATGAATCCCTAACAGACTCCTTGCATTCTCCCTACTCCAATGCCTCTGTGTGTATTTTCTCTCATAAAATTCAGAATTTTGCTAGAAACAAAATTAGGGAACAAAATTGGAACTAAAATTATTGTCTTTCTTCTAATTAAATAAGTATTGTAATGGATTTTAGGATTGAGATAAAATTACAAAATATTCTATTTTTGACAATTCTACTTTGTAACATCATAATAATTTTACTCGTTGTTTCCGTCCTTCTACAATCTTAATTAGATTTTGATTTCTTCATGAAAGTTATAGACATAGATGTTATATTTCATTTTCTAATAGTTTCACCACAATCAAATTTACTAGACTCCATACATGATTAAAATATTGCACATATGTAAAACTGAATCCTTCAGATCACATCGCTCCTTCTCACTTGAGTGTCATTATTTTTTAAATGATGAAATATCACGTCATTTTGCTTTTGGTGTGATGTATTTTCTTCATATGTTGATTTTGTTCTTTCCATGCTCAAAATTGTTGGGTCATCACGAGGGAGAAGCATTCACATTGGGTCAAACACTCACCTAAAGGTTAAAGACTCACCTAAACAAGTAAGGGAGACACCACATATTCATTGTAAACCTTAAGGTGATAGGTGTATGGGTCATATCACTTATAAAATGCTCAATCTCCACTTTTCTAAGCAATGTTGGACTTAAAACTCATATTTGTTTCTCAATAAATGTCACACTTTGTTTCTCAACAATCTCCCTCTGAAGTGTGAGTTCATCCATTATGATATCCCTCAAGTAGAGGCTCTTTCATCCACATGCTTATATCGCTGTTGAGAGACACCCTTATCTCGTCATGGGCACTACAACGGAACACGCCGCCTGGCCACCATGTCAGGAAGACTTTCGACACCATGTCTTGAACCTTGTTATGATACCACTGATGGGTCATAATGAGGGACAAGCTTTCACATTGGGTCAAGAACTCATCTAAAGGTTAAAGAATCACTTAAATAAGTGATAGAGACACTACATATTTACAAAAAACCTTAAGGTGATATGCGTATGAGTTATCTCACTTATAAAGTGCTCAAACTCAACTTTTATAAGCAATGTGGAACTTAGAACTCACACTTGTTTCTTAACAATCTCCCCATTAAGTGTGAATCAATCCACTATACTCGCCCTCAAGCAAAAGCTTTTTCATCCACATACTTGTACCACCATTGAGAGACACTTTTATCCCGTCATGGGCAGTTCAACAAAACACGCCGCCTGGCAACCATGTCAGGAAGACTTTCGACACATGGAGCCAGTCCTTTACTCGAATCAGGATTTGATACCACTGACGGGTCATCACGAGGGGGAAGCATTTATATTGGGTCAAACAAGTGAGAGGGACTCCACATATTCACCCAAAACCTTAAGGTGGTAGGTGTATGGGTCCTCTCAATTATAAAGTGCTCAACCTCCACTTATCTAAGCAATATGGGACTTAGAACTCACATTTGTTTCTCAATATAACTCACACTTTGTTTCTCAATAATATCCCCTTCAAGTGTGAGCATATTCAATATGCTCCCCTCAAGCGGAATCTCTTTCGTCCACATGCTTATACTACTGTTGAGAGAGACCTTTCTCGCCATGAGCTCTTCAATAGAACACGTCGTCTGAACATCATGTTTGAAAGACTTTCGACACAAGTAGTCGGTCCCTTACTCAAATCAGACTCTGATATCATTGATGGGTCATCACTAGGGGAAAGCATTCACATTGGGTCAAACACTCACGTAAAGGTAAAAGACTCAACCAAATAAGTGATAGAGACACCACATATTCATCCAAAGCCTTAAGGTGATAGGTGCATGGTCCCTCTCACTTATAAAGTACTCAACCTCCACTTTATAAGCAATGTGGGACTTAGAACTCACACTTCTTTCTCATCCCAAGTCACACTTTGTTTCTCAATAATATCCCCCTCAAACGTGAGTTCATTCACTATGCCCCCCTCAAGCGGAAGCTCTTTCATCCATATGACTGTACCGCTATTGAGAGACACCTTTATCTCGTCAATGGAACTTCAACGGAACTCGCCGCCTGACCATCATGTCTGGAAGACTTTCGACACAAGAAGATGGTCCCTTTCTCAAATTAGACTATGATACCAGTGATAGGTCATCATAAAGGGGAAGCATTCACATCGGGTCAAACACTCACTTAAAGAGCAAAGATTCATCCAAACAAGTGAAAGAGACCTCACATATTCACCTAAAACCTTAAGGTGGCAGGTGTATGAGTCATCTCACTAATAAAGTGATCAACCTCCACTTTTCTAAGCAATGAAGACTTAGAACTCACACTTGTTTCACAATAGAAATATTGTCTTTATGATTTATAGGTGCGATGTTTTTTTTCTTCCTTTTTTAATTTCTCTTCTTTTTCCTCCATTTCTCATGTGTGGTACCTCTCTTTCCTTCGTCATTATAACTTTATTAGTAATATCACATAATTTGTTTGGTTAAGCTTTTAATCTTCTTAGGATCAATTTTTAAAATCAATGTGATTTTCTCTAAGTACTAAAAGTGTACTCATAAACATGGAAAACTCTTTTCAAAACTGGAATTTTGTTCTCTGGATATCTAGATGTCATACACAATGTTGTAATAATGTGTATGACAATTATAATGCCTAACCAACAAAATAAATGTAGAAAATAAAATAACTCAAGTATTGGTAACCGAGTTTGATAGAAAGCCGCCTACATTTGGAGAGCGTTAACCCGATGAAAGGAATTTCACTCTTAATAGACATAAGATGAGGAATCTGAAGTGGGCCAAGGATGACGTCTGTGATGCAGGGTGTATGAGATGAGGAGGGGGGTGTACCTGCAAGGCACTCTGATGCTAATGTAAGAATCGATAGAGAGAAAAGGGCAAGTATAAAAGTATGTATTTCGTATGATGATTTAGAATACCTGACCCTCTCAAATAAGAGGGTTTTTATAGTACCCCCAGCGCGTGGCCAACGATCCCTATTTTTGGGGCGAAATAACTGTTTCCCGAAGAATAGGTAATTGCCAGAAACTAGCCGTTAAGACGGGCAAAGGTGTTCGAAACTAGTCGTTGCTACGGGCAAAGAGGCAGTTTTGGGCACGGGCGTTATGACTTTTTCTCGATGGTGGAGTCGTGCATGACGGGTAGGAATTACTGAGGAGGAGCAGGTGACCCTTGGGGTCATCCGACCATCTTTGCCCGATAGAGGGGCAGAAAGATAAAATGATGCCCCGAATTGGATGGACTTAAGCAACTGGGTCGTTCTGGGAGCAGAAGTGGATTGGGCCATGCCTAGTCATTAGTCCAGTCTGGAACAGGAGCCCCCTAGGTCGTTGCTCCCGAGCATGAGAGTGATGACTTAAGGGTAATTTGCAGTTCCGGGGAGATCTAGAAGGGGTTGTCGCTTGCCGACGAGATAGAGTTGTTTTACGATGCCCAGGGGAGTTGGTGGCCACAGGATACGTAACGTTGTCTGGTGTGTCCAGCGTACGGGGAGCCCAACGGTTGATGTGATTTGAAGAGATGGGATGCCACGTGTGCCTCAAGCCCTGTGTTGCATTAAATGCATCATGATGGCTAGGCTAGGGTTATGATGATGCCCCTAGCCGCGTGTGCTCGTGCCTTCAGAATACCTATAAATAGAGTGAAAAGTTGGTCATTTGCACTTTTCGCTTCTCTCTCCTCCTTCACTTCTCTGTCTAAGTTCTCCGTTCGCTGCTGTTCAAGCCGCCGTCAACCGCCATCGTACCAACTCCGGGAATCATCTTTGACCTTCAGATACCTCCTCGACCATGTAAGTTGTTCAACTTCACTCTAGTTTCCAGCTTTTTTGCTTCCTGTTTTTCTAGAATGCATGCGGTTAGGATGATTCTAGGTAGTACAGTAGCAGTTTCCAGTGACTGTTGGTGGTAGACGGTGGTTTGGCCACTTTCTGCTGCTGTCGTGGTCGCCGGAACCTTAGGAGCCTATATGTTTAAGTTGTTTCTGACGCCATTGCGATGACGAGCGCGTGTGTTGGTGGCGAAGCTCATGAGTTTTCTGGTGTACCTATGGGTTTTCCAGCGGATTCATGAGTTTTCTGGCGAACATTCAAACGGAGTTCTGGGTAGTGGACCGGGGAAAACCTCCCCGCGTGCATTGGGGGGTTGTTCTCGGGCATCTCCATGGGTAACACTTGTACCATTTGAGTAGGGCTTAGGCCAGGGACGTCGTCCTCGGGCCTTCGTGCGCCCTTTCACTTGACTAGCGGTGGAAGGGTGGATTTGATTTTGTTATCGAATTCACTTTTGTCCTCTGCTTTTCAGGTGAAAAAGATGGTCCACGAACCTGAACAAGAGATTCTCATAGACTCGTCTGAGGATAGCTCCTCGGAGAGCAGTGACACAGAATTTTTTGCCACTCTCAGCGATGTCGGCGAGACTCCACCTGATAGGACCTCCACGGATGAGTGGACAGTCGCATAGCCCGCAGAGTATGCCTCTGTCTTTGCCTCTTTTACTGGGGATGCCTTCACGACCGTGGGGGCAGAAGGGGAGTGGAAGGTTCACTTTCCTGGTGAAGATGACCGTATTGGCACGGATTACGGGGAAAGGTTCCTGATGTACGAGTATGTCTTCAAGGAAATTGGGTTAAGGCTGCCCTTCACCGACTTCCAGAGATCTGTCTTCGTACACTTGGATCTGGCCCCCTCACAGCTGCATCCCAACTCTTTAGCATTTATCCGTGTATTTGAGATGACATGTGAGTTCCTGAAGATAGGAGCCACCCTTCCCTTATTCTTTACAATCTTCCACCTCCAGAGGCAAGTCTCGGAGAGGAAGTTTGGCTAGGTCTCGCTGAAGCAAGCGAGAAAGTTGTTTAAGCCGTTCTCCAAGTCCATAAGGACTTTTAAGGAGAGGTTCTATGTCATCGATCCCGTGTCGGAGAAGGTCCAGGATTCTACCTACGTCTGGGAGGTGTCGATAGATGAAAATAGGGAAGATCTATATGACGAGCATGGTAAAGTAATTGCGGACAGAGTGCTGAAGTTCCCCTTCTACTGGAGCAGGTCTCATTTCTCCCAGGGAACCGACCAATATCTCGCCCAGTCGGAGATGCTGAAAGAGGACGACAAAGCCGGCTACGTGGCGCTGGTGAATTATTTTAACAGTTTTACCCCTGCGGTGTAATACCCCATATTTTATTTTGCTCTGGATAATATTAGTTTTGATCAATTGGGTTCCGGTGTACTCTAAGAAATTATCTGCAAAGATAATTTGAGCAACCGATGAGCTCAAACCAGATCAAATTAATATTATCTGACTCTGAGGTTTTGTCAATTGGTGTTATAGAGATATTTTAGACATTTAGTAGTGTTACTAACTAATTGATATTTCTCTATATCATTTCATTTCCCTCACTTTTGCAAAAATAGAAACAAAGATAGTAAGAGGTAGAGAGAAGGAAGAGCAAAAGGGAGAATGAGGAGAAACCTAGAAGAAAAAGAGGAAAGTTTGGATCTTCTTCATTCTTCATCAAATCTTCTCACAATCTTCATCATCATCATGTTTAGAGGTGGGTTCTAGTTAGTACTTAAGTTCTAGAAGTTTTGAAAATGTTAGAGTTTAGGTTAGAATTGGTAAATATCGAATATTGTGTGGAATCGATTGTTTTCACGGTTCAAATCTCGATTAAAATGCATACTATGATCGATACAAGTATGAATATGTTGTATGATAAGTGAATATTTGATCCTTTGAGTTTTTATGAAGTTTGAGTTGGTTGGATGATTTTGAAACATGAGAAAAACAAAAATTTTATGTTCTGCTGTAGAGTAATCGGTTAACCAATTAGGGTAATCAATTACTCTGTAGAAAAAGTGATCATCTGCGCAAATTTGAACTGAGTAACCGATTATCCTAATTGGATAATAGATTATGAAATGTGTCTCTAACTCTCATTTAGCCTCTGTGTGAACAGTGAAGCTTGAGTAACCGGTACCCTATTAGAGTAACCGATTACCACTGTAAGTTGAGGAAAAATATTGAAAAATTCATATCTTTTGGATCGTAATTCTGATCGAGACATGGTAATAGTCATTGGAAAGCTATGGAAATATCCTTCGCAATAAAAGTGGAAAATATTGATTTCGGTACCCGATTAAATAAATCGGAGGAAACTCAAGAAATGTGTTAATTTTATCAGTTGAATTATTATATGCATTTTGTTATAATATTGTATTGTGTCACATCTAACCTCTTATTGTGAAAGGAAATTGAGTAAAAACATGTTTAAAATATGGAATAGGAAGAGAGAGGAAACCTTACCATAAATCTCTAAGTAGGACCTAGTAAGGTGACTAGGAATTGATAGATAATCTAGATGGCGATGCTCATGCGTTTGATGCCAAAGTGTGCATCTTCGACGAGTAATGGTTTAGAGGAGAGTGAAGCACTAGGATGGAACATGTGTGAACCTTATATTTTTGTGAAAAGGAGAATGTGGCCTTAAGGCAAATGTGGCCTTGTGATTGTTGAATACAATCACAAATGTGTGTGTAATCACGTAATAGGAACCGTTTTCCTTGAGTTTCTGTTTCATGAGCTTAGGGCTCCTCTGGAATGTACGCATGATTACTTGGCAGGTTTGATTCTCGTGTGTAGTACGAATGGAACCTACGGGTAGAGACTTGTGATGGCTAACGATCATGTGAAGTGACGATTCATAAGGTGATAATATGTCCCCTAGTTTTCGAATCTATTTCTTATGTCATGTAAGTGCAATGATCCATGACTCGTGCCGACTTCTAGACGTAGAAGAGGACGGGAAAAGGGGATGCCTTGATAAGGTTACCGATTAGTGATATTTTGAGTTGGTGAACTCATGAACATGTTTCCATATAGTGTGAGATTGTAAACTCAAGGTCACCTCCCTTCCCTTTTGACTTGAGTTAGGATTGATAGAACCTTGTAAAGCTGAGAGAATCCATAAGATAGGGAAGTCACTGGGATTTAATATCTCACCCCACGATGTTGATTATATTACAAGTACTTCAGGTTCCGCAAAGGGTAAGGATAAAGTCGTTTGATTATCCTTACGTGTCTTGGCTTTTTGGGGTGACATAGCTTCTGTTGTGGAGATGTATTTTGAGATCATTGTTTTGATCTAGTTCTTAGTACTTTGGAACATCTTGTATACCTTATGCCAAAGTTTTAGTTTTTTTGCTTTTTGGGCATGTAATATATACAATGTGTTAACTAGGAACTTATGATATTTCAATACTAAAACTTGGATTCATGTATAATATATATGTTTTGATGTATGTTATTATATATGGGTGTTACAGTTGGTATCAGAGCAGGTCGTATCCTCGACCTAGCCATGAAATAGTATAAGTATTTCTTTCCGTTCATATGCGTTGTGTCGCCATTGGTCTTAAGTGTTATATTTATGGCATTGAGCCTTATCAACTTAATCCTATCTGTATGACATTTAGGAACATAGCTGACGGACGCAGAACCCGTGGTAGACCCAAAACTAATCCTCCCGAGACGAATCCGCCAGGCGGCGAGGAGTATATCCCATGGCCTCAGTTTTTGCAACAGATGCAACAGCGGCAGAACCAATTTATGCAGCAGATGGTACAATAGATGAATGGAGGTTTTCATCCTCAAGTGGTTGTTCCAGATGTTGTAGGTGGGAGTTTTCGGGATTTCATCCGCATGAATCCTCCAGAATTTCATGGCGGATTAGATCCTGTGAAAGCTCATGAATGGTTGGCTAGTATGAAGAGAATCTTTCTGATAGTTCAATGTAGTGAAGAGAACAAAGTGGTGTTTGCTTCTCACTCGTTGAAAGGTCCTGCTATGAGGTGGTGGGAGAGTGCTTCGGCTTTAATGACTATCCAAGATGCGCCTAAAGTCTGGGAGCAATTCAAAACTACTTTTGTGGAGAATTATTTCCCTAGTTCTTTGAGGACCTAAAAGGAGTTTGAATTCCAACAGTTGAGGTAAGGTACTATGATTGTGGCTGCTTATGCTGAAAAGTTTGAGATCATGGCTGCTTACTCTAGGCAGGCCGTGTATGCTACGGATGAAAAGTGGAAAATTGACCAATTTCTTTTTGGATTGAAAGCTGAGATTTCTCACAGTGTGTCTCAAAGAGAGTTCACTACTTATGCTGAGTTGCTAAGGCAATGCTATGTGGCTGAGAACAGTTTGAAGAAAGTTCAAGCAGAGGGGGATTTGAGTAAGTCGAATCAGAACGATCGTGGAAAATCAAGCCAACAGTTTAGGCCTAGACAACAAGCTTTCAAAGGGAAACAAGTTTAGAATTCTAGGACTAGTACATCTTCTGTGTGTCGCACTTGTGGTAGGAATAATCCTGGAAGTGTAGTATCGAAATTGTGAGGTGCTATTAGTGTCAGAAGATGAGTCATCTGGCGAAGGATTGTCCTCAGAATAGGAATCAGACAAGAGAAAAGAGTATCGGTCGAGTTTATACATTGGATGCAAAGAAGGCTAAGGGTGATAACTCTTTGATTGCTGGTACGTGTTTCGTTAATGGGAATCCTTGTTTTGTATTATTTGATTGTGGAGCAACACACTCTTTTGTGTCGATACAATGTATGAAGCAACTTAGGTTGCAAGCTATTCCATTGTCTCCACCCATGGTGGTTACTACTGCCATGGATGAGATGGCTGAAACACCTTTAATGTGTGAAAACTGTGTATTATCTGTGAATGGAAGAGTTTTTCATATTTATCTTATTTGTCTACCGCTTAAGAAAGTAGATGTTATTTTGGGAATGGATTGGCTTTCTGCTAATTTGGTGTTTATTGGTTGTGAGGAAAAGCTAATCATCATTCCATCTGTTGAAGCTACTCTAAAAGACGTGTTAACTACTATTTTAGAAGGTACGGTTGGAATGATAAATTTCTTGTTTGAGAAGGAAAAATATGTTCTTTTGGTTCTCACTAAAGAGGAGGGTAGCGACCTTCAAGTTCTGCATATTCTTGTAGTCTGTGAGTTTTCCGAAGTTTTCCCCGAGGATGTCAATTCTCTTCCTCCGGAGAGGGAAGTGGAATTCTTTATTGAACTGGTACCCGGGACCAACTCCTATATCTGTTTCTCCGTATCAAATGGCACCACTCGAGTTAAGAGAATTGAAGGATCAATTGGAAGAGTTAATGGCCAAGCATTTTGTTCGACCCAGTGTTTCTCCCCGGGGAGCTCCAGTGTTGTTAGTAAAGAAGAAGGATGGTGGAATGCGGTTATGTATTGATTACCGGCAGTTGAATAAAGTCACCATTAAGAACAAGTACCCATTACCTAAGATAGAGGACCTGTTCGATCAATTGAAAGGAGCATGTGTGTTCTCGAAGATTGATTTACGGTCGGGTTATCGTCAAATCCGTGTGAAGAGTTCAGATGTACCAAAGACAGCATTTAGGACCCGTTATGGCCATTATGAATTCTGAGTAATGCCTTTCGGTGTGACGAATGGTCCGACAGTTTTTATGGATTATATGAATCAGATATTTCAAGCTTACTTGGACCAATTTGTGGTGGTTTTTATTGATGACATTCTTATTTATTCTCGTACTTCTCAAGAGCACGGAGAACATCTAAGAATCGTTCTATCGATCTTACAAGAGAGGCAACTTTTTGCCAAGTTAAGCAAGTGTGAATTTTGGATGACGGAGGTTAGATTTCTTGGTCATGTCATATCTCAAGGAGGCGTGGCAATGGATCCATCAAAAGTTGAAGCGGTAATTAATTGGGAGAGACCGAAAAATGCTTCAGAAGTTAGAAGTTTTTTGGGACTGGCTGGTTATTATAGAAGGTTTATCAAAGGCTTTTCTCAATTGGCTTTACCAATGACTAAACTTACTCGAAAGGATTGTTCTTATGAGTGGGATTCAACTTGTGAACAAAGTTTTATGAGTTTGAAGGAAAGATTGACGACTGCTCCTGTTTTGATTATTCCTGATCCTAGCAAGTCGTATGAGGTATTTTGTGATGCATCAAAGATGGGATTAAGAGGTGTCTTAATGCATGATAGTCACGTGGTGGCTTATTCTTCTCGACAATTAAAGGTTCACGAGAAGAATTATCCAACTCATGATTTGGAATTGGCGGCGGTTGTTTTTACACTGAAGTGTGGCGTCATTATTTGTATGGGGTACGTTTTGAAATGTTCAGTGACCACAAGAGTTTAAAGTATCTATTTGACCGAAAAGAGTTGAACATGCGTCAAAGGAGATGGATTGAATATTTAAAGGATTTTGATTTAGATTTGAAGTACCATCCGGGTAAAGCAAATAAAGTAGCAAATGCATTGAGTCGGAAAGTGTTGCATAATGCCGAATTAATGGTCTTAGAGTATGCCTTATTGGAAAGTTTAGGGATCTTAATCTTCAATTTATTTGGACTTCTAACGGTGTGATTATGGGAAATTTGAATGTTAATTCTACTCTTAGAGAGGAAATTCAACAAGGGCAAGTGTTGGATGAGAAGTTGCAAGAAATGTTGGTTCAAGGGTTTCATACGAGCTACTGATGGAATCATTCTATTTAACCAAAGGGTTTATGTTCCGGATGATGCGGTGTTAAAAAGAAGGATTTTGGAGGAAGCTCATAACGGTGCTTTTATTATACATCTTGGTTCTTCGAAGATGTATCAAGACTTAAAGAGGGACTATTGGTGGTCCGAGATGAAAAGAGATATTGCGGTGTATGTGTCGGAGTGTGCGGTGTGCCAACAGGTAAAGATTGAGCACCAAAGACCGGGTGGCTTATTGCAACCGTTAGAAATTCCGGTATGGAAGTGGGATAGTATTTCTATGGACTTTGCAGTTGGGTTACCCCGTACACAAGGTGATTACGATTCTATTTGGGTGATAGTAAATCGGTTGACGAAATATGCACATTTCTTAGCCATAAAGACTACTTACAAGGCAAGTCATCTTGCAAGGTTGTTTATTTCAGAAATTGTGAGGTTACATGGCATTTCCTCTAGCATTGTGTCCGATAGAGATCCAAAGTTTACTTCAAGATTTTGGAGAGCTTTTCAACAAGCTATGGGAACGAAGTTATGTTTGAGCACGTTGAATCATCCTCAAACGGATGGTCAGACGGAACAGATGGTACAAACGATGGAAGATATGTTAAGAGCTTGTGTGCTTGGAAGTGGAGGAAATTGGATAGAACTTTTGCCATTGATTGAGTTTTCGTATAACAACAGTTATCATGCAAGTATTGGTATGGCCCCTTACGAAGCATTGTATGGAAGGAAATGTAGGACGCCTTTGTGTTAGGAGGAAGTTGGCGAAGATAGAATTTTGGGACCGAGATTATTCAAGAGACTACGGAAAAGATTAGAATGATCCGTGACAAATTTAAGCAGGCACAAGATCATCAGAAGAGTTATGCGGATAACCGTAGGAGACCTTTAGAATTTGAAGAAGGTGATTATGTGTTTTTGAAGGTTCATCCGAGATTGAGGTTGAAAGGACCGTTTAAGTCACGGAAGTTAAGTCCAAGATACGTGGGACCGTATCAAATTTTAGAAAGGATTGGTGAAGTAGCTTACAGGTTAGCCTTACCGCCTTCTCTATCAGAGATGCACGATGTCTTTCATGTGTCTCAACTTCGGAAGTTTGTTCCAGATCCTCTTCAGCCAATTCTACCAGATACAATAGAGATAGAAGTAGATTTAACGTTTGAACCTCAACCAAGCCGTATCATAGGGAGAGAAACTAAGGTACTAAGGAATAAAGAGATTCCTCTTGTGAAAGTTCAGTGGGATGAGACGCATCCGGGTGATGCAACTTGGGAACTAGAATCGGGAATGCGGGATGCTTACCCTCATCTTTTCGGGTAATCTTTAAATTTGAGGACGAATTTCTATTTAAGGAAGGGAGGATGTAATACCCCATATTTTATTTTGCTCTGGATAATATTAGTTTTGATCAATTGGGTTCCGGTGTACTTTGAGAAATTATCTGCAAAGATAATTTGAGCAACCGATGAGCTCAGCCCAGATCAAATTAATATTATCTGCCTCTGAGATTTTGTCAATTGGTGCTATAGAGATATTTTGGACATTTAGTAGTGTTACTAACTAATTGGTATTTCTATATATCATTTCATTTCCCTCACTTGTGCAAAAATAGAAACAAAGATAGTAAGAGGTAAAGAGAAGGAAGAGCAAAGAGAGAAAGAGGAGAAACCTAGAAGAAAAAGAGGAAAACTTGGATCTTCTTTATTCTTCATCAAATCTTCTCACAATCTTCGTCATCATCTTGTTTAGAGGTGGGTTCTAGTTAGTACTTAAGTTCTAGAAGTTTTGAAAATATTAGAGTTTAGGTTAGAATTGGTTAATATCGAATATTGTGTGGAATCAGTTGTTTTCACGGTTCAAATCTCGATTAAAATGCATACTATGATCGATACAAGTATGAATATGTTGTATGATAAGTGAATGTTTGATCCTTTGAGTTTTTATGAAGTTTAAGTTGGTTGGATGATTTTGAAACATGAGAAAAACCAAAATTTTATGTTCTGCAGCAGAGTAATCGGTTAACCAATTAGGGTAATCGATTACTCTGTAGAAAAAGTGATAATCTGCGCAAATTTGAACTGAGTAACCGATTATCCTAATTGGGTAATCGATTACGAAATGTGTCTCTAACTTTCATTTAGCCTCTGTGTGAACAGTGAAGCTTGAGTAACCGGTTACCCTATTAGAGTAATCGATTCCCACTATAAGTTGAGGAAAAATATTAAAAAATTCATATCTTTTGGATCGTAATTCCGATCAAGGCATGGTAATAGTCGTTGGAAAGCTATGGAAATATCCTACGCAGTAAAAGTGGAAAATATTGATTTTGGTACCCGATTAAATAAATCGGAGGAAACTTAAGAAATGTGTTAATTTTATGAGTTGAATTATTATATGAATTTTGTTATACTATTGTATTGTGTTACATATAACCTCTTATTGTGAAAGGAAATTGAGTAAAAACATGTTTAAAATATGGAATAGGAAGAGTGAGGAAACCTTACCATAAATCTCTAAGTAGGACCTAGTAAGGTGACTAGGAATTGATAGATAATCTAGATGGCGATGCTCGTGCGTTCGATGCCAAAGTGTGCATCTTCGACGAGTAATGGTCTAGAGGAGAGTGAAACACTAGTATGGAACATGTGTGAACCTTGTGTTTTTGTGAAAAGGCAAATGTGGCCTTGTGATTATCGAATACAATCAAGAATCTGTGTGTAATCACGTAATCGGAACCGTTTTCCTTGAGTTGTCGGTTCATGAGCTTAGGGCTCCTTTGGAATGTACGCATGATTACTTGGCAGATTTGATTCCCGTGTGTAGTACGAATGAAACCTACGGGTAGAGACTTGTGATGGCTAACGACCATGTGAAGTGACGATTCATAAGGTGATAATATGTCCCTTAGTTTCCGAATCCATTTCGTATATCAAGTAAGTGCAATGATCCATGACTCGTGCCGAATTTTAGACGTATAAGAGGACGGGAAAGGGGGATGCCTTGATAAGGTTACCGATTAGTGATATTTTGATTTGGTGAACTCATGAACATGTTTCCGTATAGTGTGAGATTATGAACTCAAGATCACTTCCCTTCTCTTTTGACTTGAGTTAGGATTGATAGAACCTTGTAAAGCCGAGAGAATCCATAAGATAGGGAACTCACTGGTATTTAATATCTCACTCCACGTTGTTGATTATATTACATGTACTTCAGGTTCCGCGAATGGTAAGGATAAAGTCGTTTGATTATCCTTACGTGTCTTGGCTTTTTGGGATGGCATAGCTTCCGTTGTGGAGATTTATTTTGGGATCATTTTTTTATCTAGTTCTCAGTACTTTGGAACATCTTGTTTACATTATACCATAGTTTTAGTTTTTTTGTTGCTTTTTGGGCATGTAATATATACAATGTGTTAACTAGGAACTTATGGTATTTCAATACCAAAACTTGGATTCATGTATAATATATATGCTTTGATGTATGTTATTATATATGGGTGTTACATGCGGAGTGCTGGACTAAGAGCGGAAATCTGATTTTCGAAGAAGATGGCAGGCAGAAGGTGGAGAGCCGCTACATCAACACAAAGGGGCTCTTTGAGTGCAGGACTCATGCCGACGCCCGTAAATTTCTTGGCAGTATTTGTTTTTTAGTTTGTCTAGATTATTGTTTTCCCCGTTTGCTAACGTGCCTGTTATGTTTTTGCAGGTGAAATGCCTTCAGCGCACGAGAGGATGTTAAAGAATGCCCAGGCGAAGGGCAAGGCTGATGCAACGAACCCGATGAGTAGGCTTACCCAACGAGTGCCACCCCCGCAGACGGGGTCGGGAAGATCTTCGCCTATTCCACCTCTTGGCCAGCGTTTCCCTATGCCTGGAACTTTGAGGTTCAAGCGAGTCCGGCAGAACGAGTTGGTGGACCTTACCAGGCGGGGGAGAAGAGCAAGTTCTATCTTCCTCAATGCCTTCACAACAAAAAAATTCTTCAAAGGCTCCTCCTTGACGGTTCCTCGGGCGGAGTCTCTGAAGCTTGAGGGAATGGACCGCCCGAGTAAGAGGGCGATGTTAGTGCAGGATGCTTTTGCCCTGATTAGGGTCCTGGAGATGGCGGCGGTCTATGCCGAAGAAGATTCCCCTCACAAGTCTGAGCTGAAAAAGGCCCAGGTCGCGATATCAGCCTTGGAGGAGAAGGTGAAGAAGGCCAAGGAGGAGGCCAGGGCTGCCAAGGAGGCGAAGAGGAAATCCCAGGAGGAGCTGACTACGGGAAAAGGGGAGAATGACACCCTGGTTGTGAAGAAGAAAGTTGCTGAAAGACTTGGTCGAGAAAATGAGGTCTGCTGCTGCCCCTGCTAAAGACGAGTATGATAGTCTACGGGAGCTGAAGACTTGGGCCGAGTTAATTGCTCGTATTATGCAGGCGAAAGAGGACGTCGAAGCTATTGGGGAAGATTCTTTTAGCAATGTTGTGTCACAGCTGAGACTGGTGAACCCCGGGGTCCAACTGTCCACCGAGGGGACCAGTTTCTTGTACCATGTGGAGAATGGAAAGATCGTCATCCCCGATTTTCTCCATATCAGAGAGGAGCATTCCCAGATTCTCCAGGAGGAGCTTCAACCGACGCAGACTATCCCTGAGGAGGCCCAGCAGATGGAAGAGTGATGTCTTTGTTGTATTTTCGGCCTGCACGCCGTGTTTTGTAATTTATTGTGTGGTGTGGGACATGGCCCCCTTTTCTATGTAACAAGTATAATATGTGGTACTCGTGACCACTTGCTAATGTAATATGTATGTTTCTGGTCGTTATGGACCGTTTTGTATGATTTGTATTTGCGTATGGCTTTATACGTTTTTATTTTTGCTAAGTGTAGTAACTTTACTCGATACAAGTATGTGCTCGTAATAAGGGTGACTTAATGATTCATTGTCTCGGGGTCTGCTCAATCGAGATGTGTTCGTCTGTGCGGGGGACTGATCAAATGGCCAGGGTAGTTACCGGGCATGAGAGCGGAGCTCAGGTCACGTTTGAGGCCTGAGTTCGCGGCGTGAACCTCCTATCGCGAGCTGGGTGTTCTGCCTATCACGGTACTTTGACGAGGGCGGGCTCAATCGAGGAACTGCCGTCAGACATGGGTTCTGCTCATTCTTGAGCTGAAGCCTGCCTTAGTTTGTATGCAGCGCTTGTACCTGGGCGGGCATCCGTGGTCGGGACGTTATGCTCGTCGCATTGACGAAGCAAGTCGACGATTAGGGCCTTAGCTATAATATTGTTTTAGCTTTTAGGTGTTCCATGGTCGAGCAAGTTCTTCCCTGTTGAGGTATTCTAAGTAGTAGGTCCCATTCTCCGTCTTTGCCCGGACGCGATAGGGTCCTTCCCAGTTTGCGGCGAGTTTTCCTTCTCGAGAATCCTTGTGATTCCTTCTTAAGACAAGGCTGCCCACTTGGAATTCTCGCTGTATAACCTTGGTGTTGTGCCTGATTGCAATTTTTTGTTTTAATGAGGCTTCGCGGATAGCTGCTCCTAATCGGACCTCTTCGACGAGGTCGAGCTCCTCCCTCAGTGCCACGTTATTTGTATCCTCGTCCAGGAGGGATTTAGTCCTTCTGGATGGCACGTGTATCTCGATGGGGATCACTGCCTCAGTTCCGTAAGCTAGATGGAAAGGTATTTCCCCAGTCGAATAATGGGGCGTAGTGCGGTAGGCCCAGAGCACGCTGTGCAGTTCCTCGACCCATGCTTTCTTTGTTTCGTCTAGCCTTCGTTTGAGGCCCCGCAAGATTACTCTGTTTGTCGCTTCATCCTGCCCGTTAGTTTGGGGATGTTCGACGGACGCGAAGTGTTATTTCGTGCCTAGTTGGGCGACGAAGTCCTGAAAATTTCTGTCTGTGAACCGCGTCCCGTTGTCGGTGACTATTGCTTGGGGAATGTCGAAGCGGGCAAGGATGTTCCTTTTGTAGAAGCGAAGTATGTTGTGGGTCGTTATTTTGGCCAGGGCCTCTGCTTCTATCCACTTGGTAAAGTAGTCCACACCCACTATCAAGTACTTGTTCTGGTTTGATTCCACGACGAAGGGTCCCAGGATATCTAGGCCCCACCATGCGGAAGGCCATGGGGAGGACATTACTTTGAGTTCGTTGGACGGTGCCAAGTGTATGTATGTCCCCGTGTCGTTGGCATTTGTCGCATTTCTTCACATGCTCTTTTCCATCATGCTGCATGGTCGGCCAGTAGTACCCTGCTCGTTGGGCTTTCCTGGCGAGGGATCTCCCCCCGAGGTGCTGGGCGTTGATACCTTCGTGGATTTCACGTAGGACGTGGGCGACCATGTCTTCCTCGACGCATTTAAGTAAAGGTATGGAGAACACTCGTCTGTAGAGCTTATTTTCGACCAAGACGTAGGAGCAGGCCTGCGCCTGACTACGCTGGCCTCTTTGGGGTCAGATGGGAGTTCATCCTTAGCGAGGTAATTATTGACGGGGGTCATCCAGCAGTTGCTGTCCCCAATGACTTGTACGTCGAGGGTCGTGGAAGTTCTCTCGATGCTGGGTCGAGGAAGTACTTCCTGGATGACGGATTTGTTTCTGCCCTTTTTCTTCGTGCTTGCCAGTTTTGACAACATGTCTGCTATGACATTGTGTTCCTGGGGAACATGTTTCACTTCTACTGTTGCGAACTTCGTCATCTTTTCCTTGACCAGGGATAACTATTTAGACAAGTTGTCGTTCTTGGCCTGATATTCTCCTCGAACTTGGAGGGCCATGAGTTGATAATCGGTGCAGATGACGACTTCTTCGGCCCCTAGGTGCTCGGCTAGGCGTAGACCAACGAGGAATGCTTCATATTCCGCTTGATTGTTGGAAGTAGGGAAAGACAGGGTAAGCGAGACTTCGACAATAATTCCTTCATCATTTTCCAAAATGATACTGTAGCGCCATTTTTGTGGTTTCGAATCACTATCGCTTTGGTACTACAGTTCGATTCATTTTTTATCCTATTGAGCTGATTAAGGAAGGGAAATAGATGTCTCCAATTAACCCTGCTTGCATACCGAGGTTAAACAGTCAAAACTGTTGGTTTACAGATGCTATCAGAAGGTGGGTTTTTCTTAGGGTTATGCATTTAAGATCAAAAGTGTCTTTACGGTATAGGAGGCATTTTGGTTTAGGATGCTAGGCTGGATTTTCCTTGGTTGATATATGAAGGGACTGGACTTGGAGTGTTTATTTATTATGCTCGATAAGATTTTTTGCAATCTTATGCCTACGTATTCCCATTTTAACGAAACAGAGAAATCAGAGCGATTGTAGTTCCTCCTATTCTAAGGGAGGAAAAGATGTTTTGGTGTCTTGTTCAAAGCCCGAGATATGAAGCTAAAGGTGGTTTGTATCTTGTTCAAAGCCCGAGATATGAAGCTAAAGGTCCTGATTGAGAGGGAATTTGTCATCTCTAAAGAGGAATTGTTGTATGCTGTGAGCAAAGCATGATTTGATGCTAAAAGGTATATTGGTTCAACCAGGGATTTCTTTATATAAAGCCTAAGAGGAGGCTGGATGTTTGACTTTTCCAGGGAAAATGTTATTTCTGTCTTGTACAAAGCCCAAGATTGAGGCTAAAAGGGCTCACTCAACAAGAGATGATTTTTTATGTGTCTCGTACAAAGCCCAAGACGGAGGCTAAAAGAGGTTTGACTCAACAAGAGAGTTTTATTTGTCTTGTACGAAGCCCAAGACGGAGGCTAAAAGGGTGATCGACCCAACAAGAGGGTCTTTTATACTCAACAAGAGAGTGTTTTATATGTGTCTTGTATAAAGCCCAAGACGGAGGCTAAAAGAGGTTGACCCAACAAGAGGATCTTTTATACTCAACAAGAGAGTTTTTATGTGTGTCTTGTACAAAGCCCAAGACGGAGGCTAAAAGGGGATTGACCCAACAAGAGGATCTTTTATACTCAACAAGAGAGTTTTTATGTGTCTTGTACAAAGCCCAAGACGGAGGCTAAAAGGAGATGAACCCAACAAGAGGGTCTTTTATACTCAACAAGAGAGTGTTTCTATCTCGTACGAAGCCCGAGATTGAGGCTAAAGGGGTTGGACTCAACAAGAGAGTCTGAAAGGTTAGCTCTGCTGGGGAGAATCATTTGTACAAAGCCCAAGAGGAGGCTGTCTTTCTGCCGAAGGTCACTGAGATTCCTAGGCAGATCCAAGTGTGGGGAACTCTCATGAGAGAGACTGGGCTTCTGCCTATGTTTCGGAGGAACTTGAGAATGTCTTTGAGACTCAAGAGGTTTAGAATGTCCAAGTCTAGAGTTTTATCTTTTGTACTATGCCCGAGATAAGGCACGGGCATTAAGGGATGAGTATCAACCCTAAAATGGCCAGAGTTTTGACGCTGGAAAGACTGCTCTATCAAAGGATGACTAACTTCTGTCCTATGCCTTTAAGAGGTCGCCAGGGTCCTTGTATTAAGCCCAAGAGAAGGCATGAGAACTTCTAAGAAGCCGAAGGGTCCTTGTACAACGCCCAAGAGGAGACGAGGATGCTTTTAGGAAGCCTGTGGGTCCCTAAACCATGAGAAGTTCAAGACATGCTATTCACAGAGAATAGATCAAGCCAGGAAAGTTCGAGGATTTGGAAGAAACTCAAGAGATGCCATTCATGGAGAAAAGATCATCTCTGGGGAGTTAGAGTTTCTTTAACAATTTCTAAGGGTGACAGTCTGAGAAAGGGTTCACCGAGAATGCTGCCTTTCACGTCTCCATATTGTTTAACCCCAAGAGGAGGGAAGACTGTATCTGGAATCCTACGGGGGATCTAGTTTTGTTTGTATCTAAGAGTGACCAACGAGCTTTACCTAGTACTAGACGTAGTTGTCGGGGGAAAACTCTAAATAACTATACTAATATTACACAGTGGATATATGACAAGTATATAAAAGGATGTGAAAGAACACTTACAGTGAAACAACCCCACAATACAATTATATACATATGAAAGCGGTAAAGAAAGCGGATAAACACTTACCCATTGTAGAGCTTCCATGCTATTTGGTTAGTTGTTCAACAAAGAAAGTTTGATAACAACATATATTTGGATTCAAAATCAAAGGAGAAAGTGTTTTGAAAAGATTGTTGAGGCTTATAGCTCGAGGAGAGGCCCAAGGTTTTATCAGTGATTGCACTGTTGTTTTGAATTTGTGCAGGGAATTATACAAATGACTGAGGCCCAAAAAGGTTTTTTGTACAAAGGGATGGGTCTTACACTCTCTCAAGAGGCCCAAAAAATGTTTTAAAGAAGAGGAATGGGGCTTATAACACGAGGGTAGGCCCAGATGATTTGATTTTTGAACTGGCGATTGCGCCGAGATTTTTCTTTTAACGCAGAGGGGCTTATACAACATATGAGGCCCAAAAAGTTTTGGTTAAAAGGAGGTTGGGTCTTACACTCTATTAGAGGCCCAAAAGTGTTATTTTTGTATAAGAGATGGGGCTTACAACTCAAGGAGAGGCCCATGGGTTTTTGTTAAAAAGGCGACGATCGCGCTGAACTTTTTGATGGTATCGGAACTTATACAATACACTGAGGCCCAAATCATTTTGGTTTTCAAAAAGGGTTGGGTCTTACACTCTACTAGAGGCCCAAAAAATGTTTGAAAAAGATTTGGTTGGGTGAAAATCAAAGAAACCCTAATTTCATCATTTTAAAAGTAAATTCTCAAAGAAAAATAATAAAAAATGATAAAATACCAAATAAGTTTGAATAAACAACTTGTGATTTTTGGTTGAGATTTGAAAAATGATGTTTTAATCACAAGATGAATTAAAATTCATTTAGTTTTGATTTTCAACATGAGAATTCATTTTTAAAATTTTTAAAAACAATTAAAAGTGAATTTATTCACAAAAATACCAACTATATTAAATAAATAATATAAACTTGCTTTTTTTGTGGAATAAAATATTTCAACATTTTTGTGATTTTTTACAAAAAGAATCAATAAAAAATAATTAAAATTGAGGGAGTTATTAATTTTTTAAATCATTAAAAATAATATGAAAAATAATAATAAAGTGGAAAAAGCATTAAAAAGGGGTCTGGGGCGAGGGGGATTCGAACCCCAGACCTCTTGTGTGCAGTGTGCGCCTCCTACCACTGGGGTCGTGATACATCCGTGTATTGAAACACAACCACAAATATACAATGCTTGCCTTGTTTTTGGCGTGGCCCATGGCAAGGCAAGACAAGATTTTGGTTAGAAACGTGAAGGCCATAACTTTCTCATTTCTCCATGGATTGGGACAAAATTTATATGCATCTGGCCTAGAATTTCATAAGGAATCCAATGGTGATGGTAGTTTTTTCAGAAAACAAATCCTCCTCAAAACCCAATAGTGGTTTTGAAATAGGCCATGTTTTACTTTTTCTGTGCTACCTCTTGGTACAGGTATGAATTACATGATAAATTGGTGCAAACACAACACATATAACATGTATAAGAGATGCATGATCAGTGGACTTCAAAGCAAGACATATTTCAGAGAGTTCAAGTTGTGATGCTTACCTCTTTTGGAGCTTTTTGGGCTATCTGCTAAGTGCTTTGTTCCAGAAATGGTTTGATGCTTTAGACACCCTCAAATGATCCCTTAGAAGCTTTTAGGATGGTTGGAATCAACTGGAAACCTCTAGAGCAAGTTTGAGCTCTTTCTTGCAAAAGGGGCAAAAGTGGCCAAAATGACAACTCCCTCAAATGGTGTTCCATATGTAGGGAACCATTTGGGACAGTTCAAGGATGATATTTGGAGTATGTTTGAGGTTTTATCTGGTTTGGAAAGTGACTAAATCAAGACATGGCTTGAAAAATGCAAAAAAGTCATATTTTGAGGTTTTGAGAAGTGACTTTGAGATTTTGGTGTTACAGGTCACTTGTGAGAGTTTGGACAACCTAGATATGACATATTGGATGTGTTTGGATTATGAGCTATGATGGAAATGCTCTCTAACTCAAAAACTCAGAGTTACCTTGCTAAAGAAGGTATTTTTGCCTAGAGAAAGTGATTTTGAGGAAAGCATTTGTTTGATGGCTTTGGTGTACTCAAACTGAGCACAAATGAGCTCTATTTATAGTAGAGCAAGTTTGTTTTGGCTGCAATAGTGAATGGCAACTATTTCAGAAGTTTGGCAAATGTTGATCAATGAGAATCCAAGTCTCCTCTAGCCATTGACTAAAGGTTAGAGCACAGAGTTGTGGTTCCCTAATTGTTGGATCATCCTTGACTGAATTCAGTTGGAAAAGGCTCAGTCCATGCCACCTTGGTGTATCCATTAAATGCCCCAAAACAAAATTGGAGTCTTGTTCCTCTTTTAGGCATTTCTAGGTTTGGCATGCTACTTTTGGTTCCAAGGACTTGGGAGGCTGATGGATCAGAGTTTGTCCCTCCTTGGTCTCCCCTTGAGGTGTTCAGATGGATAAATTTGCTTGCCATTTGCAAAATTTGAGCAAATCGAGCAAAATGCCCAAATCTGCCTTGTTATGACGGTTGCAGCAAGGCACATTGCCACTGTCATAACTCCTTGCTCAAATTGAGTTTGGTGAAGTTCTTGGTCATTTTGGAAAGTCCTTATATGATACAACATATGTGTGATCATAGTTTGTTTTGATACTTTTGGGATCCAAGTGAAAAATGCCCTTAAATTTTGGAAAAAGTGAGACAGATTCTGACTTAGTGAAAATTTCACTAAGTGTTGGAAAAAGTGACATTTCATGTTTTCAGCCATTTTGACCCAACCATAACTCAAAATCTATGATGAATTGGAATGAGGTGTAGTTGAAGCTTTTGTAGAGGGCCATGAGAGCTACAAATCCAGCTTTGAATGGGGAAAAAAGGCCTTGTGGTTTAGGAGATATGATCCTCCAAAGTTGGTACCCTAGCCACTTTGTTCCATAACTTAGAAAATTTCTAAGTTATTTATGGTTACCCCTTTTTACAAGTTATCGCACTTTTCTTGATTTTTCATGATGAATAATGGTTTCAATCACACATTAACATCATTTTAGGGTTAAGGGACCATAATTGATGAAAAAATCAAAAAGTCAAACTTTGACTTTTTGGCACAGTTGACTTTTTATCAGATGAATTCCAAACTGTGCGATCCTCTATGAAATCAAGTCCTTGACCTAAATCAAACTTGATGGGTGGATTCCATAGGTGTTATAGGGTGTGTTGACTTATGTCCCAGGGTTTGGGAGCATGTCCTGATCAAAAGTCAAAGGTACAGTTGACTTTTTCCTCAAAACCCTAACTGTGGTCCAGATGAAATTGAAACTTATTGATCAAGCTTCTTGGGTTAATCCATTGTTGTAAATGGATTAATGTGATATATGAGAGACCCTCAAATCATGTCTTGAGGTCTTGGCTCATGTTTTGTCCCAAAAGTTAACTTTGGGGTGAATTAGGTCAAGAAACCCTAATTCCTGATTTTTGATGAATGCATCCCCTGAGGCTAAATTGACTTGATGATTGGGTCCATGAGGTCCTTTTGATTATCTTGGGTTGTGCTTTGAAGCATTGGCTCATGCCCAGAGGAAAATTTCCATCTGGAGGCCCTGGTCGACCAAAACCCTAATTTGGTGCACTGATGATCTTGAGACACGATCCACCTGGAATGCTGCAGCCTTATGCTTGATTCTTGATGTAGAAGCCCTCTTTATCCTTTGTGGATGTTTGATAGGTTTAGACAAGTTGAAGATCATGTCTTTTCTTGATTGATCCTTTGTCTAAGGGCTCTGAGAGGGCTTGAAACCCTAATTCTTGATTGTAGTGAATGCTCACCCATCTTTGGGGAGACTAATGAGTATGAAAGGTCATCCATATTGTGATGATGGTGTTCACAATGATGGGAATCTTGGTGGTCAAAATTTGGGGTATGACAGATACCTGCCTCACTCTCGGCTGAGCTGGATGCCCTGTCGACGAAGATTATCCATTTGTGCGCCCCGCAAGTGGGGGAGTCTACGAATGTTATCTCCACGACAAAGTCGGCCAGAGCCTGAGCCTTGAGGGCTTTCCTGCTCTCATATTAGATTTCGAATTCAGACAGTTCCAATGACCACTTGAGCATTCGGCTAGCCATGTCTGGTCGCCCTAACAGTTGCTTCACGGGCTGATCTGTTCGGACCACGATCGTGTAGGCCAGAAAGTAGTGTCGTAGTCTCCTCACAGCGTTGATGAGGGCCAGCGCCACTTTCTCTATTTGCTAGTATCTCAGCTCTGGCCATTGTAAGGCTTTGCTCGTGAAGTATATGGGTTTTTACCCATTGGGCGTTTCACGAATGAGGGCGGCGCTGACAGCCTCGGTTGCCACGGCGAGATAAAGGTATAGGGTTTCGCCATTGTCCGGCTGAGAGAGGACTTGTGGCTCCAATAACGCTTGTTTTAGGTGGAGGAGAGCTTGGTCGCATTCCTTTGTCCATTTGAAAGCTGCCTCCTTGCAGAGGAGTTTGAAAAAGGGCAGTGCGTGCTGGGCAGACTTGGCCACAAAACGAGATAACAAAGCGAGCATCCCATTGAGGGATTGTATGGATTTATTTGAGCTGGGCGTAGGAAACTCGGAGAAGGCCCTGCACTTGTCGGGGTTAGCTTCGATTCCTCATTCCATTAGATAGAAGCCGAGGAACTTGCCCGCTCGTACCCCGAACATGCATTTCTCCGGGTTGAAACGCATCCGGTATTTCCTAGCCTGCTCGAAGACCTTTCTTAAATGGGTCGTGTGATCGGTTTCCTCGTGGAACTTCACGATCATATCGTCTATATAGACTTTGAGCATGTCTCCGATTTCTCCCCGGAAGACCTTGTTCATCATCCTTTGGTAGGTCGCGCCAGCGTTTTTCAAGCCGAAGGGCCTTACGTTGTAGTAATAGTTGCCCGACTCGGTCATGAAGGTTGTGTACCTTTTGTTGCTTTTCGCCATTGGTATTTGATTGTAGCCCAAATAAGCGTCCATGAATGATAACAGTTTAAAACCGGCAGAATTATCAATAAGTTTATCTATATTGGGGAGGGGGTAAGCATTTTTAGGGCATGTCCTATTGAGATCAGTATAATCAACACACATACGGCACTTTTCATTATACTTTTTAACGAGTACAACATTGGACAACCAAGTAGTGTACTTGGCCTCCGAAATAAAGTTTCCCTCGAGGAGGTCTTTTACAGCTTGTTCTGCAGCCTCCGTTTTCTCTGGAGACTGCTTTATCCTACATTGTGCTACAACCTTAGTGGCGGGGTCAATGGTGAGCTGATGGCAGGTGACAGTAGGATCTAAGCCGGGTATTTCTGCGACGTTCCAGGCGAACAAATCCACATTCTCTCAGAGGCAAGCTTTGAGTTGTTTCCTCGCTATGTCGGGGAGTCTGGTCTCTATCTTCACTCCTCGCTGGGGGTCATCGCCGAGCAGGACGAGTTCGAATTTGCCATCCGGAATTGGGAGCATCGGATAGGAGCTGTTGTCGGTGCTGGTTGAAGCGGAAGAGTTGCTCGAACAAGTCTGGGTCTCCTTCTGGTCATCTTCGGAGAAGCGGTTGTCAAGGTCGATAGAGTCGATGCGGGGTAGCGGCTTGGCTTCCTCGGAGCTGTTGGGAAGGGCCGGCTTGCTAGACGTCTTCGGCTTGGCAGAAATGGTGTTGAGTCCTTTGGTGGCTGCTTCGAAGCATCTTTTTGCTGCCTCGATGTTGTAGCGAGCGATTTTCGTCGGTGACGCGACCACCTTATTGCTAGTTCTTCCCCTCACCGCGATGAGGGGGAATGGGTGCTACTTTCTGATTTCTTATTTATCCCGTGAAGCTGGAAGGGAAAGGGAAGCTATCTAAAACTAACCTTGAACGCGAAATGTTTAACTGAACAAAACCCTTTAAAGAGATTGGGGGGTCCGGGGTTAGATTATATAATGGGTAGTTGTCAATTACCCATCCTATATGTGGTTATCCACAGGATATTAGCTTTAGGTTTCGCTTTGTAATTGATAGTGTTTATCTGCTGATGGGTTAGGAAAGTTTCTTGGGAAATTTGAGTGAGTGAGTGAGTTTTTGTTGATGTTCGGGTGTTCCCGATGTTTTTGGTAAGGTATTAGACCTAAGTTTTGATTGATGTGTGAAGGTACTGGACCTGGAGTTTTGATTAGTATGCTCGCTAAGATTTCGCAATCTTATGCCTACGTATTCCCGTTTAAATGAAACAGGAAAATCAGAGCAATCGTAGTTCCTCCTATTCTAAGGGAGGAAAAAGATGTTTTGGTGTCTTATTCATATCCCAAGATTGAAGCTAAAGGGTTTGTTTAAGAGAGAATTTGTCATCTCTAAAGAGGGATTGTTGATTTTTGTGTGCCTTGATCAAAGCACAAGGTTGATGCTAAAAGGTAAATTGACCCGACTAGAGGATTTCTTTATACAAAGCCTAAGAGGAGGGTGGATAAGACCGACTCATTAAGAGAGTGTGTATATTGGTTACTTGTACAAAGTCCAAGATTGAGGCAAAAAAGAGACTGACTCTTTGGGGATATCATTATACAAAGCCTAAGAGGAGGCTAGAAAGTTTGACTTTTCTGGGGAAAATGTTCTATATGTCTTGTGCAAAGCCCAAGATTGAGGCTAAAAGGGATTTTGAATCCGTTGGGGAGGTTTGTATGTGTCTTGTACAAAGCCCAAGATTGAGGCTGAAATGAGAAATTTAACTGACTTTGGTGACGATATTTTTACGTGTCTTGTACAAAGCCCAAGACGGGGGCTGAACTGAGTTTGACTCTTCTCGGGGAAAATCATTCCTCAAAGCCTAGAGGAAATGACTCTGCTAGGGAAGATATCGGTCCCAATCGCAAGAGAGGGAGATTTATGTCTTGTACAAAGCCCAAGATTGAGGCTAAAAGGGTTTGACTCAACAAGAGAGTGTTTTTATCTGTCTTGTACAAGGCCCAAGATTGAGGTTGAACAAGCTGGAGAAATTATTCCACACAACTTGAGAGGAGACTGGCTCCTACTAGGGGAAATCTTTATACCAAGCCTGAGACGAGGCTGGACAAAGACCGACTCAACAAGAGAGTATTTTTATCTGTCTTGTACGAAGCCCAAGATTGAGGCTAAAAGGGTTGACTCAACTAGAGAATCTGAAAAGGTGATTGATTCAACAAGAGAGTCTTAAAGTTAATTGACTTAACAAGAGAGTCTTTATACTCAACAAGAGAGTGATTTGTTGTCTCGTACGAAGCCCGAGATTGAGGCTACAAGGAGATTGACTCAACAAGAGAGTCTTTGAAAAGTGATTGACTCAACGAGAGAGTATGAAAAGGTTAGCTCCGCTGGGGATAATCATTGTACAAAGCCCAAGAGGAGGCTGACTGTGTTGAGGAAAGGTCATTATACAAAGCCTAAGAGGAGGCTAACTTACTGCTGAGGATTAATGAGATCCCTAGGCAGGTCCAAGTGAGGAGTCAACTCTTGCTGAGGATTACAGAAGAGTTGAGGTATCAGATACCTTGAGGTTCTGATTTGGGGAGAAGCTGACCCTGGTTGGGGAACTCTCATGAGAGAGACTGGGTTTCTGCTGGAGATTGATCCAGAGTGATCGGGGTTTCTTCCTATGTTTAAAAGGAACTTGAGAATGTCTTTGAGACTCAAAGGGGATTAGACTGTCTAAGTCTATTGGTGTGGAAGAGTTTTATCTTTTGTACGATGCCCAAGAGGAGGCACGGGCATTAAGGGATGAGACTCAACCCTAAAATGGCCGGAGTTTTGACATTGGAAAGACTGCTCTAGCAACGGATGACTAAGTTCTATCTTATACCTTTAAGAGGTCGTTAAGGTCCTTATATTAAGCCCAAGAGAAGGCATGAGAACTTCTAGGAAGCCAAAGGGTCCTTGTACAAAGCCCAAGAGGAGGCGGGGGTGCTTGTAGGAAGCCTGTGGGTCCCAAACCAAGAGAAGTTCAATAAATGCTATTCACCAAGAATAGATCATTTCATGAAAGTTCGAGGTTTGAAGAAACTCAAGAGATGTTATTCACCGAGAATAGATCAACTCTGGGGAGTAGAATTTCTTTGACAATTTCTAGGGGTGACAGTATGAGAAAAGGTTCACGAGGAATACTGCCTTTCTCTTTGTTCCATATTGTTTAAGACCAAGAGAAGACAAGACTGTATCCGGTATTCCTATGGGGATCTAGTTTTGTTTGTATTTAAGAGCGACCAACAGGGCTTTACCTAGTTCTAGACCTAGTTGCCGGGGAAAACTCTAAATAACTATACTAGTATATATACAGTTGATATATGACGAGTATTTAAAAGGGTATGAAACAAGAATAACCATGCGTAGCTTCCCACAATACAGTTACATATAGTGGACATATATTTAAAAGAATGAAAGGAGACTAACCATGCGCAGCTTCCCACAATACAGTTATATATATGAAAACGAGTAAAAGAAAACTGATAAAACTTACAGGTGAGCAAGCTTTCATGCTGTATTTGTTAGTTGTTCAAAGAAATTAAAGAAAGTTTTGATAACAACTGTATATTGAATCTAAATCAAAAGGGAAGTTGTTTCTGAAACGATTGTTGGGGCTTACAGCTCAAGGAGAGGCGCAAGATTTTAACAGTGATTGCACCGTTGTTTTGATCATCGTAACGGGACTTATACAACAACTGCGGCCCAAAAAGGTTTATTTTCAAAAGGTTTGGGTCTTACAACTTAAGGAGAGGCCCAAAGATTACTTAAAGAAAAGAAATGGGACTTACAACACGATGGTAGGCCCAATTGATTTTGTTAAAAAAGGCGACGATCGCGCCGAACTTCTGAAAATATACAGAGGGACTTATACAATGTGTGAGCCCCAAAATTGTTTATTTACAAAGGGGTGGGACTTACACTCTATCAAGTGGCCCAAAAAGTTTATTTTTGTACAAGAGATGGGGCTTACAACTCAAGGAGAGGCCCAATTATTTTTTATTTAAACTGGCGATCGCGCCGAGGTTTTTGAAAACACAGTGGGTCTTATACAATGACTGAGGCCCAAAATTGTTTATGTACAAAAGGGATGGGACTTAAACTCTATCAAGAGGCCCAAAAGTGTTTGAAAATTTAAAATCGGGAAGAAACCCTAATTTTGAATAACAATGGTATTTTTCAAAGGTATTTTAAATAATAAATGATAAAATATCAATTATATTCAAAAACAAGTTGTACACTTTGGAAAAAATTTTGTAAAATCAAGTTTTATCATATGAAAGCTTAAAATCCAATTGATTTTGAAAGATCAAAGTTGGAATTTTATTTAAAAAATGTTTAAAAACAATTAAAATGAAATTAATTACAAAAGTTCTAATTATATTAAATAAGTAATATAAATTGGATTTTTTTGTGGAATAAAATATTTTATTTTTTTTTATTTTTGGCAAAAAGAACCAATAAAAGATAATTAAAATTGAGAGAGAAATTAATTTTTCAAATCATTAAAAATAATATGAAAAATATTTAAAAAGTGGAAAAGGTATTAAAAAGGGGTCTAGGGCGAGGGAGATTCGAACCCCAGACCTCTAGGTTGCAGTGTGTGCTTTCTACCACTGGGGTGGTGATACATCTGTGTATCAAACCCAACCTAGAAATATATAAGACATGCCTTGTTTTAGGCCTGGCCAAGGCAAGACAAGGCAAGTTTTTGGACAAAAAACGTAAAGGCCATAACTTTCTTATTTCTCCATGGATTGGGACAAAATTTATATGCATCTGACCTAGAATTTCACAAGGAATCCAATGGTGGTGGTGATTTTTCAGACGAGGCTCCTATTTAAAAACCCGATAGTGTTTTTGAAATAGGCCTATAATTGCATTTTCTATACTAACACATGATACCAGTAAGAATTACATGGAAAATTGATTCAAACACAACATATATGACATGTATGAGATGTTCATGATCAGTGGACTTCAAAGCAATGCATATTTTAGAAAGTTCAACTGATGATGCACTTACCTCTTAGAGCTTTTTGTGCAATCTGCCAAGTTTCTTGTGCCAGAAGTAATTTGATGCTTTAGACACTCTCAATTGATCCCTTAGAAGCTTTTAGAATGGTCACCACCAGCTGGAATCCTCAGGAACAAGTTTGAGCTCTTTCTTGCAAAAGGGGCAAAAGTGACCAATATGGCAACTCTCTCAAATGGTGTTCCAGATGTGGGGAACCATTTGGGACAGTTCAAGGATGACATTTGGAGTGTGTTTGAGGCTTTATCTGGTTTTGAAAGTGACTGAATCAAGACATGGCTTGAAAAATGCAAAAAAGTCCAATTTTGAGGTTTTGAGAGAGGACTTTGTGATTTTGGTGTTGCAGGTCACATGTTAGTGTTTGGACAACTTAGATATGACATATTGGATGTGTTTGGATCATGAGCTATAATGGAAATGCTCTCTAACTCAAAAACTCAGAGGTACCTTGCAAAAGAAGACATTTTGGCCTAAAGAGAGGGATTTTGAGGAAAGCATCAGTTTGGTTACTTTGGTGTACTCAAACTGAGCACAAATGAGCTCTATTTATAGTAGAGCAAGTTTGTTTTGTAAGCAATAGTGAATGGTGGCTGCAGCAGGCCTTTGGCCAATTGGATCACTTTGGAATCTTAAGTCTCCTCTAGCCATTGACTAGAGGTTAGAGCACAGGCCTATGGTTCTTTGGTTCAGAGCTTATCCTTGAATCATTCAGTTGGGAATGTATCAGTCCATGCCACCTTGGTGTATCCATTAAATGCATTGCAACAAAATTGGAGTCTTGGCACCTTTTTAGCTCTTTTAGGTTTGGCATGCTACTTGTAGATTCATGGACTTGTGAGGCTTGGAGATCAGATTATCCCCCTTGGATTTGATCCTCAGATGTGTCTAAAATGATGACAAGGCTTGGATTTATCAGATTTGGACAAATCGAGCAAAATGCACAAAATCTGCCAAATCTGCCTTGTAAAAATCAGTTCATGATGCCATGTTCCAAGGGTTGTATCTCCTTGCTCAAATGGAATTTGGAGATGATCTGGTACTTGTTGGAAAGCCCTCATGGCATACTTTAACTTTGATGTCCAACCCTAGACCTGGTTTGACTTGGATCAAGGTGAAAAATGTCCCTACATTTTGGAAAAAGTAAGGCAGATTCTGACTTAGTGAAAATTTCACTAAGTGTTGGAAAAATGTTGTTTTCATGTTTTTTGCCATTTTGGTCACTCCATAACTTAAAATCCATGAAGAATTGGAGTGAGATGTAGTTGACACTTTTAAAGTATGCCATGAGAGCTACAAATCCATCTTTGGATCATCCAAAATGGTTGCTTGGATCTCAAGTTATGATCCTTGAAAGTTGGTACCCTAGCCACTTTGTTCCATAACTTAGAAAAATTCTAAGTTTTTATGGTTACCCCTTTTACAAGTTATCCCAATTTCTTTGATTTTTCTTGATGAATGATGGTTCCAATCACACATTATCATTGTTTTAGGGTCAAGGAACCATAATTCTAAAAAATTCCAAAAAGTCAAACTTGACTTTTGTGCACAGTTGACCTTTTATCAGATGAATTCCAAACTGTGCGATCCTTGGTGAAATCAAGTCCTTGACCTAAATCAAACCTAATGGTTATGTTCCATAGGTGTTATAGGGTGTATTGAATCATGTCCCAAGGTTTGGGAGCATGTCCTGGTCAAAGGTCAAAGGTACAGTTGACTTTTACCTCGAAACCCTAATTGTGGTCCTGATGAAATTGAAACTTGTTGATCAAGCTTCTTGAATCAATCTGATAGTTCTTGGATTGGCTGGAATTTTGGTAAAACAAAGGTTATTCAATGTTGATGTCAAGGTGCTGATGTTGTAACATTGAAGTCTTAACACTGGGCTGTGTTAAGTAGTTATGTGCTGAAGTTGGATATCTGATGTCACACAGGTGATGTTGTAACATCAGACCTGCAGAATTAATAATAGCAGGATATGTTATTAGGGCACGCGTATTAGCTGGAATTGTGGAGAGTGGTTAACTCATTGGATGAGAATATCTTGGGATAGATATTTTCTGTTACATGGGAGATTTGATTGCAGGTCTGTTGGAGAATTAAAAGGTTGAAGATTTAAAAAGATTTTGGGGATAAAATCTGTTTTGAAGATTCAGTTTTAATTAACAAATCTGATCAAATATTGTGACAAGTCCAAGCCCAATTCAGGAGCTATATAAAGCGCACAAGATCAAAGGAAAAGGTACAGAAAATATTCAGAAGATCAAGAGCAGAAGGCTTAGTGTCTAGAGTTTGTTTAAAGTACTTGTATTTACACCATTCTAGGGTTTGAATAGGTGTTGAGTTTCTGTCCTCTCTAAAGCTATGAAGCAAAGAGAGTTGTGTAATTTGATCGAAGCTGTGAAGTAAGATCAAGGGTACTCAAAGTGGTTTCTTTGAGTGTTTGTAAGGGATTGAGTGGTGTTCTCATACCTAAGTGGTTTCTTAGGTAGGAAGTCATTAGTAGAGTATAAGTTTAGGAGATTGTCAACGGGTCGTTGAGTCTGTAAATTATATCTACAAGTAGTGAATTCCATCCCTGGCTTGGTAGCCCCCAGAGTAGGTTGGTTGTAACTGAACTGGGTCAACAATTCTTGGTGTTATTTTACTGTTATTGCTGTCCATTGTGCAGAGTGTGTTGTTTTGACATCACACCTTAACATCACACGTCTGATACCAAAATTTCAATTGGTATCAGAGCAGGCATCCTGTCTGTCTCTGGGTGAGATCTAGGGAAGTTACTTTCTGGTGTAAAGATGGACAAAGAAGTTGGAGGATTCGTCAACAGACCCCCTATTTTGGATGGATCCAATTATGACTATTGGAAGCCAAGGATTACCACCTTCTTAAAATCCTTGGACAGTAGCGCTTGGAAGACTGTTATTAAAGAATGGAAAGCTCCTGTCATGTGTGAGAAGGATGATGCTGGCAAAGATAAAGAAGGCACCTCTAAGCCAAAGCCTGAAGAAGAGTGGACCAAGGAGGAAGATGAGCTTGCCCTTGGAAATTCCAAAGCCTTGAATGCTATCTTCAATGGAGTGGATAAGAACATCTTCAGGTTAATCAATACCTGTGAAGTTGCTAAAGAAGCATGTGATATCTTGCAGGCTACTCATGAAGGAACATCTAGAGTCAAGATGTCAAGACTTCAGATTTTAACATCAAAATTTGAAAGCCTGAAGATGAAGGAAGATGAGACTATTCATGATTTCCACATGAGTATTCTTGAGCTGGCCAATGCATCTAGTGCTCTTGGAGAGAAGATGTCAGATGAAAAGCTTATGAGGAATATCCTTAGGTCCCTACCTAAGAAGTATAAGATGAAGGTTACTGCCATTGAAGAATCACAACATATCAGCAAAATGAGAGTTGATGAGCTCATTGGATCTCTTCAAACCTTTGAGCTTGGGTTGAATGAAGAAGAACCAGAAAAGAAGCCAAAGAGTATAGCCCTGGTGACAAATGGTGAAGAAGAGAAAGGGAAGAAATCTGAATCCCAGGAGGATCTGTCTCAGGCCGTAGTGATGTTGGGAAGACAGTTCACCAAAGTTTTCAAGAGAATGAATAATAACTCCAGGCCTAATGTCAAGAACATGACTTCTGACACCAGCAAGAAGGATGAAGAGAAAACTGCCCAAGATAAAGGAGTGCAGTGCTTTGAGTGTGAAGGGTATGGACATGTCAAGAAAGAATGTCCCACCTTCTTGAAAAAGCAGAAGAAGGGCATGACTGTTTCCTGGTCTGACTCTGATAGTGAAAGTGAAAGCGAGTCAGCAAAGCATGTGAGAGCTTTAACAGGAGCTGTGGTATCTGATGATGATTCTAGTGATGGAGAAGTAACTTTTGAAGAGTTGGCTTCCACCTATCAAGAGCTGTGTTTAAAAAGTGCTGAGATTTGTCAAGAAAACAAGTGCCACAACCAACAGATTGCTCAGCTAGAAAATGAAAAGACTGATCTTGAAAAAGAAGTGGTGCTAGTTAGAGCTCATCTTGATCAAATGACCAAGTCTGTCAGGATGCTGAGCTGTGGCACAGACACACTTGACAAGATTCTTCAGTCAGAAAAAGCTGCTGGAGACAAAGCTGGGATAGGTTATGTGGCTGAGAACAAGGGAACTTCAGAAGGAAGCACTTCGGGTTCAAAGAAGGAAGTGTCACAACTTTCATCTCAACATCAGCCAAAGAAGCAAGATCCTACCCCTAAGAAAGCTGATGTTTCCCAACCTAAGAAGATTGAGAAGAAGACTGGTCCCTATCAGAAGAGTAAGCAGCCACAGGGAGCTAGTCAGTATATGCCCCCACAATACCATGAGAGCATGCAAGCTGCTAAGATCAAACAGCACATGTCTCATCAGATGTCTCAACATCAGGACAACTGGTATGGTTATGGGTATGGATACACCAATGTTGTTCCTTATATATATGGAAGAAGAAAGCCACACCATCATGGGAGACAATCCAAGAAACAGCATTCTCAGCCGTCTTATGTGAGAAGACATCAACATAATAGATGGCAGGGCAGTTATGGTAGGAGGAGACCACATTATGGATGGCAGCATAAGCAATCTTATTATGGCAGAAGATTCAGAGATGAAAGGGTGAGATGCTATTATTGTGGAAGATTTGGACATATGCAGTACTCTTGCTACAAGCTGCAAGGATACCCTCAAAACAGATGGAGAGAGCACAGGCCCAAAGTTGTTAAATAATGGGTACCTAAGGAGAAGGTGAAGTGCTTATTGGCTCACTTGGATGACAAAGAGGCTAAAGAAGGAACATGGTATTTTGACAGTGGGTGTTCCAAGCACATGTCTGGATGTAGATCCATGTTTGATGATCTTAGACCTAGCCCCTCTCATGAGGTCATATTTGGCAATGGAGGAAAAGGTGTTGTTGCAGGAGTTGGGAAAGTGCAAGGTGATGGTAGACCTGAACTTGACAATGTTATGTTTGTCAATGGCTTAAGTGCAAATTTGATCAGCATAAGCCAGTTGTGTGATGAAGGTTACAGGGTAAACTACACTAAGGATGGGTGTGTGGTTTCTGATGAACATAATCAGGTTATTATGAAGGGTACCAGATCCAAAGACAACTGTTATCAGTGGACCTCTCTTGAAGGAGATTCAACTAGTGATGTACAAGTTGATATTATAACATCAGACTATGACATCAGGATGCTGAAAGGTCACTCAAAGTTAACAAGTTCAGATGTGAATGTTTTAAAAGGAAAGTCTTTATGGAGGGAGAAAATTAGTAATTGGTCTTTAAAGAGTATTCAAAATCAGGCACCTTACTATATTGATACTACATCAAGACTTACCAAAGCATTCTCATCGCAACGTTTCATCTCCCCAAATCTCAATAGAATAGAAGGTTCTTCTCCAAACCTAGTCTGTCACAAAGGAACGATGTCTGTCTCTTCCAAGAACTCTGAGCAGGTACAAACTGGGGTTTCTTCCGAAGAACTCATTTCCAGTGCTCTTCCCGAGTCAGGTAACCCTAAACCCTCGACAACGGTGAATAAACCTGAAGCTAGGTCATCATCCTCTCAAGCTGTTGAGGAGAAGTTTGATGTAGACGAGCATTTGGAACAGCTTGCCACCAAAATTCTTGAGAAGGGGATACGGGTGAAAGGGATTTCCGTCCCTCTAAGGCAAATGCCTGCTGAACAAGTCGACTCTCAAGGAGAGGACAAAAATCTTCAAAGCCAGGCCCTTAGTCAAGAAGCTGAAGGTGAAGATCCTGATGACACTGATGTCAGTCTTGATGTCAGAACATCATCCCCTAGGAATGAAAGCCACAGGGGTAAAGGGAAGGAGCAGGTTGAGGTTATAGAGATTGAGGACTCATCTGATGATGATAGAATTGGAAGAGGGAAGAATAAGAAAAGGACTTCATCTACAGACTGTCCCAAGTCATGGAGCAAAGGTGCCAGGTCTGGCAAGAAGAGGAGAATCAGGGAGGAGGCAGATTCTGAGAGTGATGCTCAAGACATCAACCCTGCTACAAATCAAGTGCCTGATAACACCTCATCTCACAGTGCCAGAAGTGCCTCCTTGTGGAAGTGTGTGAGCCTAAGAAAAGTAGCTCTGGAAAGAGAGGTTGTAGCAAAGGACTTAGAATCTACTGAAATTATTAACCTAATTAAGCTTGCTGGTCTCATAAGGACTGTGTCAGGGTTGGCTGATTGCTATGATAGACTGGTCAGGGAGTTCATAGTGAATATACCTGAAGCGATAAATGACAGTAAGAGCCGAACTTTCAGAAGAGTTACCCTCAGGGGTAAGTGTGTCTGGTTTTCTCCTGAGATGATCAATGCCTACTTAGGAAGAAATGAGGAAGATTATGGGGAGTTAGAAGCCTCCAACAATGTTATATGCAGAGAAATCACTGCTGGTCGAGTAGATTTTTGGCCCGTAGAAGAAAAGCTGTTAGCCAGTTTGTTGAGTGTCAAATATGCTTTTCTGCACAGAATAGGTATTTCCAACTGGGTTCCTACTAGTCACAAGACCACAATTTCTGTTGAATTGGGGAAGATAATCTATGCAGTTGGGACAAAGCAAAGAATTGACTATGGCTCCTACATCTATAATCATACTATTAAGCATGTTGCTATAAATGTTGTGAAGATGCACATTGCTTTTCCCTCTCTCATTTGTGGAATTATCATGTCTCAACATCCTGGAATTCTACAACATTCAGATGCAGTATGCAAAAGGAAGTCTGCCTTGTTACTTCATTACAAGTTGAAACATGTTCCTAACAATGTCAAGACATCTGCTTTAACATCACAACAGTCACCAGCCAAGACTGGGGTGATTACAGAACTAGAGGAGGTTTGCAAGGAGTTAGATGAAGTCATAAGACTTAGTACTGAAAGGAAACAAAAATTTGAAAGACTTGTCATGGCTTTGAGATTGACAACAAAGGAAGGTGAAGCTGTCAACACAAGGAAGGATGCTATTGATGAAGACGACAATGATGATCTCAGCTCAGAAGATTCAAGCTTTTAATGATTGCCTTCTATTTTAGTAGAGTTAGCTTTATTTTCTGTATTTGTTTTAGCACTTAATGTGCTTGGTTTTGTAACTTGAATTTTGTGCTGGTTTATGCACTGTTTATGTTTTTAGTTTCCTTCTATGATTTGTTTTGCCTGTTTACTAACTGAGAGGCTAACAATGAGAGCTAGGGTATACTGACTATAGTTAATAGGGCTTCTTATTGAAGCTTGCCTAATTATGGCTAAAAAGGGGGAGAACATAGCCAAGATAGTCAAGAGGATTATTGCCATATGCTGCTGATGTGATGCAGAGATTAAGGGGGAGATAGATTGATGCTGCTAAAAGGTGGTTAGTTGAAAAGTGGTAATGCAGTTTTTGAGGGGGAGTTTTGAAGATATCATGACATGTGAAGAGCGCAGCCAAGCAGACATCTAGGGGGAGTAAATTGTTGCACATTATAAGCTACTGAACAGTTGTGATGCTGGTTCATGTTTTTAAGGAGAAGCACCAATTGGCTGTTGTCAATAATGAAGATGGTGCTGCAGCAGATCAAGTGATGAAGACTATGCAAAGTGTCAAACTGCTGCTAATGAGTTTCAAATTGATTGAAGATTATTCCGCTGCTGAAATCTCTGAAGGTGCAGAATGCAGAAGTTGATTGCAGAGTGCAGAGATTGTTTTAGCCAAAATTAGCCAAAGGGGGAGATTGATAGTTCCTGGATTGGCTGGAATTTTGGTAAAACAAAGGTTATTCAATGTTGATGTCAAGGTGCTGATGTTGTAACATTGAAGTCTTCACACTGGGTTGTGTTAAGTAGTTATGTGCTGAAGTTGGATGTCTGATGTCACACAGGTGATGTTGTAACATCAGACCTGCAGAATTAATAACAGCAGGATATGTTATTAGGGCACGCGTATTAGCTGGAATTGTGGAGAGTGGTTAACTCATTGGATGAGAATATCTTGGGATAGATATTTTCTGTTACATGGGAGATTTGATTGCAGGTCTGTTGGAGAATTAAAAGGTTGAAGATTTAAAAAGATTTTGGGGATAAAATCTGTTTTGAAGATTCAATTTTAATTAACAAATCTGATCAAATATTGTGACAAGTCCAAGCCCAATTCAGGAGCTATATAAAGCGCACAAGATCAAAGGAAAAGGTACAGAAAACATTCAGAAGATCAAGAGCAGAAGGCTTAGTGTCTAGAGTTTGTTTAAAGTACTTGTATTTACACTATTCTAGGGTTTGAATAGGTGTTGAGTTTCTGTCCTCTCTAAAGCTGTGAAGCAAAGAGAGTTGTGTAATTTGATCGAAGCTGTGAAGTAAGATCAAGGGTACTCAAAGTGGTTTCTTTGAGTGTTTGTAAGGGATTGAGTGGTGTTCTCATACCTAAGTGGTTTCTTAGGTAGGAACTCATTAGTAGAGTATAAGTTTAGGAGATTGTCAACGGGTCGTTGAGTCTGTAAATTATATCTACAAGTAGTGAATTCCATCCCTGGCTTGGTAGCCCCCAGAGTAGGTTGGTTGTAACCGAACTGGGTAAACAATTCTTGGTGTTATTTTACTGTTATTGCTGTCCATTGTGCAGAGTGTGTTGTTGTGATATCACACCTTAACATCACACGTCTGATACCAGAATTTCACAATCCATTGTTGCAAATGGACCAATATAGTGTGTTAGAGACCCTCAAATCATGTCTTGAGGTCTTGGCTCATGTTTTGTCCCAAAAGTCAACTTAGGGGTGAATTAGGTCAAGAAACCCTAATTCCTGATTTTTAGTGTATGCATCCCCTGAGGCAAAATTGATTTGATGATTGGGTCCATGAGGTCCCTTGGAGTATCTTAAGTTATATTTTGAAGCATTGGCTCATGCCCAGAGGAAAAATTCCATCTGGAGGCCTTGGTCGACCAAAACCCTAATTTGGTGACACTGACGATCTGGAGGCTTAATCCACCTGGAATGTTGCAACCTTGTGCTTGATTCTTGATGTGGGAGTCCTCTTGATTCTTTTTGGGTGTTTGAGAGGTTAGACAAGTTGAAGATCATGTCATTCCTTGATTGATCCTTTGTCTAAGTGCTCTGAGAGGGCTCAAAACCCTAATCTTTGATGGTAGAGAATGTCTAACAATTCCTGAGGAGATTTATGAGGCATGAAGGTACATCCATATTATGATGATGATTTGCACAATGATGGGAAATCTTAGTGGTCAAAATTTGGGGTATGACAGATGTCCCCGTGTAAAGTGGCGACCAGACCCTTAGAAGTGTAATACTTCATTTTCAAATGCACAGTTGATGGTACGACCACCAATTCGGCCAAGTTTGGCCGCCCAAATATGCACTGATAGAGAGAATGGCAGTCGATAACTAGGAATTGGACTTTAATAGATCTGGCCGTCTCTGCAGATCCAAAAGTTACGATTAATTCCATATATCCTCAAGGCTTTGTGACCGACCCGTTGAAGCCTTGCAGGTCGGAACCTACATAGGGGGTCAGGTGCGATTCATCTAGCTGGAGGGTGGAAAACAGTTGGGAGTACCTGATGTTGACCGAACTGCCTTGTGCCGCTCCCGGGATTTTCATCCAAGTACAAACGCGAAAGTGGCACCGAAACAGAGTCGCCAGCAATGTGTATTTATCCCAAGAGAGGGAAAGGAAACACTGCATAAACCTGAAGGAAGGAAAGAACATGGTCTTACGACCAAGAGAACTGGGTTTAGGAGTCGGTTATGCGTGAGGAAGGTATTAGCACCCCCATGCGTCCATCGTACCCGATGGGATCCACGCTTGCTTGTCTCGATCAAAGGGTGTCGTCGTCTAGAGCTCCACTGCTACCGGGAAAGGAAAAGGAACGAGAACGGAAAAGAACGAAGAAACAAATGTAGGGAAAATAAAAGAAGTGCTCGAATGGGCCCTACCCCACTACCTACGTATCTCATCGGGAGCATGAGAATCAGAGCGACGTAGTTCCCCAACTAGGGAAAAGTTGTTTGTGTTTTTTGGGAATGGCTAACGTTCTAGCTCAGGTGTTGCAGGCTCGCTGGTCTGAGTGCGTTACCATCTTGCAAGAGAACGAGTAGAAGTGCGTTCGTATGTTGAGAATGAGTGAGATGGGAAAAGAATTCCCGAAGGAAAGACGTTATTGTTGGTTTGAAGTTTTTTTAACAAGAAGTGCCTTTTACAGTTATTTGTAACTTGCATTGAACCAAAGTCTTAAATGCAGGAACGAATACTTCGCGCATCGTCCCCCAACAGGACGTACACTAGGTATCCTAGAAAAATGAGAGGAAGCCCCTCGTTCCCCGCTTTCCCACATAGAAGGCTCGAGCGCAATACACGTTAACCTTTATTAAGTGTCTTTTACTCTTATTTTGAGATGAGAAGAGAAACGACCCAAGGAAACTCTAAAGGGAAACTAGGAGTCCTAATGTTATCATGCATGGATGTCCTATGGTTAGTGAGGTTTAGGAGAAAGACTAACTAAAACCTAATGCTAATCCTACTCCAAGCTTAATCAAAAATTAAGTTGGACTAGGTAGCTCTAAAGGGAAAGAATCCAAGACTTGAACAAGTCTTGAGATCCAAGGGATGAGAAAGAGTGAAAGAGAAGAAGAGAGAAGAAGAAGAAATAGAGATGAAATACAATAAGTGGCAGCAAGCACAACATATCATAAATGTCCAACTCAAATCAACAATCGTGTTTCAAAGATCAATGCAAAACAATCCAAGTAAGCATGCAAAGATAAACATGAAAGAATGCAAGCATACTTGTATGAAATGCACAAATAAGCACCCATGGACTTCACATCAAAATGAAATGAGAAAGGCAAGATGAAAATGAAGACAAGTCAGAACCAATATCATATTATCATCAACAACTCATGTGTACAAAAGTGATTCAAAACATGAAGCATTAGGATCCAAAGAGGTTCACAAAAGGAAAGGTAATGATATTCATCATACAATTCAAGCCAAATGCATTCAACTATGCTCAAGCCACATGAAAATCAAGTATAGGACTCAAGAGGCAATAGCATATACATCAATGTCATATCAAATCCAAACTCAAGTCATACAAGTTCAAGCATCAATCAACAACTTCAACACATGCACCAAAAGTGAGAAAGACATTCACTTACCATTCATGCAAGCAAGCAAAGAAGTGTGAGGCATAAAGTGAAATGAAAATCACATAATAAACCTTAAATCAAAAGTACCAGAACCTCAAGAATGTCATACAAACCAAACAAAAGGTTTCATACATGAATGAATTCACACAAAGAAGCAATCACATGATTAGGTTGAACATATCACAAGATTCAAGTCCAAAAAAACATCAACTTGTAAAATCAATAACAAATTGAAAAATGATCAAATGAGGATGATTCCAAAGCCACAAGTAAGCTCAAACAGAACATGATCATACCATAAAAACTACTCAAGCATCACTCCATCACAAGTAAGCAAATGCACTCAAACTAGATCATGTATCAAAGTATACCTCAATCAAACTTGCATCACAAGTAAAAATCAATAAAAATAGAAAAGTGGCTCAATAAAATCCCAAAAATAATCAAATGGAAGTTAACTCAGTCAAGTAACATATGCAAAAATATTGGATCAAAAAGAGTTAAAGAGCTTGTCAAAAGGTGAACCACAAGTCAAGATGTGCAAAGAATCGAACAAGAAACGAGGGCTCATGAAAAGCAATTGGAAAGTCACCTAAAGCAACTCAAACCATCATCAAATCATCATTTAAACACCCTCACATTATGCCTTAAAAGTGACCAAAATATTGGCCTCAAATGGTGTGTGAAAGTCACAAAAGTTCCTAACCCTAGAAGAAGGGTATCATTGGAAACACACTATCAATTTAATTCCAAATAAAATAATAAAATGAAATTAAAAATAAAATAAAAATAATGCAAATTAAGTTGACACATTAATTAAACAGAAACATATTTTTGGGAATTTTTATAACATGTTTTTGAATTAAAATAAAATTGAAACAACAAATAAAATAAAAGAAGAAAATAAAATGAAAGAAGATCAAGAGGGGTGTACGCAGCAAGAACTTCACGTTGAAAATCAATAAGGCCCAAAGGGGGGGGGGGGGGGGTCAGATAGTAAAGCCCAAACAAACAAAACCTACCAGCGAAAGTCAATGGAAAACAATGGACTTAAGTCAATCTCAGATTCAATCACAACCACACATTTAATCCAACGTTCACCACTTAGTCAAACATATCACAAGGTAGGCAAGATCAACAACCCAGATTAAAGGTCCACCACAGCAATGATATACGCGCATGTAACAGATCAAACAACATACCATACGAATCCATGTGACAAGCACATGCACATTTTAATGTGCTGTCACCACCTCCACCACATGATTAAACCAACGCGTACGATTAAATCACCAAATTAAAAACTAAATCAGTTAAACAATCAAGATCTGAGGTGCACGCTAACTAATGTGGACCAACACGCACGCAACCATTAAAATAAAAACAAAAAAGAAAGAAACGTGGCACAACAAACGCCCTTGGATCACGCAAATGGACGGCTCTGATTTCTTCTTCTTCGTTTGAATCCCCTCGCCGGACTGAATCAAGCCAGCCGCCGGAGCTAGGGTTCCGGTCACCCTCTCCGGTGAGCTGTTGTGTAAGTTTCTCCAGAAATTGCTCCCAGGTACATCATTCGAACCAGAAAAACACGAGGAACTCAAATATCATGCTCATTTTATCAAACAACAAACTCACAATGAGAATCGAATGAAAACATCTTTAGATCCAAAACTTTAAATCCAAAATACACACAAACTACACGTCCAAAATTCAAACAAAACATATCAGCACACTCAGTGAAGCACATAGATCATTATGCACACTTAAAATTTGAGTTCTATAATGGTGAAAATTACACTAACCTGAACCTTGAAGAGCTTAAAATACGTCAAGAAATCCCTCCAAAAACTGCAGATCTACTCCTTGGAACCTCTAGTTGCAAAATAAATGCAACCAAAGCTTGAAATCGTGCTAGATCTTGAGATTTGAGTTTGAATCCTCTTGAATGACACTTGGTGAAAACCTCAGTATGAGTTCAAAATGGTAGTTGATTCTTGTTCTACTCTCTTCACTGATCACAAATATGAAAGAATTTCGCAAAAAAGCCTCGTGGAGAGGGAGAATCGATGAGAGGAAAGTGAGGAGTGAAAAATGGAAACTGAGCAAATGAGAGTCTCTAACCTAGCTGTGAGGGTATGAGTAAGCATATATACTCTCCATTAGTTCACTGATTAGAATTAGCAAGTGATTAGAACCTTGGTTAATGAGATTTTGGTGGAATTGCAAAAATGCATTTTGTGCTTATGCCACTAATCCACACGTACACATCCCTTGTAATCAGCATGATTCACCTCCAATTTACTCATGTATCACCTCTGAATTGAATTTGGGCCTTGCACTTTCTTGGTTTGTAAGTTTTCAATCAATTTGCAAATTTGCATAATGTGAAAATAATGAGAAATAAGCCATGAAATAACTTGATTCAAAATCCAATCTTGTGCCAAATGAAGTGTATTTTGATGTTGCAATGTGACATGAACCAATAAAATCAATTACAGGTCCATTTGTGCCAAAATGCAAAAGGTGGAAAAAAATGGAACCATATGAAAACCTCAAAATGCACCTTGCCATCTTTTGACAATAACTAGAGTTCCACAAATGATATGGAGATGTTCTAGTACTTTGTGGAAATGGGAGAGAAAGATCTTCAACTTTCATGTTGAAGGAAAATTCATTTGGAGCTTTCTTGATGATGAAAAGTCAGGTTGAATGTGGTGGAAAAGTTGCCAAAAATGGAAAGTCTTCGTTATAGGTCATTTTCCAATTTTAGTAACTTTTGCACAAACTCTTGATTCTTGATAAATGATGTGAAACTTGACATTTGAGGACCATATGAGGATGTGAGACCTTGAAAACCATGAAAAAACCTCAAAATTCCACAGTTGACTTTCTCGTTTACAGTTGACTTTTCCTTATTTCACAAGTAACTGATCCATTGAACATCTTCCTCAAAGAACCAATGACCAAAATTCCATCCATGAACACTTAAGAACATAAGGAAGACCATGAGATCAAGTCTTGCCCAAGAAATCAGAAATAAACTGATTTTAGGTCAAATCCTAATTTGGCACCCTCTGGTTAGGAGGAAAAAGCACGTCCTCCAAATCCAAATTCCTCTGAATATGATGTGTATCTTCTCAAACAAAGATGAGATATGCCCTTTGGAGCTGATAAAAACTCAAGGAGCTTACCCATTTGGGGGTCAAATTCCAACTTTTGACTGCCTTGTATAGGAGGTCATGCACTGTCCAATCTTTCTTGATGAATTCTCCTCTTCCCATGACTTGTGAGATCAAATGGAGATGATACATGATGTAAGAGATCCTTGAGGCTTGTGAGAAACACTTGGTCCTCTTCTTTGGATGATCAACGCCTTAGAGAATCACCTGATCACATGCCCTTATGCAAGACGCAATGCTAAATGCTTGATGCTTTATGCTAAAAGATATGAAGAAAAGAGAGGGCAAATTTTGGGGTATTACAACTGCCCCTATTCAATCACTGTAGACCTGAATGGATAATAGCGATTACTATCAGACTTTCAAGGTATGGAGAGATTGAATACCGACAATAACCCAAAAATTTGCACTCTGCAGGGAAGAAGAAAAGGGATATAAACCCAACCAAATGAACTCTGCTCAGAGAACACTCTGATGATGAAGAAACCACTGGAAAGATGTCTTTTATACAAAGCCAGACGACTACTGGCTTGCCACACTACGGGTGGACTTTAGCAATGTCTTTTGTACAACGCCAGACGACTACTAGCCTGCCACACTACGGGTGGACTTTAGTAATGTCTTTTGTACAATGCCAGATGACTACTGGCATGCCACACTACGGGTGGACTTTAGCAATGTCTTTTGTACAACGCCAGATGACTACTGGCCTGCCACACTACGGGTGGACTTTTTCCAAGCTACGGTTGGACTTTGCAGCTGAGATGCCACACTACGGGGGACTTTCGCCAATCTACGGTTGGACTTGCTGAGATGCCACACTACGGGGGACTTTTGCCAATCTACGGTTGGACTTTAGGAATTTGCCACCCTTGGATGGTCTTTTGCCAATCTACGGTTGGACTTAGCTGCAGTCTTTTAAAGGGAGTCAGATGACTACTGACTTGCCACACTACAGGTGGACTTTCGCCAAACTACGGTTGGACTTTGAAAATTTTCCACCCTTGGATGGACCTTTCGCCACTCTACGGTTGGACTTTTTGATGATTTGCCACCCTTGGATGGACCTTTTGCCAATCTACGGTTGGACTTTAAGAATTCCAAAATTGGATTACTCTCTGCATCCGTGTCAGCCATCTCTGCTGACTCTGCTGAGGAACAACGATCAATGACTCGATTTCAGAGACTCCTGAAAGGATAATATCTCTGCTGGAGAATGAATGAACAATTCGTCTGCTTCGAACTGTCAAGCCTGCCAAAAATAAATTGGAATTTGGAATATGAGGGGAGCAATGAATCTGCCAGGAATTACTTCATTTGCTTGGGGCTGGATTCTGGTCACAGCAACTCCGCTGGGGATGAGAATTTCTTTGTATGACGTCTTGCTAGGGAAGAAAAGTCATTAAAACTCTGCTTGAGGATCTATCAAACCTGAGATCCTTTGCGGGGAAAATCAACCTTCTAACCCGGCTGGGGAAAGAATATACTATCACTCTACTGAGGAATAGATGTTGTTGATCAATAAGCCTCTGTGGGGACAAAACAACTCAGCTGGGGAATACTGTTGACAAGATTCAACACTGAACTCTGTGGTGAAACCAATACCAGAGATACGATCTTGCTGGGAATCAAGGCTACTCTGTCGGGGATATGCAAATCCTGGTTAGAACATGTTCTGCTGCAACATACTGGGAGAGAGTCCTTAGATCTGCTGGGGAAACCCAAAGCAATTCCACGGTAGTCTGCTGAGGAATAAGACTATTGAGCTTAGGATAAGCGCCACAATACCCCATGTTAGGAGAACTTTCCGTTTGACGATTCCGTTGGGGATAATGAGTTTATCATCAACTTTGCTAGAGAAGATTGCTTTAAAGCGTCTCGTGCTGGGTAATGCCTTTTGAGAGGATTTTAAAGAAGACCAAAAGTCCTCAAACTCTACTGGGGATTATATATCTGAAACATCTCCTGCTGGGGAAATTTAAAATGCCCCATGCTTGGGAAGATCAACAACTTGCTTTTTGCTCCAAGATACAAGCCATATCTGAAGAAACGTCATAAGAGGATTTTACAGGAGATCAAACATCTTCAAACTCCTGACGACTTCACTGGGAATTAACCATCAACTTCGGTGTCTGCGAAACAACTCTACTGGGGAATTCGCAACCGTTATCGACACAGAAAAGCTTGTAGCTGTTGGAAGTACTGAATGAGAGAATCAACGATACCCAGTTAAACTCAATTTACTGATATCGAGACGTCGTGAACGACCGTCGACCGAATGATGGACTTAAACAGTAAACACTGTGACAAAAGGGTGACAAGTGAACCCTTCCCTGAATATAATTGCCCCAGTCTCTTGCGTGGGAATAAGTGATTATCTGTCTTGCGCTTGAAATCATCTGAATCTGTTACCTGCAACAAAAGAATGCACACACATGCCCCGTAATATTGCGTGGTTTGATTCCACCATCCAGGATTATTCAACATTCAAAGTAATTTTAAATATTCTCCTGCGCATGTATTATTGTGAAGCCACCATGTTTTCAAATGCAATATTTTATCAAAAATTCGGACGTTTTTGCAAACAAAGCAGTAAAACAAAACAAGAAGCTTTTAACTGAAATTCAATTTATTGATCAAAAGGCCCAACATAGGCAATTACATCAGGAAGCAATCCCTGGAAAGAGGTGATCGCTGAAAATTGAGAAAAGAAACTATCCTAATGGCAATGTGAAAACGGCGTTCCACTGAGTTTCAATTCTGCTATGACCAGTATATCTTCAAAACTCCCCGACCTCGCCTTCTGAGGAATGATCAGACCGATTCCTACCCTTTTGGAACGTCAGTTGTTGAAACGGTGATGGGGTACAGATAACTCAGATTGTAGTCGTTCGCTTAAATCCCTCTTTTGCGTGGACCGCCCTTTCGGGTTTTTAATCCACCGGGATACCCTTTTTTGCCTGAGTTGTCCTTGCGGATTTTCAACTCACCGGGTGTATATTTTTTTTTATTTATTATCCCTAATTTTTGCCCGAACCTTTTATTCTGTTTTTGTGGTTCGCCAGGATGCCCCTTTTTTGCCTGGATTTTTCTCTTTTTTTTTGTTTTTTTGTTTTTTTGTCCAGCGGGTCTATTTATGCGAAGTATTTTTTGACTACGTCCGAGTTGACAGGGGATGAAAAGTCTTCGCCGTCCATGGTTGTAAGCAGTAAGGCTCCGCTCGAGAAGACCTTCTTAACCACGAATGAACCTTCATAGTTAGGAGTCCATTTGCCCCTGTGATCTGTACTGGGAGGAAGGATTCTTTTGAGTACCACATCTCCAACTTTGTAAACCCGAGGACGCACCTTTTGGTCAAATGCCTGCTTCATCCTCCGCTGGTATAACTGCCCATGACATACAGCTGCCAATCGTTTCTCTTCAATAAGACTCAACTGATTAAATCTGGAACGAACCCACTCAGCCTCGTCTAACTTGACATCCATCATGACTCTGAGAGATGGGATCTCAACTTCAACCGGTAGTACCGCTTCCATACCGTATACAAGTGAGAATGGGGTTGCCCCAGTGGACGTGCGCACTGATGTTCGGTACCCATGCAAAGCAAATGGTAACATCTCATGCCAATCTTTGTATGTGACAACCATTTTCTGCACAATCTTCTTAATATTCTTGTTGGCCGCTTCCACAGCGCCATTCATCTTTGGGCGATATGGAGAAGAATTGTGGTGTTCGATTTTGAAGTCCCGGCACAGCTCAGCCATCATTTTATTGTTCAAATTAGAACCATTATCAGTAATGATTCTCTCGGGCACTCCATAGCGACAAATGATATCCCGTTTCAGAAAAGGAGCTACCACCTGCTTAGTGACATTGGCATAAGATGCTGCTTCAACCCACTTAGTGAAATAATCAATGGCGACCAAGAAGAAGCGATGGCCATTTGAAGCAGTAGGCTCAATCTTTCCGATCATGTCAATGCCCCACATTGCAAAGGGCCAAGGAGAGGACATGACACTCAAAGGATTTGGAGGAACGTGCACTTTGTCTGCATAGATCTAGCATTTGTGACACTTGCGGGCATACTTGCAGCAATCTGACTCCATAGTCAACCAATAATATCCTGATCTCAACAATTTCTTAGCCCTGGCATGTCCTCCGGCATGGGTACCAAAAGAGCCTTCATGTACTTCTTGCATTAACATGTCTGCTTCGTGTCTATCCACGCATCTGAGCAGAACCATGTCAAAATTCCGTTTATACAGCACATCATCCTGATTCAAGAAGAAACTACCAGACAGCCTTCTCAAAGTCTTCTTATCTTTAGCAGATGCCCCTGGCGGGTACTCTTGACTTTTCAAGAAACACTTGATATCATGAAACCACGGCTTGTCATCAGACGATGCATTAACAGCAAACACAAATGCAGGTCTGTCAAGACGAGAAACTTCAATCTTAGGTACATGATTCCATCCTTGCACTTTGATCATGGAAGACAACGTGGCCAAGGCATCGGCAAACCTATTCTCATCTCGAGGAATATGGTACAGCTTCACTGTTGTAAAGAATGTCAGCAATCTCCTTGTATAATCTCTATACGGAACCAGATTTGCTTGGTGCGTGTACCAACTCCCTTTCACCTAATTAATTACCAAAGCTGAATCACCAAAGATGTCAAGGGTCTTAATTCGTAGATTAATCGCCTCCTCAATCCCCAATATACAAGCCTCATACTCTGCTTCATTGTTGGTGCATCCGAAAGTTTTTCGGGCAGTGAAAGGCATATGAACATCTTCCAGCGTGATAAGAACTGCTCCAACTCCGCACCCATTCATGTTGACAGCCCCATCAAACATCAAACTCCATTTGGATTCAGGGTCTGGCCCCTCCTCCGGGAGTGGTTCCTCGCAGTCTTTAACTTTGAGAAACATGATGTCCTCATCAGGGAAATCAAATTTCATGGGTTGGTAATCATCAATCGGCTGTTGCGCAAGATAGTCTGACAAGACACTTCCTTTGATGGCCTTTTGGTAAGTATACTGAATATCATACTCTGTCAAAACCATTTGCCACCGTGCAACTCTGCCTGTTAGCGTTGGTTTCTCGAAAATGTATTTGATAGGGTCCATTTTGGAAATCAACAAGGTTGTGTGCCTAATTATATATTGCCTCAATCGCTTAGCAGCCCATGCAAGTGCACAACATGTCTTCTCAAGCATTGAGTACCGGGACTCGTAGTCATTAAACTTCTTGCTCAAGTAGTAGATAGCATGCTCTTTCCTACCTGTCTCGTCGTGCTGGCCGAGAACACAACCCATAGAACCTTCAAGCACTGTCAAATACATTATCAAAGGTCTTCCTGCAACTGGAGGTATGAGAATTGGAGGTTCATGCAAATATTCTTTTATCTTATCGAATGCCAATTGGCAATCATCATTCCACCTGACCGTTTGATCTTTTCTCAGCAGTTTAAATATTGGTTCACACGTGGCTGTTAGGTGAGATATGAACCTTGCAATGTAGTTCAATCTACCTAGAGAACCACGAACTTCTTTTTCTGTTCTCAGTTCAGACATATCTTGTATTGCTTTCACTTTGGCAGGATCAACCTCAATTCCTTTTTCACTCACAATGAAACCCAGCAGCTTTCCAGAATGCACCCCAAAAGTGCACTTATTTGGATTCAACCTTAAGCGGAACTTTCTCAACCTTTCAAACAGCTTTTTCAAGTTAATCAAATGTTCTTCTTCCGTTCTCGACCTGGCAATCATGTCATCCACATAACATTCTATCTCTTCGTGAATCAAGTCATGAAATAAAGTTACCATTGCCCGCTGATATGTTGCCCCTGCGTTTTTCAACCCAAAAGGCATCACTTTATAACAGTATGTACCCCACGGAGTAATGAACGTGGTCTTCTCCATATCTTCAGGTGCCATCTTAATCTGGTTGTACCTGGAGAAACCGTCCATGAACGAGAACACTGAAAACTGAGCTGTATTGTCGACCAGTACATCAATGTGAGGCAGTGGAAAATCATCTTTTGGGATAGCTTTATTAAGATCTCGATAATCCACACACATTCTAACCTTTCTGTCTTTCTTCGGTACTGGCACAATGTTGGCAACCCAGGGAGGGTAGTGAGTCACTGCAAGAAACCCTGCATCCCATTGCTTCTGAACTTCTTCTTTGATCTTTATGGCCATGTCGGGATGAGTCCGACGAAGTTTCTGCTTGACTGGCGGACACTCTTCTCTCAAAGGTAGCCTGTGTACAACAATATCAGTATCCAACCCTGGCATGTCTTCATACGACCAGGCGAAGATATCATCATATTCACACAACATCTCAATCAAAGCCTTCTTCACATCTGCTTGCAGGCCGGTACCAATCTTGATCTCTTTCTTAGCATCCTCGGTACCAATATTGATGATCTCTATGGTCTCTTGATGAGGCTGGATGACCCTTTCCTCTTGTTTTAACAATCTGACCAGTTCCTCAGGGAGTTCACAATCCTTCTCATCCCCTTCTTCGGCTTGATAAATCGGTTTGTCAAAGTCATTCATAGCCATAGCAAAATCATTATCAATGGAATCCGGAGGATCAAGTCTACACGAACGGGTTCATGCTTTATTTTAGAATTTATTTTAAAACAAAAAAGAAAAAGAAACATTGCCATTTTATTATTTTTGTGCAAAAATAAAAAACTGAAAGACAGAGAACAAAAATTTGAGTGCAAAACGTCCTTTATTAATGATTAAAATTGCAAATGCAAACAGGGTGACCCTACAAATGAATCTATACGCCTTGGGTAGAGCGTAAGATTTTGACATGCATTATGGTTAGAAAAACAAAGAAAAATTACTCTGTCTGAAGAGTAACCCGGATGACTTCTTCAGCAGACCAGTTCTGCAATTGTTGTCCCGGAGCACGTGGGCGTACCCAGTTGTCCAAGTCACTGTCACTATCAACACCATCTTCTGTAGCTGCACAAGACTGATCTGTGTAATTAATTCCCCCACTACTGAAGGTGATGGGTCCACTGTTCTCCGCAACTGAAGTCATAGAAGGGTGATAACCAATACCAAATTTGTCATCCTTTATTGGTGTCTCTATCATCCTGCCCCAGCCTTGGGCATTGCCGGCTCTGACGACCTCGACAGCTTGTTTGTAGGATGAAATGGAGGTACCATCCCCAGCTGGTGTAGAGGAAGACTCAGGCACATTGTCAATATTTACGGCTTCAAACGACTGGCAAAGCATATCGTGAATTTCTCCATCCATCTCAACATACTTAAACGTAGACAAATGACTCACAAAGATATCTTCTTCACCACACACTGTAACAACCTGTCCTTCAAACTCATACTTCAGCTTTTGGTGTAAGGTGGAGGTAACAGCCCCGGCTGCATGAATCCAAGGGCGACCCAATAAGTAGCTATATGCAGGTTGTATGTCCATTACATGGAATGTGGATTTGAACACCTGCGGTCCAATTTGCACGGGCAATTCTACTTCACCAAACACAGATCTTTTAGTCCCATCGAATGCTCTGACAACCAACTCACTTGGCCTTAATATCAAACCATCAACCTCTAGCTTCATCAACGCCTTCTTAGGCAAGACGTTGAGTGATGAACCAGTGTCTACCAGTACATGGGACAACACTGCTCCTTTACACTCCATCGTGATGTGCAAAGCTTTATTGTGGTTTCTTCCTTCAGCAGTCAAATCCCTACTTGTAAATCCCAAACCATGGATGACATTAACATTAGAGATTACACCCTCGAGTTGATTAACAGTGATTTCCTATGGCACATATGCGCTCTTCAACACTTTCAACAAAGCTTCCCGATGCGCGTCAGAACACATCAACAATGACAAAATTGAAATCTTCGAAGGGGTCTGATTCAGTTGATCGACAATCTTATAATCGTTTTCTTTATTATCCTCATGAACTCTTCCATCTCATTGTCAAAAGTAATCTTGGTCTCTATTTCAGGTACTGGTACATTCTCAACCACCTGTTTTCCCTTAGCTTTTGCTGCAGCCTCAGCTTCTTTATCCGTGCGCAGAGTTTAGGGAGCAAACAACCTTCCACTTCTTGTAAATCCACCTACACCACCCACATTATCAATATTTGAACCGACTGGTGTCTCAACTTCTTGCTTTTTACCTTCATAGTACACGTCATCCCCATAGTGCCATGGGATTGCCTTTGTAGTTGCAAACGGAACTGGTCCTGGCACTGTGATGGTAACAGGCCTGGGTCTTTGTTGCACAACACTTGCTACGGGAGCTGTACTAGCAGGTAACTGGATCTCAGCGGGAGTATAATAGATGGTCACAGTTGATACCTCATCAGTTTCTTTCACAACCCTGTCAAACTGTAGACAACCTTCGTTGATCAGACTCTACAAACCCACTTTCAATTTATCACAACCATTCTCTTGATTCATACACTCAGAACAATCTTGACCACAACCCGGGAACACCTGTCCCTTCAGCAAACGATCTTTTACAACCAGCAAAGAAGTCTTCACCTGACTGATGTCTGCTACCAAATTCAATCTCCTTCCATCTTCAATAGCATGCACGTCTGCCGCACCATGATTAGGTATGGGGTTCTGAAGAACATTAGGAGGTAGAGAGAAATTGATTGCTTTGGCATCAATCAAGTCTTGCACTTTATGATGAAATGCCCAACATTTTTCAATGGAGTGCCCCTGAGCACCTGAGTGGAACTCGCAGCGAGCGTTTACATCAAAATTAGGAGGCAAGTTGCCAGCGGCAGGAGGTCTCATAGTGCGAAGCTTAACCAACTTCAACTTGAGCAACTGTGGTAACAACGCAGAATAAGTCAAAGGGAGAGGGTCAATCTTACGATCCCTCTGCCTAGACCTCTGTTGGAAGGGAGGTTGCTGCTGTTGCTGCTGAACTTGCTGTTGTGGTTGTTGCTGGACAGCTGGTGCCGGAATCGTCACTGCCCCTACTTGATGGTAAGACTGAGAACGTCCTCTGCCTCATCCTCTATATACAGCGTTGGTATCACCCTCTCTTCTTTTCTGACCACTAGCAAACGGTTTCTTCGTTCCAGAAGATCCAGCCCCATTTACATCTTGGATCTTACCAAGTTTCAACAGACTCTCTATTCTTTCTCCAGCAATCACAATGTCAGAAAATCCTGTTGAGGGACATGCAACCAATCTATCAAGGAATGCCCCTTGCATGGGTGCCCATAAACATATCTGCCATTTCTCTATCCAACAACGGAGGTTGAACCTGTGCAGCCATCTCTCTCCACCTTTGAGCATATTCTTTGAAACTTTCCTTAGCATTCTGTGACAACCCCTGCAATTGAGTGCGGTTGGGCGCCATGTCAATATTGTACTGGTACTGCTTTAGGAATGCTTCTGCCAGATCCTTCCAACTCCTCACAACAGCTCTGTTCAATTTCATATACCAGGTCAAAGAAGCTCCAGCCAGACTGTCTTGAAAGTAATGCATCCATAACTTCTCATCATCTGTATGGGCTGAGATCTTTCCAAAATAAGCTTGGATATGTGTCTGGGGAAATGTATTTCCCTGATATTTGTCAAAGGTGGGAGGCTTGAATTTTGGAGGAATCCTGACACCTGGTACCAAGCCCAGACTAGTAACATCAATGCTCATGGAATTCTTGCATTCCATAGCCCTTATCTTCTCTGCCAGTTCAGCATATCTTCTGTCACTCACATCAGCATCCAATAAAGTGAATTGACCTTCCTGAAGATCTTCCTGAACACCAACATTTCTGCCATTTCCATTACCCAGATTACCACCCAGAGGAGGATTGCCAACAGGAGGAGGAGTACCATGAGTCTGTGAATTATCAACCTGATTACCCACTAGTGTATTCTCTGGACGCTCGACCAGAAGTCTCAATCTCTCTTGAGTTTGTGCCATACCAGTCATGAGAGTCATGAACTGGTCCATTCGTGCCCTCATATCAGCCAAATCACTCTGCATTTAATCCATTATCCTTGCTTGATTTCCTCGAGTTGAGTATCGGTGAATGTGATTCTCAGCTATAGTGCCTGAAACCAAATAAAGGTTAGAGATCTCCTGCAACAAGTACCTGTTATGCAAAAAATGCTTATGATTATGAGAATGCAAATGCAAAATGCAAACAATCATATTTAACATTTCCAGGGCATATCTGCCTTGATTCCAGCTTTGCGATCGGGCAAGGGATTGGACACAACATCGGAAAATAAATCTGAATCCAGAAATATTGCAGAATTAATCAAAGGAGGACACTTTTCAAAAAACTGAGAGTTGTTGAGACAAAGATGGCTGAATCAAACATTGCAATATCATAGCACAAGAAGTCATACAAATAGGTTCAATACAATTAAAAGTGATTCCATCAACAATCTTGATGGTAATCATAGCCAAATACAAATAACAGAATTATTACAAATCAATTCCAAATAAACTGGCCTCGATCTCTTCAAGAAGGTTCACAGTGTCTGGATGAGTAGGTTTTTCTAGCAACCCCTTGATCAGTCTGTTTGTTTTCTCGACATCTTGATTCAGCCTAGCAATCTGCTCTTCAACATCGTTGCCTTCGTGCTTTGACTTCTTGATTCCCGCTTGCAGCTTGAGCTCTTCAATTTCTTTCTGGGCTTCTTTCCACTTATCAGAGAGATGCTTATTATCCTTCTCCATTCCTTGAAGTTCTTCTTTTAACTCCCCATTCTCAATCTTGAGCTCTTCCCACATCCCCTGATATGTGGCAAGCTCGTCTTTAGTTTTGGTCAGGAGCTTCTTAGTTTCCCTGTAGGCTTTGCCGAACGATTCAGCAGTCATACTGATTTTTCTACAGTGCTGAGCTCTATCATTAAGATCCTTTTCCCTTTTTTCCAGGCGCTCTATAAAATCTTGGATCTTCCATTTCATCTCCAAGTTATCATGCAAAGCTCCCTGAAGCCTACTACTCATGCCGACATTTTCCTCTCTTAAATCTTGCACCACTTTTTGTTGCTTATCGAACTCTTCAAATGGTACAGTGACTATTTCTTCTATCACTTTGGGATACAAGGGAGGCGCCCGATCAAAAGGCAAGTAGTACTCTTCAACCCTCTTCTTTATCCATTGCTCGTATGGAGGGAAAGCTTGATTATTTGGCAAACCCCACACGGTCTTTCCTCTCTTCTGTCTACTGAGCCATGCTCTGGAAGCTTTCTGCGCCACATCTAATTCATCATTAGCCATGTGAAAATACAGAGACTCTTCCACCTCTTTCTCAACTGGGGGACCTCTTAGGGCATACCCAAACTGCCGGATAGCCAGGGAAGGGTTATAATTAATGCCTCCTTTTCTCCCGATCAAAGGTACATTAGGGTATTCACCACAACTGTGCAAAATGTCTTTACCCAGCACTCCGTGATTCACCCAAATAATATCCTTGGCATCTAGGCCCATCAGACGTTGACTCCATTTCAGGGAACCCTTAGTATCCTTGAAAGCACCTGATTAAGGTAGTCGATTGGCAAACCACTTATAGAAAAGAGGTGCGCAACAATGGACTATCCCACCTTGTCTCTTCTCGTTCCTGTTGTACAAGGCATAGTGAAGATCCTCTAGCAATGTTGGCACCGGATTCTGAGAAACAAATATTCTGATAGCATCCGTGTCAATAAAATCAGGCTCGTTCGGGAACAAGACAATACCGTATACACAAAGAGCCAACACTGCATTGAAGACATTCCACTTTTCTTCCTTTGCTGCCTCTTGAGCCTTATTTGCCAAGTATGATAGATGATAGCCACGAACCTTCCCCTTGTTAGAAATACCAGCTTCTAAAGTCGACTTGCTCAAATAAAGAGCACCAGCCACAACTTGAAAATCAAGATTTGCCTTCGACCCACAGAAAGGAACACCTTCTTTGATGGAAACTCCCAACATGCTTGAATACTCCTCCAGAGTAGGAACCAGAACATAATCCGTCAGTACAAAGCACCTCAAGGCTGGATCATAGAACTGCATCAGGGTGCGCAAGCCATCAGCTTCATATTCACTGAGGGTACGAGCAAAGGATAGGATCCAACCGTAATTTTCTCCCAACATTCCCAACACTTCCGGACTGGCCAACTCTTGTCATTTACAAATCTGACCCAGGATGATCTTCGGGAACTTGTACACGATGGTGTTCTTCTTGCCCCTTTTGTTGTCTATCCCTATAACCACCCTCTGACTGGAATCAAAGACAGATACTACCTGAAACTGAAAAAATATGAATGTCAGAAAAAGGAATGCAATGCAGAGCATGTGATCAAGGTGACACTGCTGGCTATGCTGTGCTGTTGACTGAACGAGAACCACCATCCAGAAAACCAAAAATCCAGAATACTGAACCAGTGAGATAACCAGAAACCCAGATAATCAAACACTGACGAGAAATCCAGAAGAACCGGGTAGGTTGAAAGTCTCGGTTTCCTGTAAGCCTGCAAACACCCATCCCTCTCACATGTGGGTACTAGGATGTTCAGTATCCCGGGCTCTCAGGTTGAGAAATGATGATACGTTCACCATTTCTGGTTTGGCATCATCATCAATCGAAGAAGCCTTAACTGATTCTCCAAAACGAAGGATCCTCACCTTCAGAGGTTTGAGAAGCAATAGCACATTCAGCCCGAAGGATACAATTCTACCGCCAATCAAAGAGGCCGTCCGCTGATTCACCTCAAAAGGAAAACCTATAGCAAGTTCCCAGCATTGGGTCCTCGGATCGAGAGTGTGCAATGGGTTTGCCACAGAATGTGGTCTGCCACTGTCACAACTCAGGAGGAGTGCCGCAACTGAGTCCTCGGGAATGGTCACCAGAGTCGACAATCCCTCCAGAGAATATCTACTGGCCTGTATAGAGCATACAGTAGCAGATAGCTCCGGATAGAACCTCGTCTGGTTGTAGGTCTCGTGAACACCCACACGTGGCAAAGCACCACGGGAGCGACACGCCCACCCACACTAAAACCTAGGTGTATACTCGAGCCTGGGTAGTGGGCTCATCTCTCAGAACATCCCAACCCACCAAACAGAAAAACAGCCAACACAACGCAGTAATATCCAGTATGACAGTAATGCAGTAAAATGCGATAAACAGTAAAGCAATAAAGTAAAAATACAGTAAACAGCAATACAGTAATATACAACAAAGCAAAGCACCACAGAAAAACACCCAATGAAGGAAAACAAACAAGCGCTAGGATTGACTCGCTAAGGAAACCAGAGATTCTGGGTTCGATCCCCAGCAGAGTCGCCAGCTGTCGCTCCCGGGATTTTCATCCAAGTACAAACGCGAAGTGGCACCGAAACAGAGTCGCCAGCAATGTGTATTTATCCCAAGAGAGAGAAAAGAAACACTGCATAAACCTGAAGGAAGGAAAGAACATGGTCTTACGACCAAGAGAACTGGGTTCGGGAGTCGGTTACGCGTGAGGAAGGTATTAGCACCCCCACGCGTCCATCGTACCCGATGGGATCCACGCTTGCTTGTCTCGATCAAAGGGTGTCGTCGTCTGGAGCTCCACTGCTACCGAAAAGGAAAAGGAACGAGAATGAAAAAGAACGAAGAAACAAATGTAGGGAAAATAAAAGAAGTGCTCGAATGGGCCCTACCCCACTGCCTACGTATCTCATCGGGAGCATGAGAATCAGAGCGACGTAGTTCCCCTAACTAGGGAAAAGTTGTTTGTGTTTTTTGGGAACAACTAACGTTCTAGCTCAGGTGTTGCAGGCTCGCTGGTCCGAGTGCGTTACCATCTTGCAAGAGAACGAGTAGAAGCGCGTTCGTACGTTTAGAATGAGTGAGATGGGAAAAGAATTCCCGAAGGAAAGACGTTATTGTTGGTTTGAAGTTTTTTTAACAAGAAGTGCCTTTTACAGTTATTTGTAACTTGCATTGAACCAAAGTCTTAAATGCAGGAACGAATACTTCGTGCATCGTCCCCCAACAGGACGTACACTAGGTATCCTAGAAGAATGAGAGGAAGCCCCTCGTTCTCCACTTTCCCACATAGAAGGCTCGAGCGCAATACACGTTAACCTTTATTAAGTGTCTTTTACTCTTATTTTGAGATGAGAAGATAAACGACCCAAGGAAACTCTAAAGGGAAACTAGGAGTCCTAATGTTATCATGCATGGATGTCCTATGGTTAGTGAGGTTTAGGAGAAAGACTAACTAAAACCTAATGCTAATCCTACTCCAAGCTTAATCAAAAATTAAGTTGGACTAGGTAGCTCTAAAGGGAAAGAATCCAAGACTTGAACAAGTCTTGAGATCCAAGGGATGAGAAAGAGTGAAAGAGAAGAAGAGAGAAGAAGAAGAAAGAGAGATGAAATACAATAAGTGGCAGCAAGCACAACATATCATAAATGTCCAACTCAAATCAACAATCGTGTTTCAAAGATCAATGCAAAATAATCCAAGTAAGCATGCAAAGATAAACATGAAAGAATGCAAGCATACTTGTATGAAATGCACAAATAAGCACCCATGGACTTCACATCAAAATGAAATGAGAAAGGCAAGATGAAAATGAAGACAAGTCAGAACCAATATCATATTATCATCAACAACTCATGTGTGCAAAAGTGATTCAAAACATGAAGCATTAGGATCCAAAGAGGTTCACAAAAGGAAAGGTAATGATATTCATCATACAATTCAAGCCAAATGCATTCAACTATGCTCAAGCCACATGAAAATCAAGTATAGAACTCAAGAGGCAGTAGCATATACATCAATGTCATATCAAAGCCAAACTCAAGTCATACAAGTTCAAGCATCAATCAACAACTTCAAAACATACACCAAAAGTAAGAAAGACATTCACTTACCATTCATGCAAGCAAGCAAAGAAGTGTGAGACATAAAGTGAAATGAAAATCACATAATGAACCTTAAATCAAAAGTACCAGAACCTCAAGCATGTCATACAAACCAAACAAAAGGTTTCATACATGAATGAATTCACACAAAGAAGCAATCACATGATTAGGTTGAACATATCACAAGATTCAAGTCCAAAACAACATCAACTTGTAAAATCAAGAACAAATTGAAAAATGATCAAATGAGGATGATTCCAAAGCCACAAGTAAGCTCAAACAGAACATGATCATACCATAAAAACGAATCAAGCATCACTCCATCACAAGTAAGCAAATGCACTCAAACTAGATCATGTATCAAAGTATACCTCAATCAAACTTGCATCACAAGTAAAAATCAATAAAAATAGTAAAGTGGCTCAATAAAATCCCAAAAATAATAAAATGGAAGTTAACTCAGTCAAGTAACATATGCAAAAATATTGGATCAAAAAGAGTTAAAGAGCTTGTCAAAAGGTGAACCACAATTCAAGATGTGTAAAGAATCGAACAAGAAACGAGGGCTCATGAAAAGCAAATGGCAAGTCACCTAAAGCAACTAAAACCATCATCAAATCAGTATTGAAACACCCTCACATTATGCCTTAAAAGTGACCAAAAGATTGGCCTCAAATGGTGTGTGAAAGTCACAAAAGTTCCTAACCCTAGAAGAAGGGTATCATTGGAAACACACTATCAATTTAATTCCAAATAAAATAATAAAACGAAATTAAAAATAAAATAAAAATAATTAAAATTAAGTTGACACATTAATTAAACATAAACATATTTTTGGGAATTTTTATAACATGTTTTTGAATTAAAATAAAATTGAAACAACAAATAAAATAAAAGAAGAAAATAAAATGAAAGAAGATCAAGAGGGGTGTAGGCAGCAAGAACTTCACGTTGAAAATCAATAAGGCCCAAAGGGGGGGGGGGGGGGGTTCAGATAGTAAAGCCCAAACAAACAAAACCCACCAGCGAAAGTCAATGGAAAACAATGGACTTCAGTCAATCTCAGATTCAATCACAACCACACAATTAATCCAACGTTCACCACTTAGTCAAACATATCACAAGGTAGGCAAGATCAACAACCCAGATTAAAGGTCCACCACAGCAATGATATACGCGCATGTAACAGATCAAACAACATACCATACGAATCCATGTGACAAGCACATGCACATTTGAATGTGCTGTCTCCACCTCCACCACATGATCAAACCAACACGTACGATTAAATCACCAAATTAAAAACTAAATTAGTTAAACAATCCAGATCTGATGTGCACGCTAACTAATGTGGACCAACACACACGCAGCCATTAAAATAAAAACAAAAAAGAAAGAAACGTGGCACAACAAATGCCCTTGGATCACGCGAATGGACGGCTCTGATTTCTTCTTCTTCGTTTGAATCCCTTCGCCGGACTGAATCAAGCCAGCCGCCGGAGCTAGGGTTCCGGTCACCCTCTCCGGTGAGCTGCTGCGTAAGTTTCTCTAGAAATTGCTCCCAGGTACATCATTCGAACCAGAAAAACACGAGGAACTCAAATATCATGCTCATTTTATCAAACAACAAACACACAATGAGAATCAAACGAAAACATATTTAGATCCAAAACTTTAAATCCAAAATACACACAAACTACACGTCCAAAATTCAAACAAAACATATCAGCACACTCAGTGAAGCACACAGATCATTATGCACACTTAAAATTTGAGTTCTATGATGGTGAAAATTACACTAACCTGAACCTTGAAGAGCTTAAAATACGTCAAGAAATCCCTCCAAAAACTGCAGATCTACTCCTTGGAACCTCTAGTTGCAAAATAAATGCAATCAAAGCTTGAAATCGTGCTAGATCTTGAGATTTGAGTTTGAATCCTCTTGAATGGAACTTGGTGAAAACCTCAGTATGAGTTCAAAATGGCAGTTGATTCTTGTTCCACTCTCTTCACTGATCACAAATATGAAAGAATTTCGCAAAAAAGCCTTGTGGAGAGGGAGAATTGATGAGAGGAAAATGAGGAGTGAAAAATGGAAACTGAGCAAATGAGAGTCTCTACCCTAGCTGTGAGGGTATGAGTAAGCATATATACTCTCCATTAGTTCACTGATTAGAATTAGCAAGTGATTAAAACCTTGGTTAATGAGATTTGGGTGGAATTGCAAAAATGCATTTTGTGCTTATGCCACTAATCCACACGTACACATCCCTTGTAATCAGTATGATTCACCTCCAATTTATTCATGTATCACCTCTGAATTAAATTTGGGCCTTGCACTTTCTTGGTTTTTAAGTTTTCAATCAATTTGCAAATTTGCATAATGTGAAAATAATGAGAAATAAGCCATGAAATAACTTGATTCAAAAGCCAATCTTGTGCCAAATGAAGTGTATTTTGATGTTTCAATGTGACATGAACCAATAAAATCAATTACAGGTCCATTTGTGCCAAAATGCAAAAGGTGGAAAAAATGGAACCATATGAAAACCTCAAAATGCACCTTGCCATCTTTTGACCATAACTAGAGTTACACAAATGATATGGAGATGTTCTAGTACTTTTTGGAAATGGGAGAGAAAGATATTCAACTTTTATGTTGAAGGAAAATTCATTTGGAGCTTTCTTAATGATGAAAAGTCAAGTTGAATGTGGTGGAAAAGTTGCCAAAAATGGAAAGTTTTCATTATAGGTCATTTTCCAATTTTAGTAACTTTTGCACAAACTCTTGATTCTTGATAAATGATGTGAAACTTGACATTTAAGGACCATATGAGGATGTGAGACCTTGAAAACCATGAAAAAACCTCAAAATTCCCCAGTTGACTTTCTCCTTTACAGTTGACTTTTCCTTATTTCACAAGTAACTGATCCATTGAACATCTTCCTCAAAGAACCAATGACCAAAATTCCATCCATGAACACTTAAGAACATAAGGAATACCATGAGATCAAGTCTTGCCCAAGAAATCAGAAATAAACTGATTTTAGGTCAAATCCTAATTTGGCACCCTCTGGTTAGGAGGAAATAGCTCATCCTCCAAATCCAAATTCCTCTGAATATGATGTGTATCTTCTCAAACAAAGATGAGATATGCCCTTTGGAGCTGATAAAAACTCAAGGAGCTTGCCCATTTGGGGGTCAGATTCCAACTTTTGACTGTCTTGTATAGGAGGTCATGCACTGTCCAATCTTTCTTGATGAATTCTCCTCTTCCCATGACTTGTGAGATCAAATGGAGATGATACATGATGTAAGAGATCCTTGAGGCTTGTGAGAAACACTTGGTCCTTTTCTTTGGATGATCAACACCTTAGAGAATCTCCTGATCACATGCCCTTATGCAAGATGCAATGCTAAATGCTTGATGCTTTATGCTAAAAGATATGAAGAAAAGAGAGGGCAAATTTTGGGGTATTACACCTTGGTTGACTAAGATTCAGTGAACATCAAAGTTAGCTATTTGGGCTCCCACGAGCTATAGGATGCTTAAGTTAGGAGCCCCACCGAGGAGTTCCTCAAGGTAGAAAGAGATAGGGACCGACTCTCCCCGGACTTTGTCGAGCGTGGTGCTTCTGTTGGAGCTCGTGCTGAAAAGATGCTCGAATTTCCTTTTAACGGAGCCCACGATAACTTTGTTGAAGCCCTCTTCGGATATGACCATGGAGGAGGGGAAAGTTTCTCACGGGCTATATGTTGCGAAGTAGGGGGATCGCTGAGCTCCTCAGGAACATAGAAGTCCTCAGGCCGCGATACGCTCATGGCGACCTGAAGGTTTGTCTCTTCCGAGGAAGGTACCTCTTCCTCGACTTTCTTCGACTCCTGGGCGTCCTGCCGGGGAGTTTCTCTTCTTTTAGTAAACTGTTTCAGGTGGCCGTCCCTAATCAGTATCTCTATGGCATCCTTCAGGTGGATGCATTCATCGGTTGTGTGGCCGTGACTTTTGTGGAAACAGCAGTATTTCGACTTGTCATCGTTCGGCTTTGGCCGGTATCTGCTTAGGGAATCGAACCCCTGCTTGTTTGAACTCTGAGTTGGTGCATTCGAAGAGGATTTTCTCCCTGGAGACGGTCAGGGGAGTATACTCATGAAAGCGGCCGGAGGGTCCTTTATTGTCCCGGGACTCCCAAGGGTGATCTTCACGTCTTCTGTCTCCCCGACGGGATATCGAGGGTTCATCGCCCTTGGAGGTTCGGGCGCTTTCCTGGTGGCGTGAGACCCGGGCTGAGCTGGCCGCTTCTTTCTCCTCATACTGGATATATGCTTGCGCCTTGAGGAGGAAGGCGTCCAGAGTCCTTGGAGTTTCAATGCCAACAACTTTGGTGAATTCCGTACGGGGACGAAGTCCTCGCTCGAGCAAGAACTTCTTCATGTCATCGGTTATTGAGACCTGTATTGCTTCTTTATTGAACCTCTCGATGTATGCGCAGAGAGGCTCATCCTTCCCTTGAATTATGGCCTCAAGGGAGGCTTCAGTCTTCGGGTGGCGGCGGGATGCCGTGAAGTGTCTGGAGAACATTCTCCCCAGCTGTCTCCATGAGGTGATGGACTTGTCGGAGAGTTTCTTATACCAGGTCATTGCTCTCTTCCTGAGTGTGGTAGGGAATAATCGACATTTGATGGCACCCCGGACACCGCGATAATCGAGCAGAGCATCGATATTTTCGATGTGCTCGTCTGGATCGTCGTTCCGTCGTAGGTGCCCAAAGACGTTGGTTTCTCCAATCCCTTGGGGAGGCGCATGTGCATAATCTCCTGGGACAACGGGCTGCGAGGCTCATCGTCGCTGCTACTACTGGTCCATGATGGGGAGCGGGTGCTTCGCTCAAGGACAGGGCGGTGATTTCTGCGGGGAGATGGGATTCGTGCCAGACCCTTGGATTTAGGCGGGGGTGAACGTTGGTCTCTCCCGACTCTCTTGTTTCTTGGGGAGTACTGGCTCCACAGGGAAACATGGTCGCACTTCCGGATGTCATGGGACTCTGGTTCAGGTGGTGCCCGGCGGTCTCTTTCTCGTCGGGGAGGTGGGTTGTGGGATCGTCGGCGCTCCTTCCTTGGCGGAGGGGATCTTGGCCGGGAAGATTCCTCTAGGACTCTAATCCTCGCGTTTTGCTGGAGGATTAGGAGATTGGTTTTGTTGAGAGCTTCAAGAAGGGCTGCAACGGCCGGGTCAGCGTTGGGTGGAATGGGAACAGGCTGGTTATCCAGGGAGGGCTGGTCTTCAACATGATCAGCATGAGTGGGGGAGGGAAACACAATGGCCCCATCTCTCAGAAGATGGGCGTCGCCTTCGAAGAAAGGTGTAGTTCTGTCAGTATCAATCTTGCTGACAGGGAAAAAGGAAAGATTGCGAGCATCATGGACGTGATCTTGGCTTGCCATGATTGGAATCTTGGACAGAGAGTTGTTTTGGTCTTGAATCTAGGGTGGATGTTAGATGGGGATAACACTTTCCCCACAGTTGGCGCCATTGATCTTGCGGTTGATCAAAACCTGAAGTGGGCCAAGGATGCCTTCTGTGATGCTGGGTGTATGAGATGAGGAGGGGGTGTACCTGCAAGGCACTCCGATGCTAAAGTAAGAATCGGTAGAGGGAAAAGGGCAAGTACAAAAGTATGTGTTTTGTAGGATGATTTAGAATACCTGACCCTCTCAAATGAGAGGGTTTTTATAGTGCCCCCAGTGCGTGGCCAACGGTCCCTATTTTCAGGGCGAAATAACCGTTTCCCAAAGAATAGCTAACTGCCAGAAACTAGCCGTTAGGACGGGCAGAGGTGTCCGGAACTAGCCATTGCTACGGGCAAAAAGGGAGTTCCGGGCACGGGTGTCGTGACTGTTTCTGGATGGTGGGGTCGTGCATGACGGGCAGGAATTACCGAGGAGGAGCAGGTGACCCTTAGGGTCATCCGACCATCTTTTCCCGGTAGAGGGGCAAAAAGGTAAAATGTTGCCCCGAATTGGCTAGACTTAGGCAATTGGGTCGTTCTATGAGCAGAAGTAGATTGGGCCATGCCTAGTCATTGGTCAAGTCTGGAACTATATATATATATATAATCAGAGGTGATTAGACTGGATCATCGTGGCCTTCGCGTAGGGCAGATGAGGATGCTTGTAGGAGAGGAAAGGGGGTTATACCTGTAAGATACTCCGATGCCAAAGTAAGTAATTAGGTAAGAGAAGAAGCAAGTACAAAGGTAAAATTTCAAGTATTGAATATTGAATACATGCCCCTCTCAAGTGAGATGGTATTTATAGAAGTAACCCCCGGCGCGGGGCCAAGGTCTCCCATGTGGCCGAAATATCTGGTCGACCAATGGGAGACTGCCAGGTGAAGGGTCTGGCGCGTGGCCCTTTGACCTGGTCCAACTGCTTCCGTGAGATCCGAGGAGGCAGTTGGTTAAGTGAACTGTCAACCGCGTGAGGGGGATGTCCCCAACGACTAGTTTCTGCCCAACGGCTAGTTCCTGCCCAACGACTAGTTCCTGCCCAACAGCTAGTTTCTGGCTATTGGGCCTGGCCAAGAGCAGGACTAGATTGGACCTTTCCCTACTGTGGGCCAGGCGCCTGCCTAGTCCAGAACATGAGCCCCCAAGTCTTTGCTCTGAGGAAGAGTGATGACTTGAGATAGTTCTGTGGACAATTGCCCTCGAATGAAAGTGTTCGGGGATATGCCTCTCGTCTGTTCTAACGTTGAGGTGGTCAACATTAGTTCCCAACCGGTCCGACGAGCCTTTCATCTGTGAGGATATGCTCGCAGAAATGGTGTTTTTATGTCGATCAAGTTTGGAACTGTGCCCGCTGAAGTGGCGTTTTTATGTCGAGGAGCTTGGGCGTGGGCGCGAGTTGCACGCATCGTCGATGAAGATGTGTTCGTGGGGTAGCAGAAGACTTGGTGAATGATACATCTTGCTTTGGGAATGCTAAACGAAGGTTCCTTTTCTGACACATGGTGGATCATTCAATTATTTTCAGGCCTAGAGACGCCTAGGCTATGATGACCTTTGCGCTTCCCAAGCGAGGAATTGCTTATAAAAGGGGGGAGAAAAGATTCATTTGACACTTTACTCAAATTCTTATCCCCCAAACTTCCACGCTCTGCAACTTGTGTTATCGCCGGAGCTTTTTCGCCGCCGTCGACCTTCAACGCTTAGTTTGCGATCTTCATCTTCTACCTTCGATTTAGCAAGTAAGTTCTTCATCCTTTCCTGCAAATTCCCTGATGTTCTTCCTTTCTGGAAAATTGCATGAATTTACCGGCGACACATGAATTTTTCGGTTGAATGTTCATGCGTTCTTCGATGGACACATGAATTTCTGGAAAATTCATGAAGAACATGAAGAACACAAAGAACATGGGATGAATGTTCATGATTATTACGTATGCTAGTGTAGATCTTTCTAGATTCTGGTTAGGATTAGTTTTAGGTTTGTAGTCGGGCATTAGGCCTGTTCGACCCGAAACTTTGGCTTTCGCGCAATGAGCTTATTCTGTCGAGTAAGCTCTTTTTCAATCTTCGTAAAGTCGCGGAGACTCGTCCCTATCTCAGGGGAAAATGAAGTCGCCGCATTCTGTCGTGGCCGACTAGGGCTCGAGGTTGTCCTCGACCTGTTCCTCACCCTTTCACTTGATTAGTGGTGGAAGGGTGAATTTGACCTTTGTCGTCAAATTCACTTTTTCTTCCTCTGCTTTTCAGGTGAAATGGCCGATCAATGCGAAGAGGTTGTGCCCGACGTGGGGCCGCACACGAGGAGGCAGAGTAGTCAGTAGATTATGCCAACGTCCATGCAGCTAAGGGGGGCCTCAAATGGATCGCCCAAGAACCCCTATCGACAAGGTTGACGTTTACCGAGGAGGAAGTTCGGGATTTTCTTTATTTAGAAGACCGGGATGAGGACACGTCGGTGCACAGGAGAGCCATCTGCCTGGCAGAGAACGATCGCATTTGTTCGGTGTATCCAAGGATGCGGTTCCCCATGTATGAATTCGCCTTCTTGGAGGCAAAGTATCACCTGCCCTTCACCGACTTTCAGGAGGCTGTCTTCTGCCACTTGGAGCTATGCCCGACTCAGCTTCATCTGACGCGTTGGCTTTTATTCGCGCTTTTGAACTGGTATGTCGTTACTTGTAGATCGGGGCGACCGTGGACCTTTTCCTTTGCATCTTCCAGATCCAGCGGAGCACAACGGGCCTGAAGCAAAGTTGGGTTTCTTTCAAACAACAGAGTAGGATTTTCTGGCTGTATTCTGAGTCTGTCGGGCATTTCAAGGACAGGTTCTTGGTCGTGAAGCCTGTTTCTGAATTGGCTAGGAGTTTCATCTCTACGCTTGAGACCGTGGAGGTTGACGGTCAGCAAGTTCAGAAGGCTGTGTCTAAGTTTCCTTTGGAGTGGGTGTATGCCCACTTCAGATATAGGACCGACCAGTTCCTCGTCAAGCACGAGCAGCTTTGTGACGGGGATAAGGAGTCCTATCGAGTTTTGCATGCATACGTGGAGACTTTTAGTCCTGCCTTCGTCGTCGACAGGGATGGCAACGAGTTGCTCGAGGAGGATAGAGAGTTTGCCTGGGCGACTCGTTATATTAATACTAGGGCTCTTCTTGAGTGTGAAACCGACGATGTTGCATTCCAGCTCCTCGGTATAATTTGTTCATTTGCCCGTGTTTAAAATTCTGGTTCATCGTACTAATCTTCCTCTTTTATATTTGCAGGGAAAATGGCGGACATGAGGGAGCACCTGGTGAGGTCCGCAGCGGCCAAAAATCTGAAAAAAGTGCCCCCACTGCCCAAGACTGGTGCTGGAAAGCAGCAAGTGATGATGGAAAAGTTTGTGGGCGCCGCTGACCCTACCCCGGGGACCACTTCCACTCCACCAACTCCGGACACGACCCATAAGAGGAAACAGGATGAAATTGGCTCTTCACCGACGGGCTGCTCGGGTGGTTTTGCTGGAGGGAAATTTGTGCTGCCCCCGTGCTATCTTCAGGGGAAAATGTTTGATGGGGAGAGTTCCGTTGTCGTCCCAGAGCTCGATGTGTAACACCTTTTTCTACCTCACAAATATACATGGCAAAATAGATAAATTATCAGAGTAAAAATCACCTCAGAAGGGTGCACATTTTCTCAATAAACTCAAAATGGAACATTTGCTCCGTAAACAACGGGTTTTCCTCAAAATAAATAAAAAGCCATCAAATAAGCAGCGGAACCACCATAACCACAATAATCCCAAAATAAAAAGGTTTTTAAAATAAAACCATAGTCATCAAATAACAACAAAATAACAATTCAACATGGTTCGACTCAATGACCCAACCTGATGTTACACTATCAGAGCAAGACCCTCTACATTGACCAAAAGCAAAATAAACTCCAAAAGTCCTCGAAGGCATCCATGGCTAATCCTGATCACCTACATGTTACCCATGTGGAGGCAACATTCAAACAGGCAGGGTGAGTAATCACAATTCATTATAATCAATATAAAAACAAGATATGCATAAAATGGCGTCATCATCATAAACAACATCATCAGAGTCATAAAAAAGGATCAACATTCACAACATCATAAAATCACATCAATAATGCCACATAAATGCAATGCACAACAAGACTCATGCATGTGGTACCAATCATCACAGTCAATGGACACTTAGGCCATCACCCTCCAAAGATCCCCGTCATTAGGATCGATTCTACACAAGAACCGGAGCACGTCAAAAACCACCTCACATCCACACAATGGGATGAAAGCCTCAATAGACCGAAGTCTAACTCACTAAAATGCTATGAATGCATGATGCACAATGTTGCGGTGAGAATCAGATAACAAGATATTAATTAACTTGCATCACATTTCTTTGAATTCACAACCGACTTTGATTTATCCAAAGGAAAGGTTCAAGACCGAGAAAAACCTAAAGGGGGGGGGGAGATCTAAGGTTCGGGGGTTGGTTACGCCTAGGGAAGGTATTAGCATCCTAAATGTCCGTAGTACTCTACGGGAACCTCTTGTTTTAACTTGTTATATCTTAATCGCTTGCTAAGGGTGCTATGCTAAAGGTTGAAACCCTGGGGGTTAGTATCTAAGTATACTCAACAAAGTATCGCACCTTGCGCCTACGTATCCTGACGGGAGTGGAATCAGAGTATCCGTAGTTCACCGATTTAAGGGTGAAGAAGAGGAACCATTGGCTATGGCCAAAGTTCCAAGGGGAAATGAGTATGAGCTCATTTTAGAGTTCACGATAACTCTCTAAGTCTAAGTTATAGGGGGAAAGTGAGTTCTCATGATGATGAGAATCACATGGAGTTCAAAACTCCAACCTATTTCTAAGTTATGATTTCATTGGCTCTCATGAGGCCAAGAAATGGGATAAACCTAAGAGGATAAGGTAGGGTGGTTGTTTAGTGACTTCATGAGTCAATTTTAAGATGATCTCCCTTTGGAATGGGGGGGAAGATAATAGTTGTAAAATTACTAAGAAATAGAAGAGTTAAAAATTCAAATATGATGATGTAAAAGACATGAATAAGATAATGAGATGAAATAAAGTTATGATATCAATGCAAAGTTAGAATCATACATTAGATATTACCCAAACATGGTAAACAAGAATAACATGGCAATATGACTAAAAAAGATACAATAAAACCTTAAAAAGGTGCTCCCAATTTTATCACGAATAAATGCCTCAAGATTAAATATTTCCCACAATTTCTTTTTATATTCAAAAAGTAAATTCAATTAGAAAAACGTAACAACAGGAATGAGAGAAAAAAGATGGAAAATGAACAAGTTATGGTATTTTGAAATTAAGGCACAAACATTGAAAACAAATTAAATAAAACAACCAAGTACTAAAAATAAAGGAAAGGGAACTCCTAGGGATTGAACCCAGGACCCTTCGCTCACAGGTTAAAACCAAACACCAACTGAACCAAAGTGCGTGCCTTGACATATAAGGGATAACACAAGTACATATGCAAAGAGAAGCGAAATTCAGAAAAATAAACAAAAGGACTGGGGCGAGGGGGATTCGAACCCCAGTCCTAAGGGGTGGTAGGGCATGTGATAGTGTGTGCTTGCCACTGGGGTGGCTGTTACATCCGGTAATATATCCAACTCAATAAATACATAATCTTATCATGCACGCATATTCCAAATTTACAACTCAAACCAACATTACACAGCCTGCTCACGAAAAAACTACTATGCCATGCCATTCACTACCAACCATTGCAGAAACAAGATGAAGCAGAAACATGTAATTTAACCTCAACATCATGAATTAACACACATATGGAATACTAACAAACACTTTCATCATGCACATTGAAACATAAAGTATAAATAGTTGAATGCATAAAGTGACAACTTCTCACAGCCATGGCAGTAATAATACAGCAAGCACACAATACACTCAATTGGAAACCAGGATATGACTTGAATGCAATAAACACACATGAAGAATATGGAATCTAACAACAGTATGGCATTAGTTTTAGTTTATGTATATCAAAACATTCTCAAGACTTTGGCATGGTTAAATGTAGGGTAACATAAATATTTAGGATTTAAATCACACGATTGGCAAGATTATAAGTTAAAAATGCAAGAAAACAAGAGATAGGTTAGGGCATGATGCAACCAGTTCCAAAGATATCTTTCAAAGTTCAAATAGCAACTCAAATATGTCACAATGAGTGGTTAAAACAAAGACAGGTCAGATCAAGATAATGACAGATTCTAAGACTAACCTAACTGTTAATGACAGTTCAGGGATATATAAAAAATGTGCTAAGGAAATGATGGCAACAATATCAACAACATAAGCAGTTAGCAGCAGATAACAACATGTCATCAGGGCAATTACATTTCACAAAGTGATTAGCTCATGAGATTAAATACACAACAAACAATGCTAGCAAACCAACAAGATAACAAGATTCAAAAAGTTAAGGTCCATAGGTTATCAAGCAATGCAACAGACAGTTTCACAAAGATAGCAAAAAAAGAACATGATGATGGTCCATACAACTCAATCACTCATCAAGGCAAAATATAGGCACACCAATCAAACAATAATGCCAAGGAAAAAAAAAGCAATCAGTCATGGTTATTGAGGGCATAGTGATGATTCAGGTGTCAAGAGATTAAAGGCAGACCAATCACACATAATGTCAAGGAAAGTTAGATTCATAGCATCTTGGAAACATGGCACTGTCAAAAGCAAGAGTCCAAACAGAATTGTACATACATAGTGTCATCCAAATCAAGTAGCAGCTATGCATAAACAATAGATACACAAGAAGCTACACTTATCATGTTGATATAAGCAAAATGTTTGCAAAGATAAGCACTAAAACATTATGATGGTCAAAGGCCTTTATGAATCATACACATATATTCAAGATAGAATAGGACATATCATAGCAACTAAGTTCAAATTCAATCAAGTGGTATCATTTTAAAAATAGGCAGTAGCATATGACATAGTAAAACCAGCTTGGGCAACCATCATACAAAACACATACATCAAACTAGATTCAGATTGGCACATATTAGAAGCATAACTTAGGAACATGTTAAAGAACACATCAAGGCTAGCACACATATCATGAACACAATGTTAACATAGAGAACAAAATCATGATATCACAAAGACATAACTTTTGAAGTTGACAGTTCCAATAAAATAGTTTTACATGTACAAGATGAAATATCATGGCAGGTCATGGAACAACATGATTAAATAGGAATAATTCACAACAACATGACAGCAGCACAAACTTGCCCTAAATTCAACATTCATGAACATAAACCTTAAACATATATTAAACCAAAATCATTCCAATGAGATGCAACACTGATCAATAGCTTGCTTATACTAACAGTTCAAACAATCCAAGCTCAGACACATTGGTCAATCATCAACAATGCCAAGGCAGAATGGTGGTTCAAATGTGAACAAATACATGAATAATCAAAATATCAACCTAGCATCAACAATAATAGAGTTCAAAACCAAGACTTGAGAACACAAAATGATCATATATTGATGGTGACAGAAAAAGGAACTAGTGCTACTTAAACAAGAATTACTACAACATCAATCAGCCAATGTAAACTGCCAACAAAAATAGAGAGGTTCATCCCTACTACAACTTAGAAGCATATCAGAACTACAAAGAGGAACAAAGATTCATGAGTCCCTTGTCTCAAAATCACATTTAAGCACACATGACATCCAAGTAGTTTAACAAAATCAAACATCCAATCTTGACAGTACAATACCACAATGAGAACTTATAATGTTGCAGCCATTCAATGAGCAAAACCAGAGGCATTATATCTTAACACAAAAAGTAATATGTATAACATGTTAATGAACAACATCATCTATTTTATGACATCAAGCCATGAGCACATAAACAACATATTCAAGCATATATTAGCATGTAAAAAACAACAAAATGCATATGACACAATGGTATCAAATGAGCATGATTAACAAGAAGGAAAGAATACGATACCAAGAGGAGTAATGTCCACTGCCTTCAAGTATGCTGACTGCTTTCCTTCTAAAGCACTCCAAAGCCACCTCCCTCCTTTCTTGCTCGAAACTTAGGACACTTCAGAGAATATTTGTGTGTTTGTGAGGATTGTTGGTGTTTTGAAGTGTAGAGGCAAGCTCTTTTTATAGGCTGAGCAAATGGGCCTGGGTTGCTTTGAGTCCAATCATCAAACATATGGTGTGCTGAGTAGAAATTAGGGTTACAACGTCTCTCTTTGAATTCAAATGTTGGTCCACTCCTTGGAGACAAATACGCTTCTCATGCTGCACAAAATCTCAGAGGTTGCAGGGTCCATTTCACCACTTCGTGTATTGCTTCAGAGCTCCTTATTTGTTGTCATATGAAGGGGTATCAGATGAGGTAAGGATTGGGGATGGCGTGAAGGATCTGCAGGTAAGAGAAGGTTGTATGCTGAATCGAGCAATGCCTCAGAGCTACTTTTAATGAGCCAAACCTTTGAAAACTTAAAAGGGAATTGCTCTTGGAGAATTCAAAATGAAAAACCGCGCCAAAGGATTGAGGATGAATTGATTTTTGGATGAATTGATTCAATTGTGTTTGAATTTCTCTCTTCCAATCTGCACTTCGCAAGCACGACCAAGGGAGAAGAAAAAATTTTGGTTGATTTTTGTCTCTTTGTATGCCACATGTCGCCTCTCCATTGATCAGAAATGGTGTTGAAAAGTCAAAACAACATTACCTGATTCCTATTGGTCCTTGGCTAAATGAACTTTAATTCAATATTTGTAACATGTTTTTGGTCACGATGGGCTTATCATGGTGGGCTTAAAAAAATCACATATTAGAATTGTTTTTCTTCTTCTTTTTGTTATAAAAGAAAAATGATTAGGAAAACAAATAATAGATGAATAATAGGTGAATTTGGCAATTGATATGGTTATGGATATGGTTTAGGAGAATTAACATGACAAATGAGGAAATTGGATAAAATTGGTTAAAAGATGATTATTGAAATAGGTTTGGAATTAAAGGTGACAATTGAGGGTAGATAAGGTGGGTAGAAATTTGGTTATGGAGAGGATCATGGAGAGGGTTATAGAGACATCTCTTTGAAATAAGAGACTTGCTTGATTCAATGCTCCATCCAAAATCTTGATTAATCACCTCTTGAATCTTCTTAAGATAAAACCTGATTCACAAATAAAACAAACACAAACAAAACCTGGTAAAAGGGTTAGCTATGCAATATGATTGACCTAATATGATATGCAAGAGATCAATGGATCTAAGGTAAAATTTGGGGTACAACACACAACATCATAATCATCATCATCAATAAAAGTCATTACGTGCATCATTATTCATCAAAATCTCATGTTAATCATGTCGTCATTTATTCATCAAAGCATCATGAATCGTCATCTCATAATCACCATCATCACTCATGGTAAATCACATCAAAATAGTCATGTATCATCATCTCTTAATCATCTATATAACCCATGGTCATTCACATCATCATGTAATCATCAAACATCCTATATAACATCTCATAATCATCAACATACTCGTGGTAATTCATATCTTCGATTAATCATCAAACATCATATATGCATAGCTCATAATCATCAATATACTCATGGTATTTCATATCATCAATAAATCATCAAACATCATATATACACAACTCATAATCATCAATATACCTCACGATAATTCATATCATCAATTAATCATCAAACATCATATATATCATCTCATAATCATCAATATACATCATTGTAATTCATCAGAATAATCACAGCTCAAAACACCAAGACAACACAAGAATCATAAAACAAATTCGCGAACAACAGACGTTCGCTACAAAGTTCGTCGTGTGAACTCGTTTGCTGGGATGTTTGCTTTGAAAGCTTCCAGCGAATCTCAGAATCACATATAAAACTAGAAAAACCCATATTTTGTCTCTCCCTCGCTTCAACCCGCTTCTGCTCGCCTTGCGAAGTCACTCGCTAGGAAGCTCGCAGTGCGAGTCTGGGGCGAGTGCTCGCTTTGCGAACCTGCGATTTCCTGCAATCGCTGCTACGCATCAGTAGCATATCAGACCCAAAAACTCTTACAATTTCAGCCTTATTTACCTCCAAAAACATCCCCAAAACATTCCTAAGGCATTACGGCAATCAAAGGCACAAAACCTATGACTATTAGGTCGATTCATTACACTATTCTAAACCTCAAAATCACCTAAACCTTCACAAAATCTCAAGATTCTCATAAACCCCATAAATCCATTTCTCATACAAGATCCCACATATCATCAAAGAAGGTTTATCCCAAAGGTCTACTTTTATCCGAATCAATTCCACCATTCATATTCATCATCAATCCACAAAAACAACACCTAAATCACCAATTTATTCATAAACCCACAAACCCACGTAAACCCCCAAAAATCTGCTTTAAACACATCAATTCCTATGTTGAAAACAATGAAAGGAAATACTCCACATACCTTAGATTGTCGATTCAGAGCTTTCTCTATTGAGTCTTTGGAAACCTTCTCGAATCCTCGCCTTTCCCTTTTTCCTCAGAGCTCTCGCCTTTTTTTCCTTCTTTTCACGGTCTAACAAAATGAATCCTATTATCAAATTCTCCTTTTTGTTAAACCTAACTCTTGGGCTTCTAAAATGGGCTTTCCCCATATTACCCTCACTAATCCTCCTCAAAAGTCCATCTTACCCTTAATTCCTCTAATATTATTTAAATTAATAATAATACTAATATATTCATATTATATACTATTATTTAATTAAATAGCCAAAACTCCACGAAAATGCCAACGTCAACACAAACCACCAAAATTCACCGAAAATTCACAAATATTATATTTAAATAAATTAAATAAATATTCTAATAAATTTGGGGTGTTACACGATGCATCAGCTATCTTGTCAGTCGATCCTCAGGTGTAGAGGAAGCTTCTCTGCCAGGATGCGGCCGCTATGGTCAGGGTATTGGAAGCGGCGCTGGCCCTTGGGGATGCAGAGATGGTTTCACTTTCCGACCTCAAGAAGGAGAAAGTCAAGATCAACGACCTGGAGCTAGAGAACGCAGAGATTTATAATGACCTGAAGAAGCTCCAAGGCAATCTGGAGGCCAAGATAGAGCTTCAGAAGAAGGTTACTAAGATGCAGAGGGAGGTGACCAAGGTTAACGAGGAGAATGCCCGACTGAAGACGAGGATAGCCGAGCTGGAGAGCTCGTCGGAGGTTGGTCCGGACGAGACCGACGACGAGAAGGCCCTGAAGACGTGGAGAGACCTGGTCGAGAGGATCCGTCTTCTTGAGCAGGATAACCCGGGGGCAGCAGAGTTTGGTTTCAACGCTGCTTTGGAGCAGTTGAAAGCCCTCAACTTCGACGTCCAGCTGCTGACCGAGGGGATGGGCGTTCTCAACGTGGTTGTCAATGACGAGGTGGTTCCCCCGGAGATTCCTAACGATGCAGTTTAGTTTTATTATGTTGTACTTGTATTTTGTGGGCCTGCGTGCCCTCTGATATGTAACAGTTTGTCGAGCACAACCCCTTTTGTACTTATGACATATTATGGCCTTGTGGCCGAAATTATATAAATATTTTTCATTTGACATTGTCTTGTTGCATTTATTTGTGTATGCTTTTATTATTTAAATGCTAAGTATGGACGCTTTGCTCGATTTGTTCATGTTGTACTCGACAGTTTGGGAGACTCGTCGAGGAGGCGAAGTAGTTTCCCTGGTGATGGGACGAGGATCTCGGTCGAGATACTAATTGTTGTAACCCAAAATTTGACCTCCCTTTTGTCTTTTGCATAAGCATGTGCATTTGCATCACTGGCATACACATTCACACTTTTTTCCTCTGTGTTTTTGTTGCAGGAATATTCAGGTTTTCCAAGCCCGAATAATCGCATCCTCGCAAGGTCATCACATTATCAAAACAAGCACAAAATAAGGGTTTCTATGCCTATTCATCAAAGCAAGAGGTTGAAAATCGGAACCGTGGCCACAACACCATTTTTCAGGCAAAATTGAGCATTTTTTGGCTTGGTTAATCGATTAACCATTTGCAGTGCAAATGTGTTAATCGATTAACACATGCAAATTTTGCAAAATTTGCTGCTTTTTCAAGACAACAACTTTCCCTCCACATTTTGAATTTCTACATTGGTCTAGTAGCATGTGGAACATTCTGGAATCTTCAAGAATTCACTCAAATTTATTCCAATGCATCATTTCCAAATAAGTGCACCATGTTACTTGATTTCCAAGTATGTGAACCTTTGGATGTTGGAGCTCACATTGGGATTGTTACCGAGTTGATCCTAACTAACTGAGTTAACCGCTTGACTCGGTGAGTCAAGCCTAACTAACTCCAAACCACCCAAAGCTAAGGCCAAACCAAATTCCAAACCTCTCACACTCCATACCTAAACTCTATATAAACAAAGCTTCACTATTTTCACAAGCCTCTCCAATCGCTCTTCAAACTCCCAACCATTTTCACACAAATTTCTCACTCTTCACTCTCAATTCTCTCACATTCTCTCAGATTTTTTTCTGCTACATCTTCATCTCCATCTCAATTCTCCTCACCAAAGCTCTTAATTCACCATTGAAGAAAAGCTACTTTCACCTTGAAAGTGCTTTTTCTTGAGCTTAACCTTCATTATCATTCCATTCCACTGGTTTTTGTGGAGCTTCAGTAGCTTTTGGATTCATCTCAAGTGATTATTTCAAGCTTCTTCGGTGATAATTCTCATTTCGGAGTTTTCGCCGCATTTTGCTCGGTTTCGATACGTTTCGGCTATTGTTGAAGATTTCTCTGGTTTTCTTTGATTATCTTCGCCAAGATCTCTTTGCAACAATCATCAAGCCAAATCTCTGGCTTGTAGGTTGGTAAATCTCACTCATTTTTCTGTTTCGAACGTTTTCGTATCATTCGCAATGTAGTTTTGTTGTTTTTGCATGTGAATTGATTATGCCATTGCTGGATCCTTGATCTTGATGATTTAATTTATTCATTTGTTAATTATTTGCTATTTTTAAACTTGATTTTTCGTGCATAATTGTTTTCCCTTGCATTGGAGTGATTGCACAATCAATAAGTTGGCCAAAAGCACTTTTGAAAACTGTTTTTTCTGCCCCTGTGCCAGTGTTAATCGATTAACACTTTGCAGTGCAAAAGTGTTAATCGATTAACACTCTGTTTTTTCAGTTTTTTGCTATTTAGCAAGTGTTAATCGATTAACACTTTGCAGTGCAAAAGTGTTAATCGATTATCACTGAACCAGAAGGCCATTTTCTTGCTTTTTCAAGTGTGCTTGCCATGCTTTCTTCCTTTTAACTTCCATTGATTAACATGCTTGATTTTGTGGATGTTTTAAGTGTCATTTAACTTCTATTTGAAGCACATTCATGAACTTTTGGTGCACGGTTTTGATTATTCAAATTGTTCATATTCTTGGCATTATATGAATACATGCTTTCTTGCATTTTGTTTGATCACATGATACATGATTTGTGAAACATATTAAGTGTCTTTTGGTATTGTTTTTGCTTCTCATTGCTTTGCATTGAGTTCATTCCTCAAAGGATGAGCTTAATCTTGTATAATTGATAATACACCTTTTGCTTTAATAATTTTTCAATCATTTGGGAAATTATTAGCATATGCTTCCCTTTGGTTAATTAATCGAAACTTTGTTTCGATTGTTAATCTCCCCATTTAGGTTTCTCTTTAGGCCTCCTTTAGAGCTTTCTTTCCCTCTTCCCCGCGAAGCCGACGCTTTCACGCGACACTAGAGCACTATACAACTTGGAGCTGTTATGCTATCCGTTTCAACTTCTGCACTACACCATGTGTGTTAGAGAGGGAATGAGAAGGGATAATTCCTACTCTCATTCTGACTATTTTAGGTAGGGGACGAATGACCCTGTGCTTGGCTTAGTCATCTCTATCCCCAGGCAGTAGTGTACTTCTTTCCCAGTTGAGTCGATCCTTGATCACTCATATCTCTTGCAATCTCTGGGTCAATCACCTTTTTAGTTAAGATCATTTGTCCTTGGGTTAGAAAACTATCTTTGTTTCAATACCCTATTCTTTTCTAGCGGTCAATCATTATTTTTTGATTCCCCTGAAGAGTCTCATTTCCTTTTTCTTCGGTTAAACACAGTATTCCTGTTACAACCGTTGTCCCCAGGAGTTCGCAACCTTCACTTGGTTCTTTCCCTTTGTTTGGTTAATCACTGCTTGTCGGTTAAAACACCAAATTTGCACGTCTTCTCAGTTAACCACAGTCTATCTATTAACACACTGAGTTACTCTTGGGTTAATCACCTTCTCTTGGTTAATCACCCATTTCTTCAGTTAACCACAGTCGGTCTGTTAAAACATTGAACCCCTTTTGAGTTAATCACCTTTTCTCGGTTAATCACTCATTTTCTTTTCGGTTAATCACAGTCTTTCTGATAAAACCGAATCCATTAGCGGTTAGCAACCTCTTTTGGTTCGATGCCCCTTTTGTTGGTCAAGTACTATTTGTTCAATCAGTATCGACATCCCCTTTGGGTCACAACCTTCACTTGGTCCCACACCCGTCCTTTGGGTCACGACCTTCGCTTGGTCTCATACCCGTCCTTTGGGTCACGACTTTCACTCGGTCCTACACCCGTTCTTCTGGTTGATCACAGTTTATCTGTTAAAACTGTTATCCCCGCACAGTTGCGATCTTCGTTTTTCTGGGTTAACCACTATTGATCAGTTAATATACCTAAATTCCTTCAGAGTCGAACACCTTCTCTTGGTTCAATACTCTTTCCTTTTGGTTCGTCACAGCCTGTCTGTTGACACCTAACCCTTTTTTCCCCACAGAGTCTTACTCTCTTTCTTCAGTTAACCACTGCTAGTCAGTTAACATACCTAATCCTATCTCTCTTGGTTTAAACACCATTCCTTTCACTTTTCCCTAGCTTGGCCACTTTTTCTGCTCGGGTTTTCCCTAGTGGAGTTTCTATTATCCCTTTTGCTCTTTTTCTTTCTTGGTTTCGACACCATCCTTGCACATTATTCTCTATACAGTTACTATCTTGTCCATTTCTTTCTTTCTTGGTTTTTGATGGCTTCAAGAGTTTGACTAAATTTTGGTAAAACATAATGTTGGGAAAGATGTTCCAACATGAAGGATTCTGACCCAGACTAAAGATGTCGAGTGAAATGTCACAGCATGAAGACTCGACATCATGACTCTCATATCAGGTTTTGTTTAAATCTATTCCATGATTCAAGGCATGACTAGCAATGGATCAAGGAAGAAAGATACAAAGCCCAACTCAGGAGAAGACTATAAAAGAAGACCAAGACCTAGACAAAAAAGGTAGACGTCGGCATAGACTTAGGAATCCTATTTTGTAAAGTAGGTTTTAGGTTTGAGAGTCGTAGGTTTCCCTTGTAAGTCACCCTTTGTATCAGTTGATACACTATGGTAGACATAGGTATCGCACAGATCCATAATCTTGGATGAAGCTTTTAAGCAAATTTGAGTTAGCTTGTTTGTCAAGTATGCTTGACAGATTTCTGTATTGATAGGGATGATGTAGAAATCACAGTTAGTGAGTAAGGGAAGTGAGTGGGGTATCTCGTATCAGGGTTCTAAACGTTTGAGTTTAACCTTGGTAAAGATGTTCATGGGGTAGATGTTAGGGATAAAGTTGTAAACATGGGAGTTTAACTTTGTAACAGTCTACACAATAGTGAAGTCTTCTTCCTGGATTGGTATCCCCCAGATGTAGGTGAGTTTCACCGAACTGGGTTAACAATTACTGTGTTCTTTATCATTCTACAGATTTACGTTTCTGTTAGGGTTCATGATGAACATGTTGGATCAGATGTCGTGACATCTGTGATGGTGCAGTTCTGATATTCAAGGTATCAGTCTGCAGTTGCGCCTCTGAGTTTAAAAGATTATGCAGCACAATGTCTTGACATGTGCTAGGACATCTGTTGTCTGCATAGGCTAGAATTTCAATTGGTATCAGAGCAGGCATCCTGTCTGGTTCTGGATGAGATCCTTGGGAGATACTTTCTGGCGTTTAAACGAGGAGGAGTTTTGGAGATCAGATCAATTAACTCAGACATACTCAAGGGTATTAATGGATGAGATGGATGTTCTGGATCGAAGGGAGCAACCCGGAGGTTGTTCATGTTGCTGAGGAGATTCTACAACAACTACAGGAGAAGTGGCTAGTTCTCGTGTTGGTGTGTCTTATAAGATGTTGTGACATCTTATTAGGGCAAGCAGGATCTGTTCCTTGGTGGTTCCGCTGCATGTGTTTCTGATGGAAGAGCTCTAGAATTATGGGATTCTGGAGTTGTTACTAAAGACAGTTGGTGGAAGGTCTCAATCGTCGACCTCTATATAATTGAAGATATATGCATTCTTTTATTCCAAAGTCGGGAGCAATGGAGTAAAGGGAGTTGTGGTTAGATATCTGGTATGGTGACTTGGCACTTGGAAGCTTGGTTTCTTAGTGCAGTTTAGAGTCAGTTGAAGAGGAGAGGTGTTGAGTGTAAAGTTTATCAGGTTCTTGCTCTAGGAGTTTGATAAATGTTTGGTCGGCTAGGTTGTCAAAGATACTTGATATCTCTCTCAAGTCCACTCATAAAGACATCTATGTCGTGTATCTGGAGTCTTCTAGTCACTCTTCTGACTAGAAGGTGTTTCTTTGAAACATGATCTGAAGAAAGTGGAGGTGATTTATTTTCACCATCCAAAAATAGCAAGGAAGGATTCATCTCTCTTGACCCTAAGAGTGAATCCAATCTGATTGAAGAGTTGTTGAGGTAAATAAGACTTGTTCAGAGAAAGTCTTAGTTACTTGAGTCAAGGGTGGCAGCATTGGTATCTCAACATTTTCCTTTGAAGAAGATACTTGCAAAAAGGATTAAATACTTTATAAGTGTTCATGACATGATCTGGTGGAGCTCAACTACAGCAGTGAAGAAGGGTTATTGTACAAGGATTTAAGATCAATTGCTATTTGTGGAATCCACGAGTACTTAATTGATTATCCTTGATAGTCAAGATTGAGGTTGTTCTGTCAGATGTTCTAACATCTTTTCATCAGAGGTTTGGAGAATCATGGGAGGGGTTATGCATTCGCTCACAAGTCTCCTAGGTGTTGACCTGGGATTATTGGCTTAGCATCTGTTTCCTGGAAAGTATTGTGAATGACTTGTCCAGATGGTGATGCTGTTAAAGATGGAGATGGAAGACTATGAAGACATCATAATCTTGATGGTTACAGGTTGGGTCAGTTTATTTCTGATCCAGGTGCTTTGGAGCATAGTGTTTGCTCTGGTTGTGAAGGTCGAGGATAAGTGGCAGTTATCTCTGACTTTCTACTGACGGCTCTACTAAGGGAAGTGGCATTCTTTGGTATTTCTATGGGGTAGTCTTTGACTACTTATTTTCTAAAGATTAAGATGTGGCAGGTTTGAAGTCTTTGGAGTTTCAAACCAGATTGGAGGTTGTCTACTCAAAACTTGGTTGTTGAATCAAGTCTGTGAGAGCATGGAAATCTGTTTCTGCAAAGGAAAGGGGTTCTTCTAAGTGGCAGAAGGAAGAGCTGAATTCAACAGTTGGATGTCATAATGTTTGGATATCTAACTTGACACCAGAAGTCTCAGCTGGTGATGTGGCACATCAGCTTAAGATAAGGTGATCTACAGGAGAATGGAAGTTATGGATGCTTCAAAAAGGGTCTATATCATGCAGTTTGAGGGAGCTGTGGATGGGAAAATGTTGCATGACTAAGAGACTTGGTGGATCCAAGATGTCTTGCTATAGGGCAAGTAGTTCACGTGACTTAAAGATCTGATTTCATTAGTAGACCAGGGTATCTTGTGGGAGTTCTGAAGATTAGTGAGGTCAATCAAAAGTGCCATTTGATTGGTTTCACAATGGGCATTCAAGCAGGATGCTTGAAATTGATTGCTCTTTTGTAGAAGAGTAGTTAGTTGAAATTGTAAGGAGGTTCTGGTTCTCTGGGAGCTTGTGGTAAAAGTTCTGGGTTGAGAATGGAAGCATACCTTCTTGGTGGATGAGAGTTTAATTCTCTCTGGGTTTCTGAAGTCTTCTTTGTTCAAGCTGGTGGTACAGTGTTGTGTGAAGATCTTCAGTGTAGATTACTATGCTGATAGTAAGTCCAGTAGTGGAGCATATCAAGAACCATGGTGTGTGGTGTCTGTGATGTGTGGAAGATGTCCTAACTGATGTTAGAACATCTTTGGGTTAGTTATACTTGGTGAAGGATTTCAGGTTCTATGATGAACTGGTTACTTGCATCGTGTCCAAGAAGTATCTACATGATCATCCGGGAGAATGATGGAGTAAAAGGGTTCCTTGGAAGGAGGATGTAAGTATTTGTGAAGACTGAAGTGGATCATGTGTTGATTGCATGGAAGTCTGTTTCCTGAATGCGTTCAGAAGTGGAGATTTACCATAAATTAGAAGTATTCCAGGTTATTATACGGGAGAATGATAGGAATGACTGTCTTGGATTGCGGGGTTTATCTCTATTGCTGGCAGGGTGAGGTCAGTGGAAAATCTTACATACGACATTGGAGCCCTTGGAGCAAGTCATGCTAGTAGTGGATCAGTTTAGCGGCTGTGAAGTTCTGGAGCATGCATACGATAGTTGACATCGTTATAACAAACTAAGGGGCCTTGTGCATCTCTTTGAGGAATGTGAAGCATTCTGATTCAATTGGTTTGTGCCTCAAGCAGCTGGAGGCCTATACATGAGAATTCAAGAGGAGTTCGTGTGGTGTGTAGATGGTTGCAGGATGAGGGGGATCAATGGGACTTTGATCTCAAGCCAAGAGTTTGTTATGGTTGGTATACACGTCCTCACGGGTAGCATGATGATGATCATGTGTGAGTGATTATTGTTTCTTTTCAGAGGAAACAATAAGAGAGTTAATGGTTGTGTTCAGCAGGTGTGTTGAATAGAGGGTGCGCTCTTGAAGACTTGAAGATGCGTCTTATGTGCATCAAGCAAACTTGATCTAAGATGAAGTTCCAGTTGCATTTGTACATCAAGCAAACTGAGATGTCAAGGAGGATGGCTTGACATTATTGTAGTTCTAGTTTACATTTGTGCGTCAAGCAAACTGAGATGTCAAGGAGGATGGCTTGACATTATTGTTGAAATTCCAATTTGCATTTGTGCGTCAAGCAAACTGAGATGTCAAGGAGGATGTCTTGACATTAGAGTATTGTTGCAAGTTGTTGGAAACTTGGCAGTGCATGCTGAATGGTTCTTATTGGATGCTTAAAAATCATTGATGAGTCTGGGAGAATTTATTTTTCTCTGCAGATTGTGGTCACAAAAACTGTGAAGAGTTTATTTAATACAGAAACCTATTGGTTTCTGACAGGAAAAAATTGGTTCTATGCTAATGAAAGAATTCTGATTGTAATTGAGTATGCTAAATTTGGATTAAGAAAGTCCTATATGTGGGGACCATAAGCCTGACAATATCAGGTTAGGTATCAGGACAAGGCTCAGAAGTAGTTTCGAGGACAAGTCAGAAACGATGGAATCTTTTGACTAGTCTTTTGGCTGTATTTACATAGCCTTCTTTTGAAGAAGAGGTGTAAACACTCGTCTTAAGTTGAGGGAAAATGAGTTATGTTCGGATGTGGGTAAACATCATTTTGGTTTGGGTATGCATGGGCCACTTTTGCCATCTTTTGGCTAAAAAGGGGGAGAATGGCTTATTGTTGAGAGGTGTATGGTCTGTGCTGCTGGTATATGCAAAATGTTCCAAAGGATGTTCCAACGTTTTTGGTTATAACATCTTGGGAAGTTGTGCTTTGTGACCAGAGTTAGAAATCAAGTTGTGTTTTGTGACCTGAGTTACATTCACTATGTTCCAGGTATCACAAGGAAATGAAGAGGGTAACTCCAAATTATCTTCTCCCTTTTCCTCACCACTTGCTTCAAGTACTTTTCCACTGCATGCATCATCAGGTTGAAGGATGTTTTAGCCAAAATTTGTCAAAAGGGGGAGATTGATGGCTCCAAGAGTTTGACTAAATTTTGGTAAAACATAATGTTGGGAAAGATGTTCCAACATGAAGGATTCTGACCCAGACTAAAGATGTCGAGTGAAATGTCATAGCATGAAGACTCGACATCATGACTGTCATATCAGGTTTTGTTTAAATCTATTCCATGATTCAAGGAATGACTAGCAATGGATCAAGGAAGAAAGATACAAAGCCCAACTCAACAGAAGACTATAAAAGAAGACAAAGACCTAGACCGAAAAGGTAGACGACGACATAGACTTAGGAATCCTATTTTGTAAAGTAGGTTTTAGGTTTGAGAGTCGTAGGTTTCCCTTGTAAGTCACCCTTTGTATCAGTTGATACACTGTGGTAGACATAGGTATCACACATATCCATAAGCCTTGAGGTATTGGATTGTGTATTATTCTTGGATGAAGCTTTTAAGTAAATCCAAGTTAGCTTGTTTGTCAAGTATGCTTGACAGACTTCTGTATTGATAGGGATGATGTAGAAATTACAGTTGGTGAGTAAGGGAAGTGAGTGGGGTATCTCGTATCAGGGTTCTAAAGGTTTGAGTTTAACCTTGGTAAAGATGTTCATGGGGTAGATGTTAGGGATAAAGTTGTAAACGTGGGAGTTTAACTTTGTAACAGTCTACACAATAGTGAAGTCTTCTTCCTGGATTGGTATCCCCTAGATGTAGGTGAGTTGCACCGAACTGGGTTAACAATTACTGTGTTCTTTATCATTCTGCAGATTTACGTTTCTGTTAGGGTTCATGATGAACATGTTGGATCAGATGTCGTGACATCTGTGATGGTGCAGTTCTGATATTCAAGGTATCAGTCTGCAGTTGCGCCTCTGAGTTAAAAGATTATGCAGCACAATGTCTTGACATGTGCTAGGACATCTGCTGTCTGCATAGGCCAGAATTTCAGTTTTGACACCATTTCTTTAGCATCCCCAGCGGAGTTTCCATCTTCTTTTGCTCTCGGTTTTGACACCATTTCTTTAGCATCCCCAGCGGAGTTTCCTCCTTCTGTTGCTCTTGGTTTTAACACCACTTTCCGTTCTTTTCTTTCTTTTTCCGTCTTAGTTCCCCGAACTACGGAAGCTCTGATTCTGCATTCATTCGAATGTATGATACGTAGGCACGAGATCGCGATGATCTTGGCGAGCACACTTCCACACTTCCACCCTTCCACCTTCTTCCAGTCTTATTCTCTTTTCCCTAGTTCCATGAACTACGGCGCTCTGATTTCCTCATTGCACTATGAGGGTACGTAGGCACGAGGGCCCTAATCCTCTGCGAGCACTTTCTTTCTTTCTTTCTTTTTTCTCTTTTCTCTTTCTCTCCTCTTCTTTTAGCTAGAAGCCTTTAGATAGATAACCCATCCAAGCCTAGAAGCAAGTGAAATAGTTCCCGTCGAGTACAATGGGTGCGTTACGTGCTAGTACCTTTCTTTTGCATAACTGACCCCCGTTCTCGTTTCTCTTCCCCTTGGGTTTTATCGATATTTTCCATGTCCTTTGGGACTAAATAAAGTTCGGTGGCGACTCTGTTGTATCTTTGAGTGTGCGATTCACTCAGGTATAAACCAACCATCTTCAGCTGACGACTCTGCTGGGGAACATTGTGCTTGTAAGCTGGGGTCTTGCCTAGTTTTGTTTGTTTTCTTGCTTTTTTGGGTGTTTATCTTTCGCGTTTTCTCGCTTTATTTTACTTGCATTATCTTTATGTTTATTTACTGCATTTCTTTACTGCTTTGAATATTCATATGTTGTATATTCTGGATATCTGTTATTTTCTGCTGTTGTTGGGATGGGTAGATATTATTGGAGAGAAAAGTTCTAACATCGGGCTTAGCATACACATAGGCTAGAACGTGGATAGTCGTGAGGCCTGCATTTCGTGCGTTGGGTTACCACGAGAGCCACATCCCAGATCGTGATTCGCTTGAGATACTTCCGTCCTGTGAGAATTCACTACGGCAGAGTGTTTTCATTATGAGTACTATGGTTTAGGCGACCTTTCTAGGGACCACCTTGTTGTGTCTAGATCACACCTGTGAGGGGGATGGGTTTTTGCAGGAAACCAAGTCACTCATACCTTTGTTCTCTCACACACGTCAGATTGTGCACACACAGCCGACTATGTTGCACCGACACAGAATTATATGCAAATATCCAGTTTGTTCAGATTTGATTGTTCAGACAGTGCTGGCTTGTTGTTTGTGTTGCATATCATTTCATTATGTAAATTAATTTTTGCATGTGCATATCCAGGTTATTCGAAGACTTATTCTTTATTGGCATTATCATAGAGATGAGTACTGGTTGCCGAGGCATTTTTAGCTACAAGTTTGTGGAGCCTAAGCTAGGTATTTTGAGAGGTCTAGCATCTCGTGTGGTTAAAGATAACAGAGGGATTTTCAAGGATACTTATGGTAATCTGTTGTCCATCCTCAATACTGAAGTGAACATCACCGTTATTCATACTCTGGTTCAGTTCTATGATCCACCACTTAGGTGCTTTACATTTCAGGATTATCAGCTAGCACCTACACTCGAGGAGTATGCTTATATTACGGGGGTTAAAATCAAGAAGCAGGTTCCTTATGTTTACACTAGTGGTTGTCCGAAGTTTCCTCTTATTGCTGATGCTCTTGGCATTAGTAAGAAGGATGTGGAGGATAATCTCAAGACCAAAGGGAAAGGTATTCGAGGGTTTGCTTCGAAGTTCTTGGTTGACAAGGCCACTTCTTTTGCTAAGGATGGACACTGGAAGGCTTTCAACGCCGTTCTTGCTTTGATGATATATGGGATTGTCTTGTTTCGGAACATGGAGGATTTCGTAGATCAGACTGCCATCAATATCTTCTTGTCCAAGAACCCTGTTCCGACACTTCTTGCTGATACCTATCATTCTATTCATTCGAGGAATGAAAAGAAGAAGGGAACCATTGTCTGATGTGCTCCTCTGCTGTACCGATGGTTCATGTCTCACCTTCCATAAAAGGGTCCCTTCGTTGAGAATAAGGGTAATCTCAAGTGGTCTCAACGAATCATGTCTCTTACTGCAGATGACATTTCTTGGTATTCTAGAGTCTTCGACGATATTAAGATCATTCTTCATTGTGGGAAATTCTCCAATGTGCCTCTGCTGGGTATAAAGGGTGGAATTAACTACAATCTGAGACTTGCCTTCCGACAGTTGGGATATCCTATGGTTGCTAAGCCTGATCCTGAGGTAGCGGAAGAGTTCATTTTTCGTGAAGGGGTTGATGACATGGGATTGCTGAAGAGATTTAGTGCCGCTTGGACTCAGATTCACCTCGAAGGAAGAGCCAATTTGGGTAAGAAGAATTGCGTAGCCAAGGAAGCTTACACACTTTGGGTTAAAGAGCGCGTCAAAGAGATCTTGTTACCATTTTCTCCAGAGCCTTCCATGAATGCCAAGCCTCTTGAACTTGCCATTGTTCCTCCATCTGAGGTCGACCAACTCAAGCTGGCTATTGAAAAGTTGAAGAAGGAGAATGCTGATCTTTGTCTCAACCTTGATAAAGTCACTTCCGAGAAGGATATCCTAAAGATTGAGCTCCGCCAGAAGCGCGAACGTATGCTTAAAGAGGTAGAGGATGAACAGAACAAGCGAAGGAAAGTGGGTAATGCTTTGAAGAGCACCTATGAGGGACTTGCTTCAAAGAAGAGACAACTTGCCGATACCCAGTATCAAGCCTACAAGGATGAGTTGAGCTACAAAAAGCAACTTGAAGAGCTTCGAGGGAAGTTATCTGAATACAAGACAAAGTGGCAAAGCGACAAGACCGTGCTAATCAGTGTCAAGCCCAGCTCAACAAAGTCTTCGGTGAGATTCAGAAGCTACAGGATCAAGCACATCAGAGCCGAGAGCAGATTAGTTAGCTCAACATAGAGAGAACTTATTGGGAGCATCAAAGTCGTCATCTACAAAACCTCTTGGATCAGAAAGAGGCCTTTCTTCAGGATATGCTTCAGGGACCTAACCATTCTTTGCTGCGCAAACTCATGAAGGATGCGAAGTATTGGAGTGAGAGGCATGGCCGTCTAGCCAGATTTGCTGAGCATGCACTGGAAGACTTACCAGGGTTGTTGAGACATGCCTATGCCGATGCGTTGTCGCACCAGCTTCCTTGGACTGTTTTCCACTTCTTGTCTGTTTGCAGGGTGGTATTTGATAGGATCCATGCAGATTTTGTTGTAGCCCAAAAGGCAGATATTTGATTTGTACTCGACTTGTACTTCTTTCCTTTATTGTTGAATGAATGAATGGAGTTGCTTGCCAATTTTATCTTTCGCACCTTTACTGGTATGCTTTATGATTATTGTCAACAAAGATAAGTTTAAGAATTCCTGGAATTTAAAACTTTATTTTTGCATGCATAACATACATTCATTTGCACATATATGCACGTCCCTTCATCTGAAACCGTTGCTCATCCTTGTCCGCCTTCCTTGTAGCAAGACGATGACTCGACATCGGTATTTTACCCTCTCAAACAAATCCAGAATCATGGTTAACTTTGAAGCTGAGAACGCTGCTTATAAGGAAACTCTGGCTCAATTCCAAGGTCGGATGGATCAGTTTCAGACAAACATGGATGTCATTATGGAACTCCTTCGTGCCCAGAGGGACGCCGCTGCTGCTGCCACTGTTGTTGCGACTGTTACTGACGCAACCGTTGTCACTCCTGTTGTGACTACTTCTCCTGTTGTTACGGCTACTCCTGCTGTTATTCCTTCTCCTGCTATTGTTGAAGTGCCAGTCGAGCCTGTGAATCAGCTTGTTGTTCATCCGACAAATTCTCAATCTAGTTTGAACAAGATGCCCGATGTTTTTCCTTGGGGCATGCCTCCGAATTACATTCCTCAGATTGCAAATAATGGTAATGCCTTCATACCATATTATCCTTTTGTTGCTCCCATGCCTAATGGGAATGTTGCTGCATATCCATGGGGCATGCCTACTCCAGTCCCACCTCCAGTGATGAATGATGATCCTGAAAATCTTCAGGTTCAGACTCGTCAAACTTCCGGGTTGGCTGACATTGAAACCCCTGATGGAGAAGAGCATGTGTATAGGGGTCCGCCTTTTCAGGTTCCGATCTCATCTCAAGCTGCTCAAACTGCTGTTCAGAATGTGCATCTTGGAATGTTCTATCCCGGGGCATCTTCCTCAGCTGCTGTGATATGTAACGCCCCGGTTTTTGTTAGATTTATTTAATCGAGTCGATTTAATTATTTTTATTATTATATTATTTTATTCTTGACTTTTATTTGGCAATATATTATTTTTCATCATTATTATGTTTTATCGCAGTTTGGGAGCGTTTGCGAGATATTTGAGTGTAGGGGTATTTTGGTCATTTTACTTATTTTTCTTAAGTTTGAAACTTAAAGAGAAAAAAAGAGAGAAAATAGAAAGGAAGGAAAAAAGAAAGAAGGAAAAGAGAAAGAAAAGAAGAAAAGAGGGAAAACTTGGAGAGGAAGAAAACGATTCAACCGACTATTAAAAACACGATTAATCGGGTAAGGGTGCGAAACTCGATTATCTTATACTTGTGTATGATTATGTATGTATGTATTTATGTGATATTTGGTTGAAATTGAATATAGAACAAAAAACCATAATATGTTGAGATTGTTAGAGTTTGATTCAAATTGTGTCTGAAATCATGTTTTAATGTTCCTAATTGCTGAGATATGTTAGATAGATGTTGTTGTGTATTCAATTGGTAATTTGCTGGTGTTTAGATGAGATTTGGAGATGATTTTGGGTGAATTTCGTAGCAGAAATTCTGCAGGAAAAATTCTGGGTTTTCTCTGCCCATACGCGTATCACGTTGGGCAATACGCGTATTGGTTTGGGCAATACGCGTATGGCTAGGGGAAAGGAGGGCAATACGCGTATGAAGTCCATTTTACACGGCCCTCTGCTGATTTGCGTAATGGTACGCGTACTTGGCATGGCAATACGCGTAACAAGTGAGGCATTACGCGTATGGGGTTTTTAGTAGAATTTTTGGAGAGAATTGGTCTCTGCGCATACGCGTATCACTTTGGGCAGTACGCGTATGGATGGGCGAGCGAGCTGGGTAGTACGCGTATGGCACAAGGCAATACGCGTATGGCCAGCGAGGGTGCATAATTTTGTCATTTCGCGATTCCTTTTATTTTTACTTCCATAACTTGTGCTCCGATTATCCGTTTTGAATATTCTTGGTATCGTTAGAAAGCTAATGAGATGTTCTTTCCTATGATAATGGTTTTGAGATTTGTTGGCCGATTTAATTATGTTGGGAAATTGGAAAGGTGTCATTTTATCGACTTTTACCGTCGTAAATGTGTGTAATTGATGTGTTAACATGCAATATGTTTGTGATATATATCGTATGACTTGTGTGATGTTATATGATGTGAATGCATGTGATAAAATGTTGTGATGATGGTTTGTGGCCTAAGGGCAAGTAAATGCAATGTGTTATGTTTGATTGAATATGCATGATTATGAATGTTGGAATGGTTCACATGGTTGCATATATGTGTGCATTTGAATGTCATAAGTCATTGTATGGCAAGCATCATGATATGCATTCTTGTGATGTCGTGTGCCCTAGTGGGTATGAGAGACGAAACGGTTCCAGAGGGAATCCGCTATAACATCGTGTGCCTTATACAATGAGGTGTGAGCGATGATTATAGACGATCGTGTGCCTTATACAAAGAGGTGTGAGCGATCGGGTCGTGTGCCTTATACAAAGAGGTGCGAGCGATCCATAAACGTTGTGTGCCTTATACAAAGAGGTGTGAGTGACGGGGAACATCGTTTGCCCGATGGGGAGTTACACTAAGTAACAAGCGATGATTCCAATAGTTCCTGAGTGAACTAATGATGAGATGATGGATGGAATGGTACTGCATTGCATTGTATAGAGTCATTGTGTCGGTCTCTGTGCATTTGCATAAATCATTAATGGATTGATATTGTGTGGAATTGATGAGTTGATATATATATGTTGGTGATGAATGCATTGAGCATGATTGATATGCTTTTGTGATGGATGTATGAGATATGCATTGTGTGTTTTGTGTTTGAATAATGGTGTAAATTGTGGTGAGAACGTTTTATATGTGTACTTTTGTGTTATTATATAATTGTATGCAATTATATTATGATTGTGTTTCTCACCCTTTTGCTGTTTTGAATGCTCTATGAGGCATTGTAGATTAGATGCTGGAGGTCTTTTTATGAAGCTTAGGTCTTCATTCTTTTGTCGGTCGGCTCTGATATGTAGCACCGGGTAGTCGGGGAGATCGTGTGTGATTATGTGTATATGTATATGTTTCCTTTTGGATTGTACATGTATGACTCTGTGTATAACAGACAAAATTTTTATGTTATATATATATATATATATATGAGATTTCAGTTGCATATTTTCCGCTTTTATTCTGTGTCTGAATTGTGGGTGCTAGGAACTGAGTTCCTCTGTTATGTGCTACCTGATTGTTGCATATCTATATGAGCAGGTTGTTGTATTTTTCTTCATTTTGATGCGACGCCTCCGTCTATGCCGTGAATGTTTTTAATTATACTCTGATTATTTGTTATCGCTTTAATTTCCTGGTGGTATAGATTGGGGGTGTTACATTAAGTGGTATCAGAGCCAGTCCGTGCCAATCCGTGTCGGTGTTTGTGTTTGGGTGAGCTGTTTGTTTAACCATAGTTGCTGTTATTGGATATGAACAGAATATGGCTGGTAGGAATGATGCTGCTTTGGTCGCTGCTATGCAAGCTATGGCTCAGGCTGTGTGGGGTGCACCTAATGCTGCTGGGAATGATGAGTTCAGGAAGAACAAACCGCATATCTTCAAAGGAAGATATGATCCTGATGGTGCTCAGATTTGGGTTAAAGAAATTGAAAGAATCTTTCGAGTGATGGATTGTGCTGAGGATCAGAAGGTGAGACTGGGTACTCACATGTTGCAGGAAGAGGCTGATGATTGGTGGGTGAGTACGCGTCATGTGTTGGAAGCTGCAGATGAAGTGGTCACTTGGGCTTTGTTTAGCAGTGAGTTTTTGAGGAAGTATTTCCCTGAAGATGTTAGAGGAAAGAAATAGATAGAGTTCTTGGAGTTGAAACAAGGTAACATGTCTGTTGTTGATTACATTGCTAAGTTTATGGAGCTTGTTCAGTTTTATCCACATTATGCTGAAGCAACTGCAGAGTTTTCCAAATGTGTGAAGTTTGAGAACGGGTTGCGTCCCGAGATCAAACAGGCAGTTAGTTATCGAAGGATTAGAAGGTTTTCTGATTTGGTGGATTGTTGTAGAATTTATTAGGAGGATAGCAAAGCTCGTTCTATTCATTATAAGAGTGTGAACGAAAGGAAAGGAAAGCAACTATTTCGTGGTGGTCCTTATGTGTCACCAGCTGATAAGGGTAAGCAAAGGGGTAATTTTGAGAAAAGGCCAAGTGGGGGAGGTATGTCTAATCCTCTGAGATGTTATAGGTGTGGTGACTTAGGACATTGTCAGTTTGAATGTAAGAAGGATATGAGGAAGTGTTCCAATTGTGGAGGTTTAGGACATGTAACAGCTGAGTGTAAGAAGAATGTAGTGAAGTGTTTCAACTGTGGTGAACCTAGTCATGTTAGTACGAAGTGTCCGAAACCAAAGCAAGCTCAAGCTAGAGGGAAAGTATTTGCTTTGGCAGGAACTCAGACTTCTAGTGCAGATCGTCTGATCAGAGGTACTTATTTTATTAATAATACGCCTTTAGTTGCTATTATTGACACCGGAGCGACTCATTCGTTTATTTCGTTTGAGTGCGCGAAGCGTTTGAATCTTTTGTTGTCTTCGATGGGTGGAGAGATGGTTATTGATACTCCAGCAATGGGGTCAGTAACTACTTCTTTGGTTTGTTTAAGTTGTCCTTTGACCATTTATGGTAAAGATTTTGAGATGGATTTGGTGTGTTTGCCGTTGGAGGGTTTAGATGTGGTTCTGGGAATGAATTGGTTGCAGTTCAATCGGGTTCATATTGATTGTTATCATAAGTTGGTAAGATTTCCTTCTCTTGAAGAAGACGGGGAATCGAGTTTCTTATCTGCCAAAGAGTTGTAGAAACTTTTGGCGGATGAAGCTCAGTTGTTTGGGTTGTTTGCATCGTTGGCTGTGGATAGTCAAGTTGCAATTCATGTGTTTCCAGTTGTGTGTGAGTTTCCAGAGGTGTTTCCGGAGGATATTTCAGATGTGCCACCAGAAAGAGAGGTGGAGTTTTCTATAGATTTAGTTCCTGGTACTAGACCTGTATCTATGGCACCATATCGTATGTCGGCATCTGAGTTGGTTGAGTTGAAGAAGTAGTTAAATGAATTGTTAGAAAAGAGGTTTGTGAGGCCGAGTGTATTGCCTTGGGGTGCTCCAGTTTTATTGGTAAAGAAGAAAGATGGAAGTATGCGATTGTGTATTGATTATCGCCAGCTGAATAAGGTGACGATTAAGAATAAGTATCCTCTTCCTAGAATTGATGATCTGATGGACCAGTTGGTAGGTGCATGTGTGTTTAGTAAAATTGATTTGAGGTCAGGTTATCATCAGATTAGAGTGAAAGAGAAAGATATTCAGAAGACGGCTTTTAGGACACGTTACGGTCATTACGAATATTCTGTGATGTCGTTCGGGGTTTCTAATGCGCCGGGTGTGTTTATGGAGTATATGAATCGTATTTTCCATGAGCATTTGGATCGATTTGTTGTTGTGTTTATTGATGACATCTTGATTTATTCTAAGTCTCGGGAGGAACATGAGGAGAATTTGCGTATTGTGTTGCAGATTTTGAAGGAAAATATACTTTTTGCCAAGTTGTCCAAGTGTGAGTTCTGGTTGTCAGAAGTGAATTTTCTTGGGCATGTGATTTTAGGTAATGGTATTGCAGTGGATCCATCTAAAGTAGATGCAGTTCTACAATGGGAGGCTCCTATATCTGTTACTGAAATTAGAAGCTTTTTGGGTTTGGCTGGATATTATCGGAGATTTATTGAAGGTTTTTCCAAGTTAGCACTTCCTTTGACCCAGTTGACTTGTAAAGGTCAAGCGTTCATTTGGGATATTCAGTGTGAGGAAAGTTTTAGTGAGCTGAAGAGAAGATTGACTACAACTCCGATTTTGATCTTACCGAATCCTACTGAACCGTTTGTGGTGTATTGTGATGCGTCTTTGATTGGTTTAGGTGGAGTGTTGATGCAAGGAGGTAAGGTGGTGGCTTATGCTTCGAGGCAATTGAGGGTTCATGAGAAGAATTATCCTTCTCATGATTTGGAATTAGCGGCTGTGGTTTTTGTGTTGAAAATTTGGAGGCATTATCTCTACGGTGCAAGATTCGAAGTCTTTAGTGATCGTAAGAGTTTGAAATACATGTTTGATCAGAAAGAGTTGAATATGAGGCAACGGAGATGGTTGGAATTTTTGAAGGACTACAATTTTAGCTTGAATTACCATCTTGGTAAAGCTAATGTGGTAGCCGATGCGTTAAGCCGGAAATCTTTGCATATGTCTGCTTTGATGGTTAAAGAATGGGAACTTTTGGAAGCATTTAGAGATTTGAGTTTGGTGTGTGAATTGACGTTGGACAGCGTGAGGCTTGGAATGTTAAAGGTCACTAATGATTTTCTGGTAACCGTTAGAGAGAAACAGAAGCTGGATGTGAAATTTGTTGATTTGATGACGGTTGGAGATAAAGGTGTGAATGGTGACTTTAAAGTGGATGATAAGGGTGTTTTAAGATTCCGTGGTAGAATTTGTATTCCTGATGATTCGGATTTGAAAAGGATGATTTTAGAGGAAGGACACCAGAGTAATTTGAGTATACATCTGGGAGCTAATAAGATGTATCAAGATTTGAAGAAGATCTTTTGGTGGTCCGGATTGAAGAGAGATGTGGCTCAGTTTGTTTATGCGTGCTTGACGTGTCAGAAGTCCAAGGTAGAACATCAGAAGCCTAGTGGATTGTTGCAACCGTTGGATATTCCCGAGTGGAAATGGGATAGCATTTCTATGGATTTTGTGATAGGGTTGCCGAATACACAGAGGGGACATAATGCCATTTGGGTGGTCGTGGATAGGCTGACTAAATCGGAGCATTTCATTCCGATTGACATCAGTTTTTCATTGGAGAGGTTGGCTGAGATTTATATCTGTGTGATTGTGAAGCTACATGGTGTTTCGTTGTGTATTATTTCAGATCGAGATCTGAGGTTTACTTCCAGATTTTGGGAAAGTTTACAAAAGGCGTTAGGTTCCAAGTTAAGGTTGAGTTCTGCTTATCATCCTCAGACGGATGGTCAGACCGAGAGAACTATTCAGTCGTTGGAAGATTTGCTGAGAGCTTGTGTTCTTGAGCAAGGTGGTGCTTGGGATAATTATCTTTCGTTGGTGGAATTCACGTATAACAACAGTTTCCATTCGAGTATTAGAATGTCACCTTTTGAAGCGTTGTATGGAAGAAGATGTCGAACACCTTTGTGTTGGCATGAATCTGGTGAGAGTTCGGTGGTTGGACCAGAGTTAGTTCAACAAAATACGAAAAAGGTGAAACTTATTCGTGAGAAAATGAAGGCTTCTCAGAGTAGGCAGAAGAGTTATCATGATCGAAGGAGGAAAGATCTTGAGTTTCAAGAGGGCGATCATGTATTTTTGAGAGTTAGACCGGTGACGGTGTCATACCGCAAATTTTGACCACTAAGATTTCCCATTATTGTGCAAATCATCATCACAATATAGAGGAACCTTCATATCTCATTAGTCTCCCCAAAGATGGGTGAGCATCCACTACAATCAAATTTAGGGTTTCAGGCCCTCTCAGAGTTCTTAGACAAAGGATCAATCAAGGAATGACATGATCTTTAACTTGTCTAACCTCTCAAACATCCACAAGGGATCAAAATGACTCCCACTTCAAGGATTAAGCACAAGGCAACTCCATTCTAGGTGGATCAAGCCTCAAGATCGCCGGTGTCACCAAATTAGGGTTTTGGTCGACCAGGGCCTCCAGATGGAAATTTTCCTGCATGAGCCAATACTTCAAAGCATAACCTAATATGCTCCATGGAACCTCATGGACCCAATCATCAAGTCAATTTGACCTCAGGGGATGCATTCATAAAAAAATCAGGAATTAGGGTTTCTTGACCTAATTCACCCCTAAGTTGACTTTTGGGACAAATCATGAGCCAAGACCTCAAGAGAGGATTTGAGGGTCTCTAACACACCACATTGATCCATTTACAACAATGGATTGATCCAAGAAGTTTGAGCAACAAGCCTCAATTTCATCTGAACCACAATTAGGGTTTCGCGAGAAAAGTCAACTGTAACTTTGACTTTTGACCAGGACATGCTCCCGAACCCTAGGACATGATTCAATACACCCTATAACACCCATGGAACATGTCCATCAAGTTTGATTTAGGTCAAGGACATGATTTCCTAAAGGATTGCACAGTTTGGAATTCATCTGCTAAAAAAGTCAACTGTGCACAAAAGTCAAACTTTGACTTTTTGAGATTTTTCACAAAAATGGATTTTTAACTCTAAAATGATGTTAATGTATGATTTGAATCATCATTCATCAAGAAAAATCAAAGAAAGTGGGATAACTTGTAAAAGGGGCTTAAAAAACTTAGAAAATTTTCTAAGTTATGAACAAAGTAGCAAGGGTACCAACTTTGGAGGATCATAACTCCTAAACCACAAAGCCATTTTCCCCCATCCAAAGCTTGATTTGTAGCCCTCATGACCCTCTACAAAAGCTTCAACTAGGCCTCATTCCAATTCATTATGGATTTTGAGTTATGGAATGATCAAAATGGCTGAAAACATGAAATGTCATTTTTTCCAACACTTAGTGAAATTTTCACTAAGTCAGAATCTGCCTTACATTTTTCCAAATATAGGGGGATTTTTCACTTGGATCCAAAAGGTATCAAAACCAAATATGATCAAACAGTTGTTGTATCATATGAGGGCTTTCCAAAATGGCCAAGAACATCACCAAATTCAATTTGAGCTAAGAGATATGGTAGTGGCAAAATGCCTTGCTGAAAACTGCCAAGACAAGGCAGAATGTTGCATTTTTGCTCGATTTGCCAAAATCAGCTAATTCCAAGCCTTGTCGTCACTTTGGACACCTCTGAGGATCAAATCTAAAGGGGACAATCACTGATCCTAGCCTCCAAAGTCCTTGGAACAAGAAGTAGCGTGTCAAACCTAGAATTGCCTAAAATAGGGACAAGACTCCAATTTTGGATTGAAGCATTTAATAGATGCTTAGAGGTGGTATGGACTGACACATTTGCAACTGAATTCAATCAAGATTCCTCCAACAACTAGGGAACCACAACTCTGTGCTCTAACCTCTAGTCAATGGCTAGAGGAGACTTGGATTTCTATTGCTCAACATTGGCCAAACCTCTACTGCAGTTGCCATTCACTATTGATCCCAAAACAAACTTGCTCTACTATAAATAGAGCTCATTTGTGCTAAGTTTGAGTACACCAAAGCCATCAAACAGATGCTTTCCTCAAATTCCCTCTCTTTAGGCCAAAGTGCCTTCCCTAGCAAGGTAACTCTGAGTTTTTGAGTTTGAGAGCATTTTCAATCAAACCAATCACACACGCACCTCATAAACATCATATGTAGGTGATCCAAACACTCACAAGTGACCTGTAGCACCAAAATCACAAAGTCACCTCTCAAAACCTCAAAATAGGCCTTTTGTACATTTTTCAAGCCATGTCTTGATTCAGTCACTTTCCAAACCAGATAAAACCTCAAACACACTCCAAATATCATCCTTGAACTGTCCCAAATGGTTCCCCCCATCTGGAACACCATTTGAGAGAGTTGATATTTTGGTCACTTTTAACCCCTTTTGCAAGAAAGGGCCAGTTTGTGTTTTTGCAGGTACCAGCTGATTCCACTCATCCTAAAAGCTTCTAGGGGATCATTTGAGTGTGTCTAAAGCATCAAATCATTTCTGGAATAAGAGGTTTGACAGATTGCACAAAAACTCCAAAAAGCTCAAAAAGAGGTAAGCCTCATGACTTGAACTTTCCAAAATATGCTTTGCTTTGAAGTCCACTGATCATGCACACCTCATACATGTTATATATGTTGTGTTTGAACCAATTGATCATGTAATTCATGCCTGTATCAAAGTGTAGCATAGAAAATGCAATTATAGGCCTTTTTCAAAACCTCTATCGGATTTTGAGGAGGGAGTGTGATCTGAAAAAAATACCACCACCATTGGATTCCTTGTGAAATTCTAGGCCAGATGCATATAAATTTTGTCTCAAACCATTAAGAAATGAGAAAGTTATGACTTTCACGTTTCTGAGCCAAAACTTGCCTTGCCTTGCCTTAGGCCAGGCCTAAAACCAAGACATGCCTTGTATATTTGTGTTTTCACTTCAAACAATGGATGTATCACCACCCCAGTGGTAAGGCACGCGCCTTGTAATCTTGAGGTCGTGGATTCAAACCCCACCCATGTCATTTTGTGTTTTTTTTCACATTTTTGCTATTTTTCCAATATTTTCATGTTTTGTTAATTAATTGGAAAATTAATAACTCTTTCAATTTTAATTATTTTTTATTGGTTCTTTTTGCAAAAAATCACAAAAATGTTGAAATATTTTATTCCACAAAAAAATTAGATTTATATCATTTATTTAATATAATTAGTATTTTTGTGAATAAATTCATTTTTAATTGTTTTTAAACATTTTAAAAGTGAATATTTACTTTGAAAAATTAAAACCAAATGAGTTTAAATATCCCTTGTGATTATCCCTCATTTTTTCAAACCTTAAACAAAATCACAAATGGTTTATTAAAATTTATTTGGTATTTTGTTTGATTTTCTTTAAATATTTACTTTTAAAGAATAAAATTAGGGTTTTCTTTGATTTTCACCCTCACAAATCATTTTCAAACACTCATGGGCCTCTAATAGAGTGTAAGACCCAATCCTTTGTAAATACAAACCTATTTTGGGCCTCACTTATTGTATAAGTCCCGTTGTATTTCAAAAGTTCGGCGCGATCGTCGCCCGTTTAAAACAAACCATCTGGGCCTCTCCTCGAGCTATAAGACCCATTCAAAAAATTTGGGCCTCTATTAGAGTGTAAGACCTAACCCCTTTTGAAAAACAAATTATCCATGGGCCTCAGTCATTGTATAAGACCCACTGCGTTTTCAAAACCTCGGCGCGATCGCCATTTCAAAACAAAAATCATCTGGGCATACCCTCGTGTTATAAGCCCCATTCCTTTTCTTTAAACTCTTTGGGCCTCTTGAGAGAGTGTAAGACCCATCCCTTTGTACAGAAAACCTTTCTCGGGCCTCCGTCACTTGTATAAGTCCCTCTGTACGAAAACAACAATGCGATCACTGACAAAACATTGGGCCTCTCCTTGAGCTGTAAGCCCCGATATTTATTTTCAAAGCACTTTCTCCTTTGATTTTGAATATAATATTGTTATCAAAGTCTTCTTTGTTGAACAAACTAACAAAACAACATGGAAGCTCTACAATCGAGTAAGTGTTTACCCGCTTTCATATGTATATAACTGTACTGTGGGGTTGTTTGCTGTAAGTCTTCCTTCATAAACTCATATCAACTGTGTAATAATAGTATAGATATTTAGAGTTCCCCGACAACTACGTCTAGCACTAGGTGAAGTCGTGTCGATCACTCTTAGAAATAGACAATACTAGATCCCCCATAGGAGCACCAGATACAGTCTTCTCTTCGGCTGTCTTCCTTAGGAATTGTCAAGAAACTCTAACTCCCCAAAGATGATCTCTTCTCCGTGAATGGCATCTCTTGAGTTTCTTCCAAATTCTCGAACTTTCCTGGCTTAATCTATTCTCGGTGAATAGCATGTCTTGAACTTCTCGGGGTTTGGGGACCCACAGGCTTCCTAAAAGCATCCCCGCCTCCTCTTGGGTGTTGTACAAGGACTCGTCGGCTTCTTAGAAGGAGTTGTTGTTTCCTCAACAGAGTCATCATTTCCCCAGCAACCGCCTTTATGGTTATCTAGAAAGGTTCGTTAACTTCCAACCACCAACAGATCCATAAGGTTCCCAACAGAGTTATCGCGAGGAACTTCTAAAAGAGATGGTTGTTCTTCTCCCCGACTCAGGTCGCGCATCATTTCCAGCATGTCGAAACTATCACACTTTAGTAGCGATACGACTTGGTTCCTCATTCTTCCCCCAGACAAAGAAGATTCTCCGGACCTGGGTAAAATTCCCTGCAGTAAAGTCAGTGGAAGTTTAGAAATCGAAGTTTTTGAATTTCATTCCTCAGTCAGAGTAAGTCATGATGAGGAGATTGATATATTCCCCTCATTCCCAGCAGTGTCAACTGTGATAATCTAGAAATTCGATATTTCTCGGTTTCTTCCCAGCAAGAGTTGTCACCCTTCGTGGACTTTTCTCCAGCAGACCGTCTACATCTGCGGGTTCTCTCCCAGCCGAGGATGTCGAGTTCGTTTTGCTACAATTTCTGCTTGACCACCGCGCAATACATCAACCTGCACTTTTGCATTGCATGATATCAAGCATCATGTAGGATACATACATGGCATATGCATCGAGCATAATCCTTTTCTTTTGGCCTGATTCATCTCCCCAACAGATATTCAGCCAAACTTCGCACTTATCAACCCTCAAAACATTCAACTCTTCTTTTGTCGTCGTCGGCCAAATATTTGAGCTACTCTTTTATTTAATTCCCTTTTACCTCAAATCATCGAAAAGCTAGCGCAATTCGTACATTCAGGTCCAAGAGGATTAAATAGGGACAGCTGTCGTAACCCAAAATTTGACCTCCCTTTTGTCTTTTGCATAAGCATGTGCATTTGCATCGCTGGCATATGCATTCGCACTTTTTTCATCTGTTTTTGTTGTAGGAATATTCAGGTTTTCCAAGCCCGAATAATCGCATCCTCACAAGGTCATCACATCATCAAAACAAGCCCAAAACAAGGGTTTCTATGCCTATTCATCAAAGCAAGAGGTTGAAAATTGGAACTGTGGCCACAACACCATTTTTCAGGAAAAACTGGGCATTTTTTGGCTTGGTTAATCGATTAACCATTTGCAGTGCAAATGTGTTAATCGATTAACACATGCAAATTTTGCAGAATTGACTGCTTTTTCAAGACAACAACTTTCCCTCCACATTTTGAATTTCTACATTGGTCTAGTAGCATGTGGAACATTCTAGAATCTTCAAGAATTCACTCAAATTTATTCCAATGCATCATTTCCAAATAAGTGCACCATGTTCCTTGATTTCCAAGTCTGTGGACCTTTGGATGTTGGAGCTCACATGGGATTGTTACCGAGTTGATCCTAACTAACCGAGTTAACCGCTTGACTCGGTGAGTCAAGCCTAACTAACTCCTAGCCTAATTCCAAACCACCCAAAGCTAAGGCCAAACTAAATTCCAAACCTCTCACACTCCATACCTAAACTCTATATAAATAAACCTTCACTATTTTCACAAGCCTCTCCAATCACTCTTCAAACTCCCAACCATTTTCACACAAATTTCTCACACTTCACTCTCAATTCTCTCACATTCTCTCTGATTTTTTTCGGCTACATCTTCATCTCCATCTCAATTCTCCTCACCAAACCTCACCAAAGCTCTTAATTCACCATTGAAGAAAAGCTACTTTCACCTTGAAAGTGCTTTTTCTTGAGCTTAACCTTCATTATCATTCCATTCCACTGGTTTTTGTGGAGCTTCAGTAGCTTTTGGATTCATCTCAAGTGATTATTTCAAGCTTCTTTGGTGATAATTCTCATTTCGGAGTTTTCGTCGCATTTTGCTCGGTTTCAATACGTTTCGGCTATAGTTGAAGATTCCTCTGGTTTTCTTTGATTATCTTTGCCAAGATCTCTTTGCAACAATCACCAAGCCAAATCTCCGGCTTGTAGGTTGGTAGATCTCACTCATTTTTCTGTTTCGAACATTTTCGTATCATTCGCGATGTAGTTTCATTGTTTTTGCATGTGAATTGATTATGCCATTGCTGGATCCTTGATCTCGATGATTTAATTGATTAATTTGTTGATTATTTGCTGTTTTTAAACTTGATTTTTCGTGCATAATTGTTTGCCCTAGCATTGGAGTGATTACACAATCAATAAGTTGGCCAAAAACACTTTTGAAAATTGTTTTTACTGCCCCTGTGCCAGTGTTAATCGATTAACACTTTGCAGTGCAAAAGTGTTAATCGATTAACACTTTGTTTTTTCAGTTTTTTGCTGTTTAGCAAGTGTTAATCGATTAACACTTTGCAGTGCAAAAGTGTTAATCGATTATCACTGAACCAGAAGGCCATTTTCTTGCTTTTTCAAGTGTGCTTGCCATGCTCTCTTCCTTTTAACTTCCATTGATTAACATGCTTGATTTTGTGGATGTTTTAAGTGTCATTTAACTTCTATTTGAAGCACATTCATGAACTTTTGGTGCACGGTTTCGATTATTCAAATTGTTCATATTCTTGGCATTATGTGAATACATGCTTTCTTGCATTTTCTTTGATCACATGATACATGATTTGTGAAGCATATTAAGTGTCTTTTGGTACTGTTTTTGCTTCTCATTGCTTTGCATTGAGTTCATTCCTCAAAGGATGAGCTTAATCTTGTATATTCAATAATACACCTTTTGCTTTAATAATTTTTTCAATCATTTGGGAAATTATTAGCATATGCCTCCCTTTGGTTAATTAATTGAAACTTCGTTTCGATTGTTAATCTCCCCTTTTAGGTTTCTCTTTAGGCCTCCTTTAGAGCTTTCTTTCCCTCTTCCCCGCGGAGCCGGCGCTTTCACGCGACACTGAAGCACTGTACAACTTGGAGCTGTTATGTTGTCCGTTTCAACTTCTGCACTACACCCTGTGTGTTAGAGAAGGAATGAGAAGGGAGAATTCCTACTCTCATTCTGATTATTTCAGGTAGGGGACGAATGACCCTGTGCTTGGCTTAGTCATCTTTATCCTTAGGCAGTAGTGTACTTCTTTCCCAGTCGAGTTGATCCTTGATCACTCATATCTCTTGCAATCTTTGGGTCAATCACCTTCTTGGTTACGATGATTTATCCTTGGGTTAGCAAACTATCTTTGTTTCAATACCCTATTCTTTTCTGGCGGTCAATCATTATTTTTTTATTCCCTTGAAGAGTCTTATTTCCTTTTTCTTCGGTTAAACACAATATTCCTGTTACAACCGTTGTCCCCAGGAGTTCGCAACCTTCACTTGGTTCTTTCCATTTGTTTAGTTAATCACTGCTTGTCGGTTAAAACACCAAATTTGTACGTCTTCAAAGTTAACCACAGTTTATCTGTTAACACACTGAGTTACTCTTGGGTTAATCACCTTCTCTTGGTAAATCACCCACTTCTTCAGTTAACCACAGTCGGTCTGTTAAAACATTGAACCCCTTTCGAGTTAATCACCTTCTCTCGGTTAATCACTCATTTTCTTTTCGGTTAATCACAGTCTTTCTGTTAAAACCGAATCCCTCAGCGGTTAGCAACCTCTTTTGGTTTGATACCCTTTTTGTTGGTTAAGTACTATTTGTTCAGTCAGTATCGACATCCCCTTTGGGTCACGACCTTCGCTTGGTCCCACACCCGTCCTTTGGGTCACGACCTTCGCTTGGTCCCATACCCGTCCTTTGGGTCATGACTTTCGCTCAGTCCTACACCCGTTCTTCTGGTAGATCACAGTTTATCTGTTAAAACCGTTCTCCCCGCACAGTTGCGATCTTCGTTTTCCTGGGTTAACCACTGTTGATCAGTTAATATACCTAAATTCCTTCAGAGTCGAACACCTTCTCTTGGTTCAATACTCTTTCCTTTTGGTTCGTCACAACCTATCTGTTGACACCTAACCCTTTTTTTCCCCACAGAGTCTTACTCTCTTTCTTCGGTTAACCACTGCTAGTCAGTTAACATACTGAATCCTATCTCTCTTGGTTTAAACACCATTCCTTTCACTTTTCCCCAGCTTGGTCTCCTTTTCTGCTCGGGTTTTCCCCAGTGGAGTTTCTATTATCCCTTTTGCTCTTTTTCTTTCTTGGTTTCGACACCATCCTTGCACATTATTCTCCATACAGTTACTATCTTGTCCATTTCTTTCTTTCTTGGTTTTGACACCATTTCTTTAGCATACCCAGCAGAGTTTCCATCTTCTTTTGCTCTTGGTTTTGACACCATTTCTTTAGCATCCCAGCGGAGTTTCCTCCTTCTGTTGCTCTTGGTTTTGACACCCCTTTTCGTTCTTTTCTTTCCTTTTCTATCTTAGTTCCCCGAACTACGGAAGCTCTGATTCTACATTAATTCGAATGTATGATACATAGGCACGAGATCACGATGATCTTGGTGAGCACACTTCCACACTTCCACCCTTCCACCTTCTTCCATTCTTCTTCTCTTTTCCCTGGTTCCATGAACTACAGCGCTCTAATTTCCTCATTGCACTATGAGGGTACGTAGGCACGAGGGCCCTAATCCTCTGCGAGCACTTTCTTTATTTCTTTCTTTTTTCTCTTTTCTCTTTCTCTCTTCTTCTTTTAGTTAGAAGCCTTTAGATAGATAACCCATCCACGCCTAGAAGCAAGAAATGGTTCCCGTCAAGTACGACGGGTGCGTTAGGTGCTAGTACCTTGGTTTCGCATAACCGACCCCCGTTCCCGTTTCTCTTCCCCTTGGGTTTTATAGATATTTTCCCAGTCCTTTGGGACTAAATAAAGTTTAGTGGCGACTATGTTGTATCTTTGAGTGTGCGATTCACTCAGGTATAAACCAGCCATCTTCACTAATCCAATAGGCTTGGACTGTTTCCATCGCGAGCTGAGTGTCCTGCCTCAATGTTGCAGCAACGGCGGAGCTCGATTGAGGTATCCCCGTTGTGCGCAGAGTCTGCTCGTCCCATGAGCAGAAACTGGCCGACGTTGTAAGGTAGTGGACCGCGCTTGTACTAGTGCGCGGTCCCGTGGCTAAGCCGTCTCCCCGTTGGGGGTTGAACTCATCGGCAGTTAGTCCGACCTCGTGGTTAGTCCTAACTGTAATATTGTTTGAGCTTTTCAGCATTCCATGGTCGAGCAAATGGTTCTCCGTCCATAGTTTCTAGGTAGTAGGCTCTAGTGCCTGTTTTTGACTTGACCTTGTAGGGTCCTTTCCAGTTTGCGGCCAACTTACCTTCGCGCGAATCCTTCTGGTTTCTACGTAGGACCAAGCTGCCAATGGGGAAGTCGCGTTTTATGACCTTGGCGTCGTGGCACATGGTTATTTTTTGTTTTAACGAAGTCTCGCAGAGAGCTGCTCTTGACCGTATTTCTTCGACCAGATCGAGCTCTTCCCTTAATGCCTCGTCGTTCATCTCCTCGTCGAGAGGAGCTTCATTTCGTCTGGAAGGTTCTCTGATCTCCACCGGTATCACCGCCTCGGTTCCGTAAGCTAGTTGGAAAGGGATTTCCCTGGTGGTGGAGTGTGGGGTTGTTCGGTAGGCCCAGAGCACGCTGTGTAGCTCCTCGACCCACCTCTTATTAGCTTCGCCTAGCCTTCGTTTTAGACCTCAAAGGATTACCCTGTTCGCAGCATCTGCTTGCCCATTAGTCTGGGGGTGCTCGACGGAAGTGAAGTGTTGCTTCGTGCCTAGTTTGGCGACGAAGTCTTGGAACTTTCTGTCCGTGAACTGGGTTCCGTTGTCGGTCACAAGGGCCTAGGGTACTCTGAATCATGCGAGGACGTTCCTTTTGTAGAAACGAAGTATGTTGAAGGCTGTGATATTGGCGAGAGCTTCGGCTTCGATCCATTTTATAAAGTAGTCGACGGCCACGATCAGAAATTTGTTTTGGTAAGACCCCATTGTGAAGGGGCCGAGTATGTCCATCCCCCACCAGGCGAAGGGCCAAGGCGAGGACAGAGTCTTCAACTTGTTAGGGGGTACCAAGTGCATGTCCCCGTAGCGTTGACATCGATCACATTTTTGAACGTGCTCCTTAGCGCCGCGTTGCATGCTCGACCAATAGTATCCTGTCCACAGGGCCTTTCGTGCCAAAGATCTTCCTCCCAAGTGCTGCGCGTTAATGGCCTCATAAATTTCTTGGAGGATTTCGGGGACCTTATCCTCCTCAACGCATTTCAAGAGGGGGATGGAGAATCCTCGTCGATAGAGTTTATCTTCGATCAGCACGTATGAACAGGCTCTTCAGTTAGTTATGCTGGCCTCCTTGCTATCTTCGGGCAGTTCCCCCTGTGGTGAGGTACTTGTACACCGGGGTCATCCAGTAGCTACTGTCCCCAATGGCGTTAACGTCGAGCAGCCCTGAAGGCTTCTCGATACTTGGGCGAGGGAGTATCTCCTGTACGACAGATTTGTTACCACCTTTCTTTCTGGTGCTTTCTAGTTTTGACAGGACATCTGCCCGCGAGTTTCGTTCACGAGGGATATACTAGACTTTCCACGCGTCGAACTTGGTAATTTTTTCCATCAACAGCATCAGATATTCGACCAGCTAATCATTTTTTGCCTAATACTCTTCTGGGACTTGAGACGCCACGAGCTGGGAATCAGCGAAAATCTTTACCTCCTTGGCGCCCAAGTCTTCGGCCAGTCGTATTCCTCCGAGGAAGGCTTCGTACTCGGCTTGGTTGTTGGAAGTCGCGAAGGACAGGACTAAAGACACTTCGATTAAGATTCCCTCCTCGTTCTCGAGGATGATGCCTGCACCACTTCCCGTGGGGCTGGATGCCCTGTTACGTAAATGGTTCATCTATGCGTTCTGCTTGGTGGGGATGATGGTGGCGTCATCTCTGCCACGAAGTCGGCCAGGATTTGTGTCTTGAAGGCCTTCCTGCCCTTGTAGTAGATGTCAAATTCTGACAGCTCCAAGGACCATTTGAGCATTCTGCCGGCCATGTCTGGTCGACAAAGCAACTATCTTAAGGGTTGGTCCATACACATAACTATAGTGTGGGCCAATAAGTAATTCCTGAGCCTTCTTGCGGCATTGACGAGGGCGAGGGCGACCTTCTCTATCTGTGCGTATCTGAGTTCTGGCCCTTGCAAAGCCTTGCTCGTGAAGTAAATGGGTTTTAGCCCGTCTGTTGTTTCACGAATGAGTTTGGTGCGGATGGCTTCGCTGGTGACGGAGAGATATAAGTACAACGTCTCCCCGCACTCTGGTCGTGAAAGCACGGGAGGTTCGGACAAGGCTCGCTTGAGGTGAGTTAGAGCTTGCTCGCATTCCTCAGTCCACTCGAATGTGGTCTCCTTTCTGAGGAGCTTAAAGAAGGGCAAAACGTGCTGGGCTGACTTGGCCACGAAGCGAGAGAGTGAAGCGAGCATCCCGTTAAGGGATTATATGGACTTCTTTGACCTGGGTGTGGGGAATTCGGCGAATTTCTGACACTTGTCAGGATTGGCCTCTATCCCTCTCTCGGTGAGGTAAAATCCGAGGAACTTCCCTGCCCGAACGCCGAAAGTGCACTTCTCTAGGTTGAAACGCATCTTGCACTTCCTCACTTGGTCGAAGACCTTTTGCAAGTGGACTGTGTGATCGAATCCCTCTTAGGACTTCACGATCATGTCGTCCATGTAAACTTCGAGCATGTCTCCGATTTCTGATTGGAAGGCTTTGTTCATCATGCGCTGATATGTGGCTCCAGTATTTTTTCAGACCAAAGGGCATTATGTTGTAGTAATAGTTCCTCGATGAGGTCATGAACGCGGTATATTTCTTGTCCTTTTCGGCCATAGGGATTTGGTTATATCCCGAATAGGCATCCATGAAGGACAAGAGTTTGAAACCTACAGAATTATCTACGAGCTTATCTATACTGGGCAGAGGATAAGCATCCTTCGGGCAAGCCCGATTGAGATCAGTATAAACAATGCACATGCGCCATTTTCCACTATGTTTCTTGACAAGTACAATATTGGACAGCCATGTTGTATACCTAGCCTCCGAGATAAATTTTACCTCTAAGAGGTCTTGTACAAGTTTTTCGGCAGCCTGTCCCTTCTCCTCGGATTGCTTGTGCCTGCGTTGTGCGACGACTTGAGCAGCTGTGTCGTTGGTCAGTTGATGGCATGCGGTCTCAGGGTCCAGGCCAGGCATGTCCGCGACACTCCACACAAACAAATCAGCGTTGTCCTCCAGACACGTCTTCAACTGTTGCTTTACCTCGTCGGGCAGCCCCGCGCCTATCTTTACTCCTTTGCTTGGGTTGGCTTCGAAGGTAATGAGGGTTGTTGCAGAGGAGCTGCCTGCCCGTGCCAACGTGCCTTTACCACAATCCTCGCCTTCTCCTGACATCCGGCTTTCGAGGTCGATGATGTGTACCGGGAGAATTGGCTTCTTGTCAGGCTGGCTTTCTTTGCTGGGGTGGTCCTCCTCTCTTGCCCACTTGGCGGCCTTGGGTGCTGCACCGATCGAGCTTTGTCCCCGGGTAGCTGCCTCAAAGCACCTCCTTGCGGCTTCGATATTCCCGTGCAGTGTTGCGACGTGGCCCTTCTCTGCTAAGGTTGGTCTGCCGAGGATGCATTGGTACAGTGACGAGTAATCAATTACCAGGAACTTGGTCTTGATTGACTTCGACGCCTCCTCTTCCCCGAACGTGACCGGGAGCTCCATGTACCCCCAGGGTCTGGCAGTCGCCCCGTTGAATCCTTGCAGGTCAGATCCTACGTACGGCGATAGGTTCTTCTGGTCCATCTTCATAGCTCTGAACAACCCGGTGTACATGATGTCCACGGAGCTGCCCTGGTCGACCAGGATCCGTCGGACATCGGTGTTGGCAAGTCTCGCTCTGATGAGCAGCGGAATGTGTGAGTTCGAGGAGCCCCCTGGCAATTCTTCACGGTAGAACGTAATTGGCTGAGAATGCCCCCGAACCTTCTCGAGTGTGTTTAGCTGGTCGGGACTGCAGTCGATGAGCTGGTCGAATTTTCTCTTGACCGACCCCACTGTGAGCTCGCTGTACCCCCCATAAGAGATAACCATGGCCGTCGGGAAAGTCTCCCAGGTGCTGTGCGCTAATATCTGGGAAGGATCCTCAATATGGTCGGGAATGATGAAGTCCTCTGGCCGTGTGATGGACATGGCGACCTGAGGAGGAGGGTTGGGCAGCGTAGACTCTGCTTCCTTCTTTGTCTCCGAAGTCTCTCGATGAGAGAATTCACCCTTCTTCGTATATTGCTTTAGGTGACCCTCCTTGATAAGGATTTCGATGGCGTTTTTCAAGTACACGCAGTCCTCGGTTACATGGTCGTGGCTGCGGTAGAAGCGGCAGTATTTACTTTTGTCCGTGTTGCCCTTAGACGACGTTGGTTTGGGGAACCGGACACCTCCCTGCTTGAACTCCGCGTTGATGCATTCGGAGAGAATGCGCTCGCGGGGATCCGTTAGCATGGTATACTCTATAAAATGACCAGCGGGTCCTTTGCCTTCACGAGGACGATCGTCTCGTCGTATTTCTTTATAGAGCCTGGGGCCTCTGATTCGTCTTTTTTTGTTGCCCGGGAACTCTCGTGATCCCTAGAGTCCCGGGCTTTGTATTCCACCTATTTCTCCTCATATTGGTTATTCGATTAAGCTTTGCAGAGTAATTATGCCAAGGTGTAAGGAGGCTCTATGCCCACCACCTTGCGGAATTCACTTTCCGGCTTCAATCCTTTTTCAAGGAGATACTTCTTCATATAGTCCGTCGTGCGGACCTCAACAGCCTCCTTGTTGAAACGCTCGATATATGCACGTAAGGGCTCATCCTTGCCCTGCATAATGTCTTCCAACCTGGCCTCCGACTTGGGGTGTCGCCGAGAGGTGGTGAAATGGCTGGCAAACTGGTTCTTTAGGTCCTTCCAGGACGTGACCGAACCCCGGGGAAGCCGCTTAAACCAGGCCATGGCCCCCTTCCTGAGAGTGATGGGGAACAACCTGCATTTGATAGCCCCGCTTATGTTATGATAGTGGAGCATGGCTTCGATGCTTTCTATATGCTCGCTTAGGTCGGTGGTCCCGTAGTAAGTGGCCAGGGGAGGTGGTTTCTCCAATCCACGCGGAATGCGCATGTCCATGATCTCCTGAGATAAGGGCCCATGGACATCGTCGTCATCGCTTGTGCTGGATGACCAACAGGGGGAGTCCCTGCGTCCGCGGCTTCTACTGCGGTGGGGAGAATGTCTGCGTGACCTGCGATGCTAGTGATGGTTCCTCGAAGGTCTGTTCCTCTTCGGAGTGGGAGAATGTCTAGATCTCCGTAGGGGAGATCAGTGTCATCGTTTGGCGAGTTCTGATTCAGGTTCCTCCGATCTTGAGCATCTCCGGTCGAGAGAGAGACTCTTGGACCTGTCTCGCCTGCGCTTCTGAGGAGAAGGAGACCGTGGCCGCGGAGAAGGGCTGCTAGGCCTCTGCGAGGGACGCTGCTCCTGGAGGGCGTGTTCGAGCATGCTGATCTTTTCGCCCTGTTGGAAGACTAGAAAGTTAGACCTATTGAGGGAGGCGATTAGGACAGCAGTGCTTGGGTCCGTATTTTGAGGGACATGTATAGACTCAAAAATGGGACCAGCGGCTTGTGCGTGCGGCTTCACGTCATCGGGGGTAGGAGAAGCGGTCTTTCCATCTCGGTGATCTTTCTCTGGGAAGGCAGCTCCAGAGATAAGGTGGTCGACGTTATCAGTGATAACAACAATGACAGGCTCTTGACGGGCATCATCATTCCTGTGGGAGGCCATGATGATCAAATGAAGTTTGGAGAGAGCTTTGGTCTTTTAAATGAAAAAGAGGGAGTCTTGAATCAAAAAAGGGGAAGCTAGATTCCCACAGATGGCGCCACTGATCGGAGGTGATCAGACTGAATCGTCGTGGCCTTCGCGTAGGGCAGATGAGGATGCTTGTAGGAGAGGAAAAGGGGTTGTACCTGCAAGGTACTCCGATGCCAAAGTAAGTAATTGGGCAAGAGAAGAAGCAAGTACAAAGGTAAGATTTCAAGTATTGAATATTAAATACCTGCGCTTCTCAAGTGAGAGGGTATTTATAGAAGTAACCCCCGGCGCGGGGCCAAGGTCACCCATGTGGTTGAAATATCTGGTCGACCAATGGGAGACTGCCAGGTGGAGGGTCAGACGCGTGGCCCTTTGACCTGGTCCAACTGCTTCCATGAGATTCGAGGAGGCAGTTGGTCGCATGAACTGTCAGGCGCGTGAGGGGGATGTCCTCAATGGCTAGTTTCTGCCCAACGGCTAGTTTCTGCCCAACGGCTAGTTCTTGCCCAACGGCTAGTTTCTGCCCAACGGCTAGTTTCTGGCTATTGGGCCTGGCCAAGAGCAGGACTGGATTGAGCCTTGCCCTACTGTTGGCCAGGCGCCTGCCCAGTATATATATATATATATATATATATATATATATATATATATATATATATATATATATATATATATATATATATATATATGGATATTATGTTTAATGCTATTGCATATTATTCATCTAAAAAAATAAAAAATAAAATGTTTTTTTTAGTTTGTTATTCATTTTATCACAAAATTAAAAATATTGCATTTCATTATATATATATATATATATATATATTTTTTTTTTTTTTTTGCTATATTTAACATTATCTTAATAAATAAAAAAAGTTCATACATTGACATGAATTTTTTTTATTTGCTTTAGTATTGATATTATTCATCTTTAATTCTAATTAAATCCTAAATCTATTTTTAAGTCTATAAATTGATTGGAAAAAATCACACAAGGGGAGAGGCGCATGAAAACGCATCAACCTTCCTTTATCTTTATAAACTTTCCTCCATTCATCTTTATCACATAACAACACTACTATTATCATTTTCTTCACCTCACCCCCTATCGCATTCGCCACCTCTTCTCCTTTATAAACCAAACACAACCATCCATAACAATAACAACTTCCATCTTCACAGCATCCAAAATACACAGAGTGTCACCATCATCACTCTTCGTCATATCACCAACAAAAAAAATTAAATCAAACCAAAGACACAGAGAAATCAAAAGCGAGTAACCACCAAACCTCTAAAAAACGCCCCACTCCGCCGCTAGAACGACAACGCGACAACCACCATAATCACCGTCGACGAGATCCGGTGACGTCTGGCCACAGACCGTCGCCGCTACACTCAGTCGCTTGCAATAAACATCACAGCCGCTGCAATGGCCACGTTTTCGATCTTGTACGTTTTGATCCTCCATTCTTTGTATTTCTTCCTCTTTTCCAGACTCATTGGATGAGTCCATTTCATTTTCATCCCATGAAATGTAATATATTCCCATTTTTTTAGGTCTTTTGTATCTTCTAGATTTCATTTGATTCTGCAGACATTCTGGATTTATTTGACATTTCCTTCTGCACTCGAAGCATGTAGATACGCAAGTTGATCTTTGTTTACTTTTCTTCTGTCCATTTGGAGGATTTTTTTCATGCCTTAGGATTTTTTTTTTAAATTTACAAAACATAGGATACATGTCTTCATCACTTTCACTTTGAAAGTCTTCATCTCCCGACTCCATGCCGTTCACATTTGTAACTTCTAGTGCAAGACTTTTCTTTTTCTTATCACCTTCTTCATTCTCACCTACCATTTTAGTTCCATTTCATGTTTTTGAAATTTTCCAAACAAGGTAGATAAATCCATAGAAGATATATCTTTAGATTTATAAATCGTAGTGAGTTTATGTTTTCAACTACAGTTTAGGTTTCTAAAGACTTTGTTAATCAAATCTTAATTTATAAAAGTTTTAACCAGAGTTGTCAAGTGATTAACAAGAAGAATAAACCGTGTGTCCATGTCTTGAATATTTTCCTTAAGTTTCATTCAAAACAATTCATATTCATGGGTCAATATGTTTATTCTACTCCTTTTTACCTCTATTTTACCTTTATGGATAATTTGAAGGGTGTTACATATTTCTTTTGCAGAATTACAAATGAACCTTTTTTTTCAGTGGCCCAGATATTACATTCTATCCCATATATAAATCCTTTTGTCTTCTCTTTCCAATAAGTGTATTTCTCTCATTAAAGGGTGAGACTTTGTTTAGTCAATTGTTTGAATTCAATCCTACCTCCTGAGACGATTAGTCTCATAACGTAAGTTAGACTCTAATACCAATTGTTGAGATATGTGTGAATTGTGTTAATTTGATTTTTAAAAAAAAAATTGCAAAAAATTGATTTTAAGCTGACTGATTTTAAGAAGTTAGTAGAAGCAGATATTAAGCAGCAGAAAAATAATCAGTAGAAAGTAAAGAGATAGAGTTAGAGAGATCACGCAAGAAACTATATTTGTGCGGCATTAAACTATACGGCCTACTCCAGTATCCAAAAGTTTCTCCTCTTGAGATTTCCACTATAACAAATTTGAGCTTTTACACAGGTTCAACCCAACAATCTTTCTTACACCAAGATTTTTACATGTTTATCTTGCAACCTCAAAGTCAATTACAAATGCACAAGACAACTACACTCTTGAATATACAAATTCATCACATTAAATGAAATAAACAACTCTAAAAAAATGTTTTTTCACCCTCTAATACTAAGGCAATGTATAACGAATACAAGTGACTTTAGAAGGAGAATGAGTGAGATAAAAGAGTAGTATATTTATAAAAAAGTGTGCTTTATAAGTAAACATATCACTCCTTTAGATAGGAAAATAGTTTATCTAAAAAAAGAAACAATTCATGGGTCTAACAACTCTCTAATCAATTAGGTTGCGACACTAATCGATTAAATTGTGCCAGAATATGAAACCTAAATTCAGCTTTGCTCCTTAATCTATTAATCGACTTCCTAATCAATTAGTATGAAAAATTGTTCCATAATTAATTAGCAGGAAGCTCTAATAGATTAAACATTGAGTTTTTCTTTCCTAATTGCTCAAAGTTGCTTCTTGATCCATTAAGCCCTTGTCAAGATTGGTTTTAGAAGATATATGAAAACAAATTAAGAGAATTAAATGGTTTTAGTGTATGTGCATCACCTTAGTACATTAAAACTTATAACTCTTACTTAGTTACACATTCATGATCAAAACTATATAAAATACAAAATAAAACACTTGGTCACAATTGAGCTTGCATAAACATCAATTCATTTGATGTTGTTATTTACAATTAATTCTCTTGTGCAAAAAATCAGAACCCTCTCACTTTTTTATTTACTTCACACTCTTTTCTTCTTTTATGATGCTTATAATAGTTTTTCTTTATTTCTTTTGTCATTATCAAAACTTATTATACACATTAATCACTTGGAGTCACACTTAGAATGTAATAATTGGCCACTATGACCCTTATTTGTAGTGGAACATGGAAATTAGGTACTCCATTGATTAACTCTACCAAAAAATGAGATGAGTGTCTGAAACTTCCTAGTTAGTTTTTTTTATCTGGTTTAATACTCTTTCAAAATTTTCTCATTTAGATTCCTCCAAAATGTACTATAAAAGACCCCGTCAGAGTGAAGGAAACCTCTTGAAACCACCTATATAGTTCTTAAGAAGCTCCATTCTGGTGATGCTATGTCATGTTTGACTTTGTCTTTTTCTTAGCCAGTTATTCCTTTTATGTTCTAGTCCAATGTTGACGAGAATTTCCTCCCAAGATTGGAATAGCTCTCCCTTGATTTTCATGAGAATAAGAAGTCTCTCTAATTTAAACAAAGTTCCCCTGAAAAAGGTATACGCTATCGGAAAGTCCTCCTCATCCTCCTCATCAAATTGTTTCTTTTTCTTGGAAATTTGAACCACCCATTTGTCTTCCTATGTTAGTTGCCTTCTTTTGACATCCTTTCTCTGGTCACACCTTTGTCCTGGTTGGTAAACATCGATAATCCTCTTTTACAGATCATGTCTTATATGATCGTTGTTTTTGTGGAAGCATTAATACATAGACTTGTCGATGGCGGGGCGCGCTCAGATCAGTTTTGGAGTTTTTACATGTTCCTCCCTAAACTCTGTATTGATGCATTCCTGTAAAATGTGTTATCTTGGTATGTTCAAAGTTGTGTAGCCCCAATATTTATACAGGGTAAGTTTCTGTTTTCTCAACCTAACAGAGTGTTATTCTTTCCTTCGTTCATCCTCTCTGTACTCTGCCTAAGAGATTTTTATGACTTATTACTTTTATTTTATTGCTTTTAGTGTGTTTTCTGAGTTTACCTTATTTCTAATTTTATTTTAAGTCGGCTAATTATTTTTTGAATAAGCGATAATTTGACACATTCTCGTTGTAAAGATCATAACTTGAGCTACGGAATGCGATTTGACGCGTTCTAATATGCGTTGGAAATCTGAGAGGATAAGCTACAAGTTTCGTGTTGAAGTCATACGTTAATTCGGAGTGCTAAAGGTTTTTTATTACTTGTGACTTTTATTATATTGCTTTTAGTGTGTTTAAGCTACAAGTTTAGCTTATTTCTTATTTTATTTTAATTCTGTTAATTATTTTCTGCATAAGCGGTAATTTGACACCTTCTCGTTGTGAGAATCATACCTTGAGCTACTAATTGCGGTTTGACGTGTTCTAATATGCGTTGGAAATTTGAGAGGGTAATCTACAATTCCTATGAAGAGTTAATTTTCTAAAGGTTGATCTGCTGATAACGGTTTCCATCAAACTTTGAGGTTATTGTAATTTCAATTTGATTTCAATTCCTTTCAATATTATTGGTGTTTCTTGAATCTTAATTCAGGCTTCGTAGAATATGTTGATTTAATTCGATAGATGCATGTTCCTAAATTTAATCGCGTTTAACATAGCCTTTTTGTTAATTCGTCCATTCTTTAACCGTTTGCATAATTCGAAAAATAGGAGCATAAATCGTATAATATAAATTACGTTTGTTCAATCGATATTGTAATTGAATAGGTATCAAATCCGCTTAGGGAATTGGAGTTATAATAACCAGTGATATGTCAGAACCCAAATTAGGAGATTAACTCGTTAATTTTACTCGTAACCAAGTTTTGTTAATCATATTCTTAATCGAAATCCTAAAACCCTTCATTGTTCCAATTTGTTGGTCAATTTAAGTCAATAGTCCTTGCAATATGACTCGAATGTCACTTCCATATACTACCCTTATAAGCTCGTTTTTAACCCATGTGCGACCACATATCACTCTTAACTTGTGTTCTTAAAGCACATGTTAGTATTACCCTTAAAAAAATTGTTAAAATTATTTTTTATTTGAAGATGTATTTATAGTGTAATTTATATACTCATTTTTTAAAAATTTACAAGTTAGCTAATGAAAATTGTGATTTTTTTTAAAAGATAGATGTATTTATACTATAGTTTATATTCTCTTTTTTTTTTTTAATATTTACAAGTTAGCAAATGAAAATTGTGATTTTTTTTTTTATTAAAAAAAATGTTTAATATATCATACAGAATATTAGTGTAAAGTGTACACTTCTTTTTACAATGTTAGTAAGTCATAATTGTGAAATTGCACAAAATATTTTTATTTAGTTTTCATCATAGCTAACTAGAGAAGGAAGTTGATAAATAATAAATGAAATAAAATGCAAAATGCAAAGATAATTTTGTCTATAGTCCATTATGTGTTTCTCATGTCAATGAAGAAGTAGACATATGTTCCTCTAATACACTGTGTTAACATTCTACATTGCACTATATAGAATTCAACCAATTGAAGTGAATTTTTACATGGCAGTATTGAACATAAACCAATTCAACCTTTAACGATTAAAAAAAGTGTTTCATTTATTTAGTATCCAACACTGGGCATATTCTAACAGTGTGACAGTTTTTTCATACAATCAACGTACATTAGAGTTGAAAATGAGCCGAGTCGAGTCAAATTCGTCTCAACTCAGTTCGATTCGTTAAGAATTGATTTGACTCAAATCTCAGTTTGAGTTTAACACGAGCGCTTTTTTAAGTTCAAACTCGACTCGTTATAAATTCACGAGCAATTCGATTCGTCTCGTTAGATTCATCTCGTTAAATTCAGCTCACTTGTTTCACGAACTTAAAAAATATTTTTAAAATCTATTTTTTTATTTAAATTAGTACCATTTTAAAAAAAATATTGAAATAAAATAAAAGTTTTTAGATTAAAATTTAACTTTGTCTCAAAAATCAACTATTTCAAAAATTAATTAATTGATATGATGCTAATTTTATTTGTATAATTATTTTTAGGATTAATAGTCATTTTGCACCCTGTCATATAGACGATTTTCGAAAAATCCTCCTTTAAAAAAAACTTACAAAAAAAACTCTAACATTTGAAGATTCTCTCAATTTTGACCTTCATCACATCCAGTCACCAAAAACCTGTCATTTTGACAGCGTTTTTATTTTGATCCCTGCCATTTTGACAACGTTTTTATTTTGACCCCTGCCATTTTGGCAGCGTTTTTATTTTGACCCCTGTCACATCAGCTTTTTTGGTGACTGGATGTGATGAAGGTCAAAATTGAGAGAATATTCAAATGTTAGGGTTTTTTTTGCAAGTTTTTTTTACAGTGGTGTTTTTAAAAAATCGTCTATATGACAGGGGGCAAAATGACTATTAACCCTTATTTTTAGAAATATTTTTCTCACTTGAAAAAATATAAATTATCAAGTAAAACCGTTAGAATAAAATAAAATATAAAGTTAAAATTTATATTAAATCTTTAAACCTATTCTTAAAGACAATATTATTTTTCTCATATATAATCGAGTTGGCTCATGAACCTAACAAGTCGAATTATGTATAGTTTAAATTCAATCCATTTAGTTAACGAATTTAGTTTTTTTTTTCTCATATTCACCTCATTTGGTTCATAGATCAAGTTCAACGAATTAATTATCGAATCGAGTTCTGAAATATTTTCAAGTTGATTCGGTTCATTGTCAATTCTATTTAAAATTAACAATTACTACAGTTTCGTATTTCAATTCAGAAGGTCTGTACACTCCAATGCTTATCGAAGTTCACATTCTTGGCCAAGCTCGTAACTCGGTATTGTCTGCATAAGAACAATGTTGAATGTCATACATATATCGCATCATATCATTTATGTACAGAAATATACCAAATATGATAATGCAAAAATCTCAAGGCAGAAGCATAAAACATGTAACGTGCAAGGCAGCAGTATGTACATGCTGAGCTCAAAAAACTGAGCAGATTGGGGACATGTTTGCTGCTACTGTACGCAGAACCTCATTCAACTGATGTTGATAACTACTTTTTAGAAGTTAAAGGCAATGGGATGTGTACTTAGCTAGCTAGTATGTATAAAAAAATATAAAACACAAACACTACAACAATTAGGTGTAATTGATGTACCAAACTTGACACAGCAGGCATTGTTTTAAAATTTGATTATGTTTCAATCACAGTTATGTTCTCAATCAGACCACAAATTTGATAGTTAATTGCAACCTTGAGATAGCTTTTTTTTTAAGGTGCACCACTCCATTCTTAGAATATGTTATTTTTGTACTGGTTGGCCTATTTTCCCATCCGTTTTTCTAACTATATGTCTTGCATGCTAAGATAACCCAACAATATTTTATCTAGCATCTAACAGCAAAGCAAATCCACTCACCAAATTTTCTAGTTACTCTCAAAACACATATCGACATAAAGAACCAAGCAATTATAATGCTTTTATTTCAGTTGATTTAGAGGACAATATCATGACCTTCTATTTCAGAAGAATTAGAGGGTTGGATGACAATATTATGACCTTTTTTAGTATGATCCGTCATAAATTTTGAAACTATCAATGGGTAAAACAAGGTAGTTGCTCCGGGGAGCCTAGAGGAAGGTATATTAATAATTTTTTAGGTTTGTTCCTTATAATAAATCTTTTCCTGGAGTTTAGAAATTTCAGCTCTGCTAATATCTATTGAACAAACCTCGAGCATTATTAATATACCTTAACATACGCTCTCTGGAACACATACTATTGTTTAGTCATTGATAATTCCATAGATTACAGCTGGTCATACTAAGAGAAGGTCATGATGTTACCTCCTGACTCTCTAACTCATCTGAAATCTAAAAGTAAATAATAAAAAAAATTAGTAAAACTAAATGGTAAATAAAAGTGTTATGATTCCCTGGTTGTGGCAGCGAACTCTAAATAGTTCTCAATCTACATTTTATTCCCACAAAATTCCGGCAGACAATGAGAATAGAATAATCCAACCTCATGAGAGGGTATTTATATTGTGCCCCCAGCGCTGGGCCAACGGTCGTCTGCACTGTGCTAGGTTGCTAGGCCCAATGCAGATAACTGTCAGGGCTTACGTGGCGTAGGGAAGACCAGCATGTGGTCTTCGCCCTGGAGTAACTGTCCCGAGCTTTTCGGAGAGTGGGCAGACTGACTTCTTCGGAGGTGAGTAGTTACCTGACGACGTGTCCCCGCGGGAGGAGCACGTGGAGTACGTGGGGGAGAGGCATGACCTCTCCCGGGATATGTGACTTCTGCTCGACGGTAAGGCCATTGAGTGTGCCCGACAAGGGAGTGAATTGGGTCATATTGGGACTCACATCGCAGTAGTGGGTTGGGCCTGCCCGACGGAAGGGCAGGAGCCGACGCAGTCCAGAACAAGAGCCCCCTAAGTCGTTGCTCCGAAGAGTCTAAGTAATGACTTAAGTGTTAGCCCCTTTGTCGGGGACCAGTTGAGGGGGCCACCGTGTCTGTAACACCGAGTTGGTGGAAAATGTGGGTAATCAGGAGCAAGGAATGCTTGACGGGTAGGAGTCTCGGGGACTGCAGGCCATCGATGGTCGACGATACGGGGAGACGAAAAGAGGTAGATGCGTTCATCATGCGGTCACAAGAGGGAAACGAAAAGACGTGCGTGGGAATCCGAGTGCCACGTATCGCTCGTCATCAATGCCTAGGGCGGCTAGGACTAGGGCACCAAGTGCCTAGGGACGCCTCGAGTCCCGTGAGAGTCCTATAAATAGGAGTAGAGTTCGTGCCATTTGCACGTTTTCGCTTTCCCTGCTCATAGCTTTTCTCTTCTCTCTTCAGCTTCCACCGCCGTCTATCCGACGTACGCCGCCACGCCGGAGATCCACAATCACCTGTTCCAAGTAAGTTTCCGGTCCTTTCCCTCCGTTTAATGCTCTCTATGATGGCTCCTTCGGTGGACTGATGAAGTTCCCGGGGAAGCCACGAAGTTTCCGGAGAAAACGGCGAGTAGGGCTGGCAATGAACCAAACCAACTCGAAAATAGTTCGAAATTCGATTCGAAAATTAAATCGTTGAACTAGGTTCATGAACCAAATGAGCTGAATTTGAGCTAAAAACTAAGTTCGTTAACTAAATGATCTGAACTTGAACTATACATAGTTCGACTCGTTAGGTTCATGAGTCAATTCGATTATATATGAGATAAATTATATTGTCTTTAAGAGTAGGTTTAAAGATTTTTTCTAAATCTTAGTCTCATATTTTCTTTTAATCTAACGGTTTTAATTGATAATTTATATTCTCAAGTGAGTAAAATATTTCTACGAATAATTATACAAATAAAATTAACATCGTATAAATTCCAATCTTATAACTTTTATTTTATTTCTATATTTTTTATTTAAAAAATATTAATTTAAAATGTCAAATATATATATAAAAAATAGACTTTAAAAAATTACTTTTAAGTCTGTGAAATAAACGAGTTGAACCTAACAAGATAAACCTAACGAGTTGAACCGAGATATTCGTGAACTTCTAACAAGTCGAGTTTGACCTGAAAAAAAAGTTCGTGATGAACTCGAACTCGAACTCGAACTCGGCCAATTCTTAACGAGTCGAGTTTGAGCTGAAAAAAAAGTTCGTGATGAATTCGAACTCGAACTCGAACTCGGCTAATTCTTAACGAGTCGAACTGAGCTAAGGCGAGTTCGACTCGACTCGACTCATTTCCAGCCCTAACGGCGAGGCTCCTTCAAACTTCCGATGAATATACTGGGGAGATAGGATGCATGTCCCGAGGACCCGATGAAGGTCCCGAGGACACGGGATGAATCTCCCGAGGTCATGGGATGAATAACTCGGGGATCTGATGAAGGTCCCGGGGAGTTAGATGAATACCCCAGGGGCGATGGTAGAAGGCCTCGAGGGCGCCCGGTGGAGGTCTCGAAGACCTTAACCGACATGCTCGAGGCAGGTCCCAGTGACGTCGGGTAGAGCCTCATCGCGCTTTCTCCGCCTCCTCGCCTGCCTTGCTCGCCCTTTCACTTAATTTGCGGTGGAAGGGTGGATTTGATTCGGAACATCAAATTCACTGTTTTTCTCTGCTTTTCAGGTAAAAATGGCTGCCAGGAGAATTGAAGGGGTCCTTGAAACTGATGATGAGCCTGACTCCCCAGCGGCGCCAAACAGTGGTGCTCGAACGCCCGAGGATTGGGCCGGGGATGAGCCTCTGGGTTTCCCCTTGCAATTTGCTACGAATGACTCTGACGCTTTCGCCACTGTCGAGGACCTTTACTAAGGTTCCGCGCGGAGTTGGCGGGTGTACAGGCCCCTGGAGCATCACCGAATATGTTCGCTGTTCAGAAGGACAAGGTTCCCCATGTATGAGTTCGCCTTCCTGGAAGCGGGCCTGCGTCGGCCCTTCAGTGACTTTCAGCTAGGGGTGTTTTCTTGGTTGCGCCTGGCACCCTCACAACTTCACCCAAATGCGATTGCTTTCGTGCGGGCCTACGAGCTCGTGTGTAAATACCTTAAGGTTGAGGCCATAGCCCCCCTCTTTTTCCGTATCTTCCACCTACAAAGACAGACTGTCGATGGTCGTCATAGCTAGGTGTCCTTTAAGCAACCGAGGAGGCTGTTTCGAGCATATCTGGACTCTGTCCGGAACTTCAAAACCCTGTGGTTCGTCGTCAAGCCCCTCACCCGTGCTGCCACTGACACATTGTACAATCCTATGACAGTAATGATGGAAGATGGTCGGCAGAAGGAGGTCCTTGAATCAAAGTGTCCCATGGAGTAGACGGAGGAGCACTTCGAAAAAGGGACAGACAGTTGTATCGTCAGTTCTGGAGCATTAAGCGAGGAAGACCAGCGGGCCTACCAAGAGTTAATCGATTTCCTCGCCGGTTTCACTTGCGCGAAGTTGGTGACTCCGGACGGAAACTTCAAACGCAATGACCGCGGAGAGTTCCTTACGGAGGCCCGGTTGATAAACACAAAGGCCCTCCTCGAGTGCGAAACCGAAAAGGAGGCTCTTCGGTTCTTAGGTAGCGGGCATACCCTTGACTTCAGGGTCCCTCATCATTTCTACCATCGGTTTACTGATGTTTGCTTTCTTCTTATATTTGCAGGAACAATGTCGACCATGGAGGAGCGTGTGAAGAAGCTGGCTGCTACCCGAGGCTCGAAGAAGAGTGGAAAGGGGCGAGTCGAACAGGTTCGGCAGCAAGTGTAAGGCCCCAATTTGACACCCGGGGACTCGTCCAGCTCCCCACAATGCAGCTTGTCTCCCACTTCGCAGGGATCCCCGAAAAGGCAGTGGACCCTTGAACCCATGCATGTCGACCTCACTGGGAGCCCGCCTGATGGAAAATTCTTGTTTTTTCCCTGCTTTATGCGGTCCAACTTCTTCTCCAAGGCCAATTCCTCGACTGTTAGTGCTGCTGAGTCTAAGGCCATCCTGGGCGTTGATCAAGCGTCCAGGAGGAAAGCCTTGTCGGACGATCTGGCCGCAGTGATGCGGGTCTGCGCCACGACTTTTGTTTTGAATAATGAGACCTGCCCTTCTGCTGAGCTGACCAAACTGCAGAACAACTTTGCGTCAGTAAAGGCAAACATGAAGAAGCTGGCCGAGGACTTCTCCGAGTGTAAGAAACAGAACGAGGCTCTGGTCGAGCTCTACCGAGAGACGGAGAAGAAACTGAAGGATGCCGATGAGGAGAGGAAAACACTTTTGGCAAGAATCGCTGAGCTGGAGCAGGCTGTTAGACCTGCTGAAGAGGAAACTGAGGATGATAAGTTGCTGACCTCTCGGGCCGAATTGATCGCGAAGCTCATGCAGACTGAGCAGGATGTCCTTCAGGCTGTCGAGGTGGGCTTTGCTAACGCCATGAAGCAGCTCCGAATCGTGAACCCCGACGTTCAAATCATCACTGAAGGGACTGGCCCTTACCATGAGGTGGTCGAAGGTCAGATTATCCCATCGGCGTCCGAGGAGGATGATGACAATGAGACTATGGCGGACGGGCAGCCTAAGGACAACACTGTTGTTTAGCTTTTCTTTTGCCTATTTCGTTTGGCCTGCGTGCCAGTTTTTGTAATGACTTTTACTTGGCCTGCGCGCCATGGGCTTGTGATATTTTGTATGTACTTTCTGAATAATGTGCTTCTTCCCGATTCTATTATACTGTCTTTCGTTATCTGTGTGTGTGTGTGTGTGTGATGTTTGTATGTTTGATGATATATCTGTTTCGTTTTTGTCTAAGTAGTTGGGGGTTTTGCTCGACTTCGTTGATCCTCGACAGTGCAGGGAACTGGTCGAGTGGTCGGAGCTGTATTCTGACCTTCGAGGAGGCTAAGAGCTCGATCGAGGTCTTAGCTTCATGGCGTGGGCTTCCCATCGCGAGTTAGGTGTCCTACCAAAATGGTAGGACAACGGTGGAGCTCGGTTGAGGTGTCCCCGCCGAATCAAGGGTCCTCGCGGACAAACAACGCGGGCCCTTGTCATTTTGTCTCGTGGGGAGTCGCACTTGTACCTTAGTGCGCCCTCGTAGTCGCGACGCAGATGGGTCGCAGGCAGTGTTTAACTGTAATACTGTTTAAGCTTTTCAGCATTCCATGATCGAGCAAGTTCCTCCCCGTGTAGATTTTTGAGGTAGTAGGCTCCTGTCCCCATTTTCGCGCGGACGCGGTAGGGGCCCTCCCAGTTCGCGGCGAGCCTGCCTTCTCGCGAATCTTTCTGGTTCCTTCGTAGGACGAGGGTCCCTGCCTGAAAATCGCGTTTAATAACTTTGTTGTTATAGCGTAAAATTATCTTCTGTTTAAGTGAGGCTTCGTGGAGGGACGCGCCGACCTTATCTCTTCAACGAAATCGAGCTCCTTCCGGAGGGCCTCATCGTTCGTCTCCTCGTCGAGGGGAGACTCTGTTTTTCTCGATGGTTCCCTTATTTCCACAGGGATCACCGCCTCAGTTCCTTAGATTAATCAGAAGGGGGTCTCCCCGGTAGTGGAGTGCAGGGTTGTTCTGTAGGCCCAGAGGACATTGTGTAGTTCCTCGACCCATCTCTTCTTGGCTTCGTCCAGTCTCCGTTTCAGACCCCGCAGGATCACCCTATTTGCGGCTTCAGCCTGACCGTTTGTTTGTGGGTTCTCGACCGAGGTGAAGTGTTGCTTTGTGCCCAGCTTCGCGACGAAGTCCTGAACATTCTTATTAGTGAATTGTGTCCCGTTGTCAGTGACAATTGCCTGAGGCACGCCGAACCGGGCAAGTATGTTCCTCTTGTAGAAACGTAGTATGTTGTGGGCCGTAATTTTGGCCAGGGCTTCAGCCTCGATCCACTTCGTGAAATAATTAACACCGACGATCAGGTACTTGTTTTGGTACGACCCCACGATGAAGGGCCCGAGGATATCCATCCCCCACCATGCAAACGGCCACGAGGACGAGAGCATTTTGAGCTCACTGGGTGGGGCTAGGTGTATGTCCCTGTGTCGTTGGCATCTTTCGCACTTCTTGACGTGTTCCTTGGCGTCCTACTGCATGGTGGGCCAGTAGTACCCTGCTCGTAACGCTTTGCGGGCTAGTGACCGTTCGCCGAGGTGTTGCGCGTTGATCCCCTCATGGATCTCCTGGAGTATGCTGGGGACCTTGGACTCCTCGACACACCTAAGAAGAAGGATCGAGAAGCCACGCCGATATAATTTGTCTTCGATGATTGTATAGGAGCAGGCACGTCTCCTAACAACTCCGGCGTCTTTAGGGTTGTTGGGTAGCTTCCCCGTGCTGAGGTACTCGTACACCAGGGTCATCCAACTATGGTTGTCTCCAATGGCGTTCACATCAGCCGCGGGGACTGTTTTCTCGATGCTCGGACGCGATAGCACCTCCTGAATGACAGATTTGTTCCCTCTTTTCTTCTTTGTGCTTGCGAGTTTCGATAGAACGTCCGCTCGAGTATTGTGTTCGCGGGGGACGTGATTCACTTCCGCTGAGGAGAACTTTTTCATCGTTTCCTTCACCAGAGCCAAGTATTCAATGAGGTTGTCGTTCTTGGCTTGGTATTCTCCCCGTACCTGGGAGGCCACGAGCTGGAAGTCGGTGAATATTTTGACCTCTTTGGCACCGAGGTCCTCAGTTAAGCCTAACCCGGCAAGGAAAGCCTCATACTCGGCCTGATTGTTAGATGTCGGGAAAGAAAACGTGAGGGAGATTTCGATCAAGATACCTTCCCCGTTTTCAAGGATGATGCCCGCTCCGCTACCTGTCAAACTGGATGCCTCGTCGACGTAGATCGTCCACTTTTGGGATCCGTTGGTCGAAGGTTCTGGGAGGGTCATTTCTGCCACGAAGTCGGCCAGCACCTCAGCTTTCAGGGCCTTTCTACCCTCATATTGGATGTTAAACTCGACGAGTTCGAGCGACCATCTAAGCATCCTCCCCGCCATATATGGCCGACCGAGGAGTTGTCTCATGGGTTACTCAGTCCTCACCACGATCGTGTGGGCCAAAAAGTAATGTCGCAGTCTTCTGGCTGCGGTGACGAGAGCCAGAGCGACCTTTTCGATCTGCTGGTACCTAAGTTCCGGACCTTGGAGGGCTTTGCTGGTGAAGTAAATCGACTTCTGTCTGTTGGGGGTTTCTCGGATTAGGACTGCGCTGACTGCTTCGCTCGTGATGGCGAGGTATAGGAATAACGCCTCCCCGCTCTCTAGTCGCGAGAGAACTGGGGGTTGCGAAAGGACTTATTTGAGGTGGAGGAGCGCTTGCTCGCATTCCTCGGTCCATTCGAACGTGGCTTTCTAGCGTAGAAGCTTGAAAAATGGGAGTGCGTACTGTGCCGATTTGGCCATGAAGCGGGAAAGCGAGGTCAGCATCCCGTTTAGCGATTGTATCGATTTCTTCGAGTTCGGTGTCGAGATCTCGGAGAATGCCCTGAACTTGTCAGGGTTTGCCTCGATTCCTCGCTCTGTGAGGTAGAAACCGAGGAACTTGCCCGCCCGGACGCGGAAGGTGCATTTCTCGGGGTTGAACCTCATCCTGCATTTCCTCGCCATGTAAAAGACCTTTTTGAGATGAGCCATGTGGTCGACTTCTTCCGCATATTTGACGATCATGTCGTCTATGTAGACCTCGAGCATGTCGCCGATCTCTCCCCGGAAGACTTTGTTCATCATTCGCTGGTAGAACGCGCCGACGTTCTTCAGGCCGAAGGGCATCATGTTGTAGTAGTAATTGCCCGACTCGGTCATGAAGGCGGTTTGCTCCTTGTCGGCCTTGTCCATGGGGATTTGATTGTACCCCGAGTAGGCATCCATGAAGGACAATAGTTTGAAACCTGTAAAATTGTCGACCAGCTGGTCGATGTTAGGCAAATGATAAGAATCTTTCGGGCACGTCCAGTTAAGATCAGTATAGTCAACACACATCCTCCATTTTCCATTATTTTTCTTGACAAGTACAACGTTGGACAGCCAGGTTGTGTACCTGGCCTCCGAAATGAAATTTGCCTCTAAGAGGTCTTTTACAGCTTTTTCAACAGCCTCCGCTTTCTCGGGAGACTGCCTATGCCTACGTTGCACTATAGCCCTAGCGGATGGATCTACAGGCCACCTCTGGGTCGAGGCCGGGCATATCCGACGCGCTCCATGTGAACAAATCAGCGTTCTCCCAGAGACATGCTTTCAACTGCTTCTTCGCCAGGTCGGGGAGCCCGGTACCAATCTTCACGTTCCTATCTGGACCGTCTCCAAGGGCGACGAGCTCAAATTCTCCGTCCGGGATGGGGCGCGTTGGGTGGAGAGGCTGCTCGTTGACTTCAGCAGGGAGGTCGTTGTCCGCTGCTCCTTCTTCTTCCTGCTCGTCGGGGAAATGACTGTCGTGGTCCACCGCGTTGACGCGCGGGAGTGGCTTCTGCTCTGCGTCTGGGGTTGACTTCTCTCCGGTCTTGGGCTTGACGTTGATCGAGCTCAGACCCTTGGTTGCATCCTCGAAGCACCTCCTCGCAGCTTTGATATCTCCGTGGATGGTGACGACCCGACCTCGGGTGGTGTAGTATTTCATCTTTAGATGCACTGTAGATGGTACCGCCGTGAGCTCGGCCAGAGTCGTCCTCCCCAGGCTGCACTGGTACAAGGAAGGACAGTCCACTACCAGAAAGCGGGTCTTGACTTGTCGGGCAGTGTCATCACTCCCGAAGGTGACCATCAGCTCAACATAACCCCATGGCCTGGTGGTCGTGCCGTTGAAACCCTGGAGATCTGAGCCCACGTAGGGGGTCAGATGCCTTTCATCAAGCTGGAGAGTCTCGAAGAGGTGGGCGTACATGATGTCCACCGAACTCCCTTGGTCGACCAGGATTTTACGGACGTCAAAGTTTGCCATCTGCACTCGGATTAGGAGAGGGATGGTGGAGTTGGGCGCACCACCTGGCAATTCCTCGAGGTAGAAGGTGATGGGGTTCGACTTCCCTTACACCTTCTCAAAGGTGGAAGTCTGTGTCGAGCTCGTGGATTCTTGTTCGTCAAACTTCTACTTGATTGACCTGACGAAGACCTTGTTAAAGCCCCCGCCGGATATAACCATTGCCGTGGGGAAACTTTCCCACGGGCTGCGAGTGGTCACAGGGTCCTCGGGGGAAAGACTCTCCCACGGGCAATGGGTGATCGCGGGGATCTCGGTCTCGTCGGGGACGTAGAAGTCCTCCGGTCTGGTGATGCTCAGGGCGACTTGCAGTCCGCCCTCTCCGGTGGAAGGGGTCGTCTCCTCGACCCTTTGTGTTTCCCGGACATCCTGTCTGGGGGGGTCATTCCTCCTTGTATACTGCTTGAGGTGTCCCTCTTTGATCAGAATTTCTATCGCATCCTTGAGGTGGATGCAGTCCTCGGTGACATGCCCATGGCTCCTATGGAACCTGAAGTATTTGGACTTGTCAACGTTGCCTTTGGGGGGTGTCGGCTTCGGAAAGAGGACACCTCATTTCTGGAATTCCGAGTTGGCGCACTCGGCCAGAATTCGTTCGCGGGGAGCAGTGAGTGGGGTGTACTCCGTAAACCGGCCAACTGGGCTTCTCGATTCACGAGAGTCCCTGGGACGGTCTTCTCTTCTTCTATCACCCCCTCATCAGGGAGCGGTAGAGTCTTCTTTCCTGGAGTTTCGGGGGCCCTCTTGGTGTCGCGAGTTGTGGGCACAGTGGGCAGGCTCAGTCTCCTCGTACTGAATGTATGCTTGGGCCTTGTGGAGTAGATCTTCCAAGTTGCGGGGCTTCTGGATGCCCACAGCTTTGGCAAACTCAGTGCGAGGTCATAATCCTCTCTCGATCAGGAACTTCTTCATGTCGTCGGTAGTGGCTACCTCGACGGCTTCCCAGTTGAATCTCTCGATGTAATCTCTGAGAGATTCGTCCCTCCCTTGAAGGATGGCTTCCAGGGAGGCCACCGTCTTTGGGTGGCATCGAGATGTAGTGAAATGTCTGGAGAACTGTCTCTTCAGTTACTTCCAAGCACTGATGGACTCCGGTGCGAGGCATTTGTACCAAGTCATGGCACCTTTTCGGATAGTGGTCAGGAAGAGCCTGCACTTGATAGCTCCCCGGAAATTCTTGTAGTCGAGCATAGCCTCGAAGCTCTCGACATGGTCGTCCGGGTCAGCAGTGTCGTCGTACGTCGCCAAAGGTGGGGGCTTCTCCATCCCGACGGGTATAGGCGTATCTATAATCTCTTTGGACAGGGGGGTACGCTGGTCGTCTTCGTCACTCCTAACTGGTGACTGCAAAGGGGAGTGATCGCCACGACCGCGCCTGTGTCGTCGGGAGGGACTCCTTGGGCGGCTCTTCAGCATTTCGCCGTCAGCTTTGCTCCTCTTTTGGACAGGGCAGCGTTGTTGTTCCTTCCGAGGAGGGGAGCGATTGCGCTTCTGGGCGACCACAGGCTGGAGTCAATCCAGGCGCGGGCGGCGTCCTGTAGGTTGGGGGAAGGGCTCCGAGAGTCGTCTTGTCCTATCCTCCGCGGGGGAGGAGAAGGGCTGTGAGATGTGGGACGACGATGTCTCTGCGGGGGAGAGCGTCGTTGTCGCCCCCTTTCGAGAGCTTCAATCTGCATGTTCTGCTGGGAGATCAACAGGTTGGTCTAATTGACCAGTGTAAATAGGGAAACCGTGTTTGGGTCAGCATTTGGTGGTGGGGGGATTGGTAGACAGCTGGGGTGCTGTCATGTTGGGCGACGTTATATGTCGCGTCGTCATCGGAGGGGGAGGCAGTACACTCATCCCTCTCGTCGCCTTCTTCGATGTTAACGACCATATTGTCCTCGTGGTCGTCTCCGTTGTTGAGCTGTGCGAAGTCGGTGTCCGGAGTCTTGACCTCAGGTTGAGTGCTGGCCATGATTTTCAGAAAATGGAAGTTGCTCTGGTTTTACAAAGAGAAAACGGAGAAGCAAAGGCTCTCACAGACGGCACCACTGATCGTACCTGATCAGAAAGGAGATTAGTGTCCAGCCAACGTCGTGAGCTCTGCTACTCCAGTGGTGATGAGACGGTGGGGGGGTGTACCTGCAAGTTACTCCGATGCCAAAGTTAGGAATGGAGCAAGCAAGTACAGAAAGTGAGAGTAGGAATGAGAATAGAATAATCCCACCTGACCCTCTCATGAGAGAGGGTATTTATATTGTGCCCCCAGCGCTGGGCCAACGGTCGTCTGCACTGGGTTAGGTTGCTAGGCCCAATGCAGATAACTGTCAGGGCTTACGTGGCGTAGGGAAGACCAGCACGTGGTCTTCGCCCTGGAGTAACTGTCCCGAGCTTTCCGAAGAGTGGGCAGACCGACTCCTTCGGAGGTGGGTAGTTACCTGACGACGTGTCCGCGCGAGAGGAGCATGTGGAGTACGTGGGGGAGAGGCATGACCTCTCCCCGGGATATGTGATATCTGCTAGACGGTAAGGCCATTGAGTGTGCCCGACAAGGGAGTGAATTGGTCCATATTGGGACTCACATCGCAGTAGTGGGTTGGACCTGCCTGACGGATGGAGTAACGTTGAACGGGTTGGGTAGCTAATGGGTGGGCATGTGAAGAGAATTTAATTTTTCAACCCCACGCGCTTTATTTTGAAGCACTAACAATGACTATTTCAATTAATCTAAAAATGTACAAGCAATGGCGAGTTCTTTTGTGGAGGCACAAACTAAAACAATTAGTCATCATCTAAAAATGAAGGGGGAGACGGCGGGGTTCCTTTTTGGTGTGTGTAAAACACACATGTAGGTCAAATAAATTGCAAACTAGAGAATAAATGGGACCGTTAGTAAAATAATATTCTCAAATCACATGACTACTTGACAATTGATTTGTTCTATCTTTTAAGATTCATTATATAGAGTCCATATGGTAAGACATAGAAAAGAGCTTTTAGCTTATAGCTTTTAGCTTTTCAGTTCATTTTAATAAAAAAGTTATGTTTGATAACTATATTTTAACTTTTAGCTTTTTTACTAGCTTTTAGATTTTTTTTCAAAAGCTATTTGAAGTAGCTTTTGAGCTTATAGTTTTTAGCTTATGACATTTTCTTCCATTTATACCCTCGCTATTTTATCAAAAACTCATTTTTATCTTTTATATTATTATGATTTAAATTAAAATATTTGTGTTTTATTTGAGGGAATACAAAATGTTAGTCATTATTTTTACCAACAAATCCACGATGCAATTCATCTTCCATTTTATTATCAATGGAATATTTTGGTTCATTACATTGAATTGTTTTTTATTATTTTTAAATTATTATTTTAAGTATTTATTACTTGAATTTTTACTATTAATGTATTATTTTTATAAATATTATGTTGTATTATTGAATATATTTGTTTGTTATAGATATATCATAGATTTTTAGAGGAGAAAAAAGAGAAGGAAATATACATTTTATTGAAATATAAGATCAAATTACAATATTATTATTTTAAATATTTAAATTTTATTACAAAATTATATATAAGTGTTTAATATATTTTTGGGTTATTTTTAATTTTATAATTTTATTTTAAATGTTTTGCATTTGATTTTAAACATGTTTATTTTTATTGAATACAATATAATTTAATAAATAAGATCACTAATTTTTTAATTAAGAATGTCCTTTTATGTCATTTTATATTTATCAGCTAATGTAAAGACTAATTTACCAAACACTCAAATTAGTTTATCAGCGATAAGTCATCAGCTATAAACTACCAGTCATCAGCTATAAACTATCAACTATTAGTCATCAGCTACCAGCTAGCTTATCAGCTAGTTTTACTAAACAGAGCCATAATACTACCTCCGTCTTATAATAAATATCTTTTTTGAGTTGTACGCGGTTTTTAAGAAAATTATTAAATGTATTGATTTTAATGATAAAATTGGTATTTTTTTACTAAAATACCCTTATTTATTATATTTAGTGGAGAAGTTGAAAAACGTAAAAGTTAATGAATAGGGATATAGTAGTGGAAAAAAATAATAAATGTTATATTGGTATTCTAAAGAAACACTTATTTTGAGACATGAAAAAGTACAAATGAAACACTTTTTATGAGACAGAGGAAATATTAGTCAATATTTATCGGAAGAAGTGTCGTTAACTTAGTCGAAGTGATGAGTCATTAGATTATTGATCGAAATAATGAAATATTAGTGGAATCACATAAGTTAACGTATTTGTTGTACAAGAGTAAATCAGTGCAGAGCAAATTTATAAACACATTTTATATTAAACATATTATATTTTCAGAGTATATTAATGTGTCTATTGTATGCAGTAATGAGTTTTCATTCTTTGTTTATTATAGGCTCTGTTTGGTAAAACTAGCTGGTAGCTGGTAGCTGGTAGCTGTTAGCTGATAGCTGGTAGCTGGTAGCTGATAGCTGATAATTTATAGCTGATGGCTGGTAGCTGATAAGTTAATTTGAGTGTTTGGTAAATTAGCTGTTACACTAGCTGATAATTACAAAATGACATAAAAAGGACATTTTAATTAAGAAATTGGTGATTTTATTATCTTGTTATATCATATTATTAAATTAATTTTTATTATAAAAATAAATGTATTAATAACAAAATACAAAACAATGTTAATATATATGAAAAATTGAATATATCATCAAAATATATAAATTTGTATATAAATTTTATGAGCTTTGCTATTTTGTATGAATATATTGACAACGAAATTCAATGAATAAAAGAACCAGCAAATCATACATGAATTACAGATATTTTATAAAGTCATTTATGAAGACATAAAAGTAAAATTAAGCCTAATAACTACGATTCTTAATGTGGTTAACTCATTCTTTCGTAAAATATAATTTTTTTCTTTCTAATTTTATAATGAAATTTAATAAAATATGTGAAATAATAACATTGTATTTTTGAATTTATTTATATTAATCTAAAATAATAACAAAAACAAGTTTATTGTCTAATATTTTAAATTTCATTGATTTTCCTCCAATGTTTCACTAACTTGAGAATTATCAACAGTATTTCTAAATTAATTATATAATTTACATTTATTAAATAAAAATAATGTTTAATAAAATAAAAAAATTAGTAAAAATTTTCTATAACATTTTTCAAAATCTCTCTAAATTCAATCTTTTAAAATTAATTTTTTAATATATATATATATATATATATATATATATATATATATATATATATTTAAAATAATAAGGGTATAATTGGAATAAAAAGTCATAAGCTAAAAGCTACTTTAAATAGCTTTTGAAAAAAAAACTAAAAGCTAGTTAAAAAGCTAAAAGCTAAATGCAGTTACCAAACAGAGCTTTTTAATAAAAATGAGCTGAAAAGCTAAAAGCTACAAGCTAAAAGCTCTTTTTCTGGTGTTACCAAACAGACTCATAGTATATTAAGGGTGTATTTGCTTCGACTTTCAAACCACGTTAAAAGTTACAAAAATCATCAAAATCAAAACTAACTGGGATCATTCAACACATAAATACTTTGTATTGGAAAATTTAAGACTATGTTCGGCTTGATAGAGTAGATCAGAGGAGAAGAATGGAACTTAATGGAATGTAGTGGAACCCATTATTTGAGTATTTTTGATAATTTGATGGAATAGAACATAACTAATTGGTTCATTCATCACATATCACCAATCTAAACGTATACAGAAACAAGACATAAAACAAAAGGACTGTAGTAGAACCTGTTGTGTATTAATGTCAACACCAGACAGCCAACATCCAAATCCAGAATGTGAATGGTACCAACCAACAACCATCTATGGTCTGTCAATCAATAACAAACCTAAATAAATTCATGAATCTAACCAAACACAAAGAACACATAAAAAAAACTTCAAAAACAAAACAAAATTATGTCCAGTTTGTTTGAGCATATCAAGCATATTAGTCTAAAAGACATGATCAACAACTTCAACACTAACACCAGTTCCACTCCGTGGCAATGCAAACACATTGGATAGGTCATGATTTGATTAGGTTAAAAAGGTAAATTTTCAGTGAGATTTTTGAAGGTGAAGAAAAGAGGGATGGAGGAATAAGAACTATTGTTACTAGATCTCTTTAACATTTCTACTAAGGAAGAAACAAAAATTATTAAAAAGTTAAGATATTTGCGGTTGAAATCATTTTTAAAATAAAAAACAGTTATTAAAAAAATTATTTAAAACAAATTTTTAATTGAAACATTTTTTAACAGAAGTGGTACGACATGCATTACAGCAATAGCCACCAATACAGCTTTGTAACTTCCTCACTTTTTCACAAAGTTCATTTTATAACCAAATATTTCACTTTTTCAATCAATATTAGCAGTGTGCGACTAGCAGTATAACACATTGGATTTTTTAAAGTTAACTGAATAGAGCAAAATATATTTAACAAATTTAGACACATAACTTTTAACATAAGTAATAGTTGATTTAGAGACAAAAGTATTTTGTTTTTAAATTTACTTGATTTAGTGTCTAAAGTAGAACTCATTATAAGTAAATTCATAAGTTAAATTATTTATTATATTTTCTTTATGGTTTATTATGGAACAAAAGTGGATTTTTTCCTCTTTTAGAGAGTCATCAAATAAATCTATTTAGTTGTCATTCCATATAATATAGGCTCTTTCTAATCCTTTTTAGGTCTTTTGCATCTTCTATATTTTATTTGATTATGCGGTCATTATGGTTTTATGTGATCTTTCTTTCTGCAATAGAAGCATGTTGGTATAAAGGTTGATTTTCTTTTACTATGCTTGTGTCCATTTAGAGGATGCATTTCGCACCTTGGAAATTATTTAGATTTTTGAAATATAATATACATGTGTTCATCACTTTCACTTTGACAATCTTCATTTTCTAATTTCAGATTTTTGACATCCATGACTTTTAGTTTAAGACGTTTCTTTTTCTCATCACCTTCTTCATTCTCAGTTAGTCTTTTTAATTCCATTTTATGTTCCTGCAATTTTCTAAACAAGGTATACACATTTATAGATGATAAATCTATAGATTCATAAATTGCATTGATTTAAAGTTTCCAACTGTGGTTTAGACATCTAAGAACTTTGTTAATTAAATCTTCATTTGAAATTTTTAACCAAAGTTGTTAAGTGATTAACAAGAAAAATAAACAATTTTTCCATATCTTGAATATTCTCCTTAGATTTTGTTTCGCACAGGAACCATAATTTATCGTTGAAGGATGGATGTGGATCGCAACTGTAACTCCTCGGATTTTTATCCAAGACATGACTCCAAATATTTTATTAATACGTGTTTAAACAAATTAAAAGGTTTTGAAATTAACTATACTTAATGATAATTCAAATTCATAAGCGGTAAATCACCGCAAGTCCAATTCATTTGAAGGAAAATAAACAAATAACTTAAAACATAATGCTATCAACTTATAAACTACTAAAATCTTTTTATTTTGAAAACCCTTCTTCCTCATGATCACGTGACAAGCACACATCAGTCAATCTTGACACTCCTTACTTGTACCTAAAATGTTGGTATAAGGGTCAGTTTCCATCAACCACAATCCGTGTAAAAAATAAACTAAACGATAGTTAAAAATCAGACAAATATAAATATACATTTCATGCCCAAGAGAAATAAATAAAAGAAAATTCACCAAAATTATTAATATCGTACTGTAGTCATCACGTCATACACAAAAAGTAATCAACTCAAGACTAACGACAACAACAACCACCAAATGTTATATGCAAGAATGTGCATGCTCTTAAACTACATAATCCGAATATAATCAGCCTGCTACTAAGGCACCACACAGAATTCATCTCATATCAATGAGGAAAATAACTCGCCAATAAGGCACCACAAAGAAATGCATATGCCATGACATGCATGATGAAAATACCATAGAATTACCCGCCACCAAGACAATCACAAAATGCACATGACATTAAAATCAAATCCCGCCACTGAGGCAATCACCAACCAAAAGTAAAACTTATTCCTGCTCACTTAAATTTAAAACTACAATTTATTTAATTAATTTAATATTTTCATCTTATATACCACATTCATATAAATGAATTTTCATTTTACTATGACATATTGTTCATTTGGTGGAGTCCCCATTTTTGTTCCGGTCCAATTCACACATACATTTATATTACCAATACATATACCTTAACATATTGTATCGAAGCTCAAGTGCACAATCAAGATGATATATTAGTTAATTTGATGACGTTATGTATCAAAAGCAAACAAAGAATTCCATTGAAATCCTACTTAATATGGTACCACACTGTACCAACATCAATATAGACTCAAAATTTGATGACAAGGGGAGCTAGAGTTTTGGAAGGACTAATTTAATATGTTGTGAATTAGGATGCCGAAATAATAAAGTATATTTGATTTCTTTAACATCAAGAAATTCACAAGGGTAGAAAAAAGGAAAAACTTGAACAAACACACGAAACCCTATTAGGGTTCACAAAGGAAGAGAAAAGAGGAAGAAGAATAGAGAATTTGTTAAATCTGTTTTACTATTCACTTTCTCAATAGGATTCAAAGATTACAAGTGAATACCAACAATTAACCTCTCTCAAGCTAATAAGGATTTTCCACACCTTATGAAGAGAGACTAGTATGCTATTTATAATAAACCTAACATACTAGACTAATGGGCTTTTTAATAATTACCCATTACAAGCTAACTTAGGGTACAAGCTAAGTTAAACAATTGGATCCATAGCACAAAGCCCAATTCGAACGCCTACATACTAGAACACAATTCGACTACAGCATGTAGGTCTTCGACAACATCATGTGAGCGGACTTCAACGACATGCTAAAACTAGAGTTCGATCCAATATCTCACAAATCTCCACCTTGGAACAAACTCTATAACATCAAGGAACAAACTAGCTTTCTTCATGCAGCTTTATTAACTGCATACAGTGGAAAAACTTACAACTAGGCAATGTCTTGGTGATCATATCAGCAGCATTATGATCTGTCGAAACCTTCAGCAATTGGACTTCTCCATGCTCAATTACCCCTCTGATGAAATGAAGCCTCACATCAATGTGTTTGGTTTGCTCATGATAGGTTGAATTCTTCGACAGGTGTATTTCACTTGGACTATCACATTTAACTGTGATAACTGGACCTTGAAGTTTCAGCTCCTTTGCAAAACCCTTAAGCCACAATGATTCCTTCACAGCTTCAGTTAGGGCAATATATTCCGCTTCAGTGGTTGATAAGGCAACAACCTTCTAAAATGTTGCTTTCCAACTGATTGTTGTCCCAAACATAGTAAACACATATCCAGAAATAGATTTTCTGGAATCCATACAACCTGCATAATCAGAGTCGACATATCCTTTGATTGCTGCTTTACTATCTTCACCCAAGGCTCCACCATAAATTAGGACTCTATTCAGAGACCCATTTATGTACCTTAAAATCCACTCCAATGCTTGCCAGTAAGCCTTTCCAGGATTTGCCGTGTACCTGCTTACAAGACTTACTGCATATATCATGTCAGGTCTAGTACAGACCATATCATACATCAAAGAACCCGCTATATTAGCATATGGAATATTATTCATATAAGCTCTTTTGACATCAGTACTGAGACAGTGATCTATACTTAGCTTGAATTGAGGGTTTGTCAGAGTCACAACAGGCTTTGAATTCGACATACCATACTTTTCAAGAATCTTCCGTAGGTATGCCTATTGAGATAAGCATAATTTCGACTATTTTCTATCTCTTCGAATGTCAATCCCAAGAATCCTTGACGCAGCTCCCAGATCCTTCATGTCGAACTCCTTATTTAGTTTATCCTTCACCCTCATTACATCTTCGACATTATTGCTTGCTATTAGAATATCATCCACATAGAGCAACAAAATAACAAATGAATTACCAGTTCGATATCTGAAGTAAACACAGTGGTCGAACTGACTTCTAATAAAACTTATGCATGCCATGAACTTGTCGAATATCCTATTCCACTGCCGAGGAGATTGTTTCAGTCTATATAAAGATCTCTTCAGCTTGCACACATAATCTTCCTTCCCCTTTTCGACATACCCTTCAGGTTGCCTCATCAGGATTGTTTCATCTAGATCATCATACAAGAACGCAGTCTTCACATCCATCTGTTCTAATTCAAGATCAAACTGTGCCACCATGGCAAGCAACATTCAAATGGACATGTGCTTCACAACAGGAGAGAACACGTCATTGAAGTCGACACCTTCTTTCTGAGTGAACCCCCTAGCGACAAATCTTGCCTTGTATCTCTTCGATGCCACTCCTTTGATTCCTTCCTTAATTTTGAAAATCCATTTACAGTTGACTAACTTGGCTCCAACAAGCTTCTTGATTAGTTCCGATGTGTTGTTATCATGAAATGATTTCATCTCATCATCCATGGCCTTCAGCCATTTAGTCTTCTTTCGACTCCTCATAACTTACTTATAGTCTCTAGGTTCTTCGTCGAGAACCTCACTTGCAGAGATTAAGGCATAAGCTATAAGATCTGCATACCTAAGTCTTTGAGGTGGCTTGATGACTCTCCTCGACCTGTCTCTTGCTAGCAGGTAGTCATTATCAGTCTCCTCATCTTCGACAGCATCTTCTGCTTCTTCTTTGACTTCATCTGGGATACACAATTTAGCATCAACATGCTCCACCTCAACAGAAATTTCTCCCTATTTCATCTCTTCGTCAGCATCATCAGTTGTTTTGAAAGCCATCCTGGCTTCATTGAAAACTACATCTCGACTGGTGATGCACCTCTTGTGACCTGGCTCTAGGCACTATAACCTATAAGCTTTGAATCCTTCAGGGTATCCCATGAACATGCATTTCAGAGCTCTAGGTTCGACCTTATCTTTCCTAATATGAGCATAGGCCATGCATCCAAACACTCTCAGTCTGTCCAGACTAGGTGGATGTCCCGACCAAACTTCTTCAGGTGTCTTCATATCTAACGCAGTCGAAGGATATTTGTTTATCAGATATGTTGTTGTCGAAACAGCCTCAACCCAAAACACCTTCTTTAATCCAACACTAGTCAACATGCATCTAACTCTTTCCAAAATAGTTTGATTAAACCTCTCTGCCAAACCATTTTGTTGTAGAGTACCTGCAGTAGTTTTGTGCCTTTGAAATGCCTCATTGCAAAATTCAAGGCCATTGTCGGCTCTTAACCTTTTGACCTTTCTGCCAATCTGATTTTCGACCAGAGTCTTCCAACCTTTGAAATTCTCAAAAGTTTCATCCTTAGTCTTCTGGATGAATACCCATAACTTTCTGGAATAATCATCAACTATGGATAGAAAATAACTTGCTCCTGAATGTGATGGACACCTTGCAAACCCCCAAAGATCAACATGGATGTAATCAAGGGATCCATGAGTTCTTTGTTTGCCTTTGTTAAACTTCACTCTACAAGATTTTCCAAGTACACAGGGTTCACAAAATTTCAGCTTTTCGACTTTGTCTCCTCCAAGCAGATTTTGTTTCCCCAATTCGACTAGACCCCTTTCACTGACATGGCCCAATCTCATGTGCCAAATTTCTATTTTCGACAAAGGTTTCGTGGATACAACATTTGTCGAACCACTTACAACTTCAGCCTCAAGGGTATACAAGTCTTGTTTCTTCACGTCTCTCAAGACTTCCTTTGACCCCTTCATGACTCTTAGGATACTTTTATCTCCTTGAAAAACATATCCCTTTTTGTCGAATTCACCAAGAGAAACCAAATTTCTCTTCAAATCTGGTACATACCTGACTTCAGCATGGAGCTTGAATCTCACAGATCCAATACCTATAATTTTGCAAGCTTTGTTGTTTCCCAGCAAGAGTGATCCACCATCTTGATCACATAGCTCCTCGAACAATTCTCTGTTTAGAGTCATGCGCCAAGTGCAACCTGAATACATAATCCACTCTTATCTTGAGTCGGTGCTTGAAACCACAAGGACATCAGATGAGTCGAAGTCATCTTGAACAATGGATGCGTTGCCATTATCCTTACCTCCATGATCTTTCAGGCGTTCAGGGCACACCTTTCTTGTGTGACCATCCTTCTTACAATGATAACATCGAATACCAGATGCTTCGCCACTATAAGACTTCATGTGACTTTTACCTTTCTTCTTGTCGAACTTGCCATCTTTTTGCAAGAATTTTCCCTTAACGGCCAAACTTTCACCAACCGTCGAAGGTTTATGGTCCTTTCGTTCGTTCAGGTCCTTAGAATACAAGGTTGATTGAACTTCTTCAAAGGTCAGGGACTCGCTTCCATACAAGAGAGTTTCTTTGAAGTGAGCATGTGTTCTGGGCAAAGCACACAACAACAACAGTGTTTGATCTTCGTCATCGATCTTCACATCAATATTTTTAAGATCAAGAATCAGCTTGTTGAACATATCCAACTGCTCAGCCAAAACTTTGTCTTCACTCCTCTTGAATGAATACAAAGGTTGCTTCAGGTAGAGTCGATTCACCAGAGATTTGGTCATGTACAAACTTTCAAGTTTCAACCATAACCCCGATGCCGTAGTCTCCTTTGATACCTGTCGAAGAACCTTATCACCAAGGCTCAACAATATTGCGCTGTGGGTTTTCTCTATCATGGCCGTCTTTTCTTTTTCCATTAACGATGCATCCATGGATATCTATCCCTTCAACACTTCCAAATAACCCTGCTGAACCAGTAGGGCTTTCATCTTCAAACGCCACAGACCGAAATCGTTCACTCTGGTGAACTTTTCAATCTCATACTTTGTTGAAGGCATCTTCTCCACTCTCACCGCACCAATTTGTTGTGAATTAGGATGCCGGAATAACAAAGTATATTTGGTTTCTTGAACACCAAGAAATCCACAAGGGTAGAAAAGAAGGAAAAACTTGAACAAACACACAAAACCCTATTAGGGTTCACAAAGGAAGAGAAAAGAGGAAGAAGAATAGAGAATTGGTTAAATCTGTTTTACTATTCACTTTCTCAATAGGGTTCAAAGATTACAAGTGAATGCCAATAATTAACCTCTCTCAAGCTAATATGGATTTTCTACACCTTATGAAGAGAGACTAGTATGTTATTTATAATAAATAATTGGATCCATAACACAAGGCCTAATTTGATCTCCTACATACTAGAGCACAATTCGACTACAGCATGTAGGTCTTCGACAACAGCATGTGAGCGTGTGAGGGCAAGGTGTCTTTCACTTGATCTTTATTTTAATGATTTCAAAACATGTACTAGCGCTTAGTTTGTAATTTGGACGGTATCATCTCATCATTGTCGGCATTCTTATTTCCCAAACATATAGGAAGAGTCTTGCATATCCATTACGTGTGTGTGTGATCATGGTATTAGTATTAGGTATGCATAAACAGTGCCTAAGTTGATGAAAACGTGTGGAAAAATCAATTTTTAGAAGTTTTTGAAGCTTGAGTCGACCTAACCTAAGTTATGGTCGACTCATGAAATTTTGACAATTGTTGATTTTTGCTCAGGTTAGCGCACGCTGACCCTACGGTCGACGCATGCTATGGTCATTTCTCATTCTGCATTTTCTTCAGCCATGCGTCGATGCATGACCCCTGTAGCGGTCGACGCATGGTATGCCAACATGCGCAGATGTGCCCACGGGTCAGCGCAGGCTGACCCTCATTAATGTTTGGTCGACCGTTCGCTGCATGCGCATTATTTTTTTGGTTTTCTTAAGTTTCAAAATGATGTTATGATTTGTAGTTGGTCCTAACATCATATAAATACTTGGTTCCTCATTTTTTACAAAACAACAAGAAAGTGAAAGATATACATTGAAACTTTTCTCTCATCACCTTCATCTTCATTCTTGTATCTTTTCAACAAATACACATAACCATTTTTGTTGATTCTTTGCATCATGAGGTGATAACGTCTGAACATAGAATTGTTGCTTGTTTGGGGTGAGTGTTTCAGCGGGTTTTTTCTTGAATAAAACCTTTAGGGTTTTGTCCTCCAAGATCAATTGGATTTGGGGGTTTTTGGATCAGATCTTGTGTGCATTTAATTCAGCTGAGCGAAGGTGATCAAAGAATAGTAGGTTTTGTCGATCTAGTAGCGTTAACCATATGATTGTACAATAAGGTTTGGGGATCGAACTTTGTAAGGATCGGAATCAGCCGAGTGAAGGTGATTGAAGACCGGTGTGTTCTTGCAATCTAGTAACGGTAAACTGAGGTTCATCCAACAAGTTCGAGGCACTTGATTCGACTAGAATCAAGGGAAGAGAAGACAGAGTATCTGCATCAACGAAGTTTCTTGAGTGTGTAATAGCTAAGTTTTCTCTTGTAAAAACAATTTGCAAACAAGATTATATATATCTCAATTCTAGATTTAGAATTGGGGGCAGACGTACCCGAAGCGAGGACGAAAGGGGAACTTCCTAATCAAATCTGGTTTCGTTTCTCTTTCCCTATCTCATTTAATTTTCGAACTGTTTACGCTTGTGATCGTTCAATTGATCGACAAAAATTTTGGTATAATTTAGTGCAGAAAAACTAATTTGAAAACCATTGCACAATCATTTTGGAGTGTGCTTAGTGAAAATTCTGCATCAACTATCATAGAAGGTTTAGCTTGGAGTTTTATACACTCCAAGTGCTCGATAAATTGAACGTTTGCAAGGTGTTTGATATATTGTCAAGTTTGGTTTAATTTTTTTACTGTTCATTGGAGATTGCACCGTATTAAGTGATGTTGGTAAATTGATTAATAGTTAAGTTGCGATTCAATTTTTTTCATCGAGCCTTTCGTTCCATTTGGCTTACGTATATCTGATTCTTCTAGTAACTCGGTTCGTGTAGACGAATTATCCTCGGCCACTTCCGCAAAATATTTTTAAAAACAAATTTTAGCGCCGACTCGCATTTAAAAAGAAGTGATCTATTCAACCCCCCTTCTAGATCAATTGTTATCGTCTAACAAGTAGTATCAGAGCCTGGTTTATCTAGTGCTTCAAGTATAACTTTTTAGAAAATGGCAAACGAACCGAAAGGGGCTTACAATAGAGCACATGTTTTTAACGGTGAGAATTATAGTTACTGGAAGGATTGTATGTGTGTACACATCAATTCTATTGATAGGAAGGTATGGAACGTTATACAAAATGGTCCAATGCAAATTACCATGACCGATACGAATAACATGGCAGTACCTAAGCCTGAAGCACAATGGAATGAAGAAGACGAGAAAAAGTACAACTACGATTGAAAGGCTAGAAATATTCTGAGATCCTCATTAGGAGTTGATGAATATTATAGAGTTTCACATTGTACGAGTGCTAACGCTATGTAGGACGTGTTACAAGTAGCCCATAAGGGAACTAACGACGTCAAGCTAGCTATAATCAATACATTGACTCAAGAGTTCGACCTCTTTCACATGAAGCAAGGGGAAACCATTGCCGACATGCAAAAGAGGTTCACTCATTTAATAAATAGACTTAACTCACTTGGTAGACCAATTTCCAATGACGTAGCTACTAGTAAAATCTTGAGGTGTCTTACCAGGGATTGGAAACCGAAGGTGACCGTCATAAAAGAAGCCAACGACCTAATGACGTTAGACATCACAACCTTATTTGGGAAGTTCGAGGAACATGAGCAAATGCTCATTAGCTTAGACCAATTTGAGAAAAGAGAGAAGAAGGAAAAGAACAAGACCAAAGAAGCGGAAAAGAAGTCGATAACTCTAAAGACTTCTAGTTTAAAGTCCTCTGCATATGAGCTAAGCGAGAGTGAATCTAGTGATGACGAGCAAGAGGATTCGAATGAAGATAAGGGATTATTTGTGAAGCGATACAATCGCTATATCAAGAAAAATGGTATTCAACATTCGGAGAAAAACCTCGTCAACTTTCAAAAACAATCAAGGTCTTCCAAGAGTGAAGACAAAAAGAGTGGAAAAACTAAGGGGTCTTGCTATAACTGTGGAAAAATCGGCCACTATAAGCTGAATTGTCCATTGTTGAAGAAGGACAAAGGTAAGGATAAAAGTTGTCAAGGGAAGAAACAATCTAAACCTAGAAGAGCCTATATCACTTGGGAAAGCGATAATGAATCGTCTAGTGATGAAAGTTCAAGTGACGAAGGAGAATCTGTCAACCTTTGCCTTTCCGCTCACCAAAGGAAAAAGAACAAAAAGGTAAGACATTCTAAGTACGATAACTCTAATTCATTGTCTTATTCTGAACTACAACATGTGTTTGATACTCTACACCATGAGGCCAAGGAAGCCTTTAAACAGTTAGCTTCAAATAAACAAATATTTTCTCATTTGGAGCAAAAGATCTCCGATTCCGAAAAGAAATCAGAGGCTCTCAAAAAGTCCATGGTGGAAGTAACAAAGGTAGATGTTGTGGAAGAAAAAAGTAAGTGGTTAAATTTTGGTTGCGATACTTGTCATATTTGGTAAAAAGAGGTTAGAACTCTTAAGGTCAAACTTGACAAGGCTCTAGAACCAAAAATGACTTTTGCTATTGATAGATCACACTTTAAGAAAAATATGATTAATCCATATCAAAAATATACTTATGTGATTATAGATCAACCTAGCAAAAGTGATTCACATGTTAACCTTACTTGCTTGTATTGTTGTAAAAGGGGTCTTACCATTGCTAAGTGTCGCTTTAGGAGGTTTTTAGTTCCTAAAGCCGTTTGTCAATGGTTGCCGAAATGCAATCCTGTTTTCACTCACAACCAAGGACTCAATAAGAATTGGGTACCTATTTCCCTTGAGTGACTATGTAGGTACAACGTCTTGAGACCACGGAAAGAAGATGGGTTCTTGACAGTGGCTGCTCAAGACATGTGACGGGAGACATATCTCTTTTCATCGACTTTGTGGCGAAGAAAAAGGGATTTGTTACCTGCGGAGACAACAACAAGAGACAAATACTCGACAAAGGTAGTGTAGGTAACCCCTCATCTACTACTATCTCAAATGTGCTTCTTATTGAAGGTCTTAAACATAACCTTTTAAGCATTAGTCAATTATGTGACAAGGACTATAAAGTATCTTTTTCAAAGGATTGTTGTATAATTAAAAATAGTGATAAAAAGGATGTGTTGAAAGGCTTGAGGGTCAATAACGTCTATATGCTGGACTTGAATGAGGTATCGTTGAGTAGTGACAAGTGTCTAGTCACCATGAGTGAAGATTCATGGTTATGGCATAGACGGTTGGCGCTTGTTAATTTTGATTTTCTTAATAAAATAGCTTCTAAAGACCTAGTAATCGACTTACCTAAAATCAAATTCACAAAGGTTCACTTATGTGATGCGTGTCAAATGGGGAAGCAAACAAGGATCTCATTTAAATCTAGAAACATTGTTTCAACTACGAGACCCCTTGAGCTCCTCCATGTGGACCTTTTTGGACCATCTAGGATTAAGAGCCTAGGTGGTAACTATTAAGGTTTTGTGATTGTCGATGACTTTTCTAGGTTTTACTGGACTATTTTCTTAGCAAGAAAGAGCGATACTTTTCCGGCTTTTGAAAATTTTGCCAAGTTATCCCAAAACAAACTGAACATAAACATTATATCAATTAGAAGTGATCACGGGGGTGAGTTCAAAAATCATATTTTTGAAGCATTTTGTGAAAGCCGTGGGATTGATCATAATTTTTCCGCATCACGTACCCCTCAACGAAATGGGGTTGTGAAACGTAAAAACAGAATTTTGGAAGAATTAGGAAGGACTATGATCAATGAGAGTGACCTTCCAAAATAATTTTGGGCCGATGCCATTAGTCCGTCTTGTTACGTTTTGAATAGGGTGCTCATCCGTCCTATTCTAAATAAGACACCGTATGAGCTCTTAAAAGGGACAAAGCCCAATGTATCTCACCTTCACGTTTTTGGTTGTAAGTGTTTCGTGTTGAATAATGGTAAAGAGACACTTGGTAAGTTTGATGCTAAGGCCGACGAAGATATTTTTCTTGGATACTCTTAGTCTAGTAAGGCATATAGGATTTACAATAAGAGGTTACTTACTTTTGAGGAGTCGGTACACGTTACTTTTGATGAGTCTTATCCGGAAAATGTCAGAAAAGGTAGTTCTTTTCATGGTGGAGGTGTATCTTAAGACATACTCAAGGACACTGATAAAGGGACTGATCAACCTGAAGCAGTGCATGTTGAGAAGGAAAAAGATCACCAATATGTGAAGAGTGAGGAGGATCATCTGTCTAACAAAGATGACCTTCCTCCAGCTTGGAAGTCTTCCAAAGACCATCCCATCCACAACATTCTCGGTGACATCTCAAAGGGAGTAACAACTCGTTCCAAGCTAAGTAACTTCTGTTATTACTCCGCTTTCGTTTCGCAAGTTAAGCCTAAAAACTCAAAAGAGGCCTTACTCGATGAACATTGGCTTTTGTCAATGCAAGAGGAGTTAAATCAATTTAAAAGAAATGAGTTTGGGACCTTGTCCCTCCTTCGCGAGGCCATTGAGTAATCGGCACCCGATGGATGTTTAGGAACAAGCTCGACGAAAATGGAGTTATAACTAGAAATAAAGTGCGCTTAGTTGCGCAAGGGTATAACTAAGAGGAAGGCATAGACTATGAGGAAACTTATGCGCCTGTTTCCCGACTCGGGGCTATACGTCTGTTGCTTGCCTACGCATGTGCGAAAAACTTCAAATTATTTCAAATGGATGTAAAAAAGTGCATTCCTTAACGGTTACATTAATGAAAGGGTTTATGTTGCCCAACCTCCTGGATTTGAGTCCCATGAGTATCCCAATCACGTTTACAAACTAAAACGTGCTTTTTACGGTCTCAAACAAGCCCCTAGGGCTTGGTATGAGCGTCTTAGCAAATTTCTACTTGATCAAGGGTATTCTAGAGGAAAGATTGACACAACTCTTTTCATTAAACATCAAGCAACTATTTCCTCGGATTGCAAATCAAGCAACTTGGTGAAGGGACATTCGTGAGCCAGACGAAGTATTGTCTTGAGTTACTCAAGCGCTTCGACATGGCTAGCTCAAAGGCTATTGACACTCCGATGCCTACATGCGTCAACTTGAGTCGAGATGAAAATGGTAAGGATGTAGATATCAAGAGATATAGAGGTATGCTTGGATCTCTCCTCTATTTTACCGCATCCCGATCAGATTTCATGTTTAGTGTCTGCATGTGTACTAGGTACCAATCCTGTCTTAAGGAGTCTCATTTAAAAGCTGTGAAGCACATACTTAGGTATCTATGTGGTACTCCAAAGTATGGGCTTTGGTATTCCAAGGGAAGCGATTGCTCTTTGGTTGGCTATTCTGATTCCGACTTTGCTGATTGCAAATCAGATAGGAAAAGTACTAGTGGTACTTGGCACTTTTTCTCAAATTCCTTAATGAGTTGGCATAGCAAAAAGCAAGTTTCCGTTGTTTTGTCAACAGCCGAGGCGGAATACGTTGCGGCTGGTAGTTGTTGTGCTCAAGTCTTATGGCTTAAGCAATAATTACTCGACTACAATGTTCAACTTGAACGTATTCCTATTTTGTGTGATAATACAAGTGCCATTAACCTAACCAAAAACCCATTATTACATTCTCGCACAAAACATATAGAAGTAAGGCATCATTTTCTTAGGGTGTACATTAGCAAAGTGGGCTAGTCTTCTAAACGACCAACTAGAAGTAATTGATCGAGTAGGTGTCACTGTAAGAAAGCCCAGAATTAAGCCTTGAATGTTGTGTAGAGTGACCAAAAGGGTGATGGCGATGCTTAAAAAGCAATCGACTTACAAAGGTGGAAAATTGCTCGATGTTTGATCGAGAATTTACTTCTTTTGTAAAGGGTTTAATGCATTAAAGCACAATTAAGGAAAAAACGATAAAATTATTACATTTTGTGGGAACAGGGTACATTTTGTCAAATGGGGATGAAGCGACTTGAGTTTTTGAATCACTCGATCTTAGCCCGATTTTATTTAACAAAGTTAAATTGGTTAAAGTTTATTCAATCACTTAATTAGATAAATCCAAATCAATTATCAAAATTATTCAATTAAATCAAATAATTAAGTTAATTAAAATTGATTAATAAAGTTAAATTATTGAAATTTGATTAATCGATTAATTAGGCTAATTAAAATTAATTATCAAAATTATTCGATTAAATCAAATAATTAAGTTAATTAACATTGATTAACAAAAATAAATAATTAAACAGGATTAAAAAATTATTTAATTATTTTAAAGATAGGTGAGTACAAAAGTGAGCACAAAAATAAATCAAATCGAGTTTGTCACAATGTGCTCCAAAGTCGGTTTGTGTGTAATGACAACATGAGAAATGTCATACACATGAATCATAACGCGGCGAAAATATTTAATATAACGGTATGAGATTACCGAATCCACGAATAAAAAAAATCCAATTTAGAGAAATGAATTAAAGTAGTACTACCTCCGGTCCTTTTTATAAAGAAATTTCACTTTTTTAGATTCATTAAATAATTAATGTATTTGGTCTATAATGCAGACCAGATACATTAATTAGTTAATGAATCTAAAAAAGTAAAGTGTTCCTTATAAAAAGGATCGGAGGGATTATCATATTTACAATATTTACAAATAATACTATGTATAAGAAGTGTGGTAATACGTAACGGTCTGAACAACACAAACCCAATGAATTGAGGCATGTAATCTTGCAGATAAAAGTTCACAATCTAGCGTAATAGGTAACTGTGCTAAACTATTTTACAATGATCTCATGAAGAAAGATATGTCAGAATCAAAGATGTAGCATACATGGAAGTGCATCAAAAATGTAGCATACCAAAACATTTGTTTCTTCAAAGAATTCTACATCAACAGAAAAAAAAGCCCATTCATTTTTAATACCTTAGTTTACACGCCCACAATTGCTCAGAATCACACCATTGATTATGAAAATTCTCTGATATTATTTAATCCCGCTTACCCATCATTTCTTATTTAATACTATTTCTCCGCTAGAAGACAAAATGGATCCACCCTTGCCAACTGGCCAGCCTGTAACAGTCCATATATTTCCTCTTTTTTCGTTTTATTTTACCTTTACAAGTGGGAAAGTGGCATTTTGTTCCCTTCAGTGCGTGAGTGAGAAATGATGGTGAGCTTGCATTATGGGAATGAACAAAAGAATATTCCTTTCCCTCATTATTTTCTTTTCTCCGCCAGCTGTCAAGAGAAAGAAAGGGTATCCAATACAACAAAACATCTTCTATTCTTTTTGTTTTGAATTTAAACTTAATAATAATAAAAAAACAATTATTAGAAAAAATACACTTAAGATCTAATTAACTCTAATAAAATTAAATTCTAATAAAATTAAATGATTATTTTGATTAAAAATAATAAAATAAAATAAAATAAAAGGATAAAAATCTAATAAAAATCAGGCGCGAAAGTGTCCGAAAATTAAAACAAGTGCATTAAAATGATCAGCGCGAAATAAACGACTAGGAAAAATACAGCGTTTGGTCAGATTTGAAATAATTCTGACCGGTAAAAAGGCTCAGACTGATAGAAACGTGACTGAAAAGTCGTCGAAAAATAAGACGAGCGCGTCAGGTTAAATTATGCTAATAATATATCAATATTACTGACGTCTACAAGCTTAAATTCAAAACTTTTCAACCACTGATTTTTTGTATATTTGAGAAGCAATTTAATCGGTATGTTTGTATATCTGAGAAATTTATTCTGGCTGACATTTTAAGATTTATTTATGCTGAAAAACAAGTTATGCTATGTTGGCGACGCAAATTGAAAATAAAATCAGACAAATGAAATATTGAAACAAGGTAGGACAAATTTGGGGTATGACATAATGCCACAACAAAGTCCATGAAGATGTTATCCCACTTCCACTGTGGAATATCCAGAGGCTGCATTAATCCGGATGGCTTTTGATGTTCTACCTTAGCTTTCTGACAAGTTAAGCACGAAGCAACATACTCAACCACTTGTTTCTTCATACTTGGCCACCAAAATATATGCTTCAAATCTTGATACATATTTGTCATACCAGGGTGAATACTTAGATTGCTCTTATGAGCTTCTTCTAGGATGGACTTTCGCAGCTCTGAATCATCCGGAATACAAACTCGCCCTCGACATCGTAAAACAACATCCGAGTCTAACTTAAATTCAGGTGCTTTTCCTATTTTAATCAATTTCTTCTTCTTTTGCACTACTTCATCAGCCTGCTGAAGAGCCTTGATCATTCCCATCAACTCATTTTGAACAGTAATTGTACCTCAATGTAAACCACTGGTTGAGGAATCTTCCCTCAAGTTCAAGTCACGGAATTTGTCTAATAGTTCTAGTCCTTTTACTTCCGTAGCTGAGAGATGAACTCACTTCCTACTCAAAGCATCTGCCACTACATTTTCCTTCCCTGGGTGATAATGTAAGGTGTAGTCATAGTCCTTAACAAACTCCATCCACCTTCTCTGTCTTGAATTTAACTCTTTTTTATCAAACAAGTACTTTAAACTCTTATGATCACTGAACACCTCAAAAATACAACCATATAGGTAATGCCTCCATATCTTTAGTGCAAAGACAATAGCAGCAAGCTCCAAATCGGGTGTGAGGTAGTTCTTCTCATGTACCTTCAGTTGTCTTGAAGTATATGCCACGACCTGCTTATGCTGCATTAGAACACAACCCAACCCTTGATATGACGCATCACAATAAACTTCATATGGTTCCCCTGGTTGTGGTAAAACAAGCATTGGAGAGGTAGTCAACTTTTCTTTCATCAGTTGGAAGCACTTTTCATATTCCTCAGTCCATGCAAATATTTGGTTCTTCCTGGTAAGTTGAGTCAATGGGAATACAATCTTCGAGAATCCTTCAATGAATCTTCGATAGTATCCAACTAATCCCACAAAGCTCCTTATCTCAGTGGTGGTTTTAGGTTGTTCCCAAGCTAACACAGCTTCTACTTTGGACGGGTCAACAACAATACCATTCTTCGAAATCACATGCCCTAGGAATTTCACTTCGTCTAGCCAAAATTCACACTTCCCTAAATTAGCATATAATTGTTTCTCCTTCAATACCTGCAATACTTGACATAAGTGCTCCTCATGATCCACATTATTCTTGGAGTATATAAGGACGTCATCAATAAATACTACCACAAATTTTTCCAAGAAGGGATGAAAGATGTGATTCATATAGTCCATGAAGATGGCTGGTGCATTAGTCACTCCAAAAGGCATAACTAGATACTCATAATGCCCATAGCGAGTTCTAAATGATGTCTTGGGAATGTCCTCTTCCTTCACTCGTATTTGATGGTACCCTGACTTCAAATTAATCTTCAAAAAAACTACTGCACCTATGAGTTGGTCCATGAGGTCGTCAATACGCGACAATGGATATCTATTCTTTATAGTGACCTTGTTCTGTTGCCGATAGTCAATGCAAAGTCTAGATTTCCCATCCTTCTTCTTCACAAGAAGGACTGGGGCTCCCCAAGGTGAGATGCTTGGTCGTATAAATCCTTTGGATATGAGGTCCTCTAACTGTTTCTTTAGCTCATCTAACTCCGGAGGAGACATTCTATAAGGAGATATAGATATAGGCTCTGTTCCGGGAGTGACATCAATAGAGAACTCAACATCGCGAACTGGTGGTAAACCTGGTACATCTGCTGGAAACACCTCTGAGAAATCTCTCACTACTGGAATGACACTAACATCGACTTTCGGGCTCATGCTAATAGAATTTAAAAACACATACTTTTGAACACCTCCATGCAAGGAGAATTTCAATCGATTAGCTTCGAGGAATCGGGTGATGCCTGAGTCTGGGAATATTACTGACTTGTGAGCACAATATAGCAGGATATAATTATTGGATAGCCAGTCCATTCCAAGAATAACTCCAAGATGCTTAAGAGTAATACAAATTAGATCTACCTTGAACTTTGTGTTCAAGACAATCAGCGGACATTGTAGGCAAGCCTCACTAAGAGTCACAGGTTCGGAGGACGGTATCGTGACCACCAAGTTAAAAGGTAAATGTGTCACAGGAAGTTGTAAGGAATTCACACACTCCTAAAATATAAAAGAATAAGTAGCTCCATAATCAAATAATATTAGAAGCACTTTGCCATAAATTTCACACTCACCCTTGATCAACTCTAAATGGTCTTTCTCTCCTTCTCCACCAATATGGTACACACTGTTATACCCCAATTTTTTACCACTAAGATTTCCCATCATTGTGCAAATCATCATCACAATATGGATGTACCTTTATGCCTTATCAAGTGCCTCAAGGGTTGTTGAGCATTCACTACAATCAAAATTAGGGTTTCAAGCCCTCTCTGAGCTCTTAGACAAAGGATCAATCAAGGAATGACATGATCCTTAACTTGTCTAACCTCTCAAACATCCTCAGTGGATCAAGAGGACTCCCACTTCAAGGACTAAGCACAAGGCTGCTCCCTTTCAAGTGGATCAAGCTTCAAGATCGACAGTGTCACCAGATTAGGGTTTTGGTCGACCAGGGCCTCCAGGTGGAAATTTTCCTCTGGGCACAAGCCAATGATCCAAAACATAACCTAATATACTCCATGGAACCTCATGGACCCAATCATCAAGTCAATCTTGCCTCAAGGGATGCATTCATCAAAAATCAGGAATTAGGGTTTCTTGACCTAATTCACCCCTAAGTTGACTTTTGGGACAAATCATGAACCAAGACCTCAAGACATGATTTGAGGGTCTCTAATATACCATATTGATCCATTTGCAACAATGTATTAATCCAAGAAGCTTGAGCAACAAGTCTCAACTTCATCAGTACCACAGTTAAGGTTTCGCGGGAAAAGTCATCTGTAACTTTGACTTTTGACCAGGACATGCTCCCAAACCCTAGGACATGATTCAATATACCCTATGACACCCATGGAACATGTCCATCAAGTTTGATTTAGGTCAATGACATGATTTCCTGAAGGATTGCACAGTTTGGAATTCATTTGCTAAAAAGTCAACTGTGCACAAAAGTCTACTTTGACTTTTTGAGATTTTTCACTAAAATGGTTTTTTAACCCTAAAATGATGTTAATGTATGGTTGGAATCATCATTCATCAAGAAAAATCAAAGAAAGTGGGGTAACTTGTAAAAGGGGTAACCATAAAACTTAGAAAATTTTCTAAGTCATGGAAAAAGTGACACTAATGCACCAACTTTGGAGGACCATAACTCCTAAACCATAAGGTCATTGTTCCCCATTCAAAGCTTGATTTGTAGATCACATTGCCCTCTACAAAAACTTCATACTGACCTATGTCCAACTTCCTCATGGATTTTGAGTTATGGAGTGATCAAAATCAAGAAAAGTCACTTTGTTCCAACACTAGGTGAAAATTTCACTAAGTCAGAATCTGCCTTTACTTTTTTCCAAATGTAGGGGGATTTTTCACTTGGATTCAAAAGAGATCAAAACCAAACATGTTCAAACAGTTGTTGTATCATGTAAGGGCTTTCCAAAATGGCCAAGAACATCATCAAATTCAACTTGGGCCATGAGATATAACATTGGCAAGTTGCCTTGTTGAAATCTGTCAAGGCAAGACATATTTTGCACTTTTGCTCGATTTGCCAAAATTGTGCAAATCCAAACACTCCTATCCACTTGGACACCTCTGAGGATTGAATCTAAAGGGGACAATCACTGAGCCAAGCCTCCAAAGTCCTTGGAACAAGAAATAACATGTTGAACCTAGAATTGCCTAAAATAGGGACAAGACTCCAATTTTGGATTGGAGCATTCAATGGAAGCACCAAGGTGGCATAGACTGAGCCATTCTCAACTGAATTCAGTCAAGACTTATCCAAGACCAAGGGAACCAACAGCCTGTGCCCTAACCTCTAGTCAATGGCTAGAGGAGACTTGGATTTTCATTTGCCAACATTGGCCAAACCTACTCAGCAGTTGCCATTCACAATTCCTTGCAAAACAAACTTGCTCTACTATAAATAGAGCTCAATTGTGATCAGTTTAAGTACACCAAAGGCCTACAACACTTGCCTTTCTCAAAATCTCTTTCTCTTGGCAAAAATGCCTTTCTTTGCAAGGTAGCTATCGGGTTTTGAGCTAGAGGGCAATTCCACTCAAACCAATCACACACACACCTCATATACATCACATATGAGCTGATCAAACACTTAAACAACAACTGGAACACTGATTTCTCATAATCACCAGTCAATTGCTCAAGGTTTTAACCAAAATGCAGTTGAGATGCCATGAAGTGATCCAACCAATTTCAATCAAGTCCAAGCATTCAAACACACTCCATAGGGTGTAGGGAAGCTGTTCAGATCATCACCACTCATCTGTAACACATCCAAATAAAAAATCACATTGCACTTGCTGTCACGGCCTAAAGGTAAGCATAAACTTGGTCATCTCTCAATCTATGCATATTTCCTCGCACAATAATTTTGCCAAATGTTCATAATCATGCATGGAATGTTTCCCCTCAATTGATTGCATTGTTTGAATCGTGTATCAAAAATCCCAGCCTTCATGCAAAATCTAGGATTCTTGAGGATTTTTCGTGATTTCTTGTTATATATTTAATTTAAATGAAATTAAATGCCATAGACATGATCGTGCGGTTGAAACGAGTTGATTGATATGTGGATTGCATGATATGATTAAGTATTCAGTGAGATTGGATAGAAAATGCAAATCTAGGTAAACTGAAAAACGCGCGTGTTCTTGCCCTTGTTCTTGGCGCCAGTTTCCAACATTTGAATATTTGAATTTTGTGATTTTATTTAATTGATTCAAAAATTAATTTCTCTCTGAGTTTTAATGATTTTGAGTTGATTCTTTTTTTAATAATTCACAAAAATGTTAAAATATTTTATTTTAACAAAAACTCCCAAAAATATTATTTATTTTATATAATTGATATTTTTGTAAAGAATTAATGTTTTATTTGTTTTTAACATATAAAATATTTTTTCCCTCTTGATTTAACAAAGATTAATGACTTCTAATTATTTTGTAGGTAAATACTTGATTTTTTAAGCATTAATCCAAAATCATAATTTGTTTTCCACATGTTAAACAATTTTTGATCATTTTAATTGAATTTTTATTCAATTAAAATACATTTTGGAAATAAATTAGGGTTTTTGATTAATTCAACCCTCACAAATCATTTTCAAAACACTTGGGCCTCTAATAGAGTGTAAGACCCAACCCTTTGTAAATACAACCTATCTTTTGGGCCTCACTTATTGTATAAGTCCCGTTGTATTTCAAAATTTTGGCACGATCATCGTCCTTTAAAAAATTGGGCCTCCCCTCGTGTTGTAAGCCCCATTTCTTTTCTAAAACCTTTTTGGGCCTCTAATAGAGTGTAAGACCCAACCCTTTGTAAAAACAACCTATCTTTTGGGCCTCACTTATTGTATAAGTCCCGTTGTATTTCAAAATTTCGGCGCGATCGTCGCCCGTTAAAAAATTGGGCCTCCCCTCGTGTTGTAAGCCCCATTTCTTTTCTAAAACCTTTTTGGGCCTCTTGAGAGAGTGTAAGACCTAAACCCCCCTTTTAACCAAAACTTTTTGGGCCTCACTTATTGTATAAGCCCCTGTGTTAAAAGAAAACCTTGGCGCGATCGCCATTTTAAACAAAAAATCATCTGGGCCTACCCTCGTGTTATAAGCCCCACTCTTTTTCTTTAAAACTTTTTGGGCCTCTTGAGAGAGTGTAAGACCCATCCTTTTGTACAGAAAACCTTTCTTGGGCCTCAGTCACTTGTATAAGTCCCCTTATACAAATTTAAACAGTGCAATCACTGGTAAAACCCTGGGCCTCTCCTTGAGCTGTAAGCCCCAAATCTTTCTTTTTCAAAGCACTTTCCCCTTTGATTTTGAATATACTGTTGTTTTCAATCTTTCTTTGTTGAACAACTAACCAAACAGCATGGAAGCTCTACAACCGGGTAAGTGTTTATACGCTTTCATTTACTGCTTTCCTATACATATAACTGTATTGTGGGGCTGTTTCGCTGTAAGTCTTCTTTCATAAACTCATATCAACTGTGTAATAATAGTATAGATATTTAGAGTTTCCCCAGCAACTACGTCTAGCACTAGGTAAAGCCGTTTCGTTTATTCGTAGGAATAGACAGCTAGATCCCCAATAGGATCACCAGATACAGTCTTCTCTTCGGCTGTCCTCATTAGGAATTGTCAAGAAACTCTACTCCCAGAGATGAATGTATTCTCCGTGAATGGCATCTTTGAGTTTCTTCCAAATTCTCGAACTTTCTTGACTTGATTTATTCTTTGTGAATAGCTTGCCTTGAATTTCTCGGGGTTTAGGAACCCACGGGCTTCTTAAAAGCATCGGCCTCCTCTTGGGCATAGTGCAAGGACCCACAGGCTTCCTAAAAACATCCCCGCCTCCTCTTGGGCTTAGTACAAGGACCCGTCGGCTTCTTAGAAGTATTCACAGCCTCCTCTTAGGCTTCGTATAATGATTCTTCCTCCGGGAATGATAGCCTCCTCTTGGGCTTCATACAAGGACCCCTCGGCTTCTTAAAAGTTTCCAGCCTCCTCTTGGGCTTCGTATAAATTGTCCCGACGACCTCCTAGAGGTATAGGAACAGAAATTAGTCATCTTCATAGAACAGTCCTTTCAAAGAGTCTACTACTGTTTCTCTTAAGCATAGTACAAAAGACGAAACCCTAGACTTGGACAGTCTAATTTCCTTGAGTCTCAAAGACATTCTCAAGTGCCCTTTCAGAATAGGAAGACACCCGTAGACTTGAACAGTCTCAATACCCTTTGGATTTCCCGTTTCCTTAAAGAACAGGGAACAATCCCGATCCTCAAATCAAATCCACGAGTACAGTGTTACTCATATAAGAACTGATTTTCTCTTAATCAGTATACTGGACCTGTCACTCAACTGAGATCGCAAACCCTTTAGCCTCCATCTCAGGCTTTGTACGAGATACAAAAAGGTTCTTATTGAGCCAAACAAAACTTTTAGCCTCTCTCTCAGGCTTTGTATGAGACACACAAAAGACTCCCTCGTTGGGTCAAACAAATCTTTAGCCTCCATCTCGGGCTTCGTACGAGATACAAAAAGGTTCTTATTGAGCCAAATAACGTTTAGCCTCCATCTCTGGCTTCGTACGAGATACAAAAACACTCTCTTGTTGAGTATAAAATATTCTCCTGTTGAGTCAACCCTTTTAGCCTCTCTCTCGGGCTTCGTACGAGAAACACATAAAAACTCCTCTCTTGTTGGGCCATTAGCCTCCTCTTAGGCTTTGTATAAGAAAAACCACTGGTTGATCCAATCAACCTTTTAGCATCAAAGTTGTGCCTCGTTCACAGTACACAAACATCAACAACTCTTTCATTTAATCGCTGTAAGCGGCAAGCCTCTGGATTATTTACATCCACGCCACTGTCCCTCTTTTAGCATGAGAAATTCCTAAGGAAAGATAGCATTGCTCTACACTGAGTTAAAGTCTTCTCCTTCAGGTTAAAATCCCCTATAAAGGAAATTATGGCATTGTCGGATTCACATATCCCGGTTAAAGTAATTCTCCTTTATAAACAGACAAACCCTTCTTTAGAGATGACAAATTCTCTCTAAAGTCGAGACTTTTCAGCTTCACATCTTGGGCTTTGAACAAGATACAAACAACCTTTCGCTTCACGTCTTGGGCTTTGAACAAGACACCAAAACACCCATTTCCTCCCATAGAATAGGAGGAACTACGATCGCTCTGATTTCCTTGTTTCGGTAAACGGGAATACGTAGGCATAAGATTGAAAGAAAAATCTTAGCGAGCACACTAAACAAAAATCCTAAATCCCATATCAATTGAAAGCATCAGTCCTAACATTCTAATCCTTGTTCCCCGCCAGAAATTTGTCATTTTGTCAAAATAACATGAGAGAGGCCCCACTACCACATTGCATCCGTAACCTAACAGACAACTGTTTAAACTCGTATGCAAGCAGGGTTAATTGGAGACATCTATTTCCCTTCCTTCATCAGCTTTAATAGGATAAAAAATGAATCGACCTGTAGTACCCCAAAGAGAGCGACAGTGCTTAAGAACCACGTCCAAAATCGCTCGCTACACATACGTCCCTGAGCCGTCGGACGTCCAACCTGTTTTTTGTTGCTGTTATTCCTGGGATTATTCTTGCTCCTCTCGGGGCAATTATTAGTAATATGGTATGGCTTTTGACAGATGTAGCAATATCTTTTCTTGATCGGGCAACCAAACGATTTATGTCCCTCATCTTGACAGCGAAAACACCGAATAGACTGACTCTGATTTTGATTCTTGTTTTGCACACTCTGAACTCCTCTGTTATTAACTCGAGGTTGATCTCTACCATTTCCTTGTGGTTGGGGATAAGACCCTTGTTGTCTGCCCTTGTTCGGTGAGTAGTTATTTCCCTGTCAAAATAAACGTAGTAATGCAAAATCGCAACTTTTGAATGAGTAATGAAGTAATGATTATTTACATACATTTACTTATATTCATTATTTTACCTGGTGTCTCGCATGACCCCCTGCAAAATCCCTTTTGGACGACTACGCTTAAGGTATTCCACCTTCTTACACTTCTCCAACAAAGCTTCATATTGTCGGATCTCATGCAGAGCAACAACCTCTCTGATTTAATAGCAAAGGCCACTCTCAAACCGTTCACACTTATAATCTTTATCAACTACATTGTTGAAGAAACGGAAGTACCGACTGACCCCACAAACCAATACGGGTCTTTTCAGCATGCTTTGACCTCACTCACACCCTTTTCGGGAATCTTCCCAGAAGGTCACCCATCCACAAATTACTCCAAGTCAAACACACTTAACTGTGGAGTTCTTATGAACGCGTTATCGAAAATAAGATGCATCTTGTTGGTATAGATAGTACCAATTAATCCTTATAAGCCTTCCATCAACCATGCATTCTCATATTTGCACAACCTCAGGACCTGTAACACCCTAAATTCCCCCGCATAATTTAATCGAATAATCAGAGTAAAATAATGCAACTCAGAAATAAAGGGAATTAATTTCAACAAAAACTTGCTCATAAGTAGACATGAAACATAAATTAAAGCATACTTTAATCCAAAAATACTCTTTATTACGCAGCGGAAATGAATCATTCGAATAATAAAGCATAACGGTTTCAATTTACCAAAAATTAGTTTTGTAAACTGTAAAGGCAACCAAAATTCTTTAACCAGAATAAAACATGCATAAAAGCGTTCCCGGCTCCCAATGTTACATATCAGAGCAGACGCCACTAAAGTGAAGCACCTCGTCTTCATCGACCACGACTTCCAAACTACTCCTGATTATCTGCAGGATGCCGTATAAAGCATCACCAAACACAGAAGGGGTGAGATTCTCAAATCAACAAAAGAAGAAGATGATATAAATATAAAAGCATAAATCACCAAGTCATTCACCCATATCACAACTACCAACAAGAATCACACACCTCAACACAACCACAGATCATCAATCAAAGCATAATGCAACACAACTAACAAGAGTAATACAATGAGATACCAACTAGACTCAATGCATGTGGTACCAATTTCGATCCCTGTTTCATGATCATAATTCCCGTCGGAACGTTTATCTAGTCGCTCATACCCCACATGGGCACACGACAATCGTGATTGGTCACACCCCACATGGGCACATAATCACCTCAACAACAACAACAACATCGATTCCATTAAAAGGAATACGGATAGACGCTCACACCCCACATGGGCATACATCATCCCTCAACTCATGCAACATGCTATGCACCTTCAACGACAACATGCAACAATGAAACAAATGCATAAACATAGCATATCATCAATACTCAACTCACTATTTCACAACAACACACATACACCTATTCGAACATGCATCTTCATAACAATCCTCCAAAATACATCATCTAAAGAAATCATCAACGAAGCAACAGGAAACCACACGAAACAACAAGAAAACAACGAAGAAATAACACAAATCGTGCAAGCAGCATTGTTGCGCCTCTTTGCACCGCCCGACGGCGCACAGGCGTAGCCCTCCCTCAATTCCAACAAAATCCAGTAGCGTTCCACGTTGTGCCTCCTGATCATTACCCGGCACCGCACCGCCCGGTGCTACAATTCCACCGCCTGGCGCTACGAGCGTGTAACAGATTTTCTGCAATCCAATTTTCTGCTACACCAGACCCAATTTCCTCCCCAAAACAGTCCTCATAGTGCACGAAAATCACATCCAATCTCAGTAATATTTAGCAACAATAACATGCATTATTTTATAGACAATATCATGAACAAATCTTAACATCCTAACTCATTAGAACCTATCCTTTTCTCATCAAACCCCATCAAAACCCCAAACTACCTATCAACAAACATTCAACATTCACATGAATTCAACCTAATGATTCCTACCCAAATACATACATCATCCGAGCCTTGAGAGATTAAAGAATTCCCACCCTTACCTTATATTGATGAGATTCCTTCTTCTCTAATGGATTCACTCATTCACCTTGCCCTTGCCTCTTTTCACCTTCTCTCCCTTTGCTCTCACTTTTACGTAGAATGAAAAATAACTTCCTTATTCTCTAACTCTTTACATAAACCCCCAACTATGATTTACCCTATTTGCCCTCACTCAACTTCGTACAATTACCATAATGCCCTTCTACTCACTACACATCTAATTATTTCTATTTATTTATCCCATTATATTATTATTATTATTAATATTTTTGGTCCAATCTTACTAAATAATAATAATAATAATAATTCTCATCACTCATATACTTCTACTAATGTCCATTTTACACTATGGTTAGCAAATATTAATTAATTAAAAATAGGTTAATTAATCTTACTCTCCGCACCACCGATTTCTATGCTTTTAGTCATACACCCCTACTACCCCCAAGACTTATCTCTTAAGGCCACTACCCCTTACTACGGGTACATGAAATATAACGAATACAACAAAACACACCATCAATCACAACAATTCACAATTATTCGCAAATAAAAATAAAAAGGAAAATGGGGTGTTACAACTCTCCCCCACTTAGAATATTTTCGTCCTCGAAAATTACCTGATGCAAACAAATTCGGATACGACTCTTGCATCTTGCTCCCTAATTCCCAAGTCATATTTCCACCGGCAGCGCCTCCCCACACTACCTTCACGAGAGCAATCTCTTTACCCCTTAGTTGCTTTACCTTGCGGTCTTCAATCCGTATTGGTAAGGCTTCAACCGTAAGGTTATCTCTTACCTCCACATTACCCATCAGAATCACATGCGACGGATCCGGAACATACTTCCGAAGCTGTGACACATGGAACATGTAACTCCCCCAATCTAAACCCCCAATTAATAAAAAGCAGTAAAAGGAAATTCAAAATTTCATCAGAGTATATTTAAATTATCATGGCATAGACCGGGAGGGTCACATCAAAATAGAACAATTCATACAACACCTGCTCATAAAGATATGCAACAGTGGGGTAGCAATCAACAGAGGAACTTAGTTCCTTACACCCACATTTCAGATTTTAGAATAAAAGCGGAAAATCTAAAACTGAATAACATACATATATATATCTCACAAAGTTTGTCATACATCTGGTTATACATGCACAAGCCAAAAGATATACATATACATAATATACAATTATCACAAACGGCCTCCCTAACTACCCGGTGTCACATATCAGAGCCGACCGACAAAAGAATGAAGACGCAAAGCTTCACAAAAATACCTCCAGCAACTCTAATCTGCAATGCCTCATAGAGCATTATAAAACAGCAGAAGGGTGAGAAAAACAACCATAATATAATTGCATATAATTATATATATAACACAAAAATACACACATATACGGTTCTCACCACAACTCACGCTATGATTCAAAACACAAGGCATTACAAGACACAATACATATTTCCAGCACCAACACATATCCATATATCAATTTATCCACAATCCACACATAAACAACCATAAATGATTTATGCAATGCAAGAGACCGACACAACGACTCTATGCATATGCACATGCGGTACCGACTTCCATTGTTTCTCATCACTAGTTCACTCAGGAACTCTGCTGGAACCATCGCTCGTTACATCACTGTAACTCCCCGTCGGGCCTACGATGTTCCCCACCGCTCACACCCCACACGGGCACACGGTGTTTATGGATCGCTCACACCCCACACGGGCACACGACCCGATCGCTCACACCCCACATGGGCACACGATCGTCTATAATCATCGCTCACACCCCACATGGGCACACAAAGTTATAGCGAATCCCCTCTGGAATCTAAACCGTCACTCAGGACGTTCCACAATGCATATCATGATGCTTGGCATACAAGGACCCATGACATTCAATATGCACACATAGACACATTCATTTCATCGATAAAATCACACTTTGCACTTATGCCCAAAACAATGCATTTAATTTCCATACGGACACAAATCATCACAACATCATCTAAACACATACATTTACATCATACAACAGCACCTTGCACAATATATATCAATTTCGTACAAGTATAACGACAAAAGTCGACAACCGAAACTATTTCAAAATCATCATAATAAGAAAGTACAGCTCAATAGCTACACAACGATACCAAGAATGCAAAAATCGGACAAACGGGTCAAAAGTTACGAACGAAAACGAAAAACGATATTTTGAAAAGTCACATTTTGCAAAAGTCCTATCCATACGCGTATCACCATGAGCCATACGCGTATGAGCAGAGACTCATTTTTTCCAAAGTTCACGTTGAAATGTCCGTACGCGTAATGCCCAAGCCCATACGCGTATTGACCTAAAAAGCTACGCGTATCATACTCAAATGGGTAGATGGCCGAGAAAACAAGCAACCCATACGCGTATTGGCCCTATGGCTCGCCCACCATACGCGTATTGCCAAGGTTCATACGCGTATAAACATGCCCCATACGCGTATGACCTGGAAATCTCAGAAAAATTCTTCTGCATAATTTTCCTACGGGTTCAACCCAAAATTCCCCCAAATCTCACCTACACACCAGAAAATTGCCAATACAATGTCCAATAACAAGTATTTATCATGTATCAACAAGAATGAACACTTAACACATAAATTTCTACACATTTAATCAATTTCTACTCAATTTTACCAAAAATGAGTTTACTAAAATATTTCCATTTCAATCCAACAAACATCACAAATATACATACATGATCATATACAAGTATACAATAATTGAATTTCGCACCCTTACCCGATTAAATCGATACTAGAAGTTGATTTTTCCAAGTTTTCCACTATTTCTCTTCTTCTTCTCTTTTCTCCTCTTTTTCTTTCTTTCCCCTTTCTTTCTTTCTATTTTTCTCTCTACTATTTTCTATTTTTCTTACTTAATAAAAAATATCCTAAAATGACCAAAATACCCCCACACCCAAATATCTCACAAACGATCCCAAAACCCGATAAAATATCGCAGCATTGAAAAATAACATATTTTCAGATAAAAGTCGAAAATAAAATAAAATAATAATATAATAATCAAACGACTCGATTAAATAAAACGCACACGAAAACTGGGTCGTTACAGAACACGTCATGCAAATTCGACAAATTGGGTGGCAATTCCACTCTGTAGGCAACAGGTTCAACTCTTGCAGAAATCTGATACGGACCAATAAACCGAGGAGTAAGCTTCCTCGACTTCAACGCACGGCCAACACCGGTCACTGGAGTGACTCTCAAAAACACATGATCTCCTTCTTGGAACTCAAGATCTTTCCTCCTCTTATCATGGTAACTCTTCTGCCTACTCTGCGAAGCTTTCATTTTTTCACCAATCAGCTTCACCTTTTCGGTAGTTTGCTGAACAATCTCAGGTTTAAGTACTACACTCTCACCAGATTCGTGCCAACACAAAGGCGTCCGACACCTCCGACCATACAATGCTTCAAAATGCGACATTCCAATACTGGAATGATAACTGTTATTATAAGTGAACTCGATCAACGGTAAATGGCTATCCCAAGCACCTCCTTGTTCAAGAACACAAGCCCTAAACAAATCCTCCAAAAATTGTATAGTCCTCTCCATCTGCCCATCCGTCTACGGATGATAGGCCGAACTCAATCTCAGCTTCGATCCCAAGGCTTCTTGCAAACTCTCCCAAAATCTGGAAGTGAACCTTGGATCTCGGTCCGACACAATACTCAATGGAACTCCATCCATCTTCACAATCACCTAAATTTAAATCTCTGCCAGCTTCTGCAAAGGAAAACTGATATTAATCAGGACGAAGTGTGCCGACTTCGTCAGTCTATCCGCTACTACCCAAATGGAATCATGTCCTCCCGGTGTATTAGGAAACCCGGTCACAAAATCCATAGAAATATTGTCCCACTTCCACTCTGGAATATCTAATGGTTGCATCATACCAGCAGTTTCTGATGTTCCACCTTCGACTTCTGACAAGTCAAACAAGCATACACAAACTGAGCCACATCACGTTTCAATCCAGGCCACCAAAATATCTTCTTTAAGTCTTGATACTTCTTCGTAGCTCCTGGATGGATACTCAAACTACTCCTATGACCCTCTTCTAAAATCATTCTTTTCAACTTAGGATTATCAGGGATGCAAATCCTATCACGGAATCTCAACACGCCTTATTCATCCACTCTGAACTCATTACCTTCTGCTTGGTCATTTCCAATCATCAAATCCACCAGTTTCACATCCAACTTCTGACTTTCTCTGATACTATTAAGGAATTCATTGTTGATCGTCAGCATACCCAGCATCACACTATGCGGTGTCTGTTCGCAAACCAAACTCATATCTCTGGACTGTTCAATCAATTCTAACACTTTAACCATCATAGCAGACACATGCAAGGACTTTCGACTCATAGCATCAGCCACGACATTAACTTTACCGAGGTGATAGTTCAAGCCAAAATCATAATCTTTTAAGAATTTTAACCATCTTCTTTGCCTCATATTCAGTTCCTTCTGGTCAACAGATACCTCAAGCTCTTATGGTCACTATACACTTCAAATCTGGAACCATAAAGATAGTGCCTCCAAATCTTCAATACGAACACCACTGCAGCTAACTCAAAATTACGGGTCAGATAATTCCTCTCATGTACTCTTAGATGTCGTGAAGCATAAGCCACAACCTTACCATCCTGTATTAACACACCTCCCAAACCCATCAAAGAAGCATCGCAATACACCACAAACGGTTCATTTGGTTCGGGTAGAATCAACACTAGAGCGGTAGTCAATCTCTTCTTCAGCTCAATGAAACTCTTCTCACAATGAACATCCCTTTCAAATTCCTTACCCTTGCACGTCAACAGAGTCAATGGAAGTGCCAACTTCGAAAATCCTTCAATAAATCTTCAGTAATAACCAGCCAAACCCAAGAAGCTTCTAATCTCGGTCACCGACTTCAGAGTCTCCCATTGTAGAACGGCGTCTACCTTGGACGGATCCACAACAATACCATTACCTGAAATAACATGACCAAGAAAACTTACCTCTCTCAACCAGAATTCACACTTAGACAACTTAGCATAGAGCTTCTTCTCTTTTAACACTTGCAGCACAATCCGCAAATGCTCAGCGTGTTCCTCTTCTGACTTAGAATAGATTAGAATATCCTCAATAAAGACAACCACAAATTGGTCCAAGTAAGCATGAAAGATACAATTCATATACTCCATGAATACGCCAGGTGCATTAGTAACTCCAAACGGCATCACCACATACTCATAATGTCCATATCGGGTTCTGAAAGTCGTCTTCTGAATGTCTTCGTCTCTTACCTGTATCTGATGATAGCCCGACCTCAAGTCAATCTTGCTAAACACACAGGCACCCACTAATTGATCCATCAAGTCTCTATTCTTGGAAGTGGATACTTGTTCTTAATCGTTACTTTATTCAGCTGTTTGTAATCGATACACAACTTCATACTACCATCCTTTTTCTTTACTAACAACACCGGAGCTCCCCAAGGCGATACACTCGGTCTCACAAATTTCTTTTCTAACAGCTCTTCCAGTTGCTTCTTTAGCTCTGATAATTCTGATGCCGACATCCTGTATGGTGCCATAGAAATAGGTCTGGTACCAGGGACAAGATCAATAGCAAACTCTACTTCCCTCTCTGGTGGTACCTCAGCAATGTCATCTGGAAACACTTCAGGAAATTCTCGCACCACTTGCAATTCTTTAATCACCGACTCATTTTCCACTGACAAGGATGCAACCAATGCAAGTACCTGGGCTTCTTCTTCCAAGAACTTTCTTAACTCTCTAGCAGAAAGAAAACCGTCTTCTTCCTCTTCCTCAAGAGCAAGAAATCGAACCGGCTTATTGAAACAATTAATATGAACATGATTGAACTCCAACCAGTTCATACCCAAAATCACATCGAGACCTCCCAACGGTAAACAAATCAGATCCACACCAAAGTCCTTATCAAAGATTGATAGTGGATAATTCAAACAGACTAAAGAAGTGGTCACCGATCCCTTTGCAGGAGTTTCGACAACCATCGCTCCTTTCAAAGGAGAAACAACAAGGCCTAGCCTCCTTACATAATCAGCAGCAATAAAAAAATGAGTAGCACCAGTATCGATAATAGCAATCAAAGGCGTATTATTAATATAACATGTACCTCTGATCAGTCTGTCGTCACTGAAAGTCTGAGTCCCTGTCAACGCGAACACTTTCCCCCAGTCGGAGCTTGCTTTGGTTTCTGACAACGAGTACTAATATGGCCCTGTTCTCCACAGTTGTAACAAGTCACCGCATTAAATTTGCAGTCCGCAATCAGATGTCCTGCCTATCCACACTTGAAGCATTTCTTCACATCACTCGTGCACTCACTGACACGATGACCCAACTCACCACACCTGTAACACTTAAGAGGAGTAGGGGCACCTCCCTCACTTGGCCTCTTGCCATCAGCATGCTTCTGTTTACCTTTCTCAGTTGGAGCTGCATAAGGCTTGCCACGGTTCATCGATTGCTTTCCTCTTCTCTCGGCCAGCCCCTTATAGTGAGCCGATCGAGCCTTGTTGTCTTCAAATATCCTGCAACAATCCACCAAGTCTGGAAACCTTCTGATCCGCTGATAACCAATTGCTTGTTTGATCTCAGGCCTCAATCCGCTCTCAAACTTGACACACTTTGAGAACTCAGCAGTTGCCGCACTGTAGTGAGGATAAAACTTAGTCAGATCTGAGAATTTGGCAGCATACTCCGTAACCGTCATGCTACCCTGCTTCAGTTCCAAAAACACAATCTCTTTCTCCCCTCGGACATCTTCAGGAAAATACTTCCTTAAGAACTCCCTACTGAACACAGCCCAAGTGATTGCCTCTCCTGTTGCTCCCAATAGTTGATGAGTGTTAACTCACCAATCATCAGCCTCCTCAGCCAGCATGTGAGTACCTAACCGCACCTTTTGTGCTTCAGGTCATCCCATAACCCGGAAGATTCTCTCGATTTCCTTAATCCAAGCCTGCGCTCCATCTGGATCATGTCTTTCCTTGAAGGTAGGCGTTCTGTTCTTCCGAAACTCGTCATTCTCGTTAGCATGTGGCGGGTTCTGCACCGCTTGAGCAACAGCCTGCAAAGCAGCAGCAATCACAACATCGTTCCTTCCAACCATTCTAAATCTGTTACACACCAACAACAGAACATAATGGTTAAGGATCCGATAACGACAATGACAACTTGTCACACGACAACGACTCGACAACTTGGCCAGACGGACCGGCCTGCTCTGATACCACTATGTAACACCCTAAATTCCCCCGCATAATTTAATCGAATAATCAGAGTAAAATAATGCAACTCAGAAATAAAGGGCATTACTTTCAACAAAAACTTGCTCATAAGTAGACATGAAACATAAATTAAAGCATACTTTAATCCAAAAATACTCTTTATTACGCAACGGAAATGAATCATTCGAATAATAAAGCATAACGGTTTCAATTTACCAAAAATTAGTTTTGTAAACTGTAAAGGCAACCAAAATTATTTAACCAAAATAAAACATGTATAAAAGCGTTCCCGACTCCCAATGTTACATATCAGAGCAGACACCACTAAAGTGAAGCACCTCGTCTTCACCGACCACGACTTCCAAACTACTCCTGATTATTTGCAGGATGCCGTATAAAGCATCACCAAACACAGAAGGGGTGAGATTCTCAAATCAACAAAAGAAGAAGATGATATAAATATAAAAGCATAAATCACCAAGTCATTCACCCATATCACAACTAACAACAAGAATCACACACCTCAACACAACCACAGATCATCAATCAAAGCATAATGCAACACAACTAACAAGAGTAATGTAATGAGACACCAACTAGACTCAATGCATGTGGTACCAATTTCGATCCCTGTTTCATGATCACAACTCTCGTCGGAACATCTATCTAGTCGCTCACACCCCACATGGGCACACGACAATCGTGATTGCTCACATCCCACATGGGCACACAATCACCTCAACAACAACAACAACAACAACATCGATTCCATTAAAAGGAATCCGGATAGACGCTCACACCCTACATGGGCACACGTCATCCCTTAACTCATGCAACATGCTATGCACCTTCAACGACAACATGCAATAACGAAACAAATGCATAAACATAGCATATCATCAATACTCAACTCACCATTTCACAACAACACACATACACCTATTCGAACATGCATCTTCATAACAATCCTCCAAAATACATCATCTAAAGAAATCATCACCAATATTTAGCAACAATAACATGCATTATTTTATAGACAACATCATGAACAAATCTTAACATCCTAACTCATTAGAACATATTCTTTTCTCATCAAACCCCCAAACTACCTATCAACAAACATTCAACATTCACATGAATTCAACCTAATGATTCCTACCCAAATACATACATCATCCAACCCTTGAGAGATTAAAGAATTCCCACCCATACCTTGTATTGATGAGCTTCCTTCTTCTCTAATGGATTCACTCCTTCACCTTGCCCTAGCCTCTTTTCACCTTTTCTCCCTTTGCTCTCACTTTTACGTAGAATGAAAAATAACTTCCTTATTCTCTAACTCTTTACATAAACCCCCAACTATGATTTACCCTATTTGCCCTCACTCAACTTCGTACAATTACCACAATGCCCTTCCACTCACTACACATCTAATTATTTCTATTTATTTATCCCATTATATTATTATTAATATTTTTGGTCCAATCTTACTAAATAATAATAATAATAATAATAATAATAATTCTCATCACTCATATACTTCTACTAATGTCCATTTTACACTATGGTTAGCAAATATTAATTAATTAAAAATAGGTTAATTAATCTTACTCTCCGCACCACCGATTTCTACGCTTTTAGTCGTACATCCCTATCCCCAAGACTTATCTCTTAAGGCCACTACCCCTTACTACGGGTACATGAAATATAACGAATACAACAAAACACACCATCAATCACAACAATTCACAATTATTTGCAAATAAAAATAAAAAGGAAAATGGGGCGTTACAGGACCCCTCTCATTCCGATGTGAATTCGGTTTTTTCCTAGAGCTGCTAGGAGTGTCTCATTGTCATGCCTCATGCATCGACAACCACTCCCTCGCCAAGCTGCTAGGAGTGTCTCATTGTCATGCCTCGTGCACCGACAACCACTCCCTCGCCCTCGGATGTTACATGCCCACCAGCTTCTGCTTGGTTCGTCCCCGAACCACATCGTATTGGGAGAGGTCTGATACCAATTGTAACGCCCCAAATTTTAATCCAAGACATGACTCCGAAATTTTTATTAATACTTGTTTAAACAAATTAAAAGGTTTTGAAATTAACTAAACTTAATGATAATTCAAATTCATAAGCGGTAAATCACTGCAAGTCCAATTCATTTGAAGGAAAATAAACAAATAACTTAAAACATAATGCTATTAACTTATAAACTACTGAAATCTTTTTGTTTTGAAAACCCTTCTTCCCCACGATCACGTGACAAGCACACATCAGTCAATCTTGACATTCCTCACTTGTACCTAAAATGTTGGTGTAAGGGTCAGTTTCCATCAACCACAATCCATGTTACAAATAAACTAAACGAGAGTTAAAAATCAGACAAATATAAATATACATTTCATGTCCAAGAGAAATAAATAAAGGAAAATTCACCAAAATTATTAATATCAGAATTTAGTCATCACGCCATACACAAAAAGTAATCAACTCAAGACTAACGACAACAACAACTACCAAATGTTATATGTAAGAATGTGCATGCTCTTAAACTACATGATCCGGATATAATCAGTCCGTCACTAAGACACCACACAGAATTCATCTCATATCAATAAGGAAAATAACTCGCCACTAAGGCACCACACAGAAATGCATATGTCATGACATGCATGATGAAAATACCATAGAATTACCCGCCACCAAGACAATCACAAAATGCACATGACATTAAAATCAAATCCCGCCACTTAGGCAATCACCAACCAAAAGTAATATTTATTCATACTCACTTAAACTTAAAACTACAATTTATTTAATTAATTTAATATTTTTCAGCTTATATACCACATTCATATAAAAGAATTTTCATTTTACGATGAGATATTGTTCATTTGGTGGTGTCCCCATTTTTGTTCCAGTCTAATTCACACATACATTTATATTGAGGGTTTCTTAATGCACCACCCAAGTTTCTTAGGTACCACATGAAATTATTTTTTTCCCCCTGATTGCGGATGTGCACATCCGGACGCACCAAATATTTTAAAAACGGAGAACTTTTCCGGATATGCATATCCGGAAACAATTCTGATGTGCACTTCCGGAAGGATTTCTTATTAATTCGCGCTAGACGTTCTTCCTCCCCCTCATTCTTCACTTTTCCATTTCCAAAATCTCTCAAACTCTCTCAAACTCTCAAATTTTCAATCACCACAAATCTCGATTTTTCCACTCGAGTTTGGCACAGAGCAACTTATACAACGATCAACACACTCCAAATCCTCCGTATCTCTTTTTAATCTGTAAGTTTTCAAATTTTAGAGTTTCAGAGTAATTTTTGAGTAATCGATTTAGAGTAGACATTTAGGTGTAGAAATTGTTAGGTTGTATGAATAACATAGGTTAGAGACAATGTATGTCATTTTTACTGCTTCAAACGGACGATCAGGGCATTAAAATGCCCTTTTGCATGTTACAGTGGCCATGGCTGCCATTTTTAAACTTCAAAATACGTACCGGATGTGCAGATCCGGAAAGATTTTAACATTTAGTTTTTTGAGTGTTTCCGGATGTGCACATCCGGAAATACCCAACGTTAAAAATTCTGTGTCCTTTCGGATGTGCACATCCGGAAGACTATTTTTTTTATTTTGTTTGTTTGTTTGTTTTTGTTTAATTATTTTTAAACAAAATTTAATTTATTTATCATTCTTTGCAGATTAGATGGCTGGCAGAGACGATCGCACCATACATGGATGAACAGCTCAGCACGCATCTGTCCGACGTGAGCGGATGCAGTCTATAGCCGATGCTTTCGGCGCAGAGGGAGTTGGGGTAACCCCTACAGCTGAGGGACATCCTACACCACAGCCATCCACATCACAGGTTCAGGCCACTTCCACATCACAGGTTCAGACCACTCCCTCGTCAGCCGCCGATTCTACATCTCGGAGGCGTCGGGATTCTACTCCTAGTTCATCAGGGTCCCAGCCCGCACGCAGGCGTCGTCGGGAGACTCCAGCTCCATCAGCTGCTCCTCCTCGTTCCCCTGTTCCTGTTCCTGTTCTAGAGGGTGATTACCCAGCACATGAGGGTGTTGACGCTGATGACGATTTCGATGAGCTGGGCGGTTACCCCGGGGGACCGTCTGATATGTCCCTACTCGTGGGGTACTCTGAGCATACTGCCAGATATGTCTGGCTAGGACAGGTAACCTTTCTCAGTTTATTTATAGAATTGTATTCGTTGAAATATGTTCATTTGTAACACTGTTTTATTTGGAAATTTTCAGGAGAAAGATCCACAGAAGTTCTATAACCATGGGGGCAAGGTTAAGGACACGATTGAGATGCTGCCAGAGGCTGAGTGGTTCACGTCTGCACTTGCGGAGTCTGGTCTTGGAGGCCTGTCTAGGATTGGGTATTCTCAGATCCAGTACGGTATCCTGATCGCATTTGTTGAGAGATGGCACCCTGAGACATACTCATTCCATCTACCGTACGGCGAGATCACGATCACGCTGGACGACATCTCGTGCCTCTTACATCTACCGATCACGGGTACCCTTCTCCGTCACGGTAGGATAACGAAGGTGGACGGCATGAAGTTGCTGGTTACAGAGCTTGGGGCTAGCCCAGAGAAGGCACATGCGGAGGTGCACCAGTTGAGGGGCGCACACGTCTGGTTCTCGTTTCTGATGGATAGATTTGGTGAGGCACTTGAAGAGGCAGGACGGGCAGCAGGTGATCCAGCTGAGGTGGAGATCCACGGAACGCGTGCCCTTAGATGCTACTACTTGTTTTTCCTGGGCACGCAGGTGTTTGTGGACACCAGCGCCTATTATGTTGATATCGTCTACCTCAGGTACCTTTCGGATCAGACAGAGATCTATGGGTATAACTGGGGGGCGGCTGCGCTGGCATTCACCTATTCCAGGCTCTCTGATGGTTGCCGCTGGGTAGCCAAGACTGTGGCAGGAAGCTGTACGCTTTACGTGGTAACAATCTAATATTCTTAGTGATTTTTTCGTTTCTTTTCTTTCTGTATTCATTATAATGTTTGACACCCATGTTATGTTTTCCATTTCAGGCGTGGATTTTACAGCACTTTCCCTACATTACTGGTTGGGGGAGTGTCCAGGGGTACACTGAGGATATGCCACATACTGCCGCATTTGTCCTGCTCAGAGGGAACCAGGCGCCGGACCCCTTCAGAGTGTATCTAGATCAGATGGCTGCTGAGGACGTTTTGTATTGCCCATATGCCGCTCACCGTGTGACGCGCCCGTTCGATGAGGTTTGTTTGTTTTCAGGATGATTGGCATGCAGTTCGACCGTTACTGCCTGATACCTGCCGGAGCGCGTCTTGCGTCAGTTCGGTTACACGCAGACGATCCCCAGGATGCCTCATGAGTCTACTCCTCTAGGCTTGACCCGCAGGCAGATAGATGACCTATATACTGACTACCAGTCCCACTTGGTACCGGAGGAGGCTCGGGCGACCAGAGCAGAGACAGACTGGAGTGTTGCTGCCGGGTACATCGTGTGGTTCTACACCGTCTCACACCCATGCATGGTGCCCACTGCTGAGGGATCGCCACCCAGACCTGCTCATCAGGAGATATTAGAGGAGCGACAGTCTCAACTGGACCATACTCAGGATGTCCTACCACGCTGTCGTCAGATAGTAGAGATAGGGCAGCAGGCCATTGAGGCCGGTCACCTCCCTGAGGGCTCTGGTGCCAGACTTGCCGTGGATAGGATGATTGCGATTGCTGGGGGGCACTTCAGTACCGCAGACATCAATCCAGGTTGGGGGGTAGGGGCAGAGGAGTAGGGGAGCCAGGAGAGATCCTTCGCCATACGCAGTAGTTTTTTTTTTTATGTATCATATTTATATTACATGTATACACTGTATTTTGACATACGTTTATTATATATATATATATATATATATATATATATATATATATATATATATATATATATATATATATCATTTTATTTTATATATGGATGTTGTCAAATGTATATTAAGTTGCGACGATTTATTAACATATGCGATCAAGCAAAAAAACCGATTTTAAAAAAATTAAATAAAGTTCTGCAGTTTTCCGGATCTGCAGATCAGGAATGTTTTCGGATGTGCACTTCCGGAACGCATCAACGTTTATTTAAAAAATTGGTGCGTCCGAATGTGGACATCCGAAATCAGAGAATAAAACCGAAAATTCAGATAGTGCCTAAAAAACAAGGGTGGTGTGATAAGAAATCCTACTTATATTACCAATACATACATATATATATATATATATATATATATATATATATATATATTGTATCGAAGCTCAAGTGCACAATCAAGATGATATATTAGTTAATTTGATAACGTTATGTATCAAAAGCAAACAAAGAATTTCATTGAAAGCCTACTTAATATGATACCACACTGTACCGACAGCAATATAGACTCAAAATTTGATGACAAGGGGAACTAGAGTTTTGAAAGGACTAATTTAATAAAACTAAAAATCTCTTTTTCTTTTATCCTCTCGCACTGTCTAACTATAATACATAAATGTTAATTAAAGACTTAGTAATTTGCCTAGTGAAAATAGCATTATAGATTCTACGATTATAATAACCACTATCTGTTAAATAACTATGGTATGCAAAATCAATAACATTGCCAATTTAATCAAGTAAACAAATACTAAAGATTAAGTTGTTTAATTATTGCCATTTGTACCGAAGCATCCTTAATCAAAACCGTAAAATAATTATTCATCTTCAACAAACCCAAATTCAATCCTACCCCGAATAAAAATATCAACAATATTTGACGCTACTTATTTACTCGTCACGGCAAACATTAATCATATCTATTATTTATTTAAACCTACCACCACAATGCATTTGGGATAAAACCATAAACATGTATTATTTTAAACTTTAATTTCAATTTTTAGATCTCTAAGCAAAATATGTATATAATCTTTAATCAATTCTAACTAAAATCTGCATGGGAAAAACCCTTACTTCTGAGTGTTTTTCTTAGTGATGACCTGAAAGAATACTCTCTCAAAAGACACCGGAGTGAGATGAACACGTTTCTTTTTTATGATAGAGATTAAGAGTTTACAAGGTGAGTATTGAATCAAAAGTGGGGGAAATTATGGAATTAAAAAACCGATTTTGTTGACCAACTCACTACGGGTGTTCGCGGGCCGGTTTGGTTCGGTTTTGGAAGAATTCGATACCCAAACCCATCAAAAATATATGGATTGGTTTAGATTGGATTTACACAATTTTGTGATAAAGTTCAAACCGAACCAAATCAATAAACAACGGGTTGGTTTGGGTTGGATTGATCGGGTACATTAGAAACAAATGTGTAAAAATATTTAAAAAAAATATTAACTTATGTCAACTAATTTTTCAAAATAATATAAAATTCTTAATTTTATTGTTTCTCCATATTGGTTGTGCATATCACAAATAACGTTTCATTTTTTTCTTCTTGAAGTTGAATATTTCATTCTAGTTTCTGTGATAATGATGATATATATTATACTAATTAATTATGATTGGTTCGAGTAGACGGGTTCACGGGTAAAATTTTGAAAATCCGTTGTCCGGACCAATTAACATTGGATTCCATTGGTTTGGTTCGGTTTTTGCCCGAACTAAAAAAATGTCCGGACCAAATGAACACCCCTACAACTCACAATCCAATGGCCACTACTTTTCTTATTATTATTATTATTATTATTATTATTATTATTATTGTTATTGTTATTATTATTATTATTCACACCAAAAATTCCTTACATCCCTGTACATTATCTCTCTCTATTTTAACACTAATATTTTATTTGTATCTTTATTTCACTTTTATAACTAATAGTAATCAATCAATAATTTATAACTAATATTATTAATAGTTTTAATTTATCAAACAAAATACTTATACACGTAAAAAGAGGTGTTACAACAACCATAGACTCGAGCTTCTGGTACGGTGGATAAGGGGTTGACTTACGAGGTTAATATTCAAGTGCCTAAGTCATGAGAGAGTAATATGAATCAAATGAGATTTGAATTTGCATTACCTGAGATTATCTATTTACTTACTTAGGAGAGTGCATTTGTTTATTTCTTGAATTGGTGGGTCATTTTTCCTTCTAGGCCATTTATTGGACCATCTGGGTGGCCTAAATCAGTTGCCCTCAAGCTCGTGCCCACGCTATGAAGGGTGATAGTTTTATTGTTATTTCCTTCTTTTTTCGGTCATTTAAGTGAAAATTTGCGATGTGACAACATCTTCATGGGGAACTTAGGCCTTAACTGCACCATGTACGCTAGAGTTCTTAAGTGCCATTTTGAGGAAATATGAATCGTTGGTAGTGCTTACTTTCTTTCTTTCAGTAAGATATTGCACGATATTACTCGATTACACTTGAGCAACCTAGAGGGGAGAACCACACCTAACTCTAGGAGCCTAGGGCCATATCAATCCTGCAAAGCATGTGAGATTAGAATTTAATGTGTCTATTCTCAAGGTCATTCAATCCGACTATGTGAATCTTTTCCGCTTTTGTAAACAAAGGACCCGTCTTAAGGATCCCAACCTAAGGCAACACCAACCCGGTATTCTGGAAGGCTTTCCATTACTACATTATGGCAAACCTTGGGAGAAACTATTTCAAGTTGGCCAGATGTTCAATAATGAAAATGCTCGATCATCAATCCAAAGTCATAAGATGTTGATGGTACTAAGCACATGCGGTCTTCAGGCTTGTATTCGATCCACATCATGAATCTTCCTTCGTTGTTGTATGTCATCCAACAGTTCTCCACATACCACTCACACACAATATGTGAAGAATGTTCTAACCATAATTTACTCACATACTACTTTTCACTAAAGAAAAGACTTAGACATTCGAGTGTTAACTTTGTAAGTCAGTCTCCTCTCTACCACATCGAAAACTTACTTCACCGCATTAAAACATCATTACTCATATCTTGTTTTACCACTAACCAGTCTTAACTCCTTCTCCTTCATACACTTTGATCAAAATACTATCATGATTATTAGAGAGTGTAGAAAAAATTTTCTCCTTTTTTGTAGGGTTCATTGTATTCTTTGGAATCAAAACTGACATGACACCATCATCTGTCTCAACACCGAGACTAAAAGGCATAACATCCAACAGCAACAAGTCTTCAATTTTCTTATCTCCTTCTTCATTCAATATTGCTGCTTGAACTGCTGCACCATAAGCCACAGCTTCTTCAGGATTAATGCTTTTGCAAGGCTCTTTGATTTCGCCGTTGACACTAAACATTTCCTTCAATAGTTGTTGAATCTTTGGAATTCTAGTAGACCCTCCAACAAGAACAAAATCATGAACTTGGTTTTTATTAATCTTTGCCTCACTCAAACACTTCTCCACAATCTCCATGCACTTTCTGAACAAATCTTTGTTTATTTCCTCAAACAAAGCTCTAGTAACAGTGACATGTAGATCAATCCCTTCACATAGAGAATCAAGCTCAATGGTTGTCATTGAAGTTGAAGAAAGTAATCTTTTTGCTTTCTCACATGCTGACCTTAACCTCGCCAAAGCTCTGGAGTTTTCACTTATGTTCAAATCCTTCTTATACTTTCTATGAAAGAGTTGAACAAGACGGTTCACCAAATTGTTATCAAAATCAACACCACCCAAATGAGTATCTCCCAGTGTAGCCTTAACCTTGAACATTCCTTCATCATTGGTCACCAAGGAAACATCAAAAGTTCCACCACCAAGATCAAACACAAGCACATTCTTCTCATCTTCTCTCCATTTTATTTTGTCAAAACCATAAGCAATAGCAGCTGCAGTAGGCTCGTTGATGATCCGCATCACATTAAAACCGGCGATTTTCCCTGCATCTTTTGTAGCCTGTCTCTGAGAGTTGTTGAAGTGAGCAGGAACAGTGATGACAGCATCTTTCACTTCATGGCACAAATAAGCTTCAGCATCATCCTTCAACTTAGACAACACCATGGAAGATATCTCTTGAGGTGAAATACGTTTCTCTTCGCCTTTGTAAGTGAGCACAATCATTGGTTTGTCTTTGTTGTTTGGGACAACCTTAAAAGGCCAAAGCTTTATGTCTTGTTGGACTGACGGGTCGGAGAATCGACGACCAATCAAACGTTTGGCATTGAAAACAGTGTTGTGTGGATTAGTGGCTAATTGGTTTATGGCAGCATCGCCTATTAACCTTTCGGTTTCAGTAAAGGCAACATAAGACGGGGTGATGCGGTTTCCTTGGTCATTCGGAATGATCTCAACACGATTGTTTCGCCACACTGCTACGCAGCTGTAGGTTGTGCCAAGGTCGATGCCTATGGCTTTTGTTTTTGTTGCTGCCATGAGAATTGAGAGTTTTAGAGGAGAGAACAAAAGAAGAAGATAATGTTGTTTTGTGTAGTGAACTGAAAATGTGGATGTAATAAGTCAAAAAACAGTATTTATAGGCATAGAAAGTGAATGTATTATATTACTTTTAGAAGACTTTTAGAAGAAAAGTTGGAACATGGGAAGGTGTGTGGAAAATACACTGAAAATAATTGGGAAAGTGTTGAGGGATTTGGCAATTTCCAAGAACTTTAAGTAGGGTACTTGATCAAGTATTGGAATCCATCTAGACAAATTTGGCTTTAAAATATTCGAATTAGGTTCTGAGTCTCTTTCAGCTTTTTTGCTTAAGCTTAAGTTTGAATTTTCAAGCCATGATGCTTTTTAATTTGCTTTTTAATTAAGGTTTTTAACCGGTGGTTCACAAAAAAAAAAAAAAAAAAAATTCTCAAAAAAAGAAATTTCTAAAAAATTTAAATTTTTATTAAAATAAAATTATAATTGAATTGAAATATTTGGATTTTGAATAATAACTGGATTATAACTGGATCTAAAAATAAAATATGGTTGAATAACCAACCATTTATAATTGAACTGGTTAATAATCATTTAATTATATCTGAATATTTTAAATGGATTTGAATTTGCTTATGGATTTGGATCTCACAACCGAATATTTTGCACACCCCTAAGAATTATGATGTAGTCAATTTCAAATAGTGACATGGAGGACTCTAAAATTAAATAGTGTGCAACGGGATTATACATTGTGTCACTTTTATCCGTTAGTTTATAAATTATTTTTAAGACTTATATAGTTATATGACGGGATATAATTAGATGAAGTGTAAAAATTTTATGCTATTGATTTTGTATAAATTTAAAAATATTAAAGTGTAAGTTGAAATTGACACAAATGATTTTAGAGTTAGTCAAAAGTCAATCATTAGAGAAGAAATCAGACAAATATAAACAATCGAATATAAGACAACTGGATTTTTTTCAAGTCAATTAAAATTTATAAATGTTGCCAAGACTCTAGGCTTAACCAAAAGCATATTAGAATTAGATAATTGGACGTCATGATCATGTTCTTTGTATACATAAGCACTAACCGAAGATGATGAAGATTGTAGAACCACAAGTTCGAAAAGTTGCGCACACAAAGAAAGAACTAAAAAACACAGAGACACAAGGTGGATGCAGGACACCATATATTATGAAATAGAGGGGACAATCACATACAACCTACGTAGATAGCTGAATGAGACAATATTTGATGTAGGCCATAATGGTATGGCTAGTAGGATAACTTCCTCTATAAATATCACATTTTATAAATTATTTCATACATCCGATCAATCAAATATATTATTTTATGCACTATATGTTTTTTACTTTCCTTTATTTTTATGCATTTTTTAAGGTAGTAGTCTAATTTCACGCATTCCTACTTAACACTCTTTATAATGGTTTAGGAAGCCATTACTAAGGAATATAGTTTATCCCTCAATGTAACCGCTTGAAGAAAAAAGGGAATCATTATTGAGAGTTATCATCCAAATCTCAACAAATTTTTACATCTCAAGAACACACTTGTACCCTTGGTAGGGCACTACAGCCAATACCACTACTAATTTTCAATCATCAGATCATGACTACACTTGACATATGAACTTGTAGTTTAGAAATAGTTTCGTCAATATGGATCTCACTATCATCCAAGGGGGATTCAGGTTAAGAACGATCACACGAACCTTCACAATCCCTTAGAATGCCAATAATTGCACCTCTTCAAAATGCTTTTGGAGCTGCGACAATTGCTCCACCTAAGAAACCAAGGGTAATGAATGTGTTTTTCGCCAGAAAACAGTTAGACACATGGATACAATATATCATGTATCAGTTCTCTCAAATACTTACCCACATTGTATATCCAATTAATCTTCAACTTGAACATGTAAATATATAGCAAAGAGGTCACCCAAGGTACTATGACGAATTACTATACTAGAGGCATCACCTTATGATAATATATTATGCATGCAAAAACATGTATGATATTGGTTGACACACCATTAGGCCAGTAATGGAAACTCAAAGACCAATGAGGAACTATTTAATTCAATAGACACGGGCAAGTTTCCACTTTTATCAATGAACTATACAATATATCTACCACAAATTTATGTATGAGTATCACCCCTGGTAGGTTTACTGACACCTCAATCATTTGTTGTTTATGTTGGTGAATTTTCATGGATAACAAATTAACTTTACCAATGTAATACACTTGTGGTATTTTAAAATCCAACGAGAAACAATGTGTAAGTGAACCAAGAGAATTCATGGGTAAATCCCCCACCTCAGGTCCTGTTTCAATAGGGTTTCCAAAACCTCTTAGACAATATGTTGACACACTCAGCTTCAGCCAATGCTAGACTTTATGGATACAATTGTTGGATATCAACCTCATAAGTGATACAATCAAAATGTATTTTTTAGGATTCAACTTAAGCTCATAAATAAACATATTTATAGGAAGTCATATCTTGAGAGATCACACAGATTATGGTATATGTCCAAAGGTTAGAAGATTTCAAATTTTTGCAACATTTTCATGGGAAGATAACAAGTCGACTATGTTGATAAAGTTACTTCAAATAAAATAGAAGGGTGTGAATTATGATAAAAAAATAGGGTTAAATAGTGTTTACCCCCCTGCCATATAGGCGTGTTTTGATTTACCCCCCCTTAAGAATTTTTTTTTTATTCCCCCCTCAACTTTCCCAGATTCCATTTACATACACCCTCATACACCCATTGGTCAAAGATTCTGCTGACTGGGCACTTGGTCTTGCTGACTGGGCCGTTGGTTGACTGCCACGTGTGATTCATAATTAGGTTAAAGTAGCACCATCATCTCTTCGTTTAAGTAGCACCATATTCTTCTTCTTCTTCATTCGTGACAACACCATCTTCTTCTTCTTCTTCTTCGTTCCTAAAAGTTGCTTTTCTCCTTCTTCGTTGTTCCACTTGAACTCAAACCGTAAACCTAAATGGATAGAACTCAAAGCGTTGATAGCAGCAATTCTTGTGAAAACCTAACCGGTCCTTTGTGTGGCTGTCGTCGTCCGATGAAGATGTTGGTGGCGAAGACCATACAAAACCGCAATAGGAGGTTTTGGAAGTGTCGAAACACAGGGGTGAGTGGAATTCCTCGAAACACTGTTTGTTCTTCTTTTTGGATAATGTTTCATTAATGTTGTTGGTATTTGCAGATGGGTGGTAGCTGCGAGCTTTTTATTTGGGATGATGAAATAGACAACTCCATGAATGGCTTGTCAAACAATGGTAGCTGTTGCAAAAACTGTGATGTGGTACATTTGAAGTTGGATATGACTGCAAATAAGCTCCAAAAAGCCAAGTTGAAGATAGCTGTCTTGAAGAGGAAAAATTGGCAACTGAAATTGGTCATTTGGGTGTCTGTGATTATGTTCGCAGCAGTTTACAAGGCCATGTATTTGTAGTTGTTCCTGTATTGGTCTGATTTTATGTACAGTCATTAGTATGTGCTATAGGATTTTAGTTGTTTGTATCAATGTATGAATTGGTTGTAGCCATGTACTAAGAAGCTTCATTTTATGTAATGAAATCTTGAGTTAAATTAGTAAAGCTTCATTTTAGGCAATGTGTACAAATTGTTTTCCCAAAACATTGGATTTCATGTCTTTCAAAATAGGCCATAACAAAATGGCATTGTCAATACAAAAAGGCACTAGCCATAACAAAATAATGTTGTCATTACATAAAAAGGCCATAACAAATTGGCATTGTCCTAACTTAAAGGTTCCAAGATAACTAATAACTAATAACTAAGTCCTAGATTGCAACCATCAAAACAACCCTGAAACTATTTCCTCAATTTCTTCTTGCCTCTAGAAGAACCACCTTCTTCTTGTGTTAAAACCCCTCCCTCTTGTTCTGGTACACAGATAGGCTGGTTAGAATTTGAACCAGGTCCTATGATTGGTTTCTGAAACCACTTCAACTTGATTCTTTCACTTGACCTCTTCTTGATTGACATGATATCTTTCCCCTTCTTCCTAACTTTACCCTTGGCAGCAGGTGCATTTCCTTGAATTACCTCACTTTGACTTGCAGCAGGTGGGTGTGTCTGAGTTACATCAAGTATGCTTGAAATAAGCTCATCAGAAATGTCACCAAAATAGTCACCTGGTTGATCATTTTGTGGGACAGTGGGAGCATCACCTTGAGCATTATCTGGTACAGTGGGAGCATCATTTTGCTCTGTTGCAGCATTAGATGCCTTGACTTTTTTCTGCAAAACAAGACATATACCATATCAGACATATACCATACCAAGACATATACCAAGACAGATACCATATCAGACAGCATGACATACCTTTCTTTTTAGCCCTTTTGGATCTTGTGTTGGGCTCTTACATGTTTGAACATTGTGACCAAACTTGTCGCACCTTGTACACCTGTAGGACACACCAGGAAACCTCCTTCTAGCACCATCTTCACCACTCTCTCTAATCCTTAACTTTTTAGGCCTACATGGTCCTTTCTTGTATTTAGGTGGTAACAGTTCCTCACCCTCAACTTCTGGCCACATTTCCTGGCCATTAATTGGACTGACAGCAAAACCATAACACATTGCATACTTCTCCCTTGAATAACACTCATCCACAAATTCCTCTGGATTTTGTTGCCTAAACCCAAGAGCTGCTATAGCATGCCTACATGGAATCCCAACCAACTCCCAGAAATTACAACTACAAGATTTTTTAGCAATGTCTACTATGAACTCCTGAGTGTTGGAAGAATGGGTGACTTGAAATTTCTCATCCATTGCCCAAGTGGGCAGCCAATGGCCACTCAATACAACCTCATTATCAAGTCTCTTCCTAGGAATAGGCATAACTTTATGGTGCCACTTGTCTAGTTTTAGGGTAGATGTGGAGCACCTATTCATTAGATACTTTCTTATCCACTCACACATAGACAAAATAGGCTTGTCCCTAGCAGCTAAGATTGTGGCATTAAAGGATTCAGCTATATTGTTCATAAGAACATCACATTTAGGGTAGAAAGAGAAAGCATGCTTACACCAACTTTTTGGAGGAATTCCCATTAACCAAGCCCATGCTTTAGGATCAACTTGTTTTAGCTCAGTCATCTTTTGCAACCACCCTTGGTAGTAAGTTGATTTTGCAGCCCCCATCATCAGATCTCTAATTAAACTGCCACCACCAAATCTTTTTTTGAAATTTGAATAAAGATGCCTTAGACATAGCCTATGTTCAATTGTTTCAAACATTTCCTCAAAAACAGCTACCAAGCCCTGCATCATGAATACATATCAGCAAACATAAACATGTTACTAGGATTAAATAAAAACTGACAGAGTTATGTTACCTTCTGTTGATCAGAGATAAAAACATATCTCTTGTCTTGTCCAATATCTGCCATTAACAACTCAAGAAACCACCTCCAGCTGTCCTTTGTTTATGTCTCAACAACTCCAAAGGCCAATGGAAAGTATTGATCATTAGGATCCCTTCCCACAGCAATCAATAACTGACCTCCATAATTTGTTTTCAGATGACAGCCATCCACTCCCACAAAAGGTCTACAACCATTAATGAACCCCTTTTTACAACCATCAAAGCAGAAATAGAAAGCACCAAACCTTGGTTGAATGGAAGCACTTGGTCTCTCCACTGTGACACTTAGAGTGTTGCCAGGATTCACTCTATGTAACTCAGCCACATATCTTCTCAGATTTGCATGTTCTGAAAATCAAAACAAATGAGCTAAACCCTAACAAAACCATAAGATATCAGACACGACATTGGAAGGTTTGAAAAAATACGAACCTTGTCAGCTTTAGCTTGAGAAACGCCATCGCCTTCATTGTGCTTCTCAGGTTCCACACATTGGTTGACGACGGTGGCTTCAGTCGGTTCACGACTTTTCTTTGATTGCTTCCCTTGTTTCCGTTGCTTACGGCTCTTCTTCATCGCCTCTTCGTCTTCCTTCCTAATTCTGGGACTGAATAAACCCTAATTATTCTAGGGGGTAGATGCAGAAATGATTTTTGAAAAAGTCTTTTCATGTTAATATAATTCACTTATCACACGTGGCAGTCAACCAACGGCTCAGTCAGCAAGACCAAGTGCCCAGTCAGCAGAATCTTTGACCAATGGGTGTATGAGGGTGCATGTAAATGGAATCTTGGAAAGTTGAGGGGGGAATAAAAAAAAATTCTTAAGGGGGGGGTAAACCAAAACACGCCTATATGGCAGGGGGTAAACACTATATAACCCAAAAAAATATATTTAAAATTTTAAAGAAAATGTTGATTTTACTTTACTGCTATGAAAAGAGATGAAGCAAATATAAAGTACAAAAGATTAAATAACAAAAATTTAAAGAGGTATGTGAAAGGAAATAACAAACCATAAAGCATATTGATTCGGCCTTAAATCACACGACATACTCCAATTCCTAAAGATTTACTCTTGAGAGTTCAACTAACAATAAAGATTTTATCACAAAATTAACCTACAACCCTCTTACACAAAGTTTTTACCTCATGTTCAACTTTCTACCTTTGTAATGATATCAAAGTTTATGAGAGAGCATCACTCTTTCGATTTATAATTACATCTCAAATAGATTAATCAACAATTACACAAGAAAGACTCTTACTAAGTGTTTAGCTCTCTCATCACTAAAATAATTCTAATTGAATATGAAAATTTCTAAGAAGAGAGTAAGAGTAAGAGAAAGAGTAATTTTAAGATTTCTTATGTGTTTTGAAGTGAACACAAGTCCTCTTTATATAGTAAAAAAAATTGCCAATAAAAGAAAAAATTTTGGGCTCGATCCGCATCATATAGGTAAATTTTGCAGGATTTGAACCATAATCAATTACAAAGTTTTCTTAATCAATTATTGAACGAGTTCGCCTCGTAACCGGTTAGACAAATATCATAATTGATTAGAGAGCATATTTTTGCTTCATAATTGATTAAATAAGTTTCATAGTGGATTAGGCTTGGGTTTTAAAAAGTTTTGGCCCAAATTGAGTGTTTCAAAAGAAGTTTTTGATAAAAAGGAGGTTTATAAAGTAATTTGAATGTGTGTGCATTTATCTTATACTTTGAGAGGTACACAACTCAATATTACATATAATCAAATAAAATAGATAAATTGACATAGCAAGGATCACTAGATAGATTTTGCATTTCTTGGTGAAGTTCTTTTGCTTTTGATTATTTTTACACATATCATCAAAAAGCTTTTTGCTTTTTGATGTGATTCATTTTTTTTACTTGATTATGTATATGATTTTGCTTTAATTATTTTTTTCATCATTAAAACCAAGAGATAAAGAAGTTAAAATTCTCCCTTTTTTTTAATTATGACAATACATTTCTCAGGAAGTGGTAAAAATACAAAAAAAAAATTAATATGAAAAAGATTGGAGTGATTAACTCCCCCTACTAGATAAATAGACTATACTATACTTTCTTTAAGAGTATATTTCTCCCCCTTTCACATAATTAAAAGGCAGAAAAAACAAAACAAAACACATAGAACAACACATTTTTCACAAAAAGAAGAAAGAGAAGACGAAGGAGAATCACATAAAGCATTTTAATCAATGCATCACAAATTTAAAATTCTTAATTCAGTTCTTATGAAAAATTGGTTTTCTTTAGGAAATGACTTAGTAAAAATATATTTCACTTGAGTAGATGAAGACACAAACTTAATTACACAATCCATTTCTTTCAATGTGATCCCTAATAAAGTGGCGTGTAATCTCAATGTGTTTCATTTGAGAGAAAAGTACCAGAATTTTAGTGAGGTTTATGGTGTTAGTGTGTACTTAATCAGAACAGTTTAGAGATTAATTCCATAATCACTTAATTGTTTTTTCATTCAGTTTACTTGTGCACAATAACTACTTATATAGACATATTATGCTTCGACTGTGGATAACATAACACTTGTTTGTTTCTTACTATGTCAAGAGACAAGCGAGTTACCAAGTGAATTCTACAGTTATTTCTAAATTTCTATCTATATCGATTCCCCTAATTCCGTAAACGGGAAAAAAGCATTATGCATAAAATATTACTTAATAACTATAAGAAGTTTATTATTACAGAGAAAATATTTTAACAAATCACATCATTCACATTATTGGGAGACAAATTTATCTATAGGGACTTAATATAAGGGAACTAGTCATTCATCTTTAAGAAATTCATGGTTGATTCAATACATGAAAAATAAAGTAAACCTTAAAAATGATTAGGATGAATCCCTAACAGACTCCTTGCATTCTCCCTACTCCAATGCCTCTGTGTGTATTTTCTCTCATAAAATTCAGAATTTTGCTAGAAACAAAATTAGGGAACAAAATTGGAACTAAAATTATTGTCTTTCTTCTAATTAAATAAGTATTGTAATGGATTTTAGGATTGAGATAAAATTACAAAATATTCTATTTTTGACAATTCTACTTTGTAACATCGTAATAATTTTACTCGTTGTTTCCGTCCTTCTACAATCTTAATTAGACTTTGATTTCTTCATGAAAGTTATAGACATAGATGTTATATTTCATTTTCTAATAGTTTCACCACAATCAAATTTACTAGACTCCATACATGATTAAAATATTGCACATATGTAAAACTGAATCCTTCAGATCACATCGCTCCTTCTCACTTGAGTGTCATTATTTTTTAAATGATGAAATATCACGTCATTTTGCTTTTGGTGTGATGTATTTTCTTCATATGTTGATTTTGTTCTTTCCATGCTCAAAATTGTTGGGTCATCACGAGGGGGAAGCATTCACATTGGGTCAAACACTCACCTAAAGGTCAAAGACTCACCTAAACAAGTAAGGGAGACACCGCATATTCATTGTAAACCTTAAGGTGATAGGTGTATGGGTCATATCACTTATAAAATGCTCAATCTCCACTTTTCTAAGCAATGTTGGACTTAAAACTCATATTTGTTTCTCAATAAATGTCACACTTTGTTTCTCAACAATCTCCCTCTGAAGTGTGAGTTCATCCATTATGATATCCCTCAAGTAGAGGCTCTTTCATCCACATGCTTATATCGCTGTTGAGAGACACCCTTATCTCATCATGGGCACTTCAACGGAACACGCCGCCTGGCCACCATGTCAGGAAGACTTTCGACACCATGTCTTGAACCTTGTTATGATACCACTGATGGGTCATAATGAGGGACAAGCTTTCACATTGGGTCAAGAACTCATCTAAAGGTTAAAGAATCACTTAAATAAGTGATAGAGACACTACATATTTACAAAAAACCTTAAGGTGATATGCGTATGAGTTATCTCACTTATAAAGTGCTCAAACTCAACTTTTATAAGCAATGTGGAACTTAGAACTCACACTTGTTTCTTAACAATCTCCCCATTAAGTGTGAATCAATCCACTATACTCGCCCTCAAGCAAAAGCTTTTTCATCCACATACTTGTACCACCATTGAGAGACACTTTTATCCCGTCATGGGCAGTTCAACAAAACACGCCGCCTGACAACCATGTCAGGAAGACTTTCAACACATGGAGTCAGTCCTTTACTCGAATCAGGATTTGATACCACTGACGGGTCATCACGAGGGGGAAGCATTCATATTGGGTCAAACAAGTGGGAGGGACTCCACATATTCACCCAAAACCTTAAGGTGGTAGGTGTATGGGTCCTCTCAATTATAAAGTGCTCAACCTCCACTTATCTAAGCAATATGGGACTTAGAACTCACATTTGTTTCTCAATATAACTCATACTTTGTTTCTCAATAATATCCCCTTCAAGTGTGAGCCTATCCAATATGCTCCCCTCAAGCGGAATCTCTTTCGTCCACATGCTTATACTACTGTTGAGAGAGACCTTTCTCGCCATGAGCTCTTCAATAGAACACGTCGTCTGAACATCATGTTTGAAAGACTTTTGACACAAGTAGTCGGTCCCTTACTCGAGTCAGACTCTGATATCATTGATGGGTCATCACTAGGGGAAAGCATTCACATTGGGTCAAACACTCACGTAAAGGTAAAAGACTCAACCAAATAAGTGATAGAGACACCACATATTCATCCAAAACCTTAAGGTGATAGGTGCATGGTCCCTCTCACTTATAAAGTACTCAACCTCCACTTTATAAGCAATGTGGGACTTAGAACTCACACTTCTTTCTCATCCCAAGTCACACTTTATTTCTCAATAATATCCCCCACAAACGCGAGTTCATTCACTATGCCCCCCTCAAGCGGAAGCTCTTTCATCCATATGACTGTACCGCTATTGAGAGACATCTTTATCTCGTCAATGGCACTTCAACGGAACTCGCCGCCAGACCATCATGTCTGGAAGACTTTCGACACAAGAAGATGGTCCCTTTCTCAAATCAGACTATGATACCACTGATAGGTCATCATAAAGGGGAAGCATTCACATCGGGTCAAACACTCACTTAAAGAGCAAAGATTCATCCAAACAAGTGAAAGAGACCTCACATATTCACCTAAAACCTTAAGGTGGCAGGTGTATGAGTCATCTCACTAATAAAGTGATCAACCTCCACTTTTCTAGGCAATGAAGACTTAGAACTCACACTTGTTTCACAATAGAAATATTGTCTTTATGATTTATAGGTGCAATGTTTTTTTTCTTCCTTTTTCAATTTCTCTTCTTTTTCCTCCATTTCTCGTGTGTGGTACCTCTCTTTCCTTCGTCATTATAACTTTATTAGTAATATCACATAATTTGTTTGGTTAAGCTTTTAATCTTCTTAGGATCAATTTTTAAAATCAATGTGATTTTCTCTAAGTACTAAAAGTGTACTCATAAACATGGAAAACTCTTTTCAAAACTGGAATTTTGTTCTCTGGATATCTAGATGTCATACACAATGTTGTAATAATGTGTATGACAATTATAATGCCTAACCAACAAAATAAATGTAGAAAATAAAATAACTCAAGTATTGGTAACCGAGTTTGATAGAAAGCCGCCTACATTTGGAGAGCGTTAACCCGATGAAAGGAATTTCACTCTTAATAGACATAAGATGAGGAACCTGAAGTGAGCCAAGGATGACGTCTGTGATGCAGGGTGTATGAGATGAGGAGGGGGTGTACCTGCAAGGCACTCTGATGCTAAAGTAAGAATCGATAGAGAGAAAAGGGCAAGTATAAAAGTATGTATTTCGTATGATGATTTAGAATACCTGACCCTCTCAAATGAGAGGGTTTTTATAGTACCCCCAGCACGTGGCCAACGATCCCTATTTTTGGGGCGAAATAACTGTTTCCCGAAGAATAGGTAATTGCCAGAAACTAGCCGTTAAGACGGGCAAAGGTGTCCGGAACTAGTCGTTGCTACGGGCAAAGAGGCAGTTTTGGGCACGGGCGTTATGACTTTTTCTCGATGGTGGAGTCGTGCATGACAGGTAGGAATTACTGAGGAGGAGCAGGTGACCCTTGGGGTCATCCGACCATCTTTGCCCGATAGAGGGGCAGAAAGATAAAATGATGCCCCGAATTGGATGGACTTAAGCAACTGGGTCGTTCTGGGAGCAGAAGTGGATTGGGCCATGCCTAGTCATTAGTCCAGTCTGGAACAGGAGCCCCCCAGGTCGTTGCTCCCGAGCATGAGAGTGATGACTTAAGGGTAATTTGCAGTTCCGGGGAGATCTAGAAGGGGTTGTCGCTTGTCGACGAGATAGAGTTGTTTTACGATGCCCGGGGGAGTTGGTGGCCATAGGATACGTAACATTGTCTGGTGTGTCCAGCGTACGGGGAGCCTAACGGTTGATGTGATTTGAAGAGATGGGATGCCACGTGTGCCTCAAGCCCTGTGTTGCATTAAATGCATCATGATGGCTAGGCTAGGGTTATGATGATGCCCCTAGCTGCGCGTGCTCGTGCCTTCAGAATACCTATAAATAGAGTGAAAAGTTGCTCATTTTCACTTTTCGCTTTTCTCTCCCCTCCTTCACTTCTCTGTCTAAGTTCTCCGTTCGCTGCTGTTCAAGCCGCCGTCAACCGCCACCGTACCAACTCCGGGCATCATCTTCGACCTTCAGATACCTCCTCGACCATGTAAGTTGTTCAACTTCACTCTAGTTTCCAGCTTTTTTGCTTCCTGTTTTTCTAGAATGCATGCGGTTAGGATGATTCTAGGTAGTACAGTAGCAGTTTCCGGTGACTGTTGGTGGTAGACGGTGGTTTGGCCACTTTCTGCTGCTGTCGTGGTCGCCGGAACCTTAGGAGCCTATATGTTTAAGTTGTTTCTGACGCCGTTGCGATGACGAGCGCGTGTGTTGGTGGCGAAGCTCATGAGTTTTCTGGTGTACCTATGGGTTTTCCAGCGGATTCATGAGTTTTCTGGCGAACATTCAAATGGAGTTCTGGGTAGTGGACCGGGGAAAACCTCCCCGCGTGCGTTGGGGGGTTGTTCTCGGGCATCTCCATGCGTAACACTTGTACCATTTGAGTAGGGCTTAGGCCAGGGACGTCGTCCTCGGGCCTTCGTGCGCCCTTTCACTTGACTAGCGGTGGAAGGGTGGATTTGATTTTGTTATCGAATTCACTTTTGTCCTCTGCTTTTCAGGTGAAAAAGATGGCCCACGAACCTGAACAAGAGATTCTCATAGACTCGTCCGAGGATAGCTCCTCGGAGAGCAGTGACACAGAAGTTTTCGCCACTCTCAGCGATGTCGGCGAGACTCCACCTGATAGGACCTCCACGGATGAGTGGACAGTCGCATAGCCCGCGGAGCATGCCTCTGTCTTTGCCTCTTTTACTGGGGATGCCTTCACGACCGTGGGGGCAGAAGGGGAGTGGAAGGTTCACTTTCCTGGTGAAGATGACCGTATTGGCACGGATTACGGGGAAAGGTTCCTAATGTACGAGTATGTCTTCAAGGACATTGGGTTAAGGCTGCCCTTCACCGACTTCCAGAGATCTGTCTTCGTACACTTGGATCTGGCCCCCTCACAGTTGCATCCCAACTCTTTAGCATTTATCCGTGTATTCGAGATGACATGTGAGTTCCTGAAGATAGGAGCCACCCTTCCCTTATTCTTTACAATCTTCCACCTCCAGAGGCAAGCTCGGAGAGGAAGTTTGGCTAGGTCTCGCTGAAGCAGGCGAGAAAGTTGTTCAAGCCGTTCTCCAAGTCCATAAGGACTTTTAAGGAGAGGTTCTATGTCATCGATCCCGTGTCGGAGAAGGTCCAGGATTCTACCTACGTCTGGGAGGTGTCGACAGATGAAAATGGGGAAGATCTATATGACAAGCATGGCAAAGTAATTGCGGACAGAGTGCTGAAGTTCCCCTTCTACTGGAGCAGGTCTCATTTCTCCCAGGGAACTGACCAATATCTCGCCCAGTCGGAGATGCTGAAAGAGGACGACAAAGTCGGCTACGTGGCGCTGGTGAATTATTTTAACAGTTTTACCCCTGCGGTGTAATACCCCATATTTTATTTTGCTCTGAATAATATTAGTTTTGATCAATTGGGTTCCGGTGTACTCTGAGAAATTATTTGCAAAGATAATTTGACCAACCGATGAGCTCAGACCAGATCAAATTAATATTATCTGACTCTGAGGTTTTGTCAATTGGTGTTATAGAGATATTTTGGACATTTAGTAGTGTTACTAACTAATTGATATTTCTCTATATCATTTCATTTCCCTCACTTTTGCAAAAATAGAAACAAAGATAGTAAGAGGTAGAGAGAAGGAAGAGCAAAGGGAGAATGAGGAGAAACCTAGAAGAAAAAGAGGAAAGTTTGGATCTTCTTCATTCTTCATCAAATCTTCTCACAATCTTCATCATCATCATGTTTAGAGGTGGGTTCTAGTTAGTACTTAAGTTCCAGAAGTTTTGAAAATGTTAGAGTTTAGGTTAGAATTGGTAAATATCGAATATTGTGTGGAATCGATTGTTTTCACGGTTCAAATCTCGATTAAAATGCATACTATGATCGATACAAGTATGAATATGTTGTATGATAAGTGAATATTTGATCCTTTGAGTTTTTATGAAGTTTGAGTTGGTTGGATGATTTTGAAACATGAGAAAAACCAAAATTTTATGTTCTGCAGTAGAGTAATCGGTTAACCAATTAGGGTAATCAATTACTCTGTAGAAAAAGTGATCATCTGCCCAAATTTGGACTGAGTAACCGATTATCCTAATTGGATAATCGATTATGAAATATGTCTCTAACTCTCATTTAGCCTCTGTGTGAACAGTGAAGCTTGAGTAACCGGTACCCTATTAGAGTAACCGATTACCACTGTAAGTTGAGGAAAAATATTGAAAAATTCATATCTTTTGGATCGTAATTCTGATCGAGACATGGTAATAGTCATTGGAAAGCTATGGAAATATCCTTCGTAATAAAAGTGGAAAATATTGATTTCGGTACCCGATTAAATAAATCGGAGGAAACTCAAGAAATGTGTTAATTTTATCAGTTGAATTATTATATGCATTTTGTTATAATATTGTATTGTGTCACATCTAACCTCTTATTGTGAAAGGAAATTGAGTAAAAATATGTTTAAAATATGGAATAGGAAGAGAGAGGAAACCTTACCATAAATCTCTAAGTAGGACCTAGTAAGGTGACTAGGAATTGATAGATAATCTAGATGGCGATGCTCATGCGTTCGATGCCAAAGTGTGCATCTTCGACGAGTAATGGTCTAGAGGAGAGTGAAGCACTAGTATGGAACATGTGTGAACCTTATGTTTTTGTGAAAAGGAGAATGTGGCCTTAAGGCGAATGTGGCCTTGTGATTGTCGAATACAATCACAAATGTGTGTGTAATAACGTAATAGGAACTGTTTTCCTTGAGTTTCTGTTTCATGAGCTTAGGGCTCCTTTGGAATGTACGCATGATTACTTGGCAGGTTTGATTCTCGTGTGTAGTACGAATGGAACCTACGGGTAGAGACTTGTGATGGCTAACGACCATGTGAAGTGACGATTCATAAGGTGATAATATGTCCCCTAGTTTTCGAATCCATTTCGTATGTCATGTAAGTGCAATGATCCATGACTCGTGCCGACTTCTAGACGTAGAAGAGGACGGGAAAAGGGGATGCCTTGATAAGGTTACCGATTAGTGATATTTTAAGTTGGTGAACTCATGAACATGTTTCCATATAGTGTGAGATTGTAAACTCAAGGTCACCTCCCTTCCCTTTTGACTTGAGTTAGGATTGATAGAACCTTGTAAAGCTGAGAGATTCCATAAGATAGGGAACTCACTGGGATTTAATATCTCACCCCACGATGTTGATTATATTACAAGTACTTCAGGTTCCGCAAAGGGTAAGGATAAAGTTATTTGATTATCCTTACGTGTCTTGGCTTTTTGGGATGACATAGCTTCCGTTGTGGAGATGTATTTTGAGATCATTGTTTTGATCTAGTTCTTAGTACTTTGGAACATCTTGTATACATTATGCCAAAGTTTTAGTTTTTTTGCTTTTTGGGCATGTAATATATACAATGTGTTAACTAGGAACTTATGATATTTCAATACTAAAACTTGGATTCATGTATAATATATATGTTTTGATGTATGTTATTATATATGGGTGTTACAGTTGGTATCAGAGCAGGTCGTATCCTCGACCTAGCCATGAAATAGTATAAGTATTTCTTTCCGTTCATATGCGTTGTGTCGCCATTGGTCTTAAGTGTTATATTTATGGCATTGAGCCTTATTAACTTAATCCTATTTGTATGACATTTAGGAACATAGCTGACGGACGCAGAACCCGTGGTAGACCCAGAACTAATCCTCCCGAGACGAATCCGCCAGGCGGCGAGGAGTATATCCCATGGCCTCAGTTTTTGCAACAGATGCAACAGCGGCAGAACCAATTCATGCAGCAGATGGTACAATAGATGAATGGAGGTTTTCATCCTCAAGTGGTTATTCCAGATGTTGTAGGTGGGAGTTTTCGGGATTTCATCCGCATGAATCCTCCAGAATTTCATGGCGGATTAGATCCTGTGAAAGCTCATGAATGGTTGGCTGGTATGAAGAGAATCTTTCTGATAGTTCAATGTAGTGAAGAGAACAAAGTGGTGTTTGCTTCTCACTCATTGAAAGGTCCTGCTATGAGGTGGTGGGAGAGTGCTTCGACTTTAATGACTATCCAAGATGCGCCTAAGGTCTGGGAGCAATTCAAAACTACTTTTGTGGAGAATTATTTCCCTAGTTCTTTGAGGACCTAAAAGGAGTTTGAATTCCAACAGTTGAGGCAAGGTACTATGATTGTGGCTGCTTATGCTGAAAATTTTGAGATCATGGATGCTTACTCTAGGCAGGCCGTGTATGCTACGGATGAAAAGTGGAAAATTGACCAATTTCTTTTTGGATTGAAAGCTGAGATTTCTCACAGTGTGTCTCAAAGAGAGTTCACTACTTATGCTGAGTTGCTAAGGCAATGCTATGTGGCTGAGAACAGTTTGAAGAAAGTTCAAGCAGAGGGGGATTTGAGTAAGTCGAATAAGAACGATCGTGGAAAATCAAGCCAACAGTTTAGGCCTAGACAACAAGCTTTCAAAGGGAAACAAGTTCAGAATTCTAGGACTAGTACATCTTCTGTGTGTCGCACTTGTGGTAGGAATAATCCTGGAAGTGTAGTATCGAAAGTGTGAGGTGCTATTAGTGTCAGAAGATGGGTCATCTGGCGAGGGATTGTCCTCAGAATAGGAATCAGACACAAGAAAAGAGTATCGGTCGAGTTTATACATTGAATGCAAAGAAGGCTAAGGGTGATAACGCTTTGATTGCTGGTACGTGTTTCGTTAATGGGCATCCTTGTTTTGTATTATTTGATTGTGGAGCTACACACTCTTTTGTGTCGATACAATGTATGAAGCGACTTGGGTTGCAAGATATTCCATTATCTCCACCCATGGTGGTTACTACTGCCATGGATGAGATGGCTGAAACACCTTTAATGTGTGAAAACTATGTATTATCTGTGAATGGAAGAGTTTTTCAGATTTATCTTATTTGTCTACCGCTTAAGAAAGTAGATGTTATTTTGGGAATGGATTGGCTTTCTGCTAATTCGGTGTTTATTGGTTGTGAGGAAAAGCTAATCATCATTCCATCTGTTGAAGCTACTCCAAAAGACGTGTTAACTACTATTTTCGAAGGTACGGTTGGAATGATAAATTTCTTGTTTGAGAAGGAAAAATCTGTTCTTTTGGTTCTCACTAAAGAGGAGAGTAGCGACCTTCAAGTTCTGCATATTCCTGTAGTCTGTGAGTTTTCCAAAGTTTTCCCCGAGGATGTCAATTCTCTTCCTCCGGAGAGGGAAGTGGAATTCTCTATTGAACTGGTACCGGGACCAGCTCCTATATCTGTTTCTCCGTATCAAATGGCACCACTCGAGTTAAGAGAATTGAAGGATCAATTGGAAGAGTTAATGGCCAAGCATTTTGTTCGACCCAGTGTTTCGCCCCGGGGAGCTCCAGTGTTGTTAGTAAAGAAGAAGGATGGTGGAATGCGGTTATGTATTGATTACCGGTAGTTGAATAAAGTCACCATTAAGAACAAGTACCCATTACCCAAGATAGAGGACCTGTTCGATCAATTGAAAGGAGCATGTGTGTTCTCGAAGATTGATTTACGGTCGGGTTATCGTCAAATCCGTGTGAAGAGTTCAGATGTACCAAAGACCGCATTTAGGACCCGTTATGGCCATTATGAATTCTGAGTAATGCCTTTCGGTGTGACGAATGGTCCGACAGTTTTTATGGATTATATAAATCAGATATTTCAAGCTTACTTGGACCAATTTGTGGTGGTCTTTATTGATGACATTCTTATTTATTCTCGTACTTCTCAAGAGCACGGAGAACATCTAAGAATCGTTCTATCGATCTTACAAGAGAGGCAACTTTTTGCCAAGTTAAGCAAGTGTGAATTTTGGATGACGGAAGTTAGATTTCTTGGTCATGTCATATCTCAAGGAGGCGTGGCAATGGATCCATCAAAAGTTGAAGCGGTAATTAATTGGGAGAGACTGAAAAATGCTTAAGAAGTTAGAAGTTTCTTGGGACTGGCTGGTTATTATAGAAGGTTTATCAAAGGCTTTTCTCAATTGGCTTTACCAATGACTAAACTTACTCGAAAGGATTGTTCTTATGAGTGGGATTCGGCTTGTGAACAAAGTTTTATGAGTTTGAAGGAAAGATTGACGACTGCTCCTGTTTTGATTATTCCTGATCCTAGCAAGTCGTATGAGGTATTTTGTGATGCATCAAAGATGGGATTAAGAGGTGTCTTAATGCATGATAGTCACGTGGTGGCTTATTCTTCTCGACAATTAAAGGTTCACGAGAAGAATTATTCAACTCATGATTTGGAATTGGCGGCGGTTGTTTTTACACTGAAGTGTGGCGTCATTATTTGTATGGGGTACGTTTTGAAATGTTCAGTGACCACAAGAGTTTAAAGTATCTATTTGACCGAAAAGAGTTGAACATGCGTCAAAGGAGATGGATTGAATATTTAAAGGATTTTGATTTAGATTTGAAGTACCATCCGGGTAAAGCAAATAAAGTAGCAGATGCATTGAGTCGGAAAGTGTTGCATAATGCCGAATTAATGGTCTTAGAGTATGCCTTATTGGAAAGTTTAGGGATCTTAATCTTCAATTTATTTGGACTTCTAACGGTGTGATTATGGGAAATTTGAATGTTAATTCTACTCTTAGAGAGGAAATTCAACAAGGGCAAGTGTTGGATGAGAAGTTGCAAGAAATGTTGGTTCAAGGGTTTCATGCGAGCTACTGATGGAATCATTCTATTTAACCAAAGGGTTTATGTTCCGGATGATGCGGTGTTAAAAAGAAGGATTTTGGAGGAAGCTCATAAAGGTGCTTTTATTATACATCTTGGTTCTTCGAAGATGTATCAAGACTTAAAGAGGGACTATTGGTGGTCCGAGATGAAAAGAGATATTGCGGTGTATGTGTCAGAGTGTGCGGTGTGCCAATAGGTAAAGATTGAGCACCAAAGACCGGGTGGCTTATTGCAGCCGTTAGAAATTCCGGTATGGAAGTGGGATAGTATTTCTATGGACTTTACAGTTGGGATACCCCGTACACAAGGTGATTACGATTCTATTTGGGTGATAGTAAATCGGTTGACGAAATATGCGCATTTCTTAGCCATAAAAACTACTTACAAGGCAAGTCATCTTGCAAGGTTGTTTATTTCAGAAATTGTGAGGTTACATGGTATTTCCTCTAGCATTGTGTCTGATAGAGATCCAAAGTTTACTTTAAGATTTTGGAGAGCTTTTCAACAAGCTATGGGAACGAAGTTATGTTTGAGCACGTTGAATCATCCTCAAACGGATGGTCAGACGGAACAGACGGTACAAACGATGGAAGATATGTTAAGAGCTTGTGTGCTTAGAAGTGGAGGAAATTGGATAGAACTTTTGCCATTGATTGAGTTTTCGTATAACAACAGTTATCATGCAAGTATTGGTATGGCCCCTTACGAAGCATTGTATGGAAGGAAATGTAGGACGCCTTTGTGTTAGGAGGAAGTTGGCGAAGATAGAATTTTGGGACCGAGATTATTCAAGAGACTACGGAAAAGATTAGAATGATCCGTGACAAATTTAAGCAAGCACAAGATCGTCAGAAGAGTTATGCGGATAACCGTAGGAGACCTTTAGAATTTGAAGAAGGTGATTATGTGTTTTTGAAGGTTCATCCGAGATTGAGGTTGAAAGGACCGTTTAAGTCGCGGAAGTTAAGTCCGAGATACGTGGGACCGTATCAGATTTTAGAAAGGATTGGTGAAGTAGCTTACAGGTTAGCCTTACCGCCTTTTCTATCAGAGATGCACGATGTCTTTCATGTGTCTCAACTTCGGAAGTTTGTTCCAGATCCTCTTCAGCCAATTCTACCGGATACAATAGAGATAGAAGTAGATTTAACGTTTGAACCTCAACCAAGCCGTATCATAGGGAGAGAAACTAAGGTACTAAGGAATAAAGAGATTCCTCTTGTGAAAGTTCAGTGGGATGAGACGCATCCGGGTGATGCAACTTAGGAACTAGAATCGGGAATGCGGGATGCTTACCCTCATCTTTTCGGGTAATCTTTAAATTTGAGGACGAATTTCTATTTAAGGAAGGGAGGATGTAATACCCCATATTTTATTTTGCTCTGGATAATATTAGTTTTGATCAATTGGGTTCCGGTGTACTCTGAGAAATTATCTGCAAAGATAATTTGAGCAACCGATGAGCTCAGCCCAGATCAAATTAATATTATCTGCCTCTGAGATTTTGTCAATTGGTGCTATAGAGATATTTTGGACATTTAGTAGTGTTACTAACTAATTGGTATTTCTCTATATCATTTCATTTCCCTCACTTGTGCAAAAATAGAAACAAAGATAGTAAGAGGTAAAGAGAAGGAAGAGCAAAGAGAGAAAGAGGAGAAACCTAGAAGAAAAAGAGGAAAACTTGGATCTTCTTTATTCTTCATCAAATCTTCTCACAATCTTCATCATCATCTTGTTTAGAGGTGGGTTCTAGTTAGTACTTAAGTTCTAGAAGTTTTGAAAATGTTAGAGTTTAGGTTAGAATTGGTTAATATCGAATATTGTGTGGAATCGATTGTTTTCACGGTTCAAATCTCGATTAAAATGCATACTATGATCGATACAAGTATGAATATGTTGTATGATAAGTGAATATTTGATCCTTTGAGTTTTTATGAAGTTTAAGTTGGTTGGATGATTTTGAAACATGAGAAAAACCAAAATTTTATGTTCTGCAGCAGAGTAGTCGGTTAACCAATTAGGGTAATCGATTACTCTGTAGAAAAAGTGATAATCTGCGTAAATTTGAACTGAGTAACCGATTATCCTAATTGGTTAATCGATTACGAAATGTGTCTCTAACTTTCATTTAGCCTCTGTGTGAACAGTGAAGCTTGAGTAACCGGTTACCCTATTAGAGTAACCGATTCCCACTGTAAGTTGAGGAAAAATATTAAAAAATTCATATCTTTTGGATCGTAATTCCGATCAAGGCATGGTAATAGTCGTTGGAAAGCTATGGAAATATCCTATACAGTAAAAGTGGAAAATATTGATTTCGGTACCCGATTAAATAAATCGGAGGAAACTTAAGAAATGTGTTAATTTTATGAGTTGAATTATTATATGAATTTTGTTATACTATTGTATTATGTTACATATAACCTCTTATTGTGAAAGGAAATTGAGTAAAAACATGTTTAAAATATGGAATAGGAAGAGTGAGGAAACCTTACCATAAATCTCTAAGTAGGACCTAGTAAGGTGACTAGGAATTGATAGATAATCTAGATGGCGATGCTCGTGCGTTCGATGCCAAAGTGTGCATCTTCGACGAGTAATGGTCTAGAGGAGAGTGAAACACTAGTATGGAACATGTGTGAACCTTGTGTTTTTATGAAAAGGCAAATGTGGCCTTGTGATTGTCGAATACAATCAAGAATCTGTGTGTAATCACGTAATCGGAACTGTTTTCCTTGAGTTTTCGTTTCATGAGCTTAGGGCTCCTTTGGAATGTACGCATGATTACTTGGAAGATTTGATTCCCGTGTGTAGTACGAATGGAACCTACGGGTAGAGACTTGTGATGGCTAACGACCATGTGAAGTGACGATTCATAAGGTGATAATATGTCCCTTAGTTTCCGAATCCATTTCGTATATCAAGTAAGTGCAAGGATCCATGACTCGTGCCGAATTCTAGACGTATAAGAGGACGGGAAAAGGGGATGCCTTGATAAGGTTACCGATTAGTGATATTTTGATTTGGTGAACTCATGAACATGTTTCCGTATAGTGTGAGATTATGAACTCAAGATCACTTCCCTTCTCTTTTGACTTGAGTTAGGATTGATAGAACCTTGTAAAGCCGAGAGAATCCATAAGATAGGGAACTCACTGGTATTTAATATCTCACTCCACGTTGTTGATTATATTACATGTACTTCAGGTTCCGCGAATGGTAAGGATAAAGTCGTTTGATTATCCTTACGTGTCTTGGCTTTTTGGGATGGCATAGCTTCCGTTGTGGAGATTTATTTTGGGATCATTTTTTTATCTAGTTCTCAGTACTTTGGAACATCTTGTTTACATTATACCATAGTTTCAGTTTTTTTGTTGCTTTTTGGGCATGTAATATATACAATGTGTTAACTAGGAACTTATGGTATTTCAATACCAAAACTTGGATTCATGTATAATATATATGCTTTGATGTATGTTATTATATATGGGTGTTACATGCGGAGTGCTGGACTAAGAGCGGAAATCTGATTTTCGAAGAAGATGGCAGGCAGAAGGTAGAGAGCCGCTACATCAACACAAAAGGGCTCTTTGAGTGCAGGACTCATGCCAACGCCCGTAAATTTCTTGGCAGTCTTTATTTTTTAGTTTGTCTAGATTATTGTTTTCCCCGTTTGTTAACGTGCCCGTTATGTTTTTGCAGGTGAAATGCCTTAAGCGCACGAGAGGATGTTAAAGAATGCCTAGGCGAAGGGCAAGGCTGGTGCAACGAACCCGATGAGTAGGCTTACCCAATGAGTGCCACCCCCGTAGACGGGGTCGGGGAGATCTTCGCCTATTCCACCTCTTGGCCAGGGTTTCCCTGTGCCTGGAACTTAGTTTCAAGCGAGTCCGACAGAACGAGTTGGTGGACCTTACCAGGCGGGGGAGAAGAGCAAGTTCGATCTTCCTCAATGCCTTCACAACAAAAAATTCTTCGAAGGCTCCTCCTTGACGGTTCCTCGGGCGGAGTCTCTGAAGCTTGAGGGAATGGACTGCCCGAGCAAGAGGGCGATGTTAGTGCAGGATGCTTTTGCCCTGATTAGGGTCCTGGAGATGGCGGCGGTCTATGCCGAAGAAGATTCCCTTCACAAGTCTGAGCTGAAAAAGGCCCAGGTCACGATATCAGCCTTGGAGGAGAAGGTGAAGAAGGCCAAGGAGGAGGCCAGGGCTGCCGAGGAGGCGAAGAGGAAATCCCAGGAGGAGCTGACTACGGGAAAAGGGGAGAATGACACCCTGGTTGTGAAGAAGAAAGTTGCTGAAAGACTTGCTCGAGAAAATGAGGTCTGCTGCTGCCCCTGCTAAAGACGAGTATGATAGTCTACGGGAGCTGAAGACTCGGGCCGAGTTGATTGCTCGTATTATGCAGGCGAAAGAGGACGTCGAAGCTATTGGGGAAGATTCTTTTAGTAATGTTGTGTCACAGCTGAGACTGGTGAACCCCGGGGTCCAACTGTCCACCGAGGGGACCAGTTTCTTGTACCATGTGGAGAATGGAAAGATCGTCATCCCCGATTTTCTCCAGATCAGAGAGGAGCATTCCCGGATTCTCCAGGAGGAGCTTCAGCCGACGCAGACTATCCCTGAGGAGGCCCATCAGATGGAAGAGTGATGTCCTTGTTGTATTTTCGGCCTGCACGCCGTGTTTTGTAATTTATTGTGTGGTGTGGGACATGGCCCCCTTTTCTATGTAACAAGTACAATATGTGGTACTCGTGACCACTTGCTAATGTAATATGTATGTTTCTGGTCGTTCTGGACCGTTTTGTATGATTTGTATTTGCGTATGGCTTTATACGTTTTTATTTTTGCTAAGTGTAGTAACTTTGCTCGATACAAGTATGTGCTCGTAATAAGGGTGACTTAATGATTCGTTGTCTCGGGGTCTGCTCAATCGAGATGTGTTCTTCTGTGCGGGGGACTGATCAAATGGCCAGGGTAGTTACTGGGCATGAGAGCGGAGCTCAGGTCACATTTGAGGCCTGAGTTCGCGGCGTGAACCTCCCATCGCGAGCTGGGTATTCTGCCTATCACGGTACTTTGAAGAGGGCGGGCTCAATCGAGGAACTGCCATCAGACATGGGTTCTGCTCGTGCTTGAGCTGAAGCCTGCCTTAGTTTGTATGTAGCGCTTGTACCTGGGCAGGCATCCGTGGTCGGGACGTTATGCTCGTCGCATTGACGAAGCAAGTCGACGATTAGGGCCTTAGCTATAATATTGTTTTAGCTTTTCGGCGTTCCATGGTCGAGCAAGTTCTTCCCTGTTGAGGTATTCTAAGTAGTAGGTCCCATTCTCCGTCTTTGCCCGGATGCGATAGGGTCCTTCCCAGTTTGCGGCGAGTTTGCCTTCTCGAGAATCTTTGTGATTCCTTCTTAAGACAAGGCTGCCCACTTGGAATTCTCGCCGTATAACCTTGGTGTTGTGCCTGATTGCAATTTTTTGTTTTAATGAGGCTTCGTGGAGAGCTGCTCCTAATCGGACCTCTTCGACGAGGTCGAGCTCCTCCCTCAGTGCCACGTTATTTGTATCCTCGTCCAGGAGGGATTTAGTCCTTCTGGATGGCACGTGTATCTCGATGGGGATCACTGCCTCAGTTCCGTAAGCTAGGCGGAAAGGTGTTTCCCTAGTCGAATAATGGGGCGTAGTGCGGTAGGCCCAGAGCACGCTGTGCAGTTCCTCGACCCATGCTTTCTTTGTTTCGTCTAGCCTTCGTTTGAGGCCCTGCAAGATTACTCTGTTTGTCACTTCGTCCTGCCCGTTAGTTTGGGGATGTTCGACGGACGCGAAGTGTTATTTCGTGCCTAGTTGGGCGACGAAGTCCTAAAAATTTCTGTTCGTGAACCGCGTCCCGTTGTCGGTGACTATTGCTTGGGGAATGTCGAAGCGGACAAGGATGTTCCTTTTGTAGAAGCGAAGTATGTTGTGGGTCGTTATTTTGGCCAGGGCCTCTGCTTCTATCCACTTAGTGAAGTAGTCCACACCCACTATCAAGTACTTGTTCTGGTTTGATCCCACGACGAAGGGTCCCAGGATATCCAGGCCCCACTATGCGGAAGGCCATGGGGAGGACATTACTTTAAGTTCGTTGGACGGTGCCAAGTGTATGTATGTCCCCGTGTCGTTGGCATTTGTCACATTTCTTCACGTGCTCTTTTCCATCATGCTGCATGGTCGGCCAGTAGTACCCTGCTCGTTGGGCTTTCCTGGCGAGGGATCTCCCCCCGAGGTGCTGGGCGTTGATACCTTCGTGGATTTCACGTAGGACGTGGGCGACCATGTCTTCCTCGACGCATTTAAGTAAAGGTATGGAGAACACTCGTCTGTAGAGCTTATTTTCGACCAAGACGTAGGAGCAGGCCCTGCGCCTGACTACGCTGGCCTCTTTGGGGTCAGATGGGAGTTCATCCTTAGCGAGGTAATTGTTGACGGGGGTCATCCAGCAGTTGTTGTCCCCAATGACTTGTACGTCGAGGGTCGTGGAAGTTCTCTCGATGCTGGGTCGAGGAAGTACTTCCTGGATGACGGATTTGTTTTTGCCCTTTTTCTTCATGCTTGCCAGTTTTGACAACATGTCTGCTATGACATTGTGTTCCTGGGGAACATGTTTCACTTCTACTGTTGCGAACTTCGTCATCTTTTCCTTGACCAGGGATAACTATTTAGACAAGTTGTCGTTCTTGGCCTGATATTCTCCTCGAACTTGGAGGGCCATGAGTTGATAATCGGTGCAGATGACGACTTCTTCGGCCCCTAGGTGCTCGGCTAGGCGTAGACCGACGAGGAATGCTTCATATTCAGCTTGATTGTTGGAAGTAGGGAAAGACAGGATAAGCGAGACTTCGACAATAATTCCTTCATCGTTTTCCAAAATGATACTATAGCGTCATTTTTGTGGTTTCGAATCACTATCGCTTTGGTATTACAGTTCGATTCATTTTTTATCCTATTGAGCTGATTAAGGAAGGGAAATAGATGTCTCCAATTTACCCTGCTTGCATACCGAGGTTAAACAGTCAAAACTGTTGGTTTACAGATGCTATCAAAAGGTGGGTTTTTCTTAGGGTTATGCATTTAAGATCGAAAGTGTCTTTACGGTATAAGAGGCATTTTGGTTTAGGATGCTAGGCTGGATTTTCCTTGGTTGATATATGAAGGGACTAGACTTGGAGTGTTTATTTATTATGCTCGCTAAGATTTTTTGCAATCTTATGCCTACGTATTCCCATTTTAACGAAACAGAGAAATCAGAGTGATTGTAGTTCCTCCTATTCTAAGGGAGGAAAAGATGTTTTGGTGTCTTGTTCAAAGCCCAAGATATGAAGCTAAAGGTGGTTTGTATCTTGTTCAAAGCCCGAGATATGAAGCTAAAGGTCCTGATTGAGAGGGAATTTGTCATCTCTAAAGAGGAATTGTTGTATGCTGTGAGCAAAGCATGATTTGATGCTAAAAGGTTGATTGGTTCAACCAGGGATTTCTTTATATAAAGCCTAAGAGGAGGCTGGAAGTTTGACTTTTCCGGGGAAAATATTATTTTTGTCTTGTACAAAGCCCAAGATTGAGGCTAAAAGGGCTCACTCAACAAGAGATGATTTTTTATGTGTCTCGTACAAAGCCCAAGACGGAGGCTAAAAGAGGTTTGACTCAACAAGAGAGTTTTATTTGTCTTGTACGAAGCCCAAGACGGAGGCTAAAAGGGTGATCGACCCAACAAGAGGGTCTTTTATACTCAACAAGAGAGTGTTTTATATGTGTCTTGTATAAAGCCCAAGACGGAGGCTAAAAGAGGTTGACCCAACAAGAGGATCTTTTATACTCAACAAGAGAGTTTTTATGTGTGTCTTGTACAAAGCCCAAGACGGAGGCTAAAAGGGGATTGACCCAACAAGAGGATCTTTTATACTCAACAAGAGAGTTTTTATGTGTCTTGTACGAAGCCCAAGACGGAGGCTAAAAGGAGATGAACCCAACAAGAGGGTCTTTTATACTCAACAAGAGAGTGTTTCTATCTCGTACAAAGCCCGAGATTGAGGCTAAAGGGGTTGGACTCAACAAGAGAGTCTGAAAGGTTAGCTCTGCTGGGGAGAATCATTTGTACAAAGCCCAAGAGGAGGATGTCTTTCTGCCAAAGGTCACTGAGATTCCTAGGCAGATCCAAGCGTGGGGAACTCTCATGAGAGAGACTGGGCTTCTGCCTATGTTTCGGAGGAACTTGAGAATGTCTTTGAGACTCAAGAGGTTTAGAATGTCCAAGTCTAGAGTTTTATCTTTTGTACTATGCCCAAGATAAGGCACGGGCATTAAGGGATGAGTATCAACCCTAAAATGGCCGGAGTTTTGACGCTGGAAAGACTGCTCTATCAAAGGATGACTAACTTATGTCCTATGCCTTTAAGAGGTCGCCAGGGTCCTTGTATTAAGCCCAAGAAAAGGCATGAGAACTTCTAAGAAGCCGAAGGGTCCTTGTACAACGCCCAAGAGGAGACGGGGATGCTTTTAGGAAGCCTGTGGGTCCCCAAACCACGAGAAGTTCAAGACATGCTATTCACAGAGAATAAATCAAGCCAGGAAAGTTCGAGGATTTGGAAGAAACTCAAGAGATGCCATTCATGGAGAAAAGATCATCTCTGGGGAGTTAGAGTTTCTTTAACAATTTCTAAGGGTGACAGTCTGAGAAAGGGTTCACCGAGAATGCTGCCTTTCACGTCTCCATATTGTTTAACCCCAAGAGGAGGGAAGACTGTATCTGGAATCCTACGGGGGATCTAGTTTTGTTTGTATTTAAGAGTGACCAACGGGCTTTACCTAGTACTAGACGTAGTTGTCGAGGAAAACTCTAAATAACTATACTAATATTACACAGTGGATATATGACAAGTATATAAAAGGATGTGAAAGAACACTTACAGTGAAACAGCCCCACAATACAGTTATATACATATGAAAGCGGTAAAGAAAGCGGATAAACACTTACCCGTTGTAGAGCTTCCATGCTATTTGGTTAGTTGTTCAACAAAGAAAGTTTGATAACAACATATATTTGGATTCAAAATCAAAGGAGAAAGTGTTTTGAAAAGATTGTTGGGGCTTATAGCTCGAGGAGAGGCCCAAGGTTTTATCAGTGATTGCACTGTTGTTTTGAATTTGTGCAGGGACTTATACAAATGACTGAGGCCCAAAAAGGTTTTTTGTACAAAGGGATGGGTCTTACACTCTCTCAAGAGGCCCAAAAAATGTTTTAAAGAAGAGGAATGGGGCTTATAACACGAGGGTAGGCCCAGATGATTTGATTTTTGAACTGGCGATTGCGCCGAGATTTTTCTTTTAACGCAGAGGGGCTTATACAACATATGAGGCCCAAAAAGTTTTGGTTAAAAGGAGGTTGGGTCTTACACTCTATTAGAGGCCCAAAAGTGTTATTTTTGTATAAGAGATGGGGTTTACAACTCAAGGAGAGGCCCATGGGTTTTTGTTAAAAAGGCGACGATCGCGCTGAACTTTTTGATGGTATCGGGACTTATACAATACACTGAGGCCCAAATCATTTTGGTTTTCAAAAAGGGTTGGGTCTTACACTCTACTAGAGGCCCAAAAAATGTTTGAAAAAGATTTGGTTGGGTGAAAATCAAAGAAACCTTAATTTCATCATTTTAAAAGTAAATTCTCAAAGAAAAATAATAAAAAATGATAAAATACCAAATAAGTTTGAATAAACAACTTGTGATTTTTGGTTGAGATTTGAAAAATGATGTTTTAATCACAAGATGAATTAAAATTCATTTAGTTTTGATTTTCAGCATGAGAATTCATTTTTAAAATTTTTAAAAACAATTAAAAGTGAATTTATTCACAAAAATACCAACTATATTAAATAAATAATATAAACTTGCTTTTCTTGTGGAATAAAATATTTCAACATTTTTGTGATTTTTTACAAAAAGAATCAATAAAAAATAATTAAAATTGAGGGAGTTATTAATTTTTCAAATCATTAAAAATAATATGAAAAATAATAATAAAGTGGAAAAAGCATTAAATAGGGGTCTGGGGCGAGGGGGATTCGAACCCCAGACCTCTTGTGTGCAGTGTGCGCCTCTTACCACTGGGGTGGTGATACATTCGTGTATTGAAATACAACCACAAATATACAAGGCTTGCCTTGTTTTTGGCTTGGCCCATGGCAAGGCAAGACAAGATTTTGGTTAGAAACGTGAAGGCCATAACTTTCTCATTTCTCCATGGATTGGGACAAAATTTATATGCATATGGCCTAGAATTTCATAAGGAATCCAATGGTGGTGGTAGTTTTTTAAGAAAACAAATCCTCCTCAAAACCCAATAGTGGTTTTGAAATAGGCCATGTTTTTCTTTTTCTGTGCTACCTCTTGGTACAGGTATGAATTACATGATAAATTGGTGCAAACACAACACATATAACATGTATAAGAGATGCATGATCAGTGGACTTCAAAGCAAGACATATTTCAGAGAGTTCAAGTTGTGATGCTTACCTCTTTTGGAGCTTTTTGGGCTATCTGCTAAGTGCTTTGTTCCAGAAATGGTTTGATGCTTTAGACACCCTCAAATGATCCCTTAGAAGCTTTTAGGATGGTTGGAATCAACTGGAAACCTCTAGAGCAAGTTTGAGCTCTTTCTTGCAAAAGGGGCAAAAGTGGCCAAAATGACAACTCCCTCAAATGGTGTTCCAGATGTAGGGAACCATTTGGGACAGTTCAAGGATGATATTTGGAGTATGTTTGAGGTTTTATCTGGTTTGGAAAGTGACTGAATCAAGACATGACTTGAAAAATGCAAAAAAGTCATATTTTGAGGTTTTGAGAAGTGACTTTGAGATTTTGGTGTTACAGGTCACTTGTGAGAGTTTGGACAACCTAGATATGACATATTGAATGTGTTTGGATTATGAGTTGTGATGGAAATGCTCTCTTACTCAAAAACTCAGAGTTACCTTGCTAAAGAAGGTATTTTTGCCTAGAGAAAGTGATTTTGAGGAAAACATCTGTTTGATGGCTTTGGTGTACTCAAACTGAGCACAAATGAGCTCTATTTATAGTTGAGCAAGTTTGTTTTGGCTGCAATAGTGAATGGCAACTATTTCAGAAGTTTGGCAAATGTTGATCAATGAGAATCTAAGTCTCCTCTAGCCATTGACTAAAGGTTAGAGCACAGAGTTGTGGTTCCCTAGTTGTTGGATCATCCTTGACTGAATTCAGTTGGAAAAGGCTCAGTCCATGCCACCTTGGTGTATCCATTAAATGCCCCAAAACAAAATTGGAGTCTTGTTCCTCTTTTAGGCATTTCTAGGTTTGGCATGCTACTTTTGGTTCCAAGGACTTGGGAGGCTGATGGATCAGTGTTTGTCCCTCCTTGGTCTCCCCTTGAGGTGTTCAGATGGATAAATTTGCTTGCCATTTGCAAAATTTGAGCAAATCGAGCAAAATGCCCAAAACTGCCTTGTTATGACAGTTGCAGCAAGGCATATTGCCACTGTCATAACTCCTTGCTCAAATTAAGTTTGGTGAAGTTCTTGGTCATTTTGGAAAGTCCTTATATGATACAACATATGTGTTATCATAGTTTGTTTTGATACTTTTTGGGATCCAAGTGAAAAATGCCCTTACATTTTGGAAAAAGTGAGACAGATTCTGACTTAGTGAAAATTTCACTAAGTGTTGGAAAAAGTGACATTTCATGTTTTCAGCCATTTTGACCCAACCATAACTCAAAATCTATGATGAATTGGAATGAGGTGTAGTTGAAGCTTTTGTAGAGGACCATGAGAGCTACAAATCCAGCTTTGAATGGGGAAAAAAGGCCTTGTGGTTTAGGAGATATGATCCTCCAAAGTTGGTACCCTAGCCACTTTGTTCCATAACTTAGAAAATTTCTAAGTTAGTTATGGTTACCCCTTTTTACAAGTTATCCCACTTTTCTTGATTTTTCATGATGAATGATGGTTTCAATCACACATTAACATCATTTTAGGGTTAAGGGACCATAATTGATGAAACAATCAAAAACTCAAACTTTGACTTTTTGGCACAGTTGACTTTTTATCAGATAAATTCTAAATTGTGCGATCCTCTATGAAATCAAGTCCTTGACCTAAATCAAACTTGATGGATGGATTCCATAGGTGTTATAGGGTGTGTTGACTTATGTCCCAGGGTTTGGGAGCATGTCCTGATCAAAAGTCAAAGGTACAGTTGACTTTTTCCTCAAAACCCTAACTGTGGTCCAGATGAAATTGAAACTTGTTGATCAAGCTTCTTGGGTTAATCCATTGTTGTAAATGGATTAATGTGATATATGAGAGACCCTCAAATCATGTCTTGAGGTCTTGGCTCATGTTTTGTCCCAAAAGTTAACTTAGGGGTGAATTAGGTCAAGAAACCCTAATTCCTGATTTTTGATGAATGCATCCCCTGAGGCTAAATTGACTTGATGATTGGGTCCATGAGGTCCTTTTGATTATCTTGGGTTGTGCTTTGAAGCATTGGCTCATGCCCAGAGGAAAATTTCCATCTGGAGGCCCTGGTCGACCAAAACCCTAATTTGGTGCACTGATGATCTTGAGACACGATCCACCTGGAATGCTGCAGCCTTATGCTTGATTCTTGATGTAGGAGTCCTATTTATCCTTTGTGGATGTTTGATAGGTTTAGACAAGTTGAAGATCATGTCCTTTCTTGATTGATCCTTTGTCTAAGGGCTCTGAGAGGGCTTGAAATCCTAATTCTTGATTGTAGTGAATGCTCACCCATCTTTGGGGAGATTAATGAGTATGAAAGGTCATCCATATTGTGATGATGGTGTTCACAATGATGAGAATCTTGGTGGTCAAAATTTGGGGTATGACAGATACCTGCCTCACTCTCGGCTGAGCGACGAAGATTATCCATTTGTGCGCCTCGCAAGTGGGGGAGTCTGCGAATGTCATCTCCACGACAAAGTCAGCCAGAGCCTGAGCCTTGAGGGCTTTCCTGCTCTCGTATTAGATTTCGAATTTGGACAGTTCCAATGACCACTTGAGCATTCGGCTGGCCATGTCTGGTCGCCCTAACAGTTGCTTCACGGGCTGATCTGTTCGGACCACGATCGTGTAGGCCAGAAAGTAGTGTCGTAGTCTCCTCACAGCGTTGATGAGGGCCAGCGCCACTTTCTCTATTTGCTAGTATCTCAGCTCTGGCCATTGTAAGGCTTTGCTCGTGAAGTATATGGGTTTTTACCCGTCGGCCGTTTCACGAATGAGGGCGGCGCTGACAGCCTCGGTTGCCACGGTGAGATAAAGGTATAGGGTTTCGCCATTGTCCGGCTGAGAGAGGACTTGTGGCTCCAATAACGCTTGTTTTAGGTGGAGGAGAGCTTGGTCGCATTCCTTTGTCCATTTGAAAGCTGCCTCCTTGTAGAGGAGTTTGAAAAAGGGCAGTGCGTGCTGGGCAGACTTGGCCACAAAACGAGATAACAAAGCGAGCATCCCATTGAGGGATTGTATGGATTTCTTTAAGTTGGGCGTAGGAAACTCGGAGAAGGCCCTGCACTTGTCGTGGTTAGCTTCGATTCCTCGTTCTGTTAGATAGAAGCCGAGGAACTTGCCCGCTCGTACCCCGAACGTGCATTTCTCCGGGTTGAAATGCATCCGGTATTTCCTGGCCTGCTCGTGGGACGTGTGATCGGTTTCCTCGTGGGACTTCACGATCATATCGTCTATATAGACTTCGAGCATGTCTCCGATTTCTCCCCGGAAGACCTTGTTCATCATCCTTTGGTAGGCCGCGCCAGCGTTTTTCAAGCCGAAGGGCCTTACGTTGTAGTAATAGTTGCCCGACTCGGTCATGAAGGTTGTGTACCTTTTGTTGCTTTTCGCCATTGGTATTTGATTGTAGCCCGAATAAGCGTCCATGAATGATAACAGTTTAAAACCGGCAGAATTATCAACAAGTTTATCTATATTGGGGAGGGGGTAAGCATTTTTAGGGCATGCCCTATTGAGATCAGTATAATCAACACACATACGACACTTTTCATTATACTTTTTAATGAGTACAACATTGGATAACCAAGTAGTGTACTTGGCCTCCGAAATAAAGTTTCTCTCGAGGAGGTCTTTTACAGCTTGTTCTGCAGCCTCCGTTTTCTTCGGAGACTGCTTTATCCTACATTGTGCTACAACCTTAGTGGCGGGGTCAATGGTGAGCTGATGGCAGGTGACAGTAGGATCTAAGCCGGGCATTTCTGCGACGCTCCAGGCGAACAAATCCATATTCTCTCAGAGGCAAGCTTTGAGTTGTTTCCTCGCTATGTCGGGGAGTCTGGTCTCTATCTTCACTCCTCGCTGGGGGTCATCGCCGAGCAGGACGAGTTCGAATTTGCCATCCGGAATTGGGAGCATCGGATAGGAGCTGTTGTCGGTGCTGGTTGAAGCGGAAGAGTTGCTCGAACAAGTCTGGGTCTCCTTCTGGTCATCTTCGGAGAAGCGGCTGTCAAGGTCGATAGAGTCGATGCGGGGTAGCGGCTTGGCTTCCTCGGAGCTGTTGGGAAGGGCCGACTTGCTAGACGTCTTCGGCTTGGCAGAAATGGTGTTGAGTCCTTTGGTGGCTGCTTCGAAGCATCTTTTTGCTGCCTCGATGTTGTAGCGAGCGATTTTCATCGGTGACGCGACCACCTTATTGCTGGTTCTTCCCCTCACCGCGATGAGGGGGAATGGGTGCTACTTTCTGATTTCTTATTTATCCCGTGAAGCTGGAAGGGAAAGGGAAGCTATCTAAAACTAACCTTGCACGCGAAATGTTTAACTGAACAAAACCCTTTAAAGAGATTGGGGGGTCCGGGGTTAGATTATACAATGGGTAGTTGTCAATTACCCATCCTATATGTGGTTATCCATAGGATATTAGCTTTAGGTTTCGCTTTGTAATTGATAGTGTTTATCTGCTGATGGGTTAGGAAAGTTTCTTGGGAAATTTGAGTGAGTGAGTGAGTTTTTGTTGATGTTCGGGTGTTCCCGATGTTTTTGGTAAGGTATTAGACCTAAGTTTTGATTGATGTGTGAAGGTACTGGACCTAGAGTTTTGATTAGTATGCTCGCTAAGATTTCACAATCTTATGCCTACGTATTCCCGTTTAAATGAACCAGGCAAATCAGAGCAATCGTAGTTCCTCCTATTCTAAGGGAGGAAAAAGATGTTTTGGTGTCTTATTCAAAGCCCAAGATTGAAGCTAAAGGGTTTGTTTAAGAGAGAATTTGTCATCTCTAAAGAGGGATTGTTGATTTTTGTGTGCCTTGATCAAAGCACAAGGTTGATGCTAAAAGGTAAATTGACCCGACTAGGGGATTTCTTTATACAAAGCCTAAGAGGAGGGTGGATAAGACTGACTCATTAAGAGAGTGTGTATATTGGTGTCTTGTACAAAGTCCAAGATTGAGGCAAAAAAGAGACTGACTCTTTGGGGATATCATTATACAAAGCCTAAGAGGAGGCTAGAAATTTTGACTTTTCCGGGGAAAATGTTCTATATGTCTTGTGCAAAGCCCAAGATTGAGGCTAAAAGGGATTTTGACTCCGTTGGGGAGGTTTGTATGTGTCTTGTACAAAGCCCAAGATTGAGGCTGAAATGAGAAATTTAACTGACTTTGGTGAGGATATTTTTACGTGTCTTGTACAAAGCCCAAGACGGGGGCTGAACTGAGTTTGACTCTTCTCGGGGAAAATCATTCCTCAAAGCCTAGAGGAAATGACTCTGCTAGGGAAGATATCGGTCCCAATCGCAAGAGAGGGAGATTTATGTCTTGTACAAAGCCCAAGATTGAGGCTAAAAGGGTTTGACTCAACAAGAGAGTGTTTTTATCTGTCTTGTACAAGGCCCAAGATTGAGGCTGAACAAGCTGGAGAAATTATTCCACACAACTTGAGAGGAGACTGGCTCCTGCTAGGGGAAATATTTATACCAAGCCTGAGACGAGGCTGGACAAAGACCGACTCAACAAGAGAGTATTTTTATCTGTCTTGTACGAAGCCCAAGATTGAGGCTAAAAGGGTTGACTCAACTAGAGAATCTGAAAAGGTGATTGATTCAACAAGAGAGTCTGGAAGTTAATTGACTTAACAAGAGAGTCTTTATACTCAACAAGAGAGTGATTTGCTGTCTCGTACGAAGCCCGAGATTGAGGCTACAAGGAGATTGACTCAACAAGAGAGTCTTTGAAAAGTGATTGACTCAACGAGAGAGTATGAAAAGGTTAGCTCCGCTGGGGATAATCATTGTACAAAGCCCAAGAGGAGGCTGATTGTGTTGAGGAAAGGTCATTATACAAAGCCTAAGAGGAGGCTAACTTACTGCTGAGTATTATTGAGATCCCTAGGCAGGTCCAAGTGAGGAGTCAACTCTTGCTGAGGATTACAGAAGAGTTGAGGTATCAGATACCTTGAGGTTCTGATTTGGGGAGAAGCTGACCCTGGTTGGGGAACTCTCATGAGAGAGACTAGGTTTCTGCTGAAGATTGATCCAGAGTGATCGGGGTTTCTTCCTATGTTTAAAAGGAACTTGAGAATGTCTTTGAGACTCAAAGGGGATTAGACTGTCTAAGTCTATTGGTGTGGAAGAGTTTTATCTTTTGTACGATGCCCAAGAGGAGGCACAGGCATTAAGGGATGAGACTCAACCCTAAAATGGCCAGAGTTTTGACACTGGAAAGACTGCTCTAGCAACGAATGACTAAGTTCTGTCTTATACCTTTAAGAGGTCGTTAGGGTCCTTGTATTAAGCCCAAGAGAAGGCATGAGAACTTCTAGGAAGCCAAAGGGTCCTTGTACAAAGCCCAAGAGGAGGCGGGGGTGCTTGTAGGAAGCCTGTGGGTCCCAAACCAAGAGAAGTTCAATAAATGCTATTCACCAAGAATAGATCATTTCATGAAAGTTCGAGGTTTGAAGAAACTCAAGAGATGCTATTCACCGAGAATAGATCAACTCTGGGGAGTAGAATTTCTTTGACAATTTCTAGGGGTGACAGTCTGAGAAAAGGTTCACGAGGAATACTTCCTTTCTCTTTGTTCCATATTGTTTAAGCCCAAGAGAAGGCAAGACTATATCCGGTAATCCTATGGGGATCTAGTTTTGTTTGTATTTAAGAGCGACTAATAGGGCTTTTCCTAGTTCTAGACCTAGTTGCCGGGGAAAACTCTAAATAACTATACTAGTATATATACAGTTGATATATGACGAGTATTTAAAAGGGTATGAAAGAAGACTAACCATGCGTAGCTTCCCACAATACAGTTACATATAGTGGACATATATTTAAAAGAATGAAAGGAGACTAACCATGCGCAGCTTCCCATAATACAGTTATATATATGAAAGCGAGTAAAAGAAAACTGATAAAACTTACAGGTGAGCAAGCTTTCATGCTGTATTTGTTAGTTGTTCAAAGAAATTAAAGAAAGTTTTGATAACAACTGTATATTGAATCTAAATCAAAAGGGAAGTTGTTTCTGAAACGATTGTTGGGGCTTACAGCTCAAGGAGAGGCCCAAGATTTTAACAGTGATTGCACCGTTGTTTTGATCATCGTAACGGGACTTATACAACAACTGAGGCCCAGAAAGGTTTATTTTCAAAAGGTTTGGGTCTTACAACTCAAGGAGAGGCCCAAAGATTACTTAAAGAAAAGAAATGGGACTTACAACACGATGGTAGGCCCAGTTGATTTTGTTAAAAAAGGCGACGATCGCGCCGAACTTCTGAAAATATACAGAGGGACTTATACAATGTGTGAGGCCCAAAATTGTTTATTTACAAAGGGGTGGGACTTACACTCTATCAAGTGGCCCAAAAAGTTTATTTTTGTACAAGAGATAGGGCTTACAACTCAAGGAGAGGCCCAATTGTTTTTTATTTAAACTGGCGATCGCGCCGAGGTTTTTGAAAACACAGTGGGTCTTATACAATGACTGAGGCCCAAAATTGTTTATGTACAAAAGGGATGGGACTTACACTCTATCAAGAGGCCTAAAGGTGTTTGAAAATTTAAAATCGGGAAGAAACCCTAATTTTGAATAACAATGGTATTTTTCAAAGGTAATTTAAATAATAAATGATAAAATATCAATTATATTCAAAAACAAGTTGTACACTTTGGAAAATATTTTGTAAAATCAAGTTTGATCATATGAAAGCTTAAAATCCAATTGATTTTGAAAGATCAAAGTTGGAATTTCATTTAAAAAATGTTTAAAAACAATTAAAATGAAATTAATTACAAAAATTCTAATTATATTAAATAAGTAATATAAATTGGATTTTTTTGTGGAATAAAATATTTTAAATTTTTTTTTATTTTTGGCAAAAAGAACCAATAAAAGATAATTAAAATTGAGAGAGAAATTAATTTTTCAAATCATTAAAAATAATATGAAAAATATTTAAAAAGTGGAAAAGGTATTAAAAAGGGGTCTAGGGCGAGGGAGATTCGAACCCCAGACCTCTAGGTTGCAGTGTGCGCTTTCTACCACTGGGGTGGTGATACATCCGTGTATCAAACCCAACCTAGAAATATATAAGGCATGCCTTGTTTTAGGCCTGGCCAAGGCAAGACAAGGCAAGGTTTTGGACAAAAAACGTAAAGGCCATAACTTTCTTATTTCTCCATGGATTGGGACAAAATTTATATGCATTTGACCTAGAATTTCACAAGGAATCCAATGGTGGTGGTGATTTTCAGACGAGGCTCCTATTTAAAAACCCGATAGTGTTCTTGAAATAGGCCTATAATTGCATTTTCTATACTAACACATGATACCAGCAAGAATTACATGGAAAATTGATTCAAACACAACATATATGACATGTATGAGATGTTCATGATCAGTGGACTTCAAAGCAATGCATATTTTAGAAAGTTCAACTGATGATGCACTTACCTCTTAGAGCTTTTTGTGCAATCTGCCAAGTTTCTTGTGCCAGAAGTAATTTGATGCTTTAGACACTCTCAATTGATCCCTTATAAGCTTTTAGAATGGTCACCACCAGCTGGAATCCTCAGGAACAAGTTTGAGCTCTTTCTTGCAAAAGGGGCAAAAGTGACCAATATGGCAACTCTCTCAAATGGTGTTCCAGATGTGGGGAACCATTTGGGACAGTTCAAGTATGACATTTGGAGTGTGTTTGAGGCTTTATCTGGTTTTGAAAGTGACTGAATCAAGACATGGCTTGAAAAATGCAAAAAAGTCCAATTTTGAGGTTTTGAGAGGGGACTTTGTGATTTTGGTGTTGCAGGTCACATGTTAGTGTTTGGACAGCTTAAATATGACATATTGGATGTGTTTGGATCATGAGCTATAATGGAAATGCTCTCTAACTCAAAAACTCAGAGGTACCTTGCAAAAGAAGGCATTTTGGCCTAAAGAGAGGGATTTTGAGGAAAGCATCAGTTTGGTTACTTTGGTGTACTCAAACTGAGCACAAATGAGCTCTATTTATAGTAGAGCAAGTTTGTTTTGTAAGCAATAGTGAATGGTGGCTGCAGCAGGCCTTTGGCCAATTGGATCACTTTGGAATCTTAAGTCTCCTCTAGCCATTGACTAGAGGTTAGAGCACACGCCTATGGTTCTTTGGTTCAGAGCTTATCCTTGAATCATTCAGTTGGGAATGTATCAGTCCATGCCACCTTGGTGTATCCATTAAATGCATTGCAACAAAATTGGAGTCTTGGCACCTTTTTAGCTCTTTTAGGTTTGGCATGCTACTTGTAGATTCATGGACTTGTGAGGCTTGGAGATTAGATCATCCCCCTTGGATTTGATCCTCAGATGTGTCTAAAATGATGACAAGGCTTGGATTTATCATATTTGGACAAATCGAGCAAAATGCACAAAATCTGCCAAATCTGCCTTGTAAAAATCAGTTCATGATGCCATGTTCCAAGGGTTGTATCTCCTTGCTCAAATGGAATTTGGAGATGATCTGGTACTTGTTGGAAAGCCCTCATGGCATACTTTAACTTTGATGTCCAACCCTAGACCTGGTTTGACTTGGATCAAGGTGAAAAATGTCCCTACATTTTGGAAAAAGTAAGGCAGATTCTGACTTAGTGAAAATTTCACTAAGTGTTGGAAAAATGTCGTTTTCATGTTTTTTGCCATTTTGGTCACTCCATAACTTAAAATCCATGAAGAATTGGAGTGAGATGTAGTTGACACTTTTAAAGTATGCCATGAGAGCTACAAATCCATCTTTGGATCATCCAAAATGGTTGCTTGGATCTCAAGTTATGATCCTTGAAAGTTGGTACCCTAGCCACTTTGTTCCATAACTTAGAAAAATTCTAAGTTTTTATGGTTACCCCCTTTTACAAGTTATCCCAATTTATTTGATTTTTCTTGATGAATGATGGTTCCAATCACATATTATCATTGTTTTAGGGTCAAGGAACCATAATTCTGAAAAATTCCAAAAAGTCAAACTTAACTTTTGTGCACAGTTGACTTTTTATCAGATGAATTCCAAACTGTGCGATCCTTGGTGAAATCAAGTCCTTGACCTAAATCAAACCTAATGGTTATGTTCCATAGGTGTTATAGGGTGTATTGAATCATGTCCCAAGGTTTGGGAGCATGTCCTGGTCAAAGGTACAGTTGACTTTTCCCTCGAAACCCTAATTGTGGTCCTGATGAAATTGAAACTTGTTGATCAAGCTTCTTGAATCAATCCATTGTTGCAAATGGACCAATATAGTGTGTTAGAGACCCTCAAATCATGTCTTGAGGTCTTGGCTCATGTTTTGTCCCAAAAGTCAACTTAGGGGTGAATTAGGTCAAGAAACCCTAATTCCTGATTTTTAGTGTATGCATCCCCTGAGGCAAAATTGACTTGATGATTGGGTCCATGAGGTCCCTTGGAGTATCTTAAGTTATATTTTGAAGCATTGGCTCATGCCCAGAGGAAAAATTCCATCTGGAGGCCTTGGTCGACCAAAACCCTAATTTGGTGACACTGACGATCTGGAGGCTTAATCCACCTGGAATGTTGCAACCTTGTGCTTGATTCTTGATGTGGGAGTCCTCTTGATTATTTATGGGTGTTTGAGAGGTTAGACAAGTTGAAGATCATGTCATTCCTTGATTGATCCTTTGTCTAAGTGCTCTGAGAGGGCTCAAAACCCTAATCTTTGATGGTAGAGAATGCCTAACAATTCCTGAGGAGATTTATGAGGCATGAAGGTACATCCATATTATGATGATGATTTGCACAATGATGGGAAATCTTAGTGGTCAAAATTTGGGGTATGACAGATGTCCCCGTGTAAAGTGGCGACCAGGCCCTTAGAAGTGTAATACTTTATTTTCAAATGCACAGTTGATGGTACCACCACCAATTCGGCCAAGGTTGGCCGCCCAGATATGCACTGATAAAGAGAATGGCAGTCGATAACTAGGAATTGGACTTTAATAGATCTGGCCGTCTCTGCAGATCCAAAAGTTACGATTAATTCCACATATCCTCAAGGCTTTGTGACCGACCCGTTGAAGCCTTGCAGGTCGGAACCTATGTAGGGGGTCAGGTGTGATTCATCTAGCTGGAGGGTGGAAAACAGCTGGGAGTACCTGATGTTGACCGAACTGCCTTGTGTCGCTCCCGGGATTTTCATCCAAGTACAAACGCGAAAGTGGCACCGAAACAGAGTCGCCAGCAATGTGTATTTATCCCAAGAGAGGGAAAGGAAACACTGCATAAACCTGAAGGAAGGAAAGAACATGGTCTTATGACCAAGCGAACTGGGTTTAGGAGTCGGTTACGCGTGAGGAAGGTATTAGCACCCCCACGCGTCCATCGTACCCGATGGGATCCACGCTTGCTTGTCTCGATCAAAGGGTGTCGTCGTCTGGAGCTCCACTGCTACCGGAAAGGAAAAGGAACGAGAACGGAAAAGAATGAAGAAACAAATGTAGGGAAAATAAAAGAAGTGCTCGAATGGGCCCTACCCCACTGCCTACGTATCTCATCGGGAACATGAGAATCAGAGCGACGTAGTTCCCCTAACTAGGGAAAAGTTGTTTATGTTTTTTGGGAATGCTTAACGTTCTAGCTCAGGTGTTGCAGGCTCGCTGGTCCGAGTGCATTGCCATCTTGCAAGAGAACGAGTAGAAGCGCGTTCGTACGTTGAGAATGAGTGAGATGGGAAAAGAATTCCCGAAGGAAAGACGTTATTGTTGGTTTGAAGTTTTTTTAACAAGAAGTGCCTTTTACAGTTATTTGTAACCAAAGTCTTAAATGCAGGAACGAATACTTCGCCCATCGTCCCCCAACAGGACGTACACTAGGTATCCTAGAAGAATGAGAGGAAGCCCCTCGTTCCCCGCTTTCCCACATAGAAGGCTCGAGCGCAATACACGTTAACCTTTATTAAGTGTCTTTTACTCTTATTTTGAGATGAGAAGAGAAACGACCCAAGGAAACTCTAAAGGGAAACTAGGAGTCCTAATGTTATCATGCATGGATGTCCTATGGTTAGTGAGGTTTAGGAGAAAGACTAACTAAAACCTAATGCTAATCCTACTCCAAGCTTAATCAAAAATTAAGTTGGACTAGGTAGCTCTAAAGGGAAAGAATCCAAAACTTGAACAAGTCTTGAGATCCAAGGGATGAGAAAGAGTGAAAGAGAATAAGAGAGAAGAAGAAGAAAGAGAGATGAAATAAAATAAGTGGCAGCAAGCACAACATATCATAAATGTCCAACTCAAATCAACAATCTTGTTTCAAAGATCAATGCAAAACAATCCAAGTAAGCATGCAAAGATAAACATGAAAGAATGCAAGCATACTTGTATGAAATGCACAAATAAGCACCCATGGACTTCACATCAAAATGAAATGAGAAAGGCAAGATGAAAATGAAGACAAGTCAGAACCAATATCAAATTATCATCAACAACTCATGTGTGCAAAAGTGATTCAAAACATGAAGCATTAGGATCTAAAGAGGTTCACAAAAGGAAAGGTAATGATATTCATCATACAATTCAAGCCAAATGCATTCAACTATGCTCAAGCCACATGAAAATCAAGTATAGAACTCAAGAGGCAGTAGCATATACATCAATGTCATATCAAAGCCAAACTCAAGTCATACAAGTTCAAGCATCAATCAACAACTTCAAAACATGCACCAAAAGTGAGAAAGACATTCACTTACCATTCATGCAAATAAAGTGAAATGAAAATCACATAATGAACCTTAAATAAAAAGTACCAAAACCTCAAGAATGTCATACAAACCAAACAAAAGGTTACATACATGAATGAATTCACACAAAGAAGCAATCACATTATTAGGTTGAACATATCACAAGATTCAAGTCCAAAACAACATCAACTTGTAAAATCAAGAACAAATTGAAAAATGATCAAATGAGGATGATTCCAAAGCCACAAGTAAGCTCAAACAGAACATGATCATACCATAAAAACTACTTAAGCATCACTCCATCACAAGTAAGCAAATGCACTCAAACTAGATCATGTATCAAAGTATACCTCAATCAAACTTGCATCACAAGTAAAAATCAATAAAAATAGAAAAGTGGCTCAATAAAATCCCAAAAATAATCAAATGGAATTTAACTCAGTCAAGTAACATATGCAAAAATATTGGATCAAAAAGAGTTAAAGAGCTTGTCAAAAGGTGAACCACAAGTCAAGATGTGCAAAGAATCGAACAAGAAACGAGGGCTCATGAAAAGCAATTGGAAAGTCACCTAAAGCAACTCAAACCATCATCAAATCAGTATTTAAACACCCTCACATTATTCCTTAAAAGTGACTAAAATATTGGCCTCAAATGGTGTGTGAAAGTCACAAAAGTTCCTAACCCTAGAAGAAGGGTATCATTGGAAACACACTATCAATTTAATTCCAAATAAAATAATAAAACGAAATTAAAAATAAAATAAAAATAATGAAAATTAAGTTGACACATTAATTAAACAGAAACATATTTTTGGGAATTTTTATAACATGTTTTTGAATTAAAATAAAATTGAAACAACAAATAAAATAAAAGAAGAAAATAAAATGAAAGAAGATCAAGAGGGGTGTACGCAGCAAGAACTTCACGTTGAAAATCAATAAGGCCCAAAGGGGGGGGGGGTTCAGATAGTAAAGCCCAAACAAACAAAACCCACCATCGAAAGTCAATGGAAAACAATGGACTTAAGTCAATCTCAGATTCAATCACAACCACACATTTAATCCAACGTTCACCACTTAGTCAAACATATCACAAGGTAGGCAAGATCAACAGCCCAGATTAAAGGTCCACCACAGCAATGATATACGCGCATGTAACAGATCAAACAGCATACCATACGAATCCATGTGACAAGCACATGCACATTTTAATGTGCTGTCACCACCTCCACCACATGATCAAACCAACGCGTACGATTAAATCACCAAATTAAAAACTAAATCAGTTAAACAATCCAGATCTGAGGTGCACGCTAACTAATGTGGACCAACACGCACGCAACCATTAAAATAAAATCAAAAAAGAAAGAAACGTGGCACAACAAACGCCCTTGGATCACGCGAATGGACGACTCTGATTTCTTCTTCTTCGTTTGAATCCCCTCGCCGGACTGAATCAAGCCAGCCACCGGAGCTAGGGTTTCGGTCACCCTCTCCGGTGAGCTGCTGCGTAAGTTTCTCCAGAAATTGCCCCCAGGTACATCATTCGAACCAGAAAAACACTAGGAACTCAAATATCATGCTCATTTTATGAAACAACAAACACACAATGAGAATCGAACGAAAACATCTTTAGATCCAAAACTTTAAATCCAAAATACACAAAACTACACGTCCAAAATTCAAACAAAACATATCAGCACACTCAGTGAAGCACACAAATCATTATGCACACTTAAAATTTGAGTTCTATGATGGTGAAAATTACACTAACCTGAACCTTGAAGAGCTTAAAATACGTCAAGAAATCCCTCCAAAAACTGCAGATCTACTCCTTGGAACCTCTAGTTGCAAAATAAATGCAACCAAAGCTTGAAATCGTGCTAGATCTTGAGATTTGAGTTTGAATCCTCTTGAATGGCACTTGGTGAAAACCTCAGTATGAGTTCAAAATGGCAGTTGATTCTTATTCTACTCTCTTCACTGATCACAAATATGAAAGAATTTCGCAAAAAAGCCTTGTGGAGAGGGAGAATCGATGAGAGGAAAGTGAGGAGTGAAAAATGGAAACTGAGCAAATGAGAGTCTCTACCCTAGCTGTGAGGGTATGAGTAAGCATATATACTCTCCATTAGTTCACTGATTAGAATTAGCAAGTGATTAGAACCTTGGTTAATGAGATATGGGTGGAATTGCAAAAATGCATTTTGTGCTTATGCCACTAATCCACACGTACACATCCCTTGTAATTAGCATGATTCACCTCCAATTTACTCATGTATCACCTCTGAATTGAATTTGGGCCTTGCACTTTCTTGGTTTGTAAGTTTTCAATCAATTTGCAAATTTGCATAATGTGAAAATAATGAGAAATAAGCCATGAAATAACTTGATTCAAAAGCCAATCTTGTGCCAAATGAAGTGTATTTTGATGTTGCAATGTGACATGAACCAATAAAATCAATTACAAGTCCATTTGTGCCAAAATGCAAAAGGTGGAAAAAATGGAACCATATGAAAACCTCAAAATGCACCTTGCCATCTTTTGACCATAACTAGAGTTCCACAAATGATATGGAGATGTTCTAGTACTTTTTGGAAATGGGAGAGAAAGATCTTCAACTTTCATGTTGAAGTAAAATTCATTTGGAGATTTCTTGATGATGAAAAGTCAAGTTGAATGTGGTGGAAAAGTTGCCAAAAATGGAAAGTTTTCATTATAGGTCATTTTCCAATTTTAGTAACTTTTGCACAAACTCTTGATTCTTGATAAATGATGTGAAAATTGACATTTGAGGACCATATGAGGATGTGAGACCTTGAAAACCATGAAAAAACCTCAAAATTCCACAGTTGACTTTCTCCTTTATAGTTGACTTTTCCTTATTTCACAAGTAACTGATCCATTGAACATCTTCCTCAAAGAACCAATGACCAAAATTCCATCCATGAACACTTAAGAACATAAGGAATACCATGAGATCAAGTCTTGCCCAAGAAATCAGAAATAAACTGATTTTAGGTCAAATCCTAATTTGGCACCCTCTGGTTAGGAGGAAATAACACGTCCTCCAAATCCAAATTCCTCTGAATATGATGTGTATCTTCTCAAACAAAGATGAGATATGCCCTTTGGAGCTGATAAAAAATCAAGGAGCTTGCCCATTTGGGGGTCAGATTCCAACTTTTGACTGCCTTGTATAGGAGGTCATGCACTGTCCAATCTTTCTTGATGAATTCTCCTCTTCCCATGACTTGTGAGATCAAATGGAGATGATACATGATGTAAGAGATCCTTGAGGCTTGTGAGAAACACTTGGTCCCCTTCTTTGGATGATCAACGCCTTAGAGAATCACCTGATCACATGCCCTTATGCAAGATGCAATGCTAAATGCTTGATGCTTTATGCTAAAAGATATGAAGAAAAGAGAGGGTAAATTTTGGGGTATTACAACTGCCCCTATTCAATCACTGTAGACCTGAATGGATGATAGCGATTGCTGTCAGACTTTTAAGGTATGGAGAGATTAAATACCGACAATAACCCAAAAATTTGCACTCTGCAGGGAAGAAGAAAAGGGATATAAACCCAACCAAACGAACTCTGCTCGGAGAACACTCTGATGATGAAGAAACCACTGGAAAGATGTCTTTTATACAAAGCCAGACGACTACTGGCTTGCCACACTACGGGTGGACTTTAGCAATGTCTTTTGTACAACGCCAGACGACTACTAGCCTGCCACACTACGGGTGGACTTTAGCAATGTCTTTTGTACAACGCCAGACGACTACTGGCATGCCACACTATGGGTGGACTTTAGCAATGTCTTTTGTACAATGCCAGATGACTACTGGCCTGCCACACTACGGGTGGACTTTTTCCAACCTACGGTTGGACTTTGCAGCTGAGATGCCACACTACTGGGGACTTTTGCCAATCTACGGTTGGACTTGCTGAGATGCCACACTACGGGGGACTTTTGCCAATCTACGGTTGGACTTTAGGAATTTGCCACCCTTGGATGGTCTTTCGCCAATCTACGGTTGGACTTTGCTGCGGTCTTTTAAAGGGAGTCAGATGACTACTGACTTGCTACACTACGGGTGGACTTTCGCCAAACTACGGTTGTACTTTGAAAATTTTCCCCCCTTGGATGGACCTTTCGCCACTCTACGGTTGGACTTTCTGATGATTTGCCACCCTTGGATGGACCTTTTGCCAATCTACGGTTAGACTTTAAGAATTCCAAAATTGGATTACTCTCTGCATCCGTGTCAGCCATCTCTGCTGAGGAACAAAGATCAATGACTCGATTTCAGAGACTCCTGAAAGGATAATATCTTTGCTGGAGAATGAATGAATAATTCGTCTGCTTCGAACTGTCAAGCCTGCCAAAAATAAATTGGACTTTGGAATATGAGGGGAGCAATGAATCTGCCAGGAATTACTTCATCTGCTTGGGGCTGGATTCTGGTCACAGCAACTCCACTGGGGATGAGAATTTCTTTGCATGACGTCTTGCTAGGGAAGAAAAGTCATTAAAACTCTGCTTGAGGATCTATCAAACCTGAGATCCTTTGCGGGGAAAATCAACCTTCTAACCCGGCTGGGGAAAGAATATACTATCACTCTGCTGAGGAATAGATGTTGTTGATCAATAAGCCTCTGTGGGGACAAAACAACTCAGCTGGGGAATACTGTTGACAAGATTCAACACTGAACTCTGTGGTGAAACCAATACCAGAGATACGATCTTGCTGGGAATCAAGGCTACTCTGTCGGGGATATGCAAATCCTGGTTAGAACATGTTCTGCTGCAACATGCTGGGAGAGAGTCCTTAGATCTGCTGGGGAAACCCAAAGCAATTCCACGGTAGTCTGCTGAGGAATAAGACTATTGAGCTTAGGATAAGCGCCACAATACCCCATGTTAGGCGAACTTTCCGTTTGACGATTCCGTTGGGGATAATGAGTTTATCATCAACTTTGCTGGAGAAGACTGCTTTAAAGCATCTCGTGCTGGGTAATGCCTTTTGAGAGGATTTTAAAGAAGACCAAAAGTCCTCAAACTCTACTGGGGATTATAGATCTGGAACATCTCCTGTTGGGGAAATTTAAAATGCCCCATGCTTGGGAAGATCAACAACTTGCTTTTTGCTCCAAGATACAAGCCATATCTGAAGAAACGTCATAAGAGGATTTTACAGGAGATCAAACATCTTCAAACTCCTGACGACTTCACTGGGGATTAACCATCAACTTCGGTGTCTGCGAAACAACTCTACTGGGGAATTCGCAACCGTTATCGACACATAAAAGCTTGTAGCTGTTGGAAGTACTGAATGAGAGAATCAACGATACCCAGTTGAACTCAATTTACTGATATCGAGACGTCGTGAACGACCGTCGACCGAATGATGGACTTAAACAGTAAACGCTGTGACAAAAGGGTGACAAGTGAACCCTTCCCTGAACATAATTGCCCTAGTCTCTTGCGTGGGAATAAGTGATTATCCGTCTTACGCTTGAAATCATCTGAATCTGTTACCTGCAACAAAAGAATGCACACACATGCCCCGTAATATTGCGTGGTTTGATTCCACCATCCAGGATTATTCAACATTTAAAGTAATTTTAAATATTCTCCTGCGCATGTATTATTGTGAAGCCACCATGTTTTCAAATGCAATATTTTATCAAAAATTTGGACGTTTTTGCAAACAAAGCAGTAAAACAAAATAAGAAACTTTTAACTGAAATTCAATTTATTGATCAAAAGGCCTAACATAGGCAATTACATCAGGAAGCAATCCCTGGAAAAAGGTGATCGCTGAAAATTGAGAAAAGAAACTATCCTAATGGCAATGTGAAAACGGCGTTCCACTGAGTTTCAATTCTGCTATGGCCAGTATATCTTCAAAACTCCCCGACCTCGCCTTCTGAGGAATGATCAGACCGATTCCTACCCTTTTGGAACGTCAGTTGTTGAAACGGTGATGGGGTACAGATAACTCAGATTGTAGTCGTTCGCTTAAATCCCTCTTTTGCGTGGACCGCCCTTTCGGGTTTTCAATCCACCGGGATACCCTTTTTTGCTTGAGTTGTCCTTGCGGATTTTCAACTCACCGGGTGTACAATTTTTTTTATTTATTATCCCTAATTTTTGCCCGAACCTTTTATTCTGTTTTTGTGGTTCGCTGGGATGCCCCTTTTTTGCCTGGACTTTTCTCTTTTTTTTTTTGTTTTTTTTTTTGTCTAGCGGGTCTATTTATGCGAAGTATTTTTTGACTACGTCTGAGTTGACAGGGGATGAAAAGTCTTCGCCGTCCATGGTTGTAAGCAGTAAGGCTCCGCCCGAGAAGACCTTCTTAACCACGAATAGACCTTCATAGTTAGGAGTCCATTTGCCCCTGTGATCTGTACTGGGAGGAAGGATTCTTTTGAGTACCACATCTCTAACTTTGTAAACCCGAGGACGCACCTTTTGGTCAAATGCCTGCTTCATCCTCCGCTGGTATAACTGCCCATGACATACAGCTGCCAATCGTTTCTCTTCAATAAGACTCAACTGATTAAATCTGGCACGAACCCACTCAGCCTCGTCTAACTTGACATCCATCATGACTCTGAGAGATGGGATCTCAACTTCAACTGGTAGTACTGCTTCCATACCGTATACAAGTGAGAATGGGGTTGCCCCAGTGGACGTGCGCACTGACGTTCGGTACCCATGCAAAGCAAATGGTAACATCTCATGCCAATCTTTGTATGTGACAACCATTTTCTGCACAATCTTCTTAATATTCTTGTTGGCCGCTTCCACAACGTCATTCATCTTCGGGCGATATGGAGAAGAATTGTGGTGTTCGATTTTGAAGTCCCGACACAGCTCAGCCATCATTTTATTGTTCAAATTAGAACCATTATCAGTAATGATTCTCTCGGGCACTCCATAGCGACAAATGATATCCCGTTTCAGAAAACGAGCTACCACCTGCTTAGTGACATTGGCATAAGATGCTGCTTCAACCCACTTAGTGAAATAATCAATGGCGACCAAGAAGAAGCGATGGCCATTTGAAGCAGTAGGCTCAATCTTTCCGATCATGTCAATGCCCCACATTGCAAAGGGCCAAGGAGAGGACATGACACTCAAAGGATTTGGAGGAACGTGCACTTTGTCTGCATAGATCTGGCATTTGTGACACTTGCGGGCATACTTGCAGCAATCTGACTCCATAGTCAACCAATAATATCCTGATCTCAACAATTTCTTAGCCATGGCATGTCCTCCGGCATGGGTACCAAAAGAGCCTTCATGTACTTCTTGCATTAACATGTCTGCTTCGTGTCTATCCACGCATCTGAGCAGAACCATGTCAAAATTCCGTTTATACAGCACATCATCCTGATTCAAGAAGAAACTACCAGACAACCTTCTCAAAGTCTTCTTATCTTTAGCAGATGCCCCTGGCGGGTACTCTTGACTTTTCAAGAAACACTTGATATCATGAAACCACGGCTTGTCATCAGACAATGCATCAACAGCAAACACAAATGCAGGTCTGTCAAGACGAGAAACTTCAATCTTAGGTACATGATTCTATCCTTGCACTTTGATCATGGAAGACAACGTGGCCAAGGCATCGGCAAACCTATTCTCATCTCGAGGAATATGGTACAACTTCACTATTGTAAAGAATGTCAGCAATCTCCTTGTATAATCTCTATACGGAACCAGATTTGCTTGGTGCGTGTACCAACTCCCTTTCACCTGATTAATTACCAAAGATGAATCACCAAAGATGTCAAGGGTCTTAATTCGTAGATTAATCGCCTCCTCAATCCCCAATATACAAGCCTCATACTCTGCTTCATTGTTGGTGCATCCAAAAGTTATTCGGGCAGTGAAAGGCATATGAACACCTTCCGGCGTGATAAGAACTACTCCAACTCCGCACCCATTCATGTTGACAGCCCCATCAAACATCAAACTCCATTTGGATTCAGGGTCTAGCCCCTCCTCCGGGAGTGGTTCCTCGCAGTCTTTAACTTTGAGAAACATGATGTCCTCATCAGGGAAATCAAATTTCATGGGTTGGTAATCATCAATCGGCTGTTGCGCAAGATAGTCTGACAAGACACTTCCTTTGATGGCCTTTTGGGAAGTATACTAAATATCATACTCTGTCAAAACCATTTGCCACTGTGCAACTCTGCCTGTTAGCACTGGTTTCTCGAAAATGTATTTGATAGGGTCCATTTTGGAAATCAACAAGGTTGTGTGCCTAATCATATATTGCCCCAATCGCTTAGCAGCCCATGCAAGTGCACAACATGTCTTCTCAAGCATTGAGTACCGGGACTCGCAGTCATTAAACTTCTTGCTCAGGTAGTAGATAACATGCTCTTTCCTACCTGTCTCGTCGTGCTGACCGAGAACACAACCCATAGAACCTTCAAGCACTGTCAAATACATTATCAAAGGTCTTCCTGCAACTGGAGGTATGAGAATTGGAGGTTCCTGCAAATATTCTTTTATCTTATCGAATGCCAATTGGCAATCGTCATTCCACCTGACCGTTTGATCTTTTCTCAACAGTTTAAATATTGGTTCACACGTGGCTGTTAGGTGAGATATGAACCTTGCAATGTAGTTCAATCTACCTAGAGAACCACGAACTTCTTTTTCTATTCTCGGTTCAGGCATATCTTGTATTGCTTTCACTTTGGCAGGATCAACCTCAATTCCTTTTTCACTCACAATGAAACCCAGCAGCTTTCCAGAACGCACCCCAAAAATGCACTTATTTGGATTCAACCTTAAGTGGAACTTTCTCAACCTTACAAACAGCTTTTTCAAGTTAATCAAATGTTCTTCTTCCGTTCTCGACCTGGCAATCATGTCATCCACATAACATTCAATCTCTTTGTGAATCAAGTCATGAAATAAAGTTACCATTGCCTGCTGATATGTTGCCCCTGCGTTTTTCAACCTAAAAGGCATCACTTTATAACAGTATGTACCCCACGGAGTAATGAACGTGGTCTTCTCCATATCTTCAGGTGTCATCTTAATCTGGTTGTACCCGGACAAACCGTCCATGAACGAGAACACTAAAAACTGAGCTGTATTGTCGACCAGTACATCAATGTGAGGCAGTGGAAAATCATCTTTTGGGATAGCTTTATTAAGATCTCGATAATCCACACACATTCTAACCTTTCCGTCTTTCTTCGGTACTGGCACAATGTTGGCAACCCAGGGAGGGTAGTGAGTCACTGCAAGAAACCCTGCATCTCATTGCTTCTGAACTTCTTCTTTGATCTTTATGGCCATGTCGGGATGAGTCCGACGAAGTTTCTGCTTGACTGGCGGACACTCTTCTCTCAAAGGCAGCCTGTGTACAACAATATCAGTATCCAACCCTGGCATGTCTTGATACGACCAGGCGAAGATATCATCATATTCACACAACATCTCAATCAAAGCTTTCTTCACATCTTCTTGCAGGCCGGTACCAATCTTGATCTCTTTCTTAGCATCCTCGGTACCAATATTGATGATCTCTATGGTCTCTTGATGAGGCTGGATGACCCTTTCCTCTTGTTTTAACAATCTGACCAGTTCCTCAGGGAGTTCACAATCCTTCTCACCCCCTTCTTCGGCTTGATAAATCGGTTTGTCAAAGTCATTCATAGCCATAGCAAAATCATTATCAATGGAATCCGGATGATCAAGTCTGCACGAACGGGTTCATGCTTTATTTTAGAATTTATTTTAAAACAAAAAAGAAAAAGAAACATTGCCATTTTATTATTTTTGTGCAAAAATAAAAAACTGAAAGACAGAGAACAAAAATTTGAGTGCAAAACGTCCTTTATTAATGATTAAAATTGCAAATGCAAACAGGGTGACCCTACAAATGAATCTATACGCCTTGGGCAGAGCGTAAGATTTTGACATGCATTATGGTTAGAAAAACAAAGAAAAATTACTCTGTCTGAAGAGTAACCCGGATGACTTCTTCAGCAGACTAGTTCTGCAATTGTTGTCCCGGAGCACGTGGGCGTACCCAGTTGTCCAAGTCACTGTCACTATCAACACCATCTTCTGTAGCTGCACAAGACTGTCTGTGTAAATAATTCCCCCACTACTGAAGGTGATGGGTCCACTGTTCTCCGCAACTGAAGTCATAGAAGGGTGATAACCAATACCAAATTTGTCATCCTTTATTGGTGTCTCTATCATCCTGCCCCAGCCTTGGGCATTGCCGGCTTTGACGACCTCGACAGCTTGTTTGTAGGATGAAATGGAGGTACCAGCCCCAGCTGGTGTAGAGGAAGACTCAGGCACATTGTCAATATTTACCGCTTCAAACAACTGGCAAAGCATCTCGTGAATTTCTCCATCCATCTCAACATACTTAAACGTAGACAAATGACTCACAAAGATATCTTCTTCACCACACACTGTAACAACCTGTCCTTCAAACTTATACTTCAGCTTTTGGTGTAAGGTGGAGGTAACAGCCCCGGCTGCATGAATCCAAGGGCGACCCAATAAGCAGCTATATGCAGGTTGTATGTCCATTACATGGAATGTGGATTTGAACACCTGCGGTCCAATTTGCACGGGCAATTCTACTTCACCAAACACAGATCTTTTAGTCCCATCGAATGCTCTGACAACCAACTCATTTGGCCTTAATATCAAACCATCAACCTCTAGCTTCATCAACGCCTTCTTAGGAAAGACGTTGAGTAATGAACCAGTGTCTACCAGTACATGGGACAACACTGCTCCTTTACACTCCATCGTGATGTGCAAAGCTTTATTGTGGTTTCTTCCTTCAGCAGTCAAATCCCTACTTGTAAATCCCAAACCATGGCTGACATTAACATTAGAGATTACACCCTCGAGTTGATTAACAGTGATTTCCTATGGCACATATGCGCTCTTCAACACTTTCAACAAAGCTTCCCGATGCGCTTCAGAACACATCAACAATGACAAAATTGAAATCTTCGAAGGGGTCTGATTCAGTTGATCGACAATCTTATAATCGCTTTTCTTTATTATCCTCATGAACTCTTCCATCTCATTGTCAAAAGTAATCTTGGTCTCTGTTTCAGGTACTGGTACATTCTCAACCACCTGTTTTCCCTTAGCTTTTACTGCAGCCTCAGCTTCTTTATCCGTGCGCAGAGTTTAGGGAGCAAACAACCTTCCACTTCTTGTAAATCCACCTACACCACCCACATTATCAATATTTGAATCGAATGATGTCTCAACTTCTTGCTTTTTACCTTCATAGTACACGTCAGCCCCATAGTGCCATAGGATTGCCTTTGTAGTTGCAAACGGAACTGGTCCTGGCACCGTGATGGTAATAGGACTGGGTCTTTGTTGCACAACACTTGCTACGGGAGCTGTACTAGCAGGTAACTGGATCTCAGCGGGAGTATAATAGATGGTCACAGTTGATACCTCATCAGTTTCTTTCACAACCCTGTCAAACTGTAGATAACCTTCGTTGATCAGACTCTGCAAACCCACTTTCAATTTATCACAACCATTCTCTTGATTCATACACTCAGAACAATCTTGACCACAACCCGGGAACACCTGTCCCTTCAGCAAACGATCTTTTACAACCAGCAAAGAAGTCTTCACCTGACTGATGCTGCTACCAAATTCAATCTCCTTCCATCTTCAATAGCATGCACGTCTGCCGCACCATGATTAGGTATGGGGTTCTGAAGAACATTAGGAGGTAGAGAGAAATTGATTGCTTTGGCATCAATCAAGTCTTGCACTTTATGATGAAATGCCCAACATTTTTCAATGGAGTACCCCTGAGCACCTGAGTGGAACTCGCAGCGAGCGTTTACATCAAAATTAGGAGGCAAGTTGCCAGCGGCAGGAGGTCTCATAGTGCGAAGCTTAACCAACTTCAACTTGAGCAACTGTGGTAACAACGCAGAATAAGTCAAAGGGAGAGGGTCAATCTTACGATCCCTCTGCCTAGACCTCTGTTGGAAGGGAGGTTGCTACTGCTGCTGCTGAACTTGCTGTTGTGGTTGTTGTTGGACAGCTGGTGCCGGAATCGTCACTGCCCCTACTTGATGGTAAGACTGAGAACGTCCTCTGCCTCATCCTCTATATACAGCGTTGGTATCACCCTCTCTTCTTTTCTGACCACTAGCAAACGGTTTCTTCGTTCCAGAAGATCCAGCCCCACTTACATCTTGGATCTTACCAAGTTTCAATAGACTCTCTATTCTTTCTCCAGCAATCACAATGTCAGAAAATCCTGTTGAGGGACATGCAACCAATCTATCAAGGAATGCCCCTTGCAGGGTGCCCATAAACATATATGCCATTTCTCTATCCAACAACGGAGGTTGAACCTGTGCAGCCATCTCTCTCCACCTGTGAGCATATTCTTTGAAACTTTCCTTAGCATTCTGTGACAACCCCTGCAATTGAGTGCGGTTGGGCGCCATGTCAATATTGTACTGGTACTGCTTTAGGAATGCTTCTGCCAGATCCTTCCAACTCCTCACAACAGCTCTGTTCAGTTTCATATACCAGGTCAAAGAAGCTCCAGCCAGACTGTCTTGAAAGTAATGCATCCATAACTTCTCATCATCTGTATGGGCTGAGATCTTTCCAAAATAAGCTTGGATATGTGTTTGGGGACACGTATTTCCCTGATATTTGTCAAAGGTGGGAGGCTTGAATTTTGGAGGAATCCTGACACCTGGTACCAAGCCCAGACTAGTAACATCAATGCTCATGGAATTCTTACATTCCATAGCCCTTATCTTCTCTGCCAGTTCATCATATCTTCTGTCACTCACATCAGCATCCAATAAAGTGAATTGGTCTTCCTGAAGATCTTCCTGAACACCAACATTTCTGCCATTTCCATTACCCAGATTACCACCCGGAGGAGGATTGCCAACAGGAGGAGGAGTACCATGAGTCTGTGAATTATCAACCTGATTACCCACCAGTGTATTCTCTGGACGCTCGACCAGAAGTCTCAATCTCTCTTGAGTTTGTGCCATACCAGTCATGAGAGTCATGAACTGGTCCATTCGTTCCCTCATATCAGCCAAATCACTCTGCATTTGATCCATTATCCTTGCTTGATTTCCTCGAGTTGAGTATCGGTGAATGTGATTCTCAGCTATAGTGCCTGAAACCAAATAAAGGTTAGAGATCTCCTGCAACAAGTACCTATTATGCAAAAAATGCTTATGATTATGAGAATGCAAATGCAAAATGCAAACAATCATATTTAACATTTCCAGGGCATATCTGCCTTGATTCCAGCTTTGCGATCGGGCAAGGGATTGGACACAACATCGGAAAATAAATCTGAATCCAGAAATATTGCAGAATTAATCAAAGGAGGACACTTTTCAAAAAATTGAGAGTTGTTGAGACAAATATGGCTGAATCAAACATTGCAATATCATAGCACAAGAAGTCATACAAATAGGTTCAATACAATTAAAAGTGATTCCATCAACAATCTTGATGGTAATCATAGCCAAATACAAACAACAGAATTATTACAAATCAATTCCAAATAAACTGGCCTCGATCTCTTCAAGAAGGTTCATAGCGTCTGGATGAGTAGGTCTTTCTAGCAACTCCTTGATCAGTCTGTTTATTTTCTCGACATCTTGATTCAGCCTAGCAATCTGCTCTTCAACATCGTTGCCTTTGTGCTTTGACTTCTTGATTCCCGCTTGCAGCTTGAGCTCTTCAATTTCTTTCTGGGCTTCTTTCCACTTATCAGAGAGATGCTTATTATCCTTCTTCATTCCTTGAAGTTCTTCTTTTAACTCCCCATTCTCAATCTTGAGCTCTTCCCACATCCCCTGATATGTGGCAAGCTCGTCTTTAGTTTTGGTCAGGAGCTTCTTAGTTTCCCTGTAGGCTTTGCCGGACGATTCAGCAGTCATACTGATTTTTCTACAGTGCTGAGCTCTATCATCAAGATCCTTCTCCCTTTTTTCCAGGCGCTCTGTCAAATCTTGGATCTTCCATTTCATCTCCAAGTTGTCATGCAAAGCTCCCTGAAGCCTACTACTCATGCCGACATTTTCCTCTCTTAAATCTTGCACCACTTTTCGTTGCTTATCGAACTCTTCAAATGGTACAGTGACTATTTCTTCTATCACTTTGGGATACAAGGGAGGCGCCCGATCAAAAGGCAAGTAGTACTCTTCAACCCTCTTCTTTATCCATTGCTCGTATGGAGGGAAAGCTTGATTATTAGGCAAACCCCACACGGTCTTTCCTCTCTTCTGTCTACTGAGCCATGCTCTGGAAGCTTTCTGCGCCACATCTAATTCATCATTAGCCATGTGAAAATACAGAGACTCTTCCACCTCTTTCTCAACCGGGGGACCTCTTAGGGCATACCCAAACTGCCGGATAGCTAGGGAAGGGTTATAATTAATGCCTCATTTTCTCCCGATCAAAGGTACATTAGGGTATTCACCACAACTGTGCAAAATGTCTTTACCCAGCACTCCGTGATTCAACCAAACAATATCATTGGCATCTAGGCCCATCAGACGTTGACTCCATTCCAGGGAACCCTTAGTATCCTTGAAAGCACCTGATTAAGGTAGTCGATTGGCAAACCACTTATAGAAAAGAGGTGCGCAACAATGGATTGTCCCACCTCGTCTCTTCTTGTTCCTGTTGTACAAGGCATAGTGAAGATCCCCTAGCAATGTTGGCACCGGATTCTGAGAAACAAATATTCTGATAGCATCCGTGTCAACAAAATCAGGCTCGTTCAGGAACAAGACAATACCGTATACACAAAGAGCCAACACTGCATTGAAGACATTCCACTTTTCTTCTTTTGCTGCCTCTTGAGCCTTATTTGCCAAGTATGATAGATGATAGCCACGAACCTTCCCCTTGTTAGAAATACCAGCTTCTAAAGTCGACTTGCTCAAATAAAGAGCACCAGCCACAACTTGAAAATCAAGATTTGCCTTCGACCCACAGAAAGGAACACCTTCTTTGATGGAAACTCCCAACATGCTTGAATACTCCTCCAGAGTAGGAACCAGAACATAATCCGTCAGTACAAAGCACCTCAAGGCTGGATCATAGAACTGCATCAGGGTGCGCAAGCCATCAGCTTCATATTCACTGAGGGTATGAGCAAAGGATAGGATCTAACCGTACTTTTCTCCCAACATTCCCAACACTTCTGGACTGGCCAACTCTTGTCATTTACAAATCTGACCCAGGATGATCTTCGGGAACTTGTACAAATGGTGTTCTTCTTGCCCCTTTTGTTGTCCATCCCTATAACCACCCTCTGACTGGAATCAAAGACAGATACTACCTGAAACTGAAAAAATATGAATGTCAGAAAAAGGAATGCAATGCAGAGCATGTGATCAAGGTGACACTGCTGGCTGTGCTGTGCTGTTGACTGAACGAGAACCACCATCCAGAAAACCAAAAATCCAGAATACCGAACCAGTGAGATAACCAGAAACCCAGATAATCAAACACTGACGAGAAATCCAGAAGAACCGGGTAGGTTGAAAGTCTTGGTTTCCTGTAAGCCTACAAACACCCATCCCTCTCACATGTGGGTACTAGGATGTTCAGTATCCCGGGCTCTCAGGTCGAGAAATGATGATACGTTCACCATTTCTGGTTTGGAATCATCATCAATCGAAGAAGCCTCAACTGATTCTCCAAAACGAAGTATCCTCACCTTCAGAGGTTTGAGAAGCAATAGCACATTCAGCCCGAAGGATACAATGCTACCGCCAATCAAAGAGGTCGTCCGCTGATTCACCTCAAAAGGAAAACCTATAGCAAGTTCCCAGCATTGGGTCCTCGGATCGAGAGTGTGCAATGGGTTTGCCACAGAATGTGGTCTGCCACTATCACAACTCGGGAGGAGTGCCGCAACTGAGTCCTCGGGAATGGTCACCAGAGTCGACAATCCCTCCAGAGAATATCTACTGGCCTGTATAGAGCATACAGTAGCAGATAGCTCCGGATAGAACCTCGTCTGGTTGTAGGTCTCGTGAACACCCACACGTGGCAAAGCACCACGGGAGCGACACGCCCAACCACACTAAAACCTAGGTGTATACTCGAGCCTGGGTAGTGGGCTCATCTCTCAGAACATCCCAACCCGCCAAACAGAAAAACAGCCAGCACAACGCAGTAATATCCAGTATGACAGTAATGCAGTAAAATGCGATAAACAGTAAAGCAATAAAGTAAAAATACAGTAAACAGCAATACAGTAATATACAACAAAGCAAAGCACCACAGAAAAACACCCAATGAAGGAAAACAAACAAGCGCTAGGATTGACTCGCTAAGGAAACCAGAGATTCTGGGTTCGATCCCCAGCAGAGTCGCCAGCTGTCGCTCCCGGGATTTTCATCCAAGTACAAACGCGAAAGTGGCACCGAAACAGAGTCGCCATCAATGTGTATTTATCCCAAGAGAGGGAAAGGAAACACTGCATAAACCTGAAGGAAGGAAAGAACATGGTCTTACGACCAAGAGAACTGGGTTCGGGAGTCGGTTACACATGAGGAAGGTATTAGCACCCCCACGCGTCCATCGTACCCGATGGGATCCACGCTTGCTTGTCTCGATCAAAGGGTGTCGTCGTCTGGAGCTCCACTGCTACCGGAAAGGAAAAGGAACGAGAACGGAAAAGAACGAAGAAACAAATGTAGGGAAAATAAAAGAAGTGCTCGAATGGGCCCTACCCCACTGCCTACGTATCTCATCGGGAGCATGAGAATCAGAGCGACGTAGTTCCCCTAACTAGGGAAAAGTTGTTTGTGTTTTTTGGGAATGGCTAACGTTCTAGCTCAAGTGTTGCAGGCTCGCTGGTCCGAGTGCGTTACCATCTTGCAAGAGAACGAGTAGAAGCGCGTTCGTACGTTGAGAATGAGTGATATGGGAAAAGAATTCCCGAAGGAAAGACGTTATTGTTGGTTTGAAGTTTTTTTAACAAGAAGTGCCTTTTACAGTTATTTGTAACTTGCATTGAACCAAAGTCTTAAATGCAGGAACGAATACTTCGCGCATCGTCCCCCAACAGGACGTACACTAGGTATCCTAGAAGAATGAGAGGAAGCCCCTCGTTCCCCACTTTCCCACATACAAGGCTCGAGCGCAATACATGTTAACCTTTATTAAGTGTCTTTTACTCTTATTTTGAGATGAGAAGAGAAACGACCTAAGGAAACTCTAAAGGGAAACTAGGAGTCCTAATGTTATTATGCATGGATGTCCTATGGTTAGTGAGGTTTAGGAGAAAGAATAACTAAAACCTAATGCTAATCCTACTCCAAGCTTAATCAAAAATTAAGTTGGACTAGGTAGCTCTAAAGGGAAAGAATCCAAGACTTGAACAAGTCTTGAGATCCAAGGGATGAGAAAGAGTGAAAGAGAAGAAGAGAGAAGAAGAAGAAAGAGAGATGAAATACAATAAGTGGCAGCAAGCACAACATATCATAAATTTCCAACTCAAATCAACAATCGTGTTTCAAAGATCAATGCAAAACAATCCAAGTAAGCATGCAAAGATAAACATGAAAGAATGCAAGCATACTTGTATGAAATGCACAAATAAGCACCCATGGACTTCACATCAAAATGAAATGAGAAAGGCAAGATGAAAATGAAGACAAGTCAGAACCAATATCATATTATCATCAACAACTCATGTGTGCAAAAGTGATTCAAAACATGAAGCATTAGGATCCAAAGAGGTTCACAAAAGGAAAGGTAATGATATTCATCATACAATTCAAGCTAAATGCATTCAACTATGCTCAAGCCACATGAAAATCAAGTATAGAACTCAAGAGGCAGTAGCATATACATCAATGTCATATCAAAGCCAAACTCAAGTCATACAAGTTCAAGCATCAATCAACAACTTCAAAACATGCACCAAAAGTAAGAAAGACATTCACTTACCATTCATGCAAGCAAGCAAAGAAGTGTGAGACATAAAGTGAAATTAAAATCACATAATGAACCTTAAATCAAAAGTACCAGAACCTCAAGCATGTCATACAAACCAAACAAAAGGTTTCATACATGAATGAATTCACACAAAGAAGCAATCACATGATTAGGTTGAACATATCACAAGATTCAAGTCCAAAACAACATCAACTTGTAAAATCAAGAACAAATTGAAAAATGATCAAATGAGGATTATTCCAAAGCCACAAGTAAGCTCAAACAGAACATGATCATACCATAAAAACGACTCAAGCATCACTCCATCACAAGTAAGCAAATGCACTCAAACTAGATCATGTATCAAAGTATACCTCAATCAAACTTGCATCACAAGTAAAAATAAATAAAAATAGCAAAGTGGCTCAATAAAATCTCAAAAATAATCAAATGGAATTTAACTCAGTCAAGTAACATATGCAAAAAGATTGGATCAAAAAGAGTTAAAGAGCTTGTCAAAAGGTGAACCACAAGTCAAGATGTGTAAAGAATTGAACAAGAAACGAGGGCTCATGAAAAGCAAATGGCAAGTCACCTAAAGCAACTAAAATCATCATCAAATCAGCATTGAAACACCCTCACATTATTCCTTAAAAGTGGCCAAAATATTGGCCTCAAATGGTGTGTGAAAGTCACAAAAGTTCCTAACCCTAGAAGAAGGGTATCATTGGAAACACACTATCAATTTAATTCCAAATAAAATAATAAAACGAAATTAAAAATAAAATAAAAATAATGAAAATTAAGTTGACACATTAATTAAACAGAAACATATTTTTGGGGATTTTTATAACATGTTTTTGAATTAAAATAAAATTGAAACAACAAATAAAATAAAAGAAGAAAATAAAATGAAAGAAGATCAAGAGGGGTGTAGGCAGCAAGAACTTCACGTTGAAAATCAATAAGGCCCAAAGGGGGGGGGGGGGGGGTTCAGATAGTAAAGCCCAAACAAAAAAAACCCACCAGTGAAAGTCAATGGAAAACAATGGACTTCAGTCAATCTCAGATTCAATCACAACCACACATTTAATCCAACGTTCACCACTTAGTCAAACATATCACAAGGTAGGCAAGATCAACAACCCAGATTAAAGGTCCACCACAACAATGATATACGCGCATGTAACAGATCAAACAACATACTATACGAATCCATGTGACAAGCACATGCACATTTTAATGTGCTGTCACCACCTCCACCACATGATCAAACCAACGCGTACGATTAAATCACCAAATTAAAAACTAAATCAGTTAAACAATCCAGATCTGATGTGCACGCTAACTAATGTGGACCAACACACACGCAGCCATTAAAATAAAAACAAAAAAGAAAGAAACGTGGCACAACAAATGCCCTTGGATCACGCGAATGGACGGCTATGATTTCTTCTTCTTCGTTTGAATCCCCTCGTCGGACTGAATCAAGCCAGCCGCCGGAGCTAGGGTTCCGGTCACCCTCTCCGGTGAGCTGCTACGTAAGTTTCTCCAGAAATTGCTCCCAGGTACATCATTCGAACCAGAAAAACACGAGGAACTCAAATATCATGCTCATTTTATCAAACAACAAACACACAATGAGAATCAAACGAAAACATATTTTGATCCAAAACTTTAAATCCAAAATACACACAAACTACACGTCCAAAATTCAAACAAAACATATCAGCACACTCAGTGAAGCACACAGATCATTATGCACACTTAAAATTTGAGTTCTATGATGGTGAAAATTACACTAACCTGAACCTTGAAGAGCTTAAAATACGTCAAGAAATCCCTCCAAAAACTGCAGATCTACTCCTTGGAACCTCTAGTTGCAAAATAAATGCAACCAAAGCTTGAAATCGTGCTAGATCTTGAGATTTGAGTTTGAATCCTCTTGAATGGCACTTGGTGAAAACCTCAGTATGAGTTCAAAATGGCAGTTGATTCTTGTTCTACTCTCTTCACTGATCACAAATATGAAAGAATTTCGCAAAAAAGCCTTGTGGAGAGGGAGAATCGATGAGAGGAAAGTGAGGAGTGAAAAATGGAAACTGAGCAAATGAGAGTCTCTACCCTAGCTGTGAGGGTATGAGTAAGCATATATACTCTCCATTAGTTCACTGATTAGAATTAGCAAGTGATTAGAACCTTGGTTAATGAGATTTGGGTGGAATTGCAAAAATGCATTTTGTGCTTATGCCACTAATCCACACGTACACATCCCTTATAATCAGCATGATTCACCTCTAATTTACTCATGTATCACCTCTGAATTGAATTTGGGCCTTGCACTTTCTTGGTTTGTAAGTTTTCAATCAATTTGCAAATTTGCATAATGTGAAAATAATGAGAAATAAGCCATGAAATAACTTGATTCAAAAGCCAATCTTGTGCCAAATGAAGTGTATTTTGATGTTACAATGTGACATGAACCAATAAAATCAATTACAGGTCCATTTGTGTCAAAATGCAAAAGGTGGAAAAAATGGAACCATATGAAAACCTCAAAATGCACCTTGCCATCTTTTGACCATAACTAGAGTTCCACAAATGATATGGAGATGTTCTAGTACTTTTTGGAAATGGGAGAGAAATATCTTCAACTTTCATGTTGAAGGAAAATTCATTTGGAGCTTTCTTGATGATGAAAAGTCAAGTTGAATGTGGTGGAAAAGTTGCCAAAAATGGAAAGTTTTCATTATAGGTCATTTTCCAATTTTAGTAACTTTTGCACAAACTCTTGATTCTTGATAAATGATGTGAAACTTGACATTTGAGGACCATATGAGGATGTGAGACCTTGAAAACCATGAAAAAACCTCAAAATTCCACAGTTGACTTTCTCCTTTACAGTTGACTTTTCCTTATTTCACAAGTAACTGATCCATTGAACATCTTCCTCAAAGAACCAATGACCAAAATTCCATCCATGAACACTTAAGAACATAAGGAATACCATGAGATCAACTCTTGCCCAAGAAATCAGAAATAAACTGATTTTAGGTCAAAACCTAATTTGGCACCCTCTGGTTAGGAGGAAATATCACATCCTCCAAATCCAAATTCCTCTGAATATGATGTGTATCTTCTCAAACAAAGATGAGATATGCCCTTTGGAGCTGATAAAAACTCAAGGAACTTGCCCATTTGGGGGTCAGATTCCAACTTTTGACTGCCTTGTATAGGAGGTCATGCACTGTCCAATCTTTCTTGATGAATTCTCCTCTTCCCATGACTTGTGAGATCAAATGGAGATGATACATGATGTAAGAGATCCTTGAGGCTTGTGAGAAACACTTGGTCCTCTTATTTGGATGATCAACACCTTAGAGAATCACCTGATCACATGCCCTTATGCAAGATGCAATGCTAAATGCTTGATGCTTTATGCTAAAAGATATGAAGAAAAGAGAGGGCAAATTTTGGGGTATTACACCTTGGTCGACTAAGATTCAGTGAACATCAAAGTTAGCTATTTGGGCTCTCACGAGCAGTAGGATGCTTAAGTTAGGAGCCCCACCGAGGAGTTCCTCAAGGTAGAAAGAGATAGGGACCGACTCTCCCCGGACTTTGTCGAGCGTGGTGCTTCTGTTGGAGCTCGTGCTGAAAAGATGCTCGAATTTCCTTTTAACGGAGCCCACGATAACTTTGTTGAAGCCCTCTTCGGATATGACCATGGAGGAGGGGAAAGTTTCTCACGGGCTATGTGTTGCGAAGTAGGGAAGCGCTGAGCTCCTCAGGAACATAGAAGTCCTCAGGCCGCGATACGCTCATGGCGACCTGAAGGTTTGTCTCTTCCGAGGAAGGCACCTCTTCCTCGACTTTCTTCGACTCCTGGGCGTCCTGCCGGGGAGTTTCTCTTCTTTTAGTAAACTGTTTCAGGTGGCCGTCCCTACTCAGTATCTCTATGGCATCCTTCAGGTGGATGCATTCGTCGGTTGTGTGGCCGTGACTTTTGTGGAAACGGCAGTATTTCGACTTGTCATCGTTTGACTTTGGCCGGTATCTGCTTAGGGAATCGAACCCCTGCTTGTTTGAACTCCGAGTTGGCGCATTCGGAGAGGATTTTCTCCCTGGAGACGGTCAGGGGAGTATACTCATGGAAGCGGCCGGAGGGTCCTTTATTGTCCCGGGACTTCCAAGGGCGATCTTCACGTCTTCTGTCTCCCCGACGGGATGTCGAAGGTTCATCGCCCTTGGAGGTTCGGGCGCTTTCCTGGTGGCGTGAGACCCGGGCTGAGCTGGCCGCTTCTTTCTCCTCATACTGGATATATGCTTGCGCCTTGAGGAGGAAGGAGTCCAGAGTCCTTGGAGTTTCAATGCCAACAACTTTGGCGAATTCCGTACGGGGACAAAGTCCTCGCTCGAGCAAGAACTTCTTCATGTCATCGGTTATTGAGACTTGTATTGCTTCTTTATTGAACCTCTCGATGTATGCGCAGAGAGGCTCATCCTTCCCTTGAATTATGGCCTCAAGGGAGGCTTCGGTCTTCGGGTGGCGGCGGGATGCCGTGAAGTGTCTGGAGAACATTCTCCCCAGCTGTCTCCATGAGGTGATGGACTCGTCGGAGAGTTTCTTATACCAGGTCATTGCTCTCTTCCTGAGCGTGGTAGGGAATAATCGACATTTGATGGCACCCCGGACGCCGCGATAATCGAGCAGAGCATCGATATTTTCGATGTGCTCGTCAGGATCCGTCGTTCCGTCGTAGGTGCCCAAAGACGTTGGTTTCTCCAATCCCTTGGGGAGGTGCATGTGCATAATCTCCTGGGACAACGGGCTGCGAGGCTCATCGTCGCTGCTACTACTGGTCCATGATGGGGAGTGGGTGCTTCGCTCAAGGACAGGGCGGTGATTTCTGCGGGGAGATGGGATTCGTGCCAGACCCTTGGATTTAGGCGGGGGTGAACGTTGGTCTCTCCCAGCTCTCTTGTTTCTTGGAGAGTACTGGCTCCACAGGGAAACATGGTCGCGCTTCCGGATGTCATGGGACTCTGGTTCAGGTGGTGCCCGACGGTCTCTTTCTCGTCGGGGAGGTGGGTTGTGGGATCGTCGGCGCTTCTTCCTTGGCGGAGGGGATCTTGGCCGGGAAGATTCCTCTAGGACTCTAATCCTCGCGTTTTACTGGAGGATTAGGAGATTGGTTTTGTTGAGAGCTTTAAGAAGGGCCGCAACGGCCGGGTCAGCGTTGGGTGGAATGGGAACAGGCTGGTTATCCAGGGAGAGCTGGTCTTCAACATGATCAGCATGAGTGGGGGAGGGAAACACAGTGGCCCCATCTCTCAGATGATGGGCGTCGCCTTCGAAGAAAGGTGTAGTTCCGTCAGTATTATTCTTGCTGACAGGGAAAAAGGAAAGATTACGAGCATCATGGACGTGATCTTGGCTTGCCATGATTGGAATCTTGGACAGAGAGTTGTTTTGGTCTTGAATCTAGGGTGGATGTTAGACGGGGATAACACGTTCCCCACAGTTGGCGCCATTGATCTTGCGGTTGATCAAAACCTGAAGTGGGCCAAGGATGCCTTATGTGATGCTGGGTGTATGAGATGAGGAGGGGGTGTACCTGCAAGGCACTCCGATGCTAAAGTAAGAATCAGTAGAGGGAAAAGGGCAAGTACAAAAGTATGTGTTTTGTAGGATGATTTAGAATACCTGACCCTCTCAAATGAGAGGGTTTTTATAGTGCCCCCAGTGCGTGCCCAACGGTCCCTATTTTCAGGGCGAAATAACCGTTTCCCAAAGAATAGCTAACTGCCAGAAACTAGCCGTTAGGACGGGCAGAGGTGTCCGGAACTAGCCGTTGCTACGGGCAAAGAGGGAGTTCCGGGCACGGGCGTCGTGACTGTTTCTGGATGGTGGGGTCGTGCATGACGGGCAGGAATTACCGAGGAGGAGCAGGTGACCCTTAGGGTCATCCGACCATCTTTGCCCGGTAGAGGGGCAGAAAGGTAAAATGTTGCCCCGAATTGGCTAGACTTAGGCAATTGGGTCGTTCTATGAGCAGAAGTAGATTGGGCCATGCCTAGTCATTGGTCAAGTCTGGAACTATATATATATATATATATATATATATATATATATATATATATATATATATATATATATATATATATATATATATATATATAATCAGAGGTGATTAGACTGGATCGTCGTGGCCTTCGCTTAGGGCAGATGAGGATGCTTGTAGGAGAGGAAAGGGGGTTATACCTATAAGATACTCCGATGCCAAAGTAAGTAATTAGGTAAGAGAAGAAGCAAGTACAAAGGTAAGATTTTAAGTATTGAATATTGAATACATGCCCCTCTCAAGTGAGATGGTATTTATAGAAGTAACCCCCGGCGCGGGGCCAAGGTCTCCCATGTGGCAGAAATATCTGGTCGACCAATGGGAGACTGCCAGGTGAAGGGTCTGGCGCGTGGCCCTTTGACCTGGTCCAACTGCTTCCGTGAGATCCGAGGAGGCAGTTGGTTATGTGAACTGTCAAGCGTGTGAGGGGGATGTCCCCAACGACTAGTTTCTGCCCAACGGCTAGTTCCTGCCCAACGACTAGTTCCCGCCCAACAACTAGTTTCTGGCTATTGGGCCTGGCCAAGAGCAGGACTAGATTGGACATTGCCCTACTGTGGGCCAGGCGCCTGCCTAGTCCAGAACATGATCCCCCAAGTCTTTGCTCTGAGGAAGAGTGATGACTTGAGATAGTTCTGTGGACAATTGCCCTCGAATGAAAGTGTTCGGGGATATGCCTCTCGTCTGTTGTAACGTTGAGGTGGTCAACATTAGTTCCCAACCGGTCCGACGAGCCTTTCATCTGTGAGGACATGCTCGCAGAAATGGTGTTTTTATGTCGATCAAGTTTGGAACTGTGCCCACTGAAGTGGCGTTTTTATGTCGAGGAGCTTGGGCGTGGGCGCGAGTTGCACGCATCGTCGATGAAGATGTGCTCGTGGGGTAGCAGAAGACTTGGTGAATGATACATCTTGCTTTGGGAATGCTAAACGAAGGTTCCTTTTCTGACACATGGTGGATCATTCAATTATTGTCAGGCTTAGAGACGCCTAGGCTATGATGACCTTTGCGCTTCCCAAGCGAGGAATTGCTTATAAAAGGGGGGAGAAAAGATTCATTTGACACTTTACTCAAATTCTTATCCCCCAAACTTCCACGCTCTGCAACTTGTGTTATCGCCGGAGCTTTTTCGCCGCCGTCGACCTTCAACGCTTAGTTTGCGATCTTCATCTTCTACCTTCGATTTAGCAAGTAAGTTCTTCATCCTTTCCTGCAAATTCCCTGATGTTCTTCCTTTCTGGAAAATTGCATGAATTTACCGACGACACATGGATTTTTCGGTTGAATGTTCATGTGTTCTTCGACGGACACATGAATTTCTGGAAAATTCATGAAGAACATGAAGAACACGAAGAACATGGGATGAATGTTCATGATTATTGCGTATGCTAGTGTAGATCTTTCTAGATTCTGGTTAGGATTAGTTTTAGGTTTGTAGTCGGGCATTAGGCCTGTTCGACACGAAACTTTGGCTTTCGCGCAATGAGCTTATTCTGTCGAGTAAGCTCTTTTTCAATCTTCGTAAAGTCGCGGAGACTCATCCCTATCTCAGGGGAAAGTGAAGTTGCCGCATTCTGTCGTGGTCGACTAGGGCTCGAGGTTGTCCTCGACCTGTTCCTCACCCTTTCACTTGATTAGTGGTGGAAGGGTGGATTTGACCTTTGTCGTCAAATTCACTTTTTCTTCCTCTGCTTTTCAGGTGAAATGGCCGATCAATGCGAAGAGGTTGTGCCCGACGTGGGGCCGCACACGAGGAGGCAGAGTAGTCAGTAGATTACGCCAACGTCCATGTAGCTAAGGGGGACCTCAAATGGATCGCCCAAGAACCCCTATCGACAAGGTCGACGTTTACCGAGGAGGAAGTTCGGGATTTTCTTTATTTAGAAGACCGGGCTGAGGACGCGTCGGTGCACAGGAGAGCCATCTGCCTGGCAGAGAACGATCGCATTTGTTCGGTGTATCCGAGGATGCGGTTCCCCATGTATGAATTCGCCTTCGTGGAGGCAAAGTATCGCCTGGCCTTCACTGACTTTCAGGAGGCTGTCTTCTGCCACTTGGAGCTATGCCCGGCTCAGCTTCATCTGACGCGTTGGCTTTTATTCGCGCTTTTGAACTGGTATGTCGTTACTTGTAGATCGGGGCGACCATGGACCTTTTCCTTTGCATCTTCCAGATCCAGCGGAGCACAGCGGGCCTGAAGCAAAGTTGGGTTTCTTTCAAACAACAGAGTAGGATTTTCTGACTGTATTCTGAGTCTGTCGGGCATTTCAAGGACAGGTTCTTGGTCGTGAAGCCTGTTTCTGAATTGGATAGGAGTTTCATCTCTACGCTTGAAACCGTGGAGGTTGACGGTCAGCAAGTTCAGAAGGCTGTGTCTAAGTTTCCTTTGGAGTGGGTGTATGCCCATTTCAGATATAGGACCGACCAGTTCCTCGTCAAGCACGAGCAGCTTTGTGACAGGGATAAGGAGTCCTATCGAGTTTTGCATGCATACGTGGAGACTTTTAGTCTTGCCTTCGTCGTCGACAGGGATGGCAACGAGTTGCTCGGGGAGGATGGAGAGTTTGCCCGGGTGGCTCGTTATATTAATACTAGGGCTCTTCTTGAGTGTGAAACCGACGATGTTGCATTCCAGCTCCTCGGTATAATTTGTTCATTTGCCCGTGTTTAAAATTCCGGTTCATCGTACTAATCTTCCTCTTTTATATTTGCAAGGAAAATGGCGGACATGAGGGAGCGCCTGGTGAGGTCCGCAGCGGCCAAAAATCTGATAAAAGTGCCCCCACTGCCCAAGACTGGTGCTGGAAAGCAGCAAGTGATGATGGAAAAGTTTGTGGGCGCCGCTGACCCTACCCCGGGGACCACTTCCACTCCACCAACTCCGGACACGACCCATAAGAGGAAACAGGATGAAATTGGCTCTTCACCGACGGGCTGCTCGGGTGGTTTTGCTGGAGGGAAATTTGTGCTGCCCCCGTGCTATCTTCAGGGGAAAATGTTTGACGGGGAGAGTTCCATTGTCGTCCCAGAGCTCGATGTGTAACACCTTTTTCTACCCCACAAATATACATGGCAAAATAGATAAATTATCAGAGTAAAAATCACCTCAGAAGGGTGCATATTTTCTCAATAAACTCAAAATGGAACATTTGCTCCGTAAACAACGGGTTTTCCTCAAAATAAATAAAAAGCCATCAAATAAGCAACGGAACCACCATAACCACAATAATCCCAAAATAAAAAGGTTTTTAAAATAAAACCATAGTCATCAAATAACAACAAAATAACAATTCAACATGGTTCGACTCAATGACCCAACCTGATGTTACACTATCAGAGCAAGACCCTCTACATTGACCAAAAGCAAAATAAACTCCAAAAGTCCTCGAAGGCATCCATGGCTAATCCTGATCACCTACATGTTACCCATGTGGAGGCAACATTCAAACAGGCAGGGTGAGTAATCACAATTCATTATAATCAATATAAAAACAAGATATGCATAAAATGGCGTCATCATCATAAACAACATCATCAGAGTCATAAAAAAGGATCAACATTCACAACATCATAAAATCACATCAATAATGCGACATAAATGCAATGCACAACAAGACTCATGCATGTGGTACCAATCATCACAGTCAATGGACACTTAGGCCATCACCCTCCAAAGATCCCCGTCATTAGGATCGATTCTACACAAGAACCGGAGCACGTCAAAAAACCACCTCACATCCACACAATGGGATGAAAGCCTCAATAGACCGAAGTCTAACTCACTGAAATGCTATGAATGCATGATGCACAATGTTACGGTGAGAATCAGATAACAAGATATTAATTAACTTGCATCACTTTTCTTTGAATTCACAACCGACTTTGATTTATCCAAAGGAAAGGTTCAAGACCGAGAAAAACCTAAAGGGGGGGGAGATCTAAGGTTCGGGGGTTGGTTACGCCTAGGGAAGGTATTAGCATCCTAAACGTCCGTAGTACTCTACGGGAACCTCTTGTTTTAACTTGTTATATCTTAATCGCTTGCTAAGGGTGCTATGCTAAAGGTTGAAACCCTAGGGGTTAGTATCTAAGTATACTCGACAAAGTATCGCACCTTGCGCCTACGTATCCTGACGGGAGTGGAATCAGAGTATCCGTAGTTCACCGATTTAAGGGTGAAGAAGAGGAACCATTGGCTATGGACAAAGTTCCAAGGGGAAACGAGTATGAGCTCATTTTAGAGTTCACGATAACTCTCTAAGTCTAAGTTATAGGGGGAAAGTGAGTTCTCATGATGATGAGAATCACATGGAGTTCAAAACTCCAACCTATTTCTAAGTTATGATTTCATTGGCTCTCATGAGGCCAAGAAATGGGATAAACCTAAGAGGATAAGGTAGGGTGGTTGTTTAGTGACTTCATGAGTCAATTTTAAGATGATCTCCCTTTGGAATGGGGGGAAAGATAATAGTTGTAAAATTACTAAGAAATAGAAAAGTTAAAAATTCAAATATGATGATGTAAAAGACATGAATAAGATAATGAGATGAAATAAAGTTATGATATCAATGCAAAGTTAGAATCATACATTAGATATTACCCAAACATGGTAAACAAGAATAACATGGCAATATGACTAAAAAAGATACAATAAAACCTTAAAAAGGTGCTCCCAATTTTATCACGAATAAATGCCTCAAGATTAAATATTTCCCACAATTTCTTTTTATATTCAAAAAGTAAATTCAATTAGAAAAACGTAGCAACAGGAATGAGAGAAAAAAGATGGAAAATGAACAAGTTATGGCATTTTGAAATTAAGGCACAAACATTGAAAACAAATTAAATAAAACAACCAAGTACTAAAAATAAAGGAAAGGGAACTCCTAGGGATTGAACCCAGGACCCTTCGCTCATAGGTTAAAACCAAACACCAACTGAACCAAAGTGCGTGCCTTGACATATAAGGGATAACACAAGTACATATGCAAAGAGAAGCGAAATTCAGAAAAATAAACAAAAGGACTGGGGCGAGGGGGATTTGAACCCCAGTCCTAAGGGTGGTAGGGCGTGTGATAGTGTGTGCTTGCCACTGGGGTGGCTGTTACATCCGGTAATATATCCAACTCAATAAATACATAATCCTATCATGCGCGCATATTCCAAATTTACAACTCAAACCAACATTACACAGCCTGCTCACGAAAAAACTACTATGCCATGCCATTCACTACCAACCATTACAGAAACAAGATGAAGCAGAAACATGTAATTTAACCTCAGCATCATGAATTAACACACATATGGAATACTAACAAACACTTTCATCATGCACATTGAAACATAAAGTATAAACAGTTGAATGCATAAAGTGACAACTTCTCACAGCCATGGCAGTAATAATACAGCAAGCACACAATACACTCAATTGGAAACCAGGATATGACTTGAATGCAATAAACACACATGAAGAATATGGAATCTAACAACAGTATGGCATTAGTTTTAGTTCATGTATATCAAAACATTCTCAAGACTTTGGCATGCTTAAATGTAGGGTAACAGAAATATTTAGGATTTAAATCACACGATTGGCAAGATTATAAGTTAAAAATGCAAGAAAACAAGAGATAGGTTAAGGCATGATGCAACCAGTTCCAAAGATATCTTTCAAAGTTCAAATAGCAACTCAAATATGTCACAATGAGTGGTTAAAACAAAGACAGGTCAGATCAAGATAATGACAGATTCTAAGACTAACCTAACTGTTAATGACAGTTCAGGGATATATCAAAAAGGTGCTAAGGAAATGATGGCAACATTATCAACAACATAAGCAGTTAGCAGCAGATAACAACATGTCATCAGGGCAATTACATTTCACAAAGTGATTAGCTCATGCAATTAAATACACAACAAACAATGCTAGCAAACCAACAAGATAACAAGATTCAAAAAGTTAAGGTCCATAGGTTATCAAGCAATGCAACAGACAGTTTCACAAAGATAGCAAAAAAAGAACATGATGATGGTCCATACAACTCAATCACTCATCAAGGCAAAATATAGGCACACCAATCAAACAATAATGTCAAGGAAAAAAAAAGTAATCAGTCATGGTTATTGAGGGCATAGTGATGATTCAGGAGTCAAGAGATTAAAGGCAGACCAATCACACATAATGTCAAGGCAAGTTAGATTCATAGCATCTTGGAAACATGGCACTGTCAAAAGCAAGAGTCCAGACATAATTGTACATACATAGTGTCATCCAAATCAAGTAGCAGCTATGCATAAACAATAGATACACAAGAAGCTACACTTATCATGTTGATATAAGGAAAATGTTTGCAAAGATAAGCACTAAAACATTATGATGGTCAAAGGCCTTTATGAATCATACACATATATTCAAGATAGAATAGGACATATCATAGCAACCAAGTTCAAATTCAATCAAGTGGTATCATTTTAAAAATAGGCAGTAGCATATGACATAGTAAAACCAGCTTGGGCAACCATCATACAAAACACATACATCAAACTAGATTTAGATTGGCACATATTAGAAGCATAACTTAGGAACATGTTAAAGAACACATCAAGGCTAGCACACATATCATGAACACAATGTTAACATAGAGAACAAAATCATGATATCACAAAGACATAACTTCTGAAGTTGACAGTTCCAATAAAATAGTTTTACATGTACAAGATGAAATATCATGGCAGGTCATGGAACAACATGATTAAATAGGAATAATTCACAACAACATAACAGCAGCATAAACTTGCCCTAAATTCAACATTCATGAACATAAACCTTAAACATATATTAAACCAAAATCATTCCAATGAGATGCAACACTAATCAATAGCTTGCTTATACTAACAGTTCAAACAATCCAAGCTCAGACACATTGGTCAATCATCAACAATGCCAAGGCAGAATGGTGGTTCAAATGTGAACAAATACATGAATAATCAAAATATCAACCTAGCATCAACAATAATAGAGTTCAAAACCAAGACTTGAGAACACAAAATGATCATATATTGATGGTGACAGAAAAAGGAACTAGTTCTACTTAAACAAGAATTACTACAACATCAATCAGCTAATGTAAACTGCCAACAAAAATAGAGAGGTTCATCCTTACTACAACTTAGGAGCATATCAGAACTACAAAGAGGAACAAAGATTCATGAGTCCCTTGTCTCAAAATCACATTTAAGCACACATGACATCCAGGTAGTTTAACAAAATCAAACATCCAATCTTGACAGTACAATACCACAATGAGAACTTATAATGTTGCAGCCATTCAATGAGCAAAACCAGAGGCATTATATCTTAACACAAAAAGTAATATGTATATCATGTTAATGAACAACATCATCTATTTTATGACATCAAGCCATGAGCACATAAACAACATATTCAAGCATATATTTGCATGTAAAAAACAACAAAATGCATATGACACAATGGTATCAAATGAGCATGATTAACAAGAAGGAAAGAATACGATACCAAGAGGAGTAATGTCCACTACCTTCAAGTAAGCTGACTGCTTTCCTTCTAAAGCACTCCAAAGCCACCTCCCTCCTTTATTGCTCGAAACTTAGGACACTTCAGAGAATATTTGTGTGTTTGTGAGGATTGTTGGTGTTCTGAAGTGTAGAGGCAAGCTCTTTTTATAGGCTGAGCAAATGGGCCTGGGTTGCTTTGAGTCCAATCATCAAACATATGGTGTGCTGAGTAGAAATTAGGGTTACAACATCTCTCTTTGAATTCAAATGTTGGTCCACTCCTTGGAGACAAATACGCTTCTCATGCTGCACAAAATCTCAGAGGTTGCAGGGTCCATTTCACCACTTCGTGTATTGCTTCAGAGCTCCTTATTTGTTGTCATATGAAGGGGTATCAGATGAGGTAAGGATTGGGGATATCGTGAAGGATCTGCAGGTAAGAGCAGGTTGTATGCTGAATCGAGCAATGCCTCAGAGCTACTTTTAATGAGCCAAACCTTTGAAAGCTTAAAAGGGAATTGCTCTTAGAGAATTCAAAATGAAAAACCGTGCCAAAGGATTGAGGATGAATTGATTCAATTGTGTTTGAATTTCTCTCTTCCAATCTGCACTTCGCAAGCACGACCAAGGGAGAAGAAAACATTTTGGTTGATTTTTGTCTCTTTGTATGCCACATGTCGCCTCTCCATTGATCAGAAATGGTGTTGAAAAGTCAAAACAACATTGCCTGATTCCTATTGGTCCTTGGCTAAATGAATTTTAATTCAATATTTGTAACATGTTTTTGGTCACGATGGGCTTATCATGGTGGGCTTAAAAAAATCACATATTAGAATTGTTTTTCTTCTTCTTTTTGTTATAAAAGAAAAATGATTAGGAAAACAAATAATAGATGAATAATAGGTGAATTTGGCAATTGATATGGTTATGGATATGGTTTAGAAGAATTAACATGACAAATGAGGAAATTGGATAAAATTGGTTAAAAGATGATTATTGAAATAGGTTTGGAATTAAAGGTGACAATTGAGGGTAGATAAGGTGGGTAGAAATTTGGTTATGGAGAGGATCATGGAGAGGGTTATAGAGACATCTCTTTGAAATAAGAGACTTGCTTGATTCAATGCTCCATCCAAAATCTTGATTAATCACCTCTTGAATCTTCTTAAGATAAAACCTGATTCACAAATAAAACAAACACAAACAAAACCTGGTAAAAGGGTTAGCTATGCAATATGATTGACCTACTATGATATGCAAGAGATTAATGGATCTAAGGTAAAATTTGGGGTACAACACACAACATCATAATCATCATCATCAATAAAAGTCATTACGTGCATCATCATTCATCAAAATCTCATGTTAATCATGTCGTCATTTATTCATCAAAGCATCATGAATCGTCATCTCATAATCACCATCATCACTCATGGTAAATCACATCAAAATAGTCATGTATCATCATCTCTTAATCATCTATATAACCCATGGTCATTCACATCATCATGTAATCATCAAACATCCTATATAACATCTCATAATCATCAACATACTCGTGGTAATTCATATCTTCGATTAATCATCAAACATCATATATGCACAGCTCATAATCATCAATATACTCATGATATTTCATATCATCAATAAATCATCAAACATCATATATACACAACTCATAATCATCAATATACCTCACGATAATTCATATCATCAATTAATCATCAAACATCATATATATCATCTCATAATCATCAATATACATCATGGTAATTCATCAGAATAATCACAGCTCAAAACACCAAGACAACACAAGAATCATAAAACAAATTCGCGAACAACAGACGTTCGCTACAAAGTTCTCCGTGCGAACTCGTTCCCTGGGATGTTCGCTTTGAAAGCTTCCAGCGAATCTCAGAATCACATATAAAACTAGAAAAACCCATATTTTGTCTCTCCCTCGCTTCAACCCGCTTCTGCTCGCCTTGCGAAGTCACTCGCTAGGAAGCTCGCCGTGCGAGTCTGGGGCGAGTGCTCGCTTTGCGAACCTGCGATTTCCTACAATCACTGCTACGCATCAGTAGTATATCAGACCCAAAAACTCTTACGATTTCAGCCTTATTTACCTCCAAAAACATCCCCAAAACATTCCTAAGGCATTACGGCAATCAAAGGCACAAAACCTACGACTATTAGGTCGATTCATTACACTATTCTAAACCTCAAAATCACCTAAACCTTCACAAAATCTCAAGATTCTCATAAACCCCATAAATCCCTTTCTCATACAAGATCCCACATATCATCAAAGAAGGTTTACCCCAAAGGTCTACTTTTATCCGAATCAATTCCACCATTCATATTCATCATCAATCCACAAAAACAACACCTAAATCACCAATTTATTCATAAACCCACAAACCCACGTAAACCCCCAAAAATCTGCTTTAAACACATCAATTCCTATGTTGAAAACAATGAAAGGAAATACTCCACATACCTTAGATTGTCGATTCAGAGCTTTCTCTATTGAGTCTTTGGAAACCTTCTCGAATCCTCGCCTTTCCCTTTTTCCTCAGAGCTCTCGCCTTTTTTCCTTCTTTTCACGGTCTAACAAAATGAATCCTATTATCAAATTCTCCTTTTTGTTAAACCTAACTCTTGGGCTTCTAAAATGGGCTTTCCCCATATTACCCTCACTAATCCTCCTCAAAAGTCCATCTTACCCTTAATTCCTCTAATATTATTTAAATTAATAATAATACTAATATATTCATATTATATACTATTATTTAATTAAATAGCCAAAACTCCACGAAAATGCCAACGTCAACACAAACCACCAAAATTCACCGAAAATTCACAAATATTATATTTAAATAAATTAAATAAATATTCTAATAAATTTGGGGTGTTACATTATGCATCAGCTATCTTGTCAGCCGATCCTCAGGTGCAGAGGAAGCTTCTCTACCAGGATGCGGCCGCTATGGTCAGGGTATTGGAAGCGGCGCTGGCCCTTGGGGATGCAGAGATGGTTCCACTTGCCGACCTCAAGAAGGAGAAAGTCAAGATCAACGACCTGGAGCTAGAGAACGCAGAGATTTATAATGACCTGAAGAAACTCCAAGGCAATCTGGAGGCCAAGATAGAGCTTCAGAAGAAGGTTACTAAGATGCAGAGGGAGGTGACCAAGGTTAACGAGGAGAATGCCCGACTGAAGACAAGGATAGCCGAGCTGGAGAGCTCGTCGGCGGTTGGTCCGGACGAGACCGACGACGAGAAGGCCCTGAAGACGTGGAGAGACCTGGTCGAGAGGATCCGTCTTCTTGAGCAGGATAACCCGGGGGCAGCAGAGTTTGGTTTCAACGCTGCTTTGGAGCAGTTGAAAGCCCTCAACTTCGACGTCCAGCTGCTGACCGAGGGGATGGGCATTCTCAACGTGGTTGTCAATGACGAGGTGGTTCCCCCGGAGATTCCTAGCGATGCAGTTTAGTTTTATTATGTTGTACTTGTATTTTGTGGGCCTGCGTGCCCTCTGATATGTAACAGTTTGTCGAGCACAACCCCTTTTGTACTTATGACATATTATGGCCTTGTGGCCGAAATTATATAAATATTTTTCGTTTGACATTGTCTTGTTGCATTTATTTGTGTATGCTTTTATTATTTAAATGCTAAGTATGGACGCTTTGCTCGATTTGTTCATGTTGTGCTCGACAGTTTGGGAGACTCGTCGAGGAGGCGAAGTAGTTTCCCTGGTGATGGGACGAGGATCTCGGTCGAGATACTAATTGTCGTAACCCAAAATTTGATCTCCCTTTTGTCTTTTGCATAAGCATGTGCATTTGCATCACTGGCATACACATTCACACTTTTTTCCTCTGTGTTTTTGTTGCAGGAATATTCAGGTTTTCCAAGCCCGAATAATCGCATCCTCGCAAGGTCATCACATCATCAAAACAAGCACAAAACAAGGGTTTCTATGCCTATTCATCAAAGCAAGAGGTTGAAAATCGGAACCGTGGCCACAACACCATTTTTCAGGCAAAACTGAGCATTTTTTGGCTTGGTTAATCGATTAACCATTTGCAGTGCAAATGTGTTAATCGATTAACACATGCAAATTTTGCAAAATTTGCTGCTTTTTCAAGACAACAACTTTCCCTCCACATTTTGAATTTCTACATTGGTCTAGTAGCATGTGGAACATTCTGGAATCTTCAAGAATTCACTCAAATTTATTCCAATGCATCATTTCCAAATAAGTGCACCATGTTACTTGATTTCCAAGTATGTGGACCTTTGGATGTTGGATCTCACATTGGGATTGTTACCGAGTTGATCCTAACTAACCGAGTTAACCGCTTGACTCGGTGAGTCAAGCTTAACTAACTCCAAACCACCCAAAGCTAAGGCCAAACCAAATTCCAAACCTCTCACACTCCATACCTAAACTCTATATAAACAAAGCTTCACTATTTTCACAAGCCTCTCCAATCGCTCTTCAAACTCCCAACCATTTTCACACAAATTTCTCACTCTTCACTCTTAATTCTCTCACATTCTCTCTGATTTTTTTCTGCTACATCTTCATCTCCATCTCAATTCTCCTCACCAAAGCTCTTAATTCAACATTGAAGAAAAGCTACTTTCACCTTGAATGTGCTTTTTCTTGAGCTTAACCTTCATTATCATTCTATTCCACTGGTTTTTGTGGAGCTTCAGTAGCTTTTGGATTCATCTCAAGTGATTATTTCAAGCTTCTTCGGTGATAATTCTCATTTCGGAGTTTTCGCCGCATTTTGCTCGGTTTCGATACGTTTCGGCTATTGTTGAAGATTCCTCTGGTTTTCTTTGATTATCTTCGCCAAGATCTCTTTGCAACAATCATCAAGCCAAATCTCTGGCTTGTAGGTTGGTAAATCTCACTCATTTTTCTGTTTCGAACGTTTTCGTATCATTCGCAATGTAGTTTCGTTGTTTTTGCATGTGAATTGATTATGCCATTGCTGGATCCTTGATCTTGATGATTTAATTGATTCATTTGTTGATTATTTGCTATTTTTAAACTTGATTTTTCGTGCATAATTGTTTTCCCTTGCATTGGAGTGATTGCACAATCAATAAGTTGGCCAAAAGCACTTTTGAAAACTGTTTTTTCTGCCCCTGTGCCAGTGTTAATCAATTAACACTTTGCAGTGCAAAAGTGTTAATCGATTAACACTCTGTTTTTTTTCAGTTTTTTTGTTGTTTAGCAAGTGTTAATTGATTAACACTTTGCAGTGCAAAAGTGTTAATCGATTAACACTGAACCAGAAGGCCATTTTCTTGCTTTTTCAAGTGTGCTTGCCATGCTTTCTTCCTTTTAACTTCCATTGATTAACATGCTTGATTTTGTGGATGTTTTAAGTGTCATTTAACTTCTGTTTGAAGCACATTCATGAACTTTTGGTGCACGGTTTTGATTATTCAAATTGTTCATATTCTTGGCATTATATGAATACATGCTTTCTTGCATTTTCTTTGATCACATGATACATGATTTGTGAAACATATTAAGTGTCTTTTGGTATTGTTTTTGCTTCTCATTGCTTTGCATTGAGTTCATTCCTCAAAGGATGAGCTTAATCTTGTATAATTGATAATACACCTTTTGCTTTAATAATTTTTCAATCATTTGGGAAATTATTAGCATATGCTTCCCTTTGGTTAATTAATCGAAACTTCGTTTCGATTGTTAATCTCCCCATTTAGGTTTCTCTTTAGGCCTCCTTTAGAGCTTTCTTTCCCTCTTCCCCGCGAAGCCGGCGCTTTCACGCGACACTAGAGCACTGTACAACTTGGAGTTGTTATGCTGTCCGTTTCAACTTCTGCACTACACCATGTGTGTTAGAGAGGGAATGAGAAGGGAAAATTCCTACTCTCATTCTGACTATTTCAGGTAGGGGACGAATGACCCTGTGCTTGGCTTAGTCATCTCTATCCCCAGGCAGTAGTGTACTTCTTTCCCAGTCGAGTCGATCCTTGATCACTCATATCTCTTGCAATCTCTGGGTCAATCACCTTTTTGGTTAAGATCATTTGTCCTTGGGTTAGAAAACTATCTTTGTTTCAATACCCTATTCTTTTCTGGCGGTCAATCATTATTTTTTGATTCCCCTGAAGAGTCTCATTTCCTTTTTCTTCGGTTAAACACAGTATTCCTGTTACAACCGTTGTCCCCAGGAGTTCGCAACCTTCACTTGGTTCTTTCCCTTTGTTTGGTTAATCACTGCTTGTCGGTTAAAACACCAAATTTGCACATCTTCTCAGTTAACCACAGTCTATCTGTTAACACACTGAGTTACTCTTGGGTCAATCACCTTCTCTTGGTTAATCACCCACTTCTTCAGTTAACCACAGCCGATCTGTTAAAACATTGAACCCCTTTTGAGTTAATCACCTTCTCTCGGTTAATCACTCATTTTCTTTTCGGTTAATCACATTCTTTCTGATAAAACCGAATCCATTAGCGGTTAGCAACCTCTTTTGGTTCGATGCCCCTTTTGTTGGTCAAGCACTATTTGTTCAGTCAGTATCGACATCCCCTTTGGGTCACGACCTTCGCTTGGTCCCACACCCGTCCTTTGGGTCACGACCTTCGCTTGGTCTCATACCCGTCCTTTGGGTCACGACTTTCACTCGGTCCTACACCCGTTCTTCTGGTTGATCACAGTTTATCTGTTAAAACCGTTCTCCCCGCACAGTTGCGATCTTCATTTTTCTGGGTTAACCACTATTGATCAGTTAATATACCTAAATTCCTTCAGAGTCGAACACCTTCTCTTGGTTCAATACTCTTTCGTTTTGGTTCGTCACAGCCTGTCTGTTGACACCTAACCCTTTTTTCCCCACAGAGTCTTACTCTCTTTCTTCAGTTAACCACTGCTAGTCAGTTAACATACCGAATCCTATCTCTCTTGGTTTAAACACCATTCCTTTCACTTTTCCCCTGCTTGGTCACTTTTTCTGCTCTGGTTTTCCCTAGTGGAGTTTCTTCTATTATCCCTTTTGCTCTTTTTCTTTCTTGGTTTCGACACCATCCTTGCACATTATTCTCTATACAGTTACTATCTTGTCCATTTCTTTCTTTCTTGGTTTTTGATGGCTCCAAGAGTTTGACTAAATTTTGGTAAAACATAATGTTGGGAAAGATGTTCCAACATGAAGGATTCTGACCCAGACTAAAGATGTCGAGTGAAATGTCACAGCATGAAGACTAGACATCATGACTCTCATATCAGGTTTTGTTTAAATCTATTCCATGATTCAAGGCATGACTAGCAATGGATCAAGGAAGAAAGATACAAAGCCCAACTCAGTAGAAGACTATAAAAGAAGACCAAGACCTAGACAAAAAAGGTAGACGTCGGCATAGACTTAGGAATCCTATTTTGTAAAGTAGGTTTTAGGTTTGAGAGTCGTAGGTTTCCCTTGTAAGTCACCCTTTGTATCAGTTGATACACTGTGGTAGACATAGGTATCGCACAGATCCATAAGCCTTGAGGTATTGGATTGTGTATTGTTCTTGGATGAAGCTTTTAAGCAAATTTGAGTTAGCTTATTTGTCAAGTATGCTTGACAGATTTCTGTATTGATAGGGATGATGTAGAAATCACAGTTAGTGAGTAAGGGAAGTGAGTGGGGTATCTCGTATCAGGGTTCTAAACGTTTGAGTTTAACCTTGGTAAAGATGTTCATGGGGTAGATGTTAGGGATAAAGTTGTAAACGTGGGAGTTTAACTTTGTAACAGTCTACACAATAGTGAAGTCTTCTTCCTGGATTGGTATCCCCCAGATGTAGGTGAGTTGCACCGAACTGGGTTAACAATTACTGTGTTCTTTATCATTCTGCAGATTTACGTTTCTGTTAGGGTTCATGATGAACATGTTGGATCAGATGTCGTGACATCTGTGATGGTGCAGTTCTGATATTCAAGGTATCAGTCTGCAGTTGCGCCTCTGAGTTTAAAAGATTATGTAGCACAATGTCTTGACATGTGCTAGGACATCTGTTGTTTGCATAGGCTAGAATTTCAATTGGTATCAGAGCAGGCATCCTGTCTGGTTCTGGATGAGATCCTTGGGAGATACTTTCTGGCGTTTAAACGAGGAGGAGTTTTGGAGATCAGATCAATCAACTCAGACATACTCAAGGGTATTAATGGATGAGATGGATGTTCTGGATCGAAGGGAGCAACCCGGAGTTTGTTCATGTTGCTGAGGAGATTCTACAACAACTACAGGAGAAGTGGCTAGTTCTCGTGTTGGTGTGTCTTATAAGATGTTGTGACATCTTATTAGGGCAAGCATGATCTGTTCCTTGGTGGTTCCGCTACATGTGTTTCTGATGGAAGAGCTCTAGATTATGGGATTCTGGAGTTGTTACTAAAGACAGTTGGGGGAAGGTCTCAATCGTCGGCCTCTATATAATTGAAGATATATGCATTCTTTTATTCCAAAGTCGGGAGCAATTGAGTAAAGGGAGTTGTGGTTAGATATCTAGTATGGTGACTTGGCACTTGGAAGCTTGGTTTCTTAGTGCAGTTTAGAGTCAGTTGAAGAGGAGATGAGTTGAGTGTAAAGTTTATCAGGTTCTTGCTCTAGGAGTTTGATAAATGTTTGGTCGGCTAGGTTGTCAAAGATACTTGAGATCTCTCTCAAGTCCACTCATAAAGACATCTATGTCGTGTATCTGGAGTCTTCTAGTCACTCTTCTGACTAGAAGGTGTTTCTTTGAAACATGATCTGAAGAAAGTGGAGGTGATTTATTTTCACCATCCAAAAATAACAAGGAAGGATTCATCTCTCTTGACCCTAAGAGTGAATCCAATCTGATTGAAGAGTTGTTGAGGTAAATAAGACTTGTTCAGAGAAAGTCTTAGTTACTTGAGTCAAGGGTGGCAGCCTTGGTATCTCAACATTGTCCTTTGAAGAAGATACTTGCAAAAAGGATTAAATACTTTATAAGCGTTCATAACATGATCTGGTGGAGCTCAACTACAACAGTGAAGAAGGGTTATTGTACAAGGATTTAAGATCAATTGCTATTTGTGGAATCCACAAGTACTTAATTGATTATCCTTGATAGTCAAGATTGAGGTTATTCTGTCAGATGTTCTAACATATTTTCATCAGAGGTTTGGAGAATCATGGGAGGGGTTATGCATTCGCTCACAAGTCTCCTAGGTGTTGACCTGGGATTATTGGCTTAGCATCTGTTTCCTGGAAAGTATTGTGAATGACTTGTCCAGATGGTGATGCTGTTAAAGATGGAGATGGAAGACTATGAAGACATCATAATCTTGATGGTTACAGCTTGGGTCAGTTTATTTCTGATCCAGGTGCTTTGGAGCATAGTGTTTGCTCTGGTTGTGAAGGTCGAGGATAAGTGGCAGTTATCTCTGACTTTCTACTGACGGCTCTACTAAGGGAAGTGGCATTCTTTGGTATTGCTATGGGGTAGTCTTTGACTACTTATTTTCTAAAGATTCAGATATGGCAGGTTTGAAGTCTTTGGAGTTTCAAAGCAGATTGGAGGTTGTCTACTCAAAACTTGGTTGTTGAATCAAGTCTGTGAGAGCATGGAAATCTGTTTCTGTAAAGGAAGGGGGTTCTTCTAAGTGGCAGAAGGAATAGCTGAATTCAACAGTTGGATGTCATAATGTTTGGATATCTAACTTGACATCAGAAGTCTCAGCTGGTGATGTGGCACATCAGCTTAAGATAAGGTGATCTACAGGAGAATGGAAGTTATGGATGCTTCAAAAAGGGTCTATCTCATGCAGTTTGAGGGAGCTGTGGATGGGAAAATGTTGCATGACTAAGAGGCTTGGTGGATCCAAGATGTCTTGCTATAGGGCAAGTAGTTCACGTGACTTAAAGATCTGATTTCATTAGTAGACCAGGGTATCTTGTGGGAGTTTTGAAGATGAGTGAGGTCAATCAAAAGGTGGCATTTGATTGGTTTCACAATGGGCATTCAAGCAGGATGCTTGAAATTGATTGCTCTTTTGTAGAAGAGTAGTTAGTTGAAATTGTAAGGAGGTTCTGGTTCTCTGGGAGCTTGTGGTAAAAGGTCTGGGTTGAGAATGGAAGCATACCTTCTTGGTGGATGAGAGTTTAATTCTCTCTGGGTTTCTGAAGTCTTCTTTGTTCTAGCTGGTGGTACAGTGTTGTGTGAAGATCTTCAGTGTGGATTACTATGCTGATAGTAAGTCCAGTAGTGGAGCATATCAAGAACCATGGTGTGTGGTGTCTGTGATGTGTGGAAGATGTCCTAACTGATGTTAGAACATCTTTGGGTTAGTTATACTTGGTGAAGGATTTCAGGTTCTACGATGAACTGGTTACTTGCATCGTGTCCAAGAAGTATCTACATGATCATCCGGGAGAATGATGGAGTAAAAGGGTTCCTTCGAAGGAGGATGTAAGTATTTGTGAAGACTGAAGTGGATCATGTGTTGATTGCATGGAAGTTTGTTTCCTGAATACGTTCAGAAGTGGAGATTTACCATAAATTAGAAGTATTCCAGGTTATCATACGGGAGAATGATAGGAATGACTGTCTTGGATTGCGGGGTTTATCTCTATTGCTGGCAGGGTGAGGTTAGTGGAAAATCTTACATACGACATTGGAGCCCTTGGAGCAAGTCATGCTAGTAGTGGATCAGTTTAGCGGCTGTGAAGTTCTGGAGCATGCATACGATAGTTGACATCGTTATAACAAACTAAGGGGCCCTGTGTGTCTCTTTGAGGAATGTGAAGCATTCTGATTCAATTGATTTGTGCCTTAAGCAGCTGGAGGCCTATACATGAGAATTCAAGAGGAGTTCGTGTGGTGTGTAGATGGTTGCAAGATGAGGGGGATCAATGGGACTTTGATCTCAAGCCAAGAGTTTGTTATGGTTGGTATACACGTCCTCACGGGTAGCATGATGATGATCATGTGTGAGTGATTATTATTTCTTTTCAGAGGAAATAATAAGAGAGTTAATGGTTGCGTTCAGCAGGTGTGTTGAATAGAGGGTGCGCTCTTGAAGACATGAAGATGCGTCTTATGTGCATCAAGCAAACTTGATCTAAGATGAAGTTCCAGTTGCATTTATGCATCAAGCAAACTGAGATGTCAAGGAGGATGGCTTAACATTATTGTAGTTCCAGTTTACATTTGTGCGTCAAGCAAACTGAGATGTCAAGGAGGATGGCTTGACATTATTGTTGAAATTCCAATTTGCATTTGTGCGTCAAGCAAACTGAGATGTCAAGGAGGATGTCTTGACATTAGAGTATTATTGCAAGTTGTTGGAAACTTGGCAGTGCATGTTGAATGGTTCTTATTGGATGCTTAAAAATCATTGATGAGTCTGGGAGAATTTATTTTTCTCTGCAGATTGTGGTCACGAAAACTGTGAAGAGTTTATTTAATACAGAAATCAATTGGTTTCTGACAGGAAGAAATTGGTTCTATGCTAATGAAAGAATTCTGATTGTAATTGAGTATGCTAAATTTGGATTAAGAAAGTCCTATATGTAGGGACCATAAGCCTGACAATATCAGGTTAAGTATCAGGACAAGGCTCAGAAGTAGTTTCGAGGACAAGTCAGAAACGATGGAATCTTTTGACTAGTCTTTTGGCTGTATTTACATAGCCTTCTTTTTAAGAAGAGGTGTAAACACTCGTCTTAAGTTGAGGGAAAATGAGTTATGTTCGGATGTGGGTAAACATCATTTTGGTTTGGGTATGCATGGGCCACTTTTGCCATCTTTTGGCTAAAAAGGGGGAGAATGGCTTATTGCTGAGAGGTGTATGGTCTGTGCTGCTGGTATATGCAAAATGTTCCAAAGGATGTTCCAACGTTTTTGGTTATAACATCTTGGGAAGTTGTGCTTTGTGACCACAGTTAGAAAGCAAGTTGTGTTTTGTGACTTGAGTTACATTCACTATGTTCCAGGTATCACAAGGAAATGAAGAGGGTAACTCCAAATTATCTTCTCCCTTTTCCTCACCACTTGCTTCAAGTACTTTTCCACTGCATGCATCATCAGGTTGAAGGATGCTTGACAGACTTCTGTATTGATAGGGATGATGTAGAAATTACAGTTGGTGAGTACGGGAAGTGAGTGGGGTATCTCGTATCAGGGTTCTAAAGGTTTGAGTTTAACCTTGGTAAAGATGTTCATGGGGTAGATGTTAGGGATAAAGCTGTAAACGTGGGAGTTTAACTTTGTAACAGTCTACATAATAGTGAAGTCTTCTTCCTGGATTGGTATCCCCTAGATGTAGGTGAGTTGCGCCGAACTGGGTTAACAATTACTGTGTTCTTTATCATTCTACAGATTTACGTTTCTGTTAGGGTTCATGATAAACATGTTGGATTAGATGTCGTGACATCTGTGATGGTGCAGTTCTGATATTCAAGGTATCAGTCTGCATTGCGCCTCTGAGTTTAAAAGATTATGCAGCACAATCTCTTGACATGTGCTAGGACATCTGCTGTCTGCATAGGCCAGAATTTCAGTTTTGACACCATTTCTTTAGCATCCCCAGCGGAGTTTCCATCTTATTTTGCTCTCGGTTTTGACACCATTTCTTTAGCATCCCCAGCGGAGTTTCCTCCTTCTGTTGCTCTTGGTTTTAACACCACTTTCCGTTCTTTTCTTTCCTTTTCCGTCTTAGTTCCCTGAACTACGGAAGCTATGATTCTGCATTCATTCGAATGTATGATACGTAGGCACGAGATCGCGATGATCTTGGCGAGCACACTTCCACACTTCCACCCTTCCACCATCTTCCAGTCTTCTTCTCTTTTCCCTAGTTCCATGAACTACGGCGCTCTGATTTCCTCATTGCACTATGAGGGTACGTAGGCACGTGGGCCCTAATCCTCTGCGAGCACTTTCTTTCTTTCTTTTTTCTCTTTTCTCTTTCTCTCCTTTTCTTTTAGCTAGAAGCCTTTAGATAGATAACCCATCCAAGCCTAGAAGCAAGTGAAATGGCTCCCGTCGAGTACAACGGATGCGTTACGTGCTAGTACCTTTCTTTTGCATAACCGACCCCCGTTCCCGTTTCTCTTCCCCTTGGGTTTTATCGATATTTTCCCTGTCCTTTGGGACTAAATAAAGTTCGGTGGTGACTCTGTTGTATCTTTGAGTGTGCAATTCACTCAGGTATAAACCAACCATCTTCAGCTGACGACTCTGCTAGGGAACATTGCGCTTGTAAGCTGGGGTCTTGCTTAGTTTTGTTTGTTTTCTTGCTTGTTTGGGTGTTTATCTTTCGCGTTTTCTCGCTTTATTTTACTTGCATTATCTTTATGTTTATTTACTGCATTTCTTTACTGCTTTGAATATTCATATGCTGTATATTCTGGATATCTGTTATTTTCTGCTGTTGTTGGGATGGGTAGATATTATTGGAGAGAAAAGTTCTAACATTGGGCTTAGCATACACATAGGCTAGAACGTGGATAGTCGTGAGGCCCGCGTTTCGCGCGTTGGGTTACCACGAGAGCCACATCCCCGATCGTGATTCGCTTGAGATACTTCTGTCCTGTGAGAATTCACTACGGCAGAGTGTTTTCATTATGAGTCCAATGGTTTGGGCGACCTTTCTAGGGACCACCTTGTTGTGTCTAGATCACACCTATGAGGGGGATGGGTTTTTGCAGGAAAGCAAGTCACTCATACCTTTGTTCTCTCACACACGTCAGATTGTGCACACACAGCCGACTATGTTGCACCGACACAGAATTATATGCAGATATCCAGTTTGTTCAGATTTGATTGTTCAGACAGTGCTGGCTTGTTATTTGTGTTGCATATCATTTCATCATGTAAATTAATTTTTGCATGTGCATTTCCAGGTTATTCGAAGACTTATTCTTTATTGGCATTATCATAGAGATAAGTACTGGTTACCGAGGCATTTTTATCTACAAGTTTGTGGAGCCTAATCTAGGTATTTTGAGAGGTCTAGCATCTCGTGTGGTTAAAGATAACAGAGGGATTTTCAAGGATACTTATGGTAATCTGTTGTCCATCCTCAATACTGAAGTGAACATCACCGTCATTCATACTCTGGTTCAGTTCTATGATCCACCGCTTAGGTGCTTTACATTTCAGGATTATCAGCTAGCACCTACACTCGAGGAGTATGCTTATATTCTGGGGGTTGAAATCAAGAAGCAGGTTCCTTATGTTTACACTAGTGGTTTTCCGAAGTTTCCTCTTATTGCTGATGCTCTTGGCATTAGTAAGAAGGATGTGGAGGATAATCTCAAGACCAAAGGGAAAGGTATTCGAGGGTTTGCTTCGAAGTTCTTGGTTGACAAGGCCACTTCTTTTGCTAAGGATGGACACTGGAAGGCTTTCAACGCCGTTCTTGCTTTGCTGATATATGGGATTGTCTTGTTTCCGAACATGGAGGATTTCGTAGATCAGACTGCCATCAGTATCTTCTTGTCCAAGAACCCTGTTCCGACACTTCTTGCTGATACCTATCATTCTATTCATTCGAGGAATGAAAAGAAGAAGGGAACCATTGTCTGATGTGCTCCTCTGCTGTACCGATGGTTCATGTCTCACCTTCCATAGAAGGGTCTATTCGTTGAGAATAAGGGTAATCTCAAGTGGTCTCAACGAATCATGTCTCTTACTGCAGATGACATTTCTTGGTATTCTAGAGTCTTCGACGATATTAAGATCATTCTTCATTGTGGGAAATTCTCCAATGTGCCTCTGCTGGGTATAAAGGGTGGAATTAACTACAATCCGAGACTTGCCTTCTGACAGTTGGGATATCCTATGGTTGCTAAGCCTGATCCTGAGGTAGCGGAAGAGTTCATTTTTCGTGAAAGGGTTGATGACATGGGATTGCTGAAGAGATTTAGTGCCGCTTGGACTCAGATTCACCTCGAAGGAAGAGCCAATTTGGGTAAGAAGAATTGCGTAGCCAAGGAAGCTTACACACTTTGGGTTAAAGAGCGCGTCAAAGAGATCTTGTTACCATTTTCTCCTGAGCCTTCCATGAATGCCAAGCCTCCTGAACTTGCCATTGTTCCTCCATCTGAGGTCGACCAACTCAAGCTGGCTATTGAAAAGTTGAAGAAGGAGAATGCTGATCTTTGTCTCAACCTTGATAAAGTCACTTCCGAGAAGGATATCCTAAAGATTGAGCTCCGCCAGAAGCGCGAGCGTATGCTCAAAGAGGTAGAGGATGAACAAAACAAGGGAAGGAAAGTGGGTAATGCTTTGAAGAGCACCTATGAGGGACTTGCTTCAAAGAAGAGACAACTCGCCGATACCCAGTATCAAGCCTACAAGGATGAGTTGAGCTACAAAAAGCAACTTGAAGAGCTTCGAGGGAAGTTATCTGAATACAAGACAAAGTGGCAAAGCGACAAGACCGTGCTAATCAGTGTCAAGCCCAGCTCAACAAAGTCTTCGGTGAGATTCAGAAGCTACAGGATCAAGCACATCAGAGCCGAGAGCAGATTAGTTAGCTCAACATAGAGAGCACTTATTGGGAGCATCAAAGTCGTTATCTACAAAACCTCTTGGATAAGAAAGAGGCCTTTCTTCAGGATATGCTTCAGGGACCTAACCATTCTTTGCTGCGCAAGCTCATGAAGGATGCGAAGTATTGGAGTGAGAGGCATGGCCGTCTAGCCAGATTTGCTGAGCATGCACTGGAAGACTTACCAGGGTTGTTGAGAGATGCCTAAGCCGATGCGTTGCCGCACCAGCTTCCTTGGACTGTTTTCCACTTCTTGTCTGTTTGCAGGGTGGTATTTGATAGGATCCATGCGGATTTTGTTGTAGCCCAAAAGGCAGATATTTGATTTGTACTCGACTTGTACTTCTTTCCTTTATTATTGAATGAATGAATGGATTTTCTCGCCAATTTTATCTTTCGCACCTTTACTGGTATGCTTTATGATTATTGTCAACAAAGATAAGTTTAAGAATTCCTGGAATTTAAAACTTTATTTTTGCATGCATAACATACATTCATTTGCACACATATGCACGTCCCTTCATCCGAAACCGTTGCTCATCCTTGTCCGCCTTCCTTATAGTAAGACGATGACTCGACATCGGTATTTTACCCGCTCAAACAAATCCAGAATCATGGTTGACTTTGAAGCTGAGAACGCTACTTATAAGGAAACTCTGGCTCAATTCCAAGGTCGGATGGATCAGTTTCAGACAAACATGGATGTCATTATGGAACTCCTTCGTGCCCAGAGGGACGCCGCTGCTGCTGCCACTGTTGTTGCGACTGTTACTGACGCAACCGTTGTCACTCCTGTTGTGACTACTTCTCCTATTGTTACGGCTACTTCTGCTGTTATTCCTTCTCCTGCTATTGTTGAAGTGCCAGTCGAGCCTGTGAATCAGCTTGTTGTTCATCCGATAAATTCTCAATCTAGTTTGAACAAGATGCCCGATGTTTTTCCTTGGGGCATGCCTCCGAATTACATTCCTCAGATTGCAAATAATGGTAATGCCTTCATACCATATCAGCCTTTTGTTGCTCCCATGCCTAATGGGAATGTTGCTGCATATCCATGGGGCATGCCTACTCCAGTCCCACCTCCAGTGATGAATGATGATCCTGAAAATCTTCAGGTTCAGACTCGTCAAACTTCTGGGTTGGTTGACATTGAAACCCCTGATGGAGAAGAGAATGTGTATAGGGGTCCGCCTTTTCAGGTTCCGATCTCATCTCAAGCTGCTCAAACTGCTGTTCAGAATGTGCATCTTGGAATGTTCTATCCCAGGGCATCTTCCTCAGCTGTTGTGATATGTAACGCCCCGATTTTTGTTAGATTTATTTAATCGAGTCGATTTAATTATTTTTATTATTATATTATTTTATTCATGACTTTTATTTGGCAATATATTATTTTTCATCATTATTATGTTTTATCGCGGTTTGGGAGCGTTTGTGAGATATTTGAGTGTAGGGGTATTTTGGTCATTTTACTTATTTTTCTTAAGTTTGAAACTTAAAGAGAGAAAAAGAGAGAAAATAGAAAGGAAGGAAAAAAGAAAGAAGGAAAAGAGAAAGAAAAGAAGAAAAGAGGGAAAACTTGGAGAGGAAGAAAACGATTCAATCGACTATTGAAAACACGATTAATCGGGTAAGGGTGCGAAACTCGATTATCTTATACTTGTGTATGATTATGTATGTATGTATTTATGTGATATTTGGTTGAAATTGAATATAGAACAAAAAACCATAATATGTTGAGATTGTTAGAGTTTGATTCAAATTGTGTCTGAAATCATGTTTTAATGTTCCTAATTGCTGAGACATGTTAAATAGATGTTGTTGTGTATTCAATTGGTAATTTGTTGGTGTTTAGATGAGATTTGGAGATGATTTTGTGTGAATTTCGCAGCAGAAATTCTGCAGGAAAAATTCTGGGTTTTCTCTGCCCATACGCGTATCACGTTGGGCAATACGCGTATTGGTTTGGGCAATACGCGTATGGCTAGGGGGAAAGGAGGGCAATACGTGTATGAAGTCCATTTTGCACGGCCCTCTGCTGATTTGCGTAATGGTACGCGTACTTGGCATGGCAATACGCGTAACAAGTGAGGCATTACGCGTATGGGGGTTTTAGTAGAATTTTTGGAGAGAATTGGTCTCTGCTCATACGCGTATCACTTTGGGCAGTACGTGTATGGATGGGCGAGTGAGCTGGGTAGTACGCGTATGGCACAAGGCAATACGCGTATGGCCAGCGAGGGTGCTTAATTTTGTCATTTCGCGATTCCTTTTCTTTTTACTTCCATAACTTGTGCTCCGATTATCCGTTTTGAATATTCTTGGTATCGTTAGAAAGCTAATGAGATGTTCTTTCCTATGATAATGGTTTTGAGATTTGTTGGCCGATTTAATTATGTTGGGAAATTGGAAAGGTGTCATTTTATCGACTTTTACCGTCGTAAATGTGTGTAATTAATGTGTTAACATGCAATATGTTTGTGATATATATCGTATGACTTGTGTGATGTTATATGATGTGAATGCATGTGATTAAATGTTGTGATGATGGTTTGTGGCCTAAGGGCAAGTAAATGCAATGTGTTGTGTTTGATTGAATATGCATGATTATGAATGTTGGAATGGTTTACATGGTTGCATATATGTGTGCATTTGAATGTCATGAGTCATTGTATGGCAAGCATCATGATATGCATTCTTGTGATGTCGTGTGCCCTAGTGGGTGTGAGAGACGAAACGGTTCCAGAGGGAATCCGCTATAACATCGTGTGCCTTATACAATGAGGTGTGAGCGATGATTATAAACGATCGTGTGCCTTATACAAAGAGGTGTGAGCGATCGGGTCGTGTGCCTTATACAAAGAGGTGTGAGCGATCCATAAACGTCGTGTGCCTTATACAAAGAGGTGTGAGTGACGGGGAACATCGTTTACCCGACGGGGAGTTACACTAAGTAACAAGTGATGATTCCAATAGATCCTGAGTGAACCAATGATGAGATGATGGATGGAATGGTACTGCATTGCATTGCATAGAGTCGTTGTGTCGGTCTCTGTGCATTTGCATAAATCATTAATGGATTGATATTGTGTGGAATTGATGAGTTGATATATATATGTTGGTGATGAATGCATTGAGCATGATTGATATGCTTTTGTGATGGATGTATGAGATATGAATTGTGTGTTTTGTGTTTGAATTATGGTGTAAATTGTGGTGAGAACGTTTTATATGTGTACTTTTGTGTTATTATATAATTGTATGCAATTATATTATGATTGTGTTTCTCACCCTTCTGCTGTTTTGAATGCTTTATGAGGCATTGCAGATTAGATGCTGGAGGTCTTTTTGTGAAGCTTAGGTCTTCATTCTTTTGTCGGTCGGCTCTGATATGTAGCACCGGGTAGTCGGGGAGATCGTGTGTGATTATGTGTATATGTATATGTTTCCTTTTGGATTGTACATGTATGACTCTGTGTATAACAGACAAACTTTTTATGTTATATATATATATATATATATATATATATATATATATATGAGATTTCAGTTGCATATTTTCCGCTTTTATTCTGTATCTGAATTATGGGTGTTAGGAACTGAGTTCCTCTGTTATGTGCTACCTGATTGTTGCATATCTATATGAGCAGGTTGCTGTATTTTTCTTCATTTTGATGTGACGCCTCCGTCTATGCCGTGAATGTTTTTAATTATACTCTGATTATTTGTTATCGCTTTAATTTCCTGGTGGTATAGATTGGGGGTGTTACATTAAGTGGTATCAGAGCCAGTCCGTGCCAATCCGTGTCGGTGTTTGTGTTTGGGTGAGCTGTTTGTTTAACCATAGTTGCTGTTATTGGATATGAACAGAATATGGCTGGTAGGAATGATGCTGCTTTGGTCACTGCTATGCAAGCTATGGCTCAGGCTGTGTGGGGTGCACCTAATGCTGCTGGGAATGATGAGTTCAGGAAGAACAAACCGCATATCTTCAAAGGAAGATATGATCCTGATGGTGCTCAGATTTGGCTTAAAGAAATTGAAAGAATCTTTCGAGTGATGGATTGTGATGAGGATCAGAAGGTGAGACTGGGTACTCACATGTTGCAGGAAGAGGCTGATGATTGGTGGGTGAGTACGCGTCATGTGTTGGAAGCTGCAGATGAAGTGGTCACTTGGGCTTTGTTTAGCAGTGAGTTTTTGAGGAAGTATTTCCCTGAAGATGTTAGAGGAAAGAAATAGATAGAGTTCTTGGAGTTGAAACAAGGTAACATGTCTGTTGTTGATTACACTGCTAAGTTTGTGGAGCTTGTTCAGTTTTATCCACATTATGCTGAAGCAACTGCGGAGTTTTCCAAATGTGTGAAGTTTGAGAACGGGTTGCGTCCCGAGATCAAACAGGCAGTTGGTTATCGAAGGATTAAAAGGTTTTCTGATTTGGTGGATTGTTGTAGAATTTATTAGGAGGATAGCAAAGCTCGTTCTATTCATTATAAGAGTGTGAACGAAAGGAAAGGAAAACAACTATTTCGTGGTGGTCCTTATGTGTCACCAGCTGATAAGGGTAAGCAAAGGGGTAATTTTGAGAAAAGGCCAAGTGGGGGAGGTATGTCTAATCCTCTGAGATGTTATAGGTGTGGTGACTTAGGACATCGTCAGTTTGAATGTAAGAAGGATATGAGGAAGTGTTCCAATTGTGGAGGTTTAGGACATGTAACAGCTGAGTGTAAGAAGAATGTGGTGAAGTGTTTCAACTGTGGTGAACCTGGTCATGTTAGTACGAAGTGTCCGAAACCAAAGCAAGCTCAAGCTGGAGGGAAAGTATTTGCTTTGGCAGGAACTCAGACTTCTAGTGCAAATCGTCTGATCAGAGGTACTTGTTTTATTAATAATACGCCTTTAGTTGCTATTATTGACACCGGAGCGACTCATTCGTTTATTTCGTTTGAGTGCGCGAAGCGTTTGAATCTTTTGTTGTCTTCGATGGGTGGAGAGATGGTTATTGATACTCCAGCAATGGGGTCAGTAACTACTTCTTTGGTTTGTTTAAGTTGTCCTTTGACCATTTACGGTAAAGATTTTGAGATGGATTTGGTGTGTTTGCCGTTAGAGGGTTTAGATGTGGTTCTGGAAATGAATTGGTTGCAGTTCAATCGGGTTCATATTGATTGTTATCATAAGTTGGTAAGATTTCCTTCTCTTGAAGAAGACGGGGAATCGAGTTTCTTATATGCCAAAGAGTTGTAGAAACTTTTGGCGGATGAAGCTCAGTTGTTTGGGTTGTTTGCATCGTTGGCTGTGGATAGTCAAGTTGCAATTCATGTGTTTCCAGTTGTGTGTGAGTTTCCAGAGGTGTTTCCGGAGGATATTTCAGATGTGCCACCAGAAAGAGAGGTGGAGTTTTCTATAGATTTAGTTCCTGGTACTAGACCTGTATCTATGGCACCATATCGTATGTCGGCATCTGAGTTGGTTGAGTTGAAGAAGTAGTTAAATGAATTGTTAGAAAAGAGGTTTGTGAGGCCGAGTGTATTGCCTTGGGGTGCTCCAGTTTTATTGGTAAAGAAGAAAGATGGAAGTATGCGATTGTGTATTGACTATCGTCAGCTGAATAAGGTGACGATTAAGAATAAGTATCCTCTTCCTAGAATTGATGATCTGATGGACCAGTTGGTAGGTGCATGTGTGTTTAGTAAAATTGATTTGAGGTCAGGTTATCATCAGATTAGAGTGAAAGAGAAAGATATTCAGAAGTTGGCTTTTAGGACACGTTACGGTCATTACGAATATTCTGTGATGTCGTTCGGGGTTTCTAATGCGCCGGGTGTGTTTATGGAGTATATGAATCGTATTTTCCATGAGCATTTGGATCGATTTGTTGTTGTGTTTATTGATGACATCTTGATTTATTCTAAGTCTCGGGAGGAACATGAGGAGCATCTGCGTATTGTGTTGGAGATTTTGAAGGAAAAGATACTTTTTGCCAAGTTGTCCAAGTGTGAGTTCTGGTTGTCAGAAGTGAGTTTTCTTGGGCACGTGATTTCAGGTAATGGTATTGCAGTGGATCCATCTAAAGTAGATGCAGTTCTACAATGGGAGGCTCCTATATCTGTTACTGAAATTAGAAGCTTTTTGGGTTTGGCTGGATATTATCGGAGATTTATTGAAGTTTTTCCAAGTTAGCACTTCCTTTGACCCAGTTGACTTGTAAAGGTCAAGCGTTCATTTGGGATATTCAGTGTGAGGAAAGTTTTAGTGAGCTGAAGAGAAGATTGACTACAACTCCGATTTTGATCTTACCGAATCCTACTGAACCGTTTGTGGTGTATTGTGATGCGTCTTTGATTGGTTTAGGTGGAGTGTTGATGCAAGGAGGTAAGGTGGTGGCTTATGCTTCGAGGCAATTGAGGGTTCATGAGAAGAATTATCCTACTCATGATTTGGAATTAGCGGCTGTGGTTTTTGTGTTGAAAATTTGGAGGCATTATCTCTACGGTGCAAGATTCGAAGTCTTTAGTGATCGTAAGAGTTTGAAATACATGTTTGATCAGAAAGAGTTGAATATGAGGCAACGAAGATGGTTGGAATTTTTGAAGGACTACAATTTTAGCTTGAATTACCATATTGGTAAAGCTAATGTGGTAGCCGATGCGTTAAGCCGAAAATCTTTGCATATGTCTGCTTTGATGGTTAAAGAGTGGGAACTTTTGGAAGCATTTAGAGATTTAAGTTTGGTGTGTGAATTGACGTTGGACAGCATGAGGGTTGGAATGTTAAAGGTCACTAATGATTTTCTGGTAACCGTTAGAGAGAAACAAAAGCTGGATGTGAAATTTGTTGATTTGATGACGGTTGGAGATAAAGGTATGAATGGTGACTTTAAAGTGGACGATAAGGGTGTTTTAAGATTCCGTGGTAGAATTTGTATTCCTGATGATTCGGATTTGAAAAGGATGATTTTAGAGGAAGGACACCAGAGTAATTTGAGTATACATCCGGGAGCTAATAAGATGTATCAAGATTTGAAGAAGATCTTTTGGTGGTTCGGATTGAAGAAAGATGTGGCTCAGTTTGTTTATGCGTGCTTGACGTGTCAGAAGTCCAAGGTAGAACATCAGAAGCCTAGTGGATTGTTGCAACCGTTGGATATTCCCGAGTGGAAATGGGATAGCATTTCTATGGATTTTGTGATAGGGTTGCCGAATACACAAAGGGGACATAATGCCATTTGGGTGGTCGTGGATAGGCTGACTAAATCGGAGCATTTCATTCCGATTGACATCAGTTTTTCTTTGGAGAGGTTGGCTGAGATTTATATCCGTGTGATTGTGAAGCTACATGGTGTTCCTTTGTGTATTGTTTCAGATCGAGATCCGAGGTTTACTTCCATATTTTGGGAAAGTTTGCAAAAGGCGTTAGGTTCCAAGTTAAGGTTGAGTTCTGCTTATCATCCTCAGACGGATGGTCAAACTGAGAGAACTATTCAGTCGTTGGAAGATTTGCTGAGAGCTTGTGTTCTTGAGCAAGGTGGTGCTTGGGATAGTTATCTTTCGTTGGTGGAATTCACGTATAACAACAGTTTCCATTCGAGTATTAGAATGACACCTTTTGAAGCGTTGTATGGAAGAAGATGTCGAACACCTTTGTGTTGGCATGAATCTGGTGAGAGTTCGGTGGTTGGACCAGAGTTAGTTCAACAAAATACGGAAAATGTGAAACTTATTCGTGAGAAAATGAAGGCTTCTCAGAGTAGGCAGAAGAGTTATCATGATCGAAGGAGGAAAGATCTTGAGTTTCAAGAGGGCGATCATGTATTTTTGAGAGTTACACCGGTGACGGTGTCATACCGCAAATTTTGACCACTAAGATTTCCCATTATTGTGCAAATCATCATCACAATATGGAGGAACCTTCATATCTCATTAGTCTCCCCAAAGATGGGTGAGCATCCACTACAATCAAATTTAGGGTTTCAGGCCCTCTCAGAGTTCTTAGACAAAGGATCAATCAAGGAATGACATGATCTTCAACTTGTCTAACCTCTCAAACATCCACAAGGGATCAAAATGACTCCCACTTCAAGGATTAAGCACAAGGCAGCTCCCTTCTAGGTGGATCAAGCCTCAAGATCGCCGGTGTCACCAAATTAGGGTTTTGGTCGACTAGGGCCTCCAGATGGAAATTTTCCTCTGACATGAGCCAATACTTCAAAGCATAACCTAATATGCTCCATGGAACCTCATGGACCCAATCATCAAGTCAATTTGACCTCAGGGGATGCATTTATAAAAAAAATCAGGAATTAGGGTTTCTTGACCTAATTCACCCCTAAGTTGACTTTTGGGACAAATCATGAGCCAAGACCTCAAGAGAGGATTTGAGGGTCTCTAACACACCACATTGATCCATTTACAACAATGGATTGATCCAAGAAGTTTGAGCAACAAGCCTCAATTTCATCTGAACCACAATTAGGGTTTCGCGAGAAAAGTCAACTGTAACTTTGACTTTTGACCAGGACATGCTCCCGAACCCTAGGACATGATTCAATACACCCTATAACACCCATGGAACATGTCCATCAAGTTTGATTTAGGTCAAGGACATGATTTCCTAAAGGATTGCACAGTTTGGAATTCATCTGCTAAAAAAGTCAACTGTGCACAAAAGTCAAACTTTGACTTTTTGAGATTTTTCACAAAAATGGATTTTTAACTCTAAAAGGATGTTAATGTATGATTTGAATCATCATTCATCAAGAAAAATCAAAGAAAGTGGGATAACTTGTAAAAGGGGCTTAAAAAACTTAGAAAATTTTCTAAGTTATGAACAAAGTAGCAAGGGTACCAACTTTGGAGGATCATAAATCCTAAACCACAAAGCCATTTTTCCCCACCCAAAGCTTGATTTGTAGCCCTCATGACCCTCTACAAAAGCTTCAACTAGACCTCATTCCAATTCATTAGGGATTTTGAGTTATGGAATGATCAAAATGGCTGAAAACATGAAATGTCATTTTTTCCAACACTTAGTGAAATTTTCACTAAGTCAGAATCTGCCTTACATTTTTCCAAATGTAGGGGGATTTTTCACTTGGATCCAAAAGGTATCAAAACCAAATATGATCAAACAGTTGTTGTATCATATGAGGGCTTTCCAAAATGGCCAAGAACATCACCAAATTCAATTTGAGCTAAGAGATATGGTAGTGGCAAAATGCCTTGTTGAAAACTGCCAAGGCAAGGCAGAATGTTGCATTTTTGCTCGATTTGCCAAAATCAGCTAATTCCAAGCCTTGTCGTCACTTTGGACACCTCTGAGGATCAAATCTAAAGGGGACAATCACTGAGCCTAGCCTCCAAAGTCCTTGGAACAAGAAGTAGCATGTCAAACCTAGAATTGCCTAAAATAGGGACAAGACTCCAATTTTGGATTGAAGCATTTAATAGATGCTTAGAGGTGGTATGGACTGACACATTTGCAACTGAATTCAGTCAAGATTCCTCCAACAACTAGGGAACCACAACTCTGTGCTCTAACCTCTAGTCAATGGCTAGAGGAGACTTGGATTTCTATTGCTCAACATTGGCCAAACCTCTGCTGCAGTTGCCATTCACTATTGATCCCAAAACAAACTTGCTCTACTATATATAGAGCTCATTTGTGCTCAGTTTGAGTACACCAAAGCCATCAAACAGATGCTTTCCTCAAAATCCCTCTCTTTAGGCCAAAATGCCTTCCCTAGCAAGGTAACTCTGAGTTTTTGAGTTTGAGAGCATTTTCAATCAAACCAATCACACACGCACCTCATAAAAATCATATGTAGGTGATCCAAACACTCACAAGTGACCTGTAGGACCAAAATCACAAAGTCACCTCTCAAAACCTCAAAATAAGCCTTTTGTACATTTTTCAAGCCATGTCTTGATTCAGTCACTTTCCAAACCAGATAAAACCTCAAACACACTCCAAATATCATCCTTGAACTGTCCCAAATGGTTCCCCCCATCTGGAACACCATTTGAGAGAGTTGATATTTTGGTCACTTTTAACCCCTTTTGCAAGAAAGGGCCAGTTTGTGTTTTTGCAGGTACCAGCTGATTCCACTCATCCTAAAAGCTTCTAGGGGATCATTTGAGTGTGTCCAAAGCATCAAATCATTTCTGGAATAAGAGGTTTGACAGATTGCACAAAAACTCTAAAAAGCTCAAAAAGAGGTAAGCCTCATGACTTGAACTTTCCAAAATATGCTTTGCTTTGAAGTCCACTGATCATGCACACCTCATACATGTTATATATGTTGTGTTTGAACCAATTGATCATGTAATTCATGCCTGTATCAAAGTGTAGCATAGAAAATGCAATTATAGGCCTTTTTCAAAACCCCTATCGGATTTTGAGGAGGGAGTGTGATCTGGAAAAAATACCACCACCATTGGATTCCTTGTGAAATTCTAGGCCAGATGCATATAAATTTTGTCTCACACCATTAAGAAATGAGAAAGTTATGACCTTCACGTTTCTGAGCCAAAACTTGCCTTGCCTTGCCTTAGGCCAGGCCTAAAACCAAGGCATGACTTGTATATTTGTGTTTTCACTTCAAACAATGGATGTATAACCACCCCAGTGGTAAGGCGCGCACCTTGTAATCTTGAGGTCGTGGGTTCAAACCCCACCTATGCCATTTTGTGTTTTTTTTCACATTTTTGCTATTTTTCCAATATTTTCATGTTTTGTTAATTAATTGGAAAATTAATAACTCTTTCAATTTTAATTATTTTTTATTGGTTCTTTTTGCAAAAAATCACAAAAATGTTGAAATATTTTATTCCACAAAAAAAATTAGATTTATATTATTTATTTAATATAATTAGTATTTTTGTGAATAAATTCATTTTTAATTATTTTTAAACATTTTAAAAGTGAATATTTACTTTGAAAAATTAAAACCAAATGAGTTTAAATATCCCTTGTGATTATCCCTCATTTTTTCAAACCTTAAACAAAATCACAAATGGTTTATTCAAATTTATTTGGTATTTTGTTTGATTTTCTTTAAATATTTACTTTTAAAGAATAAAATTAGGGTTTTCTTTGATTTTCACCCTCACAAATCATTTTCAAACACTCATGGGCCTCTAATAGAGTGTAAGACCCAATCCTTTGTAAATACAAACCTATTTTGGGCCTCACTTATTGTATAAGTCCCGTTGTATTTCAAAAGTTCGGCGCGATCGTCGCCCGTTTAAAACAAACCATCTGGGCCTCTCCTCGAGCTATAAGACCCATTCAAAACTTTTGGGCCTCTATTAGAGTGTAAGACCCAACCCCTTTTGAAAAACAAATTATCCATGGGCCTCAGTCATTGTATAAGACCCACTGCGTTTTCAAAACCTCGGCGCGATCGCCATTTCAAAACAAAAATCATCTGGGCATACCCTCGTGTTATAAGCCCCATTCCTTTTCTTTAAACTCTTTGGGCCTCTTGAGAGAGTGTAAGACCCATCCCTTTGTACAGAAAACCTCTCCTTGAGCTGTAAGCCCCGATATTTCTTTTCAAAGCACTTTCTCCTTTGATTTTGAATATAATATTGTTATCAAAGTCTTCTTTGTTGAACAAACTAACAAAACAGCATGGAAGCTCTACAATCGAGTAAGTGTTTACCCGCTTTCATATGTATATAACTGTACTGTGGGGTTGTTTCGCTGTAAGTCTTCCTTCATAAACTCATATCAACTGTGTAATAATAGTATAGATATTTAGAGTTTCCCCGGCAACTACGTCTAGCACTAGGTGAAGCCGTGTCGATCACTCATAGAAATAGACAATACTAGATCCCCCATAGGAGCACCAGATACAGTCTTCTCTTCGGCTGTCCTCCTTAGGAATTGTCAAGAAACTCTAACTCCCCAGAGATGATCTCTTCTCCGTGAATGGAATCTCTTGAGTTTCTTCCAAATTCTCGAACTTTCCTGGCTTGATCTATTCTCGGTGAATAGCATGTCTTGAACTTCTCGGGGTTTGGGGACCCACAGGCTTCCTAAAAGCATCCCCGCCTCCTCTTGGGTGTTGTACAAGGACCCGTCGGCTTCTTAGAAGGAGTTGTTGTTTCCTCAACAGAGTCATCATTTCCCCAGCAACCGCCTTTATGGTTATCTAGAAAGGTTCGTTAACTTCCAACCACCAACAGATCCATAAGGTTCCCAGCAGAGTTATCGTGAGGAACTTCTAAAAGAGATGGTTGTTCTTCTCCCCGACTCAGGTCGCGCATCATTTCCAGCATGTCAAAACTATCACACTTTAGTAGCGATACGACTTGGTTCCTCATTCTTCCCCCAGACAAAGAAGATTCTCCGGACCTGGGTAAAATTCCTTGCAGTAAAGTCAGTGGAAGTTTAGAAATCGAAGTTTTCGAATTTCATTCCTCAGTCAGAGTAAGTCATGATGAGGAGATTGATATGTTCCCCTCATTCCCAGCAGTGTCAACTGTGATAATCTAGAAATTCGATATTTCTCGGTTTCTTCCCAGCAAGAGTTGTCACCCTTCGTGGACTTTTCTCCAGCAGACCGTCTACATCTGCGGGTTCTCTCCCAGCCGAGGATGTCGAGTTCATTTTGCTACAATTTCTGCTTGACCACCGCGCAATACATCAACCTGCACTTTTGCATTGCATGATATCAAGCATCATGTAGGATACATACATGGCATATGCATCGAGCATACTCCTTTTCTTTTGGCCTGATTCATCTCCCCAACAGATATTCAGCCAAACTTCGCACTTATCAACCCTCAAAACATTCAACTCTTCTTTTGTCGTCGTCGGCCAAATTTTTGAGCTACTCTTTTATTTAATTCCCTTTTACCTCGAATCATCGAAAAGCTAGCGCAATTCGTACATTCAGGTCCAAGAGGATTAAATAGGGGCAGCTGTCGTAACCCAAAATTTGACCTCCCTTTTGTCTTTTACATAAGCATGTGCATTTGCATCGCTGGCATATGCATTCGCACTTTTTTCATCTGTTTTTGTTGCAGGAATATTCAGGTTTTCCAAGCCCGAATAATCGCATCCTCACAAGGTCATCACATCATCAAAACAAGGGTTTCTATGCCTATTCATCAAAGCAAGAGGTTGAAAATTGGAACCGTGGCCACAACACCATTTTTCAGGAAAAACTGGGCATTTTTTGGCTTGGTTAATCGATTAACCATTTGTAGTGCAAATGTGTTAATCGATTAACACATGCAAATTTTGCAGAATTTACTGCTTTTTCAAGACAACAACTTTCCCTCCACATTTTGAATTTCTACATTGGTCTAGTAGCATGTGGAACATTCTGGAATCTTCAAGAATTCACTCAAATTTATTCCAATGCATCATTTCCAAATAAGTGCACCATGTTCCTTGATTTCCAAGTCTGTGGACCTTTGGATGTTGGAGCTCACATGGGATTGTTACCGAGTTGATCCTAACTAACCGAGTTAACCGCTTGACTCGGTGAGTCAAGCCTAACTAACTCCTAGCCTAATTCCAAACCACCCAAAGCTAAGGCCAAACTAAATTCCAAACCTCTCACACTCCATACCTAAACTCTATATAAATAAACCTTCACTATTTTCACAAGCCTCTCCAATCACTCTTCAAACTCCCAACCATTTTCACACAAATTTCTCACACTTCACTCTCAATTCTCTCACATTCTCTCTGATTTTTTTCTGCTACATCTTCATCTCCATCTCAATTCTCCTCACCAAAGCTCTTAATTCACCATTGAAGAAAAGCTACTTTCACCTTAAAAGTGCTTTTTCTTGAGCTTAACCTTCATTATCATTCCATTCCACTGGTTTTTGTGGAGCTTCAGTAGCTTTTGGATTCATCTCAAGTGATTATTTCAAGCTTCTTTGGTGATAATTCTCATTTCGGAGTTTTCGTCGCATTTTGCTCGGTTTCAATACGTTTCGGCTATAGTTGAAGATTCCTCTGGTTTTCTTTGATTATCTTTGCCAAGATCTCTTTGTAACAATCACCAAGCCAAATCTCCGGCTTGTAGGTTGGTAGATCTCACTCATTTTTCTGTTTCGAACATTTTCGTATCATTCGCGATGTAGTTTCATTGTTTTTGCATGTGAATTGATTATGCCATTGCTGGATCCTTGATCTCGATGATTTAATTGATTCATTTGTTGATTATTTGCTGTTTTTAAACTTGATTTTTCGTGCATAATTGTTTGCCCTAGCATTGGAGTGATTACACAGTCAATAAGTTGGCCAAAAGCACTTTTGAAAACTGTTTTTTCTGCCCCTGTGCCAGTGTTAATCGATTAACACTTTGCAGTGCAAAAGTGTTAATCGATTAACACTCTGTTTTTTCAGTTTTTTGCTGTTTAGCAAGTGTTAATCGATTAACACTTTGCAGTGCAAAAGTGTTAATCGATTATCACTGAACCAGAAGGCCATTTTCTTGTTTTTCAAGCGTGCTTGCCATGCTCTCTTCCTTTTAACTTCCATTGATTAACATGCTTGATTTTGTGGATGTTTTAAGTGTCATTTAACTTCTATTTGAAGCACAATCATGAACTTTTGGTGCACGGTTTCGATTATTCAAATTGTTCATATTCTTGGCATTATGTGAATACATGCTTTCTTGCATTTTCTTTGATCACATGATACATGATTTGTGAAGCATATTAAGTGTCTTTTGGTACTGTTTTTGCTTCTCATTGCTTTGCATTGAGTTCATTCCTCAAAGGATGAGCTTAATCTTGTATATTCAATAATACACCTTTTGCTTTAATAATTTTTTCAATCATTTGGGAAATTATTAGCATATGCCTCCCTTTGGTTAATTAATTGAAACTTCGTTTCGATTGTTAATCTCCCCTTTTAGGTTTCTCTTTAGGCCTCCTTTAGAGCTTTCTTTCCCTCTTCCCCGCGGAGCCGGCGCTTTCACGCGACACTGAAGCACTGTACAACTTGGAGCTGTTATGTTGTCCGTTTCAACTTCTGCACTACACCCTGTGTGTTAGAGAAGGAATGAGAAGGGAGAATTCCTACTCTCATTCTGATTATTTCAGGTAGGGGACGAATGACCCTGTGCTTGGCTTAGTCATCTTTATCCCTAGGTAGTAGTGTACTTCTTTCCCAGTCGAGTCGATCCTTGATCACTCATATCTCTTGCAATCTTTGGGTCAATCACCTTCTTGGTTACGATCATTTATCCTTGGGTTAGCAAACTATCTTTGTTTCAATACCCTATTCTTTTCTGGCGGTCAATCATTATTTTTTTATTCCCTTGAAGAGTCTTATTTCCTTTTTCTTCGGTTAAACACAATATTCCTGTTACAACCGTTGTCCCCAGGAGTTCGCAACCTTCACTTGGTTCTTTCCCTTTGTTTGGTTAATCACTACTTGTCGGTTAAAACACCAAATTTGTACGTCTTCAAAGTTAACCACAGTCTATCTGTTAACACACTGAGTTACTCTTGGGTTAATCACATTCTCTTGGTAAATCACCCACTTCTTCAGTTAACCACAATCGGTCTGTTAAAACATTGAACCCCTTTCGAGTTAATCATCTTCTCTCGGTTAATCACTCATTTTATTTTCAGTTAATCACAGTCTTTCTGTTAAAACCGAATCCCTCAGCGGTTAGCAACCTCTTTTGGTTTGATACCCTTTTTGTTGGTCAAGTACTATTTGTTCAGTCAGTATCGACATCCCCTTTGGGTCACGACCTTCGCTTGGTCCCACACCCGTCCTTTGGGTCACGACCTTCGCTTGGTCCCATACCCGTCCTTTGGGTCATGACTTTCGCTCAGTCTTACACCCGTTCTTCTGGTAGATCACAGTTTATCTGTTAAAACCGTTCTCCCCACACAGTTGCGATCTTCGTTTTCCTGGGTTAACCACTGTTGATCAGTTAATATACCTAAATTCCTTCAGAGTCGAACACCTTCTCTTGGTTCAATACTCTTTCCTTTTGGTTCGTCACAACCTATCTGTTGACACCTAACCCTTTTTTCCCCACAGAGTCTTACTCTCTTTCTTCGGTTAACCACTGCTAGTCAGTTAACATACTGAATCCTATCTCTCTTGGTTTAAACACCATTCCTTTCACTTTTCCCCAGCTTGGTCTCCTTTTCTGCTCGGGTTTTCCCCAGTGGAGTTTCTATTATCCCTTTTGCTCTTTTTCTTTCTTGGTTTCGACACCATTCTTGCACATTATTTTCTATACAGTTACTATCATGTCCATTTCTTTCTTTCTTGGTTTTGACACCATTTCTTTAGCATACCCAGTGGAGTTTCCATCTTCTTTTGCTCTTGGTTTTGACACCATTTCTTTAGCATCCCAGCGGAGTTTCCTCCTTCTGTTGCTCTTGGTTTTGACACCACTTTTCGTTCTTTTCTTTCCTTTTCTATCTTAGTTCCCCGAACTACGGAAGCTCTGATTCTACATTCATTCGAATGTATGATACATAGGCACGAGATCACGATGATCTTGGTGAGCACACTTCCACACTTCCACCCTTCCACCTTCTTCCATTCTTCTTCTCTTTTCCCTGGTTCCATGAACTACAACGCTCTGATTTCCTCATTGCACTATGAGGGTACGTAGGCACGAGGGCCCTAATCCTCTGCGAGCACTTTCTTTCTTTCTTTCTTTTTTCTCTTTTCTCTTTCTCTCTTCTTCTTTTAGTTAGAAGCCTTTAGATAGATAACCCATCCACGCCTAGAAGCAAGAAATGGTTCCCGTCAAGTACGACGGGTGCGTTAGGTGCTAGTACCTTGCTTTCGCATAACCGACCCCCGTTCCCGTTTCTCTTCCCCTTGGGTTTTATAGATATTTTCCCTGTCCTTTGGGACTAAATAAAGTTCAGTGGCGACTCTGTTGTATCTTTGAGTGTGCGATTCACTCAGGTATAAACCAGCCATCTTCACTAATCCAATAGGCTTGGACTGTTCCCATCGCGAGCTGGGTGTCCTGCCTCAATGGTGCAGCAACGGCGGAGCTCGATTGAGGTATCCCGGTTGTGCGCAGAGTCTACTCGTCCCATGAGCAGAAAATGGCCGACGTTGTAAGGTAGTGGACCGCGCTTGCACTAGTGCGCGGTCCCGTGGCCGAGCCGTCTCCCCGTTGGGGGTTGAACTCATCGGCAGTTAGTCCGACCTTGTGGTTGGTCCTAATTGTAATATTGTTTGAGATTTTCAGCATTCCATGGTCGAGCAAATGGTTCTCCGTCCATAGTTTCTAGGTAGTAGGCTCTAGTGCCTGTTTTTGACTTGACCTTGTAGGGTCATTTCCAGTTTGCGGCCAACTTACCTTCGCGCGAATCCTTCTGGTTTCTACGTAGGACCAAGCTGCCAATGGGGAAGTTGTATTTTATGACCTTGGCGTCGTGGCACATGGTTATTTTTTGTTTTAAAGAAGTCTCGCGGAGAGCTGCTCCTGACCGTATTTCTTCGACCAGATCGAGCTCTTCCCTTAATGCCTCGTCGTTCATCTCCTCGTCGAGAGGAGCTTCATTTCGTCTGGAAGGTTCTCTGATCTCCACCGGTATCACCGCCTCGGTTCTGTAAGCTAGTTGGAAAGGGATTTCCCTGGTGGTGGAGTGTGGGGTTGTTCGGTAGGCCCAGAGCACGCTGTGTAGCTCCTCGACCCACCTCTTATTGGCTTCGCCTATCCTTCGTTTTAGACCTCAAAGGATTACCCTGTTCGCAGCCTCTGCTTGCCCATTAGTCTGGGGGTGCTCGACGGAAGTGAAGTGTTGCTTCGTGCCTAGTTTGGCGACGAAGTCTTGGAACTTTCTGTCCGTGAATTGGGTTCCGTTGTCGGTCACAAGGGCCTAGGGTACTCTGAATCATGCGAGGACGTTCCTTTTGTAGAAATGAAGTATGTTGAAGGCTGTGATATTGGCGAGAGCTTCGGCTTCGATCCATTTTGTAAAGTAGTCGACGGCCACGATCAGAAATTTGTTTTGGTAAGACCCCATTGTGAAGGGGCCGAGTATGTCCATCCCCCACCAGGCGAAGGGCCAAGGCGAGGACAGAGTCTTCAACTTGTTAGGGGGTACCAAGTGCATGTCCCCGTGGCGTTGGCATCGATCACATTTTTGAACGTGCTCCTTAGCGCCGCGTTGCATGCTCGACCAATAGTATCCTGTCCACAGGGCCTTTCGTGCCAAAGATCTTCCTCCCAAGTGCTGCGCGTTAATGCCCTCATGAATTTCTTGGAGGATTTCGGGGACCTTATCCTCCTCAACGCATTTCAAGAGGGGGATGGAGAATCCTCGTCGATAGAGTTTGTCTTCGATCAGCACGTATGAATAGGCTCTTCAGTTAGTTATGCTGGCCTCCTTGTTATCTTCAGGCAGTTCCCCCTGTGGTGAGGTACTTGTACACCGGGGTCATCCAGTAGCTACTGTCCCCAATGGTGTTAATGTCGAACAGCCCTGACGGCTTCTCGATACTTGGGCTAGCGAGTATCTCCTGTACGACAGATTTGTTACCACCTTTCTTTCTGGTGCTTTCTAGTTTTGACAGGACATCTGCCCGCGAGTTTCGTTCACGAGGGATATACTAGACTTCCCACGCGTCAAACTTGGTAATTTTTTCCATCAACAACATCAGATATTCGACCAGCTGATCATTTTTTGCCTGATACTCTCCTCGGACTTGAGACGCCACGAGCTGGGAATCGGCGAAAATCTTTACCTCCTTGGCGCCCAAGTCTTCGGCCAATCGTATTCCTCCGAGGAAGGCTTCGTACTCGGCTTGGTTGTTGGAAGTCGCGAAGGACAGGACTAAAGACACTTCGATTAAGATTCCCTCCTCGTTCTCGAGGATGATGCCTGCACCACTTCCCGTGGGGCTGGATGCCCTGTTACGTAAATGGTTCATCTATGCGTTCTGCTTGGTGGGGATGATGGTGGCGTCATCTCTGCCACGAAGTCGGCCAGGATTTGTGTATTGAAGGCCTTCCTGCCCTTGTAGTAGATGTCAAATTCTGACAGCTCCAAGGACCATTTGAGCATTCTGCCGACCATGTCTGGTCGACAAAGCAACTGTCTTATGGGTTGGTCCATACACATAACTATAGTGTGGGCCAATAAGTAATTCCTGAGCCTTCTTGCGACACTGACGAGGGCGAGGGCGACCTTCTCTATCTGTGCGTATCTGAGTTCTGGCCCTTGCAAAGCCTTGCTCGTGAAGTAAATGGGTTTTGGCCCGTCTGTTGTTTAACGAATGAGTGTGGTGCGGATGGCTTCGCTGGTGACAGAGAGATATAAGTACAACGTCTCCCCGCACTCTGGTCGTGAAAGCACGGGAGGTTCGGACAAGGCTCGCTTGAGGTGAGTTAGAGCTTGCTCGCATTCCTCAGTCCACTCGAATGTGGTCTCCTTTCTGAGGAGCTTAAAGAAGCGCAAAGCGTGCTGGGCGGACTTGGCCACGAAGCGAGAGAGTGAAGCGAGCATCCCGTTAAGGGATTATATGGACTTCTTTGACTTGGGTGTGGGGAATTCGGCGAATTTATGACACTTGTCAGGATTGGCCTCTATCCCTCTCTCGGTGAGGTAAAATCCGAGGAACTTCCCTGCCCGAACGCCGAAAGTGCACTTCTCTAGGTTGAAACGCATCTTGCACTTCCTCACTTGGTCGAAGACCTTTTGCAAGTGGACTGTGTGATCGAATCCCTCTTAGGACTTCACGATCATGTTGTCCATGTAAACTTCGAGCATGTCTCCGATTTCTGATTGGAAGACTTTGTTCATCATGCGCTGATATGTGGCTCCAGTATTTTTTTAGACCAAAGGGCATTACGTTGTAGTAATAGTTCCCCGATGAGGTCATGAACGCGGTATATTTCTTATCCTTTTCGGCCATAGGGATTTGGTTATATCCCGAATAGGCATCCATGAAGGACAAGAGTTTGAAACCTACAGAATTATCTACGAGCTTATCTATACTGGGCCGAGGATAAGCATCCTTCGGGCAAGCCCGGTTGAGATCAGTATAAACAATGCACATGCGCCATTTTCCACTATGTTTCTTGACAAGTACAATATTGGACAGCCATGTTGTATACCTAGCCTCCGAGATAAATTTTGCCTCTAAGAGGTCTTGTACAAGTTTTTCGGCAGCCTGTCCCTTCTCCTCGGATTGCTTGTGTCTGCGTTGTGCGACGACTTGAGCAACTGTGTCGTTGGTCAGTTGATGGCATGCGGTCTCAGGGTCCAGGCCAGGCATGTCCGCGACACTCCACACAAACAAATCAGCGTTGTCCTCCAGACACGTCTTCAACTGTTGCTTTACCTCGTCGGGCAGCCTCGCGCCTATCTTCACTCCTTTGCTCGGGTTGGCTTCGAAGGTGATGAGGGTTGTTGCAGAGGAGCTGCCTGCCCGCGCCGACGTGCCTTTACCACAATCCTCGCCTTCTCCTGACATCCGGCTTTCGAGGTCGATGATGTGTACCGGGAGAATTGGCTTCTTGTCAGGCTGGCTTTCTTTGCTGGGGTGGTCCTCCTCTCTTGCCCGCTTGGCGGCCTTGGGTGCTGCACCGATCGAGCTTTGTCCCCGGGTAGCTACCTCAAAGCACCTCCTTGCGGCTTCGATATCCCCGTGCAGTGTTGCGACGTGGCCCTTCTCCGCTAAGGTTGGTCTGCCGAGGATGCATTGGTACAGTGACGAGTAATCAATTACCAGGAACTGGGTCTTGATTGACTTCGACGCCTCCTCTTCCCCGAACGTGACCGGGAGCTCCATGTACCCCCAGGGTCTGGCAGTCGCCCCGTTGAATCCTTGCAGGTCAGATCCTACATACGGCGATAGGTTCTTCTGGTCCATCTTCATATCTCTGAACAACCCGGTGTACATGATGTCCACGGAGCTGCCCTGGTCGACCAGGATCCGTTGGACATCAGTCTCGCTCTGATGAGCAGCGGAATGTATGAGTTCGGGGAGCCCCCAGGCAGTTCTTCACGGTAGAACATAATTGGCTGAGAATGTCCCCGAACCTTCTCGAGTGTGTTTAGCTGGTCGAGACTGCAGTCGATGAGCTGGTCGAATTTTCTCTTGACCGACCCCACTGTGAGCTCGCTGTACCCCCCATAAGAGATAACCATGGCCGTCGGGAAGGTCTCCCAGGTGCTGTGCGCTGATATCTGGGAAGGATCCTCAATATGGTCGGGAATGATGAAGTCCTCTGGCTGTGTGATGGACATGGCGACCTGAGGAGGAGGGTTGGGCAGCGTAGACTCTGCTTCCTTCTTTGTCTCCGAAGTCTCTCGACGAGAGAATTCACCCTTCTTCGTATATTGCTTTAGGTGACCCTCCTTGATAAAGATTTCGATGGCGTTTTTCAAGTGCACGCAGTCCTCGGTTACATGGTCGTGGTTGCGGTAGAAGCGACAGTATTTACTTTTGTCCGTGTTGCCCTTAGACGACGTTGGTTTGGGGAACCGGACACCTCCCTGCTTGAACTCCGCGTTGATGCATTCGGAGAGAATGCGCTCCAGGGGATCCGTTAGTATGGTATACTCTATAAAATGACCAGCGGGTCCTTTGTCTTCACGAGGACGATCGTCTCGTCGTCTTTCTTTATAGAGCCTGGGGCCTCTGATTCGTCTTTTTTTGTTGCCCGGGAACTCTCGTGATCCCTAGAGTCCCGGGCTTTGTATTCCACCTATTTCTCCTCGTATTGGTTATACGATTAAGCTTTGCAGAGTAATTATGCCAAGGTGCGAGGAGGCTCTATGCCCACCACCTTGCGGAATTCACTTTTCGGCTTCAATCCTTTTTCAAGGAGATACTTCTTCATATAGTCCTTCGTGCGGACCTCAACAGCCTCCTTGTTGAAACGCTCGATATATGCACGTAAGGGCTCATCCTTGCCCTGCATAATGGCTTCCAACCTGGCCTCCGACTTGGGGTGTCGCTGGGAGGTGGTGAAATGGCGGGCAAACTGGTTCTTTAGGTCCTTTCAGGACGTGACCGAACCCCAGGGAAGCCGCTTAAACCAGGCCATGGCCCCCTTCCTGAGAGTGATGGGGAACAACCTGCATTTGATAGCCCCGCTTACGTTATGATAGTGGAGCATGGCTTCGATGCTTTCTATATGCTCGCTTAGGTCGGTGGTCCCGTAGTAAGTGGCTAGGGGAGGTGGTTTCTCCAATCCACGCGGAATGCGCATGTCCATGATCTCCTGAGATAATGGCCCATGGACATCGTCGTCATCGCTTGTGCTGGATGACCAACAGGGGGAGTCCCTGCGTCCGCGGCTTCTGCTGCGGTAGGGAGACTGTCTGCGTGACCTGCGATGCTAGTGATGGTTCCTCGAAGGTCTGTTCCTCTTCGGAGTGGGAGAATGTCTAGATCTCCGTAAGGGAGATCAGTGTCATCGTTTGGCGAGTTCTGATTTAGGTTCCTCCGATCTTGAGCATCTCCGGTCGGGAGAGAGACTCTTGGAGCTGTCTCGCCTGCGCTTCTGAGGAGGAGGAGACCGTGGCCGCGGAGAAGGGCTGCTAGGCCTCTGCGAGGGACGCTGCTCCTGGAGGGCGTGTTCGAGCATGCTGATCTTTTCGCCCTGTTTGAAGACCAGAAAGTTAGACCTATTGAGGGAGGCGATTAGGGTAGCAGTGCTTGGGTCCGTATTTTGAGGGACATGTATAGACTCAAAAATGGGACCAGCGGCTTGTGCGTGCGGCTTCACGTCATCGGGGGTAGGAGAAGCGGTCTTTCCATCTCGGTGATATTTCTCTGGGAAGGCAGCTCCAGAGATGAGGTGGTCGACGTTATCAGCGATAACGATAATGACAGGCTCTTGACGGGCATCATCATTCCTGTGGGAGGCCATGATGATCAAATGAAGTTTGGAGAGAGCTTTGGTCTTTTAAGTGAAAAAGAGGGAGTCTTGAATCAAAAAAGGGGAAGCTAGATTCCCACAGATGGCGCCACTGATCGGAGGTGATCAGACTGGATCGTCGTGGCCTTCGCGTAGGGCAGATGAGGATGCTTGTAGGAGAGGAAAGGGGGTTGTACCTGCAAGGTACTCCGATGCCAAAGTAAGTAATTGGGCAAGAGAAGAAGCAAGTACAAAGGTAAGATTTCAAGTATTGAATATTAAATACCTGCGCTTCTCAAGTGAGAGGGTATTTATAGAAGTAACCCCCGGCGCGGGGCCAAGGTCACCCATGTGGCTGAAATATCTGGTCGACCAATGGGAGACTGCCAGGTGGAGGGTCAGACGCGTGGCCCTTTGACCTGGTCCAACTGCTTCCATGAGATCCGAGGAGGCAGTTGGTCGCGTGAACTGTCAGGCGCGTGAGGGGGATGTCCTCAATGGCTAGTTTCTGCCCAACGGCTAGTTTCTGCCCAACGGCTAGTTCTTGCCCAACGGCTAGTTTCTGCCTGTAATACCCCAAAATTTGCCCTCTCTTTTCTTCATATCTTTTAGCATGAGTTTTCATTGCATTGCATTGCATTGCATTCAAGCATAGAAAAACAAAGCATCAAACATTTAGCATTGCATCTTGCATAAGGGCATGTGATCAGGGGTTTCTCTAAGGTTTTTATCATCCAAAGAAGAAGACCAAGTGTTTCTCACAAGCTTCAAGGACCTCTTACATCATGTATCATCTCCATTTGATCTCACAAGTCATGGGAAGAGGAGAATTCATCAAGAAGATTGGACAGTGCATGATCTCCTATACAAGGCAGTCAAAAGTTGAGATCTGACCCCCAAATGAGCAAGCTCTTTGATTCTTTATCATCTCCAAGTGGCACATGTCATCATTGGTGGACATGATACACATCATATTCAGAGGAATTTGAATTTGGAGGATGTGATATTTCCTTCTAACCAGAGGGTACCAAAATTAGGTTTTGCTATAGAATCAGTTTATTTCTGATTTTTTTGGACAACACTTGATCTCATGGTATTCCTCATGTCCTCAAGTGTCTGGGATTGGGGAATTGTCCATCAAGTTGGTTCAGAAGAGTTTCAATTGATCAGAGGTTTGAAAATCAGGAGAATGGGGAATAAAGTCAACTGTGCAGTGAAAAAGTCAACTCTTGAATTCGGGAGGTCAACATCATGATTTTCAAGTCAAATATGGTTCATGTATGAGATTTGATCAAGAAATGTTCAAGGATTCATGAAAAATCAAGAATGTGGAAAAGTTGCTATTTTTGGAAATCTAGGTTTTTAGGAAGTTGCCATTTTGGGAAAGTTTTAACATGAATTCAGCCGTCTTCCAAGCCATTTTCCATCATGATACAAGCTTCATTTCATTTTTTCTCAAGCATGAAAGTTGTAGATCTTGTTCCAAGCTTTCTAACCATGTAAAATTTGTCTCATTTGGATTATTTTTTAGAAAGTTATGGTGTCCCAAAGTTGGAGTTTTCAAGTTGTAAAATTTGAAAACTTAGAATTTTTTCTAAGTTACTTTTGGCAGATTTATGGACAACTCTTCATGGCCAAATTTCACATGGTTCAAGGCCTTATTTCCACCAGCTTCCAACATGATTTTTGTTCCATCATTTTCCTACTTTCCATTGATTTCAAGTTTGTCTCTAATGGTGTCGTATTCCTCAAGATATGTCCATGCGAAGTGAGGTCCTTAGGTTGATTATAAAGGCTTTGGTTGGTGACATATTATGAAATTCTGCTTATAGCATAATGACTTATCCAATTCCATGCGAATCACAGGTTCCTTTTGTGTCATTTCCTTTGCCAAAATGGGCTAAACCAAGCCATGTGGGATGTGTGCTACCTATGCACATTTTGCACTAAAATGGAAGAGATTTTGTACAATTTCGGACCTCACTCTTTCCTCTCACGTGCCATGTGCAGCCACCCTCCTCATGTTTCATTTTCACTCAAAAAATCATTCCACACACCCCTCAAAAAAATCACTACCCGTACCTCACTCTCTTGGTTGCTTTTGGGTGAGTTTTCAAACAAAACTTCTCACTCCATTTTCAGGCCCAAATAAACTTTCCAACCCATGATATTTAAGGAGCTTGTAAACCCTAGAGAAGGGAGGACTCAGTGGCTGCTCATTGTGTGAGAACAAAAAAACCTAAAGTTCACTCTCTCTCAAAAAACCTTCAAGATTCGGATTTTACTCACAAGAGGCTCTTTCTCCCCATTCTTGCTTCCATCATCATCTTAGAAGTCCTAAAAGGCTAAAAGGAGGGTATTTTTGAAGCTTTGGAGCAAAGGTAGAAAGTATCAAGAGCTCCATTTTTGGTAATCTTTCTTCAACTCTTTTCTCTCATGTATTACGTGTTTTGAGAATGTTATTTGCATATTTGGAGTCTTGAGTTGATGCATAAGATGTTTGTATGGTTGTTGTTTTTATTTGTGAAAGTTGTGCACCATGACCCTTTTCTTTATGGCTATTTTTGAGGGTGTTAGAGGCTTTAAACTTGAAAAATAAGTTGATTTTTGGATTCTACGCGAAAAACTGAGGGGGGGGGGTGCCCTGGTTCTTCCATTTCGGGCCAGACCAGCCGCCGCCGGCGGTGGCCGGCCGGACCGGCGCGGTGGCCGGCGGTCTGCATGTTACGGTACTATTCACGTAATATTTCTATGCATGAAGATGATGTTATGGCTGGTGGTTAGTTTCTTTCTTTATTTATTAAGTTTTTTGTCATTTAGTATTTTAAATAAAAGTGACCTATTGATATTGTATGACATAGTTTTGTAACACTTTTTTTTAATTCATTTTTTTTGTTTGTTTAGTTAAAATTCTGATCACATTGCTTTCTATGTGGGCCCAGCGCCCCTTCTGCTCCCTGCACCCGCCACTGTACCGGCCCAATCCATGGCCTTTCTTTTCCCTTACTAATGCACCCCTTCATTTTAACACTCTTTTTTTGTATTTTCTTCTTTTATTTTCGTTACCTTTTTTAATTATTAAAAATACTTTCTTTTATCAAAAAATTCCAAAAAAATTCATTCACGTATTTTAATGTCTTATTTAATTTTCTATGAATTTTATTTTCATTTTCCATTTATTTTCATGATTAATTCCGATTTTCTTTTCCGAAGTGTCTTTCATGTTAGCCCTTGTGATTAATACTTATGTTTGATGACTTTTCCATGCCTTCTTGAGCCGATTTTTTTTCCTTGTTTTGAAATGTGGATTAGAAATGTTTGAATGTTATCTTGCTGCCTTGGTGATCACCTTTGATTGTTTTTCATGTGATTTTTGATGCTCCTCGATTCATACACGATCACTTGTATACCTTGTCTTGTGAAGCTCCTTTGAACATGTTCTTGAGCTATTTCTGTTCCAATTTTTTTGCACTTGTTAATTGGATGTTTAAACTTGACTTTTATTATTTTTGGGAAATTATTGAACCACTTTACTATTTTTGGTTGATTTTCACTTGTGGTTTGAATTTGGTTGAGGCATGCTTAGACACTTGACCTAGTTTGAGTGCATTTGTTTACTTGTGATTGATTGATGCTTGAAATGATTATATGGTGTGATCATGTTCTGTTTGAGCTTATTTTTGGTTTTGGATTCATCCTCATTTGTCCATTTTCCTATTTGTGCTTGATTTTCTAAGTTGACAATGTTTTGACTTGAATCCTTTGGTGTGCTTAACCTAATCTTGTGATTGCTTCCTTGTGTGATCTAATTCATGTATGAAACCTTTTGTTTTATTTGCAAGACATGCTTGAGGTTCTGGTCCTCTTGATTTAGGGTTCATCATGTGATTTTCATTTCACTTTTTGCTTCACATGTTTCTTTGTTTGCTTGCATGAATGATAAGTGGATGTCTTGTCTAATTTTGATGCATGTTTGGAATGTGTTGTTTAATGATTCATCTTGTGTGACTTGAGTTTGATCTTGGTATGTTGTTGATGCATATGCTACTGCCCTCTTGAGTTAATTACTTGGTTTTCACTTCACATGTTCATTTTGGGATGATTTGTATGATGCGTGTCATTATCAAATGTTTTGTTGCTTCTTTGGCTCATAATGCATCATGATGTGAGATACTTTTGTGTGTTTGAATTGATAGATCATGAGATGTCTTAAGTTCTGACTTGGATTCATGTTCATCTTATTTTGTCCATTTCATCTTTGTGTAAAGTTCGTTGATGCTTAATTGTACTTCTTATGCAAGTCTACTTGCATCCATTCTTGTGTGCTTTCACTTGTATACTTGAGGTTTGTTCATATGGTCTTTGAAGCATGTTTTATGTTTGATTTGGATATGATGATTATGATGTGCTTGCTGCCCCATCTCTTTTCTTATCTTTCTCTTCCTTCTTCATCTCTTTCACTCTTTATCATCCCTTGGATCTCAAGACTTGTTCAAGTCTTGGATTCCTTCCCTTTAGGGCTACCTAGTCCAACTTAATTTTGGATTAAGCTTGGAGTAAGATTAGCATTAGGATTTAGTTAGGCTTCCTCTTTCAAACCTCACTAACCATAGGACCTCCATGCATGATAACGTTAGGACCCTTAGTCTCCCTTTAGAGTTTCCTTTGCGTTTTCTCTTCTCATCTTCAAGCAAAAAGTAAAAAATACTTAATAGAGGAAAACAAACATTGTATTTAGGCCTTTCATGTAAGAATAAGATAGTGAGGGATCTTCTCTCGTTTTCTTAGAATGTTTAGTGTGCGTCCCATCTCGGGTCGTTATGCGAGGCATTCGATCTTACATGAGGGACTTAAATACAATGCGCGTTACAAAACACAAAAAACAATCAAAACACTTCTTTCTTAAAAGACAAAAACAAACAATAACGTTTTTTCCTTCGGGAATTCTTTTCTCATCTCACTCACTCTCAACGTACGAACGTGCTCCTACTCGTTCTCTCGCAAGATGGTAACGCACTCGGACCAGCGAGCCTGCAACACCTGAGCTAGAATGTAAGCCGATCTCTAAAAAACACAAACAACTTTTCCCTAGTTAGGGGAACTACGTCGCTCTGATTCTCATGTTCCCGATGAGATACGTAGGCAGTGGGGTAGGGCCCATTCGAGCACTTCTTTTATTTTCCCTACATTTGTTTCTTTTTCTCTCTTTTCTTTTTCCTTTTTCCTGTTCCTTTTCCTTTCCAATAGCAGTGGAGCTCCAGACGACGACACCCTTTGATCGAGACAAGCAAGCGTGGATCCCATCGGGTACGATGGACGTGAGGGGGTGCTAATACCTTCCTCTCACGTAACCGACTCCCGAACCCAGTTCTCTTAGTCGCAAGACCATGCTCTTTCCTTTCTCTTCAAGTTTATGCGGTGTTTCCTTTCCCTCTCTTGGGATAAATACACATTGCTGGCGACTCTGTTTCGGTGCCACTTTCGCGTTTGTACTTGGATGAAAATCCCGGGAGCGACAGCTGGCGACTCTGCTGGGGACTAACCCAGAATCTCTGGTTTCCTTAGCGAGTCAATCCTAGCGCTTGTCTGTCTTTCTTTCATTGGGTGTTTACTGTACTTTGCTGTATTTACTATTTTACTGTATAGTTATTTACTATATACTACTGTATATTACTGCACTTACTGTACTTTAGCATTTTATTCCATATGTTATATTATGCTATGCTGCTGTACTATTTTCTGTTTGGCGGGATGAGGGTTTTCTGGGAGATAGGCCCAATACACAGGCCTAAGTGCACTTAGGATTAGCGTGTGACATATCCTCTCGCGTTTTATCTCGGTTCGAGGAGGGAATATGAAACACAATCTGGATGTGGTTCTCTCTAGAGAATTCTGCGTTGTGGATTTCCCACGATGGTAGAGCTATCTGGAAGAGCTGCTAAGTCTGGATGACCTGTTAGGATGACCCCTTTTTGTTTTGAAGAGAATCAGCAGACGACCTCTTTGATTGGCGGTAGCATTGTATCCTTCGGGCTGAATGTGATATTGCTTCTCAATCCTCTGAAGCTGAGAATCTTCCGTTTTGGAGAATCAGTTGAGGCCTCCTCGATTGATGATGATGCCAAACCAGAAATGGTGAACGTATCATCATTTCTCGACCTGAGAGCCCGGGATACTGAACATCCTAGTACCTACCTGTGAGAGGGGCGAGTTGTTTACAGGTTTGCAGGTAACCTTGACTTTCATCCTACCTGGTATTCTGGTTCTCTTATCAGTGTGTACTTATCAGCTGGGTATCCTGGTATTCTGGTTTTCCTATCAGTGTGGATTTATCAGCCTGGTATTCTGGTATTCTGATCATCCGGTATTCTGGTATCCCGGCATTTTCTTCAGAGCAGACCTGTGAACTTATTCAGTCAGCAGCACATCAGTTATTCAAAATATGTGGAAGCTTTGATCCCATGTCTGCTGCATTCATATTGCATTGCATTTGCATCTTGCATCTTTTTGCATATCTGTCTCCGGCCTGATCAGAGTGCTCATTCATCCTTTGTCTGAACCGCAGTTGATTTCTAGACTTTCTCATCAGACTTGAATCAGCTTTTGGGGAGGTCATCATGAATTCAGGGGAACGGACTCAGTTTGTAACTAGGGCCGATGTTGAATTGATGAAGAGTCAGTTGGATCAACTTGTGGAAGCTGTGACAGTCATGAATAGGGGAGAAGCCAATGTTCAGAGGACTTCTGTGATTAGGAATGTCATTCCACCTCCAGTGAACAATGTTGCTCAAGCTCAGCCTGTTCGAATCCCTGTTGAGGATCAAGCTATACACGAGCGTACCATCGTCCGAGATGGACATTCTTCTTCTCTTGATGCTGTAGATTATCACAGTTTTGCCTTCTCTGTGCCAGATGTCAAAGGAGTAGTTCTGAAGGTGAACCCTAAGGATCCACGATCTATTGATGACAGATACCGTGTGTTGGAAGAAAAGATTACAGCCCTGGAGAGGCGTGATACTCTTGATCTGAATGCTTTGAGCATGTGTTTGGTGTCTGGCCTGGTAATGCCTCCGAAATTTGAGATGCCGAATTTTGAGAAATACAAAGGAGATAGCTGTCCGAGGCTACATTTGGTGATGTTTTGCAGAAGGATGACCTCACACGTCGACAACGATAAGCTCATGATTCACTGTTTCCAGGACAGCCTGAGTGGGGCATCTTTGTATTGGTATATGCAGTTGGAGAGTGGTAGCATCCGATCATGGACAGATCTAGCCCACGCCTTTGTGAAGCAATACAGTTATAATCTTGACATGGCTCCCAGCCGAACGCATTTGCAAGACTTGTCTCAGGCAGATAATGAGTCATTCCGAGAGTATGCTCAGAGATGGAGAGAGTTAGCTGCTCGTGTTCAACCGCCACTTTCGGATAGAGAATTGGTAGATTTGTTCATGGATACCTTGCAAGGGTCGTACTTGGAAAGGATGGTTGCCAATGGGGCAGCAAAATTTTCTGACCTGATGATGGTGGGAGAACGTATCGAGAGTCTGATCAAGTGTGGAAAGCTCCAAGGCGTCTCGAACTTCCAAGCTAATGAAAATGAATCAGTTGTTAGTTTTCAAGAAGAATTCGAGGAAGAAAATAATTCCATGCAGGAATCTTCACCACCTCGTTCTCAGTGTTCAGACATATCAACTGTTCAGAGTCAACAGTCTTATGGGTCTTCATATCAGGGACAACATTCCTCTGTAAATCAGAGACCTCCTCAGAGTCAACGATCATATCGCCGTCAGCCGCGTCAGCATGCCCGACAAAGACCAAGGAAGCCAGAGAGGAATTTCACTCATTTGCCAATGTCGTATAGTCAGATGTTGCCAGATTTGATCAGAGGTGGATTGATAGTGCCGAAGGAATTGAAGCCAGTGCCTTTTCCTTATCCACTAAGTTTTGATGCCAACGCCCGTTGTGACTACCACGCTGGGGCACAGGGGCATTCAACCGAAGACTGTAAGGTGCTTAGGAGCAAGATTCAGACTCTTCTTGACTCCAACATGTTCTCATTCACGCCTCAGGGTATTCAGATCCACCACTCTCCTTCATCCAGTCATGTGGGTTCATCAGTTCAGGTTATGGAAGAAGTCACTGAGAGCAGTTGTGCAGATGATTATCAGACTGACTTCGATGAGCAATTCTGAAGATGGCTAGCTCATTATCAAGTCAAGCTTGGAAAGCCCAGTTCCCTGAAGCTGGCAATCTTTTAGATCATGTCATTTCTTTGCATTTGTAGTTTCTTTTCTGTTAAAGTGCAAACTCATTTGTAAAACTCGTCTGTTTTCAGTTGATAATGATAATGAAATGAATATGCATGTTTTGATTAAATCCATCTGTGTTCACTCATATTTTCTTTATTGATATCTAACCCTTGTTTAAGCAGGATCTGAGGGAGGATGATGAAATTCAAAGACGCAGAACTTCTGATGGTATGCTTTTGAGACAAAACCTTGCTGATGATGTACAGGCATTATTTCAAATCCCTAAACACCGGAGACATAAGGAAGATAATCCCTTGTCAACCCCTTTTGAGCCTAGAAGTAGAAGTTTCTTTCTGAAAACGAAAAAAATCCTCAATCTTAACCTAGGGCAGGGTAGGTGTCAATTAATTTGACCGAGCGTTCAATTTGAGGATCAAATATATGGTTATCCCTCACCAACCGAAGAGTGAGACAGTCGCAACCCTCTCAACAAAGTCAAGACAAGCCAGTGCCACACGATTTGTTCCGAAAAAAAAGAATAAAAAAAAGAGAAAAAAAAGAAAGCCCGCTAAGTCGAAACTTGAAAACAAATGGCTTAGGCAAAAGTTAGGGCATCCCGCTGGACTTCGAAATCATAAAATCAAAAGAATTCATCCAGGCAATATCAGGGAAAAACAAAAAGGAATAAAAAGTGAAAATAAGAGGAACAAAAAGAAAAATCCTCAAACAAAGAACAAGTCGTGTGACTACAGGCACTAAAGAGAAAATGGGTGACTGTCACTCCGAAAACCGTGTGGGTCCTTCTATCCTCCTACCATTTATTAACTTTTGAAAGGAGAGCGCTTGTGTCAAGATAGCTGAACGTAGGACTGGAGAACATCAAGGAGAATGGGTGGGTAAAAACAAAACTTTGAGCCTTACATCCTTTCTTTCTCAAACCGTGAACCAAGCCACGTTATAACCTATTAAAAGACCTAATTGAAGCAGGGTTGTTTCGAAAGCATACTTCGGTAAAGATCGCGTCGAACCTGACTCCTAAAAGGATCTTCTTACCATGCATGTTGGTATCAGTGACATTCTGATTAGTGATTCATTCACTATATGTCACAACTTTTTTTTCCAGTGAACAGACTTGGATTTCAAAACTGTCATATGCATTGCATTAAAATTGTCATTTTCAAAACGAATTGTTTTACTTGCGAATAAGTGCTTGATCAGGGAAGTTTCTGCAATGAAAAGATTGATCAATATAAGTGCAGAGTGCCCGAATACTCCATTGAGCAGGGGCAAGTCATATCAAATGGGCAATTCATTCCAAGATTCAGTCAATCTGGGGCAATCAGGTCGAGATTCGACAAATCTCTCACTCAGAGGTACTCCTTCACAGATCAGCCAGACAGGGGCGCAAATCATTTCAAGGCTGGGGCAGGCCATCCCAAGAGCATGAGAAGGTAGTCCATCCAGATGATTGGTCAGCCTATACAGGGTTCAGAGTATTAAGGCAGAATATCTCACGGTTATATGAGATGGTTCATGAATCTTCTCGAGGCGAATTTCTCTGTAGACCGTGCAGTCTGGGGCAGTTACGTCGAGATTCGACGAATCTCTACAAGAGTTTGAAGATGTCGAGGCGTTTTGGATGTCAAGTCTTCTGTAAAATCCTCTTGAGGCAATTTCTTTTGGTGGACCATGTTGGTCTGGGGCAAGTGAAAAAAAGGAAAAGTGTTGTTCACGCATATGTAGTCAGTCAGCCAAAAGGTTTGAAACAGTGGGGCATTCCAACCCAAGGCATTTGAGGTCCCCTATTTTTAGCAGGCTTCATAAATCATGCATCAAAACCTTTCTCCCCATCAAGTGATGGTTCGGAATTGGATTTTCTCAGTTGCAGAAGTCATATCCAGCACGGGGCATACGTGCATATCCTTTTGCTTGCAGATAGCAGCCTCATACCAGGCTCGAAAGCAAGATTGAAGCCTTTTCAAGAGCATGGGCCATTTCTCTCCTAGATGAGTAATCACTTATTCCCATGCAGGAGACTGGGGCATTCATGTTTAGGGAAGGGTTCACTGGTCACCCTTTTGTCGATAGCGGTTGCGAATTCCCCAGTAGAGCTGCTTCGCAGACACCGAAGTTGATGGTTAGTCCCCAGTGAAATCGCCAGGAGTTTGAAGATGCTTATTCTTCTGTAAAATCCTCTTATGACGCAAAAATCAAGTTGATGACTTCCCAAGCATGGGGCATTTTGATTTCCCCAGTAGGAGATGTTCCCGATCTATTATCCCCAGTAGAGTTTGAGGACGTTTGGTCTTCTGTAAAATCCTCTCAAAAGGCATTCCCCCAGCACGAGACGCTTTAAAGCAGTTTTCTCCAGCAGAGTTTGATGATAAACTCATTATCCCCAACGGAGTCGTCGAACGGAAAGTTCGCCCAACATGGGGCATTGTAGCACTTATCCTGAGGCTCAACAGTCTTATTCCTCAGCAGACTACTGTGGAGTTGCTTTGGGTTTCCCCAGCATATCTAAGGACTCTCTCCCAGCATGTGGCAGCAGAACATCTTCTAACCAGGATTCGCTTATCCCCGGCAGAGTAGCCTTGATTCCCAGCAAGATCGTATCTCTGATAATGGTATTCCCCACAGAGTTCAGCATTGAATCTTGTCAACAGTATTCCTCAGCTGAGTTTGTTTTGTCTCCACAGAGGTTTATTGATCAACAAAATCTATTCCTCAACAGTGTGATATTCTCTCCCCATCCGGGTTGGAAGGTTGATTTTCCCCGCAAAAGATCCAGAGTTTGATAGATCCTCAAGCAGAGTTTTAATGACTTGTTTCCCTAGCAGAATGTCATGCAAAGAAATTCTCATCCCCAACGGAGTTGCTGTGACCAGAATTCATCCCAAGCAGATGAAGTAATTCCTGGCAAAATCATCACTCCCCTCATGTTTCAAAGTCCAATTTATTTTTGGAAAACTTGACAATTCGAAGCAGACGGATTGTTTATTCATTCTCCAGCAGAGATATTATCCTTTCAGGAATCTCCGAGATCAAATCATTGATTGTTGTTCCTCAGCAGAGTCAGCAGAGATGTCTGACACGGATGTAGAGCGTAATCCAATATTGAAATTTCTAAAGTCCACCCGTAGTGTGGCAAGCCAGTAGTTGTCTGGCATTGTTAAAAGACGTTATCAAAGTCCAACTGTAGATTGGCGAAAGGTCTATCCAAGGGTGGCAAAGCAAATTATTGTAAAGTCCAACCGTAGATTGGCAAAAGGTCCATCTAAGGGTGGCAAATCATTGGAAAGTCCAACTGTAGATTGGCAAAAGGTCCATCTAAGGGTGGCAAATCATTGGAAAGTCCAACCGTAGATTGGCAAAAGGTCCATCCAAGGGTGGCAAATCATTGGAAAGTCCAACCGTAGATTGGCAAAAGGTCCATCCAAGGGTGGCAAGTTATTGGAAAGTCCAACCGTAGATTGGCAAAAGGTCCATCCAAGGGTGGCAAGTTATTAAAATCCGACCGTAGTTTGGCGAAAGTCCACCCGTAGTGTGGCAAGTCAGTATGTCGTCTGGCTCCATTTAAAAGACCGCAGCTAAGTCCAACCGTAGATTGACGAAAGACCATCCAAGGGTGGCAAATCATCAGCAAGTCCAACCGTAGATTGGCAAAAGTCCCTCGTAGTGTGGCATCTCAGAAAGTCCAACCGTAGATTGGCAAAAGTCCCCCGTAGTGTGGCAATTCAGCTGCAAAGTCCAACTGTAGTTTGGCAAAAGTCCACCCGTAGTGTGGCAGGCCAGTAGTCGTCTGGCGTTGTATAAAAGACATTGTTAAAGTCCACCCGTAGTGTGGCAGGCCAGTAGTCGTCTGGCATTGTGCTAAAAGACATTGTTAAAAGTCCACCCGTAGTGTGGCAAGCCAGTAGTCGTCTGGCGTTGTATAAAAGACATCTCTCCAATGGTTTCCTTCATCGCCAGGGTCTTCTTCGAGCAGAGCTCGTTTGGTTGGGTTTATCCCTTTTCTTCTTCCCTGCAGAGTGCAAATTTTTTGGGTTATTGTCAGTATTCAATCTCTCCATACCTTGAAAGTATGACAGCAATCGCTATCATCCATTCAGGTCTACAGTGATTGAATAGGGGCAGCTGTAATACCCCAAAATTTGCCCTCTCTTTTCTTCATATCTTTTAGCATGAGTTTTCATTGCATTGCATTGCATTCAAGCATAGAAAAACAAAGCATCAAACATTTAGCATTGCATCTTGCATAAGGGCATGTGATCAGGGGTTTCTCTAAGGTTTTTATCATCCAAAGAAGAAGACCAAGTGTTTCTCACAAGCTTTAAGGACCTCTTACATCATGTATCATCTCCATTTGATCTCACAAGTCATGGGAAGAGGAGAATTCATCAAGAAGATTGGACAGTGCATGATCTCCTATACAAGGCAGTCAAAAGTTGAGATCTGACCCCCAAATGAGCAAGCTCTTTGATTCTTTATCATCTCCAAGTGGCACATGTCATCATTGGTGGACATGATACAATCATATTCAGAGGAATTTGAATTTGGAGGATGTGATATTTCCTTCTAACCAGAGGGTACCAAAATTAGGTTTTGCTATAGAATCAGTTTATTTCTGATTTTTTTGGACAAGACTTGATCTCATGGTATTCCTCATGTCCTCAAGTGTCTGGGATTGGGGAATTGTCCATCAAGTTGGTTCAAAAGAGTTTCAATTGATCAGAGGTTTGAAAATCAGGAGAATGGGGAATAAAGTCAACTGTGCAGCGAAAAAGTCAACTCTTGAATTCGGGAGGTCAACATCATGATTTTCAAGTCAAATATGATTCATGTATGAGATTTGATCAAGAAATGTTCAAGGATTCATGAAAAATCAAGAATGTGGAAAAGTTGCTATTTTTGGAAATCTAGGTTTTTAGGAAGTTGCCATTTTGGGAAAGTTTTAACATGAATTCAGCCGTCTTCCAAGCCATTTTCCATCATGATACAAGCTTCATTTCATTTTTTCTCAAACATGAAAGTTGTAGATCTTGTTCCAAGCTTTCTAACCATGTAAAATTTGTCTCATTTGGATTATTTTTTAGAAAGTTATGGTGTCCCAAAGTTGGAGTTTTCAAGTTGTAAAATTTGAAAACTTAGAATTTTTTCTATGTTACTTTTGGCAGATTTATGGACAACTCTTCATGGCCAAATTTCACATGGTTCAAGGCCTTATTTCCACCAGCTTCCAACATGATTTTTGTTCCATCATTTTCCTACTTTCCATTGATTTCAAGTTTGTCTCTAATGGTGTCGTATTCCTCAAGATATGTCCATGCGAAGTGAGGTGCTTAGGTTGATTATAAAGGCTTTGGTTGCTGACATATTATGAAATTCTGCTTATAGCACAATGACTTATCCATTTCCATGCGAATCACAGGTTCTTTTTGTGTCATTTCCTTTGCCAAAATGGGCTAAACCAAGCCATGTGGGATGAGTGCTACCTATGCACATTTTGCACTAAAATGGAAGAGATTTTGTACAATTTCGGACCTCACTTTTTCCTCTCACGTGCCATGTGCAGCCACCCTCCTCATGTTTCATTTTCACTCAAAAAATCATTCCACACACCCCTCAAAAAAATCACTACCCGTACCTCACTCTCTTGGTTGCTTTTGGGTGAGTTTTCAAACAAAACTTCTCACTCCATTTTCAGGCCCAAATAAACTTTCCAACCCATGATATTTAAGGAGCTTGTAAACCCTAGAGAAGGGAGGACTCAGTGGCTGCTCATTGTGTGAGAACAAAAAAACCTAAAGTTCACTCTCTCTCAAAAAACCTTCAAGATTCGGATTTTACTCACAAGAGGCTCTTTCTCCCCATTCTTGCTTACATCATCATCTTAGAAGTCCTAAAAGGCTAGAAGGAGGGTATTTTTGAAGCTTTGGAGCAAAGGTAGAAAGTATCAAGAGCTCCATTTTTGGTAATCTTTCTTCAACTCTTTTCTCTCATGTATTACGTGTTTTGAGAATGTTATTTGCATATTTGGAGTCTTGAGTTGATGCATAAGATGTTTGTATGGTTGTTGTTTTGATTTGTGAAAGTTGTGCACCATGACCCTTTTCTTTATGGCTATTTTTGAGGGTGTTAGAGGCTTTAAACTTGAAAAATAAGTTGATTTTTGGATTCTATGCGAAAAACTGAGGGGGGGTGCCCTGGTTCTTCCATTTCGGGCCAGACCAGCCGCCGCCGGCGGTGGCCGGCCGGACCGGCGCGGTGGCCGGCGGTCTGCATGTTACGGTACTATTCACATAATATTTCTATGCATGAAGATGATGTTATGGCTGGTGGTTAGTTTCTTTCTTTATTTATTAAGTTTTTTGTCATTTAGTATTTTAAATAAAAGTGACCTATTGATATTGTATGACATAGTTTTGTAACACTTTTTTTTAATTCATTTTTTTTGTTTGTTTAGTTAAAATTCTGATCACATTGCTTTCTATGTGGGCCCAGCTCCCCTTCTGCTCCCTGCACCCGCCACTGTACCGGCCCAATCCATGGCCTTTATTTTCCCTTACTAAAGCACCCCTCTATTTTAACACTCTTTTTTTTGTATTTTCTTCTTTTATTTTCGTTACCTTTTTTAATTATTAAAAATACTTTCTTTTATCAAAAAATTCCAAAAAAATTCATTCACGTATTTTAATGTCTTATTTAATTTTCTATGAATTTTATTTTCATTTTCCATTTATTTTCATGATTAATTCCGATTTTCTTTTCCGAAGTGTCTTTCATGTTAGTCCTTGTGATTAATACTTATGTTTGATGACTTTGCCATGCCTTCTTGAGCCGATTTTTTTTACTTGTTTTGAAATGTGGATTAGAAATGTTTGAATGTTATCTTGCTTCCTTGGTGATCACCTTTGATTGTTTTTCATGTGATTTTTGATGCTCCTCGATTCATACACGATCACTTGTATACCTTGTCTTGTGAAGCTCCTTTGAACATGTTCTTGAGCTATTTCTGTTCCAATCTTTTTGCACTTGTTAATTGGATGTTTAAACTTGACTTTTATTATTTTTGGGAATTTATTGAACCATTTTCTATTTTTGGTTGATTTTCACTTGTGGTTTGAATTTGGTTGAGGCATGCTTAGACACTTGACCTAGTTTGAGTGCATTTGTTTACTTGTGATTGATTGATGCTTGAAATGATTATATGGTGTGATCATGTTCTGTTTGAGCTTGTTTTTGGTTTTGGATTCATCCTCATTTGTCCATTTTCCTATTTGTGCTTGATTTTCTAAGTTGACAATGTTTTGACTTGAATCCTTTGGTGTGCTTAACCTAATCTTGTGATTGCTTCCTTGTGTGATCTAATTCATGTATGAAACCTTGTGTTTTATTTGTAAGACATGCTTGAGGTTCTGGTCCTCTTGATTTAGGGTTCATCATGTGATTTTCATTTCACTTTTTGCTTCACATGTTTCTTTGTTTGCTTGCATGAATGATAAGTGGATGTCTTGTCTAATTTTGATGCATGTTTGGAATGTGTTGTTTAATGATTCATCTTGTGTGACTTGAGTTTGATCTTGGTATGTTGTTGATGCATATGCTACTGCCCTCTTGAGTTAATTACTTGGTTTCCACTTCACATGTTCATTTTGGGATGATTTGTATGATGCATGTCATTATCAAATGTTTTGTTGCTTCTTTGGCTCATAATGCATCATGATGTGAGATACTTTTGTGTGTTTGAATTGATAGATCATGAGATGTCTTAAGTTCTGACTTGGATTCATGTTCATCTTATTTTGTCCATTTCATCTTTGTGTAAAGTTCGTTGATGCTTAATTGTACTTCTTATGCAAGTCTACTTGCATCCATTCTTGTGTGCTTTCACTTGTATACTTGAGGTTTGTTCGTATGGTCTTTGAAGCATGTTTTATGTTTGATTTGGATATGATGATTATGATGTGCTTGCTGCCCCATCTCTTTTCTTATCTTTCTCTTCCTTCTTCATCTCTTTCACTCTTTATCATCCCTTGGATCTCAAGACTTGTTCAAGTCTTGGATTCCTTCCCTTTAGGGCTACCTAGTCCAACTTAATTTTGGATTAAGCTTGGAGTAAGATTAGCATTAGGATTTAGTTAGGCTTCCTCTTTCAAACCTCACTAACCATAGGACCTCCATGCATGATAACGTTAGGACCCTTAGTCTCCCTTTAGAGTTTCCTTTGCGTTTTCTCTTCTCATCTTCAAGCAAAAAGTAAAAAATACTTAATAGAGGAAAACAAACATTGTATTTAGGCCTTTCATGTAAGAATAAGATAGTGAGGGATCTTCTCTCGTTTTCTTAGAATGTTTAGCGTGCGTCCCATCTCGGGTCGTTATGCGAGGCATTCGATCTTACATGAGGGACTTAAATACAATGCGCGTTACGAAACACAAAAAACAATCAAAACACTTCTTTCTTAAAAGACAAAAACAAACAATAACGTTTTTTCCTTCGGGAATTCTTTTCTCATCTCACTCACTCTCAACGTACGAACGTGTTCCTACTCATTCTCTCGCAAGATGGTAACGCACTCGGACCAGCGAGCCTGCAACACCTGAGCTAGAATGTAAGTCGTTCTCTAAAAAACACTAACAACTTTTCCCTAGTTAGGGGAACTACGTCGCTCTGATTCTCATGTTCCCGATGAGATACGTAGGCAGTGGGGTAGGGCCCATTCGAGCACTTCTTTTATTTTCCCTACATTTGTTTCTTTTTCTCTCTTTTCTTTTTCCTTTTTCTTGTTCCTTTTCCTTTCCAATAGCAGTGGAGCTCCAGACGATGACACCCTTTGATCGAGACAAGCAAGCGTGGATCCCATCGGGTACGATGGACGTGAGGGGGTGCTAATACCTTCCTCTCACGTAACCGACTCCCGAACCCAGTTCTCTTGGTCGCAAGACCATGCTCTTTCCTTTCTCTTCAGGTTTATGCGGTGTTTCCTTTCCCTCTCTTGGGATAAATACACATTGCTGGCGACTCTGTTTCGGTGCCACTTTCGCGTTTGTACTTGGATGAAAATCCCGGGAGCGACACTGCCCAACGGCTAGTTTCTGGCTATTGGGCCTGGCCAAGACCAGGACTGGATTGGGCCTTGCCCTACTGTTGGCCAGGCACCTGCCCAGTATATATATATATATATATATATATATATATATATATATATATATATATATATATATATATATATATATATATATATATATGGATATTATGTTTAATGCTATTGCATATTATTCATCTAAAAAAATAAAAAATAAAATGTTTTTTTTAGTTTGTTATTCATTTTATCACAAAATTAAAAATATTGCATTTCATTATATATATATATATATATATATTTTTTTTTTTGCTATATTTAACATTATCTTAATAAATAAAAAAAATTCATACATTGAAAATGTTTTTTTTAGTTTGTTATTCATTTTATCACAAAATTAAAAATATTGCATTTCATTATATTATATATATATATATATATATATATATATATATATATATATATATATATATATATATATATATATTTTGCATTTCATTATATATATATATATATATATATATATATATATATATATATATATATATATATATATTTTGCATTTCATTATATATATATATATATATATATATATTTTTTTTTTTTTTTTTTTTGCTATATTTAACATTATCTTAATAAATAAAAAAAATTCATACATTGACATGAATTTTTTTTATTTGCTTTAGTATTGATATTATTCATCTTTAATTCTAATTAAATCCTAAATCTATTTTTAAGTCTATAAATTGATTGGAAAAAATCACACAAGGGGAGAGGCGCATGAAAACGCATCAACCTTCCTTTATCTTTATAAACTTTCCTCCATTCATCTTTATCACATAACAACACTACTATTATCATTTTCTTCACCTCACCCCCTGTCGCATTCGCCACCTCTTCTCCTTTATAAACCAAACACAACCATCCATAACAATAACAACTTCCATCTTCACAGCATCCAAAATACACAGAGTGTCACCATCATCACTCTTCGTCATATCACCAACAAAAAAAATTAAATCAAACCAAAGACACAGAGAAATCAAAAGCGAGTAACCACCAAACCTCTAAAAAACGCCCCACTCTGCCGCTAGAACGACAACCACCATAATCACCGTCGATGAGATCCGGTGACGTCTGGCCACAGACCTTCGCCGCTACACTCTACCGCTTGCAATAAACATCACAGCCGCTGCAATGGCCACGTTTTCGATCTTGTACGTTTTGATCCTCCATTCTTTGTATTTCTTCCTCTTTTCCAGACTCATTGGATGAGTCCATTTTATTTTCATCCCATGAAATGTAATATATTCCCATTTTTTTAGGTCTTTTGTATCTTCTAGATTTCATTTGATTCTGCAGACATTCTGGATTTATTTGACATTTCCTTCTGCACTCGAAGCATGTAGATACGCAAGTTGATCTTTGTTTACTTTTCTTCTGTCCATTTGGAGGATTTTTTTCGTGCCTTAGGATTTTTTTTTTTTAAATTTACAAAACATGGGATACATGTCTTCATCACTTTCACTTTGAAAGTCTTCATCTCCTGACTCCATGCCTTTCACATTTGTAACTTCTAGTGCAAGACTTTTCTTTTTCTTATCACCTTCTTTATTCTCACCTACCATTTTAGTTCCATTTCATGTTTTTGAAATTTTCCAAACAAGGTAGATAAATCCATAGAAAATATATCTTTAGATTTATAAATCGTAGTGAGTTTATGTTTTCAACTACAATTTAGGTTTCTAAAGACTTTGTTAATCAAATCTTAATTTATAAAAGTTTTAACCAGAGTTGTCAAGTGATTAACAAGAAGAATAAACCGTGTGTCCATGTCTTGAATATTTTCCTTAAGTTTCATTCAAAACAATTCATATTCATAGGTCAATATGTTTATTCTACTCCTTTTTACCTCTATTTTACCTTTATGGATAATTTGAAGGGTGTTACATATTTCTTTTGCAGAATTACAAATGAACCTTTTTTTTCAGTGGCCCAGATATTACATTCTATCCCATATATAAATCCTTTTGTCTTCTCTTTCCAATAAGTGTATTTCTCTCATTAAAGGGTGAGACTTTGTTTAGTCAATTGTTTGAATTCAATCCTACCTACTGAGACGATTAGTCTCATAACGTAAGTTAGACTCTAATACCAATTGTTGAGATATGTGTGAATTGTGTTAATTTGATTTTTAAAAAAAAAATTGCAAAAAATTGATTTTAAGCTGACTGATTTTAAGAAGTTAGTAGAAGCAGATATTAAGCAGCAGAAAAATAATCAGAAGAAAGTAAAGAGATAGAGTTAGAGAGATCACGCAAGAAACTATATTTGTGCGGCCTTAAACTATACGGCCTACTCCAGTATCCAAAAGTTTCTCCTCTTGAGATTTCCACTATAACAAATTTGAGCTTTTACACAGGTTCAACCCAACAATCTTTCTTACACCAAGATTTTTACATGTGTAGCTTGCAACCTCAAAGTCAATTACAAATGCACAAGACAACTACACTCTTGAATATACAAATTCATCGCATTAAATGAAATAAACAACTCTAAAAAAATGTTTTTTCACCCTCTAATACTAAGGCAATGTATAACGAATACAAGTGACTTTAGAAGGAGAATGAGTGAGATAAAAGAGTAGTATATTTATAAAAAAGTGTGCTTTATAAGTAAACATATCACTCCTTTAGATAGGAAAATAGTTTATCTAAAAAAAGAAACAATTCATGGGTCTAACAACTCTCTAATCAATTAGGTTGCGACACTAATCGATTAAATTGTGCCAGAATATGAAACCTAAATTCAGCTTTGCTCCTTAATCTATTAATCGACTTCCTAATCAATTAGTATGAAAAATTGTTCCATAATTAATTAGCAGGAAGCTCTAATAGATTAAACATTGAGTTTTTCTTTCCTAATTGCTCAAAGTTGCTTCTTGATCCATTAAGCCCTTGTCAAGATTGGTTTTAGAAGAAATATGAAACAAATTAAGAGAATTAAATGGTTTTAGTGTATGTGTATCACCTTAGTACATTAAAACTTATAACTCTTACTTAGTTACACATTCATGATCAAAACTATATAAAATACAAAATAAAGCACTTGGTCACAATTGAGCTTGCATAAACATCAATTCATTTGATGTTGTTATTTACAATTAATTCTCTTGTGCAAAAAATCAGAACCTTCTCACTTTTTCATTTACTTCACACTTTTTTCTTCTTTTATGATGCTTATAATAGTTTTTCTTTATTTCTTTTGTCATTATCAAAACTTATTATACACATTAATCACATGGAGTCACACTTAGAATGTAATAATTGGCCATTATGACCCTTATTTGTAGCGGAACATGGAAATTAGGTACTCCGTTGATTAACTCTCTACCAAAAAATGAGATGAGTGTCTGAAACTTCCTAGTTAGTTTTTTTTATCTGGTTTAATACTCTTTCAAAATTTTCTCATTTAGATTCCTCCAAAATGTACTATAAAAGACCCCGTCAGAGTGAAGGAAACCTCTTGAAACCACCTATATAGTTCTTAAGAAGCTCCATTATGGTGATGCTATGTCATGTTTGACTTTGTCTTTTTCTTAGCCAGTTATTCCTTTTATGTTCTAGTCCAATGTTGACGAGAATTTCCTCCCAAGATTGGAATAGCTCTCCCTTGATTTTCATGAGAATAAGAAGTCTCTCTAATTTAAACAAAGTTCCCCTGAAAAAGGTATACGCTATCGGAAAGTCCTCCTCATCCTCCTCATCAAATTGTTTCTTTTTCTTGGAAATTTGAACCACCCATTTGTCTTCCTATGTTGGTTGCCTGCTTTTGACATCCTTTCTTTGGTCATACCTTTGTCCTGGTTGGTAAACATCGATAGTCCTCTTTTACAGATCATGTCTTATATGATCGTTGTTTTTGTGGAAGCATTAATACATAGACTTGTCGATGGCGGGGCGCGCTCAGATCAGTTTTGGAGTTTTTACATGTTCCTCCCTAAACTCTGTATTGATGCATTCCTGTAAAATGTGTTATCTTGGTATGTTCAAAGTTGTGTAGCCCCAATATTTATACAGGGTAAGTTTCTGTTTTCTCAACCTAACAGAGTGTTATTCTTTCCTTCGTTCATCCTCTCTGTACTCTGCCTAAGAGATTTTTATGACTTATTACTTTTGTTTTATTGCTTTTAGTGTGTTTTCTGAGTTTACCTTATTTCTAATTTTATTTTAAGTCGGCTAATTATTTTTTGAATAAGCGATAATTTGACACATTCTCGTTGTAAAGATCATAACTTGAGCTACGGAATGCGATTTGACGCGTTCTAATATGCGTTGGAAATCTGAGAGGATAAGCTACAAGTTTCGTGTTGAAGTCATAAGTTAATTCGGAGTGCTAAAGGTTTTTTATTACTTGTGACTTTTATTATATTGCTTTTAGTGTGTTTAAGCTACAAGTTTAGCTTATTTCTTATTTTATTTTAATTCTGTTAATTATTTTCTGCATAAGCGGTAATTTGACACCTTCTCGTTGTGAGAATCATACCTTGAGCTACTAGTTGCGGTTTGACGTGTTCTAATATGCGTTGGAAATTTGAGAGGGTAATCTACAATTCCTATGAAGAGTTAATTTTCTAAAGGTTGATTTGCTGATAACGGTTTCCATCAAACTTTGAGGTTATTGTAATTTCAATTTGATTTCAATTCCTTTCAATATTATTGGTGTTTCTTGAATCTTAATTCAGGCTTCGTAGAATATGTTGATTTAATTCGATAGATGCATGTTCCTAAATTTAATCGCGTTTAACATAGCCTTTTTGTTAATTCGTCCATTCTTTAACCGTTTTCATAATTCGAAAAATAGGAGCATAAATCGTATAATATAAATTACGTTTGTTCAATCGATATTGTAATTGAATATGTATCAAATCCGCTTAGGGAATTGGAGTTATAATAACCAGTGATATGTCAGAACCCAAATTAGGAGATTAACTCGTTAATTTTACTCGTAACCAAGTTTTGTTAATCATATTCTTAATCGAAATCCTAAAACCCTTCATTGTTCCAATTTGTTGGTCAATTTAAGTCAATAGTCCTTGCAATATGACTTGAATGTCACTTCCATATACTACCCTTATAAGCTCGTTTTTAACCCATGTGCGACCACATATCACTCTTAACTTGTGTTCTTAAAGCACATGTTAGTATTACCCTTAAAAAAATTGTTAAAATTATTTTTTATTTGAAGATGTATTTATAGTGTAATTTATATACTCATTTTTAAAAAATTTACAAGTTAGCTAATGAAAATTGTGATTTTTTTTTAAAAGATAGATGTATTTATACTATAGTTTATATTCTCTTTTTTTTTGTTTTTTAATATTTACAAGTTAGCAAATGAAAATTGTGATTTTTTTTTTATTAAAAAAAATGTATAATATATCATACAGAATATTAGTGTAAAGTGTACACTTCTTTTTACAATGTTAGTAAGTCATAATTGTGAAATTGCACAAAATATTTTTATTTAGTTTTCATCATAGCTAACTAGAGAAGGAAGTTGATAAATAATAAATGAAATAAAATGCCAAATGCAAAGATAATTTTGTCTATAGTCCATTATGTGTTTCTCATGTCAATGAAGTAGACATATGTTCCTCTAATACACTGTGATTAACATTCTACATTGCACTATATAGAATTCAACCAATTGAAGTGAATTTTTACATGGCAGTATTGAACATAAACCAATTCAACCTTTAACGATTAAAAAAAGTGTTTCATTTATTTAGTATCCAACAATGGGCATATTCTAACAGTGTGACAGTTTTTTCATACAATCAACGTACATTAGAGTTGAAAATGAGTCGAGTCGAGTCAAATTCGTCTCAACTCAGTTCGATTCGTTAAGAATTGATTCGACTCAAATCTCAATTTGAGTTTAACACGAGCGCTTTTTTAAGTTCAAACTCGATTCGTTATAAATTCACGAGCAATTCGATTCGTCTCGTTAGATTCATCTCGTTAAATTCAGCTCACTTGCTTCACGAACTTAAAAAATATTTTTAAAATCTATTTTTTTATTTAAATTAATACCATTTTAAAAAAAATATTGAAATAAAATAAAAGTTTTAGATTAAAATTTAACTTTGTCTCAAAAATCAACTATTTCAAAAATTAATTAATTTATATGATGCTAATTTTATTTGTATAATTATTTTTAGGATTAATAGTCATTTTGCACCCTGCCATATAGGCGATTTTCGAAAAATCCTCCTTTAAAAAAAACTTGCAAAAAAAACTCTAACATTTGAAGATTCTCTCAATTTTGACCTTCATCACATCCAGTCACCAAAAATCTGTCATTTTGACAACGTTTTTATTTTGACCCCTGCCATTTTGACAACGTTTTTATTTTGACCCCTGCCATTTTGGCAGCGTTTTTATTTTGACCCCTGCCACATCAGCTTTTTTGGTGATTGGATGTGATTAAGGTCAAAATTGAGAGAATCTTCAAATGTTAGGGGTTTTTTTGCAAGTTTTTTTTACAGTGGGGTTTTTCAAAAATCGTCTATATGACAGGGGGCAAAATGACTATTAACCCTTATTTTTAGAAATATTTTTCTCACTTGAAAAAATATAAATTATCAAGTAAAACCGTTAGATTAAAATAAAATATAAAGTTAAAATTTATATTAAATCTTTAAACCTATTCTTAAAGTCAATATAATTTTTCTCATATATAATCGAGTTGGTTCATGAACCTAACAAGTCGAATTATGTATAGTTTAAATTCAACCCATTTAGTTAACGAATTTAGTTTTTTTTTTTGCTTATATTCACCTCATTTGGTTCATGGATCAAGTTCAACGAATTAATTGTCGAACCGAGTTCTGAAATATTTTCAAGTTGATTCGGTTCATTGTCAATTCTATTTAAAATTAACAATTACTACAGTTTCGTTTTTCAATTCAAAAGGTCTGTACACTCCAATGCTTATCGAAGTTCACATTCTTGGCCAAGCTCGTAACTCAGTATTGTCTGCATAAGAACAATGTTGAATGTCATACATATATCGCATCATATCATTTATATACAGAAATATACCAAATATGATAATGCAAAAATCTCAAGGCAGAAGCATAAAACATGTAACGTGCAAGGCAGCAGTATGTACATACTGAGCTCAAAAAACTGAGCAGATTGGGGACATGTTTGCTGCTACTGTACGCAGAACCTCATTCAACTGATGTTGATAACTACTTTTTAGAAGTTAAAGGCAATGGGATGTGTACTTAGCTAGCTAGTATGTATAAAAAAATATAAAACACAAACACTACAACAATTAGGTGTAATTGATGTACCAAACTTGACACAGCAGGCATTGTTTTAAAATTTGATTATGTTTAAATCCCAGTTATGTTCTCAATCAGACCACAAATTTGATAGTTAATTGCAACCATGAGATAGCTTTTTTTTGAAGGTGCACCACTCCATTCTTAGAATATGTTATTTTTGTACTGGTTGGCCTATTTTCCCATCCGTTTTTCTAACTATATGTCTTGCATGCTAAGATAACCCAACAATATTTTATCTAGCATCTAACAGCAAAGCAAATCCACTCACCAAATTTTCTAGTTACTCTCAAAACACATATCGACATAACGAACCAAGCAATTATAATGCTTTTATTTCAGTTGATTTAGAGGACAATATCATGACCTTCTATTTCAGAAGAATTAGAGGGTTGGATGACAATATTATGACCTTCTTTAGTATGATCCGTCATAAATTTTGAAACTATCAATGAGTAAAACAAGGTAGTTGCTCCGGGGAGCCTAGAGGAAGGTATATTAATAATTTTTTAGGTTTGTTCCTTATAATAAATCTTTTCCTGGAGTTTAGAAATTTCAGCTCTGCTAATATCTATTGAACAAACCTCGAGCATTATTAATATACCTTAACATATGCTCTCTGGAACACATACTATTGTTTAGTCATTGATAATTCCATAAATTACAGCTGGTCATACTAAAAGAAGGTCATGATGTTACCTCCTGACTCTCTAACTCATCTGAAATCTAAAAGTAAATAATAAAAAAATTAGTAAAACTAAATGGTAAATAAAAGTGTTATGATTCCCTGGTTGTGGCAGCGAACTCTAAATAGTTCTCAATCTACATTTTATTCCCACAAAATTCCGGCAGACAATGATCAACGAAGCTCGAGCTCATGTAACTCGAAACTCGTGTAACACAAAGTGATCTTCTATTAGCGAAATGATGCAATCATTCCACTCACAGTGAGTCGGTGTTCAGAGTAAGTCGGTATCCAGAGTAAGTTGATGTCCATGCGTAAGCATAGTAATCAATATTTTCGTAAATGAAAATAGGAAGGAAGCAAGAATTAAAAACACTACTGAAGTCATCGGGAGAAAAGTCATTGGGAGCAAACAGTTGCAATGCTTATGGAAATACATCGGAAGAGATTCAAAGGTTTTAAAAAGTAGACAGAGAAAAAAATATTACTCCCTCCATTTTTTTTTAAGTGTCACTTTTAAAATAATTTTTTTATTTATTTTTTAATTGTCACTTGTAAAGTGCAAAGTAGTATTAATTGCACTTTTGTCAAAATTATCCCTAAGTAATAATTACAGAGAGAGAGAAAGTTAGATGAATATGATAAATAATTAGGGGTATTATAAGTAAAAGGAGAATTGTTGTTTAAAAAGTGATCGTACCTGATCAGAAAGGAGATTAGTGGCCAGCCAACGTCGTCAGCTCCGCTACTCGGTGGTGATAAGACGGTGAGGGGGTGTACCTACAAGATACTCCGATGCCAAAGTCAGGAATGGAGCAAGCAAGTACATAAAGTGAGAGTAGGAATGAGAATAGAATAATCCAACCTGACCCTCTCATGAGAGAGGGTATTTATATTGTGCCCCCAGCGATGGGCCAACGGTCGTCTGCACTGTGCTAGGTTGCTAGGCCCAATGCAGATAACTGTCAGGGCTTACGTGGCGTAGGGAAGACCAGCATGTGGTCTTCGCCCTGGAGTAACTGTCCCGAGCTTTTCGGAGAGTGGGCAGACTGACTTCTTCGGAGGTGGGTAGTTACCTGACGACGTGTCCCCGCGGGAGGAGCACGTGGAGTACGTGGGGGAGATGCATGACCTCTCCCGGGATATGTGACTTCTGCTCGACGGTAAGGCCATTGAGTGTGCTCGACAAGGGAGTGAATTGGGTCATATTGGGACTCACATCGCAGTAGTGGGTTGGGCCTACCCGACGGAAGGGCAGGAGCCGGCGCAGTCCAGAACAAGATCCCCCTAAGTCGTTGCTCCGAAGAGTCGAAGTAATGACTTAAGTGTTAGCCTCTTTGTCGGGGACCCGTTGAGGGGGCCACCGTGTCTGTAACACCGAGTTGGTGGAAAATGTGGGTAATCAGGAGCAAGGAATGCTCGACGGGTAGGAGTCTCGGGGACTGTAGGTCATCGATGGTCGACGATACGGGGAGACGAAAAGAGGTGGATGCGTTCATCATGCGGTCACAAGAGGGAAACGAAAAGACGCGCGTGGGAATCCGAGTGCCACGTATCGCTCGTCATCAATGCCTAGGGCAGCTAGGACTAGGGCACCAAGTGCCTAGGGACGCCTCGAGTCCCGTGAGAGTCCTATAAATAGGAGTAGAGTTCGTGCCATTTGCACGTTTTGGTTTTCCCTGCTCATAGCTTTTCTCTTCTCTCTTCAGCTTCCACCGCCGTCTATCCGTCGTACGCCGCCACACCGGAGATCCACAATCACCTGTTCCAAGTAAGTTTCCGGTCCTTTCCCTCCGTTTAATGCTCTCTATGATGGCTCCTCCGATGGACTGATGAAGTTCCCGGGGAAGCCACGAAGTTTCCGGAGAAAACGGCGAGGCTCCTTCAAACTTCTGATGAATATACTGGGGAGATAGGATGCATGTCCCGAGGACCCGATGAAGGTCCCGAGGACACGGGATGAATCTCCTGAGGTCATGGGATGAATAACTCAGGGATCTGATGAAGGTCCCGGGGAGTTAGATGAATACCCCGGGGGCGATGGTAGAAGGCCTCGAGGGCGCCCGGTGGAGGTCTCGAAGACCTTAACCGACATGCTCGAGGCAGGTCCCAGTGACGTCGGGTAGAGCCTCATCGCGCTTTCTCCGCCTCCTCGCTTGCCTTGCTCGCCCTTTCACTTAATTTGCGGTGGAAGGGTGGATTTGATTCGGAACATCAAATTCACTGTTTTTCTCTGCTTTTCAGGTAAAAATGGCTGCCAGGAGAATTGAGGTGGTCCTTGAAACTGATGATGAGCCTGACTCCCCAGCGGCGCCAAACAGTGGTGCTCGAACGCCCGAGGATTGGGCCGGGGATGAGCCTCTGGGTTTCCCCTTGCAATTTGCTACGAATGACTCTGACGCTTTCGCCACTGTCGAGGACCTTTACTAAGGTTCCGCGCGGAGTTGGCGGGCGTACAGGCCCCTGGAGCATCACCGAATATGTTCGATGTTCAGAAGGATAAGGTTCCCCATGTATGAGTTCGCCTTCCTGGAAGCGGGCCTGCGTCGGCCCTTCAGTGACTTTCAGCTAGGGGTGTTTTCTTGGTTGCGCCTGGCACCCTCACAACTTCACCCAAATGCGATCGCTTTCGTGCGGGCCTACGAGTTCGTGTGTAAATACCTTAAGGTTGAGGCCATAGTCCCCCTCTTTTTCCGTATCTTCCACCTACAAAGACAGACTGTCGATGGTCGTCATAGCTAGGTGTCTTTTAAGCAACCGAGGAGGCTGTTTCGAGCATATCTGGACTCTGTCCGGAACTTCAAAACCCTGTGGTTCATCGTCAAGCCCCTCACCCGTGCTGCCACTGACACATTGTACAACCGTATGACAGTAATGATGGAAGATGGTCGGCAGAAGGAGGTCCTTGAATCAAAGTGTCCCATGGAGTGGACGGAGGAGCACTTCGAAAAAGGGACAGACAGTTGTATCGTCAGTTCTGGAGCATTAAGCGAGGAAGACCAGCGGGCCTGCCAAGAGTTAATCGATTTCGTCGCCGGTTTCACTCGCGCGAAGTTGGTGACTCCAGACGGAAAGTTCAAACGCAATGACCGCGGAGAGTTCCTTACGGAGGCCCGGTTGATAAACACAAAGGCCCTCCTCGAGTGCGAAACTGAAAAGGAGGCTATTCGGTTCTTAGGTAGCGGGCATACCCTTGACTTCAGGGTCCCTCATCATTTCTACCATCGGTTTACTGATGTTTGCTTTCTTCTTATGTTTGCAGGAACAATGTCGACCATGGAGGAGCGTGTGAAGAAGCTGGCTGCTACCCGAGGCTCGAAGAAGAGTGGAAAGGAGCGAGTCGAACAGGTTCGGCAGCAGTGTAAGGCCCCAATTTGACACCCGGGGACTCGTCCAGCTCCCCACAATGCAGCTTGTCTCCCACTTCGCAGGGATCCCCGAAAAGGCAGTGGACCCTTGAACCCATGCATGTCGACCTCACTGGGAGCCCGCCTGATGGAAAATTCTTGTTTTTGCCCTGCTTTATGCGGTCCAACTTCTTCTCCGAGGCCAATTCCTCGACTGTTAGTGCTGCTGAGTCTAAGGCCATCCTGGGCATTGATCAAGCGTCCAGGAGGAAAGCCTGGTCGGACGACCTGGCCGCAGTGATGCGGGTCTGCGCCACGACTTTTGTTTTGAATGATGAGACCTGCCCTTCTGCTGAGCTGACCAAACTGCAGAACAACTTTGCGTCAGTAGAGACAAACATGAAGAAGCTGGCCGAGGACCTCTCCGAGTGTAAGAAACAGAACGAGGCTCAGGTCGAGCTCTACCGAGAGACGAAGAAGAAACTGAAGGCTGCCGATGAGGAGAGGAAAACTCTTTTGGCAAGAATCACTGAGCTGGAGCAGGCTGTTAGACCTGCTGAAGAGGAAACTGAGGACGATAAGCTGCTGACCTCTCGGGCCGAATTGATCGCGAAGCTCATGCAGACTGAGCAGGATGTCCTTCAGGCTGTCGAGGTGGGCTTTGCTAACGCCATGAAGCAGCTCCGGATAGTGAACCCCGACGTTCAAATCATCACTGAAGGGACTGACCCTTACCATGAGGTGGTCGAAGGTCAGATTCTCCCATCGGCGTCCGAGGAGGATGATGACAATGAGACTATGGCGGACGGGCAGCCTGAGGACAACACTTTTGTTTAGCTTTTCTTTTGCCTATTTCGTTTGGCCTGCGTGCCAGTTTTTGTAATGACTTTTACTTGGCCTGCGCGCCATGGGCTTGTGATATTTTGTATGTACTTTCTGAATAATGTGCTTCTTCCCGATTCTATTATACTGTATTTCGTTATCTGTGTGTGTGTGTGTGTGTGATGTTTGTATGTTTGATGATATATCTGTTTCGTTTTTGTCTAAGTAGTTGGGGGTTTTGCTCGACTTCGTTGATCCTCGACAGTGCAAGGAACTGGTCGAGTGGTCGGAGCTGTATTCTGACCTTCGAGGAGGCTAAGAGCTCGATCGAGGTCTTAGCTTCATGGCATGGGCTTCCCATCGCGAGTTAGGTGTCCTACCAAACTGGTAGGACAACAGTAGAGCTCGGTTGAGGTGTCCCCGCCGGATCAAGGGTCCTCGCGCACAAACAACGCGGGCCCTTGTCATTTTGTCTCGTGGGGAGTCGCACTTGTACCTTAGTGCGCCCTCGTAGTCGCGACGCAGATGGGTCGCAGGCAGTGTTTAACTCTAATACTGTTTAAGCTTTTCAGCATTCCATGATCGAGCAAGTTCCTCCCCGTGTAGATTTTTGAGGTAGTAGGCTCCTGTCCCCATTTTCGCGCTGACGCGGTAGGGGCCCTCCCAGTTCGCGGCGAGCTTGCCTTCTCGCGAATCTTTCTGGTTCCTTCGTAGGACGAGGGTCCCTGCCTGAAAATCGTGTTTAATAACTTTGTTGTTATAGCGTAAAGTTATCTTCTGTTTAAGTGAGGCTTCGTGGAGGGACGCGCCGACCTTATCTCTTCAACGAAATCGAGCTCCTTCCGGAGGGCCTCATCGTTCGTCTCCTTGTCGAGGGGAGACTCTGTTCTTCTCGATGGTTCCCTTATTTCCACAGGGATCACCGCCTCAGTTCCTTAGGTTAATCAGAAGGGGGTCTCCTCGGTAGTGGAGTGCAGGGTTGTTCTGTAGGCCCAGAGGACGTTGTGTAGTTCCTCGACCCATCTCTTCTTGGCTTCGTCCAGTCTCCGTTTCAGACCCCGCAGGATCACCCTATTCGCGGCTTCAGGCTGACCGTTTGTTTGTGGGTTCTCGACCGAGGTGAAGTGTTGCTTTGTGCCCAGCTTCGCGACGAAGTCCTGAACATTCTTATTAGTGAATTGTGTCCCGTTGTCAGTGATAATTGCCTGAGGCACGCCGAACCGGGCAAGTATGTTCCTCTTGTAGAAACGTAGTATGTTGTGGGCCGTAATTTTGGCCAGGGCTTCAGCCTCGATCCACTTCGTGAAATAATCAACACCGACGATCAGGTACTTGTTTTGGTAAGACCCCACGACGAAGGGCCCGAGGATATCCATCCCCCACCATGCAAACGGCCACGGGGACGAGAGCGTTTTGAGCTCACTGGGCGGGGCTAGGTGCATGTCCCCGTGTCGTTGGCATCTTTCGCACTTCTTGACGTGTTCCTTGGCGTCCTACTGCATGGTGGGCCAGTAGTACCCTGCTCGTAACGCTTTGCGGGCTAGTGACCGTTCGCCGAGGTGTTGCGCGTTGATCCCCTCACGGATCTCCTGGAGTATGCTGGGGACCTTGGACTCCTCGACACACCTAAGAAGAGGGATCGAGAAGCCACGCCAATATAATTTGTCTTCGATGATTGTATAAGAGCAGGCACGTCTCCTAACAACTCCGGCGTCTTTAGGGTTGTTGGGTAGCTTGCCCGTGCTGAGGTACTCGTACACCAGGGTCATCCAACTATGGTTGTCTCCAATGGCGTTCACGTCAGCCGCGGGGACTATTTTCTCGATGCTCGGACGCGATAGCACCTCCTGAATGACAGATTTGTTCCCTCCTTTCTTCTTTGTGCTTGCGAGTTTCGATAGAACGTCCGCTCGAGTATTGTGTTCGCGGGGGACGTGATTCACTTCCGCTGAGGAGAACTTTTTCATCGTTTCCTTCACCAGAGCCAAGTATTCAATGAGGTTGTCGTTCTTGGCTTGGTATTCTCCCCGTACCTGGGAGGCCACGAGCTGGAAGTCGGTGAATATTTTGACCTCTTTGGCGCCGAGGTCCTCAGTTAAGCCTAACCCGACAAGGAAAGCCTCGTACTCGGCCTGATTGTTAGATGTCGGGAAAGAAAATGTGAGGGAGACTTCGATCAAGATACCTTCCCCGTTTTCAAGGACGATGCCCGCTCCGCTACCTGTCAAACTGGATGCCTCGTCGACGTAGATCGTCCACTTTTGGGATCCGTTGGTCGAAGGTTCAGGGAGGGTCATTTCTGCCACGAAGTCGGCCAGCACCTCAGCTTTCAGGGCCTTTCTACCCTCATATTGGATGTTAAACTCGACGAGTTCGAGCGACCATCTGAGCATCCTCCCCGCCATATATGGCCGGCCGAGGAGTTGTCTCATGGGTTACTCAGTCCTCACCACGATCGTGTGGGCCAAGAAGTAATGTCGCAGTCTTCTGGCCGCGGTGACGAGAGCCAGAGCGACCTTTTCGATCTGCTGGTACCTAAGTTCCGGAACTTGGAGGGCTTTGCTGGTGAAGTAAATCGACTTCTGTCTGTCGGGGGTTTCTCGGATTAGGACTGCGCTGACTGCTTCGCTCGTGATGGCGAGGTATAGGAATAACGCCTCCTCGCTCTCTAGTCGCGAGAGAACCGGGGGTTGCGAAAGGACTTATTTGAGGTGGAGGAGCGCTTGCTCGCATTCCTCGGTCCATTCGAACGTGGCTTTCTAGCGTAGAAGCTTGAAAAATGGGAGTGTGTACTGTGCCGATTTGGCCATGAAGCGGGAAAGCGAGGTCAGCATCCCGTTCAGCGATTGTATCGATTTCTTCGAGTTCGGTGTCGAGATCTCGGAGAATGCCCTGCACTTGTCAGGGTTTTCCTCGATTCCTCGCTCTGTGAGGTAGAAACCGAGGAACTTGCCCGCCCGGACGCGAAAGGTGCATTTCTCGGGGTTGAACCTCATCCTGCATTTCCTCGCCATGTAAAAGACCTTTTTGAGATGAGCCATGTGGTCGACTTCTTCCGCATATTTGACGATCATGTCGTCCATGTAGACCTCGAGCATGTCGCCGATCTCTCCCCGGAAGACTTTGTTCATCATCCGCTGGTAGAACGCGCCGACGTTCTTCAGGCCGAAGGGCATCACGTTGTAGTAGTAATTGCCCGACTCGGTCATGAAGGCAGTTTGCTCCTTGTCGGCCTTGTCCATGGGGATTTGATTGTACCCCGAGTAGGCATCCATGAAGGACAATAGTTTGAAACCTGTAGAATTGTCGACCAGCTGGTCGATGTTAGGCAAATGATAAGAATCTTTCGGGCACGTCCAGTTAAGATCAGTATAGTCAACGCACATCCTCCATTTTCCATTATTTTTCTTGACAAGTACAACGTTGGACAGCCAGGTTGTGTACCTGGCCTTCGAAATGAAATTTGCCTCTAAGAGGTCTTTTACAGCTTTTTCAACAGCCTCCGCTTTCTCGGGAGACTGCCTATGCCTACGTTGCACTATAGCCCTAGCGGATGGATCTACAGTAAGCTGGTGACAGGCCACCTCTGGGTCGAGGCCGGGTATCTCTGACGCGCTCCATGTGAACAAATCAACGTTCTCCCGGAGACATGCTTTCAACTGCTTCTTCCCCAGGTCGGGGAGCCCGGTACCAATCTTCACGTTCCTATCTGGACCGTCTCCAAGGGCGAGGAGCTCAAATTCTCCGTCCAGGATGGGGCGCGTTGGGTGGAGAGGCTGCTCGTTGACTTCAGCAGGGAGGTCGTTGTCCGCTGCTCCTTCTTCTTCCTGCTCGTCGGGGAAATGACTGTCGTGGTCCACCGCATTGACGCGCGGGAGTGGCTTCTGCTCTGCGTCTGGGTTTGACTTCTATCCGGTCTTGGGCTTGACGTTGATCGAGCTCAGACCCTTGGTTGCATCCTCGAAGCACCTCCTCGCAGCTTTGATATCTCCGTGGATGGTGACGACCCGACCTCGGGTGGTGTAGTATTTCATCTTCAGATGCACTGAAGATGGTACCGCCGTGAGCTCGGCCAGAGTCGTCCTCCCCAGGCTGCACTGGTACAGGGAAGGACAGTCCACTACCAGGAAGCGGGTCTTGACTTGTCGGGCAGTGTCATCACTCCCGAAGGTGACCATCAGCTCAACATAACCCCATGGCCTGGTGGTCGTGCCGTTGAAACCCTGGAGATCTGAGCCCACGTAGGGGGTCAGATGCCTTTTATCAAGCTGGAGAGTCTCGAAGAAGTGGGCGTACATGATGTCCACCGAACTCCCTTGGTCGACCAGGATTTTACGGACGTCAAAGTTCGCCATCTGCGCCCGAATTAGGAGAGGGATGGTGGAGTTGGGCGCACCACCTGGCAATTCCTCGAGGTAGAAGGTGATGGGGTTCGACTTCCCTTGCACCTTCTCAAAGGTGGAAGTCTGTGTCGAGCTCGTGAATTCTAGTTCGTCGAACTTCTACTTGATTGACCCGACGAAGACCTTGTTAAAGCCCCCGCCGGATATAACCATTGCCGTGGGGAAACTTTCCCACGGGCTGCGAGTGGTCACAGGGTCCTCGGGGGAAAGACTCTCCCACGGGCAATGGGTGATCGCGGGGATCTCGGTCTCGTCGGGGACGTAGAAGTCCTCCGGTCTGGTGATGCTCAGGGCGACTTGCAGTCCGCCCTCTCCGGTGGAAGGGGTCATCTCCTCGACCCTTTGTGTTTCCCGGACATCCTGTCTGGGGGGGTCATTCCTCCTTGTATACTGCTTGAGGTGTCCCTCTTTGATCAGAATTTCTATCGCATCCTTGAGGTGGATGCAGTCCTCGGTGACATGCCCATGGCTCCTATGGAACCTGAAGTATTTGGACTTGTCAACGTTGCCTTTGGGGGGTGTCGGCTTCGGAAAGAGGACACCTCATTTCTGGAATTCCGAGTTGGCGCACTCGGCCAGAATTCGTTCGCGGGGAGCAGTGAGTGGGGTATACTCCGTAAACCGGCCAACTGGGCTTCTCGATTCACGAGAGTCCCTGGGACGGTCTTCTCTTCTTCTATCACCCTCTCGTCAGGGAGCGGTAGAGTCTTCTTGCCTGGAGTTTCGGGGGCCCTCTTGGTGCCGCGAGTTGTGGGCACAGTGGGCAGGCTCAGTCTCCTCGTACTGAATGTATGCTTGGGCCTTGTGGAGTAGATCTTCCAAGTTGCGGGGCTTCTGGATGCCCACAGCTTTGGCAAACTCAGTGCGAGGTCGTAATCCTCGCTCGATCATGAACTTCTTCATGTCGTCGGTAGTGGCTACCTCGACGGCTTCCCAGTTGAATCTCTCGATGTAATCTCTAAGAGATTCGTCCCTCCCTTGAAGGATGGCTTCCAGGGAGGCCACCATCTTTGGGTGGCATCGAGATGTAGTGAAATATCTGGAGAAGTGTCTCTTCAGTTGCTTCCAAGCACTGATGGACTCCGGTGCGAGGTATTTGTACCAAGCCATGGCACCTTTTTGAATAGTGGTTAGGAAGAGCCTGCACTTGATAGCTCCCCGGAAATTCCTGTAGTCGAGCATAGCCTCGAAGCTCTCGACATGGTCCTCCGGGTCAGCAGTGCCGTCGTACGTCGCCAAAGGTGAGGGCTTCTCCATCCCGACGGGTATAGGCGTATCCATAATCTCTTTGGACAGGGGGTACGCTGGTCGTCTTCGTCACTCCTAACTGGTGACTGCAAAGGGGAGTGATCGCCACGACTGCGCCTGTGTCGTCGGGAGGGACTCCTTGGGCGGCTCTTCAGCATTTCGCCGTCAGCTTTGCTCCTCTTTTGGACAGGGCAACGTTGTTGTTCCTTCCGAGGAGGGGAGCGATTGCGCTTCTGGGCGACCACAGGCTGGAGTCGATCCAGGCGCGGGCTGCGTCCTGTAGGTTGGGGGAAGGGCTCCGAGAGTCGTCTTGTCCTATCCTCCGCGAGGGAGGAGAAGGGCTGTGAGATGTGGGACGACGATGTCTCTGCGGGGGAGAGCGTCGTTGTCACCCCCCTTTCGAGAGCTTCAATCTACAGGTTCTGCTGGGAGATCAACAGGTTGGTATAATTGACCAGTGTAAACAAGGAAACCGTGTTTGGGTCAGCATTTAGTGGTGGGGGGATTGGTAGACAGCTGGGGTGCTGTCATGTTGGGCGACGTTATATGTCGCGTCGTCGTCGGAGGGGGAGGCAGTACACTCATCCCTCTCGTCGCCTTCTTCGATGTTAACGACCATATTGTCCTCGTGGTCGTCTCCGTTGTTGAACTGTGCGAAGGCGGTGTCCGGAGTCTTGGCCTCAGGTTGAGTGCTGGCCATGATTTTCAAAAAATGGAAGTTGCTCTGGTTTTACAAAGAGAAAACGGAGAAGCAAAGGCTCTCACAGACGGCACCACTGATCGTACCTGATCAGAAAGGAGATTAGTGTCCAGCCAACTTCGTGAGCTCTGCTACTCCAGTGGTGATGAGACGGTGGGGGGGTGTACCTGCAAGGTACTCCGATGCCAAAGTTAGGAATGGAGCAAGCAAGTACATAAAGTGAGAGTAGGAATGAGAATAGAATAATCCAACCTGACCCTCTCATGAGAGAGGGTATTTATATTGTGCCCCCAGCGCTGGGCCAACGGTCGTCTGCACTGTGTTAGGTTGCTAGGCCCAATGCAGATAACTGCCAGGGCTTACGTGGCGTAGGGAAGACCAGCACGTGGTCTTCGCCCTGGAGTAACTGTCCCGAGCTTTCCGAAGAGTGGGCAGACCGACTCCTTCGGAGGTGGGTAGTTACCTGACGACGTGTCCCTGCGAGAGGAAGACGTGGAGTACGTGGGGGAGAGGCATGACCTCTCCCCGGGATATGTGATATCTGCTATACGGTAAGGCCATTGAGTGTGCCTGACAAGGGAGTGAATTGGTCCATATTGGGACTCACATCGCAGTAGTGGGTTGGACCTGCCTGACGGATGGGCAGGCGCCGACCCAGTCCAGAACAAAAAGTAACTATATTGATTAACTTTCTTGGTAAGTGTAAAAAGTAAAAAAAATGGCACTTAAAAAGGAACGGAGGGAGTAACGTTGAACGGGTTGGGTAGCTAATGGGTGGGCATGTGAAGAGAATTTAATTTTTCAACCCCACGCGCTTTATTTTGAAGCACTAACAATGACTATTTCAATCAATCTAAAAATGTACAAGCAATGGCGAGTTCTTTAGTGGAGGCACAAACTAAGACAATTGATCATCATCTAAAAATGAAGGGGGAGACGGCGGGGTTCCTTTTTGGTGTGTGTAAAACACACATGTAGGTCAAATAAATTGCAAACTAGAGAATAAATGGGACCGTTAGTAAAATAATATTCTCAAATCACATGACTACTTGACAATTGATTTGTTCTATCTTTTAAGATTCATTATATATAGTCCATATGATAAGACATAGAAAAGAGCTTTTAGCTTATAGCTTATAGCTTTTCAGTTCATTTTAATAAAAAAGTTCTGTTTGATAACTATCTTTTAGCTTTTAGCTTTTTTACTAGCTTTTAGATTTTTTTTCAAAAGCTATTTGAAGTAGCTTTTGAGCTTATAGTTTTTAGCTTATGACATTTTCTTCCATTTATACCCTCGCTATTTTATCAAAAACTCATTTTTATCCTTTATATTATTATGATTTAAATTAAAATATTTGTGTTTTATTTGAGGGAATACAAAATGTTAGTCATTATTTTTACCAACAAATCCACGATGCAATTCATCTTCCATTTTATTATCAATGGAATATTTTGATTCATTACATTGAATTGTTTTTTATTATTTTTAAATTATTATTTTAAGTATTTATTACTTGAATTTTTACTATTATTGTATTATTTTTATAAATATTATGTTGTATTATTGAATATATTTGTTTGTTATAGATATATCATAGATTTTTAGAGGAGAAAAAAGAGAAGGAAATATACATTTTATTGAAATATAAGATCAAATTACAATATTATTATTTTAGATATTTAAATTTATTACAAAATTATATATAAGTGTTTAATATATTTTTGGGTTATTTTTAATTTTATAATTTTATTTAAAATGTTTTGCATTTGATTTTAAACATGTTTATTTTTATTGAATAAAAAATAATTTAATAAATAAGATCACTAATTTTTTAATTAAGAATGTCCGTTTATGTCATTTTATATTTATCAGCTAATGTAAAGACTAATTTACCAAACACTCAAATTAGTTTATCAGCGATAAGTCATCAGCTATAAGCTACCAGTCATCAGCTATAAACTATCAGCTATTAGTCATCAGCTACCAGCTAGCTTATCAGCTAGTTTTACTAAACAGAGCCATAATACTACCTCCGTCTTATAATAAATATCTTTTTTGAGTTGTACGCGGTTTTTAAGAAAATGATTAAATGTATTGATTTTAATGATAAAATTGGTATTTTTTTACTAAAATACCCTTATTTATTATATTTAGTGGAGAAGTTGAAAAACGTAAAAGTTAATGAATAGGGATATAGTAGTAGAAAAAAATAATAAATGTTATATTGGTATTTTAAAGAAACACTTATTTTGAGACATGAAAAAGTACAAATGAAACACTTTTTATGAGACAGAGGAAATATTAGTCAATGTTTATCGAAAGAAGTGTCATTAACTTAGTCGAAGTGATCAGTCATTAGATTATTGATCGAAATAATGAAATATTAGTGGAATCACATAAGTTAACGTATTTGTTGTACAAGAGTAAATCAATGCAGAGTAAATTTATAAACACATTTTATATTAAACATATTATATTTTCAGAGTATATTAATGTGTCTATTGTATGCAGTAATGAGTTTTCATTCTTTGTTTATTATAGGCTATGTTTGGTAAAACTAGCTGGTAGCTGGTAGCTGTTAGTTGATAGCTGGTAGCTGGTAGCTGATAGCTGATAGCTTATAGCTGATGGCTGGTAGCTGATAAGTTAATTTGAGTGTTTGGTAAATTAGCTGTTACACTAGCTGATAATTACAAAATGACATAAAAATGACATTTTAATTAAGAAATTGGTGATTTTATTATCTTGTTATATCATATTATTAAATTAATTTTTATTATAAAAATAAATGTATTAATAACAAAATACAAAACAATGTTAATATATATGAAAAATTGAATATATCATCAAAATATATAAATTTGTATATAAATTTTATGAGCTTTGCTATTTTGTATGAATATATTGACAACGAAATTCAATGAATAAAAGAACCAGCAAATCATACATGAAGTACAGGTATTTTATAAAGTCATTTATGAAGACATAAAAGTAAAATTAATCCTAATAACTACGATTCTTAATCTGGTTAACTCATTCTTTCGTAAAATATAATTTTTTTTCTTTCTAATTTTATAATGAAATTTAATAAAATATGTGAAATAATAACATTGTATTTTTGAATTTATTTATATTAATCTAAAATAATAACAAAAACAAGTTTATTGTCTAATATTTTAAATTTCATTGATTTTCCTCCAATGTTTCACTAACTTGAGAATTATCAACAGTATTTCTAAATTAATTATATAATTTATATTTATTAAATAAAAATAATGTTTAATAAAATAAAAAAATTAGTAAAAATTTTCAATAACATTTTTCAAAATCTCTCTAAATTCAATCTTTTAAAATTAATTTTTTAATATATATATATATATATATATATATATATATATATATATATATATATATATATATATATTTATTTAAAATAATAAGGGTATAATTGGAATAAAAAGTCATAAGCTAAAAGCTACAAACTCAAAAGCTACTTTAAATAGCTTTTGAAAAAAAAACTAAAAGCTAGTTAAAAAGCTAAAAGCTAAATGCAGTTACCAAACAGAGCTTTTTAATAAAAATGAGCTGAAAAGCTAAAAGCTCTTTTTCTGGTGTTACCAAAGAGACTCATAGTATATTAAGGGTGTATTTGCTTCGACTTTCAAACCACGTTAAAAGTTACAAAAATCATCAAAATCAAAACTAACTGGGATCATTCAACACATAAATACTTTGTATTGGAAAATTTAAGACTATGTTCGGATTGATAGAGTAGATCAGAGGAGAAGAATGGAACTTAATGGAATGTAGTGGAACCCATTATTTGAGTATTTTTGATAATTTGATGGAATAGAACATAACTAATTGGTTCATTCATCACATATCACCAATCCAAACGTATACAGAAACAAGACATAAAACAAAAGGACTGTAGTAGAACCTGTTGTGTATTAATGTCAACACCAGACAGCCAACATCCAAATCCAGAATGTGAATGGTACCAACCAACAACCATCTATGGTCTGTCAATCATAAAGAACACATAAAAAAAACTTCAAAAACAAAACAAAATTATGTCCAGTTTGTTTGAGCATATCAAGCATATTAGTCTAAAAGACATGATCAACAGCTTCAACACTAACACCAGTTCCACTCCGTGGCAATGCAAACACATTGGATAGGTCATGATTTGATTAGGTTAAAAAGGTAAATTTTCAGTGAGATTTTTGAAGGTGAAGAAAAGAGGGATGGAGGAATAAGAACTATTGTTACTAGATCTCTTTAACATTTCTACTAAGGAAGAAACAAAAATTATTAAAAAGTTAAGAAATTTGCGGTTGAAATCATTTTTAAAATAAAAAACAGTTATTAAAAAAATTATTTAAAACAATTTTTTAATTGAAACATTTTTTAACAGAAGTGGTACGACATGCATTGCAGCAATAACCACCAATACAGCTTTGTAACTTCCTCACTTTTTCACAAAGTTCATTTTATAACCAAATATTTCACTTTTTCAATCAATATTAGTAGTGTGCGACTAGCAGTATAACACATTGGATTTTTTAAAGTTAACTGAATAGAGCAAAATATATTTAACAAATTTAGACACATAACTTTTAACAGAAGTAATAGTTGATTTAGAGACAAAAATATTTTGTTTTTAAATTTACTTGATTTACTGTATAAAGTAGAACTCATTATAAGTAAATTCATAAGTTAAATTATTTATTATATTTTCTTTATGGTTTATTATGGAACAAAAGTGGATTTTTTCCTCTTTTAGAGAGTCATCAAATAAATCTATTTAGTTGTCATTCCATATAATATAGGCTCTTTCTAATGCTTTTTAGGTCTTTTGCATCTTCTATATTTTATTTTATTATGCGGTCATTATGGTTTTATGTGATCTTTCTTTCTGCAATAGAAGCATGTTGGTATAAAGGTTGATTTTCTTTTACTATGCTTGTGCTCATTTAGAGGATGCATTTCGCACCTTGGAAATTATTTAGATTTTTGAAATATAATATACATGTGTTCATCACTTTCACTTTGACAATCTTTATTTTCTAATTTCAGATTTTTGACATCCATGACTTTTAGTTTAAGACGTTTCTTTTTCTTATCACCTTCTTCATTCTCAGTTAGTCTTTTTAATTCCATTTTATGTTCCTGCAATTTTCTAAACAAGGTATACACATTTATAGATGATAAATCTATAGATTCATAAATTGCATTGATTTAAAGTTTCCAACTGTGGTTTAGGCATCTAAGAACTTTGTTAATTAAATCTTCATTTGAAAATTTTAACCAAAGTTGTTAAGTGATTAACAAGAAAAATAAACAATTTTTCCATATCTTGAATATTCTCCTTAGATTTTGTTTCGCACAGGAACCATAATTTATCGTTGAAGGATGGATGTGGATCGCAACTGTAACTCCTCGGATTTTTATCCAAGACATGACTCCAAATTTTTTATTAATACGTGTTTAAACAAATTAAAAGGTTTTGAAATTAACTATACTTAATGATAATTCAAATTCATAAGCGGTAAATCACCGCAAGTCCAATTCATTTGAAGGAAAATAAACAAATAACTTAAAACATAATGCTATCAACTTATAAACTACTAAAATCTTTTTATTTTGAAAACCCTTCTTCCTCATGATCACGTGACAAGCACACATCAGTCAATCTTGACACTCCTCACTTGTACCTAAAATGTTGGTATAAGGGTCAGTTTCCATCAACCACAATCCATGTCAAAAATAAACTAAACGATAGTTAAAAATCAGACAAATATAAATATACATTTCATGCCCAAGAGAAATAAATAAAAGAAAATTCACCAAAATTATTAATATCGTACTGTAGTCATCACGTCATACACAAAAAGTAATCAACTCAAGACTAACGACAACAACAACCACCAAATGTTATATGCAAGAATGTGCATGCTCTTAAACTACATAATCCGAATATAATCAGCCTGCTACTAAGGCACCACACAGAATTCATCTCATATCAATGAGGAAAATAACTCGCCAATAAGGCACCACAAAGAAATGCATATGCCATGACATGCATGATGAAAATACCATAGAATTACCCGCCACCAAGACAATCACAAAATGCACATGACATTAAAATCAAATCCCGCCACAAAGGCAATCACCAACCAAAAGTAAAACTTATTCCTGCTCACTTAAATTTAAAACTACAATTTATTTAATTAATTTAATATTTTCATCTTATATACCACATTCATATAAATGAATTTTCATTTTACTATGACATATTGTTCATTTGGTGGAGTCCCCATTTTTGTTCCGGTCCAATTCACACATACATTTATATTACCAATACATATACCTTATCATATTGTATCGAAGCTCAAGTGCACAATCAAGATGATATATTAGTTAATTTGATAACGTTATGTATCAAAAGCAAACAAAGAATTCCATTGAAATCCTACTTAATATGGTACCACACTGTACCAACATCAATATAGACTCAAAATTTGATGACAAGGGGAGCTAGAGTTTTGGAAGGACTAATTTAATATGTTGTGAATTAGGATGCCGAAATAATAAAGTATATTTGATTTCTTTAACATCAAGAAATTCACAAGGGTAGAAAAAAGGAAAAACTTGAACAAACACACGAAACCCTATTAGGGTTCACAAAGGAAGAGAAAAGAGGAAGAAGAATAGAGAATTTGTTAAATCTATTTTACTATTCACTTTCTCAATAGGGGTCAAAGATTACAAGTGAATACCAACAATTAACCTCTCTCAAGCTAATAAGGATTTTCCACACCTTATGAAGAGAGACTAGTATGCTATTTATAATAAACCTAACATACTAGACTAATGGGCTTTTTAATAATTACCCATTACAAGCTAACTTAGGATACAAGCTAAGTTAAACAATTGGATCCATAGCACAAAGCCCAATTCGATCGCCTACATACTAGAACACAATTCGACTACAGCATGTAGGTCTTCGACAACAGCATGTGAGCAGACTTCAACGACATGCTAAAACTAGAGTTCGATCCAATATCTCACAAATCTCCACCTTGGAACAAACTCTATAACATCAAGGAACAAACTAGCTTTCTTCATGCAGCTTTATTAACTGCATACAGTGGAAAAACTTGCAACTAGGCAATGTCTTGGTGATCATATCAGCAGCATTATGATCTGTCGAAACCTTCAGCAATTGGACTTCTCCACGCTCAATTACCCCTCTGACGAAATGCAGCCTCACATCAATGTGTTTGGTTTGCTCATGATAGGTTGAATTCTTCGACAGGTGTATTTCACTTGGACTATCACATTTAACAGTGATAACTGGACCTTGAAGTTTCAGCTTCTTTGCAAAACCCTTAAGCCACAATGATTCCTTCACAGCTTCAGTTAGGGCGATATATTCCGCTTCAGTGGTTGATAAGGCGACAACCTTCTAAAGTGTTGCTTTCCAACTGATTGTTGTCCCAAACATAGTAAACACATATCCAGAAATAGATTTTCTGGAATCCATACAACCTGCATAATCAGAGTCGACATATCCCTTGATTGCTGCTTTACTATCTTCACCCAAGGCTCCACCATAAATTAGGACTCTATTCAGAGACCCATTTATGTACCTTAAAATCCACTCCAATGCTTGCCAGTAAGCCTTTCCAGGATTTGCCGTGTACCTGCTTACAAGACTTACTGCATATATCATGTCAGGTCTAGTACAGACCATAGCATACATCAAAGAACCCGCTATATTAGCATATGGAATATTATTCATATAAGCTCTTTTGACATCAGTACTGAGACACTGATCTATACTTAGCTTGAATTGAGGGTTTGTTGGAGTCACAACAGGCTTTGAATTCGACATACCATACTTTTCAAGAATCTTCCGTAGGTATGCCTCTTGAGATAAGCATAATTTCAACTATTTTCTATCTCTTCGAATGTCAATCCCAAGAATCCTTGACGCAGCTCCCAGATCCTTCATGTCGAACTCCTTATTTAGTTTAGCCTTCACCCTCATTACATCTTCGACATTATTGCTTGCTATTAGAATATCATCCACATAGAGCAACAAAATAACAAATGAATTACCAGTTCGAAATCTGAAGTAAACACAGTGGTCGAACTGACTTCTAATAAAACTTATGCATGCCATGAACTTGTCGAATATCCTATTCCACTGTCGAGGAGATTGTTTCAGTCTATATAAAGATGTCTTCAGCTTGCACACATAATCTTCCTTCCCCTTTTCGACATACCCTTCAGGTTGCCTCATCAGGATTGTTTCATCTAGATCATCATACAAGAACGCAGTCTTCACATCCATCTATTCTAATTCAAGATCAAACTATGCCACCATGGCAAGCAACATTCAAATGGACATGTGCTTCACAACAGGAGAGAACACGTCATTGAAGTCGACACCTTCTTTCTGAGTGAACCCCCTAGCGACAAATCTTGCCTTGTATCTCTTCGATGCCACTCCTTTGATTCCTTCCTTAATTTTGAAAATCCATTTACAGTTGACTAACCTGGCTCCAGCAAGCTTCTTGATTAGTTCCGATGTGTTGTTATCATGAAATGATTTCATCTCATCATCCACGGCCTTCAGCCATTTAGTCTTCTTTCGACTCCTCATAACTTACTTATAGTCTCTAGGTTCTTCGTCGAGAACCTCACTTGCAGAGATTAAGGCATAAGCTATAAGATCTGCATACCCAAGTCTTTGAGGTGGCTTGATGACTCTCCTCGACCTGTCTCTTGCTAGCAGGTAGTCATTATCAGTCTCCTCATCTTCGACAGCATCTTCTGCTTCTTCTTTGACTTCATCTGGGATACACAATTTAGCATTAACATGCTCCACCTCAACAGAAATGTCTCCCTATTTCAGCTCTTCGTCAGCATCATCAGTTGTTTTGAAAGCCATCCCGGCTTCATTGAAAACTACATCTCGACTGGTGATGCACCTCTTGTGACCTGGCTCTAGGCACCATAACGTATAAGCTTTGACTCCTTCAGGGTATCCCATGAACATGCATTTCAGAGCTCTAGGTTCGACCTTATCTTGCCTAATATGAGCATAGGCCATGCATCCAAACACTCTCAGTCTGTCAAGACTAGGTGGATGTCCCGACCAAACTTCTTCAGGTGTCTTCATATCTAACGCAGTCGAAGGATATTTGTTTATCAGATATGTTGCTGTCGAAACAGCCTCAACCCAAAACACCTTCTTTAATCCAACACTAGTCAACATGCATCTAACTCTTTCCAAAATAGTTTGATTAAACCTCTCTGCCAAACCATTTTGTTGTAGAGTACCTGCAGTAGTTTTGTGCCTTTGAAATGCCTCATTGCAAAATTCAAGGCCATTGTCGGCTCTTAACCTTTTGACCTTTCTGCCAATCTGATTTTCGTCCAGAGTCTTCCAACCTTTGAAATTCTCAAAAGTTTCATCCTTAGTCTTCTGGATGAATACCCACAACTTTCTGGAATAATCATCAACTATGGATAGAAAATAACTTGCTCCTGAATGTGATGGACACCTTGCAAACCCCCAAAGATCAACATGGATTTAATCAAGGGATCCATGAGTTCTTTGTTTGCCTTTGTTAAACTTCACTCTACAAGATTTTCCAAGTACACAGGGTTCACAAAATTTTAGCTTTTCGACTTTGTCTCCTCCAAGCAGATTTTGTTTCCCCAATTCGACTAGACCCCTTTCACTGACATGGCCCAATCTCATGTGCCAAATTTCTGTTTTCGACAAAGGTTTCGTGGATACAACATTTGTCGAACCACTTACAACTTCATCCTCAAGGGTATACAAGTCTTGTTTCTTCACGTCTCTCAAGACTTCCTTTGACCCCTTCATGACTCTTAGGATACTTTTATCTCCTTGAAAAACATATCCCTTTCTGTCGAATTCACCAAGAGAAACCAAATTTCTCTTCAAATCTGGTACATACCAGACTTCAGCCAATAACCTTATTGACTCATCATGGAGCTTGAATCTCACAGATCCAATACCTGCAATTTTGCAAGCTTTGTTGTTTCCCAGCAGGAGTGATCCACCATCTTGATCACATAGCTCCTCGAACAATTCTCTGTTTAGAGTCATGTGCCAAGTGCAACCTGAATACATAATCCACTCTTATCTTGAGTCGGTGCTTGAAACCACAAGGACATCAGATGAGTCGAAGTCATCTTGAACAATGGTTGCGTTGCCATTATCCTTACCTCCATGATCTTTCAGGCGTTCAGGGCACACCTTTCTTGTGTGACCCTCCTTCTTACAATGATAACATCGAATACCAGATGCTTCGCCACTATAAGACTTCATGTGACTTTTACCTTTCTTCTTGTCGAACTTGCCATCTTTTTGCAAGAATTTTCCCTTAACGGCCAAACTTTCACCAACCGTCGAAGGTTTATGCTCCTTTCGTTCGTTCAGGTCCTTAGAATACAAGGTTGATTGAACTTCTTCAAAGGTCAGGGACTCCCTTCCATACAAGAGAGTTTCTTTGAAGTGAGCATGTGTTCTGGGCAAAGCACACAACAACAACAGTGTTTGATCTTCGTCATCGATCTTCACATCAATATTTTCAAGATCAAGAATCAGCTTGTTGAACATATCCAACTACTCAGCCAAAACTTTGTCTTCACTCCTCTTGAATGAATACAAAGCTTGCTTCAGGTAGAGTCGATTCACCAGAGATTTGGTCATGTACAAACTTTCAAGTTTCAACCATAACCCCGATGTCGTAGTCTCCTTTGATACCTGTCGAAGAACCTTATCACCAAGGCTCAACAATATTGCGCTGTGGGTTTTCTTTATCATGGTCGTCTTTTCTTTTTCCATTAACGATGCATCCATGGATATCTATCCCTTCAACACTTCCAAACAACCCTGCTGAACCAGTAGGGCTTTCATCTTCAAACGCCACAGACCGAAATCGTTCACTCTGGTGAACTTTTCAATCTCATACTTTGTTGAAGGCATCTTCTTCACTCTCACTGCACCAATTTGTTGTGAATTAGGATGCCGGAATAATAAAGTATATTTGGTTTCTTGAACTCCAAGAAATCCACAAGGGTAGAAAAGAAGGAAAAACTTGAACAAACACACAAAACCCTATTAGGGTTCACAAAGGAAGAGAAAAGAGGAAGAAGAATAGAGAATTGGTTAAATCTGTTTTACTATTCACTTTCTCAATAGGGTTCAAAGATTACAAGTGAATACCAATAATTAACCTCTCTCAAGCTAATATGGATTTTCTACACCTTATGAAGAGAGACTAGTATGTTATTTATAATAAATAATTGGATCCATAACACAAGGCCTAATTTGATCTCCTACATACTAGAGCACAATTCGACTACAGCATGTAGGTCTTCGACAACAGCATGTGAGCGTGTGAGGGCAAGGTGTCTTTCACTTGATCTTTATTTTAATGATGTCAAAACATGTACTAGCGCTTAGTTTGTAATTTGGACGGTATCATCTCATCATTGTCGGCATTCTTATTTCCCAAACATATAGGAAGAGTCTTGCATATCCATTACGTGTGTGTGTGATCATGGTATTAGTATTAGGTATGCATAAACAGTGCCTAAGTTGATGAAAACGTGTGGAAAAATCAATTTTTAGAATTTTTTGAAGCTTGAGTCGACCTAACCTAAGTTATGGTCGACTCATGAAATTTTGACAATTGTTGATTTTTGCTCAGTTTAGCGCACGCTGACCCTACGGTCGACGCATGCTATGGTCATTTCTCATTCTGCATTTTCTTCAGCCATGCGTCGATGCATGACCCCTGTAGCGGTCGACGCATGGTCTGCCAACATGCGCAGATGTGCCCACGGGTCAGCGCAGGCTGACCCTCATTAATGTTTGGTCGACCGTTCGCTGCATGTGCATTATTTTTCTGGTTTTCTTAAGTTTCAAAATGATGTTATGATTTGTAGTTGGACCTAACATCATATAAATACTTGGTTCCTCATTTTTTACAAAACAACAAGAAAGTGAAATATATACATTGAAACTTTTCTCTCATCACCTTCATCTTCATTCTTGTATCTTTTCAACAAATACACATAACCATTTTTGTTGATTCTTTGCATCATGAGGTGATAACGTCTGAACATAGAATTGTTGCTTGTTTGGGGTGAGTGTTTCAGCGGGTTTTTTCTTGAATAAAACCTTTAGGGTTTTGTCCTCCAAGATCAATTGGATTTGGGGGTTTTTGGATCAGATCTTGTGTGCATTTAATTCAGCTGAGCGAAGGTGATCAAAGAACAGTGGGTTTTGTCGATCTAGTAGCGTTAACCATAGGATTGTACAATAAGGTTTGGGGATCGAACTTTGTAAGGATCGGAATCAGCCGAGTGAAGGTGATTGAAGACCGGTGTGTTCTTGCAATCTAGTAACGGTAAACTGAGGTTCATCCAACAAGTTCGAGGCACTTGATTCGACTAGAATCAAGGGAAGAGAAGACAGAGTATCTGCATCAACGAAGTTTCTTGAGTGTGTAATAGCTAAGTTTTCTCTTGTAAAAACAATTTGCAAACAAGATTATATATATCTCAATTCTAGATTTAGAATTGGGGGCAGACGTACCCGAAGCGAGGACGAAAGGGGAACTTCCTAATCAAACCTGGTTTCGTTTCTCTTTCCCTATCTCATTTAATTTTCGAACTGTTTACGCTTGTGATCGTTCAATTGATCGACAAAAATTTTGGTATAGTTTAGTGCAGAAAAACTAATTTGAAAACCATTGCACAATCATTTTGGAGTGTGCTTAGTGAAAATTCTGCATCAACTATCATAGAAGGTTTAGCTTGGAGTTTTATACACTCCAAGTGCTCGATAAATTGAACGTTTGCAAGGTGTTTGATATATTGTCAAGTTTGGTTTATTTTTTTACTGTTCATTGGAGATTGCACCGTATTAAGTGATGTTGGTAAATTGATTAATAGTTAAGTTGCGATTCAATTTTTTTCATCGAGCCTTTCGTTCCATTTGGCTTACGTATATCTGATTCTTCTAGTAACTCGGTTCGTGTAGACGAATTATCCTCGGCCGCTTCCGCAAAATATTTTTAAAAACAAATTTTCGCGCCGACTCGCATTTAAAAAGAAGTGATCTATTCAACCCCCCTTCTAGATCAATTCTTGTCGTCTAACAAGTAGTATCAGAGCCTGGTTTATCTAGTGCTTCAAGTATAACTTTTTAGAAAATGGAAAACGAACCGAAAGGGGCTTACAATAGAGCACATGTTTTTAACGGTGAGAATTATAGTTACTGGAAGGATTGTATGTGTGTACACATCAATTCTATTGATAGGAAGGTATGGAGCGTTATACAAAACGGTCCAATGCAAATTACCATGACCGATACGAATAACATGGTAGTACCTAAGCCTGAAGCACAATGGAATGAAGAAGATGAGAAAAAGTACAACTACGATTGGAAGGCTAGAAATATTCTGAGATCCTCATTGGGAGTTGATGAATATTATAGAGTTTCACATTGTACGAGTGCTAACGCTATGTAGGACGTGTTACAAGTAGCCCATAAGGGAACTAACGACGTCAAGCTAGCTATAATCAATACATTGACTCAAGAGTTCGACCTCTTTCACATGAAGCAAGGGGAAACCATTGCCGACATGCAAAAGAGGTTCACTCATTTAATAAATAGACTTAACTCACTTGGTAGACCAATTTCCAATGACGTAGCTACTAATAAAATCTTGAGGTGTCTTACCAGGGATTGACAACCGAAGGTGACCGCCATAAAAGAAGCCAACGACCTAATGACGTTAGCCATCACAACCTTATTTAGGAAGTTCGAGGAACATAAGCAAATGCTCATTAGCTTAGACCAATTTGAGAAAAGAGAGAAGAAGGAAAAGAACAAGACCAAAGAAGTGGAAAAGAAGTCGATAGCTCTAAAGACTTCTAGTTTAAAGTCCTCTGCATATGAGCTAAGCGAGAGTGAATCTAGTGATGACGAGCAAGAGGATTCAAATGAAGATAAGGGATTATTTGTGAAGCGATACAATCGCTATATCAAGAAAAATGGTATTCAACATTCGGAGAAAAACCTCGTCAACTTTCAAAAACAATCAAGGTCTTCCAAGAGTGAAGACAAAAAGAGTGGAAAAACTAAGGGGTCTTGCTATAACTGTGGAAAAATCGGCCACTATAAGCTGAATTGTCCATTGTTGAAGAAGGACAAAGGTAAGGATAAAAGTTGTCAAGGGAAGAAACAATCTAAACCTAGAAGAGCCTATATCACTTGGGAAAGCGATAATGAATCGTCTAGTGATGAAAGTTCAAGTGACGAAGGAGAATCTGTCAACCTTTGCCTTTCTGCTCACCAAAGGAAAAAGAAGAAAAAGGTAAGACATTCTAAGTACGATAACTCTAATTCAATGTCTTATTCTGAACTACAACATGTGTTTGATACTCTACACCATGAGGCCAAGGAAGCCTTTAAACAGTTAGCTTCAAATAAACAAATATTTTCTCATTTGGAGCAAAAGATCTCCGATTCTGAAAAGAAATCAGAGGCTCTCAAAAAGTCCATGGTGGAAGTAACAAAGGTAGATGTTGTGGAAGAAAAAAGTAAGTGGTTAAATTTTGGTTGCGATACTTGTCATATTTGGTAAAAAGAGGTTAGAACTCTTAAGGCCAAACTTGACAAGGCTCTAGAACCAAAAATGACTTTTGCTATTGATAGATCACACTTTAAGAAAAATATGATTAATCCATATCAAAAATATACTTATGTGATTATAGATCAACCTAGCAAAAGTGATTCACATGTTAACCTTACTTGCTTGTATTGTTGTAAAAGGGATCTTACCATTGCTAAGTGTCGCTTTAGGAGGTTTTTAGTTCCTAAAGCCGTTTGTCAATGGTTGCCGAAATGCAATCCTGTTTTCACTCACAACCAAGGACTCAATAAGAATTGGGTACCTATTTCCCTTGAGTGACTATGTAGGTACAACGTCTTGAGACCAAGGAAAGAAGATGGGTTCTTGACAGTGGCTTCTCAAGACATGTGACGGGAGATATATCTCTTTTCATCGACTTTGTGGCGAAGAAAAAGGGATTTGTTACCTGCGGAGACAACAACAAGAGACAAATACTCGACAAAGGTAGTGTAGGTAACCCCTCATCTACTACTATCTCAAATGTGCTTCTTATTGAAGGTCTTAAACATAACCTTTTAAGCATTAGTCAATTATGTGACAAGGACTATAAAGTATCTTTTTCAAAGGATTGTTGTATAATTAAAAATAGTGATAAAAAGGATGTGTTGAAAGGCTTGAGGGTCAATAACGTCTATATGCTAGACTTGAATGAGGTATCGTTGAGTAGCGACAAGTGTCTAGTCACCATGAGTGAAGATTCATGGTTATGGCATAGACGGTTGGCGCTTGTTAATTTTGATTTGCTTAATAAAATAGCTTCTAAAGACCTAGTAATCGGCTTACCTAAAATCAAATTCACAAAGGATCACTTATGTGATGCGTGTCAAATGGGGAAGCAAACAAGGATCTCATTTAAATCTAGAAACATTGTTTCAACTACGAGACCCCTTGAGCTCCTCCATGTGGACCTTTTTGGACCATCTAGGATTAAGAGCCTAGGTGGTAACTATTAAGGTTTTGTGATTGTCGATGACTTTTCTAGGTTTTACTGGACTATTTTCTTAGCAAGAAAGAGCGATACTTTTCCGGCTTTTGAAAATTTTGCCAAGTTATCCCAAAACAAACTGAACATAAACATTATATCAATTAGAAGTGATCATGGGGGTGAGTTCAAAAATCATATTTTTGAAGTATTTTGTGAAAGCCGTGGGATTGATCATAATTTTTCCGCATCACGTACCCCTCAACGAAATGGGGTTGTGAAACGTAAAAACAGAATTTTGGAAGAATTAGGAAGAACTATGATCAATGAGAGTAACCTTCCAAAATAATTTTGGGCTGATGCCATTAGTCCGTCTTGTTACGTTTTGAATAGGGTGCTCATCCGTCCTATTCTAAATAAGACACCGTATGAGCTCTTAAAAGGGACAAAGCCCAATGTATCTCACCTTCACGTTTTTGGTTGTAAGTGTTTCGTGTTGAATAATGGTAAAGAGACACTTGGTAAGTTTGATGCCAAGGCCGACGAAGATATTTTTCTTGGATACTCTTAGTCTAGTAAGGCATATAGGATTTACAATAAGAGGTTACTTACTTTTGAGGAGTCGGTACACGTTACTTTTGATGAGTCTTATCCGGAAAATGACAGAAAAGGTAGTTCTTTTCATGGTGGAGGTGTATCTTAAGACATACTCAAGGACACTGATAAAGGGACTGATCAACCTGAAGCAGTGCATGTTGAGAAGGAAAAAGATCACCAATATGTGAAGAGTGAGGAGGATCATCCGTCTAACAAAGATGACCTTCCTCCAGCTTGGAAGTCTTCCAAAGACCATCCCATCCACAACATTCTCGGTGACATCTCAAAGGGAGTAACAACTCGTTCCGAGCTAAGTAACTTCTGTTATTACTCCGCTTTCGTTTCGCAAGTTAAGCCTAAAAACTCAAAAGTGGCCTTACTCGATGAACATTGGCTTTTGTCAATGCAAGAGGAGTTAAATCAATTTAAAAGAAATGAGTTTGGGACCTTGTCCCTCCTTCGCGAGGCCATTGAGTAATCGGCACCCGATGGATGTTTAGGAACAAGCTCGACGAAAATGGAGTTATAACTAGAAATAAAGTGCGCTTAGTTGCGCAAGGGTATAACTTAGAGGAAGGCATAGACTATGAGGAAACTTATGCGCCTGTTTCCCGACTCGGGGCTATACGTCTGTTGCTTGCCTACGCATGTGCGAAAAACTTCAAATTATTTCAAATGGATGTAAAAAGTGCATTCCTTAACGGTTACATTAATGAAAGGGTTTATGTTGCCCAACCTCCTGGATTTGAGTCCCATGAGTATCCCAATCACGTTTACAAACTAAAACGTGCTTTGTACGGTCTCAAACAAACCCCTAGGGCTTGGTATGAGCGTCTTAGCAAATTTCTACTTGATCAAGGGTACTCTAGAGGAAAGGTTGACACAACTCTTTTCATTAAACGTCAAGGAAAACACCAAATTTTGGTACAAGTATATGTAGACGATATTATTTTTGGTTCTACTAACACAAATATGGTCAAGGATTTTTCTAAGTTAATGCAGGGAGAGTTCGAGATGAGCATGATGGGGGAGCTTAACTATTTCCTCGGATTGCAAATCAAGCAACTTGGTGAAGGGACATTCGTGAGCCAGACGAAGTATTGTCTTGAGTTACTCAAGCGCTTCGACATGGCTAGCTCAAAGGCTATTGACACTCCGATGCCTACATGCGTCAACTTGAGTCGAGATGAAAATGGTAAGGATGTAGATGTCAAGAGATATAGAGGTATGCTTGGATCTCTCCTCTATCTTACCGCATCTCGATCATATTTCATGTTTAGTGTCTGCATGTGTACTAGGTACTAATCCTGTCTTAAGGAGTCTCATTTAAAAGCTATGAAGCACATACTTAGGTATCTATGTGGTACTCCAAAGTATGGGCTTTGGTATTCCAAGGCAAGCGATTGCTCTTTGGTTGGCTATTCTGATTCCGACTTTGCTGATTGCAAATCAGATAGGAAAAGTACTAGTGGTACTTGTCACTTTTTCTCAAATTCCTTAATGAGTTGGCATAGCAAAAAGCAAGTTTCAGTTGTTTTGTCAACAGCCGAGGCGGAATACGTTGCGGCTGGTAGTTGTTGTGCTCAAGTCTTATGGCTTAAGCAATAATTAATCGACTACAATGTTCAACTTGAACGCATTCCTATTTTGTGTGATAATACAAGTGCCATTAACCTAACCAAAAACCCAGTATTACAATCTCGCACAAAACATATAGAAGTAAGGCATCATTTTCTTAGGGTGTACATTAGCAAAGTGGGCTAGTCTTCTAAACGACCAACTAGAAGTAATTGATCGAGTAGGTGTCACTGCAAGAAAGCCCAGGATTAAGCCTTGAATGTTGTGTAGAGTGACCAAAAGGGTGATGGCGATGCTTAAAAAGCAATCGACTTACAAAGGTGGAAAATTGCTCGATGTTTGATCGAGAATTTACTTCTTTTGTAAAGGGTTTAAAGCATTAAAGCACAATTAAGGCAAAAGCGATAAAATTATTACATTTTGTGGGAACAGGGTACATTTTGTCAAATGGGGATGAAGCGACTTGAGTTTTTGAATCACTCGATCTTGGCCCGATTTTATTTAACAAAGTTAAATTGGTTAAAGTTTATTCAATCACTTAATTAGATAAATCCAAATCAATTATCAAAATTATTCAATTAAATCAAATAATTAAGTTAATTAAAATTGATTAATAAAGTTAAATTATTGAAATTTGATTAATCGATTAATTAGGCTAATTAAAATTAATTATCAAAATTATTCGATTAAATCAAATAATTAAGTTAATTAACATTGATTAACAAAAATAAATAATTAAACAGGATTAAAAAATTATTTAATTATTTTAAAGATAGGTGAGTACAAAAGTGAGCACAAAAATAAATCAAATCGAGTTTGTCACAATGTGCTCCAAAGCCGGTTTGTGTGTAATGACAACATGAGAAATATCATACACATGAATCATAACGCGGCGAAAATATTTAATTAATGTGTGAGGATTATTTTGTGGCATAACGGTATGAGATTACCGAATCCACGAATAAAAAAATCCAATTTAGAGAAATGAATTAAAGTAGTACTACCTCCGGTCTTTTTTATAAAGAAATCTCACTTTTTTAGATTCATTAAATAATTAATGTATTTGGTCTATAATGCAGACCAGATACATTAATTAGTTAATGAATCTAAAAAAGTAAAGTGTTTCTTATAAAAAGAATCGGAGGGATTATCATATTTACAATATTTACAAATAATACTATGTATAAGAAGTGTGGTAATACGTAACGGTCTGAACAACACAAACCCAATGAATTGAGGCATGTAATCTTGCAGATAAACGTTCACAATCTAGCATAATAGGTAATTGTGCTAAACTATTTTACAATGATCTCATGAAGAAAGATATGTCAGAATCAAAGATGTAGCATACATGGAAGTGCATCAAAAATGTAGCATACCAAAACATTTGTTTCTTCAAAGAATTCTACATCAACATAAAAAAAAGCCCATACATTTTTAATACCTTAGTTTACACGCCCACAATTGCTCAGAATCACACCATTGATTATGAAAATTCTCTGATATTATTTAATCCCGTTTGGGCAATATGTGTAGCGCCGTGTCAAAGCACAAACCATTACACAAATTGAGACACGCGTTTAAAAACAAACAATCATCCAAGCATTTGCACCACATTCTTATTCAAGCAGAAATTATCTTAGGACAAAAAAACTTCAAAGCAATACATTCCCAAGTAAAACATAACTGCCTTTTTCCAACTTTTAACAAAAGAAAATCCACACAACACTCCTAAAGTTGCAGCAATGGAAATGAAACACACAATAACAGCAAGTACACCGAGTCGAAAACGAACATTTTCTGGTAACCACAATACGACATACAAAGTAGTGAAATCACAATAGCTTGTTTCGACACAACGCAATTCAATTTGTATGTATTCTAACACACAATCAGCAGCTTAATACCATGTAAATAACATTCCAAAAGGCGGCTGTAGAGACCACTGATATTAACTCAGCGTGATGCAGTAAAACAAACACACACAACAATCTACAAAACCACAGGTTCCATCACTTAACTCAATTAAACATACCGAATCAAAAACACAACAAGCATCACATTTGCTTTCCATGCCACAGTATCAACTTCCTCATCAAATAGAAATGTATTCAAACTCAAGCAAGCATTTGACAGAATAAGCATAAATTAACCGTAAATTGCTCACTCAAATCGTACACGCAAACACATCCAACATGAAGCAAGTGAATCCAATTTAACAAAAAGTAGGCAAATCATGTCTCATGTGACATGAGCACAACACACCAACAATCCCTATAAACGTCATTGCCAAACCAATAACAGCATACTAACAGGATCAAAATTTGGAATGCTCAAAATAATCTCAGCAAATATAGTATTTGAAGGAATTTGTGACATGAATTGCAACAGCAACACCAAAATTTTTATCAATATGCCACAACAAACAATCAGCAGCATCATGTATGATATTCACCATATACATATTTTAATCAAAATAATCATTTAATTTTATTAGAATTTAATTTTATTAGAGTTAATTAGATATTAAGTGTTTTTTTCTAATAATTGTTTTTTTTTGTTGATTATTAAGTTTAGATTCAAAACAAAAAGAATAGAAGATGTTTTGTTGTATTGGATACCCTTTCTTTCTCTTGACAGCTGGCGGAGAAAAGAAAATAATGAGGGAAAGGAATATTCTTTTGTTCATTCCCATAATGCAAGCTCACCATCATTTCTCACTCACGCACTGAAGGGAACAAAATGCCACTTTCCCACTTGTAAAGGTAAAAAAAAACGAAAAAAGAGGAAATATTGGACAGTTACAGGCTGGCCAGTTGGCAAGGGTGGATCCATTTTGTCTTCTAGCGGAAAAATGGTATTAAATAATTCTTTTCTAATACTCATATTCAGAGAATTTTGGTTTATCAGCTTCCAGAGGGAATTGAAGGAAAGGTTTGAAAGATAAGGTTCTCTGCACCGTTTTATTTTGGTTTATCAGCTTCCAGAGGGAATTGAAGGAAAGGTTTGAGAGATAAGGTTCTCTGCATCGTTATTTCTCTGAATATGAATATTAGAAAAGAATTATTTAAGAGGATTTTTTAATACACCCCATAAATTTTTTAGACACCGCGTGAAATTCTACTTATGCTTCCTGATTCTAGATGTGCAAATACGGACGCACCATGGCTTTAAAAAAAAATATTTGTCCCGGATGTGCATATGCGGAAGGACTCCATATATGCAGATTCGAAAGAATTATTGATATATTTGAACCTGCATGATCACTCCCCCATTCTTCCCATTCTCAACCTTTCTTCTTCCACACTCACCCTCACTGACCTAAAAAACTCTACTTCATCAATACCATTTCTCACTCAAAAACTCCAACTTTTTGGTGCAACAAATCAAAGGGAGTAAGAGAAAATTGAATTTCAGGTAAATATTCAACTTCATCCACTACATTGCTCACATTAACAATCTACTTTTTGGAAAAAACAAGTTACACCGATTCCACCTATAATTTCCTTTATCGACGAGATGCCGGTTTTTATGCACAAGCATATCGATGGTATCATCGATGTTGTAGGGGATGGTAATTGCGGTTACCGAGCCGTTTCGGCTCTACTCGGTAGAGGAGAGGAAGGTCATGAACTTGTCCGTCATCAACTTATCCTAGAGTTGTTCCGTGGTTGAGTGGTCTGGCCCCGGTATCGAAATGGATGAGCTTCCCCGAGATGGGTCATCTTATCGCATGTGCGTACGATATGTTGTGTTTTGACTTGACGCGATATGATTTTTCGGAAACCTTTTTTCCACTCCGCACCGCACCACCGTCCAATCCAAATAATCGCATGATGTTTGGCTTGCGAAATCAAGGCATTTTGTACAAGTTATCTTGAAACCCAGATGCCCCATACCACCTAAATCACCGCAATGGGCGACGCATGCAACCGCAATTGCCGAGTCGTGGTCGGATAGTTTTGTTGAAAGGATGGTTGAATTCAATAGATTGAACAAAATTGAAAAAGCATCAAATGCGGAAAAGTCCAAAGGTCAAAGCTCCGATAGATTTAGACGGAGACTTTTGTTTTAACTCTTTTGTATAATCGAACGATAAAATGTACATTTTTGAAGTGAAATATATTGAATTTTTATTCATATGTCTTTTTAATGCACTTATGAATTTTATTCCAATGAAAGCATTGCAATTGGTTGCATAACATAGTCAATTCTGATTGAAAAATGTATCAGTAAAATATTCTGATTTGCAGATACAGGAAAGTTCCGGATATACAAATCCGGAACCAATATTTATAGGGTTTTTCCATATTTGTATTTCCGGAAAGAAGTTAGGCAGAAATTACTTTACCCTAAGTTTTCTATAAATTAGGGGTTTCATTTGATACCTTTCACACAAACACAAAATGTCTCAATGGTATGAAATCAAATTCCGTTGGTATGTCGCAAGTGTCTCCTACACCGACGGCAAAACACGCGGTCGCACGTTTAAGCTAATGAAGCACACCTCCATCGACGACATCATTGACGAGATCAAACATCTCCTACCTTACCGAGACAAACGGAAGGATGCGAAGCTTGAGTATCGTTCACCTTCGGTTGACAACGAAGGGAATGTCGCTTACAGCATTGTTGAGCTCAACAATCAAGAGGATGTTACAGCGATGTGGCAAACTTTTTTCGGTTACGAAGAACGATTCCCGCTCGAGTTCGAGGCGACCGTCAAAATCCGAAGAACGGTCGATGACATCTTAGAGATGTGCAAGCGTCTACCGGACTATTGATCTTGTAATATTTAAATTTATGTCGATGTAATGCCGAATTTCTGAATGTAATCCCGATTTTATGTTATGAATGTGAAAAACATTGTTGGTTTTATTCCGTATTTGCAAATGCGAACTTTTACCGGATGTGCACATCCAAAAAAAATTGAAAAATTCAAAAAAAATGTGTGTCCTAATTTGCACACTCAGAATAAAATGGTATTTTTGTAAGCACACAAGGTGTTTAAGAAATTTATGGAGTGTGTTAAGAAATGGTCTTATTTAATACCATTTCTCCGCTAGAAGACAAAATGGATCCACCCTTGCCAACTGGCCAGCCTGTAACGGTCCATATATTTCCTCTTTTTTCGTTTTATTTTACCTTTAAAAGTGGGAAAGTGGCATTTTGTTCCCTTCAGTGCGTGACTGAGAAATGATGGTGAGCTTGCATTATGGGAATGAACAAAAGAATATTCCTTTCCCTCATTATTTTCTTTTCTCCGCCAGCTGTCAAGAGAAAGAAAGGGTATCCAATACAACAAAACATCTTCTATTCTTTTTGTTTTGAATTTAAACTTAATAATAATAAAAAAACAATTATTAGAAAAAATACACTTAATATCTAATTAACTCTAATAAAATTAAATTCTAATAAAATTAAATGATTATTTTGATTAAAAATAATAAAATAAAATAAAATAAAAGGATAAAAATCTAATAAAAATCAGGCGCGAAAGTGTCCGAAAATTAAAACAAGTGCATTAAAATGATCAGCGCGAAATAAACGACTAGGAAAAATACAGCGTTTGGTCAGATTTGAAATAATTCTGACCGGTAAAAAGGCTCAGACTGATAGAAACGTGACTGAAAAGTCGTCGAAAAATAAGACGAGCGCGTCAGGTTAAATTATGCGAATAATATATCAATATTACTGACGTCTACAAGCTTAAATTCAAAACTTTTCAACCACTGATTTTTTGTATATTTGAGAAGCAATTTAATCGTTATGTTTGTATATCTGAGAAATTTATTTTGGCTGACATTTTAAGATTTATTTATGCTAAAAAACAAGTTATGATATGCTGGCGACGCAAATTGAAAATAAAATCAGACAAATGAAATATTGAAACAAGGTAGGACAAATTTGGGGTATGACATAATGCCACAACAAAGTCCATGAAGATGTTATCCCACTTCCACTGTGGAATATCCAGAGGCTGCATTAATCCGGATGGCTTTTGATGTTCTACCTTAGCTTTCTGACAAGTTAAGCACGAAGCAACATACTCAACCACTTGTTTCTCCATACTTGGCCACCAAAATATATGCTTCAAATCTTGATACATATTTGTCATACCAGGGTGAATACTTAGATTGCTCTTATGAGCTTCTTCTAGGATGGACTTTCGCAGCTCTGAATCATCTGGAACACAAACTCGCCCTCGACATCGTAAAACATCATCCGAGTCTAACTTAAATTCAGGTACTTTTCCTACTTTAATCAATTTCTTCTTCTTTTGCACTACTTCATCAGCCTGCTGAAGAGCCTTGATCTTTCCCATCAACTCATTTTGAACAGTAATTGTACCTCAATGTAAACCACTGGTTGAGGAATCTTCCCTCAAGTTCAAGTCACGGAATTTGTCTAATAGTTCTAGTCCTTTTACTTCCTAGCTGAGAGATGAACTCACTTCCTACTCAAAGCATCTACCACTACATTTTCCTTCCCTGGGTGATAATGTAAGGTGTAGTCATAGTCCTTAACAAACTCCATCCACCTTCTCTGTCTTGAATTTAACTCTTTTTTATCAAACAAGTACTTTAAACTCTTATGATCACTGAACACCTCAAAAATACAACCATATAGGTAATGCCTCCATATATTTAGTGCAAAGACAATAGCAGCAAGCTCCAAATCGGGTGTGAGGTAGTTCTTCTCATGTACCTTCAGTTGTCTTGAAGTATATGCCACGACCTGCTTATGCTGCATTAGAACACAACCCAACCCTTGATAAGACGCATCACAATAAACTTCATATGGTTCCCCTGGTTGTGGTAAAACAAGCATTGGAGAGGTAGTCAACTTTTCTTTCATCAGTTGGAAGCATTTTTCACATTCCTCAGTCCATGCAAATATTTGGTTCTTCCTGGTAAGTTGAGTCAATGGGAATACAATCTTCGAGAATCCTTCAATGAATCTTCGATAGTATCCAGCTAATCCCACAAAGCTCCTTATCTCAGTGGCGGTTTTAGGTTGTTCCCAACCTAACACAGCTTCTACTTTGGACGGGTCAACAACAATACCATTCTTCGAAATCACATGCCCTAGGAATTTCACTTCGTCTAGCCAAAATTCACACTTCCCTAAATTAGCATATAACTGTTTCTCCTTCAATACCTGCAATACTTGACGTAAGTGCTCCTCATGATCCACATTATTCTTGGAGTATATAAGGACGTCATCAATAAATACTACCACAAATTTTCCAAGAAGGGATGAAAGATGTGATTCATATAGTCCATGAAGATGGTTGGTGCATTAGTCACTCCAAAAGGCATAACTAGATACTCATAATGCCCATAGCGAGTTCTAAATGATGTCTTGGGAATGTCCTCTTCCTTCACTCGTATTTGATGGTACCCTGACTTCAAATTAATCTTCGAAAAAACTACTGCACCTATAAGTTGGTCCATGAGGTCGTCAATGCGCGGCAATGGATATCTATTCTTTATAGTGACCTTGTTGAGTTGCCGATAGTCAATGCAAAGTCTAGATTTCCCATCCTTCTTCTTCACAAGAAGGATTGGGGCTCCCCAAGGTGAGATGCTTGGTCGTATAAATCCTTTGGATATGAGGTCCTCTAACTGTTTCTTTAGCTCATCTAACTCCGGAGGAGACATTCTGTAGGGAGATATAGATATAGGCTCTGTTCCGGGAGTGACATCAATAGAGAACTCAACATCGCGAACTGGTGGTAAACCTGGTACATCTGCTGGAAACACCTCTGAGAAATCTCTCACTACTGGAATGACACTAACATCGACTTTCGGGCTCATGCTGATAGAATTTAAAAACACATACTTTTGAACACCTCCATGCAAGGAAAATTTTAATCGATTAGCTTCGAGTAATCGGGTGATGCCTGAGTCTGGGAATATTACTGACTTGTGAGCACAATATAGCAGAATATAATTATTGGATAGCCAGTCCATTCCAAGAATAACTCCAAGATGCTTAAGAGTAATACAAATTAGATCTACCTTGAACTTTGTGTTCAAGACAATCAGCGGACATTGTAGGCAAGCCTCACTAAGAGTCACAGGTTCGGAGGACGGTATCGTGACCACCAAGTTAAAAGGTAAATGTGTCACAGGAAGTTGTAAGGAATTCACACACTCCTAAAAGATAAAAGAAAAAGTAGATCTAGAATCAAATAATATTAGAAGCACTTTGCCATAAATTTCACACTCACCCTTGATCAACTCTGAATTGTCTTTCTCTCCTTCTCCACCAATATGGTACACACTGTCATACCCCAAATTTTGACCACTAAGATTTCCCATCATTGTGAAAATCATCATCACAATATGGATGTACCTTTATGCCTTATCAAGTGCCTCAAGGGTTGTTGAGCATTCACTACAATCAAAATTAGGGTTTCAAGCCCTCTCTGAGCTCTTAGACAAAGGATCAATCAAGGAATGACACGATCCTCAACTTTTCTAACCTCTCAAACATCCTCAGTAGATCAAGAGGACTCCCACTTCAAGGACTAAGCACAAGGCTGCTCCCTTTCAAGTGGATCAAGCTTCAAAATCGACAGTGTCACCAGATTAGGGTTTTGGTCGACCAGGGCCTCCAGGTGGAATTTTTCCTCTGGGAACAAGCCAATGATCCAAAACATAACCTAATATACTCCATGGAACCTCATGGACCCAATCATCAAGTCAATTTTGCCTCAAGGGATGCATTCATCAAAAATCAGGAATTAGGGTTTCTTGACCTAATTCACCCCTAAGTTGACTTTTGGGACAAATCATGAACCAAGACCTCAAGACATGATTTGAGGGTCTCTAATATACCATATTGATCCATTTGCAACAATGCATTAATCCAAGAAGCTTGAGCAACAAGTCTCAACTTCATCAGTACCACAGTTAGGGTTTCGCGGGAAAAGTCAACTGTAACTTTGACTTTTAACCAGGACATGCTCCCAAACCCTAGGACATGATTCAATATACCCTATGACACCCATGGAATATGTCCATCAAGTTTGATTTAGGTCAAGGACATGATTTCCTAAAGGATTGCACAGTTTGGAATTCATCTGCTAAAAAGTCAACTGTGCACAGAAGTCAACTTTGACTTTTTGAGATTTTTCACTAAAATGGTTTTTTAACCCTAAAATGATGTTAATGTATGGTTGGAATCATCATTCATCAAGAAAAATCAAAGAAAGTGGGGTAACTTGTAAAAGGGGTAACCATAAAACTTAGAAAATTTTCTAAGTCATGAAAAAAGTGACACTAATGCACCAACTTTGGAGGACCATAACTCCTAAACCATAAGGCCATTGTTCCCCATTCAAAGCTTGATTTGTAGATCACATTGCCCTCTACAAAAACTTCATACTGACCTATGTCCAAATTCCTCATGGATTTTGAGTTATGGAGTGATCAAAATCAAGAAAAGTCACTTTGTTCCAACACTTAGTGAAAATTTCACTAAGTCAGAATCTGCCTTTACTTTTTTCCAAATGTAGGGGGGTTTTTCACTTGGATTCAAAAGAGATAAAAACCAAACATGTTCAAACAGTTGTTGTATCATGTAAGTGCTTTCCAAAATGGCCAAGAACATCACCAAATTCAACTTGGGCATGAGATATAACATTGGCAAGTTGCCTTGTTGAAATCTGTCAAGGCAAGACAGATTTTGCACTTTTGCTCTATTTGCCAAAATTGTGCAAATCCAAACACTCCTATCCACTTGGACACCTCTGAGGATTGAATCTAAAGGGGACAATCACTGAGCCAAGCCTACAAAGTCCTTGGAACAAGAAATAGCATGTTGAACCTAGAATTGCCTAAAATAGGGACAAGACTCCAATTTTGGATTGGAGCATTCAATGGAAGCACCAAAGTGGCATAGACTGAGCCATTCTCAACTGAATTCAGTCAAGACTTATCCAAGACCAAGGGAACCAGCAGCCTGTGCCCTAACCTCTAGTCAATGGCTAGAGGAGACTTGGATTTTCATTTGCCAACATTGGCCAAACCTACTCAGCAGTTGCCATTCACTATTCCTTGCAAAACAAACTTGCTCTACTATAAATAGAGCTCAATTGTGATCAGTTTAAGTACACCAAAGGCCTACAACACTTGCCTTTCTCAAAATCTCTTTCTCTTGGCAAAAATGCCTTTCTTAGCAAGGCAGCTATCGGGTTTTGAGCTAGAGGGCAATTCCACTCAAACCAATCACACACACACACCTCATATACATCACATATGAGCTGATCAAACACTTAAACAACAACTGGAACACTGATTTCTCAGAATCACCAGTCAATTGCTCAAGGTTTTAACCAAAATGCAGTTGAGATGCCATGAAGTGATCCAGCCAATTTCAATCAAGTCCAAGCATTCAAACACACTCCATAGGGTGTAGGGAAGCTGTTCATATCATCACCACGCATCTGTAACACCTCCAAATCAAAAATCACATTGCACTTGCTGTCACGGCCTAGAGGTAAGCATAAACTTGGTCATCTCTCAATCTATGCATATTTCCTCGCACAATAATTTTGCCAAATGTTCATAATCATGCATGGAATGTTTCCCCTCAATTGATTGCATTGTTTGAATCGTGTATCAAAAATCCCAGCCTTCATGCAGAATCTAGGGTTCTTGAGGATTTTTCGTGATTTCTTGTTATATGTTTAATTTAAATGAAATTAAATGCCATAGACATGATCGTGAGGTTGAAACGAGTTGATTGATATGTGGATTGCATGATATGATTAAGTATTCAGTGAGATTGGATAGAAAATGCAAATCTGGGCAAACTGAAAAACGCGCGTGTTCTTGCCCTTGTTCTTGGCGCCATTTTCCAACATTTGAATATTTGAAGTTTGTGATTTTATTTAATTGATTCAAAAATTAATTTCTCTCTGAGTTTTAATGATTTTGAGTTGATTCTTTTTTTAATAATTCACAAAAATGTTAAAATATTTTATTTTAACAAAAAATCCCAAAAATATTATTTATTTTATATAATTGATATTTTTGTAAAGAATTAATGTTTTATTTGTTTTTAACATCTAAAATATTTTTTTCCCTCTTGATTTAACAAAGATTAATGACTTCGAATTATTTTGTAGGTAAATACTTGATTTTTGAAGCATTAATCCAAAATCATAATTTGTTTTCCACATGTTAAACAATTTTTGATCATTTTAATTGAATTTTTATTCAACTAAAATACATTTTGGAAATAAATTAGGGTTTTTGATTAATTCAACCCTCACAAATCATTTTCAAAACACTTGGGCCTCTAATAGAGTGTAAGACCCAACCCTTTGTAAATACAACCTATCTTTTGGGCCTCACTTATTGTATAAGTCCCGTTGTATTTCAAAATTTCGGCGCGATCGTCGCCCGTTAAAAAATTGGGCCTCCCCTCGTGTTGTAAGCCCCATTTCTTTTCTAAAACCTTTTTGGGCCTCTAATAGAGTGTAAGACCCAACCCTTTGTAAATACAACCTATCTTTTGGGCCTCACTTATTGTATAAGTCCCGTTGTATTTCAAAATTTCGGCGCGATCGTCGCCCGTTAAAAAATTAGGCCTCCCCTCGTGTTGTAAGCCCCATTTCTTTTCTAAAACCTTTTTGGGCCTCTTGAGAGAGTGTAAGACCCAAACCCCTCTTTTAACCAAAACTTTTTGGGCCTCACTTATTGTATAAGCCCCTGTGTTAAAAAAAACCTCGGCGCGATCGCCATTTTAAACGAAAAATTATCTGGGCCTACCCTCGTGTTATAAGCCCCACTCTTTTTCTTTAAAACTTTTTGGGCCTCTTGAGAGAGTGTAAGACCCATCCTTTTGTACAGAAAACCTATCTTGGGCCTCAGTCACTTGTATAAGTCCCCCTATACAAATTTAAACAGTGCAATCACTGGTAAAACCCTGGGCCTCTCCTTGAGCTGTAAGCCCCAAATCTTTCTTTTTCAAAGCACTTTCCCCTTTGATTTTGAATATACTGTTGTTTTCAATCTTTCTTTGTTGAACAACTAACCAAACAGCATGGAAGCTCTACAACCGAGTAAGTGTTTATACGCTTTCATTTACTGCTTTCATATACATATAACTGTATTGTGGGGCTGTTTCGCTGTAAGTCTTCTTTCATAAACTCATATCAACTGTGTAATAATAGTATAGATATTTAGAGTTTCCCCGGCAACTACGGCTAGCACTAGGTAAAGCCGTTTCGTTTATTCATAGAAATAGACAGCTAGATCCCCAATAGGATCACCAGATACAGTCTTCTCTTCGGTTGTCCTCGTTAGGAATTGTCAAGAAACTCTACTCCCAGAGATGAATGTATTCTCCATGAATGAAATCTTTGAGTTTCTTCCAAATTCTCGAACTTTCCTGACTTGATCTATTCTTTGTGAATAGCTTGCCTTGAATTTCTCGGGGTGTGGGGACCCACGGGCTTCTTAAAAGCATCGGCCTCCTCTTGGGCATAGTGCAAGGACCCACAGGCTTCCTAAAAGCATCCCCGCCTCCTCTTGGGCTTAGTACAAGGACCCGTCGGCTTCTTCGAAGTATTCACAGCCTCCTCTTAGGCTTCGTATAATGACTCTTCCTCCGGGAATGATAGCCTCCTCTTGGGCTTCATACAAGGACCCCTCGGCTTCTTAAAAGTTTCCAGCCTCCTCTTGGGCTTCGTACAAATTATCCCGACGACCTCCTAGAGGTATAGGAACAGAAATTAGTCATCTTCATAGAACAGTCCTTTCAAAGAGTCTACTACTGTTTCTCTTAAGCATAGTACAAAAGACGAAACCCTAGACTTGGACAGTCTAATTTCCTTGAGTCTCAAAAACATTCTCAAGTGCCCTTTCAGAATAGGAAGACACCCATAGACTTGGACAGTCTCAATACCCTTTGGATTTCCCGTTTCCTTAAAGAACATGGAACAATCCCGATCCTCAGATCAAATCCACGAGTACAGTGTTACTCATATAAGAACTGATTTTCTCTTAATCAGTATACTGGACCTGTCACTCAACTGAGATCGCAAACCCTTTAGCCTCCATCTCGGGCTTTATACGAGATACAAAAAGGTTCTTATTGAGCCAAACAAAACTTTTAGCCTCTCTCTCAGGCTTTGTATGAGACACACAAAAGACTCCCTCGTTGGGTCAAACAAATCTTTAGCCTCCATCTCGGGCTTCGTACGAGATACAAAAAGGTTCTTATTGAGCCAAATAACGTTTAGCCTCCATCTCGGGCTTCGTACGAGATACAAAAACACTCTCTTATTGAGTATAAAATATTCTCCTGTTGAGTCAACCCTTTTAGCCTCTCTCTCGGGCTTCGTACGAGAAACACATAAAAACTCCCCTCTTGTTGGGCCATTAGCCTCCTCTTAGGCTTTGTATAAGAAAAACCACTGGTTGATCCAATCAACCTTTTAGCATCAAAGTTGTGCCTCGTTCACAGTACACAAACATCAACAACTCTTTCATCTAATCGCTGTAAGCGGCAAGCCTCTGGATTATTTACATCCACGCCACTGTCCCTCTTTTAGCATGAGAAATTCCTAAGGAAAGATAGCATTGCTCTACACTGAGTTAAAGTCTTTTCCTTCAGGTTAAAATCCCCTATAAAGGAAGTTATGGCATTGTCGGATTCACATATCCCGGTTAAAGTAATTCTCCTTTATAAACAGACAAACCCTTCTTTAGAGATGACAAATTCTCTCTAAAGTCGAGACTTTTCAGCTTCATATCTTGGGCTTTGAACAAGACACCAAAACACCCATTTCCTCCCATAGAATAGGAGGAACTACGATCGCTCTGATTTCCCTGTTTCGGTAAACGGGAATACGTAGGCATAAGATTGAAAGAAAAATCTTAGCGAGCACACTAAACAAAAATCCTAAATCCCATATCAATTGAAAGCATCAGTCCTAACATCCTAATCCTTGTTCCCCGCCAGAAATTTGTCATTTTGTCAAAATAACATGAGAGAGGCCCCACTACCACATAGCATCTGTAACCTAACAGACAACTGTTTAAACTCGTATGCAAGCAGGGTTAATTGGAGACATATATTTCCTTTCCTTCATCAGCTTTAATAGGATAAAAAATGAATCAACCTGTAGTACCCCAAAGAGAGCGACAGTGCTTAAGAACCACGTCCAAAATCGCTCGCTACACATACGTCCCTGAGCTGTCGGACGTCCAACCTGTTTGTTGTTGCTGTTATTCCTGGGATTATTCTTGCTCCTCTCGGGGCAATTATTAGCAATATGGTATGGCTTTTGACAGATGTAGCAATATCTTTTCTTGATCGGGCAACCAAACGATTTATGTCCCTCATCTTGACAGCGAAAACACCGAATAGACTGACTCTGATTTTGATTCTTGTTTTGCACACTCTGAACTCCTCTGTTATTAACTCGAGGTTGATCTCTACCATTTCCTTGTGGTTGGGGATAAGACCCTTGTTGTCTGCCCTTGTTCGGTGAGTAGTTATTTCCCTGTCAAAATAAACTTAGTAATGCAAAATCGCAACACTTGAATGAGTAATGAAGTAATGATTATTTACATACATTTACTTATATTCATTATTTTACCTGGTGTCTCGCATGACCCCCTGCAAAATCCCTTTTGGACGACTACGCTTAAGGTATTCCACCTTCTTACACTTCTCCAACAAAGCTTCATATTGTCGGATCTCATGCGGAGCAACAACCTCTCTGATTTCATAGCAAAGGCCACTCTCAAACCGTTCACACTTATAATCTTTATCAACTACATTGTTGAAGAAACGGAAGTACCGACTGACCCCACAAACCAACACGGGTCTTTTCAGCATGCTTTGACCTCACTCACACGCTTTTCGGGAAACTTCCCAGAAGGTCACCCATCCACAAATTGCTCCAAGTCAAACACACTTAACTGTGGAGTTCTTATGAACGCGCTATCGAAAATAAGATGCATCTTGTTGGTATAGATAGTACCAATTAATCCTTATAAGCCTTCCATCAACCATGCATTCTCATATTTGCACAACCTCAGGACCTGTAACACCCTAAATTCCCCCGCATAATTTAATCGAATAATCAGAGTAAAATAATGCAACTCAAAAATAAAGGGCATTACTTTCAACAAAAACTTGCTCATAAGTAGACATGAAACATAAATTAAAGCATACTTTAATCCAAAAATACTCTTTATTACGCAGCGGAAATGAATCATTCGAATAATAAAGCATAACGGTTTCAATTTACCAAAAATTAGTTTTGTAAACTGTAAAGGCAACCAAAATTCTTTAACCAGAATAAAACATGCATAAAAGCGTTCCCAGCTCCCAATGTTACATATCAGAGCAGACGCCACTAAAGTGAAGCACCTCGTCTTCACCGACCACGACTTCCAAACTACTCCTGATTATCTGCAGGATGCCGTATAAAGCATCACCAAACACAGAAGGGGTGAGATTCTCAAATCAACAAAAGAAGAAGATGATATAAATATAAAAGCATAAATCACCAAGTCATTCACCTATATCACAACTACCAACAAGAATCACACACCTCAACACAACAACAGATCATCAATCAAAGCATAATGCAACACAACTAACAAGAGTAATACAATGAGATACCAACTAGACTCAATGCATGTGGTACCAATTTCGATCCCTGTTTCATGATCATAATTCCCGTCGGAACGTTTATCTAGTCGCTCATACCCCACATGGGCACACGACAATCGTGATTGGTCACACCCCACATGGGCACATAATCACCTCAACAACAACAACAACATCGATTCCATTAAAAGGAATACGGATAGACGCTCACACCCCACATGGGCATACATCATCCCTCAACTCATGCAACATGCTATGCACCTTCAGCGACAACATGCAATAACGAAACAAATGCATAAACATAGCATATCATCAATACTCAACTCACTATTTCACAACAACACACATACACCTATTCGAACATGCATCTTCATAACAATCCTCCAAAATACATCATCTAAAGAAATCATCAATGAAGCAACAGGAAACCACACGAAACAACAAGAAAACAGCAAAGAAACAACACAAATCGTGCAAGCAGCATTGTTGCGCCTCTTTGCACCGCCCGACGGCGCACAGGCGTAGCCCTCCCTCAATTCCAACAAAATCCAGTAGCGTTCCACGTTGTGCCTCCTGATCATTACCCGGCACCGCACCGCCCGGCGCTACAATTCCACCGCCTGGCGCTACGAGCGCGTAACAGATTTTCTGCAATCCAATTTTCTGCTACACCAGACCCAATTTCCTCCCCAAAACAGTCCTCATAGTGCACGAAAATCACATCCAATCTCAGTAATATTTAGCAACAATAACATGCATTATTTTATAGACAATATCATGAACAAATCTTAACATCCTAACTCATTAGAACCTATCCTTTTCTCATCAAACCCCGTCAAAACCCCAAACTACCTATCAACAAACATTCAACATTCACATGAATTCAACCTAATGATTCCTACCCAAATACATACATCATCCAAGCCTTGAGAGATTAAAGAATTCCCACCCTTACCTTATATTGATGAGATTCCTTCTTCTCTAATGGATTCACTCCTTCACCTTGCCCTTGCCTCTTTTCACCTTTTCTCCCTTTGCTCTCACTTTTACGTAGAATGAAAAATAACTTCCTTATTCTCTAACTCTTTACATAAACCCCCAACTATGATTTACCCTATTTGCCCTCACTTAACTTCATACAATTACCATAATGCCCTTCTACTCACTACACATCTAATTATTTCTATTTATTTATCCCATTATATTATTATTATTATTAATATTTTTGGTCCAATCTTACTAAATAATAATAATAATAATAATTCTCATCACTCATATACTTCTACTAATGTCCATTTTACACTATGGTTAGCAAATATTAATTAATTAAAAATAGGTTATTTAATCTTACTCTCCGCACCACCGATTTCTATGCTTTTAGTCGTACACCCCTACTACCCCCAAGACTTATCTCTTAAGGCCACTACCCCTTACTACGGGTACATGAAATATAACGAATACAACAAAACACACCATCAATCACAACAATTCACAATTATTCGCAAATAAAAATAAAAAGGAAAATGGGGTGTTACAACTCTCCCCCACTTAGAATATTTTCGTCCTCGAAAATTACCTGATGCAAACAAATTTGGATACGACTCTTGCATCTTACTCCCTAATTCCCAAGTCATATTTCCACCGGCAGCGCCTCCCCACACTACCTTCACGAGAGCGATCTCTTTACCCCTTAGTTGCTTTACCTCGCGGTCTTCAATCCGTATTGGTAAGGCTTCAACCGTAAGGTTATCTCTTACCTCCACACTATCCATCAGAATCACATGCGACGGATCCAGAACATACTTCCGAAGCTGTGACACATGGAACACGTCATGCAAATTCGACAAATTGGGTGGCAATTCCACTTTGTAGGCAACAGGTTCAACTCTTGCAGAAATCTGATACGGACCAATAAACCGAGGAGTAAGCTTCCTCGACTTCAACGCACGGCCAACACCAGTCACTGGAGTGACTCTCAAAAACACATGATCTCCTTCTTGGAACTCAAGATCTTTCCTCCTCTTATCATGGTAACTCTTCTGCCTACTCTGCGAAGCTTTCATCTTTTCACCAATCAGCTTCACCTTTTCGGTAGTTTGCTGAACAATCTCAGGTTCAAGTACTACACTCTCACCAGATTCGTGCCAACACAAAGGCGTCCGACACCTCCGACAATACAATGCTTCAAAAGGCGCCATTCCAATACTGGAATGATAACTGTTATTATAAGTGAACTCGATCAACGGTAAATGGCTATCCCAAGCACCTCCTTGTTCAAGAACACAAGCCCTAAACAAATACTCCAAAAATTGTATAGTCCTCTCTATCTGCCCATCCGTCTACGGATGATAGGCCGAACTCAATCTCAGCTTCGATCCCAAGGCTTCTTGCAAACTCTCCCAAAATCTGGAAGTGAACCTTGGATCTCGGTCCGACACAATACTCAATGGAACTCCATCCATCTTCACAATCACCTAAATTTAAATCTCTGCCAGCTTTTGCAAAGGAAAACTGATATTAATCAGGACGAAATGTGCCGACTTCGTCAGTCTATCCACTACTACCCAAATGGAATCATGTCCTCCCGGTGTATTAGGAAACCCGGTCAAAAAATCCATAGAAATATTGTCCCACTTCCACTCTGGAATATCTAATGGTTGCATCATACCAGCAGTTTCTGATGTTCCACCTTCGACTTCTGACAAGTCAAACAAGCATACACAAACTGAGCCACATCACGTTTCAATCCAGGCCACCAAAATATCTTCTTTAAGTCTTGATACTTCTTCGTAGCTCCTGGATGGATACTCAAACTACTCATATGACCCTCTTCTGAAATCATTCTTTTCAACTTAGGATTATCAGGGATGCAAATCCTATCACGGAATCTCAACACGCCTTATTCATCCACTCTGAACTCATTACCTTCTGCTTGGTCATTTCCAATCATCAAATCCACCAGTTTCACATCCAACTTCTGACTTTCTCTGATACTATTAAGGAATTCATTGTTGATCGTCAGCATACCCAGCATCACACTATGCGGTGTCTGTTCGCAAACCAAACTCATATATCTGGACTGTTCAATCAATTCTAACACTTTAACCATCATAGCGGACACATGCAAGGACTTTCGACTCATAGCATCAGCCACGACATTAACTTTACCGAGGTGATAGTTCAAGCCAAAATCATAATCTTTTAAGAATTTTAACCATCTTCTCTGCCTCATATTCAGTTCCTTCTGGTCAACAGATACCTCAAGCTCTTATGGTCACTATACACTTCAAATCTGGAACCATAAAGATAGTGCCTCCAAATCTTCAATACGAACACCACTGCAGCTAACTCAAAATTATGGGTCAGATAATTCCTCTCATGTACTCTTAGATGTCGTGAAGCATAAGCCACAACCTTACCATCCTGTATTAACACACCTCCCAAACCCATCAAAGAAGCATCGCAATACACCACAAACAGTTCATTTGGTTCGGGTAGAATCAACACTAGAGCGGTAGTCAATCTCTTCTTCAGCTCAATGAAACTCTTCTCACAATGAACATCCCATTCAAATTCCTTACCCTTGCACGTCAACAGAGTCAATGGAAGTGCCAACTTCGAAAATCCTTCAATAAATCTTCGGTAATAACCAGCCAAACCCAAGAAGCTTCTAATCTCGGTCACCGACTTCAGAGTCTCCCATTGTAGAACGACGTCTACCTTGGACGGATCCACAACAATACCATTACCTGAAATAACATGACCAAGAAAACTTACCTCTCTCAACCAGAATTCACACTTAGACAACTTAGCATAGAGCTTCTTCTCTTTCAACACTTGCAGCACAATCCGCAAATGCTCAGCGTGTTCCTCTTCTGACTTAGAATAGATTAGAATATCCTCAATAAAGACAACCACAAATTGATCCAAGTAAGCATGAAAGATACAATTCATATACTCCATGAATACGCCAGGTGCATTAGTAACTCCAAACGACACCACCACATACTCATAATGTCCATATCGGGTTCTGAAAGTCGTCTTCTGAATGTCTTCGTCTCTTACCTGTATCTGATGATAGCCCGACCTCAAGTCAATCTTGCTAAACACACAGGCACCCACTAATTGATCCATCAAGTCATCTATTCTTGGAAGTGGATACTTGTTCTTAATCGTTACTTTATTCAGCTGTTTGTAATCGATACACAACTTCATACTACCATCCTTTTTCTTTACTAACAACACTGGAGCTCCCCAAGGCGATACACTCGGTCTCACAAATTTCTTTTCTAACAGCTCTTCCAGTTTCTTCTTTAGCTCTGATATTTCTGATGCCGACATCCTATATGGTGCCATAGAAATAGGTCTGGTACCAGGGACAAGATCAATAACAAACTCTACTTCCCTCTCTGGTGGTACCTCAGCAATGTCATCTGGAAACACTTTAGGAAATTCTCGCACCACTTCCAATTCTTTAATCACCGACTCATTTTCCACTGACAAGGATGCAACCAATGCAAGTACCTGGGCTTCTTCTTCCAAGAACTTTCTTAACTCTCTAGCAGAAAGAAAACCGTATTCTTCCTCTTCCTCAAGAGCAAGAAATCGAACCGGCTTATTGAAACAATTAATATGAACATGATTGAACTCCAACCAGTTCATACCCAAAATCACATCGAGACCTCCCAACGGTAAATAAATCAGATCCACACCAAAGTCCTTATCAAAGATTGATAGTGGACAATTCAAACAGACTAAAGAAGTGGTCACCGATCCCTTTGCAGGAGTTTCGACAACCATCGCTCCTTTCAAAGGAGAAACAACAAGGCCTAGCCTCCTTACATAATCAGCAGCAATAAAAAAATGAGTAGCACCAGTATCGATAATAGCAATCAAAGGCGTATTATTAATATAACATGTACCTCTGATCAGTCTGTCGTCACTGGAAGTCTGAGTCCCTGTCAACGCAAACACTTTCCCCCAGTCGGAGCTTGCTTTGGTTTCTGACAACGAGTACTAATATGGCCCTGTTCTCCACAGTTGTAACAAGTCACCGCATTAACTTTGCAGTCCGCAATCAGATGTCCTGCCTATCCACACTTGAAGCATTTCTTCACATCACTCGTGCACTCACTGACACGATGACCCAACTCACCACACCTGTAACACTTAAGAGGAGTAGGGACACCTCCCCCACTTGGCCTCTTGCCATCAGCATGCTTCTGTTTACCTTTCTCAGTTGGAGCTGCATAAGGCTTGCCACGGTTTATCGACTGCTTTCCTCTTCTCTCGGCCAACCCCTTATAGTGAGCCGATCGAGCCTTGTTGTCTTCAAATATCCTGCAACAATCCACCAAGTCTGGAAACCTTCTGATCCGCTGATAACCAATTTCCTGTTTGATCTCAGGCCTCAATCCGCTCTCAAACTTGACACACTTTGAGAACTCAGCAGTTGCCGCACTGTAGTGAGAATAAAACTTAGCCAGATCTGAGAATTTGGCAGCATACTCCGTAACCGTCATGCTACCCTGCTTCAGTTCCAAAAACTCAATCTCTTTCTCCCCTCGGACATCTTCAGGAAAATACTTCCTTAAGAACTCCCTACTGAACACAGCCCAAGTGATTGCCTCTCCTGTTGCTCCCAATAGTTGATGAGTGCTAACTCACCAATCATCAGCCTCCTCAGCCAGCATGTGAGTACCTAACTGCACCTTTTGTGCTTCAGGTCATCCCATAACCCAGAAGATTCTCTCGATTTCCTTAATCCAAGCCTGCGCTCCATCTAGATCATGTCTTTCCTTGAAGGTAGGCGTTCTGTTCTTCCGAAACTCGTCATTCTCGTTAGCATGTGGCGGGTTCTGCACCGCTTGAGCAACAGCCTGCAAAGTAGCAGCAATCGCAACATCGTTCCTTCCAACCATTCTAAATTTGTTACACACCAACAACAGAACATAATGGTTAAGGATCCGATAACGACAATGACAACTTGTCACACGACAACGACTCGACAACTTGGCCAGACGGACCGACCTGCTCTGATACCACTATGTAACACCCTAAATTCCCCCGCATAATTTAATCGAATAATCAGAGTAAAATAATGCAACTCAGAAATAAAGGGCATTACTTTCAACAAAAACTTGCTCATAAGTAGACATGAAACATAAATTAAAGCATACTTTAATCCAAAAATACTCTTTATTACGCAGCGAAAATGAATCATTCGAATAATAAAGCATAACGGTTTCAATTTACCAAAAATTAGTTTTGTAAACTGTAAAGGCAACCAAAATTATTTAACCAAAATAAAACATGTATAAAAGCGTTCCCGACTCCCAATGTTACATATCAGAGCAGACACCACTAAAGTGAAGCACCTCGTCTTCACCGACCACGACTTCCAAACTACTCCTGATTATTTGCAGGATGCCGTATAAAGCATCACCAAACACAGAAGGGGTGAGATTCTCAAATCAACAAAAGAAGAAGATGATATAAATATAAAAGCATAAATCACCAAGTCATTCACCCATATCACAACTAACAACAAGAATCACACACCTCAACACAACCACAGATCATCAATCAAAGCATAATGCAACACAACTAACAAGAGTAATGTAATGAGACACCAACTAGACTCAATGCATGTGGTACCAATTTCGATCCCTGTTTCATGATCACAATTCTCGTCGGAACGTCTATCTAGTCGCTCACACCCCACATGGGCACACGACAATCGTGATTGCTCACATCCCACATGGGCACATAATCACCTCAACAACAACAACAACAACATCGATTCCATTAAAAGGAATCCGGATAGACGCTCACACCCTACATGGGCACACGCCATCCCTTAACTCATGCAACATGCTATGCACCTTCAACGACAACATGCAATAACGAAACAAATGCATAAACATAGCATATCATCAATACTTAACTCACCATTTCACAACAACACACATACACCCATTCGAACATGCATCTTCATAACAATCCTCCAAAATACATCATCTAAAGAAATCATCAACGAAGCAACAGGAAACCATGCGAAACAACAAGAAAACAGCAAAGAAACAACAAAAATCGCACAAGCAGCATTGTTGTGCCTCTTTGCACCGCCCGACGGGGCACAGGCGTAGCCCTCCCTCAATTCCAACAAAATCCAGTAGCGTTTCATGCTGTGCCTCCTGATCATCGCCCGGCGCTACAATTCCACCGCCCGACGCTACGAGCGCGTAACAGATTTTCTGCAATCCAATTTTCTGCTACACCATACCCAATTTCCTCCCCAAAACAGTCCTCATAGTGCACGAAAATCACATCCAATATCACCAATATTTAGCAACAATAACATGCATTATTTTATAGACAACATCATGAACAAATCTTAACATCCTAACTCATTAGAACATATTCTTTTCTCATCAAACCCCATCAAACCCCCAAACTACCTATCAGCAAACATTCAACATTCACATGAATTCAACCTAATGATTCCTACCCAAATACATACATCATCCAACCCTTGAGAGATTAAAGAATTCCCACCCATACCTTGTATTGATGAGCTTCCTTCTTCTCTAATGGATTCACTCCTTCACCTTGCCCTAGCCTCTTTTCACCTTTTCTCCCTTTGCTCTCACTTTTACGTAGAATGAAAAATAACTTCCTTATTCTCTAACTCTTTACATAAACCCCCAACTATGATTTACCCTATTTGCCCCCACTCAACTTCGTACAATTACCACAATGCCCTTCCACTCACTACACATCTAATTATTTCTATTTATTTATCCCATTATATTATTATTAATATTTTTGGTCCAATCTTACTAAATAATAATAATAATAATAATAATAATAATAATAATAATTCTCATCACTCATATACTTCTACTAATGTCCATTTTACACTATGGTTAGCAAATATTAATTAATTAAAAATAGGTTAATTAATCTTACTCTCCGCACCACCGATTTCTACGCTTTTAGTCGTACATCCCTATCCCCAAGACTTATCTCTTAAGGCCACTACCCCTTACTACGGGTACATGAAATATAACGAATACAACAAAACACACCATCAATCACAACAATTCACAATTATTCGCAAATAAAAATAAAAAGGAAAATGGGGCGTTACAGGACCCCTCTCATTCCGATGTGAATTCGGTTTTTTCCTAGAGCTGCTAGGAGTGTCTCATTGTCATGCCTCATGCACCGACAACCACTCCCTCGCCAAGCTGCTAGGAGTGTCTCATTGTCATGCCTCGTGCACCGACAACCACTCCCTCGCCCTCGGATGTTACATGCCCACCAGCTTCTGCTTGGTTCGTCCCCGAACCACATCGTATTGGGAGAGGTCTGATACCAATTGTAACGCCCCAAATTTTAATCCAAGACATGACTCCGAAATTTTTATTAATACTTGTTTAAACAAATTAAAAGGTTTTGAAATTAACTAAACTTAATGATAATTCAAATTCATAAGCGGTAAATCACTGCAAGTCCAATTCATTTGAAGGAAAATAAACAAATAACTTAAAACATAATGCTATCAACTTATAAACTACTGAAATCTTTTTGTTTTGAAAACCCTTCTTCCCCACGATCACGTGACAAGCACACATCAGTCAATCTTGACATTCCTCACTTGTACCTAAAATGTTGGTGTAAGGGTCAGTTTCCATCAACCACAATCCATGTTACAAATAAACTAAACGAGAGTTAAAAATCAGACAAATATAAATATACATTTCATGTCCAAGAGAAATAAATAAAGGAAAATTCACCAAAATTATTAATATCGGAATTTAGTCATCACGCCATACACAAAAAGTAATCAACTCAAGACTAACGACGACAACAACAACTACCAAATGTTATATGTAAGAATGTGCATGCTCTTAAACTACATGATCCGGATATAATCAGTCCGTCACTAAGACACCACACAGAATTCATCTCATATCAATGAGGAAAATAACTCGCCACTAAGGCACCACACAGAAATGCATATGTCATGACATGCATGATGAAAATACCATAGAATTACCCGCCACCAAGACAATCACAAAATGCACATGACATTAAAATCAAATCCCGCCACTTAGGCAATCACCAACCAAAAGTAATATTTATTCATACTCACTTAAACTTAAAACTACAATTTATTTAATTAATTTAATATTTTTCAGCTTATATACCACATTCATATAAAAGAATTTTCATTTTACGATGAGATATTGTTCATTTGGTGGTGTCCCCATTTTTGTTCCGGTCTAATTCACACATACATTTATATTGAGGGTTTCTTAATGCACCACCCAAGTTTCTTAGGCACCACATGAAATTATTTTTTTGCCCCCTGATTGCGGATGTGCACATCCGGACGCACCAAATATTTTAAAAACGGAGAGCTTTTCCGGATATGCATATCCGGAAACAATTCTGATGTGCACTTCCGGAAGGATTTCTTATTAATTCGCGCCAAACGCTCTTCCTCCCCCTCATTCTTCACTTTTCCATTTCCAAAATCTCTCAAACTCTCTCAAACTCTCAAATTTTCAATCACCACAAATCTCGATTTTTCCACTCGAGGTCGGCACAGAGCAACTTATACAACGATCAACACACTCCAAATCCTCCGTATCTCTTTTTAATCTGTAAGTTTTCAAATTTTAGAGTTTCGGAGTAATTTTTGAGTAATCGATTTAGAGTAGACATTTAGGTGTAGAAATTGTTAGGTTGTATGAATAACATAGGTTAGAGACAATGTAGGTCATTTTTACTACTTTAAACGGACGATCAGGGCATTAAAATGCCCTTTTGCATGTTACAGTGGCCATGGTTGCCATTTTTAAACTTCAAAATACGTACCGGATGTGCAGATCCGGAAAGATTTTAACGTTTAGTTTTTTTAGTGTTTCCGGATGTGCACATCCGAAAATACCCAACGTTAAAAATTCTGTGTCCTTCCGGATGTGCACATCCGGAAGACTATTTTTTTTATTTTGTTTGTTTGTTTGTTTTTGTTTAATTATTTTTAAACAAAATTTAATTTATTTATCATTCTTTGCAGATTAGATGGCTAGCAGAGACGATCGCACCATACATGGACGGACAGCTCACCACGCATCTGTCCGACGTGAGCGGATGCAGTCTATGGCCGAGGCTTTCGGCGCAGAGGGAGTTGGGGTAACCCCTACAACTGAGGGACATCCTACACCACAGCCATCCACATCACAGGTTCAGGCCACTTCCACATCACAGGTTCAGACCACTCCCCTGTCAGCCGCCGATTCTACATCTCGGAGGCGTCGGGATTCTACTCCTAGTTCATCAGGGTCCCAGCCCGCACGCAGGCGTCGTCGGGAGACTCCAGCTCCATCAGCTGCTCCTCCTCGTTCCCCTGTTCCTGTTCCTGTTCCAGAGGGTGATTACCCAGCACATGAGGGTGTTGACGCTGATGACGATTTCGATGAGCTGGGCGGTTACCCCGGGGGACCGTCTGATATGTCCCTACTCGTGGGGTACTCTGAGCATACTGCCAGATATGTCTGGCTAGGACAGGTAACCTTTCTCAGTTTATTTATAGAATTGTATTCGTTGAAATATGTTCATTTGTAACACTGTTTTATTTGGAAATTTTCAGGAGAAGGATTCACAGAAGTTCTATAACCATGGGGGCAAGGTTAAGGACACGATTGAGATGCTGCCAGAGGCTGAGTGGTTCACGTATGCACTTGCGGAGTCTGGTCTTGGAGGCCTGTCTAGGATTGGGTATTCTCAGATCCAGTACGGTATCCTGATCGCATTTGTTGAGAGATGGCACCCTGAGACATCCTCATTCCATCTACCGTACGGCGAGATCACGATCACGCTGGACGACATCTCGTGCCTCTTACATCTACCGATCACGGGTACCCTTCTCCGTCACGGTAGGATAACGAAGGTGGACGACATGAAGTTGCTGGTTACAGAGCTTGGGGCTAGCCCAGAGAAGGCACATGCGGAGGTGCACCAGTTGAGGGGCGCACACGTCTGGTTCTCGTTTCTGATGGATAGATTTGGTGAGGCGCTTGAAGAGGCAGGACGGGCAGCAGGTGATCCAGCTGAGGTGGAGATCCACGGAACGCGTGCCCTTAGATGCTACTACTTGTTTTTGCTGGGCACGCAGGTGTTTGTGGACACCAGCGCCTATTATGTTGATATCGTCTACCTCAGGTACCTTTCGGATCAGACAGAGATCTATGGGTATAACTGGGGGGCGGCTGCGCTGGCATTCACCTATTCCAGGCTCTCTGATGGTTGCCACTGGGCAGCCAAGACTGTGGCAGGAAGCTGTACGCTTTACGTGGTAACAATCTAATATTCTTAGTGATTTTTTCATTTCTTTTCTTTCTGTATTCATTATAATGTTTGACACCCATGTTATGTTTTCCATTTCAGGCGTGGATTTTACAGCATTTTCCCTACATTACTGGTTGGGGGAGTGTTCAGGGGTACACTGAGGATATGCCACATGATGCCGCATTTGTCCTGCTCAGAGGGAACCAGGCGCCGGACCCCTTCAGAGTGTATCTAGATCAGATAGCTGCTGAGGACGTTTTTTATTGCCCATATGCCGCTCACCGTGTGACGCGCCCGTTCGATGAGGTTTGTTTGTTTTCAGGATGGTTGGCATGCAGTTCGACCGTTACTGCCTGATACCTGTCGGAGCGCGTCTTGCGTCAGTTCGGTTACACGCAGACGATCCCCAGGATGCCTCATGAGTCTACTCCTCTAGGCTTGACCCGTAGGCATATAGATGACCTATATACTGACTACCAGTCCCACTTGGTACCGGAGGAGGCTCGGGCGACCAGAGCGGAGACAGACTGGAGTGTTGCTGCCGGGTACATCGTGTGGTTCTACACCGTCTCACACCCATGCATGGTGCCCACTGCTGAGGGATCGCCACCCAGACCTGCTCATCAGGAGATATTAGAGGAGCGGCAGTCTCAACTGGACCATACTCAGGATGTCCTACCACGCTGTCGTCAGATAGTAGAGATAGGGCAGCAGGCCATTGAGGCCGGTCACCTCCCTGAGGGCTCTGGTGCCAGACTTGCCGTGGATAGGATGATTGCGATTGCTGGGGGGCACTTCAGTACCGCAGACATCGATCCAAGTTGGGGGGTAGGGGCAGAGGAGCAGGGGAGCCAGGAGAGATCCTTCGCCATACGCAGTAGTTTTTTTTTTATGTATCATATTTATATTACATGTATACACTGTATTTTGACAGACATTTATTATATATATATATATATATATATATATATATATATATATATATATATGGATGTTGTCAAATGTATATTAAGTTGCGACGATTTATTAACATATGCGACCAAGCAAAAAAACCGATTTTAAAAAAAATAAATAAAGTTCTGCAGTTTTTCGGATCTGCAGATCAGGAATGTTTCCGGATGTGCACTTCCGGAACGCATCAACGTTTTTTTAAAAAATTGGTGCGTCCGAATGTGCACATCCGAAATCAGGGAATAAAACCGAAAATTCAGATAGTGCCTAAAGAACAAGGGTGGTGTGATAAAAAATCTTACTTATATTACCAATATATATATATATATATATATATATATATATATATATATATATATATATATATATATATATATATATATATATTGTATCGAAGCTCAAGTGCACAATCAAGATGATATATTAGTTAATTTGATAACGTTATGTATCAAAAGCAAACAAAGAATTTCATTGAAAGCCTACTTAATATGATACCACACTGTACCGACAGCAATATAGACTCAAAATTTGATGACAAGGGGTACTAGAGTTTTGAAAGGACTAATTTAATAAAACTAAAAATCTCTTTTTCTTTTATCCTCTCGTACTGTCTAACTATAATACATAAATGTTAATTAAAGACTTAGTAATTTGCCTAGTGAAAATAGCATTATAGATTCTACGATTATAATAACCACTATCTGTTAAATAACTATGGTATGCAAAATCAATAACATTGCCAATTTAATCAAGTAAACAAATACTAAAGATTAAGTTGTTTAATTATTGCCATTTGTACCGAAGCATCCTTAATCAAAACCGTAAAATAATTATTCATCTTCAACAAACCCAAATTCAATCCTACCCCGAATAAAAATATCAACAATATTTGACGCTACTTATTTACTCGTCACGGCAAACATTAATCATATCTATTATTTATTTAAACCTACCACCACAATGCATTTGGGATAAAACCATAAACATGTATTATTTTAAACTTTAATTTCAATTTTTAGATCTCTAAGCAAAATATGTATATAATCTTTAATCAATTCTAACTAAAATCTGCATGGGAAAAACCCTTACTTCTGAGTGTTTTTCTTAGTGATGACCTGAAAGAATACTCTCTCAAAAGACATCGGAGTGAGATGAACACGTTTCTTTTTTATGATAGAGATTAAGAGTTTACAAGGTGAGTATTGAATCAAAAGTGGGGGAAATTATGGAATTAAAAAACCGATTTTGTTGACCAACTCACTACCGGTGTTCGCGGACCGGTTTGGTTCGGTTTTGGAAGAATTCGATTCCCAAACCCATAAAAAATATATGGATTGATTTAGATTGGATTTACACAATTTTGTGATAAAGCTCAAACCGAACCAAATCAATAAACAACGGGTCGGTTTGGGTTGGATTGATCGGGTACATTAGAAACAAATGTGTAAAAATATTTTAAAAAAATATTAACTTATGTCAACTAATTTTTCAAAATAATATAAAATTCTTAATTTTATTGTTTCTCCATATTGGTTGTGCATATCACAAATAACGTTTCATTTTTTTCTTCTTGAAGTTGAATATTTCATTTTAGTTTCTGTGATAATGATGATATATATTATACTAATTAATTATGATTGTTTCGGGTAGACGGGTTCACGGGTAGAATTTTAAAAATCCGTTGTCCGGACCAATTAACATTGGATTCCATTGGTTTGGTTCGATTTTTGCCCGAACTAAAAAAATGCCCGGACCAAATGAACACCCCTACAACTCACAATCCAATGGCCACTACTTTTCTTATTATTATTATTATTATTATTATTATTGTTATTGTTATTATTATTATTATTCACACCAAAAATTCCTTACATCCCTGTACATTATCTCTCTCTATTTTAACACTAATATTTTATTTGTATCTTTATTTCACTTTTATAACTAATAGTAATCAATCAATAATTTATAACTAATATTATTAATAGTTTTAATTTATCAAACAAAATACTTATACACGTAAAAAGAGGTGTTACAACAACTAGAGCCGTCAAATAAGCCCAACATTTAAAGATCCCTATTATTTTGCCCCCATAAAGCCCCAATATATTAAGCCCCCTACTAATAAGATTTTTTTTAGGCCCCATAATTTTAGGCCCCTCAATTATTATTTTATTTTTGAGCCCTATGGAGGGGCCTTATTTTATTAAAAATTATTTCATTTGTTCTGTATTTTTTTCAGTTTCTATCAATTTCATTGCAAACAAATCCAAAAATAAAAAAAAAACCGATTTTTTCAGAAAATAAAAAACCGATTTTTTTCGAAAATAATAAAAAATTGATTTTTTCCGAAAATAAAAAAATCAGATTTTTTTCCAAAATAAAAAAAAAACGATTTTTTTCGAAAAAAAAAACTCAATTTTTTCGAAAATTAAAAAACTCGATTTTTTCTGAAAAAAAAACTGTTTTTTTTTCGGAAATAAAAAACCGATTTTTTCCGAAAATGAAAAACTCGATTTTTTTCGAAAAAAAAAAACGATTTTTTTCGAAAATGAAAAAAACCGATTTTTTCTGAAAATGAAAAAAACCGATTTTTTCCAAATATAAAAAAATTGATTTTTCCGAAAATAAAAAAACCGATTTTTTTTGAAAATAAAAAAAACCACGATTCTCAAATTAGTTGCACTTAATGTTGCTGGTTTTTATTTGAATGGCTTCAGAATAAGCATGTGGAATACACTCCAGTAGCTTTTACAAAGCTAAGGCAGTGTACGCTTTAATTGCATATCAATTAGTGGCCAATGGCTATGGATGCCATTCAGAGACTTACGAATAATAACTACAATGCTCGTAGGCTTGGAAAAAATCGATTTTTTTATATTTGGAAAAAATCGGTTTTTCTTATTTTCAGAAAAAATCGATTTTTTTCATTTTTGAAAAAAATCGGTTTTTTTTTCGAATAAAATCGAGTTTTTCTGAAAATGAAAAAAAACAGATTTCTTCCAAATATAAAAAAATCGATTTTTCCGAAAATGAAAAAACCTATTTTTTTCGAAAATAAAAAAAACCGATTTTTTCCGAAAATGAAAAAAAAATGATTTTTTTCGAATATAAAAAAACAGACTTTTTCCGAAAATGAAAAAAAATAATTTTTTCCGAATATAAAAAAACCGATTTTTTCCGAAAATGAAAAAAACCGATTTTTTCTGAAAATAAAAAAACCGATTTTTTCTGAAAATGAAAAAATCGATTTTTTCCAAATATAAAAAAATCGATTTTTCCGAAAATGAAAAAACCGATTTTTTTTGAAAATAAAAAAAAACCGATTTTTTCCAAAAATGAAAAAAACCGATTTTTTTCGAATATAAAAAAAACAGACTTTTTTCGAAAATGAAAAAAACTGATTTTTTCCGAATATAAAAAAACCAATTTTTTCCGAAAATGAAAAAAACCGATTTTTTTCGAAAATAAAAAAACCAATTTTTTTTGAAAATAAAAAAACCCGATTTTTTCGAATATAAAAAAAACGATTTTTTCCTAAAATGAAAAAAATCCGATTTTTTTCGAAAATAAAAAAAAAATTGATTTTTTTCGAAAATAAAAAAAAATTGATTTTTTCCGAAAATAGAAAAAAACTGTTTTTTCCAAAAATAAAAAAACGATTTAAAAAAAATTGATTGAAAAAATATATTTAAAAAAAAAATGTCAAGTTTTGAAACTGTTTGGGCTTTGAGGCCCTACTTGAATTTTAGGGGCCCTTAAATTAGGGGGCTTGCATATTTTAGGGCTCATTTATTTATAAAATTTTGAGCCCTTCTATTTTTGGGGGCCTTGAAATTTAGGTCTCAGCCCCCTAAATTGACACCTCTAACAACAACCATAGACTCGAGCTTCTGGTACGGTGGATAAGGGGTTGACTTACGAGGTTAATATTCAAGTGCCTAAGTCATGAGAGAGTAATATGAATCAAATGAGATTTGAATTTGCATTACCTGAGATTATCTATTTACTTACTTAGGAGAGTGCATTTGTTTATTTCTTGAATTGGTGGGTCATTTTTCCTTCTAGGCCATTTATTGGACCATCTGGGTGGCCTAAATCAGTTGCCCTCAAGCTCGTGCCCACGCTATGAAGGGTGATAGTTTTATTGTTATTTCCTTCTTTTTTCGGTCATTTAAGTGAAAATTTGCGATGTGACAACATCTTCATGGGGAACTTAGGCCTTAACTGCACCATGTACGCTAGAGTTCTTAAGTGCCATTTTGAGGAAATATGAATCGTTGGTAGTGCTTACTTCCTTTCTTTCAGTAAGATATTGCACGATATTACTCTATTACACTTGAGCAACCTAGAGGGGAGAACCACACCTAACTCTAGGAGCCTAGGGCCATATCAATCCTGCAAAGCATGTGAGATTAGAATTTAATGTGTCTATTCTCAAGGTCATTCAATCCGACTATGTGAATCTTTTCCGCTTTTGTAAACAAAGGACCCGTCTTAAGGATCCCAACCTAAGGCAACACCAACCCGGTATTCTGGAAGGCTTTCCATTACTACATTATGGCAAACCTTGGGAGAAACTATTTCAAGTTGGCCAGATGTTCAATAATGAAAATGCTCGATCATCAATCCAAAGTCATAAGATGTTGATGGTACTAAGCACATGCGGTCTTCAGTCTTGTATTCGATCCACATCATGAATCTTCCTTCGTTGTTGTATGTCATCCAACGGTTCTCCACATACCACTCACACACAATATGTGAAGAATGTTCTAACCATAATTTACTCACATACTACTTTTCACTAAAGAAACGACTTAGACATTCGAGTGTTAACTTTGTAAGTCAGTCTCCTCTCTACCACATCGAAAACTTACTTCACCGCATTAAAACATCATTACTCATATCTTGTTTTACCACTAACCAGTCTTAACTCCTTCTCCTTCATACACTTTGATCAAAATACTATCATGATTATTAGAGAGTGTAGAAAAAACTTTCTCCTTTTTTGTAGGGTTCATTGTATTCTTTGGAATCAAAACTGACATGACACCATCATCTGTCTCAACACCAAGACTAAAAGGCATAACATTCAACAGCAACAAGTCTTCAATTTTCTTGTCTCCTTCATCATTCAATATTGCTGCTTGAACTGCTGCACCGTAAGCCACAGCTTCTTCAGGATTAATGCTTTTGCAAGGCTCTTTGATTTCGCCGTTGACACCAAACATTTCCTTCAATAGTTATTGAATCTTTAGAATTTTAGTAGACCCTCCAACAAGAACAAAATCATGAACTTGGTTTTTATTAATCTTTGCCTCACTCAAACACTTTTCCACAATCTCCATGCACTTTCTGAACAAATCTTTGTTTATTTCCTCAAACAAAGCTCTAGTAACAGCGACATGTAGATCAATCCCTTCACATAGAGAATCAAGCTCAGTGGTTGTCATTGAAGTTGAAGAAAATAATTTTTTTGCTTTCTCACATGCTGACCTTAACCTCGCCAAAGCTTTGGAGTTTTCTTTGATGTTCAAATTCTTGTTATACTTTCTATGAAACAGTTCAACGAGACAGTTCACTAAATTGTTATCAAAATCAACACCACCCAAATGAGTATCTCCCAATGTAGCCTTAACCTGGAACATTCCTTCATCATTGGTCACCAAGGAAACATCAAAAGTTCCACCACCAAGATCTAACACAAGCACATTCTTCTCACCTTCTCTCCATTTTATCTTGTCAAAGCCATAAGCTATAGCAGCTGCCGTAGGCTCGTTGATGAAGTGAGCAGGAACAGTGATGACAACATCTTTCACTTCATGGCACAAATAAGCTTCAGCATCATCCTTCAACTTAGACAACACCATGGAAGATATCTTTGTTAAATTATAATTCATAGTGTCGAAAACTAGCATGTGTCGAATTGTGTTAAATTATAATTCATAGTGTCGAAGTCGAAGACAACAGGTTGTTGTTTAGTCGAAGCAGAAGGAAGCAGCCGAAGTCGAAGTCGAAACACTCATGTGTCGAAGTGTTGTGCTGAACTGTCGAAAGTGTTTCGACAGATTCATTTAGATGGGATTCAGATTTTGTTTTTATTAGATTAGATTTGATTTGATATGATTTAGATTAGATTTGATATTTTGGGCTTTTATAGTTTGGGCTTTGTCTTGAGATGCAAGCAAACCTAATTCTATAAATAGGGAGTTTCCCCATTATTTTGTATCAATCAATTACAACACTTTGTAATTTCTCACAGAATTCTGCAGTTGCAGAGTGAGTAATAAGAAGAGAGAAAGTCCCACAGTTTGTGGGCAGCAAGAACACTATTCATCTTCTTCTTCCCTATTCTCTTTCTACTTTCTGTATAATTGCTGCGTGATAAAAGGAATTCCCATAGTCTTTGGGTTGATTCCAACATCTGGTATCAGAGCCTGGTTTAAGAGATTCAAGGGCAAGAAATCGCAAGAACGCGATGGCTACGAATCATCCAAACGGCCATTTTCCAGCAAACCTTCCAATTCTCAAGAAAGATAATTATGAGAATTGGTGCAAGCAAATCAAGGTTGTTTTCTGTTATCAAGATTTGTGGGATCTTGTGAAGGAAGGAATAACAACTCTTGAAGAAGGTGCGACGGATCAAGAAAAGGCTGCATTCAAAGAATTGAAGAAGAAAGATTATAAAGCTCTCTTTATAATCCATCAATGTGTTGATGCAGATAACTTTGAGAAAGTTAGTGATGCAGAAACAACGAAGGATGCATGGGAGATTCTGGAAAAATCGTTTGGAGGCGCAGAGAAGGTGAAAGAGGTGAGGTTACAAACTCACAAAAGGGCGTATGAATTGCTTCAGATGGAAGACAATGAGAGCATAATAGATTTCTTCACAAGAGTTACGAGACTTGTGAATCAAATCAAGGTGTGTGGAGAAGTGTTGGCGACGAAAGCAGTTGTCTCAAAGATTTTGAGATCGTTGGCTCCAAAGTTTGATCACGTGGTAGTAGCCATAGAAGAATCAAAAGATTTGTCGAAGGTGACGAAAGAAGAGCTTCAAGAGACGCTTGAATCTCATGAACAAAGAATGGCTGAAAGAGCTGCAGGCAAGTCGAAGAATGATGTGGCCTTGCAAGCTCAATCAGCGAAAGATAAGAAGGGTAAAGAAAAGATGGTCGACAAGGGTAGAGGAAACTACAACAATTCGACAGGCAGAGGAAATCAGCAAGAGGCGAATTGGTCGAACCATAGAAGGACCCAGAACCAAGGCAACCAAAGAGGTGGTGCTGCAGGTAGAGGAAGAGGTGGTAGTCGAAAGCCTGACAAAAGCCACATTCAGTGTTATAATTGTCACCAGTATGGTCACTATTCGACAAAATGTCCAGAAAAGAAGAAAAATCAAGAAACTGATGCAAATCTGGCGAAGCATGAAGAAGAAGAGACGTTGTTGATGGTCACAACGAAAGATGAAGAGAGATTCCAAGATCAGTGGTACTTGGACTCAGGATGCTCATCACACATGACTGGAAGGAAAGATTGGTTTGTCAATATGAAGCCCTCGTCGAAGAACACGGTGAAGTTTGCAAATGACAACACTCTAGCAGCTGAAGGTGTTGGTGATGTTCTGATTATGAGGAAAGATGGCAAAAGGTCAACAATTTCCAATGTGTTGTACATTCCAGGCATGAAGAGTAATTTGCTCAGTATAGGGCAGCTTGTCGAAAAGAACTACAAGGTAGTTGTCGAAGACAAGATGATGAGAGTTCTCGACGCAGGTGGTAGGTTGATCTTGAAGGCTCCAATGTCTCAGAATAGGACCTTCAAGATTGAACTCAATGTGATGGAGCACAAGTGTCTAGCAACAGCAGCCAGTAGAGATGAGTGGTTATGGCACTTTCGACTAGGCCATCTCAACTTCAATGACATCAGGAAGCTGAAGAGAAGAAATATGGTGTCAGGATTACCAGAAATCGACATTCCTAGTGAAGTTTGTGAAGAGTGTGTTCAGTCGAAACAACACAAGAATAGCTTCAGCAAGGATGCAGGAAGGAAGTCGAAGGCAATTCTTGAAGTCATATACTCTGATGTATGTGGTCCAATCCAGGTGGATTCGATTGGTGGCAACAGATACTTTGTCACGTTTATAGATGACTTCAGTCGAAAATTATGGACTTATCTCATCAAGAAGAAAAGTGATGTGTTTGAGGTATTTGTCAGATTCAAATCCATGGTCGAAAGACAGAGTGGTCGAAGGTTGAAAACTCTGAGAACTGATGGTGGTGGAGAATATGTGTCGAAAGAGTTCGATGCATTATGTAGAAAAGAAGGGATTGTGCATGAGGTGGTGCCACCCTACACTCCACAGCAGAATGGGATTGCAGAACGCAAGAACAGAACCATCATGAACATGGTAAGAAGTATGTTGAATGGAAAGCATCTACCCAAAGAATTATGGGGAGAAGCAGTTTCGACAGCAACATATCTTTTGAACAGGTGTCCGACAAAGAAGCTTGAAGGAATCACGCCTGAAGAATGTTGGTCTGGTGACAAGCCTAGCCTTAGTCACTTAAAAGTGTTTGGATCTATAGCACATAGACATGTGCCAGATCAGTTGAGAAGGAAGCTTGATGACAAGTCGAATCAGATGATCTTGATAGGATATCATTCGACAGGTGGATACAAACTGTTCGACCCAGTGAACAAGCATATTGTGATCAGCAGAGACGTGATCATTGATGAGCTTAAGGAGTGGGACTGGACAGAAAATGTCAACAAAGATTCAGTGAGAATCAGTTGTGAAGAACCAGCTAGAGAAGCTGAGAGAGAAGTTCGACAAGAAAGTGTCGAAGACCAAGCAGGACCAAGTAGACCTCGTCGAACAAGACAAATGCCAGCAAGGTTGCAGGAATGTGTGATTACATCAGATGATGTTGTCGATGAAGAAGGTGAACTGGTACACTATGCTTTCTATGCAGATGTCGAACCTGTCAATGCAGCTGAGGCATTGAAAGATTCGAAGTGGGTGAAAGCAATGAATGAAGAAATAGAATCCATCGAAGTCAACAACACCTGGTCACTTGTCGAATTTCCTGAAGGCAAGAAGGCAATTGATGTGAAGTGGGTTTACAAAGTAAAGTTGAATCCAAAAGGTGAAGTAGTTCGACACAAAGCAAGACTCGTAGCGAAAGGATTTCTTCAGAAGGAAGGAATTGATTATGACGAAGTCTTTGCACCAGTTGCTAGGATCGAAACAATCAGGTTGGTTGTTGGTCTAGCAAATATGAACAATTGGCACACATGTCAGATGGACGTGAAGTGTGCATTCCTTAATGGTCCCCTAGACGAAGAAGTTTATGTTGCACAACCAGCTGGGTATGTGAAACAAGGCGAAGAAAGAAAGGTGTACAGGCTGCATAAAGCCCTGTATGGACTTAAGCAAGCTCCAAGAGCTTGGAATAAGAAAATCGACAGGTTCTTAAGGGAGAAGGAATTTGTGAAGTGCACAACTGAGCATGGAGTATATGTAAGAAGAAGCAATGGCGAATTGCTTATACTATGTCTCTATGTCGATGATCTGTTGATAACAGGAAGTTGCAAGAAGGAGATCGAAGATTTCAAACGTAACCTGAGTGAAGAGTTTGAAATGTCAGACTTGGGAAATCTCTCATATTTCCTTGGCATCGAATTCTACAAGAGTAGTAGAGGTTTGATGATGCATCAAAGAAGATATGCAGGCGAAATATTGAAGAGATTTGAGATGCAAGATTGCAACCCAACTTCGACTCCAGCTGAGCCCAGACAGTAACTGTCAAAAAATTCAGATGAAGATGATGTCGACCCAACCCAATACAGAAGACTTATTGGGTCACTTCGATACCTTTGTCACACAAGGCCTGACTTAGCATACAGTGTTGGTATGGTAAGTAGATTTATGCAGAAGCCAAAGGTATCACACCTAGCAGCGGTGAAGAGGATACTAAGGTATCTGAAAGGAACTCTCGACTATGGCATTTTGTTTCCAGTAGCTGATGAAGGGAAAGAATGCATGTTAGTGGGATACACAGACTCTAACTGGTGTAGTGATGCAGAGGATAGAAAATCCACAGCTGGATATGTGTTTATGTTAGGTGGTGCACCAGTTGCTTGGAGTTCGAGAAAGGAGCCAGTGGTGGCATTGTCATCATGCGAAGCAGAATACATTGCTGCTTCTCTTTGTGCATGTCAAGCAACATGGATGGTGAATTTGGTCGAAGAAATTACATCAATGAGTCATGGAGCAATTACCATGAGGATCGACAGCATGTCAGCTATCAATTTGGCGAAGAATCCAATAGCACACGGTCGAAGCAAGCACATCAAAATGAGGTTCCATTATCTTCGAGAGCAGGTAGCAGAAGGGAAGATGAAGTTGGAACACTGCAGAACTGAGAATCAGATTGCAGATATCATGACGAAGGGAGTGCAGGTCGAAGCCTTCAGAAGACTAAGATCGATGATGAATGTAGATAGTTTAGACACAATGAATTAGGTGGTGTGTTAAATTATAATTCATAGTGTCGAAAACTAGCATGTGTCGAATTGTGTTAAATTATAATTCATAGTGTCGAAGTCGAAGACAACAGGTTGTTGTTTAGTCGAAGCAGAAGGAAGCAGTCGAAGTCGAAGTCGAAACACTCATGTGTCGAAGTGTTGTGCTGAACTGTCGAAAGTGTTTCGACAGATTCATTTAGATGGGATTCAGATTTTGTTTTTATTAGATTAGATTTGATTTGATATGATTTAGATTAGATTTGATATTTTGGGCTTTTATAGTTTGGGCTTTGTCTTGAGATGCAAGCAAACCTAATTCTATAAATAGGGAGTTTCCCCATTATTTTGTATCAATCAATTACAACACTTTGTAATTTCTCACAGAATTCTGCAGTTGTAGAGTGAGTAATAAGAAGAGAGAAAGTCCCACAGTTTGTGGGCAGCAAGAACACTATTCATCTTCTTCTTCCCTATTCTCTTTCTACTTTCTGTATAATTGTTGCGTGATAGAAGGAATTCCCATAGTCTTTGGGTTGATTCCAACAATCTTTTGAGGTGAAATACGCTTCTCTTCACCTTTATAAGTGAGCACAATCATTGGTTTGTCTTTGTTGTTTGGGACAACCTTAAAAGGCCAAAGCTTTATGTCTTGTTGGACTGACGGGTTGGAGAATCGACGACCAATCAAACGTTTGGCATTGAAAACAGTGTTGTGTGGATTAGTGGCTAATTGGTTTATGGCAGCATCGCCTATTAACCTTTCGGTTTCAGTAAAGGCAACATAAGACGGGGTGATGCGGTTTCCTTGGTCGTTCGGAATGATCTCAACACGATTGTTTCGCCAAACTGCTACGCAGCTGTATGTTGTGCCAAGGTCGATGCCTATGGATTTTGTTTTTGTTGCTGCCATGACAGTTGAGAGTTTTAGCGGAGAGAACAAAAGAAGAAGAAAATGTTGTTTTGTGTAGTGAACTGAAAATGTGATTGTAATTAGTCAAAAAACAGTATTTATAGGCATAGAAAGTGAATGTATTACATTACTATTAGAAGACTTTTAGAAGAAAAGTTGGAAAATGGGAAGGTGTGTAGAAAATACACTGAAAATAATTAGGCAAGTGTTGATGGATTGGGAAGTGGAAGATTTGGAAATTTCCAAAAACTTTAACTAGGATGATACTTGATCAAGTATTGGAATTGTATAATTCAATATTAATTGATTCTTGATCAAGTCATTATTTCTACACAGAAAAAACAAAGGAATTCATGTCATCTTTTAATATCTTGATGACTTACTTTTTGTGTATCTTCGGATCAATCAACTGATAGGAGCTGTAACAGATTGTAATGCAACCATATGAACATTATGTTTAAATAACACATGTTTGGTTGTCTTTTTGTACTATTGGTTGATTCATGAGAGAAAAAAATATATGGCAGGTTAACTTAGTTGTTGATGCTCCTTAGTTCCTTGTACATTGTGACACATTTATTCGTTAGTTTATAAAGTATTTTTACAATTTTCTAAATCACTGTATGACGTGATTTAATTAGTCGTATAAGTGTAAAGATCTTATATTATTGATTTTGTTTATATCTAAAAATATTAAAGTGTCAGTCGAAATTGACATACAAACAATTTTAAAGTTAGTTAAACATCAATTAGTTGAGAAGAAGTTAGATGAGTAGAAATACAGTTGAATATGAGATAACTGTGTCATACTCTAAATTTTACCATGAGTTTTTCATTCGCATCCGCATAATATAAACCATTCATTTTGTCATACATTCTTTCAGTCAAAAACATTTATCAAGATTTAGATGAAAAATCAAGAGTTTTGTGCATTTTATCGGGTCTTGATGACAGTCATTCAGTCATTATGTTGATTAAAATATCAAAATGCTTGATTTCTTAATCTCAGTGCATCGATCATTCTATTGCATCTTGTTTCAGAGGTCCAAAGGGTGACAATCAAGAGTATTGTCGTCACGAGCATGGAGTCATGGCTCTACTCATCCCAAAGGTTGTACTATTTTAGTCAATTTTTATACCTGTAGAACGGGTTCTAAAAGGTCCCCAAAGTCATTGACCCCTTTTAGGGATATCAACAGCAAGCTGATTCACTCGAGCGAGCTGTAATATCCTAGGATGAATCTCTTTTGAGTGTAGTATCGCGTATCAACTACCCGATAGTCACCGCACTACCAAATGACCATATGGTTAAATGTCTACTAAATCCTCAGTGTAAGTTCCTGGATTGGCTGGAATTTTGGTAAAACAAAGTATATTCAATGTTGATGTCAAGGTACTGATGTTGCAACATTGAGATTTAACACTGGGCTGTGTTAAGTGTGTATTTGCTGAAGTTGGATGTCTGATGTCACATATCTGATGTTGTGACATTAGATCTGCAGAATTAATAACATCAGGTGGTGATGTGGTTAGGGTTTGCGTGTTAGCTGGAATTGTGGAGAGCAAGCTGTCTCATTGGATGAGAATATCTTGGGATAGATATTTTCCGCTGCATAGGAGATTTGATGCAGATTTGTAGGAGATTTAAAAGGTTGAATTTTTGAAAAGATTTAAGGAGTAAATCTGTTTTAAATATTCAGTTTTAAATAACAAATCAGGTCAGATATTGTAGCAAGTCCAAGACCAATTCAGGTTACTATTTAAAGCGCACAAGACCAAAGGAAAAGGCACAGAACAGAAAACATTCAGACGATCAGAAGCTGGAGGCTTAGTGTCTAGAGTTTGTTTAAAGTGCTTGTATTTACACTATTCTAGGGTTTGAATAGGTGTTGTGTTTCTGTCCTCTCTAGAAGCTGTGAAGCAATAGAGAGTGGTTGCTTGATCGAAGCTAGGAAGCAAGATCAAGGGTACTCAAAGTGGTCTCTTTGGGTGTTTGTAAGGGATTGAGTGGTGTTCTCATACCTAGGTGGTTTCTTAGGTAGGAAGTCATTAGTAGAGTATAAGTTTAGGAGATTGTCAACTGGTTGTTGAGTCTGTAAATTATATCTACAAGTAGTGATTTCCATCCATGGCTTGGTAGCCCCCAGAGTAGGTTGGTTGTAACCGAACTGGGTCAACAATTCCTTGTGTTGCTTTGTTATTCTACTGTTTATTGTGTCCATTGTGCAGAGTGTGTTGTTGTGACATCGCACCTTAACATCACACGTCTGGTACCAGAATTTCAATTGGTATCAGAGCAGGCATCCTGTCTATCTCTGGGTGAGATCTAGGGAAGTTACTTTCTGGTGTAAAGATGGACAAAGAAGTTGGAGGATTCGTCAACAGACCCCCTATTTTGGATGAATCCAATTATGACTATTGGAAGCCAAGGATGACTACCTTCTTAAAATCCTTGGACAGCAGGGCTTGGAAGGCTGTTATTAAAGAGTGGAAAGCACCTGTTGTGTGTGAGAAAGATGATGCTGGCAAAGATAAAGAGGGCACCTCTAAGCCAAAGCCTGAAGAAGAGTGGACCAAGGAGGAAGATGAGCTCACCCTTGGAAATTTCAAAGTGCTAAATGCAATCTTCAATGGAGTGGATAAGAATATTTTCAGGTTAATTAATACCTGTGAGGTTGCTAAGGAAGCATGGGATATTTTGCAGGCTACTCATGAAGGAACATCTAGAGTTAAGATGTCACGACTTCAGATTTTAACATCGAAGTTTCAGAGTTTGAAGATGAAGGAAGATGAGACTATCCATGACTTCCATATGAGTGTGCTTGAGCTGGCGAATGCATCCAGTGCTCTTGGTGAAAAATGTCAGATGAAAAGCTTGTCAAAAAGATCCTTAGGTCCCTTCCTAAGAAGTACAAGATGAAGGTGACTGCTATTGAAGAATCACAGGACATCAGCAAGATGAGAGTTGATGAACTCATTGGATCTCTTCAAACTTTTGAGCTTGGCTTAAATGAAGAGGAACTAGAAAAGAAGCCCAAAAGTATAGCCTTGGTTTCTACTCCTGCAGAAGCTAAGAAAGTTACAGATGATGAGTCTCAAGAGGATCTGTCTCAAGCCATAGTTATGTTGGGAAGACAGTTCAATAAAGTGTTCAAGAGGATGAACAATAACTCCAGGCCTAATGTCAGGAACATCTCTTCTGACAACAGCAAGGCAAAAGAAAAGGATGAAGAGAAGACTGCCCAAGATAAAGGAGTTCAGTGCTTTGAATGTGAAGGGTATGGACATGTCAAGAAAGAGTGTCCCACATTCTTGAAGAAGCAGAAGAAGAGCATGACAGTCTCCTGGTCTGACTCTGATAGTGAAAGTGAAGGTGAGTCAGCAAAGCATGTTAGAGCTTTGACAGGAACTGTTGTTTCTGATGATGATTCTAGTGATGGGGAAGTAACTTATGAGGAGCTAGCATCTACTTATCAAGAGCTATGTTTGAAAAGTGCTGAGATTTGTCAAGAGAACAAGTGTCACAAGCAACAGATTGCTCAGCTTGAGAATGAAAAAGGTGATTTGGAAAATGAGGTTTTGTTGGTCAGAGCTCATCTTGATCACATGGCCAAAACTGTTAGGATGCTGAACAGTGGTACAGACACTCTTGACAAGATTCTTCAGACGAAAAGGGTAGCTGGAGACAGGATTGGATTAGGATTTGTGGTTGAGGGAAAGGTATCTACTGAAGCAAGCACTTCAGGAACCAAAGTAGAGATGTCTCAACCTATGTCTCAACTTCAGGAGCCTAAACCTGAGCAGGCAGCTCAATCACAGCCCCAGAATATTGAGAAGAAGAATGGTCCCCATCAGAAGAGAAAGCTGCCACAAGGAGCCAGTCAGTATATGCCCCCACAATACCACAAGAGCATGCAAGCTGCTCAGTCCAAACAGCACATGTCTCATCAGGTGTCTCAACATCAGAGGCATGGTTACACCAATGATGTTCCCCATATCTATGGGAGAAGAAAGTCACACCATCATGGGAGACATTCCAGGAAACAGAATTCTCGGGCGTCTTATGGAAGAAGATACAAGCATAACAGAAGGCAGACCAGTTATGGTAGGAGGAGACCACATTATGGATGGCAGCCTAAGCAATCTCATCATGATAGAAGATTTAGAGATGAAAGGGTGAGATGTTATTACTGTGGAAGGTCTGGACATATACAGTACTCTTGCTACAAGCTGCATGGATATCCTCAGCCTCAAAACAGATGGAGAGAGTACAGGCCCAAAGTTGTTAAACAATGGGTACCTAAGGAGAAGGTGAAATATTTACTGGCTCACATGGATGACAGAGAGTTTAAAGAAGGAACATGGTATTTTGACAGTGGGTGTTCCAAACACATGTCTGGATGTAGATCTATGTTTGCTGAAGTCAGTTATTGTCCCTCTCATGAGGTTATGTTTGGCAATGGAGAAAAAGGTGTTGTTGCAGGAGTTGGGAAAGTGGAAGGTGATGGTAGACCTGATCTTGACAATGTTCTGTGTGTCAGTGGTTTAAATGCAAATTTGATCAGCATAAGCCAGTTGTGTGATGAGGGTTACAAGGTAAACTACACTAAGCATGAGTGTGTGGTTTCTGATGAGCATAATCAGATTGTTATGAAGGGTGCCAGAACCAAGGATAACTGCTATAAGTGGATTTCTCTTGAAGGAAATTCAACTATTGATGGTCAAGTTGATGTTATAACATCAGACTATGACATCAAGATGCTGAAAGGTCACTCAGAGTTAATGAGTCCTGATGTGAACTGTTTAAAAGGAAAGTCTTTATGGAGGGAGAAAATCAGTAATTGGTCTTTAAAGAGTATTCAAAATCAGGCGCCTTACCATATTGATACTACATCAAGACTTACCAAAGCATTCTCATCGCAACGCTTCATCTTCCTAAATCTCAACAGAATAGAAAGTTCTTCTCTAAACCTAGTCTGTTACAAAGGAACGATGTCTTTCCCTTCCAAGAACTCTGAGTAGGAACGAACTAGGGTTTCTTCCGAAGAACACATTTCTATTGCTCTTCTCGAGTCAAGTAACCCTAAACCCTCAACCACGGTGAATAAAACTGAAGCTAGGTCATCATCCTCTCAAGCTGTTGAGGAGAAGTTTGATGTAGACGTGCATCTAGAACAGCTTGCCACCAAAATCCTTGAGAAGGGAATACGGGTGAAAGGGATTTCTGTCCCTTTAAGGCAAATGCCTACTGAACAAGTCGACTCTCAAGGTGAGGACAAAAATCTTCAAAGACAGGCCCTGAGTCAAGAAGCTGAAGGTGAAGATCCTGATGACACTGATGTCAGATTTGATGTCAGAACATTGTCCCCTAGGAATGAAAGTCACAGGGGTAAAGGGAAGGAACAGGTTGAGGTTATTGAGATTGATGATAGAATTGGAAGAAGGAAGGATAAGAAAAGGATTTCAGTTACAGACTCTCCCAAATCGTGGACGAAAGTTGCCAGGTCTGGCAAGAAGAGGAGAATCAGGGAAGAGTCAGATTCTGAGAGTGATGCTCAAGACATCAACCCAGCTACTAATCAAGTGCCTGATCACATCTCATCTCACTGTGCATCCATGTGAGTTGTGTGAGCCAAAGAAGGATAGCACTGGAAAGAGAGGTAGTAGCAGAAGACTTAGAGTCTACTGAAATTGTAGACCTAATTAAGTGTGCTGGTCTCATAAGGACTATGTCAGGGTTGACTAATTGCTATGATAGGCTGGTCATAGAATTCATAGTTAATGTCCCTGAATCTATAAATGACAGCAAGAGCCTCACCTTCAGAAGAGTTACCATCAGGGGTAAGTATGTCTGGTTCTCTCCAAAAGTGATCAATGCTTACTTAGGAAGAAGTGAGGAAGATTATGGAGAATTAGAAGTCTCTAACAATGTTATATGCAAAGAAATCACTGGGGGTCAGGTAGATGTTTGGCCCGAAAAAGGAAAGATGTTAGCCAGTTGGTTGAGTGTCAAATATGTCATTCTGCACATAATAGGTGTTGTTAACTGGGTTCCTACTAGTCACAAGACCACAATTTCTGTTGGATTGGGGAAAATAATTTATGCAGTTGGGACAAAGCAAATAATTGACTATGGCTCCTACATCTATGATCATACTATTAAGCATGCGGCTACAAATGCTGTGAAGATGCCCATTGCTTTTCCCTCTCTCATTTGTGGGATTATCTTGTCTCAACATCCTGGAATTCTACAGCATTCAGATGTTGCTTGCAAAAGGAAGCCTGCCTTGTCAGTCCATTCCAAGCTGTTTGAAGTAAAACATGTTCCTGACAGTGTCAAGACATCTGCTTCAACATCACAACAGTCACCAGCCAAGACTGGGTTGATTACAGAACTAGAGGAGGCTTGCAAGGAGTTAGAGGAAGTCATAAAAGTTAGTACTGAAAGGAAACAAAAATTTGAAAGACTTGTCATGACTCTGAGATTGGCAGCAAAGAAAGGTGAAGCAGGCAACACAAGTAAGGATGTTGATGATGGACCTGGTGTAAGTGCCAATGATGATGAAGAAGATGATGATGATCTCAGCTCAGATGATTCAAGCGTTTAATGTTTGCCTTCTTAATTAGTAGTATTAGTTTTATTTTCTGTTTCAGCACTCAATGTGCTTGGTTTGTAATTTGAATATTGTGTCATTTATGCACCCTTTCTGTTTTCTTTGTTCTATGATTTGTTATGTCTTTGTGCTGACTGCGAGACTAACAATGAGAGCTAGATTTGTACTAACTGTAGTTAGTAGGGTTTCTGACTGAAGCTTGCCTAATTGTGGCTAAAAAGGGGGAGAAGTAGAGCCAAAAGAAATGAATGAAAGTAGCAAAAAAAAAGAATGCCAAATGCTGACGAAAGATGGAATGAGGGATTGCTACTGTCAAAGGATTTTGTTAGTGCAGATATTGAGGGGGAGAATCTGCTGAAATGCTAAACACACTGAGCTGCTAGTGAAGATATCATAGCAATTGAAGAGTGCAGCCAAGCAGACATCAAGGGGGAGAAATGCTGCACATTGTGAGCTACTGAACAGCTGTGATGTTGGTTCATGTTTTTGAGGGGGAGCATTAATTGGCTGTTGTCAATAATGAAGATGGTGCTGCAGCAGATCAAGTGATGAAGACTGTGAAAATTGTCAAACTGCTGCTGATGAATTTTTCAAATTTTCTGAAGATTTTCCGCTGCTGAAGACTCTGAGGGTTCAGAGGGTGTTTTAGTCAAAATTAGCCAAAGGGGGAGATTGTAAGTTCCTGGATTGGCTGGAATCTTGGTAAAACAAAGTATATTCAATGTTGATGTCAAGGTACTGATGTTGCAACATTGAGATTTAACACTGGGCTGTGTTAAGTGTGTATTTGCTGAAGTTGGATATCTGATGTCACATGTCTGATGTTGTGACATTAGATCTGCAGAATTAATAACATCAGGTGGTGATGTGGTTAGGGTTTGCGTGTTAGCTGGAATTGTGGAGAGCAAGCTGTCTCATTGGATGAGAATATCTTGGGATAGATATTTTTCGTTGCATAGGAGATTTGATGCAGATTTGTAGGAGATTTAAAAGGTTGAATATTTGAAAAGATTTAAGGAGTAAATCTATTTTAAATATTCAATTTTAAATAACAAATCAGGTCAGATATTGTAGCAAGTCCAAGACCAATTCAGGTTGCTATTTAAAGCGCACAAGACCAAACGAAAAGGCACAGAACAGAAAACATTCAGACGATCAGAAGCTGGAGGCTTAGTGTCTAGAGTTTGTTTAAAGTGCTTGTATTTACACTATTCTAGGGTTTGAATAGGTGTTGTGTTTCTGTCCTCTCTAGAAGCTGTGAAGCAATAGAGAGTGGTTGCTTGATCGAAGCTAGGAAGCAAGATCAAGGGTACTCAAAGTGGTCTCTTTGGGTGTTTGTAAGGGATTGAGTGGTGTTCTCATACCTAGGTGGTTTCTTAGGTAGGAAGTCATTAGTAGAGTATAAGTTTAGGAGATTGTCAATGGGTTGTTGAGTCTGTAAATTATATCTACAAGTAGTGAATTCCATCCCTGGCTTGGTAGCCCCCAGAGTAGGTTGGTTGTAACCGAACTGGGTCAACAATTCCTTGTGTTGCTTTGTTATTCTGTTGTTTATTGTGACCATTGTGCAGAGTGTGTTGTTGTGACATCGCACCTTAACATCACACGTCTGGTACCAGAATTTCACTCAGGGTCATGGGTACCGCACTGGGATAAACGATGCTTTCACGACAATCTGTCGTTCAACATCAATATTTCCACATGGGTACCTCTCCTGATTCGGTGGACTTCCAAGTTAGCTTGGTCGGGATTCACTCCCTATAAGCGTTTCCCGGATATGCCACCACTTATCTTAATGTTCTCTCAAACTTTCCACATGTGTATTAATCGCATTCCCAGTTAACAAAAAATTAAACACGGGTATCAAGTAGTATAACACTAAATGATATATATATAGTAGAAAGTATAGAAAAATAAATGCCAAGCAAAGCCTAGACCTCTTAGGAACTCTAATCCTAAAACTCCCCAGCAGAGTCACCATTTTTCTATAGCGTGCGATTTTTGTCGGTGACGCGACCACCTTACCGCTGGTTGGAATTGGGTGCTACTTTTTTATTTCTTATTTATCCTATGAAGCTGGAAAGGAAAAGGAAGTTATCTAAAACTAATCTTGCACACAAATGTTTTCTTTAACAAATGCTAAGAGATTGGGGGTTTGGGGTCAGGTTATACAAAGGGAGGTTGTTAATCACCCAGTGTATATATGGTTATCCATTGACCTTTTATGGCATGTTTTTGGTTTAAATACTTTCTGGTTTTTATCTGTTGTGGGTTGGGAAAATTTCTCTTTTGGGAGTGTTAAGAGAGTGTTTTTGTTGTTTTCGGGTTTTCTGATGTTTTTGTGAAGGTGTTGGACCTAAAGTTTTTTATTTGTGTGCTCGCTAAGATTTCGCAATCTTATGCCTACGTATTCCCGTAAAGATATCAGGGAAATCAGAGCAATCGTAGTTCCTCCTATTCTCTGGGAGGAAAATGATATTTGGTGTCTTGTTCAAAGCCCAAGATTGAAGCTGAAGGAGTATTTGTGTCTTGTTTAAAGCCCAAGATTGAAGCTAAAAGTTTGACTGAGAGAGAATTTGTCATCTCTAAAGGGAGATATTCCACCTATTCATCACAAAATGTTGGGTAACTAATTATAAAGGGGAATTACTTTAACTGGGATATGAGAATCCAGCAATGCCATAATTTCCTTTATAAGGGTGATGTCATGAAGGAAGAAACTTTAACTCAGTATTGAGCAATGCCATTTTTCCTTATGAACCTTTCATGCTAAGAGAGGGACATTGGCTTGGATGTAAATAATCCGGAAGCTTGCCACTTACATCAATTAGATGAAATATGATTTTTAATCAGGATAAGAGAAGGACCACAACTTGGATTTTTGAATCAACAAGTATGCCACTTACAGCAGTTATCTAGAATTAGGGTTCTTTTGATTGTTTGTTTTGATATGTGATGTACAGAGAAAATGTCTTCCTACAGAGAGAACTCTTAATATCCTCTGAGGGAATGTTGATTTTTGTGTGCCTTGATCAAAGCCCAAGGTTGAAGCTAAAAGATTGACTCTGCTTAGGGAGCTTTATATCTGTCTTGTATAAAGCCCAAGATTGAGGCTGAAAAGAGATTGACTCAGCTGGAGAGTATGATTTGTCTTGTACAAAGCCCAAGATTGAGGCTGAAAAGAGATGGACTCCACTGGGGAGTTTTTATCTATCTTGTACAAAGCCCAAGATTGAGGCTGAAAAGAGATGAACTCCACTGGGGAGGTTTTATCTGTCTTGTACAAAGCCCAAGATTGAGGCTGACTCTACTGAGGAAAATCATTATACAAATCCTAAGAGGAGGCTGGCTGGGGAAATTCTTATATGAAGCCTAAGAGGAGGCTGGCTTCTGTAGAGGATTGTTGAAATCCAGAGGCAAGTCCCATATGTATTGGGGAATCCAAAGGTTTTACTCCTTCTGGGGATTTGAAAAAGAGTTGAAATATCAGAGACCATGAGGCTCTGATTCTGTTAGTGTTTTATTGATGGTAAAGGTTTAAACCTTGAGTATGAAAACCTATGGAGGTTTCAAACTCTGCTGGAGATTGATGAAATGATCAGGGTTTTTTCCTGTGCATTTAGGACACTTGAGGGTTTCTTTGAGATCCAAGAGGAGATGAGACTTTCCAAGTCTACTGGTATGAAGAGGTTGACTCTTAGTTGGAGAATAATCTGTGTATGATGCCTAAGAGGAGGCTGATGTTTTAAGGGATGAGAATCAACCCTAGAATGGTCGGATGTTTTGGAATTCTGACTCTCCAGAGGATTGAACTAGTAGGGATGACTAAGTTCTGTCATATACCTGTAGGAGGTCTTCAGGTCCTTGTACTATGCTCAAGAGGAGGCTGAGAACTTCTAAGAAGCCTGTGGGTCCTTGTACTAAGCCCAAGAGGAGGTTGGGGATGCTTTTAGGAAGCCTGTGGGTCCAAGCCTAAGAAAAGTTCAAGAAAGGTTTCACCGGGAATAAGTCATTTCTTTACAGAACAGTTCTAGGGTTTGAAGAAATTCAAAAGAGGTTTCACTGGGAATTAATCCTCTTTGGGGAAATGAATTTCTTGTAAACATATATTTCTAAGTTAGGATAGTCTTGAGAAAAGTTTTACCGGGAATAATGCCTTTCTCTGTTCCATATTGTATAAGCCCAAGAGGAGGCAATACTGTATCTGAAATTTCCTATGGGGAACTAGTTTTGACTGTGTTGAAAGAGTAACCCTTGGTTTGATCAAGACCTAGACCTAATTGCTGGGGAAAACTCTAAGCAAGTATATACAAGCATATACATATGAAATATATAAACAAGTATGTATTGAAGAGATAGTGGAACTTACAATTGTGCGAGCCCAAGCATAGTAACTACAGCTGTATGGTTAGTTATTCAAGAAATTGAAGAAGGTTTTGATAAAAATTTTGAATTTGAATTTGAATAAAAGAGGAAAGTTGTTTTAAAAGGAAGTTTGGTGCTTATACTCAAGGAGAGGCCCAGATGAATTCTTTTGAAAAGGCGACGATCGCGTCGTAGTTTTGAAAATCACAGAGGGACTTATACAATGACTGAAGCCTAAATTATTGTATTTACAAATAGGATAAGTCTTACACTCTACTAGAGGCCTAAAAGTTTAGTTTTATACAAGATTTGGGACTTATAACTCAAGGAGAGGCCCAGATGAAAAAACAGCGATCGTACCGTTTATTTTGAAAATTGTACCGGGACTTATACAATGACTGAGGCCCAAATTATTTATGTATAAAGGGGGTTGGGTCTTACACTCTATTAGAGACCCAAAAGTGTTTGAAAAAGAAGAAAAATGGGACTTATAACTCAAGGGGAGGCCCAGATGAAAATTGTTTGAAAACGGTGATCGCGCCGAGATTTTTAAAATCGTATCGGGACTTATACAATGACTGAGGCCCAAAAAGGTTTATTTACAAAGGGATGGGACTTACGCTCTACCAAGAGGCCCAAAAGAGTTTGAAAAAATTAAAATTAAGAGAAACCCTAATTTTAATTAAAGAAATAAATAATTTTTAAAGGAAATTAAATATAAAATGATACAAAATATCAAATATATTCAAAAACAAGTTGTCAACTTTAAAAAATATTTTGAAAAATCATGTTAAATCACATGAAAGCTTGAAATTCAATTGGTTTTGAAAAATCAAGTTGAGAATTTCATTTAAAAATGTTTAAAACCAAATTAAATTAAATTAAATTAAAAAATCAAACTATATTAAATAAATAATATAAAATGTGATTTTTTTGTAGAATGAAATATTTAAACATTTTTGTGACTTTTAAAAAAAAGAACTAATAAAAAATGATGAAAAATGAGAGAGAAATTAAATTTTGAAATCATTTAATAAAAATATCAAATATTCAAAAATTCAAATATTTGAAAATGGCGCCAAGGCCATCTTCTTCTTCCTCACGACTACCCGCCATAGCCAATTTGCAAAATCTCTCATATCTCTCTGATTACTCAATGAAAATGACTTTTGTAAACATGAAACTTGCTCGTTTTTGAACAAGGATTCCAATGGTACCAAGTAATTGCATTTATATTAAGTATGTAGTGAGAAATCAGAAGATGAACTCAAGAACCCTAATTTCTGCAAGAACACTATGAAATTCTATAAACGATTCATACATAGCAATTGATTGAGGGGAAACACTCTACTTAAGTGCAGAAACATGTTTGTAACTTGAAAACACATTTATGATGCATGAATTATAGAGTTTGAGAGTGTCAGGCTTACCTTTTGCAAGAAGAATTCAAATTTTATGTTAGAGGTGTTACATATGTTGTGTTATGATCTAGACAGCTTCAATGGACCTCAAGTAATGTGTTTGAAGGCTTGGAATGGATGGAAAGCACCCGGATCACTCTGTGGTACCTCAACTGCAAATGACCTCTAGGATGGCTATGGAGGTTTGTGATTTTGGTGTTACAGATGAAACATGAGTGCTTAGACAGTTCATATATGATGTATATGAGGTGTTAACATAATTGGTTTTGGCAGAATTGCTTCCTATTTCAAAATTCGATAGTGACTTGTAATAGAAGTAAAATCTGACCTAGAGAGAGTGAAATGTGAGAAAACATGTGTTGCTATGCTTTGGGGTACTCTAACTGATCACAAATGAGCTCTATTTATAGTGCAACAAGTTTGTTTTGGGAGCAATAGTGAATGGTGGCTGGTACAGACCTTTGTCCAATGGTTTTCAAAAGGAATCTCAAGTCTTCTCTAGCCATTGACTTGGGTCAATCTTGCAGGCCTATGGTCTTCTGATGCTTGAGTTTATCTTGACTCATTTACAATGTTGTGGACTGATACATGCCAGCTCTATGCATCCATTCAATGCCTCATGACAAATTTGAAAGTTTTGGATTTTGAACTTTGAATGTCACATGCCAAATGATGAGGTTTTGGACTTGCAAGGCTCTATGGTGTTGTAGCTCTACACAGATCATGTTCGTTGCACTTTAGAAACTTTTCTTGTATGGTGACAAGGCTTGCCAAGTCATGGAAATGACAAAATCGTGGGGCAAATGCAAGATTGTCTTGCAAAACCAGTCTTGGAGGTGTCATGTTTCCATGCTCATAACTCCCTACTCAAGTTGAATTAGGATGAGTTCTGGTGCTCTTTGGAAAGCTTGTATTTCCTACTTTAACTTTGATGTCCAACAATGGTCTTGAATTAACTTGGATCAAGTCGAAAAATGGCCTCAAAGTTGGTAAAAATCCAAGACAGATTCTGTCCAAAATTTTCACTAAGTGTTGGAAAAAGTGGTCATTTTCATGTTTTTGTGATTTTGATCAATCCATAACTCAAAATCCATGAGGATTTGGAATCTTTTGTAGTTTACAATTTTGAAGTATTTCATGTGAACTTTCATTTGATCTTTTGATGGAAGAAAAAGGCCTTGTGGTTTGGAAGTTATGACCTTACAAAGTTAGTACCAAATCACTTTTGTTCCATAACTTAGAAAATTTTAAGTTTCCTATGGTTGCCCCTTTTGCAAGTAACCCTATTTTTCTTGATTTTTCTTGATGAATGATGATCAAAACCATTCATTAACATTGTTTTTGACTTAGGGGAGCCATATTTGTGAAAAAATTCAAAAAATCATACTTGATTTTGGGCACAGTTGACTTTTTGTCAAATGAATTCCAAACTAGGTGATCTTCTATGCAATCAAGTTCTTGACCTAATTCAAACCTAATGGATGGATTCCATAGGTGTTTTAGGGTGTCTTGAATCATGTCCCAAGGTTTGGGAACATGTCTTGGTCCAAAGTCAAAGGTACAGCTGACTTTTTCTTCAAAACCCTAATTGTGGTCCAGATGAATTTGAAACTTGTGAATCAAGCTTCTTGGATCAATCCATTGTTGTAAATGGATCAATTTGGTGTATTTGAGGCCCTCAAATCATGTCTTGAGGTCTTGTTTCATGTCTTGCCTCAAAAGTCAACTTAGGGGTGAATTAGGTCAAGAAACCCTAATTCCTGATTTTTGATGAATGCTTCCTCTGAGGCTATTTTGACTTGATGATTGGACTCATAAGGTCCCTTTGAGAATTTTGGATTATGTTTTGAAGTATCGGCTCATGCCCATATGAAAATTTTCATCTGGAGGCCTTGGTCAACCAAAACCCTAATTTGGTGACACTGGCGATCTTTAGGTTTGATCCACTTGGAATGTTGCAACCTTGTGCTTGATTCTTGATGTGGGAGTCCTCTTGATCCTTTATAGATGCTTGAGAGGCTAGACAAGTTGAAGATCATGTCAATTCTTGATTGATCCTTTGTCTGAGTGCTCTGAGAGGGCTCAAAACCCTAATTCTTGATTGTAGTGAATGTTCAACAATCCTTGAGGAGATTGATGAGGTATGATGGTACATCCATATTGTGGTAATGATCTTCATAATGATAGGAAATCTTGTGGTCAAAATTTGGGGTATGACAGATTCCCCTATTTAATCTTCTTGGACCCGAAGGTGTGAATGGTAGAGATATTTGGACATTCAGGGTGCAAGAGGATTAAATATCGGAATACCCAAAATTTTGATTGTGGTTATGAATAGCAAATTGCGTATCCATCTTCTTTTGCTAAGCAATGTTACTTAGAAAAGGGTAAAACTTCCCCTCGATCTTGGTCTTCAGCCACGAAATTGGTCTTAGTTTTCTTTTGAAAATAAACTTCCCCTCGATCCTGGTCTTCAGCCATGGAACTACTCTCAGTTTCTTTGAAATAAACTTCCCCTCGATCCTAGTCTTCAGCCATGAAACTGGTCTCAGTTTCTTTGAAATAAACTTCCCCTCGATCCTGGTCTTCAGCCATGGAACTGGTCTCAGTTTCTTTGAAATAAACTTCCCCTCGATCCTGGTCTTCAGCCACGGAACTGGTCTCAGTTTCTTTGAAATAAACTTCCCCTCGATCCTGGTCTTCAGCCATGGAACTGGTCTCAATTTCTTTGAAATAAACTTCCTCTCGATCCTGGTCTTCAGCCACGAAACTGGTCTCAGTTTCTTTGAAATAAACTTCCCCTCGATCCTGGTCTTCAGCCATGGAACTGGTCTCAGTTTCTTTGAAATAAACTTCCCCTCGATCCTGGTCTTCAGCCACGAAACTGGTCTCAGTTTCTTCTTGTCGAGTTTCTTTCTTGACAAGGAACGTTATTTATAGCGGTCTTTATCAAACTTCTCACCGAGTTTTACTGGGGAGACGCCATTTTATGGAAAAAGTTTGAGGTCAGACTTGTTGGGGAAACCCATTAGTCTGAGTTGTAGAGGTGTGCAAACTTCTCTGTGGGAGATGCCATTTGTTGACCCTACTGGGGAAAACGAGTCTCTTGAGAGACCGTTTTTCGCTTGGTGAGGTTACATCATACTTTCCTTCGAGACCTTCTCGGAAAAACTCTATGTGATGTAATCCAATTTTACGGTGCCGATGACTTCATTGAAAGCAAACTTTTCGGGGAGAAACCGCCGTATTGCCAAGAGTCTTCGGTTGAGAGGCTTTCTCTGGGGATTTTCCTTAATCCGGGAAAGCGAAAATATCATCTTCAATGGTGAAGAATGATGTTCCAAAGGTGTCTGTCGAACGTCTTCTTATCTTTCAAAGGTTCAAGTTATCAAAGTGGTCGAGGATAGGCTCCAATCCAGAAATAAACTAGGGAGAGATTTCTCAGACGATACATTTCTGGATGAGGAAAGAACTGACAACTTTATCGGTGGGAGGACGTTTACTACTTGGGGGATGAAAATGACCAGAGTGATATCAATGCAACATATGTATGAATATGAATCAATCATGCATGATGTATGTATGTTTATGCTGACAAAACAGACGCGACATACAGATTAGTGAATGAACACGACTGGATACTCGACCACTGCGGGGGATAAAAAGTATCACTGATCTGATAAGGGAAAAAATTTTGCTGTTGGAACTTTTCATATTCTTGGCAATAACAGAATGCGACTCCTAGGGAGTGATAGGTGGGATACTCCATCTTATCCATCTGAAGTAATTGATCCTCCACTCAGGATATACTGATCACAAGGAATATTTTGATTCTTCATTTTGAAGTTTGATTGCTTTCGGAGAAGCTCTCAATGTTCCTTTTTGTGTTCAGTAGTAAAAAAAATTGACATCTTTAATTTTAAAAGCAGAAGAAAATTTGACAAGTAAATTCATTTTTGTTTTGTTTCAAGAATCGTTGATCATATTAAAAATGTCATTCTATAAAGCAAAATAAATGAGAATTGCAAACAAAAGCACTAGGGCTCAAATTTTATTGATAGAATGGTAATCAGCCAAACGCGTGATCCCATAGAGCATTAAAAAGTTTAGAAAATGGTAATTTAAAGGGAAAGGGGCTACATTGAAACATAACGGCCGCTATCCTTCTACCAACTTTGAATTCTAGACATTCTGAGCTTCTGTCGAAGGTGACCTTGACTAAAGTTTTCCTAACAGATGACATTACCGCTGGGGATCTGAACTTCGTCAGACGTAGTTACTTGCCATGAATCCCTAACTTTTGCCTGGATTCCCTTTTCAGGTTTTCAATCCATCGGGATGATTTTTGCTTATGTCTCTAATTTTTTCCTGGACCGCCCTTTCGGGTTTTCAATCCACCTAGACATTTTTTTTATTTAGGCGAAGTATTTCTTGACTACATCAACATTTGTGGGGTAGGAAAACACCTCTCCATCCATAGTTGTGAGTCTCAGGGCACCACCTGAAAAGGCTTTCTTAACAACATAAGGGCCGTCATAATTCGGAGTCCATTTTTCCCTAGAATCAGTGAGAAATGATTGTATCTTCTTGGGCACGAGGTCTCCTTTCCTGAAGACACGGGGTCAGACTTTTTTGTTGAACGCTTTCTTCATTCTTTGCTGATATAGCTGACCGTGACACAAAGCCTTCATTCTTTTTTCTTCGATCAGATTCAGTTCATCGTGTCGACTTTGACACCATTCATCTTCTGTTAGCTTAGCTTCCATCAATACCTTAATTGATGGTATCTATACTTCTATGGGGAGCACTACTTCCATGCCATATACTAGACAGAAAGGGGTTGCCCCTATTGAAGTGCGGACAGATGTGTGATAACCGTGAAGAGCAAAGGGTAGCATTTTGTGCCAGTATTTGTAGGTTACAAGCATCTTCTGAACGATCTTCTTGATGTTCTTGTTAGCCGCTTCTACCGCTCCATTCATCTTAGGCCGGTAGGGAGATGAGTTATGGTGTTCGATCTTGAAGTCAACACAACTTTTTCATCATCTTGTTGTTTAAGTTGTATCCATTGTCAGTAATGATCTGGCTTGGAACACCATAACGACAGATGAGATTGTTCTTGATAAATCGGACCACCACTTGTCGGGTTACATTGGTATATGACACTGCTTCGACCCACTTGGTGAAGTAGTCAATGGCTACCAAGATGAACCGATGTCCATTGAGGCTTTGGGTTCAATCATGCCAATCATGTCGATTCCCCATATAGAAAAAGGCCATGGAGAAGAACAAACTTTGAGACGCGTTGGCGGTACATGGATTTTGTCTGCGTATATCTGACATTTGTGACACCTCCTCATGTACTGGTAGCAATCGACTTCCATTGTCAGCCAATAATATCCTGCTCTCAGAATTTTTATCGCCATTGTGTGTCCGTTGGCATAAGTGCCAAAGGAGCCTTCGTGAATTTCTTTCATCAACATGTCTGCTTCTTGTCTGTTAACGCATCTGAGCAAAACCATGTCAAAGTTTCTCTTATAGAGTGTATCATTGTTCGGGAAGAAGTTGTCAGCCAGTCTTCTGAGAGTCTTTCTGTCTTTTCTTGATGCCCCAAGTGGGTACTCTTGTCTTTGAAGGAAGCACTTGATATCATGATACCATGGTTTGTCATCTATGACCGCTTCAATTGTGAAGATGTAAGCGGGTCTTTCAAGGCGCATTATGTCAATCTTAGGTGCGTAATTCCAATGATTTACAACAATCATGGAAGAGAGAGTAGCTAGTGCATCATCCATGTGATTTTCTTCACGAGGAATGTGATGAAACTCGATTCTGTTGAAGAATGGTAACAACCTTCTCGCGTAATCTTTGTAAGGAATCAATCCTGATTGGTATGTATTCCACTCTCCTTTGATCTGATTGATAACCAGGGTTGAGTCTCCATACACATCCAAATTCTTAATCCTTAAGTCAATGGCTTCTTCGAGACCCATGATACAAGCTTCGTATTCAGCCTCGTTGTTTGTGCATTTGAATGTCAATCTGGCAGTGAAAGGTATGTGGGTACCCTGAGGTGTTACGATGATTTCCCTAATTCCGTTTCCATAAGTGTTGACAGCTCTGTCAAAAATTAGTCTCCATTGGGAACCTGGTTCTGGCCCTTCGCTGGGTAGCGGTTCATCGCAATATTTCATTTTCAAGTACATGACATCTTCATCTGGGAAGTCAAATCCGACTTATTCGTGATCGTCAATCAGTTGATGAGCCAAATGATCGGCTAAAATACTTCCTTTGACGGCTTTCTAAGCATGGTACTCGATGTCGTATTCTGATAATAACATTTGCCAACGGGCAATCCTTTCTGTGAGAGCAGGCTTTTCAAAGACATACTTGATCGGATCCATTTTGGAGATCAACCAAGTAGTGTCGCAAATCATGTACTGGCGAAGACGTTTGGCTGCCTAAGCCAGAGTGCATCATGTTTTCTCGAGCATAGTGTATCGAGTTTCACAGTCCGTGAACTTCTTGCTTAAGTAGTAGATGATAGACTCTTTTCTTTTTGTCTCGTCTTGTTGGCCAAGCACACAACCCATGGAGTCTTCCAAGACTGTTAGGTAGATGATCAGTGGTCTTCCTTCCACTAGAGGAGATAAAATTGGTGGTTTCAACAGATATTCTTTGATGCTGTCGAAAGCCTTTTGACAATCTTCTGTCCATAAACAGCTTTGATTCTTTCTGAGTAGTTTGAAGATCGGCGCGCATGTCGCGGTCATAAGGGATATGAATCTTGAGATGTAATTCAGACGTCCCAAAAATCCTCTGACCTGTTTTTCAGTATTTGGTGAAGGCATTTCTTGAATGTCCTTGACCTTGTCAGGATCAACCTCAATTCCTTTTTGGTTGACGATGAATCCTAAGAGTTTTCCTGAGCGGACACCGAATGTGCATTTACTGGGATTCAAGCGGAGTTTGTATTTTCTCAGACGCTCGAATTGCTTTGATAGGTGTTCCACATGCTTTTCTTCTGTTCTAGATTTGGCAATCATGTCATCGACGTACACTTCAATCTCTTTGTGCATCATGTCGTGAAACAGAGTTGTCATGGCCCTTTGATAGGTTTCCCCTGCGTTCTTCAGACCGAACGACATTACCTTGTAACAAAAGCTGCCCCATGGGGTGATGAATGAATTTTTCTCCATATCTTCCAACGCAATTTTGATTTGATTATAGCCCGAGAATTCATCCATGAAGGAGAAGACTTTGAATTTTGTTGTGTTGTCGACCAGCATGTCAATGTGTGGCAGGGGGAAGTCATCCTTTGGACTGGCTCTGTTCACATCCCTATAGTCTACACACATTCTGACTTTTTCGTCCTTTTTCAGAACTGGCACTATGTTGGCCAACCATTGAGGGTATTCTGAGGTGGCAAGGAAACCTGCGTCGATTTGCTTCTGTACTTCCTCCTTAATTTTGATGGCCATATCCGGATGAGTCCTTCTCAGTCTTTGTTTTACTGGAGGACATTCTGTTTTCAACGGTAAGTGATGTTCCACGATGCTGGTATCCAACCCTGGCATGTCCTGATAGGACCAAGCAAACACATCTGGAAACTCTTTGAGAAGTTTTATCAAGTCTTCTCTGACAGCTGGACTGGGTAGTGCCCCAATCTTAACTTCTTTCTTTTCTTCTTCTGAACCTAAATTGACCGTTTCCAACAGCTCTTTGTAAGGCTCAATAGACCTTTCCTCTTGCCTGAGTAGTCGGGAGTTCTCTTCAGGAATTTCCTCGTCCTCTTCTTCTTCAACTTCAAATACCGGGAATTCAAAGTTGGGAGAAGGCATTGGATTGTATGTTTCAATGGGGTTTAAAACAAGAAATCTGCATGACGTGATGATTCATTTTTTAGCAATGACAGAGAGAATGCAAGAGTGTGTGCAGTGTGAAAAATGATTGTTTTTATTTTGGGTTTTTTTTAGGATTACCATTTTCTGAAAAAACGAAATGTGAAACCAGCAATAAATGCGGGAATGACAGAATGCCATTATTTATTCATAATTTGTCGATTCTTGAAACACAACCATATAAAACAAAACTTTGTCGCTTTGGGCGATGTGAAGAGGGACATTTACAGAAAAGTGAGCCCTATAAAAACATCCATTTCACTTGAGCAAGGTGAAAGGTCAAAACAAAGATGGTAATTACTTCGACTTATGGACGACTTTTGGGACATCGACTGCAACCCAGTGGCGACGAACTCCTCTGTGAATCACAAAGTATGGTACTTCCTGTCTTGGTTTATCTTCATAAATGACGCTAATTTTTGGGGGTGTGGGATCGTTGGAGTCTTCTTCCCATGCAGATTTGTCATAGGAGAATTCTTCTGTTGTATCTTCCCTAGCATTTTCACTTTCAAGGGAATCTCCCTATCCAGTTGGCTGGATGTCCTCAAGCCTAATACGAGAGCTTTCGGGAGCAATGTATTTGACTAAGAAGTCATACTTGCCGCTCGGCTGTCCCAAGGTATCCCAGGTTTCTGTGGGAATAGATGAGTCATCTTCCTCAATGACGTTAATTTCAGGAATCACGTAGTTAATGAACTCTCGTCCTTCAATCCTTGCGAATTCATTAGCATGGTTTTGGATACTCTTGGAGTGTGCTGGGTAATTATTCCATAACTCTGGGGGAGCAGGTGTGTTCCTTTCAAGATCATTCAGTTGATAGACATTGTTCGGCTGACTCTTTTGCCCCAAGTCTTCCATGTATAGCTTCTAGATAGGCAAGTCATCCAGGGGATCATACTAATCATAGTCAAAGTTGTCTTTCATTAGATTGTCTTTCTCTAATGAATTAGGCAAGTCATCCAGGGGATCACAATCTCCATAGATCATCCGGACGTCTGATCTTGGTATATATCTCGGGCTCTGCTTTGGAAAACCAAATGGCATGCGTGCTTCTTCCTGAGACATATAACTGTCATGGTTAAGGTAAGATTTCCACTCTTCATCCACATCGGAGGAGTTGTTTCTGTCGATGGTGTGTACTTCTTGAGATACTGGGTGGAGGAAGCCTCCGCTGTGGAAGAAATCCTGAATGGGACGAAAACTTTCATCCTTCTTTGTAGTTTGGGTACAAGTCAGAGAGAAACCAAGACCTTTTCTTATCTTGTTATCCGTAGGAGTTATAATCTGTCCCCATCCTTTTATGGCACCACTCCCGATCACTTTGAGAGTGTTTTTGTATGAGGAAATCGACGTCCCTCTTTCTGGTTGATTCTCATTGCTCACCGAGAGTGCTTGAAACTGAGTTCCAACAACCTCTTCTGGTTCTACACAGGAGAATGATGATAAGTTGCTCACGATTAAGGCCTGTTCTCCGCATACTATGACTAATTTCTCATTCTTGACGAACTTCAGTTTCTGGTGAAGTGTCGAAGTGACTTCCCCAGCTTCGTGTATCCAAGGTCTTCCTAATAAACAACTGTATGCTGCCCGGATGTCCATGACCTGGAAAGTAACTTGGAAAGTGTGAGGACCGATGGTTATGGGAAGATCGACTTCGCCGATAACTGTTTTTCTAGATCCGTCAAAGGCTTTGACGATAATCTCACTGCCTCTCATCGGAGTTCCTTGAAATGATAGTCGTACCAGAGTTGATTTTGGCATAACATTCAAAGATAATCCCGTGTCCACTAGTACGCTGGCTAAAGCATCGTCTTGGCAATTGATTGTAATGTTGAGTGCCACATTATGGTTCTTGCCTTCTTCTGGCAGTTCTTCATCACTGAATCCTAAGTTGTTGCAGGAAGTGATGTTGGAGATAATGCTGTCAAATTGTTCTACCGTCACATCTTGTTCCACAAAGGCTTGTTCTAAGACCTTCTGTAGAGCTTCCCTGTGAGCTTCTGAATTAAGTAGGAGAGATAGTACAGAGATTCAAGGTGGAGTTTGCAACAATTGGTCCACAATGTTGTACTCGCTTTTCTATATGAGCTTCAGCATCTCATCGTTGTTCTTTACAGGTTCTGGATTACTGGATTGACCGACTTGTTGATTAGGAACTTCCGTTTGAGGTTCCTTTTCTTTGGCAGGTTCTCCAACTCCTCTGTTGAAGATCCGACCGCTCCGGGTAACTCGACTGATGTCGGCAATGTTTACAACGGAGGGTAATGGAGTTTCTGTTCCATTTTCGATGGTCGTGGCACCGTACTTGTATGGGATAGCCTTTTCTGACTTGTACAGTATTGGACCTGGCAGGTAGATAACCACAGGAGCTTTTTGGTTTTTCTGACCGTCATAGGCAACCTCAATCAGTTCCTGGTTGGGAACTATTCTATTATCACGAGGGATCTTTGATTCATTGAGTAGAGAAATTATGGCGCAAACGTCCTTGGTTATTCCATGATCGGAGATTACGACAGTGTCTTTGCTTTGACTAGAGAGGTAGTTTTGTATCATGTTGATCGACCCAGAACTCGAACATGGTCGAATCTCCTTCCGACCCAACTGATTATGGAGGGTTGCTCGTACTGTCACACCCCAAAATTTGCCCTACCCTCTTCACCTACATCTTAGGACCTAGATACCTCATATCATGCACATACATTTGGTCATATAGCATATTATACAATCATTAATCATCAAGACTTGGCATATGAATCAAAATTCACATATCGAGGGTTTTTCATGCTCCTACAGGTTGTGGCTTAGGTGGCTACGAATATCCTGGAGGCAATGTTTCATTCTGCAGGATTAGGGTTTTGGTGAATACTTAAAGTCTGGTCATTGCAATCATCAAGGGGATTATTCTCTGGTACTCACCATCATCCTTTGATTATGGTTTATTTCCCAGATCATATGGCCTTCAAGGAGTGTATGGAATCAAGTTGATGGTGTCTTAGTACAAGAAAGTCGGGAATCAAGCAGAAGGGATTGTGTGGCATTAGATTTGAAGTTCATTGGACATTTGGTTAAGTTCAAGATCATGGAGTACGAGGATCATTGTGACCAGTTATGAAGGTTGGCAAGGGAATCATCTGGTCGCATATTCAATCCCTTAAGTACTTGATTTGGGTAAGGCTCATTATTTGTGTATGGGCTCCCGTATCAGCTGTGTCGAATTTCAAGAACAAAAAAAGTTCAAGGCTCATTAAGAATCAAACTGGAAATCTATTTTCTTTATGGAGTTTTGATGAAAATATGGTGTATGAAAATATTATTGAAGCCACAGAAGAGTTTGACAACTAGCATTTTGCGGAAGTGACTGTCCATGTGGATGGACCATGGCATCCGACCTTGAAAAATGATCATTGCAAATGATTCTACGTGCATTGACTACATCCGGACACATCCCGATGCAAGGACTTATCGTGCTAGGGTCTTGGGGACCTATGCGCAGTTCTGCACTATCTTTGGCCATTTTAATGAGCCTTTGAATCGTAATGACTTTGTGCCTTGCAAGGAGCCTTTGGAGTGTGAAAGTGTATATCCCATAAACTATGATAGCAATCTCAAAGATATACTGAAGCATATGAGGTGGACAAGTGATATGGACAGTTTAAGTGAAATTCTCGGGCAGCAAATTAAACTTGGCACTAGATGCAAATTTGACCACAAATTAAAACGTGCTGCATCGGAAGCTGTTGTACTAGCTATTAATGAAAAGTTTAACCTTTATGTGTTGAAAGATCATGTTAAAAACCGTCTTCAAACTAGGAGGAACAATATGATATCAGTTAAAAAACTTCACGATAGAAAAGAAATTGACAGCAGCAAATCCATTACATCATCATCAAGAAAAATTACACCAAAATATTCCTCTAAACCTACAAGGTGACCGAAGTCAAACTCTAGAGTCCAGCCTCACTATGCTTCGGCCTTGCCATCATCTTGCCTTGATTTCATATGCCTTCAAGAAACCTGCATAAATGGTGCCAACATCTCATATCAGTTCATAACAGCAAATCAAACCAAATTTAACTCAACAGAACATAGTCGTCTTGACAGCTAATTGCATTCACCAATCAAGTCCAACCAAGTTTCACACATAACAATCAAACCAGCCACTGTACCAATTTCCAAATCCAATTAAACCAACACAATATCCAAGTCAAGCCACTCACTCCAATTCCAAATCACTAGCTAACCTAACATTCCAAACATACACATCATAACAGTTCGTTTTCATCTACTAACAAGTGCAGTGAAACTTAACAGTTAACAGCTCAAACAGGTTCTGTTTTTACTAATCTCTTCACTAACATTTCAACCTTCTAATGCTCTCTAACATCCAGTTCATAGCTCAAACAGATCATGCGAAATTCAACACTGACAGGCCGAATAAGAGTTGTGAATAGCTAACTCAATTCAAACCTCACAACTGATTCACATAAACTATGAATACGATCTGAATCTAACTCCTAACAACTAAACACCAACCGACCAATAAGTTATCAACAACAAATACCACCAGCAGACTTATCACACTACAAACATAACCAAACCAATGCACATCAAATTCACCCAATCCAGAAACACAATTTCAAAGCCACATTAAAGGTCATCTAAGCAATTCACAACCATTGCAAATTCAAGTCAACAACTCATATCACCCACCATTCAGAACAATGATATCAGCCATAAGTATGCGGTTATAACTATACATAATTTATGTGAGAACTCAGACTACAGTTCGGACAAAGATGAACCTGACTCTGAAGCGGTTTTTGGGTTACTGAGATACGGCATATACATGTGAGCTTACAAATTTTCACAAACATGGTCATGCTGGTGAAGTCTGGTCCAGTGATGATGTATTGGGATGTTGTTTCAAGGCTGGTTGCTTCTGGTGGAATACTTGTGATCACCGCCTGCAACAGTATGAAGGATGAGTTAGTACAAGAAATGGAAAGCTGCTGAAAGCCGAAGAGGAAAGTACAAGGAGGGAAATACAAAAGGAACTTTGCTTGATGGTGAGCCGATAATAACTTTACCTCATAAAATAATTACTTTGAGTAAGGGGGATTTCTCACATGAAGAGCTACTACAAGAAGTTGGAAGTTGATTCATGTTCTCAATTTAAGGCATATGACGCTGCCGGCACAGTGAATCAAAACTATGCAAATATTCTTTCGATGCTTTTCCATCTCTGTTAGGCCTGTGATCATCCACTTCTTGTTAAAGAATACAATTCTGATCCTGTTGGAAAAAGTTCAGTGAAATGGCAAAAAGGCTTCCCAAAGAGATGTTGATAAATTTGTTCAACAGTCTGGAAATCACTGCCGCTATATGTTGCGTCTACAATAATCCACCCGATGACGCTGTAATTTCTATGTGTGGCCACGTCTTCTGTTATCAATGTGTATCAAAACATTTGACCATTGACAATAATATGTGCTCTGCAAATCATTGTAAAGAACAAATTGGTGAAGACTTTGTTTTCTCCAAAGCAATTTTAAGGAGTTGCATCCCTGACGATCTTAGTGGTAGTACTGGAAGTTCAAGCCTTGTTGATTATTCAATAGTACAAAATAGTGATTACAACTCACCTAAAATCAAAGTCACTCAAAGTTTTTGGATTCACTATGATGTGATACCTCCAAGTTGCATAAGAATACGAAAGGTATCCTAAGCGCATTCCTGCGTAGCATGGGCAGCCAAGACCTGTAGCAAGCAGCAGTCAGTTAACAGGATTAAAACAAAACTCCAATCACATTGGTTCAGTTGCAGTCCAAAATCAAGTCCAGCTCAGCACATAAGTCAACATATTTCATCATCCTTTCAAGCAATTCAGATTCAGTTTCCGTAACTAACCACCTAACTACAAGTTAACAGATTTTCTCTACAATTCATAATTAACAGCAAGCCACTTTCAGATATAACAGAGCTTCATTTCTCAGAATGCATCAAAGATAAACACGAAGTCATATAACAAAAGCAGTCGTATACCTTTATCCCCATACATACCCAAGCAAAACCGTTTGTGCTAACCTTAACTCTCACTCACTAACCAACTTTCACCTTCAAAAGCCAATACAACCAACTGTCATAACAAAATGTCAGCTCACCCCATAACTAACTTTCAAAACAGTTGCAACAAACTAACAATCCAACTAATTTCCCAAATCCCTAGGATTAAGGGCCCGTTTGTTTTGGCTTTTTTTTTTAAATGATTTTTATAGTATAATATATTTTGGTGTAAAAAATTTTTACAAAGAAACTTTTCATACAAGTTTCAAATGAAAATTTGGCATGAATAGTTATTCTTAAAATTTTATTTTATGTGTTTCATCATTTTATCGAAGAAAAATTTGGATGTGAAAATTTCAAAAAATCACTTAATTTTGAAGCTATTTCAAATAGCTTTTCATAAAAATCATTTTTGAAATACAGCTTTTTGAAAAAACTAAGATTTTGGCTATGTTTTGATCTTCAATAATGTATGTTTATGTTATAGTATGTCAAAATTTGTCTTTTAATTTATAAAAAACAAATTAAAAAAAACTTGTAATATTTTGAAAAACGTTTTTGTAAAATCCATTTTCAAAAATACAAAAAAAAATCTATTTTTTTAAAGCTAAAACAAACTGGCCCCAACAGAATTTCAAAACTAACTCTCACTTGAAATTCCTTTTCTAACCTCATTGTTACCTCTATATAATCTTCATCTCTTTCAAAATTCAGTTTTTTTTCACCATTCATTTTACACAAAACCCACAATCACTCTCCATCCAATTTCAATCATTGTTCATCCTCACCAATATTCACCAAACTCTCTCTAAATTATCTCAACCTCTGAAATTCAATCCTTCAAACCTCATCCCTATATAGATTCTCACCTTCACAATCAATCTCTCTCAATCATTGCTCTACCTCCCTCATCATCTTGATATTCATCATCATCCTCACATCATTCACGCATAAGCAATTCACCCAATTCAGAAAACAACAATCTCAAGAACTCGCATTCGCCTTCGCCACACACTCAACAACAACAATTTCTCACTGCACTAAACGCTCTCACGCAAGAACAACAACAACGCAGTCAAAATCATGAATAATTCAAGAGTGGAGTAGAAGAAGAAGAGTACGAAGTTTCAAGAAAGCATAACAGATTCAAAGATTCGAAGAAAAAGAAGAACGAATAAGAGAATCTTACCTGAAGCATCGCAGACTCGCCGTCGTTTTCGTCGCGCAGGTATGTGAATTTCGCTCTGAATCCCTCTTCTACAATGTAATTATTGTAGCATTGGGGCCAAACCTCCGTGTTTGGACTCCGATTTGTTGATTTTGGCTTCAATTCCTCATGAGCTACGTAGCTTTTAATTTGTGTAGTTAGGGTTCTTGCGATTTTTCACTTTGGTTGGAGATATAGAGTGAGAATCCGGACAATTTAATTCCATATTAGGGTAGGGGAGGGTTTTACGCTTATTTTGATGTGAGATTTAAGCAGATTCTTCCTCCGCCGCCGCCGGAGGCGATTGCCGCCGCGGCGGTGACGGTAACTTCGGGTGAGGTGAAAGATTAGGGAGAGAGGGAGATATTGACGTCAAGTGTTGGTGCTTTCTGATTGTGAGCAAGGGGATCCCTTCAACGTGTGTACCATGGGCCTTAAGCCCGTTACAAATGGCTTTCACATCTTGCCTTGTTACTTCTGCACCTCCTGGGATGTTGAACCAAAGCCAATGGGCCTGGACCATAAGCCCTAGGCCAGACGCCTACCTGTACTCCCAGAATTAACTCTACACTCCCTTGTGTTCATTTTATTTTATTAGAATTTCAATATTTTTTAGTTAGATCTTCACTTTCTTTTATTAAAATGCAAGTAGTATTTTGTTGAATTTTAGTGATTTTGCTTTGAAGAATTTTTGTGATAATATTCAGTGAATTTTTTAATAATGTTAGGAACTTTTGTGATCTAATTTTTGTTTAGGAAGTTTGTAATAATGTCTAGTAGAATTTTTCGTGATATATTTTGTAGAACTTCGTACTATTATTCTTGTTGAATTTTTTGACCATTCTCTTATTGAATTTTTGTACCAATTTCTTGTAGAAGTCTTGCTATTATGATGTTAACTTTTTGTGAAGTTTGTGATATGTTTCATTGAGTTTTGGCTAGATCTTGTTGAATTTTTTGTCGTTACTTGATTGATTCTTGTATCTCCTTTGGACTCACATCATGTACATAATTTCCATACAACATGCATGATTATGTCATACTAACTCCTTGTTTTGTTTTGTGAGGTACTACTTAAAGAATTTATCATTTGGACATTTGAATTTTAATCATGGCCTTGTACTTTAAGCCCTTTCCATTTATTACTTCATGTCTTAGCTTAGGTTTCCCCCCTTGGTGGGTTTCTCAAACTTCCCTCTCCCATTTCAATGTAATAGCTTAGGAACTTTACTTTCTTTAGTTTCTTATGCTTGCATGATTGTTACGATTGCTTGTTAAAAAAGATAAAATCGAAAATGTTTAGAAAACAATTTCAAAATAAAAAGACAAATAAAAACTTGATCCAACGTCGTGTTACTTTTCAAACTAATTAAATGAATTGTTCATTCCCCTGTCACCTTAGGGTTTCCTCCTATCTCCTCTACCAACTTCATTCCATTCCATCTAAACCTTGCAAACCTTGTATGTATTCTACCCTTGTAAGTCGATTGCCTTGCGCATCGCCGTCAACCTACCTTGATCCAATCTGTCATCTTTTCCATATCATCTTCATACTCCTCCATCCCTAAAAACATGTAGACCAAACCCAGAGTTTAATCATGTCCTTTTAGGGTGAATGTAGGTGGTTGGGATACTATTGTCCCCTCAACCTCGAGTATCTGATTGTAGGTCATACTTAGCCTATGGTTGGATATTCTTCCCCCTCTAAGTACCTATAATTAAACTCGATAAAACCAATAACTTTCACCATTCCTTTGCCTTAGGGCATCACTCTAAAACATACCAAAAAGGGCACCTTACCTCCGTTCTACCGCAATACAAGCAACGCTTAACTGCTAGAACGCGATCATTAATCTCGCCCATCAAAAACAACAAACCTTCTCTTGCCCTGTGCGATCGAGACTAATAACTCGTGGTCCCACGAACTACAGACGCTCTGATTCTTCATTTGTCAATGAAGATACGTAGGCACAAGATTGCGATGATATTAGCGAACAACCTCCCACCAATTCCCCGCAGTCCTCTGAACTATGATGACTCTGACTTTCCCATTGCACGAGGGAATACGTAGGCATAGGATTACGAGATCCTACCGAGTCCTCTTTTATTTAAACCCCTCAATTTCTCTTTAGCAAGTAAACCTTAGATAACGACACCCCTTCACGTATAGACTACCTAGATGGTTCCCATCGAGTACGATGGATGTGAGGGGTGCTAATACCTTCCCCTTGCATAACCGACTTCCGAACCTATATCTTGGTCGCGAGACCATCCTTTTCCCCTAGGTTTTATCGATGTTTTCCTCCCCCCTGTTGGGATAAATAACATTCGATGGCGACTTCTCTGCATTTTTCGCGTAGCGACACGTACGAGATAAATGTTTTGGTTATTTTCCGAGCATGCTCTACAGCGCTCATAATTGTGTGGTGGTACCCGACCGTACCCGCTTTGTATGCAGTGCATCTTTACTAGATCTATTTCTATTGAGCGGATATCGTGACTTTGATGTCTACCAGGATTCCCATCAGTTATGTTAATCTGTTGTGTGTCTTCATCATGGTAGATCGGAAGCCACCAGTGGTCCAACAGATGTTTAAGAGTTCTTTGCACAAGCGCACACCCTTGGTCGTCTTCATAACAATCTTTACAGTCTAGATAATCATGTGAAGCCAGAAAATCGAGCCTGACCTGCTTAGCATGTAATTCCACTAGACTGGTATTCATTAAGCGTATGTCAAATATCTGAATCATATTGACTTGATGGTCATTCCTTTCATGGTAGTCTTGGATCCATCCAAGATCCATCTGATGTTTGAGGGCCTCTTGTACAAAAGAGCACCCCTGATTAACTGTTGAGCAGATTGGACAAGTGATGTAATTATGCAGCGGCAGGTTGTAATACTGACTTTGTCTTGAATGCATTGCCACTAAATTGACGTTCATTGCACGGATATCGTGGTTCTGAACAATATTGGGATATTGCACGAATAAAATATTTAAACATTTTTGTGACTTTTTAAAAAAAGAACCAACAAAAAATGATGAAAAATGAGAGAGAAATTAATTTTTGAAATCATTTAATAAAAATATAAAATATTCAAAAATTCAAATATTTTAAAATGGCGCCAATGCCATCTTCTTCTTCCTCACGACTACCCGCCATAGCCAATTTGCAAAACCTCTCATATCTCTCTGATTACTCAATGAAAATGACTTTTGTAAACATGAAACTTGCTCGTTTTTGAATAAGGGTTCCAATCGTACCAATTAATTGCATTTGTATTAAGTATGGAGTGAGAAATCAGAAGATGAACTCAAGAACCGTAATTTCTGCAAGTACACTATGAAATTCTATACACGATTTATACATAGCAATTGATTGAGGGGAACACTCTACATAAGTGCATAAACATGTTTGTAACTTGAAAACACATTTATGATGCATGGATTATAGAATTTGAGAGTATCAGGCTTACCTCTTGCAAGAAGAACTCGAATTCTATGTTGGAGGTGTTACAGATGTTGTGTAATGATATGGATAGCTTCAATGGACCTCAAGTAATGTGTTTAAAGGCTTGGAATGGATGGAAAGCACTTGGATCACTCTGTGGTACCTCAACTGCAAATGACCTCTAGGATGGCTATGGAGGTTTGTGATTTTGGTGTTATAGATGAAGGATGAGTGCTTGGACAGTTCATATATGATGTATATGAGGTGTTAGCATCATTGGTTTTGGCAGAATTGATTCCTATTTCAAAATTCGATAGTGACTTATAATAGAAGTAAAATCTGGCCTAGAGAGAGTGAAATGTGAGAAAGCATGTGTTGCTATGCTTTGGGGTACTCTAACTGATCACAAATGAGCTCAATTTATAGTGCAACAAGTTTGTTTTGGGAGCAATAGTGAATGGTGGCTGCTACAGACCTTTGTCCAATGGTTTTCAAAAGGAATCTCAAGTCTTCTCTAGCCATTGACTTGGGTTAATCTTGCAGGCCTATGGTCTTCTGATGCTTGAGTTTATCTTGACTCATTTGCAATGTTATGGACTGATACATGCCAGCTCTATGCATCCATTCAATGCCTCATGATAAATTTGAAAGTTTTGGATTTTGAACTTTGAATCTCACATGCCAAATGATGAGGTTTTGGACTTGCAAGGCTCTATGGTGTTGTAGCTCTGCATAGATCATGATTTTGCAAGTAACCCTATTTTTCTTGCTTGTAGAGGTTTACCAATCACTTTTGTTCCATAACTTAGAAAATTTTAAGTTTCCTATGGTTGCCCCTTTTGCAAGTAACCCTATTTTTCTTGATTTTTCTTGATGAATGATGATTAAAATCATGCATTAACATTGTTTTTGACTTAGAGGAGCAATATTTGTGAAAATTTTCAAAAAGTCAAACTTGATTTTGGGCACAGTTGACTTTTTGTCAGATGAATTCCAAACTGTGTGAGCTTCTATGCAATCAAGTTCTTGACCTAATTCAAACCTAATGGATGGATTACATAGGTGTTTTAGGGTGTTTTGAATCATGTCCCAAGGTTTGGGAACATGTCTTGGTCCAAAGTCAAAGGTACAATTGACTTTTTCTTCAAATCCCTAAAGTGGTCCAGATGAATTTGAAACTTGTGAATCAAGCTTCTTAGATCAATCCACTGTTGTAAATGGATCAATGTGGTGTATTTAAGGCCCTCAAATCATGTCTTGAGGTCTTGGTTCATGTCTTGCCTCAAAAGTCAACTTAGGGGTGAATTAGGTCAAGAAACCCTAATTCCTGATTTTTGATGAATGCTTCCTCTGAGGCTATTTTGACTTGATAATTGGACTCATAAGGTCCATTTGAGCATTTTGGATCATGTTTTGAAGTATTGGCTCATGCCCAGATGAAAATTTTCATCTGGAGGCCTTGGTCGACCAAAACCCTTATTTGGTGACACTGGCGATCTTGAGGCTTGATCCACTTGGAATGTTGTAACCTTGTGCTTGATTCTGGATGTGGGAGTCCTCTTTATCCTTTATAGATGCTTGAGAGGCTAGAGAATTTGAAGATCATGTCAATTCTTGAGTGATCCTTTGTCTGAGTGCTATGAGAGGGCTCAAAACCGTAATTCTTGATTGTAGTGAATGCTCAACAATCCTTGAGGAGATTGATGAGGTATGATGGTACATCCATATTGTAGTAATGATCTTCACAATGATGGGAAATCTTGTGGTCAAAATTTGGGGTATGACATACGTCAAATTAGCGGGCAAAAAAATTTCAAAATTGAGCTTGCAGACATCGATATTCTTAATTTACATTTACGTTGATTTCATTACTGTTTATGTTTTTTTGTTTACAATTTATTTATTAATCATGCACTGTTAATTATCACATTGAACATCCTCATTTGACAAAATGTATCCCATTCCCATAAGTGTGTAATATTATTGCTTCCTTTATTGCTCTATTATCTTGATTAATTGTTAATTCAAAAGATTAAAATCAACAACATTTAGAAAAGAACAAAAACAAACACTTGATTCAACGTCGAGTTTTTTTTCCCAAATCAAAATCGTTTCCACTTCTCAAGCATTTTTAAACCCTACAATCATTTCATCCCATTTCAGTTCAAACACAAATAAAATTTCGATCCAATGTCGAGTGCCTTTTTCCCTAATCAAATCTAAATTACTTAATCATACTTAAAACACCGTTTCGAAAAGGGTGAAAAAGGAGATGGTCTTGAGCCTTCAATTCCTCTCCTTGATTGTTTGGATAAAGTAGCCTTACTTGGCCATTCAAACAATTGTCATCCATTAAAAACTTCTAACCCCCGCCACATCCAAATCGCTTTCTTAATTAAATCTTAAGTCAAAATCATTTTCGTAATAAACTTGGACGAAAAAGGAGGTGATCTAGAGTCTTCCATTCCCTTCCCCCGAGTACTTGGATACGAGTAGCCTTACTCGGCCATTCGAGTATTATTCGTCCGTCTAAAATACTTTAATCTTATTTAACTCCTTTTTCAATTAAGGATGAAAAAGGAGATGGTCTAGAGCCTTCTATTCCTCTTCTCGAGTACTTGGATACGAGTAGCCTTACTCAGTCATTCGAGTAATCGTCATCCAACAAAACACTCAACCAATCAAATTTTTTTTCTGCCCTTGCGCACCTCCGAAAACATTTTTAGAAATGAGTACGCTTTATCCATATTGATGTGAAAGAAACAAAGACTTCCGCCTCCAAGAGTGAGCAGTAAGTAAAGGTTTAAACCACTCGATATGTCTAAAATATTACTCTTTAAAAGCAATTAACCCAGTAGTTCTTAGTAAGCAGAACTACAGAGCTCTGGTTTCTCATTTCACCATGAGAATACGTAGGCACTGGATTCTGATATCTTGGCAAGCACACCTTTATTAAAAAACGTCTATCCCTTTAAATACTATATTTTCTTTCTTTATATTGCTCAGTAAGTAGAATATTACAATTAACATAAGCTAGCATCTCTATCGCAAATCTAACTAAGAGGTTTCAAGAGGGAGACTATGTATTCTTGAGAGTCACTTCGTTGACCGGTGTCAAATGTTCTTTGAAGTCGAGGAATCTTACTCCTCGCTGTAACACCTCAAAATTTGCCCTCGGGTTTTATTCTAACTGGCTTATGTTTCATCTCATTTTTGCATTGTCATTTCTGCATTTTTTGCATGGTTCTTTTGGGGCATGGGATTAAGGTATTTTCTCGCGCTTCAGCAACTCATCCAGTTCAGAAGGAATTCCAACAGTGTTTAGAGCCAAGCAGATAGCTTTCAAAGTCTTTTTGAGCATTTACTTTGCTCATTAGATGATTTGATGGTCAGAAGCTCCGACACTCTCTTTTTGATCAGTGATTCAGCACCAGACGGTTATTTTCAGCGGCATTCCGAGCACGAAACGGAATCCACAGCATATTTTAAGAGTGTTTTGGTGGTGATATCCAACAGCAAGTTTCAGAGGTCTAATGTGGCTCAGAACAGGCGGAACCAAGCAATTCTCCAAGTTTCCCTCCTTTTGGCGCAAAAATTTGGAAATTTGAATGTGTTAATCGATTATCCTAAGCCAGTGCACTTATGTTAATCGATTAACCATTGTGAATTTTGCCCAAATACCTCATTTTTCAGCGTCGCACCTTTCAATTCATTTTTTAATCACCATTTTGATTCTACACATCAGTAGAAGGATCTAGAGAGTTTGATTGTCTATTCAAAAATTTAAATTCTTTCCACTCTAATTCCACCTTTTCCTTTCCTAATTCACTTTTCACTCCACTTTCCACCCACTAAGCCTCACTCCAAACCCAAACTTAATTCCTAACCTAGGGGTTATTTAATCTAGTCAACTCCAAACCTCTCAAAAAAAAGAAAAACCTAGATCATTTTTCACTCTCATTTTTCAGAATTTGCTCTCAATTTTCTCTCACTTTTTCATTCTCCAACTTCATCTTCAACCACACTCAAAGCTCCATATTCATAGATTCACAAATTCTTCATTGGAATTTGTGAATTCTTGAGCTAAACCTCCACCGCATCCTCATTCTTGGTTCAATTCTGCAGTAGCTACTGGTTTAGATCTTGAATTAAGTTGTTGGAATCACTTTTGGAGGAGCTTTTGCTTATTTGAGGTGTTCTTGCTTGGATCTTCAATTGTTCTTGATAAAGCTTCATAGATCTCTGGATTTCTAGCTTTGATTCATCAATTTTCGTTTTCAACAATTACCAAAGCAAACCTCAGCTTTGTAGGTTGGTTTTCCTTATATCTATACTTGATTTAGCTTATTTGCAACTTATACAATGTAGATCCATGGCTTTTGATGCATTTTGATCCATTTGATTGAATTTGATTCTTGATGTTGATGATTACTGGATCTAAATGATGTTTGAATACTGTGTTTGAATTTAATTTTTGTGCATTGTTGATTACATGATCATTGAAGATGATTGCATAAGTGATTTTGCTGCTGGAACAGGGTTAATCGATTAACCAATTGTTGTGAAATTAGGTTAATCGATTAACCAGTGTAAAATGTGTGTAATGAGAGCTGTTAATCGATTAACCTAATTGCACTGCAATTGGTTAATCGATTAACACTGATGCTAGTGTGATTTTTGTGCATTTTTGAGCATGTTTCGATTCCGTTTCATTTCTAATCTTTATGGATTGATATGATACATGTTTAAGGACTGTTTTGATGTTGTTGCACCTCACACCATTGTATGCACACAATTTTCCGACACGCAACTCTTGGATGTTTGTTGTTTATGATCATGTTTGCGTTGTTGCGTTCTTGATGTGATGAACACATAACACACACTCCTTGAGCATGTTAATTTTTTATTAATGCTTGTGTTGCTGGAATTGTTTTGTGCATGCTTGTTTGCTTTCTATTCTTAGAGGTGTATACTTGTTTTGACTTGTTCATGTACCAAATGATGTGCATCTTTCCATGATGTCTTCAAGCTTATTCAACATGATGTATGGTGTGTTTGAGTTCATGATTAGTTGAGGAATGCATGATGTTGAATGCACATTTGCTATGCCATGGTTGAATCATCTTCAAATGTATCACATGCTGCCCTGTTTCTACTGTTGTTTATGTGCATATGTGCTGTTACATGTGCTGCTTTTTGGCTTTTGCACCTCCTTTTGTGCTGAATGTGTGTTGTTGAAAGCTGTCTTGTATGTGTGTGCTGCCTTTTACCGCCGTGCAGGTGCTGAAGCGCTGTTGTAGCCGCTTTTTTTTGGCTTATTCATTTCTCCTTTCATCTTTCATCTCTTTTACTTCTATTTCTCTTTTGTGTGTGGATTACATGATGTAATGCTTGATTGTGTAGAACTTCCTCACACCCCTTTGGGATTCTAGCTCATCCTTAATTTTTTATTAAGGTGAGGTAGGATAAGCATTAGGTAGTGCTATCCCTCTCTCTTCTCTTTAGACTTAGGTTCTTAAACTTTGACCTTAGGGCCACCTTTGCATGATAACATTAGGAACAATTTAGTTTCCCCTTAGTGTTTTCTTTTCTTTGAGTCTTCTCTTCTCATCTCACAACCAATCCAAAACACTTAATAAAGATTAATGTGTATTGCACATGAGCCTTGTATATGAGAAATGAGAAGTGAGGGGTTTCCCTTCATTCTTCTAGGGTGTTTAGCGTACGTCCTGTTGGGGACGATATGCGACGCATTCGTTCCTATGTTGTAGACTTGGATGCAATCCAAGTTATGAATTAAATTCAATCCACTTCTTGTCTAAAAAACACAAAACAAATTCAAACCTTTTTATCCTTTGGGATCGTTAAGTTTCAAACCTTTTTTTTTCAGAAAAGGGCACGTTACTTCCGTCTCGTCGCAAACAGGCATCGACCCTAACTGCCGGACGCGAACTTAACGTCACTCATAAAAAACACCGACCTTGTTAGGTCGAACTACGACTGCTCTGATTTCCTCCTTCTGGTTAGATTGAGGATACGTAGGCACAAGACGACGATGTCTTGGCGAGCAACCTCCCCCCTTAGTTCGTGTCCGAACTACGTTGACTCTGACTTTCCCATTGCACGAGGGAATACATAAGCCTAGGACGTCGATGTCCTATCGAGTCACTTCATTTTCTTTTCTTCTTCGTTCTTCGTTCTTTTCCGTTCCCGTTTCTTCTCCTTTCCAGTAGCAGTGGAGCTCCATATGACGACACCCTTTGATCGAGACAACAAGCGTGGATCCCATCGAGTACGATGGACGCGTGGGGGTGCTAATACCTTCCCCTCGCGTAACCGACTCCCTTACCCGTTTCTCTTGGTCGCGAGACCATGTATTTTCCCTTCCCTCAGGTTTACGCAGTGTTTCCTTTCCCTCTCTTGGGATAAATACACATTGCTGGCAACTCTGTTTCGGCGCCACTTTCGCGTTTGTACTTGGATGAAAATCCCGGGAGCGACACTCGCTTTATTGGTCTGTATCAGATATCAGCAAGAGTTGGAGTTGTTGCTTATAGAGTGGTGTTGCTACCAAATTTGTCAAATTTTCATGATGTGTTCCACGTTTCACAACTTTGGAAGTATGTTCCGGATCCGCCGCATGTGATTTCGATGGATGATGTCCAGATAAGGGATAACCTTACAGGTGAGGCTTTACCTGTGAGGCTTGAAGACCATGAGATGAAACAGTTGAGAGGCAAAAAGATTGATCTTATGAAGGTAGTGCGGGGAGGTGCTGCTGGCGGAAATATGACTTGAGAGTTGGAGAGTAGGATGCAAGAGTCGTATCCAGAGTTGTTCACATCAGGTAATTTTCGAGGACGAAAATATTCTAAGTGGGGGAGAGTTGTAACGCCCCGACTTATTTTATTTATTTTTTCGTATTTTAATTATGTCATAATTGTGGTTATGTTGTGCTATTGATGTGTTTGAGCTACCTTAGTGTGGGGTATTGGCCTTAAGAATAGACCTTAAGGGTTGAGGAGTGTGTGACCAATTGTGTAGAACTGGGTGGTGTGATGAGTAAACTAATTAGTAAAATTAGTTAATAATTATTTATTTAAATAATATAGGATAACTATTGTTTAGATTAAATAGTTAGTATTATTATTATTATTATTTTAATTGTTGGATTAGATAATAATAATAATATAATAATAAGAAAAATGGAAGTTGGGAGATAGAATTGTCAGACGCACAGAAACAAGAGGAAGTGAGTAGAAAAGCTAGGGTTAAAGGGAAGAGAAGAATCCCTTGTTGAGGAAGAAAAAGATTTTGTAAGAACTCTAAGGTAAGAGTGAGGTTCTAATTATCTAAGGGTTAATATGATGATGGTGGGTAGATTATGCCATGTAGGGTTTGTGTTTTTCTTCTCTCTATTCATAATTTTGATGAATTGGTAATTGTTGGATTTGATGAATTTCTTGATGAATGGTGTGAGTGGTATGATGATGTTGTGACTGATGTTAGAATGATGCATTATTGCAATTGCTGTTGTTAAAATCGTATAATTGATAGTTGCATGATGTTGATGTTGTTTGTTATGTGTGATCGCGAGTCAGAGTCGAAACGAAGTTATGAGTAGTTTTAATGAAAAGAATTTGGAGTTTGGAATTGTAGAAAGGTGTTTTTTCGTATTAAAATATAGCACAATTGATTCAGGAGAAAAATATGGTTTTGGGTTGACTTAAAAGTGGTTTTCGTTTTAAAAAGTTCTAGAAAAGTGTTTTTGCGCACAGTGTAATCAGTTACCAGATTTGGAGTAACCGGTTACACTGCTTTTAAAATGAGTTTCTGGGCATTTTTGTGAGGATGTAACCAGTTACCCTAATTGTGGTAACCGATTACACAATAAGGTAGTAGCGAAGGGTGGTTGGTTACAAGGGGTGTAACCGGTTACATAATTTTGAGTAACTGGTTACACTGGGACCATTTTTGAAAAATCTTTAAAAATTCACAACTTTAGTTTCGGGTGTCCGATTCGAGCGCCGTTTGAAGCCTCGAGAAGCTTATGCGACAAACTTTATTATAAAAATTATTTATGTACCAGAAGTTGAATAATTTTTCTGTATGATGGTGTTAAACGCATTGTCATCGTTATGTTGTGGTGTGACATAGTTGTAAATGCCTTTGTAGTTGCTTGCTATACTGTATGTCGATGTTGCTTGACTGTTATGACATGTTATGTTATACCCTGTAGTGGCGTGATACATTGATTAAATGAAGGTCATTGTATGTTGTTGATGTCATACATTTCATGATTGCATGAGTTGTGAGATAAGTCGTGTGCTCATGTGGGGTGTGAGCGCCTTATCCGGATTCTAGTTGTAGAATCGTGTTGTTGTTGTTGAGGTGATCGTGTGCCCATGTGGGGTGTGAGCGATCATGGAGGTCCTGTGCCCGTGTGGGATGTGAGCGAAGTAATGCAAATTCCAACGAGAATTATGATTCTGAAATAGGAATCGGGTTCTCAAATAAGAACTGAATGGTACCACATGCATTGAGTCGAGTCGTGAGACTTAATGCATTGCGTCTTGATTGTATTTGTTGTTGTGCTTGGATTTTTGTTGTGTTGGTTGTGTGGATGTATGTCATGGAATGGGTGATGTGCATGTGATAATCTGATGTTTGCTTATTAACATGCTTTCCTTTATATAATTATGATATCTCTCCCCTTCTGTTTGAATGTTACCTTTACATGGGCATTGTGCACTTAACTCGTAGTAAAGGAGTTGATGTGAGTGGAAAATGAAGTCTTCTGTTTTACTTTAAGCGTCGGCGTCTGCTCTGATGTGTAACTTCGGGGTTATGGAACGCTATGTCTGTTATGTTTTGATGGAGATTTTTGGATATCTCTAGAGTTGTAGTTGCTTATGTTTATTTTGAAAACATAGTATGTTTTGAATAACTATTTGATTTTAATGCATCCGCTGTTTCAATCAAAGTTGATGTTTCAGACATGTTTGGTTGTTATTGTTGTTATAAATAATTTTTGAAAGTTGCATATGTTACATATCATGTTATATGAGCAGTTGTTTCATGGTTTTGTGACATCCTCAATATGTTTGATTCAAATTTACTCTGATATATATTTAAATTACGCGAGGGATATTTAGGGTGTTACATTAGTGGTATCAGAGCAGACCGGTATGTCCGACCAAGTTGTTGAGTCGGTGTTGGAGTCACAGTTGAATATTGTCATCTAACCATTGTTGTTGCTTATGGTGGCAAAAAAGAAATAGCTGGAAGAAACGTGTCGTACCTAGAAAAATACGATCTTCGTGATACGCAAAACAAAGGCTGCACGATCACGGATAGACTTATGAAAGTTGCCACCGAACTTTATTTATTTCCATGAAGGGAAAGCGAAACCATCGAGAAAACCCACGGGTGAAAGGATAGGGTATGGTCATCACAGACCCGACCCTGTGCAGGAGCAACAGGCTCTACAGCACAAGGCCCCATATTTTAGAGGGCCCCAAAATGTTAAAAAGTCTAATTTTTTATATATTAATATTAATAAATATAAAAAATATTATTAAAAAATTAAATCAATTAAAAAAATACTATAATAAAAACCCAATACATTAAAAAATGAGATTGATTAAAGTCGAAATAATTATAATTAAATTTTATTTTTGTTAATATATAATTATATTTTTTAAGTGTTATTTTTATTTATTATAATTGTTTTTTTTTAATTTTGATTTATTTTAAAATTAGAACTGGGCCTCCAATTGGATTGGGCCGGCCCTGGGTCATCGCAACCATGTTGGGTTCAGAAGTTGGTTATGTTAGGGGAAGGTATTAGCACCCCATACATCTATCGTACTCAATGGGAACTATCTAAGTTGTCTAAGCATGAAAGAGTATTTGATATCTATAAACTTGCTTAGGGAGAAACAAATGATTACTTGGGGAAAAATAAGAGATTTTTATTATTGAGTTCGTCTGAATTTTCAATCCAGTGCCTACGTATCCCAGAGGAAATCAGAACTTTGTAGTTCGTGTTGAAAAAGTTTGGTTTATTGTGTGTTTTTTATGGACGATGTTAAGTAGCATGCCCTTTTTTGGAAAGGTTTTAAAAGGAAAAGCCTGAAGGCAAAAAGGTTTGAATTTGTGAGAAGTTTTAATAGGATTTGAAAGAAGAGTTAGAGATACGTATTGCACTAAAGTCTATGATATTAGGAGCGAGTATTTCATACAAATGATCTAAGCGTCTCAAGTACGAAATACCCTAAGAAGAGGTAAGGAAAACTCCCGCTCATCTTTTTCCATGTACTTGGCTCATGGCGTGCGATACATATCGTATTAGTTAAGTATTTTTTGTATTTTTTTGAAGAAAATATTTTTTATTTAAGTGAAAGGGGAAACTGATCCTAATATTAAGGACCTAGGGTTAGGATTTGAGGGAAAGATCCTAATTAGGGGTGGCAAAACGGGCCGAGGCCCGCTGGGCCGGCCCGCCACCCGCCCAAAAATGGCGGGCTGGGCATGGATTTTCGGCTCGCCTACCCATTTCGCCCGCCCCGCTAAAACAAAAATCCCCGCGGGCGGAAGACATAATGGGGCGGGGTTGGCCCGCCAGCCCGTTAAAAAAATATTTAAAAAAATTATAAAAAAAATCCAATTTTATTTTTAAAACAGTGGCCCAATTTTATTTTCAACAATATCCTCATTCCTCACGCTGCTTTTGAGTTAAAAATTAAAATGCTAGTTTGGTTAATAAAAATAAAATACGTGAACAGTGGCCCAGATTCACAGCCAGCCACACAAAATTTCAGTAGTCACACAAAATTTTATTTTCCTCTTCACTGTCGTCACACAAAATTTCAAAAGAGAAATCAATGTCTCTCTCACTCACGGTCGCGAGTCGAAGCCTTTAGCCATCCACCACCACCACCTACGAACAAAGGAGTCAATAGTCACCACACACAAACCTCTCAACTCAACCCTAATCCCACTCTCACTATCGCAAGTTAACGGTGGTTTCTTTCTAGAAAGTAAGTTCTCTTTTCTCCCACTGTTGCCTGGATATTTTTGTAATGTTTGATGTTGTATGTACGTATTTTGGAACTGTATGTTGAATACTCGACCAACACCGAATGCGCCACTGATTTTGGAACTGTATGGAATGTTGAGCAATTTCAAACCTCCTAACAATTTAACTTTATTTAGGGTTTCATCATATCAGTAAGCCTAAGCCTAATCCCCTGTAAAGTGTAGAAATGGTTTCAGTGAAGGTTACACATGCTATTATTTTCCACACAGGGTGTTGTTTACAGTTTAAGGTACATGAGTAATGAATGACTTGTATATAGGTAAACCAGAATCTAAATTCTCTCAAAGGATGGTTGAGATGGACAAATTTTGATTCTTGACCTGAAAACAAAACTATTTGAGGTTTAATCACATTGTTATGGAAGACAATTGAGCATTTTTTACTTATGTCAACTTTCTCCTACTGCTATGCTCTGATAATGTTTTATCTCTTTGTGTGTATTTTGCAAAGTTCATGTCTGGCTGGATTTAACATGTGTGTATTTTGCAATGTTGCATGTTCTTTTTGTGTTGTGTGGATTTTGTTGAAAAGATTTCATTTATATATAGTGTAAGATTTAATTTATACTGTTTAAGATTGTATTGTTGAAAAGATTTTGCTGAGAAGAGAGTATTATTATTAGTGTAAGATTTAATTTATAGTTTAAGATTCTATTGTTATTATATAGTGTAAAAACAAAACAGAAAATGATAGTAACATATTATTTGACACTGTTATATTATGTATTGTTGAGAAGACAGTATGACAAATCTAAGATATTAAATTATTAGCACTTAAGATAGTTTCTGTTATAATGCTGCTTTGGAAATTTGTTTAATCTAGTTTAATCTAGTAGCACAGTATGACATATTATTTGATTTCTGTTATAATGCTGCTTTGGAAATTATCCACTTCAAAACGTAGAAATAGAGTTTAATTATAGACATTTACAATACTAAACAAAGTTGTAATAACATTGGATAAACTATAGTCAATGATGATAAAGTAAATTGATTTCACAAGATTATTCACAAGTTTTCTATCAGGTTGCCTCTGCTTGTGTAAATTGATTTTAGCACTGCTTGTGTTTGTAATGGAGTTGGCAAATTGTTTTTGTAAAAGGGAAGCTGAAACTTGAAAGGTAGATATAAGGCAGTGTTTTGTTGTTTTGGCAAATTGTGACATATATTATTCTGACTTTTAATCCTATTTAACACTGTTATATTTGAAACTACAAGCACAAAATTGACAACTCACAAATTCCTAATTTGGCTTTGAGGTTTAAATTTTGGGTTTATTGGAAACATTGTAATTTGTGACGAATTTTCATTATGTCATTATCAATAGTTTTTGGCACTATAATACTATCAAACAAAATGGATTTTCCTATTTGACTGCATCCATTGCGTTTTATGTTTAATTGTAATAGGTTACGTAATCCTTTTTCAAGTTATTAAATTAATATGGACAAAAGAAAGTGAGCAAGCGTGCAGGTGTTAGGAATTTAAATTTGACCAAAAATATCCTTATGGCCATCTACTTTTGTTTTAAATATTTCAATTTTACTAACTATTTATATTCTTTGTAATTTATATTCTTTGTAATTTTACTAAATATTTATGGTCATCTACTTTTGTTTTTAAATGTTTCTAATCCAATTTTTTTTTATGTTTTAGGATTTAGTTTGGATATGGATTTCTTAACTCCAATTGATGAGAGTGATGATGTAGATTTGGATCTAACCGTTGAACAAGATTGTGAGTCGGTGGAACCTAATAGTAATGTGTCAGGGGAACCTAGTAAAACGAAGAACACTAAGAGAAAGCCGAAATCTCAGGTGTGGAAGTTTTTTACTATGATAGAAGGGTTGGATAGTGAGGGAAGGCAAAGAGCAAAATGCAATGCATGTGGTACATCATATGCATATGGAGGAAAACGATATGGGACATCTTCTCTAAAACGTCATCTTGAAGTTTGTAAGAAAGTTAATTTTGGAGATGTTGGTCAGATTATGTTAGACATGCAAGGAAAGCTAAAATCAGCAAAAGTTGATAATTTGGTATCTCGTGAAATGTGTGCTCGACTAATTATCAAGCGCGATCTTACTTTTAAATTTGTTGAGTTTGAAGAGCTTACAACTTGGCTTCAGTACTTGAATCCTGATTACATTCCTATCACTAGAAATACCGCCAAGGCTGATGTTGTGAGAATATACAAAAGGGAAAAGGAAAATATTAAGATAGAAATGGCCAACACTCCTTGTAGAATTTCTTTAACTTCTGATTTATGGACATCAATTAATACAGAGGGCTATATTACTTTGACTGCTCATTATGTTGATAAAAGTTGGAAGTTAAATAGTAAAATCCTCAACTTTTGTCACATGCCTCCTCCTCACACTGGTTTTGAGTTATGTAAAAGAATATCTGAGTTTTTGACTGATTGGGGAATAGAGAAGAAAGTATTTACCATTACTTTGGATAATGCTTCTGCAAATGATGTCATGCATCAAACTTTGAAGAGCCAACTAGCCTTGCAAAATTGGTTGTTATGTGAAGGGGAGTTCTTTCATGTCCGTTGTTCTGCACATATCTTAAATCTAATTGTGCAAGAGGGTCTTAAAGTAGCTTCTAGTGCTTTGCAAAAGATTAGGGAAAGCATTAAACATGTGAAGGGTTCAGAGAATAGGATGATAAAATTTAAGCAATGCATTGATATGGTTGGCAACATTGATGTATCAAGTGGGTTGGTTACAGATGTTCCTACAAGATGGAATTCAACATATTTGATGCTTAAAAGTGCTCTTAAATATCAACGTGTATTTGAAAACCTTCATTGTTGTGATGCAAATTATACAAGTAATCCTTCAAAGGAAGAGTGGGTGAGACTTGAAAAAATGAGTGGGTTCTTGTTGCCATTTTATGAAATTACCACTTTGATGTCCGGAACAAGCTATCCCACTTCCAATTTGTACTTCTTGCAAATTTGGAAAATTCAACGTCTTTTGATAGACAACCAAAAAGAGGTAAATGAAGTTATAAAAAAATGGCTGAAAGCATGATTTTGAAATTTGAGAAGTATTGGGATGAATATAGTGTTGTTCTTGCATTCGGGGCTGTCTTAGATCCAAGAATGAAGTTGGACTCATTGGGTTATTGTTATAAAGTGATTGATCCGCTAAATTGGGAATTGAAGTTGGAAAACATAAAGCTGAAATTGTACAAGTTGTTTGCAGAATATTCTATTTCTTCTTCCAATGCTTCAAGTACTCCTCTTACTACCTCTTCAAATATGTCAACTAAGCCAAGCCTATTTGATGTAAGTTTGTTGTTCATGATTTACTAATTGGTTTTTTCTAAATAATATGAAAGCATGATTTACTAATTACTTTTATTTAACTTTATGTTATTTTTCAATGTCATAATTTTAGGAAATTAGATTGGGTAGACAACAATCTAGTAAGGCTAAAAGAAATGGTCAAAGTCAACTTGACATGTATTTGGAAGAGCCGGCATTGGATCTTGATTACACAGAACATTTGGATGTACTGCAATGGTGGAAGAACACTAAACAAAAATTTCCCGAACTTTCGGTAATGGCTCGAGACTTGTTAAGCATTCCTATTACCACTGTTGCATCAGAATCTTCCTTTAGTATTGGTTCTAGAGTGCTTAACAAGTATAGAAATCGACTATTGTCTGAAAATGTTGAAGCATTGCTTTGTTCTCGCAATTGGTTGCATGCCTTTGATGATGGTAATTATTTTTAGTATGAATATAATTATCTAATATTTTTTTTAATATATTGTTTAGTAACCATTGAATTTATTTCATTGTTTTGTAATGTAGATGGAAATGATGATGACAATGAAGATGAAAAAGAGGGTCCAACTTGTTCTAAGAGTGCATCTAATATTCTTGCTTGACCTTGATGATTAGGATTTAAATTTTAGAATGCTTCACTCTTGTTTTGTTAGGCAATATTAATATTATTATGGTTTTGGTTGGTTGAACTTAAACTTTGATGTTGTACTTAATACTTATTATGATTTTGGTTGGTTGAACTTAAACTTTGGTTGTTTGATGGTAAAGGTCATGGTTGCTTGAAGGTTGAACTTGATATTTATTTTGGTTGGTTGGAATGTAAAAAAACAAAGCATTTTAATTTATTTAAAAAAATGAAAAAAAAAAAAGGCGGGCGGCTTGGCGGGGCGGGCTTGAATTTCATGCCCATTTCTCCTGGCGGGCATGCCCGCCCCGCTCTTTTTTTTGGCGGGCTTTTGGCGGGGCGGGGCGGGCGGCCCATTTTGACACCTCTAATCCTAATGTTATCATGTAAGAGATCAAAGCCTAAGATCTAACCTGATTCAATTTATCAATGATAGAATTGAATCAAGAACCTAAGGGAACATATAAATTAAACAAGCATACAAGCATGTCAAATCTTGAATACCTATCTTATGCATTAATCACAATTCATTAGGGAGAATCACAACTTTTCATTCAAGGTACTTGAGAAATCGTCGACAATAAATCACCATAATATCACAATCCTAATTGTAACTCTATTAAAAACTACTAAATTAAAATTTAAATAAACGACTCCATATCTAAATTAGAAATGAATCACAAGTCTATAAGATAAACTCTAAATCAACATTCTAATCACAAATTTCTAAAAAACGGATTTAACCAGTAAGAACAAGCTATTAAAAACTAATGTTTAATACCAATCAAATTTCTAGTTTAGAAAAATAAATGGTAATTTTATGAAATCAAAATTCTAAAAAAAAATAAGATAAAAAGATTAGCAAAAAAAATAATCCAGTGAAAAAAACTTTAAGAGAAGAGTGAAACATGGTGTGCTTAAGAAAAATGAGGGTGTTTTCTTAAAAAAGAAGACATGGGCCAAACTCAAAGCCCATCCGAGCAACATCAAGTGGGGGAAGCTTATGAGAAAAAATAAGCAAAACCTTCCTCAAGTTTCCTCTCCGGCTACGGCCTCCTCTCTCTCTCTCTCTCTCTCTCGATACACTCTCCCTAACCGAACCAACACTCTTTTCCTCTCCTTCATCCCCTCGCACAGAGACTGCTACTCGTGAATCAATGGACGACTCTCTCGCCTTTCTTCTCTCAATTTGAACAAGCTCAAACAAAACAGAGTATAACAACAACAACAACCATGATCATCAATTGCACATCCACAAAGAGAAAGCGAAAAAATTAACTTACGATGACGGAGGCGATTGGAAGCAGAAGATTCAACTGCGGCTCACGGATGGGCAAAGTAGAGTGTCAGAGCGGAGTTTATTCGAGTGTGGCACGATTTCTTCTTCATTCGCAGGTTCGTAATTTTTCGCTTTTTTGCGCCGTCTTCTTCTTCATTTGTTTGTGTGATGTTGTGACTCAAACTCTCTCTCTCTGCCCCCTCGTGTTGTTGCTGTGATGCGTGTGTGTACTCCCCTCTTCTGTACACTGTTATCTCCTTTTTTTTATAGGTACATGAGCTTTTGAATTTTCAAATTGAATATGCAGTTGATTCTTTGTGTGATGATATTATGATAAATGCTTTCCATCTTTAGGTAGACATGTTTGTGGATGTTTTGGAAAGAAAATGAAAGCCATGATTTTAGGCTCTAAACATGTTTGTTCGTGCATGATATCATGATGAATGAGTTTCTACTTTTACTTGATTATGTTTTGGGATATGTCTTGGAAATGTTTGATGATGATTCTATCCATAACTCTTTGGTATTCTCTTTTATCATTCGTGTTTCTCTTTTCTCATGTGATGTTTTGGATCTGCAATGGGAGAAAAACATCTGCTGTGAATTAATATCATTGCCTCGAGATATCTTGGACACTTCCATTTGATGCTTACGTAGGTTTGTCTTCAAACCAGGGTAGGAATTGGTATCAAAATCCTCCAAGATATTTTTCAATTCCTATCCATTTGCAATTTGAGACACCAATAACAGGTACATCCCAGCTGAATTTCAAATTCTTTTGGTTGTCAATTTCTTCTTTGTGTCAATTGGTGCAGGCTGAATGCACTTGTCGCTACGATTGGCAAAGGAATAGTAGAGTTGCTGCTATACATCTCATTTACAGGAAACATTCATAGCCAACATTACAGGAATATGGAGCCACGTCTTTGGTTTTACGCATCTCCAGGGCCGGCCCAACACATCTCGAGGTCTGAGTCGAAATTTAAAATTAAATATTTATAATATAATAAAAATATATTTTTTAAAGTATTATATTTTAATTATTTAATGATGTAACATTAAATTATTATAATCAATTTTATTTTATATTTTATTTCAATTGATAATAAAATTAACTCATTTAAACACTCTTCTCATTATTTAAAAAAAAATCATAATTAAAAAACAATGCCAAAGTTATATTAAAAAAACTTAGATAACAAGTCTTCTATTATATTTAAGAATGTCAAAAACTTATCATTTATATATATAATTTTAAAATTAACAAATCAAATAATACATATTATATAATAATAACAGCTATTATATATTATAAATAGATGTTATATAATATAAATTAAAAAATTATTTTAAAAAATTCAATTAATTAAAAACATATAAAAAAGTGAGGCCCTAGCGGTAGCCTTGGTGGCCTGCCCCTAGGGCCGGCCCTGCGCATCTCCACTACTTGATATACTTGGCTGTCATGTTTATTAAACTCCTTCACTATTTCAGGTGTAACAACGCATTAGCTGCTGGAAAGAAAGAAGAAGAGTAACATCCTTTTCAACAATAGGAAGTGACTTGATGCTACTTCCAATAACATCACCACCCGCAACTGTTACAATCATGTGTAGCCTCATGAGTTTGTTAATGGATCTTACTTTTGCCTCATGTAAACTTGTTTTGGAAGTGCTCTATGATGAAAGCAACTTGCAACAAATTTGCCCGTTGTATTTTGAATCGGCATCCTGTAGCTTGACTTGTAATTTTTGGATGAACTTAATTGTGTTATGCTTTGTATGAATGAAATTTTTTTGAATCTTGTGAATCCAACCATGATTAGATTTTGAATTTGACATTGAAGCATGAATTTTGTGCTTAAACTTGGGATGTATCTTAGGATGAAATCAACAATGAATCTTGAAATCAAATTGCACTTTTGTAAAGAGCACGAGTTTTGAAATCAATTAGCACACTTCTAATTTGATAGAACTTAACATGAAAATGTTATTATGCCAAACCATTCCTTTGAATTTGTAAATTGGATATTTGGATGGGAATGGATCATGATCATGCTATTAAGTCAAAGTTTTGCAAATCTTGATTTTGAATTTGAACACTTGCATTGGTGAATTCTTCATGGTGAAATTTGAATCACTTCTTGCATCTTTGTACCAAGACCCTTGAATTTGAGAATGGGAAAATATTGCAACTTGAATGTGTAGCGGCAAAATTGTGAGTGTAAGCTATTGATTAACTTAACTTGAAAAGCAAGAGTCGCCACCGCACTTTTATTTTATCCAAAAAGGAAAGGAAAAAGAGCGAACAAAACCTACACAAGCTCTAAACAAGAACAAGTGAAGAGAGACTGGATAAGGGGGGTTGGTTACGCAATGGGAAAGTGTTAGCACCCAAAACGTCTATAGTACTCTATAGGAACCCTTTGAAATATCTACCGCTTTAAGTCTAAAAAGGTTTGCTTGAAAAGAGATTGAGGAGGTGAGAAGAGAAATTGTTTTTAAGATTTTTGTGTTTGGAGAGACTTGTCGCCTCATGCCTACGTACCCACGATGTGCAATGTAGGATCAAAACCCCGTAGTTCGTGGTACAAAGAATGAAATTTGTTTGTTTTGGTTGTTTTTAAATGTAAAAACAAGTCGTCATTTCCAAGCGAATAATTCCGCTTAAAGAGATGAATCATGTCTAAACTTATGAAAAGGTTAAAGGAAAAGTGCACAAGGGCACAAAAAGAGAGTCATGAGTTTGATGTTTTTTTAAGTCTTTTGAAAAAGGTGTCAATATGCTTATGTAGTTTAGCATTTATTAAGAAATGAAAGGAAATGAGTAAAATCACTTGACAAAGTCAAGGTTTGATTATGAAAGACGTGATAGTTTGAAATCAAGAAAGTTTTGAAAAAGGGAGAGAGTTTTGAAAATTGAAGAATGGGGTGGAGAAGAAGTGACTATCCTGAAGGATAAAGCAAAAGCCAAGGATAAGAAACATCTAACCACAAAAGCAAGCTTCGAAGTCTTCGAACCATAATTCCAAAGCAAAGGGAGAAAGGTCCTAAGTCTAAGTCCAAGGTTCCAAGAATTGCATTGGATATCCAAGGTCTAAGTTCAAGGATTCAAGAATAGCATTGAAGTCCAAGGTCTAGGTGTAAAACTCCATGTCCATTGCAAAGGATAGTAACCATAGTCCAAGATTAGAAGCACAAGTTTTTAGAGGTTTTAGCCTTTATTAATGTTTTTGGTCCAAGTGGACAAAGAGAAAAAGGCATAAGCATAAACATATGTCGAACGGACAAAGGAAAAATTGCGGAAACATAAACATGATATGAAATGATAAAAATGAAGCATAAAAGTAAAAGAGATAAGGAGCGAGAGGGAATTGTAAAAGATTAGTACAATGGTAATGTTAGTAAGTTAGTGATTAGTTGTTAAAGTAAGTGATCAATAATAATTGAATAATTGCACTTAGGTCAAGATTAATGAGAACTCATTAGAGGATTGATAAGACCAAAGCCTCCTAACAACAAGTTTCATAAGTTTTGAACCAAAAGACAAATAATCAATATTCTTGATCGTTTCCGATGCGGGACAAATATTGCGCTATGTTAAGAAATCGCCGAGTAATTTACGGAGTAATTACCCTACAATGAGGCCGGTCAATAGCTCTTTGTGCTAATGCATGCTAGATGAACGATATGTAAATCGTCATCCGAAAGCAATACCGCACGAAAAGAAAAGTGGTAGCGATCTCGTCTCGATCGAAATTCAACAAAAGAATTCCAAGATCTTTTAGACTTTCATCGATCAAAAGAAAAGAGGAATAGATGAAGAGAAGGCCAAATTAAACCACACAATTATGTGATCTAAGGCCAAGAACAAAAGGAGAGGGAAGAAAAAGGAAAAGGAACCAAAACAGCCCCAAAAACAAGCCAAAACATGCATTCTGTTTCGAAGTAACCGGTTACAGCATAACTGCTAACCGGTTACTTAGTTCAAAATAAGTGCAGTTTTTCAAAATTTACACAGTGTAACCGGTTACAGCATAACTGCTAACCGGTTACACAGCACCAGAATGCAGAAAAATGTGCAAAATTCAGCATGATCCATTTTCAAAACTTTTTACAAACACCTTATGATCATGGAACTGAAATTACATGAAATTTAAAGTAAAATAACAGCAAAAAACAGCAATTAAACACAATTACAAGATCCAAAGGATCAAGTAACAAGGATCTCCAAAGATCTACATTATGGAAGATGAAGATGAAGCTTCAACAATGGTGAAAGATGAATTACCACTCCAAATCAGAAAATTCCTTCAAATTCCTTCAAGATCTACACTCCAAAGCCTTGATTTACTGTAATTGATGAACAAAAACAAGAATGGATGAAGGTTTATCTCAAAGTTGAACAAGATTCAATGTGAATTCTTGTTAACTTTCAAAGAAAGAAATGTGAGCTTTGGTGAATTTTGTGGTTGGGGAGAGAATTTGCAAGAGGTTTTTTGGCTATCAAAAGCTTGTTAAATGAGTGAAATGAAGCATCTATTTAAAGAGTTTAGGTTTGGGAATTTGGTGGTTTGGAATTAGGCTTGGAATTTAAAAATTAGGATTGGAAATCAAATTTGGAGGGAATTATCAAAAGAGTGGTGATTAGTGGAGGTGTATGGTAGGAAATGATCAAAGTGATGTAGGGAATTAAAATGAGATGGTATGGAATATTCCAAAATGTGATCAAAATTGGTACCAAATGCTGAAATTTGAATTTACTGCCATTTTTCAAAATTTCACGATGGTAACCGGTTACAGCATATCTGCTAATCAGTTACTTAGTGCAAAATTTGTGAAAAATGAGCATTTTGCTGCACTGTTGTGGTTCCGGCTCGATTCTCTTGATTGTCAAAGAAGACATGGAAATAAACACATGAACCTTGGAGTCTCTTGAATAATAGTCAATTAAATCTTGGAAACTCTTGATCAAATGAATTTTGAATTGTTTGCGGATCAACTTTGACTTTGTTCAGATGAAATTCATTCGAGCTAAGGGACTGTTTGATATCCTTGATTCCCTTCCTGAAAAAGTTAGTGAAGACAAAAACAAACATATTTTTGGATTTTGATTAAAGGTTAGTAAACATAAGCAAATTAAAGCAAGTAAGAAAGATACAAATGCTCGGTGATCCCTGCAAGGCATAAACCCAAAGAAGAGAGGGACAAGAGAACCAAAGCATGATCTTGTTTGTGGTAAAGATGCAAAAATGAGATGTGAATGATATGTGGAATTTTAGGGGTCAAAAATTAGGGTCTTATAGCTGCCCCTATTTAAATCTCTTCTATCAGGAGATATGAAGATACTTAAATACAAAAAGCTACATTTTTAAGCCTTAAGATGCCACAAGATGATATGAATGCAAAGGATGAAACAGACTGCGGGGAAACCTGAAACAAGAGATTTATAGTAAATTGAGAGAAAAGACGCGAAAAGACACGCCGGGGAACACAAGCTATCTCTGGAGATCCGTCAAGGCGACAAGAAGTATCCATCAATAGTTGGAAAGAGAGGGACAAGACCCTGGAAGACGAGTAGTGACATCCAAGAATGGCATTGGATAGAAACTACGAACGAGATAAAAGGTATGTCAAAAGATGCCCAAGAATGGCATTGGACGGCAACAAGAAAGTTTCTAGTAAAAGCAGCAGCATCTTCCAAGAATAGCATCGGATGAAGGTGAAAAACACTCTATTGGGGATAAGATATCCAAGAATGGCATTGGATGAAAGGAACTACAACATTCAAGAATGGCATTGAATGAGGCAACAACAAACATCAGAGTCATCCAAGGATATCATTGGACGAAAACAAGACTTCCAATTGAAAAAATCACTGGGGACATCCAAGAATGGCATTGGATGACAAGGTTAAACAATCAGAGATATCCAAGAATAGCATTAGACTTGGCTGGGGAAAAAGGTATCCAAGAATGGCATTGGATAAAGTGAGCAGGGACTTTCAGGAATGACACTGAAAGGTGAAGGTAAATCACTACATTCAGGAATAGCATTGAATGATGGTGAGAAAGAGCTTTCAGGAATGGTACTGAAAGGTAAAGGAGAAAAATCATCCAGGAATGGCACTGAATGAACAGATGAAACGTTCAGGAATGACACTGAAAGTAAAGGTAAAATCTCATCCAGGAATGACACTGAATGAACAGATAAAACTTTCAGGAATGGCACTGAAAGATATCCAAGCAGATATATAAAGGGGATTATAGAAGAGAGGAAAGAATTCCAGGAATAGCACTGGGAGAAACAAGAGGATCAATATATCCAGGAATGGCACTAGAGATCAAAAGAGACAGACATCCAGGAATGGCACTGGAATGAAAGAAAAACAAAGATCCAGGAATAACACTGGAATGGAAGAAAACAACCATCTAACAATAGCAATATGTACACAGAGAAACGGCAACATCCAGGAATGGCACTGGAAAGAAAGAAGATAAGCAAGACATCCAGGAATAGCACTGGGTGAAAAGGCATAAAGATCCAGGAATAGCACTGGAAAGAAAGAAGACATCCAGGAATAGCACTGGAAGACAAACAAGACATCTAGGAATAACACTGGGTGAAAAGACAGGTAAACGACAACATTCAGGAATGACACTGAATGACAAGGCATGTAAAAGTTTTGGTAGGCGCCAAGTAAGTTGGACTTTGATCACAAGGTAAGATGTTGAAAATAACAAGACCTCAGGAAATGCATATGAGCGCGAAGCACACTTCAAGCTATGAAAATCTTTCTATGTATGAAATATGAATGATTTATGTATGCAATGCAGATGATAGGGACAATCGAGATAGACTCTTTGGTGAGGGAAGAATGGAACTTTGATTCCTCAACACAGGGAACACTGCCCACTCTGCTTGGAGAGAAGATGTTGAACAGATCTCTGTCACACTTGTGAATTGTATCAGGTTGATGGTCTTTTGAGGAAAGACATCTTGAGGATTCTTGAAGAAGATTGCCCCAAATTGATTTACTGATGAGGATAAACTGATCATAGCTTCAGTTTGATTGCTGCAGGGGAAGAATGAACTGATCATGGCTTCAATTCTTGAAATGAATGTTGATCATAGCTTCAGCTTGACTATTGTTGGGGATGAACTGATCATGGCTTCAGTTATTGAAATGATTGTTGAGGATACACTGATCATGGCTTCAGCTTGACTATTGTTGGGGATGAACTGATCATGGCTTCAGTTCTTGAAACAAATGTTAAGAAGGTTAAACTCAGTATGGGTCTTGAAGGAGATCTCCTGGCTAACCGATTCTGAGAATAACTTGCACTGAGCAAATCTTGAACTGATTCACAACAGGATCTGGAAGTAATGTGCCCCTGATCGGATCACTGACCAAGTTTCTCAACTGTTCGAAAATTCTTGATGAAGAAAGTTTGCCTGCAAATAGGATTATTCAAACAAACATGGTAATTTTAATGCAAAGATCATGCAATTTTTTGAAATCAAAAATCATTTTTGGAATGATATTATTGTTGTAAAGCAAATGAATCACTTGTCAAAACATGAGGGTTTAGACATGCAAAAGTGAAAGATAAAGCAAAGGTATGACATCAAAGCAAATTATTAGCAACAAACATAGGAGTCAGTTTACGCAACCTTGCTGTAGTATGCTTTCAAAAGAAACCTGGCTTCAATTAGGTCTTTTGAGGGTTGTAACGTGGTCTAGTTCACGATTTTTGAAACAAAGGATATAGGCTCAAAGTTTGTTTGTACCCAACCCGTTCTTCGTGATGATCTCCAGTCCTATGCTCAGTTAATTCAAACTATGCATTCAAGCTCCAAGAGATTTTGGAATTGCAACACTGTTATGATGATGGTTCAAAGGATTTTTGAGATGGCAATCACTCTTTCTTACAACATTTTGTTGTTTTTGATGAGGACCTCAGTCAATTAGTTTTGTTTTTGAGGATTTTTGTAACCTCTTGATTTTTCTTTTGTTATCCCTAACTTTTTCCTGAACTGTGTCATTTGAGCTTACAGTCAGCGGGATGCCCCAATTTTTGCCTAAGTCTCCTTCATAGGTTTTGACTTGGCGGGCTATTCTTTTGATTTTTTTATGCATATTTTTTTTGAAAGGTAGTGACTGCCTGACTTAATGATTTTGGTGAACCATCATTGGCTTTTGATTAGAAAGACATCTTCGACACTTCTTTGATGCGTGCGAAGGAAAGCTTGTGATTGCAACCTTTATTGGAAGGCGTTTTGCATACACAGTCAAATTAACTGAGAACTACCCATCCCCAGGTTAAGATTGCGGGTTTTTCCGTACAGAAAGAAACTCCAACGTCTAGGCTCAAAGGGGTTGACAAGGGATTAAATTCCTTATTTCTCTAGTGTTTGGGAGTTGAAACAATGCTTGTACATCATCAGTCAAGTTTTAATTGAAAGTATACAATTCAGCAATTTTAGGTATTTCGTTTTCATCACCCTCCCTCCAATCTTTGCATAAACAAAAGCTTGATAAAGAAAGTGAACAGGAGATATATTTTTGTTTTGTGAAAAAGAAAGCATAAAGATGCACACAGTGGACATAAATGAATTGAATCAAAACATTGCAATGCTCATTTCATTGAAATTACCATGAAAGTACAAATAAAGTTCGAAAGCAAACAGTCAATACAATCAAAGAAAAATGCAAACAGAAAGAAACAAGGCCTAGTGACTAATCAGCAACAAGGATGAGCTGTCCTGTCTGAAACACTGGCTTTAGGAGACGATCCGTCTGAACTGACTCAAACTTCACTTGGCATGCTCTGGCAAAGGATTGTTGACAACATTGGGATTATCATCAGCAAAGGACAGAATCTTTGAGTTCACCAATTCTTGTACTCTAACTTTCAATGCATAACAACCTTCCAAGTTATGGGCTGCCCCACCTCGATGGAACTCACAGTGAAGATCATTCCTAGCCGGCTGGGAGAGGATTTGGAGGAGGAGGTAGATCCCTCGTTGTAATCAAACCTTTTTTTACAAGACATGGATACAACTCAGTGTAGGACATCGGGATAGGATCAAAGTTAACCCTATTGCGATTCTGATTTTGTCTAACAGTCTGACGAGGAGCTTGAACTGGTTGAGCATTAACAACAGGAGCAACTGCAGCTACATATTGTTGTTGTCTGCGACGAGGTTTCCCTTCAACTGAAACAGCATGGGTGTCACCATCCTTTTTCTTTTGAAAATTCCCAACATACTTTTTAGCACCACTAAAGGCTTCAGCATTGGTAATCTTTCCTTTCTTGATACCCTCTTCTAGTCTTTCTCCAATAGTGACTAGGTCAGCAAAACCAGATGATACACTGCCTATCATCTTTTCCCAAAATAGTGGCTGAAGAGTGTCCATGAACAATCCAGTCAATTCTTTTTCAGCCAAGGGTGGCTCCACTTGAGCAGCTAGCTCTCTCCAGCGCTGAGCGTACTCCTTAAAGGATTCTTTTTCTTTCTGAGACATGTTTTACAATTGATGGTGATGAGGTGCCATGTCCAGATTGTACTTATATTGCTTTAAGAAAGCATCAGACAAGTCCATCCAACTTTGGATACGGTTCTTCTCAAGTCCCATATACCATTTCATTGAAGCCCCACTCAAGCTATCTTGGAAACAGTGAATGAGCAGTTTGTCATTTTTGGCATGAGCAGCCATCTTGCGGAAATACATCACCAAGTGGGTTCTAATACAGGTGTGCCCCTTGTATTTCTCAAAATCAGGAGTTTTGAATTTTGGAGGAATAACCAAGTCAGAAACCAAGCACATGTCCATTGCGGCAGCATTAAAGACATCACTTCCTTCCAAGACTCTTATCCTTTTGTCTAGAGTTTGCCATTGCTCTCTGACTTCTTTAATGTATCCCAGTTCTCCCTGACTTTCAGATTGTGGACCAGCAGCATGGTACACGAAAGGATTCTCAGAAATAGCTTGAGCAACAGAATGCACAATGTAACACCCTACTTTCCCATTTATGAAAAATATACAAAATTCTACGAAATAATCAGAGTTTTTACACCAAAAATAAAGTAGGATGCCACATTCATAAAACCAACATCAAACTCCTTTTACTAATTGAAATAAAACAGCGAAAAAATAATTTATTATTCAATTTACGACCATCTGCCAATAACACCAAAACTCCACATAAAATCGTGGTCCACCATAATATTCATAAAAAATAAAGATACGTAACAAAAATAATAACAAATAACAAAATGAATGAAATCCACAAATCCCGTGTTACGTATCAGAGCAACTCCTAAGACTCGATGAGGTAACACGCACTCCAAGCAACCCAAATACCTGGATTATCTGTACTTCCGAAAAAGCACAGACACAACAACAAAGGGGTGAGAATCACATTCAATATTAAACGGTGAACAAATACATGATAAGAGTAGTATTCACGTACAATCAAGCAATCAAGACCCACTGGTCACCAATCATCACTATGCAACACACATCCAACAACAAAATGCAATACGACACAACTATGGACACAATGCATGTGGTACCAACATCATGGTTCATTCAATCGAACCCGGATAGATCACATACACCCCTACTTGGCAATGATCTATCCCCACCAGTCTCCATATCGGAGTACAGATGAATCACATACACTCCTCCTGAGCAATGATTCATCCCACCAACACCATGAAATGCATGACACAATATGCATATAAAACATATGTATATTAACATATTTACATGTTCACGATCCTCCTGATCACACCTGAATCACATCATCATCATCCAATACCACACAATTAACTCACATCACATCAACCACTTATTTATTAATTAATTCCTTAAAATTATCAAGTTAACTATTTTCATCATCAATTTTATGTTTCTCAAGGTCTGCCATCTATTCCTAACCTCTCAAACCAAAAGAAACCGAATCAGTCGCGAAAACGAGAAAGAAATCGCGAAACGGTAAAATTCTGCACACTCGCTGGCCGTACGCGTATTGTCCTATGCCATACGCGTATTGCCAGCTCGCTCGCCCAACCCATACGCGTAACGCCTCCCTACATACGTGTATTGCCTCACATTGCCCAAGTCCTTACGCTTAATACCTTATGCCGTACGCGTACGGACATAGACGTTTTCTCACTGAATTTCCCAAATTCCAACACCTTACGCGTACGACCCTCCTATTACGCGTATTCCCTCTCTTCATACGCGTATTGTATCACACCCTTCCTTACCATACGCGTATTAACACATGAATTACGCGTACTGCCCCTCAGCACGCCCAGCCATACGCGTATCGCCCTCCTTGGTACGCGTATTGGCAGAAGCTGTGAAAAATACCCATTTTCTCATCTCAGACCGAATTCTACCACATTGATCCTTATTCTACCATTCCAAATGCTCCTAAAATGAGTTGTACATCAGTTTTATGTCCCATTATTCATCCTATATCTTTCTCTAACATTACTAAATCGGATCTATGGGGTCTATGTCTAATTTCTCTCCTACAATCTGCACCAAAACCAGATCTGCAACAAGGTTACTCAGACAACAGCAACAACAACCAAAAATCATGTTAACACGAATCAATTCATACACGAATTCATCATGACATCAGACATATACATAAATCAATAACACAGTATTTTTGCATACGAATTCCTACGGGGTTAAGGACTCCCCACTACCCTATCAAGAACATATCACCAATATTAAACCCGTTTCTCCCCCCTTACCTCGAATTCTTGATTAATTTCTGCGAAAATTTGATGAAGTTGTTAGCCCTAGCACCCCCTTGCTCTTCCTCTTCTCCTTAGCTTTTTCCTTCTCTCTCTAAAATTCTGATTATGCCTAATCCTCCCCAATTTTCACTAATTAATCTCTAATTACCAAACTGCCCTCACTAATTCTATTATCCCATTATCTACTTGATTATATCAGATTTTATTTTACTAAATAATAATAATAACCATAATAATAATAATAATATGAAATATACTATTAATAAAAATAATAATAATAATAATAATAATAATAATTTCATATTACTAATATTACCCCCTACGCACTCAGACACGCACCCTAAACAAGACCAACGATTAAAATAAAACCAGACGATTAAATAATTAAAAAATGGGGTGTTACAACTCTCCCCCACTTAAATTATTTCCGTTCTCGAAAATGTAATTGACGGAAACAGTTCTGGATATGACTCCCGCATCCTGCTCTCGAATTCCCAGGTCACACTTCCGCCAGCAGCTCCTCCCCAAGCTACTCTCACCAGAGGTATCTCCTTTCCTCTGAGTTGCTTCATCTTGCGATCCTCGATCCTTAAAGGCATCGTTTCCACTGTAAGATTCTCCCTGATTTGCACTTCATCCCTCTGAATAACATGAGACGGATCTGAAACATACTTCCGAAGTTGTGACACGTGAAACACATAATGCAAGTTCGAAAGTTCCGGTGGGAATGCCACTCTATAAGAGACTGTACCAATCCTCTGCAAGATCTGATACGGTCCAATAAACTTAGGATCCAATTTCTTAGATTTTAATGAACGACCCACACCGGTCACTGGGTTAACTCTCAGGAACACGTGATCCCCTTCACTGAATTCCAAATCTTTCTTCTGATTATCATGATAACTTTTCTGTCGACTCTGAGACGCTTTCATCTTTTCACGGATCATTTGAATTGTCTCAGTAGTTTGTTGCACAATTTCCGGTCCAAGCACCACATTCTCACCTGTTTCATACCAACACAGAGGCGTTCTACATCTCCTACCATACAAAACTTCGAAAGGCGCCATTCCAATACTATAATGGTAGCTATTGTTGTACGTGAACTCAATCAAAGGAAAATGAGTATCCCACGCACCACCTTTTTCCAATACACAGGCTCTCAATAAATCCTCCAACGACTGAATAGTCCTCTCTGACTGACCATCGGTCTGTGGATGATAAGCCGAGCTCAACTTCAACTTAGAACCCAAGGCTTCCTGCAGACTCCTCCAAAATTCTGAAGTAAACCTCGGATCTCTATCCGACACTATGCTCGACGGAACACCATGTAACTTCACAATTATCCTGATATAAATCTCCGCCAGCTTCGACAACGGAAAACTGATGTTAATTGGTATAAAATGTGCAGACTTCGTAAGTCGATCCACCACTACCCAAATAGCATCAAAGCCCCTCGCCGTATTCGGCAACCCAGTCACAAAATCCATCGCAATACTGTCCCATTTCCATTTAGGAATCTCTAATGGTTGCATCAATCCCGAAGGCTTCTGGTGGTCTACTTTTGACTTCTAACATGTCAAGCAAGCATAGACAAACTGAGCTATGTCCCTCTTTATACCGGACCACCAAAATAACTTCTTCAAGTCTTGATACATCTTTGTAGCTCCCGGATGAATACTCAAGCTACTCTGATGACTTTCCTCTAAGATTGCCTTTTTCAACTCCTCCTTATCCGGTACACAAATTCTGCCCCGGAACCTCAACACACCAACATTATCCACTTTAAAGTCACTATCAGGATCATCTCCTCCTGTAGGCATCAAGTCCACTAATTTCACATCTAGTTTCTGATTCTCCTTAATTACATCCAAAAAGTCATTATTCACCTTCAACATACCCAATCTAATACTTCCCGGTGTAGTTTCACAAACCATACTCAAATATCTGAACTGTTCAATCAATTCCATTTCCTTCACCATTAACGCAGACATATGGATTGTCTTCCGACTCAGAGCATCTGCCACAACATTAGCTTTTCCCGGGTGGTAACTCAAATTGAAATCATAATCCTTTAAGAACTCTAACCACCTTCTCTGCCTCATATTCAATTCTTTCTGATCGAATAGATACTTCAGACTCTTGTGATCACTGAATACTTCAAATCTTGATCCATACAAATAATGCCTCCAGATTTTTAACACGAACACCACTGCAGCTAATTCCAGATCAAGAGTGGGAAAGTTTCTCTCATGCACCCTCAACTGTCTTGAAGCATAAGCCACTACCTTGCCATCTTGCATCAACACACCGCCTAATCCCATCTTAGACGCATCACAATACACTACGAAAGAATCATTTGGACTTGGTAAAATTAACATTGGTGCTGTAGTCAATTTCTTCTTCAGTTCCTCAAAACTTTCCTCACAGGCAGCATCCCAGACAAAAGCTTGATTCTTCCTGGTTAACTGAGTCAATGGCAACGCCAATTTAGAAAACCCTTCAATGAATCTTCTATAGTAACCTGCCAAACCCAAAAAGCTTCTAATCTTCGTTGCTGTCTTCAGAGCTTCCCATTGAAGTACTGCACTTACTTTAGATGGATCCACCGCTATACCATCACCAGAAATAACATGACCCAAGAAACTCATAGTCTTTAACCAGAACTCACACTTCGAGAACTTTACAAACAATTTATTATCTTTCAACACCTGCAATGCAATTCTCAAGTGACCTGCATGCTCTTCGTCAGACTTAGAATAAATCAGTATATCATCAATGAATACCACAATAAACTGATCCAGATAAGAATGGAAAATACGATTCATATATTCCATAAATACACCCGGCGCATTAGACACTCCGAAAGGCATCACTGCATATTCGTAATGTCCGTAGCGAGTTCTGAAAGCAGTCTTCTGAATATCACCTTCCTTTACTCTAATCTGATGGTAACCCGACCTCAGATCAATTTTGCTGAAAACACGAGCTCCTACCAGCTGATCCATTAAGTCATCAATCCTCGGAAGTGGATACTTATTCTTAATGGTCACTTTATTCAACTAACGGTAATCAATGCACAGACGCATACTACCATCCTTCTTTTTCACCAACAACACTGGAGCTCCCCACGGCGACACACTTGGTCTAATGAACTTCTTATCGAGCAATTCTCCGACCTGAGATTTCAACTCTGCCAATTCTGATGCAGACATCCTGTACGGTGCCATAGATATAGGTCTGGTACCCGGTACAAGATCAATAGTGAATTCAACTTCCCTTGTCGGAGGCAATTCTGTGATGTCATTTGGAAACACTTCAGGAAACTCATTAACCACTGGTAATTCATTAACTGAAGTCTTGCTTTTAGTAGATAACGAGGCAAACACCGGAAACAGCTTCGCTTCATCCTCCAACAACGCCCTCAACTCCCTGCTAGATAGGGAATCTGCTAATGCTTCCTCTTCAGGAGTAAGAAATAGTAACATCTTCCTGAAGCAATCAATGTAAACCCGGTTAAACTCCAACCAGTTCATTCCCAAAATAACATCAAGATTACCGAGTGGCAAACAAATCAGGTCCACTCTGAAATCTCTACCAAACATGGTCAGCGGACACTTCAAACACACCAAAGAAGTAACCACGGAACCAATAGATGGAGTTTCAATCGCCATCCTCTGCTCTAGAGTAAATGACACAATTCCTAATCTCTTCACACAATCAACAGAAATAAACGAGTGTGTTGCACCCGTGTCAATGATAGCAATCAAAGGAATATCATTAATAAAGCAAGTACCTTTGACGGAACGCTCTTCATCAGTGGATTGAGCTCCCACCAAGGCAAACACCTTCCCACCAGTTTGAGACGCCTGAGACTTTTTCGGCTTCTCATAGTGAGTGCTGATGTGACCCTTCTCCCCATAATTATAACAAGTAGGCATAGTGGCTCTGCAATCTACTATAACATGGCCTACTTTGCCACACTTGAAACACTTCTTTACCTCATTCTGACAGTTATTAGCACGGTGACCCGCGCCACCACATCGGAAGCACTTGAGAGTATCAGTACCTGCTCCCTTCTCCTTTGGTTTCTTCCCCACATCAGTTTTCTGTTTCCCCTTATCAGCTGAAGCACTGTAAGGAGTACCTCCAAATCTCTGCTTACCCTTCTTCTCATTCACAGCCTTGTAATGAGCAATTCTGGTTGTGTTATCATTATCATAAATTCTGCTTCTGCTTACCAGCTCTGGATAGTTTCTTATCTTCTGACAAGCAATACCCAATTTGATCTCGGGACGCAGCCCGTTCTCAAACTTCAAACACTTCGAAGTCATAGCTTCTTCAGTATTGTAATGAGCACAATATTGAACCAGCTCCTCAAACTTAGCGGCATACTCAGCAACTGTCTTATCACCCTGTTTCAGCTCCAAAAATTCGACCTCCTTTGCACTACGAATGTCTTCCGGAAAATACTTTTCCAGAAACTCAGCTTGAAACACTGCCCAAGTAATCTCAGTACCTGCAGCTTCCAATCTCTAACGACTATTGTCCCACCAAGCCTCAACCTCTCCTTCCAGCATATGCGTACCAAACCGTACCTTCTGAGCATCACTGCATTCCATGGTCCTGAAGATCTTCTCCACAGCCTTCAGCCATTTCTGTGCAACCTCTGGATCTAAGATACCTCCCTCATAAGTAGGCGGCTTGTTACTCTGGAACTGTGCTAAATCACGAAACTGAGCACCTCCAGCCTGATTGGCGTTCTCTACCGCTTGTGCCATGGCTTGCATAGCAGCAGCAAGAGCAACATCATTCCTTCTTGCCATACTGTTCAACAATTAACATATGGTCAGAACACCAAACGACTCCTATACTAAGGACAGACTCAACTACTACACCTGGCCGGACGGACCGACCTGCTCTGATACCAATTGTAACACCCCACTTTCCCATTTATGAAAAATATACAAAATTCTACGAAATAATCAGAGTTTTTACACCAGAAATAAAGTAGGATGCCACATTCATAAAACCAACATCAAACTCCTTTTATTAATTGAAATAAAACAGCGGAAAAATAATTTATTATTCAATTTACGGCCATCTGCCAATAACACCAAAACTCCACATAAAATCGTGGTCCACCATAATATTCATCAAAAATAAAGATACGTAACAAAAAGAATAACAAATAATAAAATGAATGAAATCCCCAAATCCCGTGTTACGTATCAGAGCAACTCCTAAGACTCGATCAGGTAACACGCACTCCAAGCAACCTAAGTACCTGGATTATCTGTACTTCCGAAGAAGCACAGACACAACAACAACAAAGGGGTGAGAATCACATTCAATATTAAACGGTGAACAAATACATGATAAGAGTAGTATTCACGTACAATCAAGCAATCAAGACCCACTGGTCACCAATCATCACTATGCAACACACATCCAACAACAAAATGCAATACGACACAACTATGGACACAATGCATGTGGTACCAACATCATGGTTCATTCAATCGAACCCGGATAGATCACATACACCCCTACTTGGCAATGATCTATCCCCACCATTCTCCATATCAGAGTACGGATGAATCACATATACTCCTCCTGAGCAATGATTCATCCCACCAAGACCATGAAATGCATGACACAATATGCATATAAAACACATGTATATTAACATATTTACATGTTCACGATCCTCCTGATCACACCTGAATCACATCATCATCATCCAATACCACACAATTAACTCACATCACATCAACCACTTATTTATTAATTAATTCCTTAAAATTATCAAGTTAACTATTTACATCATCAATTTTATGTTTCTCAAGGTCTGCCATCTATTCCCAACCTCTCAAACCAAAAGAAACCGAATCAGACGCGAAAATGGGAAAGAAATCGCGAAACGGTAAAATTATGCACACTCGCTGGTCGTACGCGTATTGCCCTGTGCCATACGCGTATTGCCAGCTCGCTCGCCCAACCCATATGCGTAACGCCTCCCTACATACGCGTATTGCCTCACATTGCCCAAGTCCTTACGCGTAATGCCTTATGCCGTACGCGTACGGACAGAGACGTTTTCTCACTGAATTTCCCAAATTCCAACACCTTACGCGTACGGCCCTCCTATTACGCGTATTCCCTCTCTTCATACGCGTATTGTCTCACAACCTGCCTTACCATACGCGTATTAACACATGAATTACGCGTACTGCCCCTCAGCACGCCCAACCATACACGTATCGCCCTCCTTGGTACGCGTATTGGCAGAAGCTGTGAAAAATACCCATTTTCTCATCTCAGTCCGAATTCTACCACATTGATCCCTATTCTACCATTCCAAATGCTCCTAAAATGAGTTCTACATCAGTTTTATGTCCCATTATTCATCCTATATCTTTCTCTAACATTACTAAATCGGATCTATGGGTTCTATGTCTAATTTCTCTCCTACAATCTGCACCAAAACCAGATCTGCAACAAGGTTACTCAGACAACAGCAACAACAACCAAAAATCATATTAACACGAATCAATTCATACACGAATTCATCATCACATCAGACATATACACAAATCAATAACACAATATTTTTGCATACGAATTCCTACGGGGTTAAGGACTCCCCACTACCCTATCATGAACATATCACCAATATTAAACCCGTTTCTCCCCCTTACCTCGAATTCTTGATTAATTTCTACGAAAATTTGATGAAGTTGTTAACCCTAGCACCCCCTTGATCTTCCTCTTCTCCTTATCTTTTTCCTTCTCTCTCTAAAATTCTGATTATGCCTAATCCTCCCCAATTTTCACTAATTAATCTCTAATTACCAAACTGCCCTCACTAATTCTATTATCCCATTATCTACTTGATTATATCAGATTTTATTTTACTAAATAATAATAATAACCATAATAATAATAATATGAAATATACTATTAATAATAATAATAATAATAATAATAATAATTTCATATTACTATTATTACCCCCTACGCACTCAGACACGCACCCTAAACAAGACCAACGATTAAAATAAAACCAGACGATTAAATAATCAAAAAATAGGGTGTTACACATAACAGGCTGAGGTTTAGTGAACAAAGGAGCTGAGGATACTAGCGAGACAAACACATGAGTAGTTGCAAAGGGTGGCGAGTAATTCGGAGGTAACCCAAATTCTGGCCAAGTAGAAGCTGGTTGCTGAGTCAGTGGAGGGTCAACAGCAGCAGTTGAAGTTTCAACAATCACAGTCCTCTGAGGTGGTTCACCTCTAGCAATCAGAACTTGCAGCATTTCTGTGAGCTTGGTCATACCGACCTTCAACTCATCAATTTCCATTCTAACTTCGGCGTTGTATTTTTCTTTGTTTTCCATTCTCAATATGACAGCAGCTCTAGTTCCGTAGTTGTGTTGAGGAAACAGCTTGACGGTGAATAGATAACTAGAGAAGGAGACAGTTGAAATGAGTTTCTGAGACAACTCGGAAGAATGCATATGTATGCTCATGGATGCAAGGGTGCATGGATGCAACAACTACAAACAAGATCACTCAAAGCACATAGGTCCAAAGGTTCGAGTCACGAGGATGAAGTCAAGGTTAAGAACCAATCCCACAAAGGTGTGTACTAAGGTTTATCTTCATTGTACCTGTAGAAAACAGCGGTTCTAACAGAGTGCCCAGGGTCCACAATTCACTATCAGACACACCAGCACACCGATTTGCTTGGAGGTTGGTAGTTATCCTCGAGAGAATCTAACCTGAGTGTGGCATCGCGTGACAGCTAAGTCAGATTTGCATCTTCATAGCTTCCGCGCCACGATCCTAAAATGGCTAGGATGGGTTAAGGGTTACTACGGTCCTCAGTGTTATAGGCTTTTATGGAAAAAGTAATGCCTTCACGATCGCTCGATCGGCATCACTAATTCCAAAGAGGCAACCACCGAGTGGATGGATTCTCAAGTTCTGCTTTTTTAGGATTCGACTCCCTCAAAGTTCCCTTGACTATACCATCCTCCTATCTCAAAGTACACTCTGGTCCGGGTATAGGACCTATCTCGCACACAGAGGAACTTCCAAACAGAACAACCAAGTAACAAGCGAAAAGCAGTAAATAAATCAAAGTAGGCTAAACCCCTCAAGGGAGGTTATCCCCAGCAGAGTCGCCACTTTTCTGTAGCGGAAAAATTGTGAGTGTAAGCTATTGATTAACTTAACTCGAAAAGCAAGAGTCGCCACCGCACTTTTATTTTATCCAAAAAGGAAAGGAAAAAGAGCGAACAAAACCTACACAAGCTCTAAATAAGAACAAGTGAAGAAAGACTGGATAAGGGGGGTTGGTTACGCAATGGGAAGGTGTTAACACCCAAAACGTCTATAGTACTCTATAGGAACCCTTTGAAATATCTATCGCTTTTAGTGTGAAAAGGTTTGCTTGAAAAGAGATTGAGGAAGTGAGAAGAGAAATTGTTTTTAAGATTTTTGTGTTTGGAGAGACTTGTCGCCTCATGCCTACGTACCCACGATGTGCAATGTAGGATCAAAACCCCGTAGTTCGTGGTACAAAGAATGAAATTTGTTTGTTTTGGTTGTTTTTAAATGTAAAGATAAGTCGTCATTTCCAAGCGAATAATTCCGCTTAAAGAGATGAATCATGTCTAAACTTATGAAAAGGTTAAAGGAAAAGTGCACAAGGGCACAAAAAGAGAGTTATGAGTTTGATGTTTTTTTAAGTCTTTTGAAAAAGGTGTCAATATGCTTATGTAGTTTAGCATTTATTAAGAAATGAAAGGAAAGGAGTAAAATCACTTGACAAAGTCAAGGTTTGATTATGAAAGATGTGATAGTTTGAAATTAAGAAAGTTTTGAAAAAGGGAGAGAGTTTTGAAAATTGAAGAATGGGGTGGAGAAGAAGTGACTATCCTAAAGTATAAAGTAAAAGCCAAGGATAAGAAACATCTAACCACAAAAGCAAGCTTCGAAGTCTTCGAACCATAATTCCAAAGCAAAGGGAGAAAGGTCCTAAGTCTAAGTCCAAGGTTCCAAGAATTGCATTGGATGTCCAAGGTCTAAGTTCAAGGATTCAAGAATAGCATTGAAGTCCAAGGTCTAGGTGTAAAACTCCATGTCATTTGCAAAGGATAGTAACCATAGTCCAAGATTAGAAGCACAAGTTTTTAGAGGTTTTAGCCTTTATTAATGTTTTTGGTCCAAGTGGACAAAGAGAAAAAGGCATAAGCATAAACATATGTCCAACTGACAAAGGAAAAATTGTGGAAGCATAAACATGATATGAAATGATAAAAATGAAGCATAAAAGTAAAAGAGATAAGGAGTGAGAGGGAATTGTAAAAGATTAGTACAATGGTAATTGAAATTCTGGTACAGATGTGTGATGTCTTTGTGCAATGTCACAACATCGCAATCTGCTGAACAAGGCAAAAATAGAAATAGTCAAAGCAGTAAACAACACACAGAATTTGTTCACCCAGTTCGGTTCAAACAACCTACATCTGGGGGCATACCAAGCCAGGAAGGAAGTCCACTATTAGTAGTACCAAATTACAGACTCAACAAACCAGTTGACAATCTACCTAATTTAATCACTACCCAATGACCCTTCTACCTAAGTCCTCCCTAGGTAAGAGACTCCGTCTCACTCCCAATCATCGCAATGATGTCTAGCAGTCAACAACTCCGCCACTGCATCAACAGTTTGATTACCAACACCTTTTCAACCACAGAAAAGTAGAAGACACACTTCCATGACAATACCTAGACATGACACCCATGACTAAGAACAATGCTTAGAGGTGCTTAACAGCTTCCTCTAAGACCAATACAATACTCATTACCTACAGGTTTCTGAGTAATACCACAGTGACCATCTCACAACCCGAGTGGTTCACTTAGACAAAGCCCTAATGATCTACATCTTGGACCCGTACCTCTTCTAGGTTACAAGCATACTATTTATAGCTTTTTCTCAACTGGATTTGGGCCTTCAAATCATATCAAATCTTCTGCTACAAATCTGCAACAGATTCTGCTACTAAATAGATCTTCAATTAAATCTTCATAATTAACTCTAATTATTCTCCACATCTTTATTCATTAAATTAGTAACAAACTGATCTTCGCCTGCATTCTCTGATTCTAATTAGCAGAATATCTCGTTCACACCAGAAACACGTGCAGCCCTAAACACATTACAGTATGATGTTTTAATGTTCTGGTATAGTGATGTTCAGACATCGCAAGTGACATCATACTTCAGCACTTTAACTCCACACCAGAATGTTAGCCAAAACATAACACTACTGTTAGAAGGTCATGTTGCAACATCAACCATGACATCAGCATTGTTTTAACAAAATTTCAGCCAATTACAAGAACTTACAATCTCCCCCTTTGGCTAATTTTGGCTAAAACACATATACAAACATTACAGCTCTTATTACAACATCAATAATAATCAGATCCTAACACTAAGCCACAGTAGCTGATGTGTACTGCATCCATGGAAAATCATCTTCTTGGCATTTTGAAAGATGTTAGGACATCATGTTAAAAATAACATCACCACATAACAGCAATTCCAGGCAGCACATCAGGAGGTGCACATGAGGAAGAAGATATCCAACACTCCCCCTTAATACAACACATTTCTTTTTCCTTTCAACTCAAACCCGGAGTAAATGTAAAAGACTCCTCCAGAAAAGAAATGTTTGTCTATTCATCAAAGACCAATGGTGGCATAAGAGAATTCTGCACACCTTCTTTGATCAGACCCCCTGGTCAATCTGTGGCATAACCTGACACGTTGAGAAGTGCCATTCTGCCAGCCCAGGTAACTCAGAACACAAGTCACAACTGTGTTCATAACTCAGGACACAAGTCACAAAAACTCAACACCAACTTAAGGATATGACCTCCTTCTGCAAAAATTGGAACTGCAGCCTCCAGACATAACATCTGCGCAAACCATTTAGCCCCCACACTTTTCTTTTCTCCCCCTTTTTAGCCACAAATTGGCAAAGGAAACCCTCACAGAACCAGACCCAAGATGTGCTCACCCAAACACGAATAAACGCCATAAGAACTTATGAAATGAGAACACTCACTGACTGAAGGAGAACAAGATAACCCCTATAAATAGCTGACCAGTAACTTTGGAATTAACGAGCCTTGAATATGTCAAGGTTCTTGGTCCATGAAACGCTATTTTAGGTATCAAAAACTGCATTCAAATTCAATGCCTACCTACCAAAAACTGCCTTGACTGCCTTAAATATTTCACAACTGAATCTTACCATAAATTAGGCCAATAACACTCCATGCATAGTCGAAGCCACGTGTTTCACATTATCCTAACACCACCGTCCAAAATACTTCCCTGTTTGGCAAAAAAAATGTCCTATGTCATGTTCTGACATCGCATCAGACATTGTCTGCTGGCTCATTAACCCAAGACTTTACACAACCTCTGCTAGATTCCTTCAACCCATCAGGGAACAATAAAATCACCCATGTACACTACTTTTGCTTATCAGTCCTCCCCTGCATAGGCACTATATTCACCCAGCTATGATAGGTCCCATCATTACACTGCATAAGCTTGACCAGCACATATGCTGCAATAGGTTATAGACAATGGCCTCACACTCAATGCCCTTGGTGATGCCACATTCCTCATGGGGATTTTAGATACAAGGTCTTCCAAGTCCAATAAACAAAGGCCCATTTGATAGGAAACTTATCACACATGATAAACACCCTCCTGTCCTTAAGTTCATCAGCACCTAATGAAGTCTTCATCATGAAAGCAGCCATGTATTTCCTGAACTACTTACCATCAAGATTAGAATCTGCCCATTCCAATCCACACTATGTCAGAACTGGCACTTCAGACGATAATGCTGCTTTTTCAAACTTCATAGGTATGGTACATACCCAACCATAATGTTGTAACAACGTATAGGACATCAGCTCGAGACAATAGGCCACCCCACTTAACCTACCCAGCAGTTATAACATCAGACAACTAGTCCAGACCTAGCCTCATTCTACTAGGACCACTTCTATCCAGGCACCAAACACGAAGTTCTGGTAACCAATGTGCCCAAAAAAAAATAGGTTTCCAAGAAATACAGATTCCCACACCAAAGACTACTCTGACTGGTCAGGCGATACAACCAATGACCTTTTCTCCAATATAAATAACAAACCTCCTTGCTCCTATCAGCACACCAAGGAAGGACTCATGAGTCAATCTAACAAGAAAGCAGTAAAGAGACACATGCAGGAGGATAGGAAGCCAGATCCTCAGCAGTTGAAGGACACAACACTGTCCAAGGCTGGAACATCTTCAGGAGCAACACGAACATGCAAGGCATCAGAAACCAGGATGAAGACTATCAAGAGAAAGCAAGTGCAGCTTCAAGCATCTGATGATGATTGGGATGAGGATTGGAAGACTTTTCTTGACTCTGGAGGTTGGGATAATCTTTAGGCTCTATATATGTTGTTTTTACTAATCTTGTAAGCTTTCATCAATGCAATACAATAAATTTCTTCTGTTCCATTTACACAACTGTACAAGATACTAAATCCTCATGTAAACAACTTTCCAAATTGCTTCAACACCAAGAGCTCCAATAATACCATTCTCCCCCTTTCAAGGATAACCAGTACACCTTTGCAAGAATAACACCTTAACTGAAGGGACAACATAAGACTCTCCTTCATGTCTTCGAGAGTGCACCCTCTGTTCAACACACCTGCTGAACGCATTCACTTAATTCTTGATCCTCAAACACTCCAAACACCAAAACTCACATCTTGCCAAGCTGATCAACTTCTCTCTGAAACATCCACATGAATTATCACAATGCACTCCTTGATCATAACACAGTCATTCCCTATCATACTCTTCATCTTCAGATCTCCAAGCAAACAATACCTGATCTACTTCAGTCTTCTCTACATTCTCCATCCAAGGCAGACCTTCTACTTCATCATTCTCCCGCATGACTATGTAGACGCTCCTTAGGCATAATGTATGCACCAAACTCCAGAACCAGAACAAAATCATCCTTCATCAAGGATATTCAACTAGATAATGTCCCAACACACGTTAGAACACCAAGACATCATCTCCATGATTCTTGATATGTTCCACCAACTGGACTTACTCTAGCATAGTAATCCAAAGAACTAGAGAATTAAATTCTCATCCACCTTCAAGAAGAATAATCTCCTTGAGTCTTCAACTCATCACCCTTCTGCCCAAGAGTAACTTGTTCCAAGTCAATCCTCAATAATACCCAGCTGCCACACTCTGATTATCTTGATTCTTCGAATCCACTTCTGAGATCAACCAAATGCCACAGTTTGATCACCTCAAGCATGAATACTCATATGAAAACAGCCAAATGCCACATTTTGACCTTTTTCACGTTTGTCAGAACTCTCACAAAGATATCCCGATCCACCAAGGAAACTTGATCTTCAAGTCACACGTTCCACTTGCTCAAAAGCAAACACACTTAGACTCCCTAAGCCATGGTCATGCAACATCTTCTCCTTCCTGCAGCTCCCGCAAACTGCCATGAGAACGATCTTTTTGAAGCATCCTATTGTTCATTCCTGTAGATCACCCTATCAATAGCTGATGTACCACATCACCAGCTGAGACTCCTGATGTTAAGCTAGATGTCAGAACATTATGACATCCAACTGTTGAATTCAGCTCTTCCTTCTGCCACTTAGAAGAACCTCCTCCCTTTCTAGAAACAGATTTCCATGCTCTCATAGACTTGATTCAGCAAACAAGTTTGAGTAGACAACCTCCATCCTGCTCAAAAACTCCAAAGACTTCAAACCTACCACATCTGAATCTTCAGAAAATAAGTAGTTCAAGACTACCCCATAACAATACTAACGAAATAGTAGAGCCGTCAGTAGAAGCCAGAGATAACTGCCACTTATCCTCGACCTTCACAACCAGAGCACACACCATGCTCCAAACTACTGATCCAAGCTGTAACCATCAAGATTATGATGCCTTCATATCTAGTCTGACTTTGAGATGTTGAATGTCATCAACATTCCACAATCAATCTGCCTCTTCTACTCAAAACTCATCCCAGACAATTTGGATGATACTCCAAGAACATAGTCACCAATCAACCCCACCAGTTGATTCAACCCCAAAGAGCTTAACCCTTGAAAGTTCTCCAACACACCACAAAGAGAAAAATAAATTCTCAATACTTCTGCAGATCTGCACTTTTACCTCAGACATACACATAGCCTCCCGTCAATGTATATTGTCATTAGTTGAAGGCACAACATTAACAAAAGTAGACAAATACTCAACTACTTGTCAAGCTATTTATCACAAGGTACAACATATGATCTGATCTGACATCCTTTTCCTGCACACTTAAGGCACTAGCTGATCCCTCTTTTGTTAATCCACACCACTGATCACTAACCGGCTTGACCTGATACTTCACCCTGAGCACAACCAACTTTCTTTGGCTGACATGATGTTTTAACACCAGTTCTGACATTAAACACTTCTATGGCTTTGGAGACTACAACTATATACATATTTCTTGCAGGGAACACACGAGAACAATTCAGGCTCAGCATCTTCCTTGATGAAACTTCCTCCAGTTCATGTATCTTCCGATATACCAGAACTACATGTGATAACATAACCAGAAAGCATCCTCTTAATTAGGTCACCACAACTAAGCTTAAGAGATAACTTATCAAGATCTTCACTTCCGCATGAAAGATTTGACAGTGATACTCTTTTGCTTTGGCTCCACCCTCTTCTTTCATCATCAAGAAGGAATCAACAGATTGGTCTACAATGCCTGATTTGAAATATAATCTTCTTTTGCTGAGGAGACCAACTTTAAAGTCTTTTCAAGAAACTACCTTCCAAAAGTCTCAACACAAGAACCAACCAGGGTAGCATCAGATACCATGCAGCGGAACACACAACAACTCCTCAACAACCTTCAGGCACAATTCAATAATCCTTGCCCATCATCACCAACCAAACTAAGTGTCAACACACTCACAACAACAGTACTCATGAATAGTCCAATCTTCACTTCAAGGGATCATACAAACAACTATATGAACTGACCAAGTCCACAACTCAGCAAACTATCTTCCTTGCTCATGAACCAGAAAGAATCTTCCCTAGATCTCATCCAGAAACAGACAGGATGCCTGCTCTGATACCAATTGAAATTCTGGTACAGATGTGTGATGTCTTTGTGCAATGTCACAACATCGCAATCTGCTGAACAAGGCAAAAATAGAAACAGTCAAAGTAGTAAACAACACACAGAATTTGTTCACCCAGTTCGGTTCAAACAACCTACATCTGGGGGCATACCAAGCCAGGAAGGAAGTCCACTATTAGTAGTACCAAATTACAGACTCAACAAACCAGTTGACAATCTACCTAATTTAATCACTACCCAATGACCCTTCTACCTAAGTCTTTCCTAGGTAAGAGACTCCATCTCACTCCCAATCATCGCAATGATGTCTAGCAGTCAACAACTCCGCCACTGCATCAACAGCTTGATTACCAACACCTTTTCAACCACAGAAAAGTAGAAGACACACTTCCATGACAATACCTAGACATGACACCCATGACTAAGAACAATGCTTAGAGGTGCTTAACAGCTTCCTCTAAGACCAATACAATACTCATTACCTACAGGTTTCTGAGTAATACCACAGTGACCATCTCACAACCCGAGTGGTTCACTTAGACAAAGCCCTAATGATCTACATCTTTGACTCGTACCTCTTCTAGGTTACAAGCATACTATTTATAGCTTTTTCCCAACTGGATTTGGGCCTTCAAATCATATCAAATCTTCTGCTACAAATCTGCAACAGATTATGCTACTAAATAGATCTTCAATTAAATCTTCATAATTAACTCTAATTATTCTCCACATCTTTATTTATTAAATTAGTAACAAACTGATCTTCATAACTGATTGCAACAGACTATATCTCTCCCTTGATCTTCGCCTGCATTCTCTGATTGTAATTAGCAGAATATCTCGTTCACACCAGAAACATGTGCAGCCCTAAACACATTACAGTCTGATGTTTTAATGTTCTGGTATAGTGATGTTCAGACATCGCAAGTGACATCATACTTCAGCACTTTAACTCCACACCAGAATGTTAGCCAAAACATAACACTACTGTTAGAAGGTCATGTTGCAACATCAACCATGACATCAGCATTGTTTTAACAAAATTTTAGCCAATTACAAGAACTTACAGTAATGTTAGTAAGTTAGTGATTAGTTGTTAAAGTAAGTGATAAATAATAATTGAATAATTACACTTAGGTCAAGATTAATGAGAACTCATTAGAGGATTGATAAGACCAAAGCCTCCTAACAACAAGTTTCATAAGTTTTGAACCAAAAGACAAATAATCAATATTCTTGATCGTTTCCGATGCGGGACAAATATTGCTCTATGTTAAGAAATCGCTGAGTAATTTACGGAGTAATTACCCTACAATGAGGCCGGTCAATAGCTCTTTGTGCTAATGCATGCTAGATGAACGATATGTAAATCGTCATCCGAAAGCCATACCGCACGAAAAGAAAAGTGGTAGCGATCTCGTCTCGATCGAAATTCAACAAAAGAATTCCAAGATCTTTTAGACTTTCATCGATCAAAAGAAAAGAGGAATAGATGAAGAGAAGGCCAAATTAAACCACACAATTATGTGATCTAAGGCTAAGAACAAAAGGAGAGGGAAGAAAAAGGAAAAGGAACCAAAACAGCCCCAAAAACAAGCCAAAACATGCATTCTGTTTCAAAGTAACCGGTTACAGTATAACTGCTAACCGGTTACTTAGTTAAAAATAAGTGTAGTTTTTCAAAATTTACACAGTGTAACCGGTTACAGCATAACTGCTAACCGGTTACACAGCACCAGAATGCAGAAAAATGTGCAAAATTCAGCATGATCCATTTTCAAAACTTTTTACAAACACCTTATGATCATGGAACTGAAATTGCACGAAATTTAAAGTAAAATAACAGCAATTAAACACAATTACAAGATCCAAAGGATCAAGTAACAAGGATCTCCAAAGATCTACATTATGGAAGATGAAGATGAAGCTTCAACAATGGTGAAAGATGAATTACCACTCCAAATCAGAAAATTCCTTCAAATTCCTTTAAGATCTACACTCCAAAACCTTGATCTACTGTAATTGATGAACAAAAACAAGAATGGATGAAGTTTTAGCTCAAAGTTGAACAAGATTCAATGTGAATTCTTGTTAACTTTCAAAGAAAGAAATGTGAGCTTTGGTGAATTTTGTGGTTGGGGAGAGAATTTGCAAGAGGTTTTTTGGCTATCAAAAGCTTGTGAAATGAGTGAAATGAAGCCTCTATTTAAAGAGTTTAGGTTTGGGAATTTGGTGGTTTGGAATTAGGCTTGGAATTTAAATATTAGGATTGGAAATCAAATTTGGAGGGAATTATCAAAAGAGTGGTGATTAGTGGAGGTGTATGGTAGGAAATGATCAAAGTGATGTAGGGAATTAAAATGAGATGGTACGGAATATTCCAAAATGTGATCAAAATTGGTGCCAAATGCTGAAATTTGAATTTGCTACCATTTTTCAAAATTTCACGATGGTAACCGGTTACTTAGTGCAAAATTTGTGAAAAATGAGCATTTTGCTGCACTGTTGTGGTTCCGGCTCGATTCTCTTGCTTGTAAAAGAAGGCATGGAAATAAACACATGAACCTTGGAGTCTCTTGAATAATGGTCAATTAAATCTTGGAAACTCTTGATCAAATGAATTTTGAATTGTTTGCGGATCAACTTTGACTTTGTTCAGATGAAATTCATTCGAGCTGAGGGACTGTTTGATATCCTTGATTCCCTTCCTGAAAAAGTTAGTGAAGACAAAAACAAACATATTTTTGGATTTTGATTAAAGGTTAGTAAACATAAGCAAATTAAAGCAAGTAAGAAAGATACAGATGCTCGGTGATCCCTGCAAGGCATAAACCCAAAGAAGAGAGGCACAAGAGAACCAAAGCATGATCTTGTTTGTGGTAAAGATGCAAAAATGAGATGTGAATGATATGTGGAATCTTAGGGGTCAAAAATTAGGGTCTTACAGAATGAATTTAAACATAGCTTGAATTTGGACTTGAAGTTTGTAAAAAACAATGAATCAATTTGAACCTTTGTTAAAGAACATGAGTTTTGAACTTCACTTTGAGAACTTCTTGCCTAAACTTGATTCAAGATTTTTATCCAAATTTTACCACTTCAAAGCATATTGCTCACAAACTACCAATAAGAAAATCCAAACTCTTTCCCTTAAGATCAAAAGGAAACAAATAATGATCCAACCTCATGGATAAGAACAGAGTTTTTCTTGAATTAAGCTTGATCTTTGTTACCCACACAATCAAAGATTTAGATGATGATGAACTCGGCACATGAACCATGCCCTGAGAAATCCTTGGAAATGAGGATACAGCTTGTAATGCATCTTGCCACGAAAACCCTAACCAGTCTTCAAATGACCATGCTCAACACCAATGGAATGAAAACCTTTATTCTCCTTGGGGTATATGCTGAGGCTTCTGAGAAATCTTGGGGAAATGGCCTTGGTATTTGATGAACCTTGATAAAAAAGATGCTTAAAACCCTAGTTACATAGTTCATGAAAGAACCAGTTGAGTTAATCTTTAATGAAACAGAAGATTCAAACAAGTAGAAAACCCTAGGACCATTTTGAATTTGAATCAGTTAGTCACATCTTGAAGTACTTGACCGAGAGAATGAGTATCATTTCCACTTGAATCTAATGCACTTGTGTTAGAATACAAATAGAGTTAGGGTTTTGTTATCGTTCCACAGAGATTGTTAGAGATATCACTGCCTTTCTACAGTTGAAAAGGTTTTAAACTTAAATCGGAACAAAGAGTTTTGGTTATTTTCAGTCGGAACGTTTGCATTCAAAGTTAAGTAATGAACGGTAAAAGGATTTATTTTAACGATTTATACAAACATGTCAAGATTAGTAGCCGGTAATCCATTTTCGTACGTATATCTTGGAAAAAGTGTGTGAACTTTCTAACGATAAATAAACTCACATATCCTCTCAACAAGTTTCTCTCGAACACTTGTTGTGGGATTTATCATATTGATCCTTTGTTGATCTCTCACACAAACTATCAATATGATAACATTTAAGAACAATATTTATGAACATCAACATTCAAAACTATCTCTAGCCTCATGAATAATTGATGGATTGAAACTTAGGTCAAGTTTTAACACATATCTCTCAATCATGAATCAAAACAAAAGATGAACCATAAAAACAAAGTTTCTTCTCTATATTTATCATTAACAAAGTTCAAAAACTTAATACAATATCAATACATACAAAAATGATGGATTACCTCCACTAATCTTGACACTAGAAGTGCTTAGCTACCCATTGTCATGGTAGCTTCTCAAACAAGAAAATGGAGACAAGAAACAAGCATCAACGACGATCTCTCGACACTTGATGCTCCAATTCTTCAAAAATAGGATACTACAGTGTTTACAAGGTTTTTGCTCTAAGGAAATGTGTAGGATCCCCAAAAAATCAGATCTAATCTATTTATAAGGGGGCTGAGTTACGCAGAGCGCGCTAAGTGCGCAGCACTGCGCTAAGCGCGCTGCACTTTATTGTTAAACTGCCCTAGACCGCGCTAAGCGGGCTACAGACCGCGCTAAGCGGGCTACCTACTGGAAAATGCTCCCGGACCGCGCTAAGCGCGCTTGCAGCATGCTTCAAAAATCCAATTTCTTCAAAAATGCTCCTTAAGAGCCTTCCATGCTCCAAGTTTCCATTGAAATGCTAAAACCTACAATTATAAACACAAAAGTTAAATAAATAAGTCTAATAATGCAATTAAACTATACTACGATTATTTACTGGAAACAACGGGAAAAAGTATCGATTAACAAATAAAGATCTCAAAAGGTGCCAAAAACTAAACTAAATAATAACACATTTTAGCACCTAACAACTCTCCCCAACTTGCTTCTTTGTTTGTCCTCAAACAAAGGTAAGATAGAATAGAAACAAGAGGAATATCGGATAAGCAAACACAATCAAAAATCAATGGTTCAAACTAAATTGATGCGCTTGCAAGTAATGCTCAGCTCCAACAAAGAATCAAAACATGCCTATGAACTAACTTCTAAACAGAAATAACAAGCACTCATCATAAGCAATCAAATGTTCAACCGGGAATCACCTATATATTTACACGTAATATTTACAAGGGACAAAACACACTCACAAGCAATTGTGCCACATCCAAAACAATTTATGCAATCATCTCACAACATAATGAAAACAATGGAAACAAAGATCACAAAAGGACTTTTATCGGTTGTAACTTGGCCGGGGTTAAGAAACAAGGGGCATATGTACACGGCTATTGAAACAAGAAAGGGCAAATTTCACGAAGAGCATTTTCTTTTCTAGACAACCATTCTTGCTCAAACTTCCAACTTATTCTCACAATGCATTCTATTTCTTTCTCTTTTGATTTTTCCTTTTCTTTCTTTTTCATTCTATATATATATATATATATATATATATATATATATATATATATATATATATATATATATTTTATTTCACTTGAGAATGCATTGTGTCCACAATTCCTTCTTCTCTTTTCACAATAAACCAATCTCCCCAACTTCGACAATACTACAAACTTAAATCAAAATGCTCTTCAAAATGGTTAAAGTCCGGGTTCATGCTTCAAAGATACAAAAATTTTCGCTTTAGGCTCAAGAGAGGTTTCTAATGTTCACACACACACAAGGTGACTTGAAGTAGTTTTTGGAAAAGTGGTTCTACTCATAATACTCAAAAAGTTTCCTTGATCATTTCAAAGTTTCCAAAATTTCAAAACTACAAGCAAGATTAAACATAAACCATTTGAGTAAGCAACAACTACCTGAATCCCTCAATAATTTGTGAACAATGGAGGAAACTCACATTTGTGGTAATGTCCTAATTGATTCCCATATAAACATACATGCTAAATGAAGCAAAGCTTGAAATTTATGTAAAGCAAAAAGTTCATACACATGCTAACATTCTACAAAGCACAAACAGAGTACCTTTTTGTGCAACAATCTAGAATTATATCATCACCATCAATTATTGGTGTAGCACATCATTTTTGTTCAAAGAAACTAAAACTTGCTTCATCAATCAATTACCTTAAATAGAGAACAAACACAAAAATTTTTGTACCAAAAATTCTAAACAAAAAACATCATCCGCCCGGATGGAAAATTCACCAATAATAAGAAAATATTTTAATAATTATCAAAAAATCAACATCCGCTCGGATGTGAACTACAACCATATCTTAGACAAAAGTCAATAATACTAGCAACAAACTAAACATAACAAAATACAAAGGTGGAACAATCAAACCCATCAATAAGAACTCGAACTCGAAACTTCATCATCACCACCATCATCATCATCATCAGCTGCCCCCTCCGCAAAACCTGGCCTGCCCTCAGGCCACCTAGCATATGCCATGAGGTCCTCTCTAGACCTCAAAGGGTGATCAATAAGAGGCTCTCGGATCTGAAGCTGCAGCTGCATCATAGAATCATGCATAAACAAAAAGGCACACTGGTGAGCCTCGTGCATGGCCCAATTAGCCTCAGCACTCGAATCACGAACACGCCCTGCAGGGGAAACAGCAGCAACAGGGACAACTTCATTGTGTGCCTGTAAACAAAAACGGGTGATAAAATTGTCATCCAAAAAACCCAACTTTACATTCCTATGGCTAGGAAGGGTGACTCACGCCTTATGGCACAATGCCATAATCAGCCCCGGATAAGTCAAAGTACAAGCCACCCTATCACCTAAAGGTGTAGAGCTCACAACAATCGTCTTCAGCTCATTAGAAATGATCCGTGCTAAATCCACGGTCTTCTCGTCGTCAAGAATACAAGCTAAGAGGCCTGCTATCTGCATGGGAATGGAGGATGTGTGACTACGAGGCTTTAGGTTGTGCAAGACAACCGACATTATAATTTGAGTCTCCGTAGTCAACACACCTCGTATGAACTTCAGAGGAGCACCACTAGCACTCAACTGAAAAGATTGACCAGGCACACACAAAATTTCTCTTAACTGCTCGGCATTCCAACTTCCTCGAGCTAACATTTTTCCATAGTCACATAACTCATCTTCAGCCAACTCTAAGTGATTCCCAAGGTAGGTGTTAATTGCATCCCTAGAAAAATCAATCTCCATGCCCCTTACCCAAGTTTTAAAATTGAAAGCCTCATCACCCGAAGGCAAGGCATTAGCAAAAAATTCCCTAACAATATCTAGATGATATTCGGGGTAAGGTTCATAGAGCTTGTCCCAGCCACCTCCTTGCACAAGAGAAACTGTGTGGCGATAACTTCCCTGAGGATCAATCTGTATAATCCTATCAGGCCAAACAGTTCTTCTCTCGAGTTGTTGATATCTCAGCTGCTGTTCAAGACCAAGAAACGATTGTGATCAAATTGTCCTGATGGAGGTTGTCTTGCTGGGTTTGATGTCGAACCGATATGCTGTTTCTCTCTACCAGACATCTGGAAAAAAAAACACACAAAACATCCACAAAAACAGACAAATACGTTAACGAAAACAACATTAAAATATGTCTAAATTCCTAAACAATTACGACAATTCATCCAAGGGATCAAAACAGAATTTTAGAAGAGGGGAATTTTTCTGAAAATCCCAGAGCGCGCTAAGCGGGCTTTGCGATTTGTAGAAAAACTCCTCTCTGCAACAGACAACAACAATGGGTAAAACCCTAATTCCTAAGAACAGATATATTTAGAGAGATTCTTCAATCACGAATACAGAAAATTAAAACCCTAATATCTACAAAAAATCCAATTTCTACATTCAAAATCCCTAATTTCTAAAATCAAAGTTCCTATCCACATGCAATTACACTAGTCTATGACAACAAAAAGAAGAACAAGATGAACAAGAACAATGAACATTAAAGCTACAACCCAAAATGGGTTTAAAAATTAAAAAGAAAATGAAGAACTTGCATTGTTGATGTAGATGATGAGCAAGAAAATGACAAGATGAAGCTAGGGCACAAAGAATCCAAGGATCTCTCAAGGATTTTGGAGAAGAAGAGAGGAACCTTGATTTTTTTGAGAAAAAGGGGGGAAATGAGGCACAACCTCAGAACCCTAGCTTCTAAAACACAATCTGGGTCGGGTCAGCATTATTGGGCCCAGACAAAATAATTTTTTTTTTCAAAATTTCGCAGACCGCGCTAAGCGGGCTCTGGTCGCGCTAAGCGCGCTGCTCACTGGAATTTGGTGTTGCTTTTTCTTCAGAGCGCGCTAAGCGGGCTCCTGCGCGCTAAGCGGGCTCTGCAACACCAAAAACACTACCAGTTGCTCAAAACTTGGTTCCAGCAGCACAAAATATCATTCCAAGCAGCAAAATCACACTAACTTTATAAAAACACGATTAAACAGCAAATTGACCAAAAAACGATAAAAACTTACAAAATTGGGGTGCCTTCCAACGAGCGCTTGTTTAACGTCGGATAAGCTCGACGGTCCAAGACGATCAATGAAGAACGTCTAGGAGAACGGAACAATTTTCTCGATCAAAATTACCTCCAAGGTAGATTTTTAAACGTTGACCATTTACGGTCCAACAGTCTTTTTTTGCATATCTTCGATCACAATTGCTCCAAAACTTTTCACCTCTTTGACAAGAAATGGTCCTGACCACTTTGATTTTAATTTTCCCGGGAAAAGTTTCAACCGGGAATTGAACAGTAATACCATTTGGCCAACCTTGAAATCCTTTTGCCGGATCTTCTTATCATGATAACCCTTCACCTTTTCCTTATACAACCAACTAAAGTGATATGCGGCATTCCGCATTTCCTCCAATTCATGCAGTTGTAATTTCATTTTTTCTCCGGCCAAGTTTTTATCAAAATTTAATAGTTTCAGGGCCCACAATGCTTTGTGCTCCATTTCAACAGGTAAATGCCATGTTTTACCATAGACCATTTGAAACGGAGTTAAGGCAATTGGAGCGTTGTAAGCGGTACGGTAAGCCCACAAAGCCTCATCCAATTTGTGCGACCAATCTTTTTTAGAACTCGACACGATTTTTTCCAGAATCCTTTTCACCTCTCGGTTAGACACCTCAGCTTGACCGTTCGTTTGTGGGTGGTAAGGTGTTGCCACTTTATGCGTTACACCATAATGTTTCAAAACACTCTCAAGGGATGTATTGCAAAAGTGTGACCCGCCATCACTTATAAGAACCCGAGGAGTGCCAAAACGGGCAAAGATGTTTTTCTTTAAAAATTTTATTACCGTTTTGCCATCAGCTTTAGGTGAAGCAATCGCTTCAACCCACTTCGAAATATAATCAACCGCCACTAAAATATACTCATTTCCAAAAGAGGGTGGGAATAGACCAACAAAATCTATGCCCCAACAATAAAAAATTTCAACCTCTTGGATATTTTGAAGGGGCATTTCATCTCTTTTTTTCCATTTCCACCAGTTCTTTGGCAAGTATCACAACTTTGCGCATGGAGATTTGCGTCTTTAAATAGAGTAGGCCAATAAAAGCCTGACTGCAAGACTTTCGTGGCCATTCTCGAACCATTAAAATGGCCTCCATAAGGCGAGTTGTGACAATGCCAAAGAATACTCTGAGCTTCATCACTCGTGACACACCTTCTCAAAAGGTTGTCACCTCCTAACTTGAACAAGTAAGGGTCATCCCACACATAATAATTCGCATCCGATAAGAACTTCCTTTTTTGATTCCAAGTTAGGTCTTCGGGTATCCAACCAGTTGCTTTGTGGTTAGCAATATCCGCAAACCACGACCTAACTTAGACTCGAAACAATTTTTCATCAGGAACTTCCTCTCGAATTTCCTTTTCTGTTTTGGTTACCTCCACATTGATCAAACGGGACAAATGATCCGCCACCAAATTCTCTGAACCCTTTTTATCCTTTATTTCCAAATCAAATTCTTGAAGTAAAAGGATCCAACGGATGAGCCTTTGCTTCGAATCCGGTTTAGTGAGCAGATATTTGATTACCGAATGATCAGTATAGATTACCACTTTTGACCCTATTAGGTAAGAACGAAACTTCTCAAGTGCATATACAATCGCAAGCAATTCTTTTTTGGTTGTGGCGTAATTTACTTGCGCCTCATTTAATACTTTGCTTACGTAATGTATAGCATGAAAAGTTTTGTCCTTCCTTTGACCTAACACTGCTCCAACAACATAATCACTCGCGTCGCATATTAGTTCAAAATTTAAAGTCCAATTTGGCGCGATGATTATTGGAGCGGTAATTAGTTTCTCTTCCAAAATTTGGAAAGCAATAAGGCATTCATCGTCAAAGAGAAATACCTGATCTTTGTTGAGCAAGTTGCTCAGTGGCCTTGCTACTTTTGCAAAATATTTGACGAATAGCCTATAAAATCCCGCATGCCCCAAAAAGCTTCTGATTCCTTTGACGTTTGTAGGAGGAGGCAACTTTTCAATCACTTCAATCTTCGCTTGATCGACTTCAAGGCCTTTGGAAGAAACTCTGTGCCCAAGCACAATTCCCTCCATCACCATAAAGGTACACTTCTCCCAATTCAACACCAAGTTTGTCTTTACACACCTTTCAAGGACGGTTTCCAAATTCTTCAAGCATAAATCGAAAGATGCTCCAAACACGGAAAAATCATCCATAAACACCTCCATTGTCTTTTCTATGAGGTCGGAGAAGATAACTTGAACAAACCTTTGGAAAGTTGTCGGCGCATTACATAAGCCAAAAGGCATCTTTCGATAGGCAAAAATGCCAAAAGGACAAGTAAAAGTCGTCTTCTCGTGGTCCGCCGGGTCAACCGCAATTTGATTGTAGCCCGAATAACCGTCCAAAAAACAATAGAATTGTTGCCCAGATAACCTCTCGAGCATTTAGTCCATGAATGGAAGTGGAAAATTGTCTTTTCTTGTTGCGGTATTAAACCTTCTATAGTCAATACACATTCTCCACCCCGTCACAATCTTTGTTGGGATTAACTCGTCCTTCTCGTTTCGGATAACGGTCATGCCACCCTTTTTAGGAACAACGTGCACGGGGCTTACCCATGGACTATCAGAGATCGGGTAGATCATTCCCGCATCCAAAAGCTTCACAACTTCTTTCCGAACAACCTCTTTCATAGTAGGATTCAAACGACGTTGTGGTTGAGCTACCGCCTTGAAATCTTCTTCCATTAGAATCTTGTGCATACAATACGATGGACTAATTCCTTTAAGATCGGAAAGAACCCACCCTATAACTTCTTGATTTCTTTTCAACACTTGAATCAAATGGGTTTCTTCTTTGTCGGACAAAACGTTGCTAATAATAACCGGCTGTGAGAGCAAGAATTATCTCTACAAGTCAATCTATGTTTTGATGATAACAATACGTATTTGTGAAAGAACCATTTTATGTTCTAACGTGTGTTGTGTGCAGATCATAATTATAGAATATATTAGATCCAACAAGCACCAGCCAGATGAGCGAAATTGATAATATGTGAAGTTACTATGTTTGACACGAGTCACAAGAAGCAAGAACGCTTCTGTATCTGATCGTGATCAGTCAGATCCAAGGATGCCGATATTGCGGATGCAATGCTCTTGTGGATGCTCTCTGAAAGTGGTCGAGATTCTGAAGATTGTGAAGCTTCTGAAGAAGAGAACCGAAGTGCTGAAGACTCTCATGACTTGAAGTTCTGAAGGCGGAAGGCTCTGAAGACCAAGTGCAGAAAGACTCTGAAGACTTATGTGTTCTGAAGATTAAGGTTCTGAAGATCAAGTATTGAAGACTCTGAAGATAGATTCCTAATGGACAAGTTCTGAAGTTTCGGAAGACTTGAAGAAGTAAAGGATAACGTGCTTAAAGACAAGTGCTGAAGTTCTGAAGACTGATTCCTAATGGACTTCTTCAAATAACTGAAGACTTGACATATCAGATATCCTGACTAAGAAGACTCTACTCATGCTTCATCAATTAAACATCAGAAGCCTTTGAGGTTCAGAAGTCACATGTTACCGTTGTGAGTAACTGTACACGGCGCCCAAGAAAGATATATCCCATCACTTCTCCTACAACAAAAAGGAGATGTGTCAGTACAGCTAATTATTACACAACGTCTCTTTTTCAACAGCCAACAGTATTTCAAACGGCTATATTTCTACTGGGCTATTTAAAAGGAAAGAGTATTCGCTTCTAAGAGACAACGAAGGACGTCGACGATGACACAGTTCATAAATCGATTCATTCCATCAAAGGTGAATTGGTATAGAAGCTGTTGTTGAAGCTCTTATATCATCATTCACCACAACAACAATGAATTGGTATAGAAGTTGTTGATGAAGAAGACAACATTGTAAATCAGTCAAGTCATCAACCACCTTATCGTCAGTGTTACATTGAAGATCTGAAGCAAGAAGTTGTTGCTCAAAGCTTGCTCGCCCCGAAGACGAAGAAGAAGAAGATCTACAAGATGTCAACAACTGTCAAATCATTATACATCTCTGTAGTTTCTTAGAATAGCAAGGAGCTGTTGCTCACATCTTGCTTGAACACTTGTGTGTTCTTTTGTACTTAAACTTAGGAGTAATCTGCTTGTTAAGAAGCATCTTTGTAATCTCCAGTTAAACTAATTCTTGGTGAATTAGGATTCCTTGAGTGGTCAGTGTGACCGGAGACTCGAGAAGACAATGGCGAGATGTCATTGTGGGAAAAGCCTGAAATAGGGTCAGTAGCGTTATATTCATTGCGATGAATCCCTGAACGTCTAGCTGTGAAAGCCTAGCAGTAGATCTTGCGAGATTGGAACCTGCAGGTCAATGTTCGTTATATTCATTAAGTTGAATCCCTGAACGGTTCATTGTATGTTAGTCACAGTGAGGCTGTGCAAGTGGTTAGTCACCGGCTGTTTCCCGTGCATCTGTAATCGAGATTGATTATAGTGGATTAAGACCTTGAGTTCAAGGCGAAATCACCTGAAGAGGGTGGACTGGATTAGCCTTTATGGTGAACCAGGATATATCGTGTGTTCTTTACTCTTATACTTAATGTCTTAGTTTATCTTTCTATATAGAGTATCAGAACCTTACATACGAAGTCAGAACCTTGCAGCTTAACTCTGATAAGCTTCCGCTCTGCAAGTTCTGAGAAATGGATCTTATATTCAGACTCTTGTTAGTTCTGAAGCCTTATGCTTAGCAAGTCTGAATGTAACGTTGCCAGTCAGAGTCTCTCAACGAACTCTGATGTAATCCTTAGTGATTCAACAACATGAAATGAAAAGTAGTCAAAAGAGCAAATACACAATTCAAACCCCCATTTCTTGTGTCTTTCTCGCACCTTCAATTGGTATCAGAGCCCCGGTTTTGTTATTAACGGATATAAAACACTTAATAGTGTCAGAAAAAGATCCAGATGAGGTGCGTAGAAATACTCTGGGTGAGATTGAAATCCACTTAGAATTTCGGTAGCAGTTCAGAAGTTGACTGTGTACAAAATTGTAATCAATCTGACTACTCGAGCAAATCACTGATTCTGGAAGTTTTGCTAATCAACAAAATATTTTCTCACCTAAAGGCTTGTTGAAGATTGAAGAATCAGCTGATCAGATGGACTCATCAGATAAGGAGTAGTATCTGCTGAATGCTCATCTTAGAAGATACGTGTAGAGGAACCACACATTTGCTCAAGGTTAAATTATCAGAAGACAAGAAGTCTGGGCTGCTGAAGAATAACTCTTTATGAGCTCCTGAGATGTTTTCAAGAAACGGACTAGGTTCACCCTTGACTTTCTCGGTTAAAGCTCATTCAAAATCTCTTCATGTAAAGAAGAAGACTTGTTGGTCTATGAATTTAAATGTCAAGAAAAGTCTGTTGAAGTCAGGAAGCTGAAGAATTCAAAACTCTTAGAACTGATTCAACATCTAAATCCTGGTATGATCAAAGGTTAAAAGATTCAATGTAAAACTGGATATTGTTGTCTTGGAAGCTATGCAAGAAACTGAAAGAATATTCAGAAGGAGGATTCTCACAGATTCATCAATTACTTGATCAAGAATGAACACTTAGAGTTTTGATTGAATCGGTATAACCAAGATCTGATAATCTAAGACTATCTCTTAGTTGAACCAAACATTAGTGATCATATCAATATCTGATAAGTGTCTCAGAACCTTTTATTCATTGGAATCAGAAGATATCAATCTAAACAATTAGTTTCTCGACTTAAGGATTCTAGTTGCAGACGTCATTCAGAATGAAGAAATCAGAAGTAGATGAATAAGGTTGAACAGGAAAAGAAGTCAAATGCAAGTAAATCCCGAAGAATCCAAGAACCTTCAGCAGTTCACTCAGAAGTAAGCAGAGTCTGATTAAGAGCTCGGAATGGAATGCATTTATAAAAGATTACAACGTCAGACCACTCTGAAGGAAGCAGAAGCAAATAAATGATGATCAGAAGTCCAGAGTCAGAATTAAGTACAATATATGAAAATAACAGAATTCAGACTATGTCAGGTATGATATTCTCTATCTTAAACAGTTAAACACTAATGCATGAATTTGAAAATAATCTGAAATATTCCTGTCTTACAAGAAAAATCTCTTAAACTATGCGTGCACTCTAAAGTAACCTCAGTCATTATTGCGAATCTTTGGAAACCATGCCATATCTCTGACAACATAATCTGTTCTAAAATCTTATTAAATCCTATTATACAAATCTATAATTTTCCTAGACTAGGTACAACTTATCCTACCCATTTACTTGTATAAAATCACGTCTCCCTATCAAATAACCTCATACTCAAAGTTCTCTTGATAACGTCATAAGTGTCAAAACCCTGTTGTCCATCGTCATGCCTCCACTCACCTTTCTTGGTAACCAAGATCTTCTTGAAATCATTTCTGAAAAACAATTTGTAATCAATACTCCTCCACTTTCGAGTTGCATTGCCTGTAGTCTAGCAAATGTGCTTTACACTCAACAATGGACTAGATACTCCACGATGCTAGAAAAGCCTATCTATGTAAATCTTGTCAAAGATTTCTGGAAACATGTCGATCTTGATCTTGAAAGCAAATGCATCACTTCCTTTGTTTTTGAAGTCCCAATCATCATCAACCTGTTCTCAATCACTCTTGCAACTGGGTGTGAGGATGTTGGAATTCCTGTTGATTTTGACAAAAATAAATTCTTTGCTGCCAAAAATTTTTCATCTCTTTATGACCTGACTTTAGGGTACATTCTGTTCAATCCTGAAAATCTTCTACCCATTCCCAAAGCTTGGTATAAGCTCATATTGTCCAATTTTCTTCCCAGGGGAGAAAGTCATGACATCCTTAGATTTCATGACCATGAATTCATTTATTTACTAATGAATGGATTTCAAATAAATCTACCACACACTATCTTCAACTGTCTTTGGAAAACCATCTCTGAGTCCAGAAACCTCACAAAGTCCTACATTCCTTATGGAAGAGTTTTGTCTAAGATTTTCTTTAGAGATGGAATTGTGGACATGATCAAAGAAAGAATTAAAGATGGTCCTGAACGCCTTCCAGATAACTGCTTGTTGAAAACTAAGTGTGAAATCTTTAGTAACTAGGACACCCAAATTTGTCTGTGGTTTAACTATGTATGTGGAGTGTATGTTTGAAATTACAGATGATTCTAAGTAGATTCAATAGTGTCAGTTTGCTCTGAGTTATTCAAAGATTAATGAACTTTGTCTACGAATGAATTTTGATTATTGAATTCTTAAAATTATAAAATATTCAACAAAGCACTAATTGATATTACTTATTGAAAGTTCTTGACAAATACTTTAGTGGCTCAAGACACCATCATCATTAATACAGCAGCCGCAGTGGCTACTCACGGCAAAGCAGTTGTTAACACATTAATTCTTCTCAAAGTAAATTAGTAACCGCTCCGTTTTCTTTTCCCACACGTTCACGCCTTTTAGCATACCCTAAGTAATCATGACCACCTAGGAAATAGTAAACCCAAAACCTTATGCACCAATTTAGTCATTATACTCCTTACTCTCACTCGCTATAAATAGTTGGATGTTTCCATTGAATAACTCATCCTCAAATCTAACCTCTTTTTCTGATAAAACTCTCATTTCAACAAGATAATAAACTCTCAAAGAAATGGTCCTACCTTCTTAGGCAGAAAAGAAAATTTACATGTTATCTCAGAGAAAAGACCCAACCTCACTCATCTCGGAAATGATGGCTTAGAGATAATAAGAAGCATGCAAGCTCTGTCTTGGCAATGCTATTACTCCCAACTGAATGGTCCAATCTTTACTAACCTTATTAAAGAATTCTGGAATTATGCTAGGGTTAGAGCTAATGGAAACACCATCTGGTCTGAGGTTTATTATCACCCCATTGTTATCTCTGTTTCCTCTATAGAGAAAATCATTGGGTGTATCTCCGACGGAGTCACGATTGATCACTTTCAATCTGACTTAAGCATGGTGGAGAGATGTAGAATCTTGTTTGATGATTCAGTTCCATACGAACCGAATAACCCTGAGAAACTCCTTCATACTCCAAAAACTTGGTTCAAATTTTCACTGACCAACCTTCGTCCACGCGCGTCTGTGAGAAGAACTATGACTCATGACGACAAAATCTTCGTCTTTCTTCTAACACATCACGTTAGAATAGACCTTCCCAAGACTATCTTTAACCACATGAGACACTCTATCAGAACCTCAAGGAATCAGATGAATGCCTACATTCCATATGGGAGAATAATATCTGAGATAATTTGGAAAGAAAAGGCCTGGGGATTAATAAGCAGACTTGGACCTGGATCCTCACCAGAAGAGACCAGATGTGAACGAGTGGATAAAATTAAGGATTTTGATGATTAAAGTCTCTTTATGAGTGTATAACAAGTTCTTGTTATAATTAGGTCTAAGTTCTTGTGATTAACAGTTTTATTTTACTGATGCCCTGTACTTGTGTTTAAAATTAATATGTGTTGCGTTTTGGTCTACTTTTGAATTATTTTCTTCATACCCATAACTGCACTGCTCTATCATTTGTGTTGAATGAAATTAACTCCGGATATTCTCATTATCTATTTAGTCATTATCATAACCCAATGATGATCGATAAATGACGCATTAACATCCATCAAGGATGATGCTATCACAAGAATTCAGAACTTAATAGATGCTTCCAGTTCAAGCATAGATCCCTTAAGAGTGATGAAATATCTGGACTGAGTTCCATGAATGGATCTCAGAGGAATTTGTGAAGAGCAAGAAATTGGCAATTACTCAAGTAAAAGAGAGGTTGCATGGCTCAAGAAATGATGATTCTGAAAACTCTCGCTCATCTTCTTCATCATCATTAGACTCGCTCTAGTCTAACTCAATAGGACCCATAAAACCCCAACTCTATTAGGTCTACGATTACTTAAAATGTTTCTAATTAGGAATCTGTGCTTGAATTATCTATGTTTTGATTATCTTGAACTTTTCAAGATTAAGCTCAACCTATGCTATGCATCTTAAAAACTATTTTATGTTGATGCTTCTATCTGATTGTTCATACATGAAATGCTGTAATTAATCTTTACTGATGATCTAAAATCTTCAATTAGTAATCAGTTGATTCCATCTAAAAATCCTTCAAATGAATTTATTATGGTTAAAGATGGTTATCACCAAATGACTTGAATTGCTCTTAACTGCTCAAATGTTGGCTCTATGGTTCTATGCTGTTTAACATATCCAGTATATATATATATGATGATGTTAATATGCTTAAATCTTTAAAGGCTTAATGAGGAAGAAATATATGATGTTAATTGGAAAGAGGAATTATGCTTAAATGCCCTTATGCTCTAAGCACTTTTTGATGATGTCAAAAAGGGGGAGAAATATAATGATTTTGATTGAGAGAAGGAAATCTGAAAGAATGCAGAACTCAAACAAAGTACTCACATAAAAATGTGTTACTACTAACGTTTGTTGTTTGATGTTATCCGAGGAACTCTAAACAAGTTCACTAGGCATTCTAAGAACAGGAACAGGCTAAGAATGAAGAACTCCGATCATATAATAGAAGTTGTCTAAGAATCAGAAGAAAGAAGAAAACTCTGAAAGTAGTCAAGACAAAGTACACATTCTCAAGATGCTTACTCAGAAGAACTGTGCAAATCAGAAGTCGTTCTGATGTTTACCAGGAACCAATTGAAATGAAAACGATTTGGTAATTAGACTAAATCAATAATTGTTAATCAGACTCAGCACACAAAGATTAGTATCAGACTCATCAATCAGAGCAAAGTTGTGAATTATTATCAAATACCTTCACTGGCATCAATTCAGCACATTAAGGAAATACCTCTCAAGTGGTATGAGAAGAAATTCTTCACTTGGTATCAGACTCAACATACTCTGGTATAAGACTCAGTACATCACGTGATATCAGACCAGAATCAAATCATGAGTACCAGATTCAGAATCAAGCGTTGATTGATCACAAATATTAACCTTCAATTGGTATCTAATAAAAAATCAAGCCTTGATGAACCACTGAGTTATGACAATAACAAGGTTCTGAAATGAAGACCTATGTTCAAAAGTCAAACTCTAAAAAGTCATGATCTTTATTGGTGATTACAACTTAATATTCCTGAACTACGTTCTGAAAGATCCCAATATCTGACTTATAGAAATTAGGGAGAGACTACCCATAAGATTCAAATGCAAAATCTCAAATCTTCACAAGTGTGAAACTCAGGGGGAGTTTCTTAAAAGACAATGTCTGTCTCTGATAGATAGCAAGGCTATGATATCAGATAAGAACTGATCTGCTTGTGCTTAAATGAATCTGCTGAAAGGTAGAAATGCTTCAGAAGTCTATGAAGATTACAAGCTCTGATACGACTACAAAGGAACTGAGCTCTGAAGATCTGAAGATGGAAGTTCTGATGAACTAGTCCAGATGCTAAAGACTCTCTGTTTTCTTAAAGACAAGATAGTGAAGCAGTCCTTTCCTATTCTTCGTCTGGCAACTCAAGTTATTATTCTGTATGTCTTTGGATCATATAAGATTCTAGATGATCACAGATAAAACTTCGAGGATAACAAATTCAGGGGTAGCTGTTGTTCCAGACTCTGAATATGTTTGTTTTGGTGATTACCCTGTATAAAATGTTTAATCAAAATACTTGGTTTTGTCATCATAAAAAAGGGGGAGATTGTGAGAGCAAGAATTGTCTCTACAAGTCAATCTATGTTTTGATGATAACAATACGTATTTGTGAAAGAACCATTTTATGTTCTAACGTGTGTTGTGTGCAGATCATAATTATAGAATATATCAGATCCAACAAGCACCAGCCAGATGAGCGAAATTGATAATATGGGAAGTTAATATGTGTGACACAAGTCGCAAGAAGCAAGAACGCTTCTGTATCTGATCGTGATCAGTCAGATCCAAGGATGTCGATATTGTGAATGCAATGCTCTTGTAGATGCTCTCTGAAAGTGGTCGAGATTCTGAAGATTGCGAAGCTTCTGAAGAAGAGAACCGAAGTGCTGAAGACTCTCATGACTTGAAGTTCTGAAGGCGGAAGGCTCTGAAGACCAAGTACAGAAAGACTCTGAAGACTTATGTGTTCTGAAGATTAAGGTTCTGAAGATCAAGTATTGAAGACTCTGAAGATAGATTCCTAATGGACAAGTTCTGAAGTTTCGGAAGACTTGAAGAAGTAAAGGATAATGTGCTTAAAGACAAGTGCTGAAGTTCTTAAGACTGATTCCTAATGGACTTCTTCAAATAACTGAAGACTTGACGTATCAGATATCCTGACTAAGAAGACTCTACTCATGCTTCATCAATTAAACATCAGAAGCCTCTGAGGTTCAGAAGTCACATGTTACCGTTGTGAGTAACTGTACATGGCGCCCAAGAAAGATATATCCCATCACTTCTCCCACAGCAAAAAGGAGATGTGTCAGTACAGCTAATTATTACACAACGTCTCTTTTCCAATAGCCAACAGTATTTCAAACGACTATATTTCTACTGGGCTATTTAAAAGGGAAGAGTATTCGCTTCTAAGAGACAACGAAGGACGTCAACGACGACACAGTTCACAAATCGATTCATTCCATCAAAGGTGAATTGATCAAGTCATTGTGTGAAGATAGCAACAACGATGAGTTCTTGTTGTAACACTTAGAATATCCAAAGCTATAACCATTTACACATGGCCATTGTTGTTGAAGCTCAAAGATCATCATTCACCACAACAATAATGAATTGGTATAGAAGTTGTTGATGAAGAAGACAACATTGCAAATCAGTCAAGTCATCAACCACCTTCTCGTCAGCGTTACATTTAAGATCTGAAGCAAGGAGTTGTTGCTCAAAGCTTGCTCACCCCAAAGACGAAGAAGAAGAAGATCTACAAGATGTCAACAACTGTCAAATCATTATACATCTCTGTAGTTTCTTAGAATAGCAAGGAGCTGTTGCTTACATCTTGCTTGAACACTTGTGTGTTCTTTTGTACTTAAACTTAGGAGTAATCTGCTTGTTAAGAAGCATATTTATAATCTCCAGTTAAACTAATTCTTGGTGAATTAGGATTCCTTGAGTGGTCAGTGTGACCGGAGACTCGAGAAGACAATGGCGAGATGTCATTGTGGGAAAAGCCTGAAATAGGGTCTGTAGCGTTATATTCATTGCGATGAATCCCTGGACATCTAGCTGTGAAAGCCTAGCAGTAGATCTTGAGAGATTGAAACCTGCAGGTCAATGTTCGTTATATTCATTAAGTTGAATCCCTGAATGGTTCATTGTATGTTAGTCACAGTGCGGCTGTGCAAGTGGTTAGTCATCGGCTGTTGCCCGTGCATCTGTAATCGAGATTGATTATAGTGGATTAAGACCTTGTGTTCAAGGCGAAATCACCTGAGGAGGGTGGACTGGATTAGCCTTTGTGGTGAACCAGGATATATCGTGTGTTCTTTACTCTTATGCTTAATGTCTTAGTTTATCTTTCTATATAGAGTATCAGAACCTTACACACGCAAGTCAGAACCTTGGAGCTTAACTCTGATAAGCTTTTGCTCTGCAAGTTCTGAGAAATGGATCTTATATTCAGACTCTTGTTAGTTCTGAAGCCTTATGCTTAGCAAGTCTGAATTTAATGTTGCCAGTCAGAGTCTCTCAACGAACTCTGATGTAATCCTTAGTGATTCAACAACAAGAAATGAAAAGTAGTCAAAAGAGCAAATACACAATTCAAACCCCCCTTTCTTGTGTCTTTCTCGTACCTTCATCGGCTTGTTCCCGCTTTCATCAAGGAATTCATACTTCAAATTAGAAGGAAGCACCTTCAATTCAAGTTGAACTTTCTCATCACTTGGTTCTTTCTTCAACTCTTCATTCTCAACTTCCCATGGTTGTAATTCTTTGAGAGATTCAGGCTCTTTCAAACATTCTTCAAGAGCTCTTTCTTCTTCATCGAAAAATACTTCAAAAGCATCATCAAGAGTCATTTCCAAAGGAGACACTATATGAACATGCTTATAAACCTCCAAAGTTGCTTCTTATATTGCATCGAGACGAAAGCTATCATGTTTGTCTTTTGAATGCTGCATTGCTTCGAATAGATTAAAAGATACCTCTTCATTTAGAACCCGCACTTTCATAAGGCCATCATCAACATCTATCATCATGCGAGTGGTCTTCATGAAAGGGCGACCTAGAATTAGAGGAGCATCCTCATCCTCTTCCATATCAATAATAATGAAGTCCACCGGAAAGAAAAATTTATCAACTTTCACCAACACATCTTGCGCCAACCAAATCGGATGAGTGGTTGATTTGTCGGCCAATTGCAATGTCATCCGGATGCCCTTAATTTCAATGTTCCCAAGCTTTTTCACAATAGATAATGGAATGAGATTGATGCTTGAGCCCAAATAAATAAGGCCATTTCCAACAAAGACATTACTAATTGTAACGGGTAAGGTAACTCGCCCCGGATCGGCTTCTTTCTTCGGAAGAGTTCTTTGAATAATAGCACTACAATTTGCCGCAAGAACAACGGTTTCCGGCTCCGAATATTTCTGCCTCTTTGTAAGAATATCCCTCATAAATTTGGCGTACTTCGGCATTTGCTCTACAGCTTCGGAAAAAGGGATGTTGATTTGTAGCTGTTTAAAGATATCCATGAATCTTGAGTATCGCCTAGCATTGTCTTTCCTTGTCGGTACATGAGGGTAAGGCATATTTTGCGCCGGTATCGGATTCATCTTCTCCTTCTTGACTCTCACATGTTTCTCTTTTTTCTTCACTTCCTCCACACACTCATTTTCAACTTCAACAATATCATCATTTTTCTTTTCAACTTCCACATTATCATTTTTCTTTTCAACTACAACCTCATTATCATTTTTCTTTTCAACTATAACCTCATTATCATTTTTCTTTTCAACAACTTCCTCATCACTATCCTCCTCAACAATACCATCAATTTTTTATTCTTCCACACTTTTGTCATTTTCTTTTGCTAACTCCTTCCCACTTCTAATAACGATTGCTTTGCAATGCTCCTTCGGGTTTACTTGAGTATTTGCGGAGAATGAAGGACCCGATTGTTGCTCGGCTAGTTGTTTTGCAAGTTTCCCAACTTGATTTTCGAGATTCTTTATCGCCGCATCGCTACTCTTTTGGTTGGCCATAGACATTTGAATGAATTGATTCAAAGTGTCTTCCAACTTAGAGCTAGCAACCGGAGGTGATGGAGGTTGATAAGGATTTTGCTGGCTTGAGGAACCGCCACCATAACCTTGATTATTTTGATAGTTCCCCCTCGGTTGATATCCTTGATTGTTTTGGTAATGTTGTTGAGGATTGTTTTTATAAGGTTGTTGTTGTTGTCTTCCTTGATAATCTCGTTGATTGTTCATGTAGTTCACTTCTTCAAATCCCGGTGGAGGACAAAATCCGGTGTCGTGCTCTCCTTTGCAAAGTTCACAACATGCAACTCGCTTACTCTTGCTCGGTTGCTCATGTATTTCCTTCAATTGTTGTGGAAGCTTCGACATTTGTTGAGTCAAAAGTTCCACTTGTTGAGATAAAAGCTTATTTTGATCTAGTATAGCATCATTAGTTCCCAATTCCAAAACTCCCAGAGTCCTTTGAGAAGGACCACGGTTATGGCTTCCCCGATGGTCATTCAAAGCCATCTTATCAATAATGGCAATGGCTTCTTCGGCACTATTTCTCATCAAAGATCCACCTGCGGTGGCATCCAACAATGTTTTCTGCACTAGTTAAAGTCCATTCTGAAAAAATATGAATTTGAGACAATACATCAAAGCCATGCCCCTTGCATTTCCTCAACATAGATTTGAATCTCTCCCACGCTTCGTTGAGAGATTCGTTTGCACCTTGTGTAAACACTGCTATTGCGGTCTTTGCCTCCATGAAACGATTATGTGAAAAAAATCGCTCCAAAATTTTTTCTTCAAGTAAATTCCAATCAGTCATTATTGCCGTCGACTAATCAAGATATCATTCCTTGGCCTTCCCAATGAGGGAATACGGTAATAGTCTTTTAAACAGAGATTCCTCTTCAGCTTCGGGCGCACCAGTTGCTCCCACAATCTCATAGAACTTTGTCAAATATGTATAAGGATCCTCATGATCCATACCAGTAAAAGGACTCTGATATAGAAGCGAGAGAATACCAGTCTTCATTTCTGAATGTCGGCCGTTATGAGCATTACGAGCAAACTGTGCATTATGTCTTGGACTGTTGGTACATGGTCTAGAAGCAAGTGGTGGTGGTGGTGGATCCATAGCTGGAAGTAATTGTGGAAATGATGGTGGTGTAGAAGTCAAACTTCCCTCTTGTTCTTGCCTTTGTCTAGCTAGTTGCCTCCTTCGTCTCGTTCTGCCATTGATTCTACGAACGGTTCTTTCAATCTCAGGATCGAACAGAAGTTGGTCCACCGGTAGTTTTCCTCGCATAAAACAAAGTCTGCACACTAAACAAAACAAATCAACAAGCTCAAGAAAAAGTTAACAAGCTTAAAACAAAACAACTATTGCAATGCTTGCAATATCAATCAAAAATCCCCGGCAACGGCGCCAATTTGTTGGAATACAAATAGAGTTAGAGTTTTGTTATTGTTCCACAGAGATTGTTAGAGATATCACTGCCTTTCTACAGTTGAAAAGGTTTTAAACTTAAATCGGAACAAAGGGTTTTGGTTATTTTCAGTCGGAACGTTTGCATTCAAAGTTAAGTAATGAACGGTAAAAGGATTTGTTTTAACAATTTATACAAACATGTCAAGATTATTCGCCGGTAATCCGTTTTCATACGTATATCTTCGAAAAAGCGTGTGAACTTTCTAACGATAAATAAACTCACATATCCTCTCAACAAGTTTCTCTCGAACACTTGTTGTGGGATTTATCATATTGATCCTTTGTTGATCTCTCACACAAACTATCAATATGATAACATTTAAGAACAATATTTATGAACATCAACATTCAAAACTATCTCTAGCCTCATGAATAATTGATGGATTGAAACTTAGGTCAAGTTTTAACACATATCTCTCAATCATGAATCAAAACAAAAGATGAACCATAAAAACAAAGTTTCTTCTCTATATTTATCATTAACAAAGTTCACAAACTTAATACAATATCAATACATACAAAAATGATGGATTACCTCCACTAATCTTGACACTAGAAGTGCTTAGCTACCCATTGTCATGGTAGCTTCTCAAACAAGAAAATGGAGACAAGAAACAAGCATCAACGACGATCTCTCAACACTTGATGCTCCAATTCTTCAAAAATAGGATACTACAGTGTTTACAAGGTTTTTGCTCTAAGGAAATGTGTAGGATCCCCAAAAAATCTGATCTAATCTATTTATAAGGGGGCTGAGTTACGCAGAGCGCGCAGCACCGCGCTAAGCGCGCTGCACTTTATTGTTAAATCGCCCTAGACCGCGCTTAGCGGGCTATAGACCGCGCTAAGCGAGCTACCTACTGGAAAATGCTCCCAGGCCGCACTAGGAGCGCGCTAAGCGCGCTTGCAACATGCTTCAAAAATCCAATTTCTTCAAAAATGCTCCTTAAAAGCCTTCCATGCTCCAAGCTTCCATTGAAATGCTAAAACCTACATTTATAAACACAAAAGTTAAATAAATAAGTCTAATAATGCAATTAAACTATACTATGATTATTTACAGGAAACAACGGGAAAAAGCATCAATTAACAAATAAAGATCTCAAAAGGTGCCAAAAACTAAACTAAATATTAACACATTTTAGCACCTAACAACCTGCACAAACATTTTAGTCATAATGAGCATGCAAGCAAGATCCTATGACCTAATTCTCAGAAGATCATGGCCAAAGGCCAGATGATCTTACAGAGAGAAAGCTGAGAAAGGTAGGACAAATTTAGGGTATGACAGAGGCCCCTATCTAATTGCCTTGCACCCGAGAGGATGAACTATTGCATGGAGTTCGTTTTTAGGTTAAAAGTCAATTAGATACCTACGATTGATGGTATGGCCTCAGATACTAATACTGAAATCGTACTGCCCCAAGTTGAAGAGGCAGGGGACGGTTCTCCATCATTTGGTAGATTTTGAGTATTTGGCGGATTTGGATTCACCATCCTTCTTATGTATCTCCTTCTAGGTCTCTCTTCGTTACTAATGGCTATTTTACCACTCATAAGTTTCATGCAACGAAGTGTAGAAAGATTGTAAAAACAAAGCATTTAAAAAGTAAAAATGTTTCACACACTATAACACTGTCCCACTGGCCATGCCAATTTACTTACCGTGAAAATTGGTAAACAACCGCTGGTCTCCAAATATTGGTTAACGTGCAGGATCAACCAGTGAATCCTAGGACATGTGCTTAGTGTTTTTAAATTGATGTTTGAGAAATAATGAATGCTTCGACAACATTCATGTTTAGAAAATAGTTTGCTTCTAGAGATAAAGAAAATTATAGAACAAATGAATGGTTGAAAGTGCAATAAAATGCGCTGAAACTAACTTATAAGAAATAAAGGTAAATTAATGGGCAAAAACATAAACTGGCTTTTATTAAAATGTAAACAAATAACTGGTGTTTATCAAACGTACATTTTCTCAACAAACTCGTTTCTCTACACACGGGTACTTTGAGTATTTGAGTGATTTTATACAAACTTGAATACACACGAAATCCTAACACTAAGACTTCCTATTTATATTGAATCGAAATAACTGCCCCTAACAGCCTCTCTCCTAAATGAAAACAAATGGCACTCGACATGCCTTCGACTTCCCAGCGTACTCCGCGTGTCCTTCTTTTGAAAACTGGATAAGGACAATATTCCCTCTTTGATTCAAATTCAAAAATCAAGTCGAAAATGTCATCCGTAACATCCCGTCGAAATACCACTCCAATACTTAGGAGATTCTCCTAAGTCCGTCTAGTCATCTTTCCTTTTGTAAGGAGTGATTTCGACTGGGCTTCCAACGTTGAACTTGCCTTGTTGAAATTCATCGTAACTTGGCAAAAATTTCCTTTTCCCTTATTTTTTCCATGAATTAAACTAGGCATCGAAATTAAGAGCCAACACACGGCCTTTGGCCAACGAGCTTTCCCTGCCAATTCGTCTTCCCTGCCGAAATTGGCAGGAATTTTATGGAGAACAAAATGTAGATTTAAAATAAATGATAATTGTAACACTTTTATTTATCATTTAGTTTTGTTTTTTAGTTTTATTTATCATTTGGTTTTGTTTTTTTAGTTTTACTCATTTTTTCATCATTTATTTTTAGATTTCAGCTGAGTTAAAGGGTCGAATGACAACATGATGTTATTCTTTAGTATGAAGAATCATAATTTCTAGAATTATGAATGGGTAAAACAAGGTACTTGTCCTCGGAGAGTTTTGTATTTTAGTTTTACTATTTTTTTATCATTTATTTTTAAATTTCAGCTGAGTTAAAGGGTCGAATGACAACACGATGCTCTTCTTTAGTATGAAGAGTCATAATTTCTAGAATTATGAATGGGTAAAACAAGGTACTTGTTCCGGAGAGTCTATGGAAATGTACATTAATAATTCTCTAGGTTTGTTCCATACTACAATCTTTTCTTGGTGTTTAGAAATTCCAACTCTACTAATTATAAAAAAAATCTATGGAATAAACCTAGAACATTATTAATATACCTTTCATATGTACCATGCTTTATCTCTGGATAGTTCCAAAAAGACTAGTCATACTAAAAGAAGGCCATGATGTTGTGTAGCGAGCCATTTTTGTCGGTGACGCGACCACCTTATCGCTGGGCTTTCCTCACCGCAATGGTAGGAGTGGGGTGCTACTTTCTGATTTCTTATTTATCCCATGAAGCTGGAAGGGAAAGAGAAGCTATCTAAAACTAACCTTGCACGCGGATGTTTAACTGAACAAACGCTTAAAAGAGATTGGGGGGGGGGGGGGGGTCCGGGGTCAGGTTATACAATGGGGAGTTGTCAATTACCCATTCTATATGTGGTTATCCACAGGATATTAGCTTTAGGTTTCACTTTATACTTGATGGTGTTTATCCGCTAATGGGTTGAGAAAGTTTCTTGGGAAGTATGAGTGAGTGAGTGAGTTGATGTTGATGTTCGGGTTTTCCCGATGTTTTTGGTAAGGTACTAGACCTGAGGTTTTTTATTAGTATGAAGGTACTGGACCTAGAGTTTTTGATTAGTATGCTCGCTAAGATTTCGCAATCTTATGCCTACGTATTCCCGTTTAAACAAAACAGGGAAATCAGAGCAATCGTAGTTCCTCCTATTCTAAGGGAGGAAAAAGATATTTGGTGTCTTGTTCAAAGCCCAAGATTGAAGCTAAAAGGTTTATTTGTGTCTTGTTCAAAGCCCAAGATTGAAGCTAAAAGGTTTAACTAAGAGAGAACTTGTCATCTCTAAAGAGGTATTATTGATTTTTGTGTGCCTTGATCAAAGCCCAAGGTTGAAGCTAAGAGGTTGATAGACTCCACTGGGGAAATCCTTACCCAAAGCCTAAGAGGAGGCTGGTTAAGACCAACTCAACTAGAGAGTGTGTATATTGGTGTCTTGTACAAGGCCCAAGATTGAGGCAAAAAAAGAGACTGACTCTTTTGGGGATATCGTTATACAAAGCCTAAGAGGAGGCTGAAAGTTTGACTTTTTCGGGGAAAATATTCTGTATGTCTTGTACAAAGCCCAAGATTGAGGCTAAAAAGGGAAATTTAACTGACTCGGGTGAGGATATTTTTTATGTGTCTTGTACAAAGCCCAAGATTGAGGCTGAAATGAGTTTGACTCTGCTTGGGAAATTATTCCTCAAAGCCTGAAAGAAGGCTGGGAGGAAGTGACCTCGCTGGGGAAGATATCTGTCCCCAGGCTTAAGAGAAGGTTATGAAAATTTGTGTCTTGTACAAAGCCTAAGATTGAGGCTAAAAGGGTTTGACTCAACAAGAGAGTGCTTTTATCTGTCATGTATAAAGCCCTGGATTGTGGCTGAACAAGCTGGAGAAATTATTCTACACAACTTGAGAGGAGGCTAGCTCTAGCTAGGGGAAATCTTTACATCAAACCTACGAGGAGGCTGAAAAAAAGATTGACTCAACAAGAGAGTATTTTTGCCAGTCTCGTACAAAGCCCGAGATTGAGGCTAAAAAGGCTGACTCAACGAGAGAGTGCTGAGAGGTGACTGACTCAACAAGAGAGTCCGAAAATGTGATTGACTCAACAAGAGAGTCTAAAAAGGTGATCGACTCAACAAGAGATTCAAAAAAGGTGATCGACTCAACAAGAGAGTCTAAAGAAGTGATCGACTCAACAAGAGAGACTGAAAAGGTTAGCTCCGCTGAGGAGAATCATTGTACAAAGCCCAAGAGGAGACTGACTTTACTGAGGAAAGGCCATTATACCAAGCCTAAGAGGAGGCTATCTTTCTGCTGGGGATTATTGAGATCCCTAGGCAGGTCCAAGTGGGGAATTAACTCTTGCTGAGGGTTCCAGAAGAGTTGAGATAACAGATGCCTTGAGGTTCTGATTTGGGATAGTGTTATGCTGATGATAAACTGACCCTGGTTTAGGGTTTTTAGGAGAGAGACTGGGTTTTAGACTTTACTGGAGATTAATCCAGAAGAACCGGGGTATCTCCTATGTTTTTTAGGGAACTTAAGAATGTCTTTGAGACTCAAGGGGATTAGACTGTCCAAGTCTACTAGTATGGAAGAGTTTTATCTTTTGTATGATGCCCAAGAAGAGGCGGGTGTATTAAGGGATGAGAATCAACACTAAATTGGTCAGATGTTTGACACTGGAAATACTGCTCTATGATAAGTGCAAGTTGTAACTATTTTTGTATATATGTTTTGTTGCACTTATCGATACTTTTTAGTAAATATCGATCGAATAAACCCCATTTTGTGTATAAATACGTTAGTTAGTATATATTTGTGTTTTTGATTAATTTATGTAAAGATTAATGGTTTTCCATTCATTTTGTAGGTAATTAAGCATTGTTAGAGTAATGAGGAATAAAGGCTCCAGGATGTGTCATTTGAAGCAATAATAGGGAGCTGAAGAAAACCAGAAAGTTCAGCTTGTTCGCTTTACGAAGGAGCCATCGAACATTCGTTTTGCGAATGTCTGGCGAGTTCCCCAGCGAAGGAGTCCAGAATTGGACAGGGGAGAAAGGAACCAAAGTTCGCTTTGCGAACTGTGCAGCGAGCATTCGCTTTGCGAATAAATTATTCGCACTGCAAACTTCTAGAAATTTGCATAGCCGGTTTGACTGTTCAGAGGCACTTAAGTGCCATTTTTTTAGGCTCACCTTGCGAGTAAAACATTCACAAAGCGAACGTGACAGATTTTGAAAGTTTATATATGTTATTTTCATTCATTTTTAGGTTATGGTTTTGGGGATTCTTGCTCCAACTCCATCAAACTTCACTTTTCAGTAGATTAGCTTAGAAAACAACATGGAAGCTTGCATACAGATGATTCGGAGTGAATTTCTCATCGACCGGCTCTGACAATCCGCGAGATGTTTGGTTTATTCCTATTCTTCTTTATGTATTCTTTTGTATTGGGTGTTTGTATAGTTACTATGAACATATGTATCTTTGTTGATCATAATATTGTATAAAATCTGCTTTACAAATCTTTATCGATGTCTTCCTTGATCTTTTTGCATTTATATTTGGATTTGTGTTGTGTTAGAGATAAACATCATGAATCTTGATTAGGGATGGATATCTATTGTCTAGATGCTAGAGATAGATTTAGATAATAATCTTTATGGTGTCGGAACTTAATGCCTTCCGTGTTTCGAGGCGTCGTGCGCGAGAGTGACGACGAGAGTAATACGGTTGCTCTCTCAGCTCAATGTGCCAGAGATGGACACTGTTGTGAGCGATACTGGATGATTTTGATGAGTATTGTAGTATAGTGAAAATGATCGATAAATTTATGTTTGTGACAAGTGGATTATATGTATGCTTGATAAGTTTCTTTTCTCTGAAGAATGAATTCTTTTTATTTTAATATTTACTTTTCTGCATTTACTTTTAAACCATTTTAAACCCAAACTCATTAACGCGAGAGATTGTCGAACGACATTCTTTTCCTCGAATCGATCTCTGTGGACACGACATAAATCCCGGAGGGAATTCTTTCCGAAAATAAATATTTTTACTGCTTGCCCTATTCTGCATTCAACAAAATGGCGCCATTGTCGGGGATTGGTTTTGATATTGAGTCGCATTGCGATAATTTCTTTGTTTTTGAGTTGTGTACATATCGTATATATTGTCTGTTTCCATTATGTTTGTTCAAGTGTTGTATACATTTTGTTCCCATAACGTTTGTTTAAGTGTTTGGTTAGGACACTTGCTTTTAGTTTGCGCGGTGAGACATCACCATGGCATGAATGAAGGAAGTTGCTAGCTAAGCATTGTAAAGGCGTCGAGCTTACGACGTAAAACAAGCGTGTTGTATTATTTTCTTTTGTTGTGGTAGCTTAGGTAGTGTGGTGAACTTGTTTAATGCATTTTCACTCGGTCTTTTAGTTTGTTTATACTAATAATTCTTGTGTTGTCAATGAGCTTGTTTTGAGTAGCTTGTGGAAATTTAAGGTGATGTTTCAAGTTTGATCGTTTCAACTTGCGGATGTATGGTAATGATATTGTTAAGTTTTGTACTCGTCCAAGGTATGTATTTATCGCTTTCTTGACTTTAGCATATTCATGATACTTAGGCTTTTTACAAACTTCCATGCCATTCATTCTTTTGTATACTTGTTCTTGTTGTGAATCACTTTAGTTCCCAACCTTTTTGTGAGGTGGCTTTCCATTGTTCATATATGCGGAGTACCAACATTCTTGTTTTAACTGGATTTTATTATGTTGAATCTTTTGTTTGTGTTGATTATGTGAAAGCATGAAAAGGATCAAGGCAATTTTGTTTCATTTTGAGCACAACTACCTAGCCAAATAGTCAATTCACCTTGTGAGCGTGTGATCTTTCATAACCCCTTTGAGCTTTTTGATCCATGTTTTATTTGAACTTAATGCTTGTCTATGAGTATTTAATTCACCTATTTTTTATTGGATTTTGTTTTTTCTTGGACCTCAACTTTGTGTTGTTCTATGGATTTTTTTCCTTGCCTTAGAAAGTAGGGAGTATTCACATGATGATGTGGTTGAATTCAAGTTGGGGAGAGAATGATTGTTTACTCATTTGTTGGATTCTATGAGGAAAGAGAAAGAAAAGAAAAAAGAGAAAAATATGACAAAGAAAAGAAAAGAAAAGAAAAAAATAAAGAAAAAGAAAATCCTTGAGAAAGGAAACAAAAAGAATTCAAATAATTGTGCTAAATAAGTATTGTGTTTTGTGTAACACTTGGGATTTTGGAAGAAGTTTGATTGAAATTTTGTGTTTGAGTCTTTGTGAGTTGATCACTCCCTTAGGTTTAAGCAAGTTTTTGTTTCAATTACCTTTAGAAATTGCCCCTTGTTTGTTTACCCGACCACGCTACAACCTTGAAAAGTCCTTGTGATTCTTGCCTTTGTATGTTCAATGTGAATTGTTGGATGAATGCATAATTTAGTCTTTTGTTTTCAAGATTGTTGTGTGAGTGTAAAGTACCCCATTTTGTGTTTTTCATCTACCGATGATTGTTTTTGCTAGGTGTGATTCACATTTGAACTTGTGTTGTTTTAGAATTTTTGGCATGATTTTTGTATTTTGCGTTTGTTTCGTGACTATGTTGTCGTCGTAGTTTAGTGGTAAGTATTTACTTTGTGTGTACCGTTTTTTATTTGAACCATACATTTGTTTCCGTTTTTCAAAACTCGTTGATTCGTGATTCTTTGGTTTTTGCGTTTGTTTCTTGAGCTAGTTGATTCTTGTTTGAGGACAAACAAGTTTAAGTTGGGGAGAGTTTGATAAGTGCAAATTGTAACTATTTTTGTATATATGTTTTGTTGCACTTATCGATACTTTTTGGTAAATATCGATCGAATAAACCCCACTTTGTGTATAAATACGTTAGTTAGTATATATTTGTGTTTTTTATTCATTTATGTAAAGATTAATGGTTTTCCATTCATTTTGTAGGTAATTAAGCATTGTTGGAGCAATGAGGAATAAAGGCTCCAGGATGTGTCATTTGAAGCAATAAAAGGGAGCTGAAGAAAACCAGAAAGTTCAGCTTGTTCGCTTTGCGAAGGAGCCAGCGAACATTCGCTTTGCGAATGTCTAGCGAGTTCCCCAGCGAAGGAGTCCAGAATTGGACAGGGGAGAAAGGAACCAAAGTTTGCTTTGCGAACTGTGCAGCGAGCATTCGCTTTGCGAATAAATCGTTCGCACTGCGAACTTCTGGAAATTTGCATAGGTGGTTTGACTGTTCAGAGGCACTTAAGTTCCATTTTTTGAGGCTCGCCTAGCGAGTAAAACGTTCGCAAAGCAAACGTGACAGATTTTGAAAGTGTATATATGTTATTTTCATTCATTTTTAGGTTATGGTTTTGGAGATTCTTGCTCCAACTCCATCAAACTTCATTTTTCAGTAAATTAACTTAGAAAACAACATGGAAGCTTGCATGCGGATGATCCGGAATGGATTTCTCATCAACCGGCTCTGACAATCCGCGAGATGTTTGGTTTATTCCTCTTCTTCTTTATGTATTCTTTTGTGTTGGGTGTTTGTATAGTTACTATGAACATATGTATCTTTGTTGATCATAATATTGTATAAAATCTGCTTTACAAATCATTATCGATGTCTTCCTTGATCTTTTTACATTTATGTTTGGATTTGTGTTGTGTTAGAGATAAACATCATGAATCTTGATTAGGGATGGATATCTATTGTCTAGATGCTAGAGATAGATTTAGATAATAATCTTTATGGTGTCGGAACTTAATGCCTTCCGTGTTTCGAGGCGTCGTGCGTGAGAGTGACGACGAGAGTAATACGGTTGCTCTCTCAGCTCAGTGTCCCAGAGATGGAAAATGTTGTGAGAGATACTGGATGATATTGACGAGTATTGTAGTATAGTGAAAATGATCGATAAATTTATGTTTGTGACGAGTGGATTATATGTATACTTGATAAGTTTCTTTTCTCTAAAGAATGAATTCTTTTTATTTAAATATTTACTTTTCTGCATTTACTTTTAAACCATTTTAAACCCAAACTCATTAACGCGAGAGATTGTTGAACGACATTCTTTCCCTCGAACCGATATCTGTGGACATGACATAAATCCCGGAGGGAATTCTTTCCAAAAATAAATATTTTTGTTGCTTACCCTATTCTGCATTCAACACTCTAGCAAAGGATGACTAAGTTCTGTCTTATACCTTTAAGAGAACTTCAGGGTCCTTGTATTAAGCCCAAGAGAAGGCATGAGAACTTCTAAGAAGTTTGAGGGTCCTTGTACAAAGCCCAAGAGAAGGCGGGGATGCTGTTAGGAAGCCTGTGGGTCTCAAACCAAGAAAAGTTTAAGAAATTCTATTCACCGAGAATGGATCATTTAGTGAAAATTCTGAGGTTTAAAGAAACTCAAGAGATGCTATTCACCGAGAATAGATCAACTCTGGGGAGTAGAGTTTCTTTGACAATTTCAAGGGGTAACAGACTGAGAAAAAGTTCACGAAGAATACTGCCTTTCTCTTTGTTCCATATTGTTTAAGCCCAAGATAAGGCAAAACTGTATCTGGAAATCCTATGGGGATCTAGTTTTTACTGTATTTAAGAGTGACCAACATTGCTTTACCTAGTTCTAGACCTAGTTGCCAGGGAAAACTCTAAATAACTATACTAGTATATATACAGTTGATATATGACAAGTATTTAAAAGGATATGAAAGAAGACTTACAGTGCGCAACTTCCCACAATACAGTTATATATATACATATATATATATATATATATATATATATATATATATATATATATATATATATATATATAAGCGAGTAAATGAAAGCTGTTTAAAACTTACAGGCGAGCAAGCTTCTGTGCTGTATTGTTAGTTGTTCAAAGAAATTAAAGAAAGTTTTGATAACAACATATATATTTGAACCTAAATCAAAAGGAAAATGGTTTTGCAAAGATTGTTGGGGCTTATACTCAAGGAGAGGCCCAAGGTTTAACAGTGATCGCACCGTTGTTTTGAAAATCGCAGAGGGACTTATACAATGACTGAGACCCAAAAAGGTTTTTATTTACAAAAGGGTTGGGTCTTACAACTCAAGGAGAAGCCCAAGGATGTTTTGAAAAATAAATATGGGACTTACAACACGAGGGGAGGCCCAGATGATTTGTTTTGAAATGGCGATTGCGCCGAGATTCTTTTAACGCAAAGGGACTTATACAATACCTGAGGCCCAAAAATGGTTTTGGTTAAAAGGGGATTGGGTCTTACACTCTATTAGAGGCGCAAAGTTTTTAAAAAGAAAAGAGAATGGGGCGTACAACTCAGGGAGAGGCCCATGTGAAGGACAGTGATGGCACCATCATTTTGAGAATCGTATAGGGACTTATACAAATGACTGAGGCCCAAATTGTTTGTATATGATAAGGGATGGGTCTTACACTCTATTAGAGACCAAAAAGTGTTTTAAAATTTAAAATCAAGAGGAAACCCTAATTTTAAATAAAAATGTTATTTTTCGAAGGAAATTAAATAAAAAAAAAGGTTAATACCTATTTTCCCCCCTGCCATATAGGCGGTTTTTGAAAAACCCCCCTGCGAAAAAAAAAGTTGCAAAAATTTCCCTAACATTTGAAGATTCTCTCAATTTTGACATTCATCACATCCAGTCATCAAAAATGCTGACGTGGCAGATAATTTTTATTTATTTTTAATTATTTTTCTAATGTGGATGACGAGGTGGATTTTTTTTTTATTTTTGATTTATTTTTATTTCCACGTAGGCATTTCTTTTTATATGTATTGTTTGGTTTATTTTTGAAAATATGTAAACATTCAAAAAATGCCAAAGGTGAGAATCGAACCCACCCCCTTTCTTTCATGCCTTCACTTTCTTACCACTAGGCTAGACTTCTGATGTTGTAATATTGTTTCCATTAATTAATGTTAATACATAGTTTTTATGTTTTACCTTTAATTGATTTTAATTGATATTAATATATTATAACTAAATAATATATTTAGTTTTAACTTTTTTATTAAACTAATTTTATTAATATATTGAATGTGAATACATATTTAATTTTTTATTAAACTAGTTTTAATATATTAATAATTTTTAACTAATTTTGTTATTAAACTAAACTATTTAGACTATTCTAAATATTGTAACTAATCTAAATATTTAAACTATATATTTAATATACAACCTAAATATATAAACTAATTAATACTGTAACTATTAATCTTTAACTAATTAATACTGTAACTATTTTTAACTAATACTGTAACTATATATAAACTATTTTTAATTAATTAATTTTTAACTAATTAATACTAATTAACTAGTTACAATTTTTAACTAATTAATACTAATTAACTAGTTACAATTTTTAACTAATTAATACTGTAACTATTAATTTTTACCTTTAATTTCGTTTTTAATTATATAAATATATAAACTAAATAAACTAAACTATGTAGTTACAATATTATTTAAACTATATAAACTATATATTTAATATACAATCTAAATATACTATTATTTATAAACTATTATTTAATAGGAGTTAAAAGTATCATTTATAAACAAATAATAGTTACGGTATTATTTATAAAAAGTATTATCTAAAAAGTTACAGTATTATTTATAAAAAGTATAGTTACAAATAATAGTTACAGTATTATTTATAAAAAGTATCATTTAAAAAGTATCATTTATAAAGTATCATCTATAAACTATTAGTTACAGTATTATTTATAAACAAAATATCATTGCAATAATTACTGTAGCTTATAAACAATAGTTTAGATTAAATAGTTATAAATAATAGTAGCTTAAAATATATTAATATCAATTAAAATCAATTAAAGGTAAAACATAAAACATATGTATTAACATTAATTAATGGAAACAATATTACAACATGAGAAGTCTAGTCTAGTGGTAAGAAAGTGAAGGCATGAAAGAAAGGGGGTGGGTTTGATTCTCACCTTTGGCATTTTTTGAATGTTTACATTTTTGCAACTTTTTTTTTCGCAGGGGGGTTTTTCAAAAACCGCCTATATGGCAGGGGAAAAATAGGTATTAACCCTAAAAAAAATGATATAAAATACCAAATATATTTAAAAATAAGTTGTACACCTTGAAAAATATTTTGAAAAGTGATGTTTAAATGCATAAGAGTTTGAAATTCAATTGGTTTTGAAAGATCAAAGTGGGAATTTCATTTAAAAATGTTTAAAAATAACAAAAATGAAATTAAATACAAAAATTCTAACTATATTAAATAAATAATATAAAATTGGATTTTTTTTTGTAAAATAAAATATTTAAACATTTTAGTGAATTTTGAGAAAAAGAATCAATTCAAAAACATAAATATTCAGAGAGAAATTAATTTTTGAATCAATTAAAAAAATAACAAAATATTCAAATATTCAAAAATTTGAAAAAGGGCGCCAAGAACACCAAGTTCTTGCCCGCGCCCTCTGTTTTTCCAGATTTGCATTTTCTCACTTTTCTCCATGATTTCTCAATGGTTTTGCACGATTCAAGTACCAATCTTGCTCGTTTTTGAACAAGGATCACAACCATATAAATTTATTGCATTTATTTTGAGTATTGAGTGAGAAATCAGAAGAAACTCTCAAGAACCCTAATTTCAGCATGAACACCATGAAATTCCATACACGACTAATTCATGGCAATTGATTAAGGGTTATCACTACATACATGATTAGGAACATATGGTAAAATTATTGTGCAGTAAAATATGCATGCATCATGGAGTTTGAAGAGTTCATGCTTACCTCTTGCAGCTGGTGATCGAGTTCTGAGTTAGAGGTGTTACAGCTAGGTTCCAATGATCTGGACAGCTTCCCTAGGTGCCAAGGATTGTGTTTGAATGCTTGGAATGAATGGAAATGATCTGGAACTTGAGATGGTACCCAAACCGCAAACCTGTCAAGAACTTGAGCAATTGGCTAGTGATTTTGAGAATCTGATGTTCCAGATGTGATTTTGTGTTATGGATCACTCACATATGATGTTTATGAGGTGTGTGGGTGATTGGTTTTGTTGAAATTGCGCTTAAACTCAAAACATGATAGTGACTTGAGTTAGAAGGCAAAATTGGAGTGAAAGTGGAGATTTTGAGGAAAGCATCAGTTTGGGTGCTTTGGTGTACTCAAACTGATCACAAATGAGGCCTATTTATAGTGGAACAAGTTTGTTTTGCAAGCAATAGTGAATGCAACAGGTAAAGGTCTGTGGCCAATTGTGATCAAATGGAATCTCAAGTCTCCTCTAGCCATTGACTTGAGGTTAGAGCACAGACCTAAGGTTCTTTGGTTCAGGGATAAGTCTTGACTGAACTTGGATAACATTGTCTTGATGAATGCCACCTCTATGCATCAGTTAAATGCTTTGAGACAAAATTGAATATTTGGAGCATCTTGAATTCTAGGGATGACATGCCTAAACATAGATTCATGGACTTGTGAGGCTTATGGATCAGTGTTTGTCCCTTGGTTGTTCCACCTTGAGGTGTGCAGATGGATAACCATGTTTATTTTTGTATAATTTGATCAATTCTAACCCTAATGCACAAATCTGCCTTGCCAAGACAGTTTGCAGCAAGGCATGTTGCAGCTGTCATAACCCCTAGCTCAGGTGGAGTTTGATGGAGTTCTTGGTCATTTTGGAAAGCTGATATATCCTATTTCAACATGATGTCCAACTTTGGTTTTGATCCAACTTGAATTACAATGAAAAATGCCTCTACATTTTGGAAAAAATAAGGCAGATTCAGACTTAGTGAAAATTTCACCAAGTGTTGGAAATGTGTCATTTTCATGTTTTTAGCCATTTTGATCACTCCATAACTTAAAATTCATGAGGAATTGGAATAAGATGTAGTTGACACTTTTGAAGTGTGTAATGAGAGCTAAAAATCCAGCTTTGGACCATCCAAATTGGTTGCTTCGATCTCAAGTTATGGTCCTTGGAAGTTGGTACCCTAGCTACTTTGTTCCATAACTTAGAAAAATTCTAAGTTTTTTATGGTTACCCCTTTTACAAGTTAACTCATTTTCTTTGGTTTTTCTTGATGAATGATGACTCAAATCACATATTAACATTGTTTTAGGGTTAAATAACCTTGGTTGACCAAAAATTCAGAAAGTCAAACTTTGGATTTTTGTACAGTTGACTTTTTATCGGATGAAATCCAAACTGTGCGATCCTTTGTGAAATCAAGTCCTTGACCTAAATCAAACCTAATAGATGGATTCCATAGGTGTTATAGGGTGTATTGAATCATGTCCCAAGGTTTGGGAGCATGTCCTGGTCAAAAGTCAAAGGCACAGTTGACTTTTTCTTCAAAACTCTAATTGTGGTTCAGATGAAATTGAAACTTGTGAATCAAGCTTCTTGGATCAATCCATTGTTGAAAATGGATCAATGTAGTGTATTGGAGACCCTCAAATCATGTCTTGAGGTCCTGGCTCATGTTTTGTCCCAGAAGTCAACTTAGGGGTGAATTAGGTCAAGAAACCCTAATTCCTGATTTTTGGTAAATGCATCCCTTGGGGTTAAATCGACTTGATGATTGGGTCCATGAGGTCCCTTAGGGTATCTTGGGTTGTGCTTTGAAGCATTGGCTCATGTCCAGAGGAAAATTTCCATCTGGAGGCATCAGTCGATCAACACCCTAATTTAGTGACACTGGCGATCTTGAGGCTTGATCCACTTGGAATGTTGCAACCTTGTGCTTGATTCTTGATGTGGGAGTCCTCTTGATCCTTTATGGGTGTTTGAGAGGTTAGACAAGTTGAATATCATGTCATTTATTGATTGATCCTCTGTCTAAATGTTTTGGGAGGGCTAAAAAACCCTCATTCTTGATTGTGGTGAATGCTCAAACATCTCTGAGGAGATTGATGAGGCATGTAGGTATATCCATATTGTGATGATGATTTTCCCAATGATGGGAAATCTTGGTGGTCAAAATTTGGGGTATGACAGATGCCCCTATTTAATCTTCTTGGACCCGAAGGTGTGAATGGCGAAGGTATTCGGACATTCGGGGTGCAAGAGGATTAAATATTGGAATACCCGAAATTTTAATGGTGGCTATGAATGGTAGTTTGCTCATCCATCTTCTTTTGCTAAGCAACGAAGCTTAGAAAAGGTGAAACTTCCCCTCGATCCTGGTCTTCAACCATGGAACTGGTCTCGGTTTCTAATATAAATTTCCCCTCGATCCGGGTCTTCATCCACGGAACTGGTCTCAGTTTCTTTTGTACATAAACTTCCCTTCGATCCTGGTCTTCAACCACGGAACTGGTCTCAGTTTCTGATATAAACTTCCCCTCGATCCTGGTTTTTAGCCACGGAACTAGTCTCAGTTTCTTTTGTCAATAAACTTTCTTGAAAAGGGACGCTATTTGTAGCGGGTTTCCTCAAACTTCTCGCCGAATTTTCCTGGGGAGATGCCATTTGATGGGAAAAATTTTTGATGTCAGACTTGCTGGGGAACCCATTCGTCTGAGCTGTAGAGGTGTTCAAACTTCTCTGTTGGAGACGCCATTTGTTGACTCTACTGGGGTAAACGAGTCTCTTGAGAGACTGCTTCCTGCTTGGGGATATTACATCATACTTTTCCTCGAGATCTGTTCGAAGAAATGCCATGTGATGTAATCCCGTTTGAGGTGCTGATGACCTCATTAACATTGACTCTCTTGGGGAGAAAAATCAATGTGTTGCTGAGAGTCTCTAGTCACGAGGCTTTCTCTGGGGATTTTCCTTAATCCGGGAAAGCGAAGATATCATCTTCAATGGCGAAGAGTGACATTTGTCGAAGGTTTTCTTGTTTTTCAGAGGTTCAAGTTATCAAAGTGGTTAAGATTCGTTTCCATCCCAGAAATAAACTGGGGAGAGATTGCTTAGATGATTCGCTTCCTGACGAGGAAAGAACTGACAACTCGATTGACAAGAGGACTTTACCACTTAGAGTTAAGACTGACTAGAGTGATAGTGATGCACTATGAATATGAATGCCAATAAATAATGCATGATGTATGTATGTTTATACAGACAAAACTGACGCGACATACAGACTAATAGGCGAACACGACTGGATACTCGGCCACTGCAGGGGACGAAGAAGTATCTTCAGTTTAAGATAGCAATTCTGCCTTGCTTAGGAGATATGGTCCCTGTGGGGAACAACGTTGGTTGGGCTTAGGAGATAAGAACTCTGCCGGGGATATCAGATGGGAAAATCACATCTGGTACAGTTGATCCTTTGTTCAGGCGTACTAGTTTAGGAGGAGTACTTTGATTCTGCACTTTGAAGCTTAATCGCCTTTGGAGAAGCAATCGACGTTCTTTCAATGTTCAACAGTCAAAAGAATTGCCATCTTTATTTTAAACGCAGAAAAATTTGACAAGTAAATTCATTTTTGTTCTATTTCAAGAATCGTTAATCATGTTAAAATGTCGTTCTGTAAAGCTAAAACAAATAAGAATTGCAAACAAAAGCACTAGGGCTCAAATTTTATTGATAGGATGAAGATCAGCCAAACGCGTGATTCCATAGAGTATTTACAAAGTTAGAAAATGATAATTTAAGGGAAAAGGGCTACATTGAAACATGACGACCACTATCCTTCTACCAACTTTGAATTCTGGACGTCCTGAGCTTCCGTCGAAGATGACCTTGACTGGAGTTTTTCTGATGGATGGCATTACTGCTGCTGGGGGATTTGCCCCTTTGTTGAACGTAGTTACTTGCCATTAATCCCTAATTTTTTCCTGGATTGTACTTTGAGATTTCCAATCCATCGAGATGATTTTTGATTATGTCTCTAATTTTTGCCTGGACAGCCCGTTCAGGTTTTCAATCCACCGAGACGTTTTTTTAGGTGAAGTATTTCTTAACTACGTCGACATTTGTGGGGTAGGCAAATTCCTCTCCATCCATGGTTGCGAGTCTCAAGGTGCCGCCTGAGAAGGCTTTCTTGACCACATAAGGGCCGTCATAATTCGGAGTCCAGTTGCCCCGAGAATTAGTGAGGAATAATTGTATCTTCTTGAGCAGTTTGAAGATTGGCGCGCATGTCGTGGTCATGAGGAATATAAATCTGGAAATGTAATTCAAACGTCCCAGGAATCCCCTGACTTGTTTTTCAGTCTTTGGAGAAGGCATTTCTTGAATGGCCTTGACCTTGTCAGGATCAACCTCAATTCCTTTCTGGCTGACGATGAACCCTAGAAGTTTCCCTGAACGGACACCGAATGTGCATTTGTTGGGATTCAAGAGGAGTTTGTACTTCCTCAGATGCTCGAATATATTTGACAGGTGGGTCACATGCTCCTCTTCTGGCTTAGATTTGGAAATTATATCATCGACATACACTTCTATTTCTTTGTGTATCATGTCATGAAAAAGAGTAGTCATGGCCCTTTGATAGGTTACCCCGACGTTCTTCAGACCGAACGACATTACCATGTAACAAAAAGTGCCCCATGGGGTAATGAATGAAGTTGTCTCCTTATCTTTCGGTGCCATTTTGATTTGATTATAGCCCGAGAATCCATCCATGAAGGAGAAGACTTTGAATTTTGTTGTACTGTCTACCAGCATGTCAATGTGTGGTAAGGGAAAGTCATCCTTTGGACTGGCCTTGTTCAGATCCCTGTAGTCTACACACATTTAGACATTTCCGTCCTTTTTGGGAACTGGTACTATGTTGGCTAGCCATTGAGGATATTCTGATGTGGCGAGGAAACCCGCGTCTATCTATTTTTGTACTTCCTCTTTGATTTTGATGGCCATGTCTGGATGAGTCCGTCTTAGTCTTTGTTTCACTGGCGGACATTCTGATCTTAACGGTAGATGATGTTCCACGATGCTGGTATCCAACCTTGGCATGTCCTGATAGGACCAAGCAAACATATCGAGAAACTCTTTGAGAAGCTTTATCAAACTTTCTTTGACAGTTGGACTGAGCAGTGCCCCAATCCTGACTTCTTTTCTCTCTTCTTCTGAACCTAAGTTGACCATTTCCAACGGCTCTTTGTGAGGTTTAATGGACCTTTCCTCTTGTCTGAGTAATCGGGAGATCTCTTCTGGAATTTCTTCGTCATTTTCTTCTTCAGCCTCAAATACCGGGAATTCAAAGTTGGGAGAAGGCATTGGATCGTATGTTTCAATGGGGTTTAAAACAAGCAATCTGCATGACGTGATGATTTGTTTTTAGAAGAGATAGAGAGAATACAAGAGTGTGTGCAGTGTATTTTCTGATAACTACTTGATTTTATTATTTGAGTTGTTTTTTAGGATTACCATTTTCTGAAAAAGCGAAAAGAGAAAACAGTAATAAATGCGAAAATTACAGAACGACGTTATTTTATTTATGATTTTGTCGATTCTTGAAACTACACCCCTATAAAACAAAACTCTGTCGCTTTGGACAAAGCGAAGAGGTATATTTACAGAAAGTAAGCCCTATCAAAACAACTGTTTCACCTGGACAGGGTGAAAGGTTAAAGTAAAGACGGCAATTACTTAGACTTATAAACGACTTTCGGAACGTCGACAGCAACCCATTGGCGGCGAACTCCTCGGTGAATTACAAAGTCTGGTACTTTCCTTCTTGATTTGTCTTCAGAAATAACGCTGATTTCTGGCGGAGCGGGATCGTTGGAATTTGTTTCCCAAGCAAAGTTGTCGTAGGCGACCTCTTCCGTTGTATCTAGCACATTATTTGTACTCTCAGGTGGATCTCCCCATCCAGTGGGTTGGATGTCTTCGAGCCTAATACGAGAGCTTTCAGGAGTGGTGTACTTGACCAAAAAGTCATATTTTCCACTAGGTTGTCCCAGGGTGTCCCACACTTCTTTGGAACTGGAGGAGTCATCCCTTTCGATGACGTTGACCTCGGGAAAAGCATAGTTAAGGAACTTTTGTCCTGTAATCTTTGCAAATTCATCGTTATACTGGATATCTTCTGATTGCCCTGAGTAATGATCCCATGATTCGGTGGGGACACATGTATTCTTTTCAATGATGCTCAGTTGATATGCATCGTTTGGCTGACTCTTTTTCCCTGAGTCTCCTGGGTACAGCTGCCAGATAGGCAGGTCATCCATTAGGCCATAATATTTATGGTCAAAGTTGTCCTTCATCAGAGTGTCCTCCTCTAATGAGTTTGGTGGAGCACGACATCCTTCTGGATCATAATCTCCGTATATCATTTTGACATCTGACCTCGGTATATATCTTGGACTTTATGCGGGATAGCAAAATGGCGCAGGCACCTCTTCCTGAGACATATAACCGTCTTTGTTAAGGTAGGACTTCCAATCTTCATCTGTATCGGAAGAGTCACCCTCGTTGATGGTATGTACTTCTTGAGATACTGGGTGAAGTAAACCTCCACTGCGGAAGAAGTCCAGAATGGGATGAAGGCTTTCATAGTTAGTAGCTGTCTAGGTAGAGGTTGAGGAAAAACCAAGACCTTTCTTTTTCTTATTTTCAGTAGGAATGACAAGTTGTCTCCATCCTTTGGCATTGTTACTTTTGATCACTTCGAGAGCATCTTTGTACGAGGAAATTGATGTTCCCTTTTCTGATTGCTTGTTATTGCCTACCGAAAGTGCTTGGAACTGAGTTCCCACAAACTCCTCTGGTTCTACATAAGTGGATGACAATAAGTTGCTCACGATCAAGGCTTGCTCTCCACAGACTATGACTAGTTGGTCGTTCTTGACGAACTTCAGCTTCTGGTGAAGTGTCGAAGTGACTGCCCCAGCCTCGTGTATCCAAGGTCTTCCTAGAAAATAGTTGTATGCTGCCCGGATGTCCATGACCTGGAAAGTGACTTGGAAAGTGTGAGGATCGATAGTTATGGGAAGGTCGACTTCGCCGATAACTATTTTCCGAGATCCGTCAAATGCTTTGACGATGACTTCACTGCCTCTCATCGGAGATCCCTTAAATGATAGTCGCATTAAAGTGGATTTCGGCATAACATTTAGAGTTGATCCGGTGTCTACCAGTACGCTGGCTAAAGCATCGTCCTGGCAGTTGACTGTAATATTGAGCGCCATGTTATGATTTTGGCCTTCTTCCGGCAGTTCCTCATCACTAAATCCCAAGTTGTTGCAGGAAGTGATGTTGGGGATGATGATGTCGAATTGTCTTATTATCACATCTTGTTCCACAAAGGCTCGCTCTAAGACTTTCTGTAGAGCCTCCCTGTGAGCTTAGGAACTGAGTAAAAGAGATAACACAAAGATTTTTGAAGGAGTTTGCAACAGTTGATCAACAATGTTGTATTCACTCTTTTGGATGAGCTTCAGTATCTCATCATCATTCTTTGAAAGGTTGGGATCACTGGACTGACCAACTGGTTGATTAGGAACTTCTGTTTGCGGTTCCTTTTCTCTGGTAGGTTCTCTAACTCCTCGGTTGAAGATTCGACTGCTCCGTGTTACTCGACTGATGTCTGCAATATTCACGATGGAGGGTAATGGAGTTTCCTTTTCATTCTCAATTGTTGTTGCACCGTACTTGTAAGGGATAGCTTTATTGGATTTGTACGGTACTGGTCCCGGCAGATAGATAACTACAGGAGCCTTCTGATTTTTCTGACCATCATAGCCGGCCTCAATTGGTTCGAGGTTGAGAATCCTTCCACTATCAAGAGGAATTATTGATTCATGGAGTAAAGGGATTATGGCGCACACATCTTTGGCCACTTCTCGTTTAGGGATTAAAACAACATTTTTGCCTTGATTAGGATGATAGCCTGACATTGAACCAGAGCTTGACCATGGTTGAATCTCCTTATGGTCCAATTGACTTTGGAGGGTTTCTCGCACGAGGTAGCATCCCTGATTATTCTCTAAGCAAACTCTATAGCGCTCATAGTTATGTGGTGGCACTCGGCCACGTCTGCTTTGTATGCAATGCAACTTCACTAGATCTGTTTCCATTGATCGACCATCCTAATTTTGATGCCTAGTAGGGCTCCCGTCAATCATACTGACTTGTTGTGTGTCTTCATCTAGATATATCGAAAGCCACCAGTGGTTTAACAAATGTTGAAGTGTCCTTTGAACGAGTGCACAGCCTTGGTCACTCTCACGACACACTTTACAGTTCTGATAATCATGCGAAGTCAGAAAACCGAGCTGAACTTGCTTAGCGTGTAATTCTACCAAGTTGGTATTCATCAAGCGAATATCAAGGATTTGAATCATATTCACTTGATAATGAATTTTATCACGGTAATCCTGAATCCATCCAAGATCCATCTGACGCTGGAGGGCCTCTTGTACAAAAGAGCATCCCTGATTGTTTACCGAGCAGATCAGACAGGAATCGTAATCGTGCCGTGGCAGATTATGATGTTGGCTTTGCCTTGAGCACATTGCCACTAAGTTGACATTCATCGCATGGATGTCGTGGTTTTGAATGATGTTGGAATTGGTATAAGTCATGTTGACTTCTCGGATTCGGTGATCTTGGATCCACCCGAGATCCATCTGTTCTTGTAGAGCTGATTGCACCACAGAACATCCTTGATCATTTTCAGAGCAGATATCACACTGATGATAGTTATGAGACGGTACGTGACCGTATCCACTCTGTCTGCAATGCATCTTAACCAGGTTGGTTCCTAATAAGAGTACATCATGAATTTGATAGTTGTGGTTAGACTCTTCCCTATCAAATTAAGTGCAAATTTCTCATGTTAAGGCAACGGGTTTTTCTGAACATTTGGATTTGTATCCTTGAAGGATAAGACTCCGCTCCTGACAAGCTTCTGTACATCGAATTTGAAGCCGAGACAGTTTTCTATGTTACGCCCTGGTCCTCCTTGATGGTAAGGGCAAGTCTGATCTGCCTTGAACCAAAAAGGTGGATTTTCCGGTATTGTAAGAGGAGACCTAGTTTGGACATGCCCCTTGACCAGTAGTAATGGAAACAGTTCTACGTACAACATTGGTATAGGGTCGAACCCTGGTGGTCGCGTTGTACGATTGTTTTTATACTGAGGACGAGCCTGCTGAAGAGGTTGTTATGTCCTTTGCTGATATGGTTGTTGATTCGGTTAGCTCTGAGCAACCTGAGGTTGATACGTAGGAACAGGCGCAGGGTTAATAGCAGGAGTTACAGCTGCTACTGGTTGGTAACGTCGTCGTTGCTTTCCGAAAGAGATATTGTCAATATCTTGCTTTTTTCTTAGGGAGAGCACTACCATATCTTTTGGTGCTGCTTGATGGTCCAGCATCTTTAACTAAACGTCCTTCTCGGACTACTTCTTCAAGACGAACTCCCATGCATACCATCTCGGTGAAGTCACTGGGCGCACTGGCGACCATTCTGTCGTAGTAAAATAAGCTCAAGGTTTTCAAGAAGATCTTTGTCATCTCTTTTTTCTCAAGAGGTGGACAAATCTGGGCGGCAATCTCATGCCATCTCTGGGCATATTCCTTGAAGGTTTCCTTATCCTTCTGCGACATGGCTCTGAGTTGATCTCTGTCCGGTGCCATGTCCAGATTATACTTATATTGTTGAACAAAGGCAGTGCCAAGATCTCTGAAGGTGACGATCTTAGTGCGGTTTAATCCCATGTACCATTTGAGTGCGGCACTGGTTAGACTATCTTGGAAATAGTGGATCAGTAGCTGTTAATTCTTTGTCTGAGTTGACATCCTCCGAGAGTACATCACCAAATGACTCTGAGGGTAAGAGTTACCCTTGTATTTTTCAAATTCGGGCGCCTTGAATTTGTGCGGAACTTTAACATTGGGGACCAAACAAAGGTATGGGCGTCCTTTCCAAATAGATCCTGACCGCGAAGGGCATGCAGTTCCTTCTGCATCTTCAGGAATTGCTCCTGGAATTCCTTCATTCTGTTGTCCATACTTTCGTTTTCACCAGAAGGTATCTGTGGAATCTGCCCTTCCGGGACAGTGTGTACCACGGGTGGTGGTATAGTCATTACGGCTAGGGCTGGCAATGAACCAAACCAACTCGAAAATAGTTTGAAATTCGATTAGAAAATTAAATCGTTGAACTAGGTTCATGAACCAAATGAGCTGAATATAAGCTAAAAACTAAGTTCGTTAACTAAATGATCTGAACTTGAACTGTACATAGTTCGACTCGTTAGGTTCATGAGTCAATTCGATTATATATGAGATAGATTATATTGTCTTTAAGAGTAGGTTTAAATATTTGTTCTAAATCTTAGTCTCATATTTTCTTTTAATCAAACGGTTTTAATTGATAATTTATATTCTCAAGTGAGTAAAATATTTCTACGAATAATTATACAAATAAAATTAACATCGTATAAATTCTAATCTTATAACTTTTATTTTATTTCTATATTTTTTATTTAAAAAATATTAATTTAAAATGTCAAATATATATATAAAAAATAGACTTTAAAAAATTACTTTTAAGTCTGTGAAATAAGCGAGTTGAACCTAACAAGATAAACCTAACGAGTTGAACCGAGATATTCGTGAACTTCTAACAAGTCGAGTTTGACCTGAAAAAAAAGTTCGCGATGAACTCGAACTCGAACTCGAACTCGGCCAATTCTTAACGAGTCGAGTGTGAGCTAAAAAAAAGTTCGTGATGAACTCAAACTCGAACTCGAACTCGGCTAATTCTTAACGAGTCGAACTGAGCTAACCCGACTCGACTCATTTCTAGCCCTAATTACGACAGTGACTCTTGGTGCTTCCCTATCCCGAAGTTTGTAACCTTCAGGAGCTGCTGACATGCCCCTTGCATCTTCGCTTTCCCGAAGTTTGTAACCTTCAGGCCCAGCGGTTCCTGCTGCAGTTTCCGGATCTTCCGTGGTTGGCGGAATATATCCTTCCGGGATATAGTTGGGTGGTATGCCCCAGGGACGATCTTTAGGCATGTTGTACCGAGGATCATACTTTTCCACTATGGGTGTCGATGTGATCTCTGAGATCACGGTCCTTTGTTGTTGCATCTGGGCTGCTGCCAGAGATTGCATGTCATTGTGAAGTTTTCTCAGATCTTCTTTCAGAGCGTTGAGTTCTTCTCTCAACTCTCTGTTTTCTTCCTCGAGGTTATCCATCTTCTTTTGTCGATTGGCCCGAGTATTGTATGAATGAGATAGTTTGACGCTAGAATCGAGACACAAACGTGAGATTCGTAGGGAAGAAGAATGCGTTGTGTGAGACTGATGAATGATATGCAATAATTATATTAATTAATTTTTTTTAATCAAAAGAAACTTCGACAATTGGATTGCAAATATCATACAATGGGGAAACCCCGTTTTATTGAATTCAAAGATTGCGGAAATGGAAATACAGTAATTTACAAAGTGTTGTAAAAGGAAATGTCTAAACTTATGGATCCTGAGTCCTCTCTAAGGAGGGCTCAGGTGCTGGTTCTGGTATTTTCCTTTTCTTTGACCGGGACTCTTGAGTCGTTGTTGGGTTGTCATCCTTTTGCCAAGTGAAAGGAGCGACCAAATTCCTTTGGTCTTCTTGATTCTCTACAGCATGTTGCTCTAAAATCTCGATCAGAGCATCTTTTTCTTTTAACAGTTGCTGTATTTTGTTACACTCCACATTGAGAATACGATACTTGTTTTTCCAGGACTTCTTCTCTTGTTGAACTTTGTTGAGAGTAACCTGAAGCTTTTCCGTATCAGACATAAAATAAAGGACATATTCCTTTAACGGAAGAACTTATTGATGAGGGTATGGCATCCTCAACTTGAGAGCTCTAGTCTGTACCCAGTGGAGATAAGGTTCCACCGAGACACAGTCCGGTTTTTCTAGAGACTCTCTTCCTTTCCTGTGAACATGTTTCCAGGCATGCACTATTTCTGTCTTTAGTGCCCTGTCATTTTCCCCTTCCTTGAAGAAAAGATCTTCCAGATGGACATTACGCGGGACATGTCTCATCGGGTACCCAAATTAACGACGAACTAAAACTGGATGATAGTTGATTCCTCCCTTAATTCCTATGAGGGGTACATTAGGGAAATTTCCACAACAGACAATGATTCTTATCCCGTCATAGATCCGATTGTACCAATCTATGTCAGAGGTGGTAAGAGACATATTCTCTGGGACCAACGTAAAGTACTCTTATGATCCCAAAAAGCAGCAGACTTTGGTAAATGGGAAGTGAACCATTTGTATAGCAAGGGTACACAGCATGTGATCATTCCTCCGCTGTACAAATTCCTTAAGTTACAGAATGATAAGCATCTGCGAGCAAGGTCGGTACAGGGTTTCCAATCAAAAATATCTTAATGGCATTGATATCAATGAAGTTATCAATGTTAGGAAACAGAAATAACCCGTAGGTGAGTAAGACAAAGATGCTTTCGAAAGCAGTCACACTCCCTATACTAGCAAAGTACAGGGCTTTCTTTATCAAAAACTTGGCGGGTAAACCTTGGATTCCACCCTTAATGGTCATGTGAGTCATGACTTCTGACTCATCCAAATAGATTGCTCTTGCAATGGTTTGATCCTTTGGAATTTCTTCCAGTCCAGAAAAGGGAGCTTGGTCAGTGATGGGTAAATCAGTCAGGTGAGAGTACTCCTTCAGTCTTGGTGCCAGTTGGTAATCCAGGAATGTGAAACAGTGATAGACCGGATCGTAGAACTGAATTAGCGTAGCCAGGATTCCTTCAATTACATGGACCCTTAACAGAGACAGCAGTCCTCCGTACTTAGCTCTGAAAGCATCAGGGTTGGTGATCATCCCTGCAACCCTCTTAAATCCTCTAGTTTTGGAACCTGGAAGGTGTACTTGTGAGTCCTCCTTATACCGAAATCCATAACGCAATCTTTCTCTATGACATTTGCAATCATTGTCTTTGTTTAATTTAAAAAAGAGAGACTAGAAGAGAAACAATTTCTTTGTTTGAAGTTTTTTAATGAAATGAATGCATGAATGCAGCACACAAAAACATAGAAAAAACATGGGGTCAAAGGTTCGGTGTTATGAAGTCATGGCTCTACCCATCCCCAAAGGTTGTACTGGTGATTTTTTGTACCTGTCCTCAAAACCATTGACCCCTCTTGGGATAACAAAAGCAGGCTGGTTCACCCGAGCGAGCTGCAGTATCTTAGAGTAATCTCAAATGAGGGTAGTATCGCGTGACAACTATTTCCGATAGCTTCCGCACTACAAAATAGTAACAAGGTCTCAGCCTATTAAATCCTCAGTTTCACGGACACCACAATCGAACAATCTACTTTCAACAACCGAAGTCGTATAGGAATTGAATCTACAAAGGGTATCTCCACTGATTCGATGGTCTACCGGGGTCTCTTATTTGGGAGTCACTCCCTGTAAGATTACTCGTATAATGCCATCACTTATCTTAGGTGTCACTCAAACTTTCCAGATGCGGCATCACCCGCAGTCCCATTAGCAGAAAAAATAAACACGGATATCAATTAGGAAAAGCGATATATATATTTATTCCTAAAACTAACATCCTAGACCTCTTAAGAGCTATAATCCTAGTCCGATACAGACAATGACTCCCCAGCAGAGTCGCCATTTTCCTGTTGGAAAATGGGGACGATGCCCCAAGGATAATTCTAAGGAGTCCCCAGCAGAGTCGCCATTTTCCTGTAGCGAGCGATTTTTGTCGGTGACACGACCACCTTATCGTTGGGCATTCTTCACCACAATGGTAGGAGTGGGGTGCTACTTTCTGATTTCTTATTTATCCCATGAAGCTGGAAGGGAAAGGGAAGCTATCTAAAACTAACCTTGCACGCGGATGTTTAACTGAACAAATGCTTAAAAGAGATTGGGGGGTCCGGGGTCAGGTTATACAAAGGGGAGTTGTCAATTACCCATCCTATATGTGGTTATCCACAGGATATTAGCTTTAGGTTTCGCTTTATACTTGATGGTGTTTATCCGTTAATGGGTTGGAAAAGTTTCTTGGGAAGTATGAGTGAGTGAGTGAGTTGATGTTGATGTTCGGGTTTTCCCGATGTTTTTGGTAAGGTACTAGACCTGAGGTTTTTGATTAGTATGAAGGTACTGGACCTAGAGTTTTTTATTAGTATGCTCGCTAAGATTTCGCAATCTTATGCCTACGTATTCCCGTTTAAACGAAACAGGGAAATCAGAGCAATCGTAGTTCTTCCTATTCTAAGGGAGGAAAAAGATATTTGGTGTCTTGTTCAAAGCCCAAGATTGAAGCTAAAAGGTTTATTTGTGTCTTGTTCAAAGCCCAAGATTGAAGCTAAAAGGTTTAACTGAGAGAGAACTTGTCATCTCTAAAGAGGTATTGTTGATTTTTGTGTGCCTTGATCAAAGCCCAAGGTTGAAGCTAAGAGGTTGATGGACTCCACTGGGGAAATCCTTACCCAAACCCTAACAAGAGGCTGGGTAAGACCAACTCAACAAGAGAGTGTGTATATTGGTGTCTTGTACAAGGCCCAAGATTGAGGCAAAAAAAGAGACTGACTCTTTTGGGGATATCGTTATATAAAGCCTAAGAGGAGGCTGAAAGTTTGACTTTTCTGGGGAAAACATTATGTTTATCTTGTACAAAGCCTAAGATTGAGGCTAAAAAGGGAAATTTAACTGACTCGGGTTAGGATATTTTTTATGTGTCTTGTACAAAGCCCAAGATTGAGGCTGAAATGGGTTTGACTCTGCTTGGGAAATTATTCCTCAAAGTATGAAAGAAGGCTGGGAGGAAGTGACCTCGCTAGGGAAGATGTTTGTCCCCAGGCATAAGAGAAGGTTATGAAAATTTGTGTCTTGTACAAAGCCCAAGATTGAGGCTAAAAGGGTTTGACTCAACAAGAGAGTGCTTTTATCTGTCTTGTACAAAGCCCAAGATTGTGGCTGAACAAGCTGGAGAAATTATTCTATAAAACTTGAGAGGAGGCTAGCTCTAGCTAGGGGAAATCTTTACATCAAACCTACGAGGAGGCTGAAAAAAAGATTGACTCAACAAGAGAGTATTTTTGGCTGTCTCGTACAAAGCCCGAGATTGAGGCTAAAAATGTTGACTCAACGAGGGAGTGCTGAGAGGTGACTGACTCAACAAGAGAGTCCGAAAAGGTGATTAACTCAACAAGAGAGTCTAAAATGGTGATCGACTCAACAAGAGAGTCTAAAAAGGTGATCGACTCAACAAGAGAGTCTAAAGAAGTGATCGACTTAACAAGAGAGTCTGAAAAGGTTAGCTCCGCTGAGGAGAATCATTGTACAAAGCCCAAGAGGAGGTTCAGTTTGCTGAGGGAAGGTCATTATACCAAGCCTAAGAGGAGGCTATCTTTCTGCTGGGGATTATTGAGATCCCTAGGTAGGTCCAAGTGGGGAATCAACTCTTGCTAAGGGTTCCAGAAGAGTTGAGATATCAGATACCTTGAGGTTCTAATTTGGGATTGTGTTATGATGATGATAAACTGACCCTGGTTTGGGGTTTTTAGGAGAGAGACTGGGTTTTAGACTTTACTGGAGATTAATCCAGAAGAACCGGGGTTTCTCCTATGTTTTGTAGGGAACTTGAAAATGTCTTTGAGACTCAATGGGATTAGACTGTCCAAGTCTACTGGTGTGGAAGAGTTTTATCTTTTGTATGATGCCCAAGAGGAGGCCGGTGTATTAAGGGATGAGAATCAACCCTAAATTGGTCAGATGTTTGACACTGGAAAGACTGCTCTAGCAAAGGATGAATAAGTTCTGACTTATACCTTTAAGAGGTCTTCAGGGTCCTTGTATTAAGCCCAAGAGAAGGCATGAGAACTTCTAAGAAGACGGAGGGTCCTTGTACAAAGCCCAAGAGGAGGCGGGGATGCTTTTAGGAAACCTGTGGGTCTCAAACCAAGAAAAGTTTAAGAAATGCTATTCACCGAGAATAGATCATTTAGTGAAAATTCTGAGGTTTGAAAAAACTCAAGAGATGTTATTCACCGAGAATAGATCAACTCTGGGGAGTAGAGTTTCTTTGACAATTTCTAGGGGTGACAGCCTGAGAAAAGGTTCACGAAGAATACTGCATTTCTCTTTATTCCATATTGTTTAAGCCCAAGAGAAGGCAAGACTGTATCTGGAAATCCTATGGGGATCTAGTTTTGACTATATTTAAGAGTGACCAACATGGCTTTACCTAGTTCTAGACCTAGTTGTCGGGGAAAACTCTAAATAACTATACTAGTATATATACAGTTGATATATTACAAGTATTTAAAAGCATATGAAAGAAGACTTACAGTGCGCAGCTTCCCACAATACAGTTATATATATATATATATATATATATATATATATATATATATATATATATATATATATGAAAGTGAGTAAATGAAAGTTGTTTAAAACTTACAGGCGAGCAAACTTCCATGCTGTATTGTTAGTTGTTCAAAGAAATTAAAGAAAGTTTTGATAACAACATATATATTTGAACCTAAATCAAAAGGAAAGTGGTTTTGCAAAGATTGTTGGGGCTTGTACTCAAGGAGAGGCCCAAGGTTTAACAGTGATCGCACCGTTGTTTTGAAAATCGTAGAGGGACTTATACAATGACTGAGGCCCAAAAAGGTTTTTATTTACAAAAGGGTTGGGTCTTACAACTCAAGGAGAAACCCAAGGATGTTTTGAAAAATAAAGATGAGACTTACAACACGAAGGGAGGCCCAGATGATTTGTTTTGAAATGGAGATTGCGCCGAGATTCTTTTAACGCATAGTGACTTATACAATACCTGAGGCCCAAAAATGGTTTTGGTTAAAAGGGGATTGGGTCTTACACTCTATTAGAGGCCCAGAGTTTTAAAAAAGAAAAGAGAATGAGGCTTACAACTCAGGGAGAGGCCCATGTGAAGGACATCGATCGCACCGTCATTTTGAGAATCGTATAGGGACTTATACAAATGACTGAGGCCTAAATTGTTTGTATATGATAAGGAATTGGTCTTACACTCTATTAGAGGCCCAAAAGTGTTTTAAAATTTAAAATCAAGAGGAAACCCTAATTTTAAATAAAAATGTTACTTTTTGAAGGAAATTAAATGAAAAAAATGATATAAAATACCAAATATATTCAAAAATAAGTTGTACACCTTGAAAAATATTTTGAAAAGTCATGTTTAAATGCACGAGAGTTTGAAATTTAATTGGTTTTGAAAGATCAAAGTGGGAATTTCATTTAAAAATGTTTAAAAATAACAAAAATGAAATTAATTACAAAAATTCTAACTATATTAAATAAATAATATAAAATTGGATTTTTTTTTTCTAAAATAAAATATTTAAACATTTTAGTGAATTTTGAGAAAAAGAATCAATTCAAAAACATAAATATTCAGAGAGAAATTAATTTTTGAATCAATTAACAAAAATAACAAAAAATTCAAATATTCAAAAATTTGAAAAAGGGCGCCAAGTACACCAAGTTCTTGCCCGCGCCCTCTGTTTTTCCCGATTTGCATTTTCTCACTTTTCTCCATGATTTCTCAATGGTTTTGCACGATTCAAGTACCAATCTTGCTCGTTTTTGAACAAGGATCACAACCATATAGATTAATTGCATTTATTTTGAGTATTGAGTGAGAAATCAGAAGAAACTCTCAAGAACCCTAATTTCAGCATGAACGCCATGAAATTCCATACACGGCTAATTCATGGAAATTAATTGAGGGTTATCACTCCATACATGATTAGGAACATATGGCAAAATTATTGTGCAGTAAAATATGCATGCATCATGGAGTTTGAAGAGTTCATCTTACCTCTTGCAGTTGGTGATCGAGTTCTGAGTTAGAGGTGTTACAGCTAGGTTCCAATGATCTGGACAGCTTCCCTAGGTGCCAAGGATTGTGTTTGAATGCTTGGAATTAATGGAAATGATTTGGAACTTGAGATGGTACCCCAACTGCAAACCTGTCAAGAACTTGAGCAATTGGCTGATGATTTTGAGAATCTGATGTTCCAGATGTGATTTTGTGTTATGGATCACTCACATATGATGTTTATGAGGTGTGTGGGTGATTGGTTTGGTTGGAATTGCTCTCAAACTCAAAACCCGATAGTGACTTGAGTTAGAAGGCAAAATTGGAGTGAAAGTGGAGATTTTGAGGAAAGCATCAGTTTGGGTGCTTTGGTGTACTCAAACTGATCACAAATGAGGCCTATTTATAGTGGAGCAAGTTTGTTTTGCAAGCAATAATGAATGGAAATTGGTACAGGTCTGTGGCCAATTGTGATCAAATAGAATCTCAAGTCTCCTCTAGCCATTGACTTGAGGTTAGATCACAGGCCTAAGGTTCTTTGGTTCAAGGATAAGTCTTGACTGAACATGGATAACATTGTCTTGATGAATGCCACCTCTATGCATCAGTTAAATGCTTTGAGACAAAATTGAATATTTGAAGCATCTTGAATTCTAGGGATGACATGCCTAAACATAGATTCATGGACTTGTGAGACTTATGGATCAGTGTTTGTCCCTTGGTTGTTCCCCCTTGAGGTGTGCAGATGGATAACCATGTTTATTTTTGCACAATTTGATCAATTCGAACCCTAATGCACAAATCTGCCTTGCCAAGACAGTTTGCAGCAAGGCATGTTGCAGTTGTCATAACCCCTAGCTGATATATCATATTTCAACATGATGTCCAAATTTGGTTTTGATCCAACTTGAATTACAATGAAAAATGTCTCTACATTTTGGAAAAAATAAGGCAGATTCAGACTTAGTGAAAATTTCACTAAATGTTGGAAATGTGTCATTTTCATGTTTTTAGCCATTTGATCACTCCATAACTTAAAATCCATAAAGAATTAGAATGAGATGTAGTTGACACTTTTGAAGTGTGTCATGAGAGCTACAAATCCAGCTTTGGACCATCCAAAATGGTTGCTTGGATCTCAAGTTATGGTCCTTGGAAGTTGGTACCCTAGCCACTTTGTTCCATAACTTAGAAAAATTCTAAGTTTTTTATGGTTATCCCTTTTACTAGTTAACTCATTTTCTTTGGTTTTTCTTGATGAATGATGATTAAATCACATATTAACATTGTTTTAGGGTTAAAGAACCTTGGTTGACCAAAAATTCAAAAAGTCAAACTTTGGATTTTTGTACAGTTGACTTTTTATCGGATGAAATCCAAACTGTGCGATCCTTTGTGAAATCAAGTCCTTGGCCTAAATCAAACCTAATAGATGGATTACATAGGTGTTATAGGGTGTATTGAATCATGTCCCAAGGTTTGGGAGCATGTCCTGGTCAAAAGTCAAAGGCACAGTTGACTTTTTCTTCAAAACCCCAATTGTGGTTCAGATGAAATTGAAACTTGTGAATCAAGCTTCTTGGATCAATCCATTGTTGCAAATGGATCAATGTAGTGTATTGGAGACCCTCAAATCATGTCTTGAGGTCCTGGCTCATGTTTTGTCCCAGAAGTCAACTTAGGGGTGAATTAGGTCAAGAAACCCTAATTCCTGATTTTTGGTAAATGCATCCCCTGTGGTTAAATCGACTTGATGATTGGGTCCATGAGGTCCCTTAGAGTATCTTGGGTTGTGCTTTGAATCATTGGCTCATGCCCAGAGGAAAATTTCCATCTGGAGGCATCAGTCGATCAAAACCCTAATTTAGTGACACTGGCGATCTTGAGGCTTGATCCACTTGGAATGTTGCAACCTTGTGCTTGATTCTTGATGTGGGAGTCATCTTGATCCTTTATGGGTGTTTGAGATGTTAGAAAAGTTGAAGATCATGTCATTTCTTGATTGATCCTCTGTCTAAATGTTTTGGGAGGGCTCAAAAACCCCCATTCTTGATTGTGGTGAATGCTCAAACATCTCTGAGGAGATTGATGAGGCATGTAGGTATATCCATATTGTGATGATGATTTGTCCAATGATGGGAAATCTTGGTGGTCAAAATTTGGGGTATGACATGTTGTCACCCGACCCTCTAAACTAAATAATAAATAAATGTGTTATGATTCTCTAGTTGCGGGTAGCGAACTCTAAATAGTTCTTAATCTACATTTTATTCGTACAAAATTTCAACAGAGAAGGCTCGTTGACCAAAGGTCGTGTAACACAAAGTGAACTTCTACTTGACAGAATGATGCAATCAAAAATTAAAAACACTAATGAAGACATATGGAGAAAAGTCATCGGGAGTAAACAGTTGCAATGGTTATAGAAATACATTATAATAGGTACAAAGGTTTCGAAAATCAAAATAGAGAAAAAAAATACTAACATTGAACGAGCCCGCTAAAGGGTCGGGTAGCTAACGGGAGGGTATGTGAAGAGAATTTAATTTTTCAACCCCACGCTTTATTTTGACACCCCACATTTTTCCATAATTAATAATTAAATTGTTCGAAGCATTAACTATGATTATTTCAATTCATCTAAAAGTGTACGAGCAATGGCGAGTTCTTTTGTGGAGGCACAAACTAAGACAATTGACCATCATCTAAAAATGAAGGGGAGATGGCAGGGGTTCCTTTTTGGTGCGTGTAAAACGCACATGTAGGTCAAATAAATTGCAAATCAGAGAATAAATGGGACTGTTAGTAAAATAATATCTCAAATCACATGACTACATGAAAATTGATTTGTTCTATCTTTTAAGATTCATTACATAATATTAGATCATGATTATCAAAAAATACTGTCATTAACTCAGTTGAAGTGATGAGTCATTAGATTATTGATCGAACCCATGAAATATTAGTGGAATCACATAAGTTGTACAAGAGTATATCAGTGCAGAGTAAATTTATAAGCACATTTTATATTAAACATATTATATTTTTAGAGTATATTAATGTGTTTGTTGTATGCAGTAATGAGTTTTCATTCTTTGTTTATTATAGTATATTAGGGGTGTCTTTGCTTCGACTTTCAAACCACGTTGTTAAAAGTTACAAAAATCATCAAAATCAAAACTAACCGGGATCACTCAACACATAAATACTTTGTATTGGGAAATTTAAGACTATGTTTGGATTGATGGAGTAGATCAGAGGAGAAGAATGGAACTTATTGGAATGTAGTGGAACCCCATTGTTTGGGTTTTTTGATAATTTGACGGAATAGAACATAACTAATTAGTTCATTTATCACATATCACCAATACAAACATATATAGAAACAATAAATAAAACAAAAGGACTATAGTAGAACCTGTTGTGTATTGATATCAACACCAGACAACCAACATCCATGTCCAGGATGTGAATGGTACTAACCAACAACCATCTATGGTCTGCAAAACAAGTCAATCAATAACAAACATAAACATATTCATGAATCGAACCAAACACAAAGAAGACATAAAAAAACTTTAAAACCAAAACAAAATACAGTCCAGTTTGTTTGAGCATATCAAGCATATTAGTGTGAAATACATGATTAACCCCATCAACACTAACACCAGTTCCACTCTGGAGTTGCAAACACATTGGATAGGTTATGATTTGATTGGGTTAAAAAGGGGAAATTTACCGTGTTTGAGCATTTTGAGAAGAGTGAGGGATGAGATGTAGACTTGCTCACCGGCGAACATTGTTGTAGCCTTTCGATGTTGATTCGCAAAATTTATGTTTGGATTAAGTTTCGGATTTGAAATTAGAAATGGTTTCAGTGAGATTTTTTGAAGGTGAAGAAAAGAAGAAGGGAGGAATAAGAACTATTGCTACTTGATCTCTTAAGCACCTTTTACAATGGAAGAAATATAAAATGTTAGTCTTTCCGATCGGTATTTTTACTAAAATACTACTTTTACTAAAATACTTTTATCACATATTAGAATTAGAAATGATGAAAATAATATTAATTAATAGGTAAAATAAAAAATAGGGTTAAATATGTTTTTAGTCCCTATAAAGTTTGAAATTTCATTTTTAGTCCCTCCTGGGTTTTGGCAACGGTTTTAGCTGGTTTTGGCAACGGTTTTTTTGTAAAAACCGTTGCCAAAAGGTAGGGAAGGACTAAAAATGAAATTTCAAACTTTATAGGGACTAAAAACATATTTAACCCTAAAAAATATATATAATCATTTATTTTAAAATATTCTTTTATTCTAAATAGATTATTTATTTTATTGGATTACTTATTGTGAAATAGAGAGAGTAAAAAATTAAGATATTTGAAAGTAAAAATCTTTTTTAAAATAAAAAACGGTTATTAAAAAAAATTATTTAAAACAATGGGTTAAATATGTATAAGGTCCCTGAAAATAACCCATCATTCAAGTTTGGTCCCTATAAATATTTTCTTCAAGGTTTGGTCCTCCTAAAGTTTTCCGTTTCTAACTGTAGTCCCTCCCGTTAGTTTTCACTAACGGAGGATGACCTGGCGTGCCATATGGATATTTTTTGATGATGTGGCAGACATGTAGCAATGTCAACGTGGCAAAAAATGCTGACACGAATGCCACGTGTCAATTGTTTCAATTTTAAATTTTTTTTATATTAATATCATATCTAAACCCAAAAATTGTAGCTAATTTGTAGCTATTTCCTAGATAATCTCTAGCTAATCTAACCACACCATCCTATTAGTAATAATCTATAGTTAATTCCTAGCTAATCTCTAGCTAATCTAAACACACCATCCTATTAGTAATAATCTATAGCTAATTTACAGTTAATTCCTAGCTAATTTAAACACACCAATTCAAATCAAATCTTAAAACTTCTGAAGTAACTCGAATCAAACCATGACATTAACAAGTTGTTTCAAATTCCATACAAACATGTCATGCTATTACCAACCCGACACAACGATTACATTTTTTCAGCTGCGATTTCCTATAACCCTATTGAACTATAATTACATGTAGTAGGCACAAAGTTGGAGTTAATGACCCTGAAAATTAAGGAAGAAGAATCAGAACCATCTTGAGAAGTAATTGACAATTCAAGTAAAGTGATTTTGACAAGCTCCACCATGCTGCTACTGCCAAACAAAAACCAGTACTTGGAATTAGAAAGATGCAGAATTTAGTTACACAATGTAAAATCCACATGAGCATACAAGCAAAAATGGTAGAATGCTGAATCTTTTTCACACACACTCAAGAAAGGCACACTTACAAGCAATGAGTCCAAACAGCCTGCAACTTTTTCTCCATTCCAAGTTTTTCCTTCCATGCCAAGCTTTCCTCGTGCCAATGCTTATCAATTAAGTGTCCTGGCTGTCATCCTCAACAAGTTGTCATAAGAACATAAAGATCAAAGGTACAAGCAACAAATTAGTTTACAACTCAAAAGCAATTACATCATTCCAAAATCAGATCATCACTCATATCACTAATTTCTAAGCAACAAGGTCATCATTAGAACCATATCATGTGGCAAATCACAATCTCCAAAATTACTCAAAGTCCTTGCACCAAGGTTACAAGTCACACATGAAAAATAAGGAAGAGATAAACAAATAAGGATGCAAGCCACAGTAAAAAAGACATTTGTGTTTGACTAAGTTCAGAATTACAACACTGAAAACAACTTTGCAGCAGTAATGTGGTAAACAAAATTGGGATAGGTTAACTCACACTTCTTCCATGGCAGAGATGCTTCCCTCAGAATTTCTGTCCTCAAGTTGCCTAAATGCAGAGATGGCATTAATTCAATCTGACAAAATCAACAAGACCAAAATCAGCAACCTGTTAATATAAATTTGACACTAAATTAAAACTAAAATCCACACTTCAAAGTAAACAATTATTGCACAGAACTTCTTAGGACATATTAAATGAACCATCAAATAAATAAAGCTTGTATAATTACTTTATCTTCAAGCATATCAACTTCACTAAAACTCTTACTTGTGCGACGAAGAGTAATTATATCTCTTGTCAGTTGTAACAGAAATATCGGTTAGACAGAAATCTCTGTCGGCTTAAATTGCATAACAAGCTATGGAATAAAAAACTAGCCAACATATGCAGCCATCAAAACCTGAAGCTGATGAAATAGGGAAATCATCAAAACAAAAACAACCCACTCTGAATCCTAAGTTACAGACATCTTTCTTTAAGTTTAAAGCAGAGTAATAATATTTTTATTTTTTTGATAAGCAAATAAAGCATAGTAATAATATGACTGTATAGAAGGGAAAACTAGACACACTGACTGAAATTAATTAAAGAATAGCAAGGCCACAGTGATAGATGAGAAGCTTCACAAGTTGTCAGGTAAATAACTGCAGACTGATACTGACAAAGAAACTAACACCAGATACCTATCCCAGGATGTAATAATCTATCTAAAAAAGGAAAATTTATTTCTTTCACAAAGAGATTAATTAAATAATAGAAAAATTTGTTTCTGTTCGCGTAAATTCATTTCTGGAAGCAATTGAAGAAATTTTCAATTTAGTAAGAGTTCAGTCCTTTATTGGTTAGTAATCTTCTGCCTTGTACTTTTTTTTTCTGTTGTTTCTAAATTTAATACTTTACCAAGACTAAATAAATCACATGAAAGATAACTATGAAATTAATGATAATCATATCACTTATATGATATTAAAGGGTGACATACTTTTCAATAAAGACTATTAACAAGGTAAAGTAAAAACTTACATTAAGGGTTCTTGACTGAGCAATTTTCGACTGACCATAGAAGTAGCCAATGCCACCTAATAAGCTTCCAAAAGCATACTTACCAACATAAATGGATTCTAAATCCACCTGGAAATCCACTCATACAATAAATAATTTACTTCTGCCAAGCGTATACATCTAAATGAATTTACCCAATCATATGAAACTTGAGAGATGCATAATAATTTTGAAAAATCAAACAGGGATACATCCTTTAATTAGAGAAGGTGAAATAAAAGAATAAGTTAAAGGACAATGAACTCAGTACCTTCTCTGCCAAATTGAAAGTTTTCTCAATCTTTTCATCAAATGCTTGTTCTTTATATTTCAGTTCATTGGACAGTGAGGCTCCTAACATTGAGTAGAGAATCAAACAATTACATATTGACTTAGAACATTGATGTTAACTAAATATTAGTGAAGAATATCCTAGTTCTCTTTAAAATAAAATATATTGAATCATTAACGTCTAAAGAGTCAAAAACCAAAAATTAATTCAAACACAAAATAGAGATATCTTCCAAATTTAAGTCATTACATTAATGAACACATATAACCAATACAATTGTATAAATCCCAATGTTATTTGTAAATTTGAGAAAGCTTTTAAAGAAAAGAACCACCCTTGCAACAAAGTAAATGATTAAGTTTGTTCTCCCTTTTCATGAAAGCACATAAATGTACACATCATTTGTTTTCATAAAAAACACTACACAAAAGTGATAAAAACCTGTAAGACTATTGACACGCTCTTCTACGCTAGAACTTCTTGAATCAGTTCCAGAGATAAGTGCAATATCTATAGTGAAAGGAAAGCCACCAACAATCTGCAGCATGAAGTATAAAAGGGAGAATAAAATGGAACTGTTCTGAAAGTTTCTCGGGATCCAGGAGCTGTTGTGCTTGTAGAAGACATTTCCTGGCATTTTTCAATCTCAGTGGTTGAAACTAAAAAGGGAGAAAAAACAAGAAAAATCAGTGCATACTATCCATCTGCTTACAACTCTCCATTTGGTCAATAAATAACCATTATGCACTTCAAGCACTTTGCAAAACATATACAAACTAAAAATCAAATTAAAGCAAGAAAAGGAGTTCACAAGCCCATACAGAGCATACCTAATAGGACAAACACATGCATTCAGTTGCAGAATGTAGATGTGCGCGCGTGCGCTGATACCTCATCCAATCCTTTTGGATGCATGCTTCAACGAGTATTCTAACATGAGGAAGTAGTTCCTGCAGAAATCCCGGTAATGTTCCATCCTCCAAGTATATTTCCAATGAGATTGAATCAAAGAGTGGCCAGTTCCAAGCTCCAGTAAAGGATTGCAGTTCTTGTCAAACAGAGTTTCTTTAGCATGCATAACTAAAGCTTGTTAAGGAAAAAAATCCAACAAATAAAAAATGGATTAAAAGGAATACAGAAACAGAATAACTAACATTCGACTTCTTAAAACTGTAAAATGTACTATTGATAAAAAACTATGAAGAGAATATCACATGGAAAAGGATACACCCATACACAACAACAAACTCTAAGCCTGAATATGACCACTGAGAAAACCTACATAACAAAACCAATCAACCCAAATCATGGTGAAATTCAAGAAACTGAAAATTAGGTTTTATTATGATTTATAAACAAACATTCCAACAAATTCAATTTCAAATCAAAACATCAAACATCAAAAACCCTAGCAGAACCCTAAATAAATAAATAATCAATCAAATTCAAACAAAAAGAAAACAAAAAACAGAATGATTAAGAATTTGAACCACAAATCCAACCCTAAATCAAGAAACAAATCACTACCTGCGTATACTCTTCAGACGACGTCCATCAGCAGTCTCAATGATGAACTCAGTAGAAAAAATATTGGTGAGTTTGCGACTTGATGAACAACTTTCTTCTTCTGCTAGGGCACAAGCTCTTTGACAAAGCAATGAAAGACAAAGACTCTAATTCCTCTTTTTCTATTTTTCAAAAAATGACTTTTGAGCTTCTTTCAACTTCTATTTTAATCAGAATAAACAAATGGTCACACATGGCACGCCAGGTCATCTTCCGTTAGTGGAAACTAACGGGAGGGACTAGAGTTAGGGACAGACAACTTTGGGAGGACCAAAGTTTGAAGGAAATTTTTTTAGGGACTAAACTTCAAAGTTGGGTTATTTTCAGGGACCTAATACTTATTTAACCCTAAAACAATTTTTTAATTGAAACATTTCTGAACATAAGTGGTACGACATGCATTGCAGCAATAGCCACCATTTCAGCTTTGTAACTTCCTTCCTTTTTCACAAAGTTCATTTTATAACCAAACTAGTAAGATACCCGTGCGGTAAAATTATTTGATACAGTATAAAATATATTTAAATGTACATTTGGAACGTTATAAAATGTATTTATATACGTGTTTAAATTTAAATTAGATATTAATTATAAAATGAACAATTATTATATAAATTCAATTGTATTAAAATACAAATAGAAAAAAAAAATTCTTGAGATAAAAAAAAAGAAATATTTAATATTTGATCATAAGGATTTTGTCTTTCAAGTTAAGATAATTATTAATTAAAATAAAATATGTATTGTGTTTATAGTGACCCGTGAAATAGAAAGTTTATTTGATACAATATAAAATGTATTTATATACAGATGTATTAAATAATCATGCAAAAAAAAACTCGTGAGATGAAGAAAGACAAAAAGAAAATTTTGATGCGATAATGACCCGTGAGATAAATAAATTATTTGGTGCGATATAAAATATATTTAGATACAAATGCAAAATTTAAAATGATATGCTTAATTGTAAAATTAACAATAATCATATAAATTAAATTGTATTAAATAATTACATAAAAAGAAAAAAAAAGAATCATAAGATTGAGAAAGAAAAAAAATATTTAAATATAAGATAATGGTTAATTAAAATAAAATAAATATTATGTTGATAGTGACCCGTGAGATAAATAAGTTTTTTATTTTATTAAAATTAAAAAATAGATTATTAGTATTTTTAGCGATAATAAAAAATATAGTGAAAAAAAATTAAAATAAAAGTGAGAAAGTGTGGGAAAAAAAGTGAAAATGATTAGAAATTTGAATGAAGAGAGAGAATGAGTGTATGTAATATTTAATTTGAATGGGTAAATAGAAGATAGTAAATAGTAGTCAATGTTAAGTCAACACATGACATGCAATTGTGTAAAGCTACTTTTGCCTTTGGATGAATTTGCTAGTTACCGAAATAACATTTTCATAGTGTATTTTATTTTTGGTGGAAAGGCAATTTGGGCAGTTCATGAAACCTTTTAGTAATGGGTAGATAGTAGATATTTCACTTTTTCAATCGGTGTGGGACTAGCAGTATAGAACATTGGACTTTTTAAAGTTAACTGAATTGAGCAAAATATATTTAACAAATTTAGACACAACTTTTAACAGAAGTAATAGTTGATTTAGAGACAAAAATATATATATTTTTTAAATTTACTTGATTTACTATCTAAAGTTTTACAAATAAGGAACCACTCATTATAAATAAATTCATAAGTTGAATTATTTATTATATTTTCTTCATGGTCTATCATGGAATAAAAGTGGATTTATCCCTCTTTTAGAGAATCATCAAATAAGTCTATTTCGTTGACATCCCACGTAATATAGGCTCTTTCTAATCATTTTTAGGTCTTTTACATCTTCTATATTTTATTTGATTATGTAGTCATTATGATTTTATGTGATATTTCTTTCTGCAATGAAAGCATGTTGGCATAAAGGTTGATTTTCCTTTATTATGCTTATGTCCATTTAGAGGATGTATTTCGCACCTTGGAAATTATTTGGATTTTTGAAATATAAGATACATGTGTTCATCACTTTCACTTTGACAATCTTCATTTTCTAATTCCAGGTTTTTGACATCCATGACTTTTAGTTTAAGACATTTCTTTTTCTTATCACCTTTTTCATTCTCAATTAGTCTTTTTAATTTTATTTTATATTCCTGCAATTTTCCAAACAAGGTATACAAATTTATAGATGATAAATCTTTAGATTCATAAATTGCATTGATTTTAAATTTTCAACTGTGGTTTAGGCATCTAAGGACTTTGTTAATTAAATCTTTATTGAAATTTTTAACCAAAGTTATTAAGTGATTAACAAGAAAAATAAACCATTTTTTTCCATATCTTGAATATTTTCCTTAGACTTTGCTCCGCGTAGGAACCATAATTTATCGTTGAACGATGGATGTGGATCGCAACCATAGACTCGAGCTTTCGGTATGGTGGATAAGGGGTTGACTTACGAGGTTAGCACTCAAATGCTTATGTCATGTGAGAGCAGGCCCGGCCCAATAAATCCGGAGGCCCCGTTCTAATTTAAAATTTGGACCCAATTTAAAAAAAACAATTAAAATAATTTAAAATGACATATAAAAATATAATTATATATTAATTAAAAATAAATTTAATTATGATTATTTTAACTTTGATTCATCTCATTTTTTTAAGTATTGAGTTTTTATCATAGGATTTTTTTATTTTAATTAATTTTTATTATAATATTTTTTATGTCTATTAATATTAATAAAATAAAAATTACATTTTAAAAATTTTGAGGCCCTCTAATATTTAGGGCCCTGTGCAGTTGAGCTTGTTGCTCTTGCACAGGGCCGGCCCTATGTGAGTAATATGAATCGAATGAGATTTGAATTTGAATTACTTGAGAAATGACGCATTCTCCCTTTATATAGTAAAGTGGTTATAATAGTTTGCTAATCTATCAACGTAAGATGTAGGGATCCATCCAATATTGATCTTTGGGTTGAGATTATCTACTTACTTACTTAGGAAAATGCATTTGTTTATTTCTTGAATTGGTGGGTCATTTTTCCTTCTAGGCTATTTATTGGACCATCTGAGAGGCCTAGAACAGTTGCCCTCAAGCCCTTGCCCATGCTCTGAAGGGTGATGGTTTTATTGTTATTTCTTTCTTTTTCCGGTCATTTAAGTGAAAAATTGCGGTGTGACAACATTGTCGCTCCCGGGATTTTCATCCTAGTACAAACGCGAAGGTGGCACCGAAACAGAGTCGCCAGCAATGTGTATTTATCCCAAGAGAGGGAAAGGAAACACCGCGTAAACCTGAAGAGAAAGGAAAGAGCATGGTCTTGCGACCAAGAGAACTGGGTTCGGGAGTCGGTTACGCGAGAGGAAGGTATTAGCACCCACTCGCGTCCATCGTACCCGATGGGATCCACGCTTGCTTGTCTCGATCAAAGGGTGTCGTCGTCTGGAGCTCCGCTGCTACTGGAAAGGAAAAGGAACTGCTAGCTAGAGAACCGGAAAAGGAAGGGAAAGAGAAAGAGAGAAAATGTAGGGAAAATAAAAGAAGTGCTCGCATGGGCCCTACCCCACTGCCTACGTATCTCATCGGGAGCATGAGAATCAGAGCGACGTAGTTCCCCTCAACGAGGGTCGCTTTGTTTGTATTTTTTGGGAACGGCTTACGTTCTAGCTCAGGTGTTGCAGGCTCGCTGGTCCGAGTGCGTTACCATCTTGCAAGAGAACGAGTAGGAGCACGTTCGTACACTGAGAGTGAATGGGATGAGAAGAGAATTCCCGAAGGAAAGACGTTATTGTTGGTTTGAAGTTTTTTAGAAAGAAGTGTTTTGATTGTTTTGTGTTTTGTAACGCACATTGTATTTAAGTCCCTCATGTAAGATCGAATGCCTCGCATAATGACCCGAGATGGGACGCACGCTAAACATTCCAAGAAAATGAGAGAAGATCCCTCATTATCTTATTCTTACATGAAAGGCCTAAATACAATGGTTGTTTTGCCTTTATTAAGTATTTTTTTAACTTTTGTTTGAAGATGAGAAGAGAGAAAACGTAAAGGAAATTCTAAAGGGAAACTAAGAGTCCTAATGTTATCATGCATGGATGACCTAAGGTTAGTGAGGTTTAGGAGAAAAGACTACCTAACCTAATGCTAATCCTACTCCAAGCTTAATCAAAAATTAAGTTGGACTAGGTAGCTCTAAGGGGGAAAGAATCCAAGACTTGAATAAGTCTTGAGATTCATGGGATGAGAAAGAGTGAAAGAGAAGAAAAGAGAAAGAAAGAAAAAGAAAAGAGATAGGGCAGCAAGCACACCATAATCATCAAATCCAAATCATAACATAGAACATGCTTCAAAGATCATACAAGCACATATCAAGTATACAAGTGAAGGCACACAAGAAAGGATGCAAGTAAACTTGCGCAAGATTCACAATTTCGCACACTAAGAGCTCATACAAAGATGACATGAACAAAATAAGATGAAAGTGAAACCAAGTCAGAATTCAATTCATATCATGCTCATCCAATCCAACATGCAGGAATACTTCACATTATGATGCATTATGAGCCAAAGAAACCACAAAACCAATGATGATGATATGCATCATACAAATCAAACCATGATGATCAAGTGAGATGAAAACCAAGCAATGAACTCAAGGGGCAGTAGCATATGTATCAACATCATACCAAAATCAAACTCAAGTCATGCAAGATGAATCCTTAAGCAACACATTCAAAACATGCATCAAAGTTAATCAAAGCATCCACTTATCATTCATGCCAACAAACAAAGAAACATGTGAAGCAAAGAGTGAGAACATGTCACATAAAGCACCTTAAACCAAGAAGGTCAGAACCTCTAGCATGTCATACAAATCAAACAAAAGGCCTCATGCATTGGTTGAGATCAAGCAAGAAAACATCACAAGATTAGGTTGAACATATCACAAGATTCAAGTCCAAAACAACATCAACTTGTAAAATCAAGAACAAATTGAAAAATGATTAAATGGGGATTATTCCAAAGCCACAAGCAAGATCAAACAGAACATGATCACACCATATAAACATATCAAGCATCACTCAATCACAAGTGAACAAATGCACCCAAACTAGCTCAAGCATCCAAGTATACCTCAATCAAACTTGCATCACAAACAACACTCAACCAAAAATAGCAAAGTGGTTCAATAAATTCCCAAAAATAATCAAAGGCAATTTTAAACATCCAATTAACAAGTGAAAAATAATCGGAACAGAACTAGATCAATAGCATGTTCAAAAGAGTTTCACAAGACAAGGTATGCAAGTGATCGTGTATGAATCGAGGAGTATAAAAAAACATGAAAAACAATCAAAGGTGATCACCAAGGAAGCAAGATAACATTCAAACATTTCTCATCCACATTTCAAGACAAGGAAAAAAAATCGGCTCAAGAAGGCATGGCAAAGTCATCCAACATGAGTATTAATCACAAGGGCTAACATGAAAGACACTTTGGAAAAGAAAATCGGAATTAATTATTAAAACAAATGAAAAATAAAAATAAAATTCGTAGAAAATTAAATAAGACATTAAAATACGTTCATGAATTTTTTTGGAATTTTTTGATAAAATAAAGTATTTTTAATAATTAAAAAGTTACGAAAATAAAAAAAGAAAAAAAATAAAATAAGTATTAAAAATGAGAGGGTGTGTTAGCAAGGAAATTAACATGGCCACAATTGGGCTGGTACAGTGAGGGGTGCAGGGAGCAGGGCGCAAGGCCCATAGAACCAAAGGCTAATCTGAATTTCTTTTAAAATAAAAACTAAGTGAATAAATAATAAAAAAAACTGTAACCAAATTAATCATGTGAAACCAATATATATCAATTGGTCATTTTTTTATTTAACACTAAAAACAAAACTAAGCAAATAAAACAATTACTAAATGCAATCCTTCAGCCACATCATCATCTTCATGAATACCATGCAAAGCACTCACGTGAATAGTGTTGTAACATGCAAACCGCCGGCCACCGCCGGCGGCGGCTGGTCCGGCCCCAAACAGAAAAATAAAGACACCCCCCCTCAGTTTTTCGTGTAGATTCCGATTATGCACTTAGTTTTCAAGTTTAAAGCCTTTAACACCCTCAAAAATAACCATAAAGAAAAGGATCATGGTGCACAACTTTCACAAATCAAAACAACAACCATAGAAACATCTTGTGCATCAACTCAAGAATCCAAATATGCAAATAATATTCTCAAAACACGTAAGACATGAGAGAAAAGAGTTGAAGAAATATTACCGAAAATGGAGCTCTTGATACTTTCTACCTTTGCTCCAAAGCTTCGAAAGCACCCTCCTTCTAGCCTTTTAGGACTTCTAAGATGATGATGGAAGCAAGAATGGGAAGAAAGAGCCTCTTGTGAGTAGAATCCGAATCTTGAAGGTTTTTTTAAAAGAGAAAGGGAACTTTAAGGTTTTGTTCTCACACAATGAGCAGCCCCCCTCCTTGCTAGGGTTTCTGGGATTATATATGTGTGCTTTGTGAGGTTAAAATGAACTTTACTGTGGTGAAAGTTTGGGGTTAAAATTTTGACGAAAATTTGAAAAAAAACAACGGGGTGTGAGAGAGTGTAGTACAAAATGAGCTTTATGTGAGAGTGGTTTTGGTTGCTATTCTTCTGAGCAAAAGAAATCAGAATGAGAGAGAGTGGAGGGGACAAACTTAGTGCACAAGTTTATGGGATTCTTCATTTGGCAAGTGTTGTCTAAAATGGTGCATGGTAAAGAAACAATGTTTGGTTATTTGGAGTAAAGAAAAAGAAAGGCATGCGTGAGATAATGTGTATTGAAGCCATGCTGCAAGAGTATACAATACCAAATGCCAAAAACACATGTCCTTCATGTTTTAGAAATTAATTTGTGCACCTCTCTTTGTGCCATGATATCTTGGTGACCCCTTGGCCAAATGATGAGTTCTTGAGCCTAATAAAAACTAGGAAGAACATGGAACAAAAGCCAAGAAGGAAAGGTCTTGAAATAAGGCTTGTAACATGCTGAAAATAAACCATGAAATCATGCACTTGAACCTGCCCCAAAATACTTAGAAAAATTCTAAGTTATGGAGAAATTATAAGTTGAAAATGTCTCACTTTGTCCACCCATAACTAAATAAGAAATAATCCAAATGACATGGTTCTTGTGCTTAAATTGAAGAGAAAGTTTCATACTATAACTTTCATGTGGAAGAGGTTTTCAAATAAGGCCTTGATCATGGTAAAAAATGGCTTAGAAAGTGATGAAAAACTTACTAAAAATAGTAAGTTTCTAAAAACCTAATTTACCAAATTTAGTAACTTTTCACAATTCTTGATTTTTCATCAACCCTTGAACATTTCTTGATCTAATCTCTTCCCTGGATCATATTTGACTTAAAAATCACCATGTTGACCTCAAAAATCAGGAGTTGACTTTTCCAATGCACAGTTGACTTTTATTCCCAATTCTCCTGATTTTGAAACTTCTGATCAGTTGAAAACCCTTCTGAACCCATTGATGGATGGTTCTCCATTCCTAGACACTTGGGGACATGAGGAATGCCATGGAATCAAATCTTGCCCAAAATCAGAAATAAACTGATTTTATGGCAAACCCTAATTTTGGTACCCTCTGGTTAGGAGGAGATAGCACATCCTCCAAATTCAAATTCCTCTGAATATGATGTGTATCATGTCCACCAATGATGACATGTGCCACTTGGAGATGATAAAGAATCAAAGAGCTTGCTCATTTGGGGGTCAGATCCCAACTTTTGACTGCCTTGTATAGGAGATCATGCACTGTCCAATCTTCTTGATGAATTCTCCTTTTCCCATGACTTGTGAGATCAAATGGAGATGATACATGATGTAAGAGGTCCTTGAAGCTTGTGAGAAACACTTGGTCTTCTTCTTTGGATGATCAACACCTTAGAGAATCACCTAATCACATGCCCTTATGCAAGATGCAATGCTAAATGCTTGATGCTTTGTTTTTCTATGCTTGAATGCAATGCAATGCAAATGAAAACTCATGCTAAAAGATATGAAGAAGAGAGAGGGCAAATTTTGGGGTATTACAAACATCTTCATGGGGAACTTAGTCCTTAATTGCACCATGTACGATGAGTTCTTAAGTGTCATTTTGAGGAAATATGGATCGTTGGTAGTGCTTACTTCCTTTCTTTCATTAAGATATTGCACGATATTGCTTTATTACACTTATGCACCCTATAGGGGAGAGCTGCACCTAACTCTAGGAGCCTAGGGCCATGTGTAAGGACAATCCTGCAAAGTGTGTGAGATTAACATTTAATGTGCCTATTCTCAAGGTCATTCAATCTGACTATGTGAATCTTTTCTGCTTTTGTAAACAAATGACCCATCTTAAGGATCCCAACCTAAGGCAACACCAGCCCGGTATTCTGGAAGGTTTTCCATTACTACATTATGGCAAACCTTGGGAGAAACTATTTCAAGTTGGTCAAATGTTTGATAATGAAAATGATTGATCATCAATCCAAAGTCCTAAGGTGTTGGAGGTACGGTGCACATACGGCCTCCAAACCTGTATTTAATCCACATCACAAATCGTTCTTCACCATTGGATGTCATCCAGCGGCTCCCCATTGTTTGCCTGGGAAATTAGCAAACAACCGCTGATCTCCTAATTTATGAAAAATTAGTTTACTTGCAGGACCGATCAAACAAATCCTAGGACAATGTGCTTTAATGATTTTGACAATTTGTATTAAAATAAAACCTTTTGTTCATTGAGTTTGTCATAGTTTTCGCATACTGATAGAATTCGACTAAAAATGATAAAGATTTACTTTTAAAAGAAATGGCAAAAAAAGTGATAAGATTGCAAGAATGAAATTGCAGAAACGTAAAGGAAACTGTAGATGAATAACTTAGAACTTCATTAAAATGCTTGGAATAAAACTGGTGTTTTTCAAACGTACATTTTCTCAGTAACTACTCTTTTCTCTCACACGGTTACTTTGAGTATTCTTGAGTAACTTGTACAAATTTGGAAACGCACACGGAAATCTAAAACTATGACTCCCTATTTATATACAAATGAAATAACTGTCGACAAGAGCTATCTTCCCTAATGCTGACAAATGGCATCCTGCATGCCCTCACGTCCTGGATGAATTCCACGCGTCTGATTTTCAAAAACGAATCTCCCTCCTAAATTTGAATTTCAAAACGTCAGTCGAACAAAGCCTTCGCACCAAGTTGTCAAAGCATTTCCAATACTTAGAAAAATCTCCAAATATTTTACTCCAATTTAACACTCATTTTCGACTGACCTTCTTTCACCGGAACCAGACTTCTGTCGAAATATTTTGACAAATCTTTTAAACTTATTTCCTGAATAAAATCCAAACGTCAAAATTAGCAGCCTACAAATTACCCCCCAGAAAATGCATTTTCGATAAAGGGAGAAAAGCATTTTTTTCCAATACAATTCGACGCCTTCAATAGTTCGACAGACGACTATTCATATGACTAGACATTTGTGACGTTAGAGTCATCATTGCACTTTTTCTGAAACGTCTCTTCAGCCCACGTTTTAAGATCCTTTCATCATCACTACCCTAGTTCCTAGCAGATCGTGGATCAAAAAATTAACTGCCACAATCTAATCCATCCACTCACAATTGCCACGTGTCCCACGATCATTAAATGGAAAAATATCTTGAATTTTAACCGCTTCATCCTTTTTCTTTGCCATCTATAAATAGATGAAATTTTCTCTCTATTCACTTTTCTCACTCTTCTTTCTCTTAAACAAGAATTTTCTTCACGCAAAACTTCATCTTCTTCATTCTTTCTCTGTATTTTTTTCTGCAATCAACCATGGCCTCTGCTACAGCTCCTCAAGTCACGAGCAAAGACTCCAAGAAATCCAAAAGCTTGCCACCTGTTTACAAGATTCTTGGTCCAAAGGTGGTGGGGAACCAACAATACATACCAGAGCCTCCTAACGAAGAGGAAAAAAGGCGCATTTACTAGTCACAGATACTTATTCCTATTCTTATTTCTGGTAAATCACATGCGATGTTAGGACCCTTACCTGATTTATCACTAGATCCTTTAAAAGTAAAGGAATTATTTCCAGCTTACCATCGCTATAAACCAATAGCCAATAGGGTTAGACCTAGGACTGAGCAAGAGAAAGCAATAGATGAGAAATCCAAAGTAGATGGTCAAGGATCACCCTCCGGGGAAGCCATAAATCTAGGGTACATGAAAATTTTTAGGATTTTTAGGTCTTGCCCCATGTCGAAAGACCCATCTGATTATTTAGCTTGGCTAACAAAAATAGAGGCAGCCAAATCTGAAGATTGGAAAACCATGGGTATTTTTTATCTTATCCGGCTGTCGAAGGTAGGACCTGGATATTGCCCATCTATGCTTTTGGCTTCTCTTTATTTCTGGGACAGTACCTACAATAATTTTCATCTCCCTTGTGGTATGATCACTCCTACCCTTTTCGACGTAGCTGCCATTACTGGCCTTAGCCCACTTGGGGTGGATTATGATCCCAACCTCTTGTCTGATGACTCCATAGGCTTCGACACCAATAAGGACACCTTCACCTCCTACATCGTGAATTATCATGATAAGGAAACCGAAGAAGTCTCTGACCAAGAACATGTGGCCTTCTTAGTACTTTGGTTGTCGAGATGTGTTTTCTGCACTAGGTCTCTCCAAGTGGCGAAAAGGTATATCACCATGGCAAACCAACTATATGTTGGACACCAACTATGTCTCAGCGAAATCATCCTTGCCAATCTGTATGAGTCCCTTGGCGAAGGAGTTACTTTGTTGAAGAACATCAAAGATAAAGGGCAATCTTCTATTGCCAGGACCATTCTGGCTTCTACAACTGTGGCTTAATGCCACATTCGAAGCTTCCCTATCCAACAAAAACCCTGTGGACGAAACTGCCCCGAAGGATAGAAGAGTCAAAGGAACTAGACTGGCGCTGCTAACTCCTAATGACGAAGGTCTGAGCCTCCAACAAACCTTTACTGGCTACGTTATGATGTTTGCTAACGTCATAACTTTACTTCTAATATGGATCCTTTCGCCAACAGAAAAATTAGGCCAAAATGGTTTACCAGGAAGCTCCCCGTAGAGTCGAAAACCCAAGAAACAGAATTCCTTGATGTCTGGGAATCTTTTCTAACCCTTAGGCTCTTAGCCTCCAGGACCAGCCCCTCAAATCTGAAAATTTCACTTGTCAATTACCAACCCAATCTGGTCTCTCGACAGTTTGGGTTAATTCAGATAAAACCCAAACCCCTCTTTTCAAAGAAAGGCTCTTTGATACACTACAACATGACGCATAACGAAGCTGAGTGCACCAAACTCCTAGAGAGATATTCAAATCTGGTCGAAATTCAACCAGTTCCTTTTAAACCCAGCTTCCTCTGTACTCAAGAGTTTGATGACTGGTGGAGAGAGTACTATAACTCACAATTTTTCGACGTGCCTTCCTTCACTATTCAACTGACCAAAGCTTTCGCCCTTGTACAAGACAAGTCGAAGAAAGGTACTTCAAGACACATCAAAGAGATCCAAGCATTCCAGAAATACTTTGAAACTGCCTATAGGCCCAATGAACTTAGTAGAACCATAAGCGAAGTAGCAGTAACTTTGAAAGAATAATTTACAAGAAAACTGGATGAGTTAAAACTACCTTCATACGTTCGACCAGATCAACGTTATGAGATATCTTTTAACCTCTATCCACCAAAATTCCCTCCTCTACCTTCTGTTGAATTTGGTGTGGCTTTTAGCCCTCAATTTCCATATTGGTTCACTTGTGGGGATTCCATGAAACTTCTTCGCCGAGAATATCAAAAACGCGTTAAGCGAGTGGTTCCGACTAAGTATACCTTGGACAATTTCAAAGGCCACCTTCATATTGACATAGAACACGTTCGCGTGGAAACTCCTATATATGAAGGTGTGGAATTGGGAGATACTCAACACCACTTCTTTTCATTTACACATATATCTTTTGACTTGTATTTAACTTCTTTTTTTAGCCATAAAAATTCCTGTCAAGAAGTCAGCTACCATCGGGGCGTCAACTACAGAGGATGTGGAAGACCAAAAAGACACCACCAAGAAACCCATGGCGAGGGTATGGTTTCGCCTTTTCCTTGATCACAATCCTTATACATTATAATTCTTTCTGAGACATACTAATGAAATCTCTTTTTGTTTTACAGGGAAGTCGGAGACCTCCTTCGACGCCAAAGAAAAGAAAAGAAAAAGAACCTGACGCTCCAGTTGTTGAATCTGATGATGGTGACGAATCACCCGACCAAACCAAGCCTTCAAAAAAGAAGAAGAAACCTTCGAAGCCTCAACAGTCCAAATCTTCTGCCTTCAGAATATTGGAGAAGACTCCTCACAAAAATCTTGTCGAGCAAGTCACCCCAGCTCTAGCCGAAAGTGAGAGTTCTAGTCTCAAGCCTGAAATTCCCAAGGTATGTTCTTTTGTACTTCGACAGTTAAAGCCATTTTTTCCTTATGATAAAGTTTTTTTTGACTTATTTATCCTCCTGGTTCTTATCGACACTCATGGACATCCTCTTGTCCAAGTCCTTCCAAAAACTAGCAGCGATCCCACTTATAAGCCAACAAGTGGTTCCAAGCCTTCCCCCAAGGAGTCGACCAAAGAATCAGCCACTGAAGTGAACCAGCCTACCAGTTCCTCTAAAAAACTTCCCCAGATCACTACCACGACTCCTACTCAAGAAGTTCTTGAAGAAGAAACTGGTCATGAGGATAATATCTTAGTTGACGTTGGTGGGGACACCGTGATGCCCACTGCAACACTCACAACAGAAGGTGATCCTGAAGACAACTCCCCCATCAATGTAAAAGATGCTGACGAAGAGAAAGATGGGGAGGTCGAAACTGATGACGAAGAGGAGGAAGAAAAAGTAGACGAAAAGCCAACAACTCCAAAGGCTGTTGCGGATGAAGAAGGAAGAAGCGACAAGAAAACCCTTTATGAGCATCTCAAAGCTGCTTCAACCACCACGACTTTGACCCGTCTCTCTCATGAGGAACTTGAGAATCTGAAAGTGCAAAGACCATTGGAATATCTGAAGGCATGCTTAGTACACGTTATAACTTTGCTGACGCCACCACCAGCAGTTCGACTACTTCAGGGACCATTTCTGGCGCAAGATCTATGGACAAAGTGACGACTCATATTCGGCATGAAATCCTCAACATTGATTTGTTTCAACTCCTAGAGGAAGATTCGTCTGCTCAATTTAACCTGAAAAAGATATTGAAACAGGTCAATGTCCTAGAGGCTCCTCCTGAAGTGACTGATGTTGTTGTGGATCTGACCACTCTAATTGACTTTGTGGTGGCAGACTTTAACCGGCTTCGAGACCACTCAATAAAGCTTAAAAATAAGTCGAAAACACAATTTGCTGAGTGGGATGCCGCTTCAAGTTCCACTAACAAAGTAACTGAATTGGAAAAGGCCTCTGAACAAAATAGGAAAGAGGCAGCAAGCTGTGACGAAAACATCCTTAAATGGGAGAAACAAATTGTCGTTCTTCAAAACAAAATTTCTCAGGCTAAAAAGCGCAAGGAAGAACTGCAACAAATCAACCAAGAGGAAATGGCTAAAGAACTTGAAGTTGGGGTGCACCATGTCGAAAGGGCTCAGAAACTTGGGAAAGAAATCGAGGAACTTTCGACTAGCAAGGCCCTTTGCGAGCGTTGTCTTCAGATTCAGAGGTCCAAATTTGAAAAACTGAAAGAATCTTTCCCTGTTTAACATTTGTAATTTTATTTGGCCTTTTAAGGCCTCATTTTTGTAATGACACTTAAGCCATTTGTTTGGCGAAAAAAATTTTGATCCACCATGTTAATTGTTTTTTATGCATGATTATTCAACTGCTATCTTTACTTCTTGCAATATGGGCTTATATTTTTTCAAATATTTCCCATTTATTTTTAGCACTCGCTTATCTTTATGCAACTCTCCAACTTCATATGCGCCATTCGAAAACACTTTAGTAATTTGAAAGGGTCCTTCCCATTTAGGAGACCATTTTCCCATAAATTTATCTTTTCGATCCATGGGAAGAATAACTTTCCAAACAAGGACCCCAGTTGAAAACACCTTGCCTTTTACTCTTTTATTGTAGGATTTTTCCACCCTTTCTTTTTGCGTTTTCAATAATTCCAGCGCATTTAACCTTTCTTCGTCTAAATCAACCAACTCGTGTATCATCATATTCCAATACGAATCTGATGGAATTTCATTATGCCTTTGGACTCTTGTTGATTGTAAATATATTTTGACCGGCAAGACTGCATCGTGTTCGTATGTAAGCCGAAAAGGCGTAGCATTGGTAGCTTCCTTAAGAGAGGTTCGACAAGCCCATAGAATTTGGTCCAAAGTCTTGTGCCAATTCTTTGGCTTTCTTCCCACATGCTTCTTTATCAAACTAATTACAACTTTGTTTGCCGCTTCGACTTGTCCGTTGGCTTGAGCGTAGTAAGGTGTTGATGTAAGAAGTTTGAACCCTGTTTCTTTTGCATAAGCCTGCATATTTTTTCCAGTAAAAACAGATTCTTGATTCTTTGTTATTGTTTCTGGGATCCCAAACCTATAGATGATGTGTTTTTGAATAAATCCAATCACTACTTCTTGATCCACATTCACTAAAGGTATGGCTTCAATCCATTTTGTGAAAAAATCGATACCAACCAAAATAAACTTTTGGCTTTTTGAAGATGCTGGTCGAATTTCTCCAATTAAATCCAAAGCCCAACCTCTAAAGGGCCAAGGTTTTACTATAGAATGCAACTCACTTGCAGGAATATTTGGTATCCCTGCGTGCACTTGGCACTCTTGGCATCCTTTCACGAATTCGACACAATCTTTTAACATAGTTGGACAATACATTCCTTGTCGGAATAACAACCACTTCATTTTATGGCCTACTTGATGCGCACCACATGCCCCACTATGTACATTCGACAAAGCTATGTATGCTTCGGATTCACTTAGGCACTTAAGCAATATCCCTTCAAGAGTTTTCTTAAATAATTCGTTATCCAAAATGACATAGCTTAAAGCTCGGTACCTTATTTTTTGTTCGACTGGTCCTATTGGATTTTGTAGATACTCTATTATGGGCTTCCTCCAGTCTCCAATCGTCGAACTATCTACGTTAAAAATTTCAAAATTCTCTTCGTCAGCATATCCTAGCTTTATCGTCTCCAAATCTGATGGGGATAATCTGGCCGACACGACTCTTCCTCTGACCTCAATGGCTTTTTGCAATTTTTCTTTTGATATTTTGTAACCAGAAGCGGTTTGTGCTAAGTCATTTGCCTCCTGGCTTTCTATTCGTGGGAATGTCGAATCGTTACCATATCGAATCTTTTTAAGAGTCGATTGGCTATTACAAAGTACATAATCAAATTTTCTTTGACACACTTGTACTCCTTTATTATTTGTTTTATGACTAACTCAGAGTCTCCCATTATTTCAACGCGAGTTGCCCCCAATTCCAACAAAATTTCAAGTCCGGCTATCAAAGCCTCATATTCTGCCTCATTATTTGAACATAGGCCTTCGACTTTGTACTTAAATTTTGTTGGAATTTTTCTAGGAGAAATAATAAGAATTCCTATTCCAGTTCCATTTTTATGACTAGAGCCGTCGAAGTATAACTTCCATGGTTCTAGTTTAATGTAGTCCAAAGACTTTTCATTTATAGCATGGTCGACTATGAAATCAGCCACTACTTGTCCTTTGACAGCCTTTAAAGGTAAATATGTCAAAGAATACTCAGCTAATGCGAATGCCCACTTTCCAATTCGACTGTGAAAAATTGGTTTAGATAACATGTATTTTATAACATCAAAATGAGAAGAAACAAAAACATCCACTGGTTTTATATAGTGCTTCAATTTCATACATGAAAAGTATAAACATAAACACAACTTTTCGATTACATTATATCTAGTTTCTGCATCGTTCAAGACCCTACTGAGGTAATAGATGGCTCTTTCGACACCATTCTCATCCTCTTGAGCCAACATGCTCCCTAATGTCTTGTCCGACGCGGATATGTACAGCCTCATACTCCTACTTCTACAAGGTGACATTAAAATTGGAGGATGCGTCAGGTACTCCTTAATCTTGTCGAAGGTATCCTGCTGCTCTTGCCCCCATTCGAAGTCTTCCTTTTTTAGTCGAAGTAGAGGGGAAAAGGCTTGCGTCTTCGCACTAAGGTTGGAGATGAACCTTCTGAGAAAGTTGATCTTTCCAAGTAGAGACTGCAATTCCTTCTTTGTAGATGGCACTTTCGCCTCCATTATTGCCTTGGCCTTGATTGATTTCGATCCCTTTCTTGTGGACCACAAAGCCTAGGAAGTCTCCCGCCTGCACACAAAACGCACATTTGAGAGGATTCATCTTCATACCAAACTTCCTCATCCTCTCAAAGGACTGTCGAAGATGGTCTATATGACTTTTTCCTGACACAGACTTAACAACAATATCGTCAATGTAAATCTGCATAAAAGCCTCAATAAAATCTTGAAAAATCGAATTCATTGCTCGCTGGTATGTTGCCCCAGCATTTTTTATGCCAAAAGGCATTACCCCCCATTCGTAGGTGCCTAAGGCTCCAGGGCATCGAAATGCCGTTTTAGGGACATCTTCCTCAGTAATAAAAATTTGGTTATAACCAGAGTACCCATCAAGCATACTAAGGTACTCATGGCCTACGGCAGAATCGACGAGCATTTCCGCCATTGGCATAGGATATTCATCCTTTGGGGTAGCAGAATTCAAATCTCGAAAATCAATACATACCCTCAATTTTCCATTTTTCTTTATTACAGGAACTATATTAGCAATCCATTCGACAAACCTGGTCGGGCGGATGAACTTGCATCTGAGGAGTCTTTCGACTTCTTCGTTGATCTTCGAGAGGATCTCTGGTGCGAATCTCCTTGGAGTTTACTTCACAGGTTTCCTCCCAGGTTTTATTGGTAGCCTTAATTCAACCAGATTCCTATCCAGCCCGGGCATTTCGTCATAGTCCCATGCAAAACAATCCTTGAGTTCTTTCAACAACTGGATTCTTGAGTTGGGGGCTCACTTTTGCACTGATGTAGGTTGGTCTTTTTTCTGCCCCCGACCCCAAGTCGATTTCTTCGAGTGGATCCTGTGCCATCATCTTGATGTTCGCTGTTAATGGATCCTTCTCAAAGCCCAATGGCTGTTCTTAAATCGCGTCGAGCCTCTGGTTTTGCAAATCTCCTAGATCTTTGTCAGGTGGATCCATATCAAAATCCTCTCCAAAACCTTGTTGATCTTCTTCGATCTTGTTGGCTTCGACAGCCATGTACTTTACTTCGACCTCTAAGGCCGCTTTGAGTTTATTCTCGGCTATGTAAGCCGCGATCTTTTCGAGAACTAGTGACTCACTCATTGTCACTAAATTCGCTGCCACGGCCAGTTGGCTGGATGTGTAAGGTTCCAAAAATATAATCTTCTTCGCCAACTACCTCTCTGTCCCACTGAAACCTGTGGGTGGGATGAAGGTATAATGAGCAGAAGGCGTTGTTAATTGGCGTCATGTCAAAGGTTGTTGGACTACAAGGAGCAATATGAGCCAGATTCCTATCAAAACTTTGCCTGTCAACCTGGTTTACTTCAGCCAGAAAGTAACTCTGGTCAGCCTCTATATTTTTTACAATCTCGTCTGCACGCCAAATTGTTATTCTTTGATGCATTGACGAAGGGACGGCGCCTATGTCGTGTATTCATTCCCTGCCTAAGAGCGGGTTATAATTTGCCTTTGAGGCAATTACCATAAACATTGTCGGCCTTGTGATGGTTCCGACAGTTAGATCTACTTGTATTACACCCATAGTGGTTCCCACTTTACCCTCATAATTCGACAACACCATGTTATGAGGTTTGGTGTCGGAATCATCTTTTCCAATTTTCTTAAGCATATAATGCAGCATCAAATTGACAGCCGCTCCTCCATCAACCAAAATCTTATTTACCCCTATGTTTCCCACTTTTCCTTTGATGAACAGGGGTTTCAAGTGACTCCTCATTGAATCATCTGGCCTTTCGAAAAATGCGTTTTGTTCTTCCACGCATCCATTGTTCATAATATAATAACAAACAGGCATGTGTCTGGCCGTTTCGACTTCCATAGCCTCTTCTTCATCTTCGACTTCCATTACCTGGTCATACTCCCTGGGGACCACTGAGACCACGTTACACATCACATCGAAGGACGCCTCTAACTCTGAGTTAAAATTGTCTGTCATTTCATCATCCCTAGTTACTTCCTCCTTTAACGACACTTGTACTGGAGCAACGGGTGGCTTTTCGACCTTCAACTCTTCCTTATAATTCGAAGTTTGCACATTGCTGCTGGTTTCTGGCTTGGCTTTTCCTGCAGCCTCCTTCTCAGCTTTCTTTCGACGTTGATACCTCCTCCACTGTGACTTCGTCATAGGGTTCTTGCCCTTATAATTTTCAGAGGGGTAAGTCACCTTCTTAGACTTTTGGAATTCTTTCCTATATGATATGGAAGATCCCCGTTATACTTCGAAATCCTTCCACTTCCCTTGTCCTTGGGCTTGTCGGATTGGATTGACCCACCTGTCGCCTGGAGCTTTGTTGGTAGGTTTGAATGTGTTAGGGTACCTTCCCCCTAACCTCTCCCTGCTTTGGTCTCTTCTTCTAGGGTCGAATATTTCCCCTGCGGGTTGCGAAGGCTTCTAATTTCCCCTTCTTTTTGCTCTCTGTGTAACACCCCTAATCTATACCCCCAAATAATATAAAGCGATAACAAATAATCAGAGTATAATTAAAGATTCACGACATAGACTGAGGCGTCACATCAATTGAAACAAAATACAATAACCTGCTCATATAGATATGCAACAATTCAGGTAACACATAATAAAGGAACTCAGTTCCTAACACCCACAATTCAGAAATAGAATAAAAGCGGAAAATCTGTAACTGAATCTCATATATACACATCATAAAAAGTTTGTCTGTCATATACAAAGTCACCCAAGTATGATCCAAAATAAGTGTATACATAATACAACTAATCACATAACGATCTCCCTGACTACCCAGTGCTACATATCATAGCCGACCGACAAAAGAATGAAGACCTAAGCTTCACAAAAAGACCTCTAGCAACTAATCTGCAATGCCTCATAGAGCATTTAAAACAATAGAAGGGTGAGAAACACAATCATAATATAATTGCATATCATTATATAATAATACACCAATACACATGTAAAATATTCTCACCACAACTTACGACATAATTCAAAGACAAAACAACACAATGCATAACACATATAACCATCACCAAGGAATACAACTCATGCTCAAAGAAATTAACACACATATAGAGGAATATATCAAGTCATCAATCTCATTTACAATTCCACACACAATCAATCCATTCATGATTTATGCAAATGCACAGAGACCGACACAACGACTTTATGCAAATGCAATGCGGTACCATCCATCATCAATCTCATCACCAGTTCACTCAGGAACTATTGGAACCATTGCTTGTTACTTAGTGTAACTCCCCGTCGGGTAAACTATGTTCCTCGTCGCTTTAGGTCCTCTTTGTATAAGGCGCACGACGTTTATGGATTGCTTTAGGTCCTCTTTGTATAAGGCGCACAATCTGATCGCTTTAGGTCTTCTTTGTATAAGGCGCACGATCGTCTATAATCATCGCTTTAGGTCCTCTTTGTATAAGGCGCACGATGTTATAGCAGATTCCCTCTGGAATCATTTCGTCGCCCACACCCACTAGGGCACACGACATCACAAGAATGCATATCATGATGCTTGGCATACAATGACTCATGACATTCAAATGCACACATAATGCAACCATAATCATGCATACATAACCAACCACAACACTTGCATTTACTTGCCCTTAGGCCAAAAACCATCATCACAACATGTAATCGCATGCATCCACATCATATAACATCACATCAGTCATACAATACATATCACAAGCATGTTGCATAATAACACATCAAATGCACACCATTAAAACGGTAAAAGTCAACAAAACAACACATTCCAAATTCCTGACATAATTAAATCGGTCAACAACCTCAAAACCATTGTAATAAGAAAGAACATGTCAAAAGCTCTCCAACGCACCAAACCATGCCTCAGACCGACTTACGGATCAAAAGTTATGAAGAAAACAAATTGGAAAAACTGTCATGTTCGCAATGCGAAGCTCCTAGCGAGTCCTTCGCTTCCTCGTTTGCAGTGCGAATACCCCAGCGAACCATGGCAGAAAGGAAATTAGCCTAATCGTTCACAGTATGAACTCCCAGCGAACCTTCGCTGTCCCCTTCGCAGTGCGAATATCCCAGCGAACCAAGTCAGAACTGAAAATAACACCAAACAACACCAAGTTCGCAGTGCGAGTCTCTGGCGAATGCTCGCCCCCACCTTCGCAGTGCGAATAGCCAGCGAATGCTCGTTTTCCCCTTCGCTACGGGATTCGCAGTGCGAACCTGCGAATTCAGAAAAACCCAGCAACGCTGTTACACAACCCAAAACCATATTTTCCCCACCAAAACACTTCCAAGCCAACACATAGCAATCAGAACATAACCCAATCATGGTAACAAGTATTCTACAACATTTACACCGATTTTCAACCGCAAAAACATCGATTTCTCTCTTCCGACCTAGAATCGAAAAGCTATAGAACACCACAAACATTCACACACACACATACATAATCATACACAAGCATAAGATAATCGAGTTTCGCACCCTTACCCGATTAAATCGTGTTTGAAAAGTCGGTTGGAATAATTTCTTCTTTTCCAAGTTTTCTCTCTTTTCTTCTTTCTCTTCTCTTTCCTTCTTTCTCTTTTTCTTCTCTTCTTTTTCTTTCCTTACAACTTTTCTCTCTTTTTCTTTTCTTACAACTTTTCTCTCTTTTTCTTTCTATTTATGTTTTCTAACTTAAGAAAATAAATAAAATGACCAAAATACCCCTACACTCAAATATCTCGCAAACGCTCTAAAAATGCGATAAAACATAAACAAAGATGAAAAATAATATATTGTCAAATAAAAGTCAAGAATAAAATAATATAAAAGAAAAATAATTAAATCGACTCTATTAAATAAATAAGACAAAACGGGGCGTTACAATTCTCCCCCACTTAGACATTTCCGTCCTCGAAAATATACTGATACGAACAACTCCGGATACGACTCTCGCATCCGACTAACAAACTATCATGCCAACCAAAGGCACACCATGAATAACACAACTGACAAACCACTTTGCTAACAATAGTACAACAACGACACGACAATGACGACAACTATAACGACAAGATGCAAAGCCCATACAATGCACTTGACGACTAACTCACGACTCAAAGAATACCCAAGTTACGAACACACACAGGAATTAGCTACTCGCACTCGAACCATCACGATGGAAACGAGGCAACAACACAAACAAGAACATAAAGTTCCACGACCCAACATCGTTTCAACAACCTCGACCAAACCAGGATACCAAACATCCCTGTCACACAACAATAGTACAACAATGCTACGATTCACCAATCGAACATACGACCAAAACACCCAACTACATATTAGTACCTAATTAATATTGAAACCTTCCACTTATCACTTCCATTATAAAACATCCCACTGTCTCATCATTCCTACCGTTTCCCACTGTTCACCCTTTGAACTCTATCCAGTCACACACGCAGATACGAAATGTGCCACATCACGCTTTTGCTGCGCACTCTGATTACTCGCAACCATCAAAACTATCAATTTCACGTCCAAAGTCTAACTCTTTCTCATATTCACCAAAAATCACTGTTCACTTTAATATACCCAACCTCACACTCCACTGTGTTATCTCACACACCAGACACAAGTCTCTAAACTGCTAAAAAAAATTCTAATTCTCGGACCATCAAAACAGCCATGCATAAAAAATTTAGACTTAACTCATCAGGCACGACATTAACTTCACCAATAGGATAATTCGAGCCAAAGTCATAACTCGTCACGAATTCTAACCGTCCTCATTGTCTCATACTCTATTCCTTCAGGCCAAACAAGCACTCTAAACTCTTGTGATTACTAAACACTTCGAACCTAGAACCATAAAGATAATTCCTCCAAATATTCCAACACAATACAACCGTAACCAATTCCAAATCCAGAATAGTATAGATCGTTTTATGAGTCCTCAATTGTCGTAAAGCATAAGCCACGACTTTACCCTCTTGCATTAACACACTGCCTAAACTCGTCAAAGACACATCACAATACCTCACAAACGGTTTATTAGGATCACACAAAATCAAAACTGGAGCCGTAGACAACTTCTACTTCAGCCCTCTGAAACTTTCCTTACAACGAACATCCAAAACAAATGAATCACCCTTTGCAAGTCAACTGAGATAACAGAAGTACGAACTTAGCAAAGCCTTCCATAGCCTGCAGTAACAACCAACTGAGCCCAAAAGTTTCTAATCTCCCTAACCAACTTCGGAGCCTCTCCTTGTAGAACTACATCTACTTCCGATGGATCCATAACCATACTCTCATCTGAAATAACATATCCAAGAAAACTAACCTTTTTCAACCCAAATTCTCACTTGAATAACTTAGCATAAAACTTCGTCTCTTTTCAACACTTGTAATTCAAATCTCGAACACTCTACCTGTTCTTCCTCTGAGTTTATAACAGATCCGAATATCCTCAATCATAACCACTACGAACTTATCCCATTAAATATGGAAGATATGATTCCTCTACTCCACAAACATTACAGACGCATTACTAACGCCCTATAACATCACTGTACGTTGTAATGCCCAACCAAATTCCAAAAGATATAAATTCTTAAAGCTTTTGCAAAATTTCTTCACTGGGTAACTGGTTACTCGCATATAAGCTTAACCGAGTCAATAACATCCTATCCCGATGATAACAAACATAACCAGTCACATTAAATAGATTAAAGCCTCAACTCACAAAATTCACTACTCTTATCAAACAATCCAAACAATTGTAATTTCAATCAAACTCAACCAAACCATTTCAGTCATCTATTCATGAAAGTGGACACTTGTTCTCAATCATTACCTTATTCAACTGTTAGTAATCCATACACAAGTTCTTCTCTTAACAGTCCAAATTCCATAAATCCCAACATGTCGCAACAACCAACCAAAAAGAACTCTTAAATATTACATCCACGCCTAAGGGCTTTCTCAAAATTTCCATTAATGCTCCAAAATTCCAAAGACTTCAAACCTCACCAGAACTCTAAGTTTTACTTTCCAACGCCTCGATACCATTATACACCTCATGCTTGTTATTCCGTTCAACCATCCTTCTTTTTTGTTACTAACAATACTGGAGCTCTCTAAGACAACACCTTAATGTTCCATCCAAAAACACATCTGAAAACCATGCACAACTGACGGCCCATCACTGTGACTTCCTGACAATTTCCAGAACACTATCATCACAAACATGACCAACATCTGCGTCTCACTTCCTAAAAATTCTTCTACTTACTTAGCAGATCCAAACCTCAAATCTTTACCTTTGCCAAATTTGAGTTCACACTCTACTCTCTGAGAACAACCATTAACGATACCCAATCATTCCCTCTCAATAACTTCCCAACTGGACCAACATACCGAAGCCTCTAATCCGTCTCATCTTCCAGTATAAGAATCTTCATTGACTCATCGAAACAATCCGTAATCATTTTCTCAATTCCAAACAATTCATTTCACACACTATCAAAGCCGGAAAGACACGTCTATTCCATCCAACACAATTCCCTTCTGCTATCAATAAGAGATTAAGGGTGATCAGTTCCTCAATTTATCAATAGACAGTCGACAATCATGATGGGGCATAAACCGTCTTTACCAAACTATAATAGCATTCCTTACATCCTGTGCACAAAACTACTTAAGGCACAAATCCTTAGTTGACATAAATCTTACCTCCGCGTCCCTTCTGGAACCGGGAACCACACTGTCCAAACAACACTTATAATCTTGCAATTCACAACTGAATGAGCCAGCACTCCACACCTGAAGCAACATAGAGAAGTACCAGCTTCTCCCCCACTTATCTCATTCTCACACCTGAAGACAAAGGATTAGAAAACTAGAGAGTACTGACAGTGTTTCACACACATAACACGTACTAGAGCGATAACAAATAATCAGAGTATAATTAAAGATTCGCGGCATAGACTGAGGCGTCACATTAATTGAAACAAAATACAATAACCTGCTCATATAGATATGCAACAATTCAGGTAGCACATAATAAAGGAACTCAGTTCCTAACACCCACAAATCAGAAACAGAATAAAAGCGGAAAATCTGTAACTGAATCTCATATATACACATCATAAAAAGTTTGCCTGTCATATACAAAGTCACCCAAGTACGATCCAAAATAAGTGTATACATAATACAACTAATCACATAACGATCTCCCTGACTACCCGGTGCTACATATCAGAGCCGACCGACAAAGGAATGAAGACCTAAGCTTCACAAAAGACCTCCAGTAACTAATCTGCAATGCCTCATAGAGCATTTAAAACAGTAGAAGGGTGAGAAACACAATCATAATATAATTGCATATCATTATATAATAATACACCAATACACATGTAAAATATTCTCACCACAACTTACGACATAATTCAAAGACAAAACAACACAATGCATAACACGTATAACCATCACCAAGGAATACAACTCATGCTCAAAGCAATTAACACACATATAGAGGAATATATCAAGTCATCAATCTCATTCACAATTCCACACACAATCAATCCATTCATGATTTATGCAAATGCACAGAGACCGACACAACGACTCTATGCAAATGCAATGCGGTACCATCCATCCATCAATCTCATCACCAGTTCACTCAGGAACTATTGGAACCATCGCTTGTTACTTAGTGTAACTCCCCGTCGGGAAAACGATGTTTCCCTTCGCTTTAGGTCCTTTTTGTATAAGGCGCACGACGTTTATGGATTGCTTTAGGTCCTCTTTGTATAAGGCGCACAATCCGATCGCTTTAGGTCCTCTTTGTATAAGGCGCACGATCGTCTATAATCATCGCTTTAGGTCCTCTTTGTATAAGGCGCACGATGTTATAGCGGATTCCCTCTAGAATCATTTCGTTGCTCACACCCACTAGGGCACACGACATCACAAGAATGCATATCATGATGCTTGGCATACAATGACTCATGACATTCAAATGCACACATAATGCAACCATAATCATGCATACATAACTAACCACAACACTTGCATTTACTTGCCCTTAGGCCACAAACCATCATCACAACATGTAATCGCATGCATTCACATCATATAACATCACACCAGTCATACAATACATATCACAAGCATGTTGCATAATAACACATCAAATGCACACCATTAAAACGGTAAAAGTCAACAAAACAACACATTCCAAATTCCTGACATAATTAAATCGGCCAACAACCTCAAAACCATTGTAATAAGAAAGAATATGTCAAAAGCTTTCCAACGCACCAAACCACGCCTCAGACCGACTTACGGATCAAAAGTTATGAAGAAAACAAATTGGAAAAATTGTCATGTTCGCAATGCGAAGCTCCTAGCGAGTCCTTCGCTTCCTCATTCGCAGTGCGAATACCCCAGCGAACCATGGCAGAAAGGAAATTAGCCTAATTGTTCGCAGTGCGAACTCCCAGCGAACCTTCGTTGTCCCCTTCGCAGTACGAATATCCCAGCGAACCAAGTCAGAACTGTAAACAACACCAAACAACACCAAGTTCGCAGTGCGAGTCTCTGGAGAATGCTCGCCCTCACCTTCGCAGTACGAATAGCCAGCGAATGCTCGCTTTCCCCTTCGCTAGGGGATTCGCAGTGCGAACCTGCGAATTCAGAAAAACCCAGCAGCGCTGTTACACAACCCAAAACCATATTTTCCCCACCAAAACACTTCCAAACCAACACATAGCAATCAGAACATAACCCAATCATGGTAACAAGTATTCTACAACATTTACATCGATTTTCAACCGCAAAAACATTGATTTCTCTCTTTCGACCTAGAATCGAAAAGCTATAGAACACCACAAACATTCACATACACACACATACATAATCATACACAAGCATAAGATAATCGAGTTTCGCACCCTTACCCAATTAAATCGTGTTTGAAAAGTCGGTTGGATTAATTTCTTCTTTTCCAAGTTTTCTCTCTTCTCTTCTTTCTCTTCTCTTTCCTTCTTTCTCTTTTTCTTTCCTTACTACTTTCCTCTCTTTACCTTTCTATTTATGTTCTCTAACTTAAGAAAATAAATCAAATGACTAAAATACCCCTACACTCAAATATCTCGCAAACGCTCTAAAAATGCGATAAAACATAAACAACGATGAAAAATAATATATTGTCAAATAAAAGTCAAGAATAAAATAATATAAAACAAAAATAATTAAATCGACTCGATTAAATAAATAAGACAAAACGGGGCGTTACACTCTGCACTCCCTCTAAGTTTTGTGCTGCCTTTTTGTCGAAGACGGCACTACAACGAGGACAGAGCATTACTTCATACCTCTTTCTTTGGCATCTATGGATGAAATCTGCTAAATTTTCCTCCTCTTTGGGGTATGCTAGTTTGTGGTACTCCTCACGTCGACGCTCTTCGTCGATTTAGATCGAAACATTCTGAGACACTTCCACCATATTCACATTGGCAACTGTCTCTGTGGCAATGCTCATTTTGTTCAACTTCAAACTAAGGCCTTCACTGACCTCGTGTTCCTTCTTGATACGGTTGAAACCCTCAGTGGCTTCCTTTGTTGGTCCCTTTAGAGATGAACCCTTGGTAATCTGTTGGCTGACGAATCCGACAGTCTTCTTATTCGGATCCTCCATGGTTCGCCGGAGGAGGCCAACAGCAGCCTGTTTATAGGAACCTTCAGTAGTCCCTTTGTTAGCCTGGTCGAAACCATCAGTGGTCTCGTTATTGCTTTGGATGAAATCGTCAGTAGTTTCGTCATTAATTCTGGCGAAACTTTCAGTAGTTTCATTGTTGGTTTGGACGAAACCATCAGTAGTTTCGTCGTTGGCGCCATCAGTGGCCTCAGGAATGTAGTTCTCTATGATCTTTCCGTTAAGGTCTTCAGTAACCTTAACCATCATAGCCTGGTTCACAAAGTTATTGGTAGCTTCGACCATGTCACATTTGTTGATGGGATCTTCAGCAACCTCCACCATATTCACTTTGTTGTCGAAGCCATCAGCAGCCTCGATCATATCCATGTTTTCGTCGAAGCCTTCAGCAACCTCGACCATATTCACTATGGATGGCTCAGCGTAGTGGGCCTCCACCACTTGCAGAGAGTTTGCATCCACCTTTCACCTGGGACTTCGACTTGTCGTCGAATTTGAGCCTTCCATCTCTGATTGCATTCTGCACTAGATCCCTGAAAAGGAAACATTGAGACGTTTTATGACCCAAAAAATTATGATATTTGCAAAAACCTCTCTTTTTCTGATGTTCTAAAGGAGGCACTTTAGTACCAGGTGGCACTATCATTTGGTTATCCTTGACTAATAAATCAAATATTTCGTCACACTTCGTGACGTCGAACGTATAAGTTCTTTTGGGGAACTTGTCGTTCTTTTCCGATTCGACTGGGTTTTTCCCATTCGACGGAGCTAAGACTTTGCAGGCATACAATGACCCCTGTTTTAATTTTGCCAAATCAACCTCTTGTTCGTCAAAATTTGACAATCCATCTTCGTCATCATCCTTACAAACTCCGACATATGCTACCCTTTCTTTTTTTTTATTAGCCCTAGCTTTTTCGGCTTTTAGTCGTACGACCTGTCTAACCCTATCAGCCAATTGGGACATGTCTCTTAAGTAATGGGTATCTAATTTCTTCCTAATCGAATAGTCGAGGCCACCAGCAGCCATTTCGACTAACTCGTGTTCAGGCACTTGTGTGAAACACCTTGCCTTGAGCAACCTAAACCTATTCAGGTAATCATCAATTGGCTCTGAGAATTTTCTCTTGACGCTAGCCAATTCTTTCAAACTTATCTTTGTTTGTCCCATGTAGAATTGTTCATAGAATAATCTCTCCAATTGGGTCCAAGTATGTATCGAATTGGCAGGTAATGTGCTAAACCAAGTAAAAGCATTTTTCGTTAACGAACTAGGGAAATATTTTCAAATTCTCATTGTGCGTTATTTCTCCTGCTTCAATTAAGTACCGCGCCACATGTTCGACCGTCGATTCACTAGTATCCCCTGAAAATTTTGTAAACTTGGGAACTTTCCGTCTATGGGGTAACTCTTGCTGCAGAATATATTCCGATAAGGGGGAAGTATAACTGGGCCTCTGTTATCCTACATTAATCCCGTTTCGTGCCATAATCCTTTCGACCATGGCTGCCAAATTATTTTCTGCTGGCATATCATTACAACGCATTTGTTGTATAATATTATCAGCATCTTGGTTTCGGTTTACAAACAACACCCTTGGTTTTTGTTGAACAGGGATTTCGATCCCTGGTGGTTCGACTACCCCTCCTTGGTTCAAAAATTCCGCCCGAGGGGTATTTGGTTGTCTTTGATTTATAGTAGGTTCTTCTTCGACGGTTGCCCCTGGGTTCTGAATTACACGTTCCCTTTGGGGAGGTTGAGGAACACCAAAGAAATCGGCAATGCGTGTCATCTGCGCTGCCAATTGTTGATTTATTTGTGTAGTGTTTTGGATCAAAGGGTTAAATATAACCCCCATCTGTTGGGCTAACATCTGGACCATATCATGATTGCTCTCATCCATCTGTTGCCTAATTACTTGTGCAGAATTATTGGTAATGTTTGGCATATATGTTTGATATCTCGTTCCTAAAGGTTGACTAATCCTACCCATGTGGTTTACACCAGAACCGGATCCTTGTAAAGGTGAAGTTATGTTAACCGTTGGCTCCGTAAATGTTGATGACGCATTATGTAAACTTGCCATCACTGACGTTGGCATTCTATATGGCTGTTCTCGATTTAGTGGATGCATGGAAAAAACCAGATATAAAAGGCCTGTACATACTCCCTGAAGGAGGAGGAGTCATTTGAGGCATTTGGGGTCCCATAGTTGAAAAACTAGGCGCACTCTGGGGAATTGAATGCGCTGGTGTCGAACCCGCTGTTGACGGTATTGCCTCTGATACTAATATTGAGGTCGTATTGCCCCCAGTCGAAGGAATAGGTGGTGGTACTTCATTATTTATAGAATTCTGATTGTTTGGCGGATTTGGATTTGCCATTCTGCCTACTCGTCTTCTTCTAGGTCTTTCTTCGTTATTTATGGCTATTTTACCACTCCTTAGTCTCATACAAAGAAACGAAGAAAGTTTTTGTACGAGTAAAATGTAAAATAAATGTTTTCAATTATCAATAGCACAAGGTCCCACTAGGCGTGCCAATTTGTTTGCCTGGGAAATTAGCAAACAACCGCTGATATCCTAATTTATGAAAAATTAGTTTACTTGCAGGACCGATCAAACAAATCGTAGGACAATGTGCTTTAATGATTTTGACAATTTGTATTAAAATAAAACCTTTTGTTCATTGAGTTTGTCATAGTTTTCGTATACTGATAGAATTCGACTAAAAATGATAAAGATTTACTTTTAGAAGAAATGGCAAAAAAACGTGATAAGATTGCAAGAACGAAATTGCAGAAATGTAAAGGAAACTTTAGATGAATAACTTAGAACTTCATTAAAATGCAAGGAATAAAACTGGTGTTTTTCAAACGTGCATTTTCTCAGTAACTACTCTTTTCTCTCACACGGTTACTTTGAATATTCTTGAGTTACTTGTACAAATTTGGAAACGCACACGGAAATCTAACACTGTGACTCCCTATTTATATACAAATGAAATAACTGTCGACAAGAGCTATCTTCCCTAATGCTGACAAATGGCATCCTGCATGCCCTCAAGTCCTAGAGGAATTCCACGCGTCTGATTTTCAAAAACGAATCTCCCTCCTAAATTTGAATTTCAAAACGTCAGTCGAACAAAGCCTTCGCACCAAGTTGTCGAAGCATTTCCAATACTTAGAAAAATCTCCAAATATTTTACTCCAATTTAACACTCATTTTCGACTGACCTTCTTTCACCGGAACCAGACTTCTGTCGAAATTTTGACAAATCTTTTAAATTTATTTCCTGAATAAAATCCAGGCTTCGAAATTAGCAGCCTACACCCGTATACCACTCCCACACAATATCTGAGGTTGTTCTAACCATAATTTACTTTCACACTAATTTTCACTAAAAAATTAATTTAAGTTGGAGTATACACCTTTTAGTTAATTTAAGTTGGAGTATACACCTTACAGATCAGCCTCTATCCTACGTGCCATAAACTTACTTTCACTGCATCAAAACACCAGTATCAATTACACATACTAATTTGGTTTTTTTTTTAATAAACATATACTAATTTCCATTGCATAAAAATATGCAAGAACTATATTATCACTCATTTCAATTGAGTAAGAGATAGACACACAAATTAAGTAATAAAGCTTTGATGTTGATGTTAAATTATTTTACAGGACCTCAAACTCTTAAATATAAACTTGTTCTTAAATCTTTTTACCAATCCTCAAAATTAAAGAACCTTCATATTCTTTTCCAACTCCTGTTTCTTGAACTCAAACTCATCAATTTCAGCCAGTTGATTTCTATCCAACCAATCAATAGTTTCCTCCACAGCCTTCTCAAGCTTCTTCACTTTCTCCCTCATTTCATAAACATAATTCTCAAACAAGTTCTTTGCCTTCACCTTCTTCCTTACCTCCTCATCGTCTACCTTATACCTCTCTTCAGGATTAATGCTTTTGCAAGGCTCTTTGATTTCGCCGTTGACACTAAACATTTTCTTCAATAGTTGTTGAATCTTTGGAATTCTAGTAGACCCTCCAACAAGAACAAAATCATGAACGTGGTTTTTATTAATCTTTGCCTCACTCAAACACTTCTCCACAGTCTCCATGCACTTTCTGAACAAATCTTTGTTTATTTCCTCAAACAGAGCTCTAGTAACAGCGACATGTAGATCAATCCCTTCACATAGAGAATCAAGCTCAATGGTTGTCATTGAAGTTGAAGAAAGTAATCTTTTTGCTTTCTCACATGCTGACTTTAACCTCGCCAAAGCTTTGGAGTTTTCACTGATGTTCAAATCCTTGTTATACTTTCTATGAAACAGTTCAACGAGACGGTTCACCAAATTGTTATCTAAATCAACACCGCCCAAATGAGTATCTCCCAGTGTAGCCTTAACCTTGAACATTCCTTCATCATTGGTCACCAAGGAAACATCAAAAGTTCCACCACCAAGATCAAACACAAGCACATTCTTCTCATCTTCTCTCCATTTTATTTTGTCAAAACCATAAGCAATAGCAGCTGCAGTAGGCTCGTTGATGATCCGCATCACATTAAAACCGGCGATTTTCCCTGCATCTTTTGTAGCCTGTCTCTGAGAGTTGTTGAAGTGAGCAGGAACAGTGATGACAGCATCTTTCACTTCATGGCACAAAATAAGCTTCAGCATCATCCTTCAACTTAGACAACACCGTGGAAGATATCTCCTGAGGTGAAATATGTTTCTCTTCGCCTTTGTAAGTGAGCACAATCATTGGTTTGTCTTTGATGTTTGGGACAACCTTAAAAGGCCAAAGCTTTATGTCTTGTTGGACTGACGGGTCGGAGAATCGACGACCAATCGGCATTAAAAACAGTGTTGTGTGGATTTGTGGCTAATTGGTTTACGGCAGCATCGCTTATTAACCTTTCGGTTTCTGTAAAAACGACATAAGACGGGGTGATGCGGTTTCCTTGGTAATTCGGAATGATCTCAACACGATTGTTTCGCCACACTGCTACGCAGCTGTAGGTTGTGCCAAGGATGCCTATGGCTTTTGTTTTTGTTGCTGCCATGAAAGTTGAGAGTTTTAGAGGAGAGAACAAAAGAAGAAGAAAATGTTGTTTTGTGTAGTGAACTGAAAATGTGATTGTAATAAGTCAAAAAACAGTATTTATAGGCATAGAAAGTGAATGTATTATATTACTATTAGAAGACTTTTAGAAGAAAAGTTGAAAAATGGGAAGGTGTGTGGAAAATACACTGAAAATAATTAGGCAAGGGTTGAGGGATTGGGAAGTGGAAGATTTGGAAATTTCCAAGAACTTTAACTAGGATGATGATACTTGATCAAGTATTGGAATTGTATAATTCAATATTAATTGATTCTTGATTAAATCATTATTTCTACACAGCAAAAACAAAGGAATTCATTTCAGCTTTTAAAATCTTGATGACTTACATTTTGTGTATCTTTGGATCAATCAACTGATAGCAGTTTGTAACAATTCTTTTGTTCAGAATCTTGAATCATGTTTCTGAGTTATTGTCTAAAAGTACTAAACCTGCACTTTTGCTTGAAATTGAATCCTTGCTAATGAAAAAAAAAACACTAAATAAGACATGTTTAGTGTCACTTTTATCCGTTAGTTCATAAAATATTTTTAAAATTACGTGATTTAGTCATATGTGAGTTTAAAAAAATTATGCTTTTGATGTTGTTTAAAGCTAAAAAAATTAAAGTGTTAGTAAAAATTGATAGACAAATGATTTTAGAGTAAGCCGAACATCAATTAGTTGAGATGAGTTCAGACGAGTATTAATACATTTTAACACGAGACAAATGAAATTTTCTCAAATCTACTGAAATCTATAGATGTTGTAAAGACCCTAAACTTAGTCAAAAGTATAGTATAACCACATAATTGGACTTTATAGTCATATTTTATGTTTATAGTAGAGTCGTCTTTGAGAGTGTGTAAGACGGACTACTGCACAGTGTTTAAAATTTCTCATGGTTAATTTGTGGTATTTTTTGGTGTGGTTAATTTGTGGTTAAATAAGTGCCTCATATAATATTTTCACAATTAAATTGTAATTAAAATGTGCTTTATTTCTTTTAGTGTATTTCTTAAGTTTAACTTATTTCTTATTTTATTTTAATTTGGCTAATTATTTTTTATATAAGTGATAATTTGACACCTTCTCGCTCTATAGATCATAACTTGAGTTACAGAATGCAGTTTGACAGGTTCTAATATATGTTGGAAATCTGAGAGGATAAGCTACAATTTTCGTGTTGAAGTTAGAAGCTAATTAGGAGTGCTAAGGGATTTTTATTACATGTTACTTTTATTATATTGCTTTTAGTGTGTTTAAGCTACAAGTTTAACTTATGTCTTCTTTTATTTTAATTCGGTTAATTATTTTTTGCATAAGCACTAATTTGACACCTTCTTGCTGTGAAAATCATAACTTGAGCTACTAGATGCAGTTTGACGCGTCCTAATATGCGTTGGATATCTGAGAGAATAATCTACAATTCCTATGAAGAGCTAATTTTCTAAAGGTTGATCTGCTGATAACGGTTTCCATTAAACCTTGAGATTATTGTAATATCAATTTGATTTCAATTCCTTTCAATATTATTATGTGTTTCTTGCACGCTTAATTCAACTCTCGTAGAGTCTGTTGATTTAATTTGATAGATGTATGTTTCTAAATTTAATCGCGTTTAATGTAGCTTTTTCAATTCAAAAACTAATATTGTAATTGAATAGGTATCTAATCCGCTTAGGGAATTGAAAATATAATAACCCATGATACGTCAGAACCCAAATCAGTAAATTAACTCAAATGTTTGGCTTATATTTATTTATATTGAAAATTTAAAGACAATTTTGTCTACAGTCCATTATGTGTTTCTCATGTCAATGAAGAAGTAAACATATGGTCCTCTAATACACTGTGATTAACATTCTCCATTGCACTATAGAATTCAATAAATTGAAATGAATTTTTACATGGCAGCGTTGAACATAAACCAATTCAACCTTTAACCAAATCTGATTCAGATTAAAAAACTGTTTCATTTATTTAGTATCCAACACAGGGCATATTCCAACCGTGACAGTTTTTCCATACAATCTAAACATATTTCAACATTGTACTATTACTTTATCTCAACATTATTACTTAAGATCAACCATTACTACAGTTTCGTATTTTAATTCAGTAGGTTTGTACACTCCAATGTGTATTGAAAATAAACCATTTCTTTCGAATATCATACATATATCATATCACTTCTTTTGTTTATCCGCTACTCATCATGTTTGTCGGAGTTCACATTCTTGGCCAAGCTCGTAACTCAGCATTGTCTGCAAAAGAACAATGTTGAATGTCATACATATATCACATCATATAATTTATATACAGGAATATACCAAATATGATAATACAAAAATCTCAAAGCAGAAGCAGAAAACATGTAATGTGCAAGGCAGCAGTATGTACATATTGGGCTCAAAAAACTGAGCAGATTGGGGACATGTTTGCTGCTACTGTACGCAGAACCTCATTCAACTGATGTTGATAACTACTTTTTAGAAGTTAAAGGCAATGGGATGTGTACTTAGCTAGCTAGTATGTATAAAAAAATATAAAACACAAACACTACCAACAATTAGGTGAAATTGATGTACCAAAGTTGACACATCAGGCATCGTTTACAAATTCGATTATGTCAAAACCCCAGTAATGTTCTCAATCAGACCACAAATTTGATAGTCAATTGCAGCCTCAAGGTGGCTTTTTTTTTTGAAGTTGCACCACTCCATTCTAAGAAAGAGCACACTTCCGCCTTTTCAATATTCAAATTCTATGCAACAAAACTAGTTTTATGAGTAGGGGTGCTTTGTCAATATTCAAATTCTATGCATCAAACTAGTTTTATTTTATGAGTAGGGGATAACTCCTTTCTTCCCCACTGACTGATGTTATTTTTGTACTGGTTGGCCTATTTTCCCGTCCGTTTTTCTAACTATCTCTTGCATGCAAAGATATCCCAACAACAGTTTATCTGACATCTAACATCAAATCCACTCACCAAATTTTTCAGTAAGTCTCAAAACACGTCTCAACATAAAGAACCAATTTCAATAGTACCCCCTAAAAAATAACAAAGTTGAATACCTTATAATTGAAATATTGTTGCATGGACTACCTTTCGTTTACCGCTGTCACTTGCAAGTTTGTGGGATTGGATTGGCTACCTTTGGTGCCTTTGGTATAAAAATAGGTTACATGAATGATTAGAATAATATATTTTAGTGAGAGATTGTGATTAATTAGAGAGAGATACACACAAAGTTACCAAAGGTAGCAGGTCCCTCCCCCAAGTTTGTGCTCTAATTTTCTATCTGAACCTGACACGGAGATATCACTCATTGCCACAAGAAAACTATAAATTAAAAAAATAGCTCCAAAATTCAAAATAATGAAATTAAGCAAACGCAAGTTAGAGAAATTTGCAAAAATCTGAGCAGATGCAACCACATTGGTTGGCAAACTCTCCTGAGCCAAACCTTCATTCTCCAGATTTTCTTTAATCCTTGCCGCTACTATGCATCTTTAAATCAAAAGACATTTTAGAAAGAAAGAAAAATAAAAGGAACCTAACCTAACCCTAAAGATGAGGTTAGTGGGGTCAAAATTTGACAATGTGGGGTGTCAAAATAAAGCAACCCTGTTATCTCTTGGGGCAAATGCATTTGATTACTATGCTTACGCACAGCTCTGGACACCGACAATACTTACTATAAGTGAAATGATTGCATCATTCCACCCATAGAAACTCATTTTGTATTACATGGCCTCAGGCCAACGAGCCTTCCCTACCGGAATTGGTAGGAACTTTGTTGGGAACAAAATGTAGATTCAGAACTACTTAGAGGTCGCTACCGCAACTAGTTAATCGTAACACTTTTATTTATCATTTAGTTTTGTTTTTTTTAGTTTTATCTATCATTTAATTTTGTTTTTTAATTTTACTCATTTTTTTATCATTTATTTTTAGTTTTCAACTGAGTTTAAAGGTTCGGATGACAATATCATGCTCTTCTTTAGTATGATTGGTCATAATTTCTAGAATTATCAATGGATAAAACAAAGTACTTGTCCCGAAAAGCCTAGGAAAATGTACAATAATAATTCTCTAGGTTTGTTCCATACTACGATCTTTTCTTGGTGTTTAGATATTCCAGCTCTACTAATTAGAGAGAAGATCTATGGAACAAACCTAAAACATTATTAATATATCTTATCTTATGCGATCCGGAATAAGTCCCATGCTTTTGCCATGAATAGTTCCAAAAATCACTAAAAATAGAGTACATCAGGAAAAAGTTATTGGGAGAAAACAGTTGCAATGGTTATAGAAATACACCAGAAGAGGTGCAAAGGTTTCAAAAATCAGACAGACAAAAAAAATATTAACATTGAACGGGCCGGATAGCTAATGAGTTGGGTAGCTAATGGGTGGGATGCGAAAAGAATTTAATTTTTCATCCCCACATTTTATTTTGACACCCCACATTTTTCCATAATACCCAAATTATTTTTGTCAAATTTTGACCCCACTAACCTCAGCTTTAATTTTGCAAATTCTAACTAATAATAATTAAATTGTTCGAAGCACTAGCTATGACTATTTCAATTTAACTAAATATGTACAAGCAATGGCGAGTTCTTTTGTGGAGGCACAAACTAAGACAATTGACCATCATCTAAAAATGACGGGGAGATGGCGGGGGTTCCTTTTTGGTGCGTGTAAAACGCACATGTAGGTCAAATAAATTGCAAATCAGAGAATAAATGGGACCATTAACATAATATTCTCAAATCACATGACTACTTGAAAATTGATTTGTTCTATCTTTTAAGATTCATTACAAAATATTAGTCAATGTTTATCAGAAAATACTGTCATTATCTCAGTTGAAGTGATGAGTCATTAGATTATTGATCGAAATAATGAAATATTAGTGGAATCACATAAGTTAGCGTATTTGTTGTACAAGATTAAATCAGTGCATGGTAAATTTATAAGCACATTTTATATTAAACATATTATATTTTTAGAGTATATTAATGTGTCTGTTGTACGCAGTAATGAGCTTTCATTCTTTGTTCATTAGAGTATTTTAGGGGTCTTGGCTGCTACTTTCAAACCACCTTGTTAAAAGTTACAAAAATCATCAAAATCAAAACTAAACGGGGTCACTCAACACATAAATACTTTGTATTCGAAAATTTAAAACTATGTTTGGATTGATGGAGTTGAACAGAGGAGAAGAATGAAACTTAATGGAATGGAGTGGAACGAATGGATAAGATGTTCCACTCCATTGGGGTGTACACATCAACAAACTCTCCAAGCATCATACTTAGGGTTGTTAAAAAAACCACGAACCGAACCGAACTTCAGTTAAAATAACCATACTGTTATGTTTGGTTAGTGAACCAAACTATATTACACGAAACAGTTAAAATAACCAAACTGTTATGTTTGGTTAGTGAACCAAACTATATTACACGGAACAGTTCTAGAAACATACTGAACTGAAACCAAACCGAACCAAAACCGTAATCGAACCGCAAAGAAACTGAAAATTAAAAATACTATAAATAAGTTTTAATTTTTATTATTTTAAAATTTTAAAATACTATAAATAAGTTTTAAATTTTATTCTTTTAAAATTTTAAAAAATAGTTTAATGGTCTTTAATAATCGGTTCGGTTTAAAAAAATTATCTTCTAACAGTTTGGTTTCATATGGTTTGGAATTTCTAAACAGTATGTAAACTGTACCATGAACCACCCTAATCAAACCCATAACCTCCCTGGAACACCAGCCATACCATTATATTTAAGATATAACAAAATAAAAATTGATGAAACCCTAATTTCAAAAATTAGATAGACATTGGTTTGATTAGGCTAAAAAGGAGACTTTACCGTGTTTAAGAATCTTGAGAAGAGCGAGGGATGAGATGAAGACTTGCTCGGAGGAATCTAGGGTTGGAGAATCTGGAGGTGAATAACCTAGGTCTCCACCGGCGCCGGCGAACATTCGTTGAAGCCTTTCCATGTTGATTCGTAAGGATTATGTTTCGGATTTGAAATTGTAAGTTGTTTCAATGAGATTTTTGAAGGTGGAAGAATAAGATCTACTGCTACTTGATCTACTTTAACACTTCTACAAAATAAGAAATATTAAAGATTAATAAGTTAAGTTATTTGAGAATGAGAATTATTTTTTTAATAAAAATCGGTTATTAAAAAATTTATTTTAAACAAATTTTATTTGAGATTGAGAATCATTTTTATAATAAAATACGGTTATTGAAAAAATTATTTTGACCAAATTATAACCAAATATCTCACCTTTCAATCAATATTAGCGGTGTGGGACTAGCATGTATAGAACATTGTACTTTTTAGAGTTTACTGAATAGAGCAAAATATATTCAACCAATTTAGACACACAACTTCCAAAATGAAACAATATTAATCTCACCTATTCAATTCAACATATACTAATTTCCATTGCAAGAACTATATTTCCAATTTAGACACACAACTTTTAATATTAGTCAAGTGAGTAAGAGATAGAAACACAAATTAAGTACTAAAGCTTTGATGTTGATCCCAAATTATTTTTTTACATTGCTTCAAACTCTCTCAAATATAAACTTGGTTCTTAAATCTTTTTACCAGTCCTCAAAATTAAAGAGCCTTCATATTCTTTTCCAACTCCTGTTTCTTGAACTCAAACTCATCAATTTCAGCCAATTGATTTCTATCAAACCAATCAATAGTTTCCTCCACAGCCTTCTCAAGCTTCTTCACTTTCTCCCTCATTTCATAAACATAATTCTCAAACAAGTTCTTTGCCTTCACCTTCTTCCTCACCTTCTCATCTTCTACTTTATACCGTTCTCCATCCCTCACCATCCTCCTCATCTCTTCACAACTCAACCTTCCCTCCTTGTTGATGATAGTAATCTTCTGTTTCAACCCTTGTGTCTTATCTTCAGCAGTTACCTCTAAAATACCATTCACATCAACATCAAAACAAACATTGATATTTGGAGCCTTTCTAGATGTTGAAGAGAATCCTAGAAACTCAAATTTCCCAAGCAAAAAGTTATCCTCAGTCTTAACCCCTTCTCCTTCGTACACTTTGATCAAAACACTATCTTCATTATTACAGAGTGTAGAACAAACTCTCTCCTTTTTTGTAGGGATCATTGTATTCTTTGGAATCAAAACAGACATGACACCATCATCTGTCTCAACACCGAGACTAAAAGGCATAACATCCAACAGCAACAAGTCTTCAATTTTCTTGTCTCCTTCATCATTCAATATTGCTGCTTGAACTGCTGCACCATAAGCCACAGCTTCTTCAGGATTAATGCTTTTGCAAGGCTCTTTGATTTCGCCGTTGACACTAAACATTTCCTTCAATAGTTGTTGAATCTTTGGAATTCTAGTAGACCCTCCAACAAGAACAAAATCATGAACTTGGTTTTTATTTATCTTTGCCTCACTCAAACACTTCTCCACAATCTCCATGCACTTTCTGAACAAATCTTTGTTTATTTCCTCAAACAAAGCTCTACTAACAGCGACATGTAGATCAATCCCTTCACATAGAGAATCAAGCTCAATGGTTGTCGTTGAAGTTGAAGAAAGTAATCTTTTTGCTTTCTCACATGCTGACCTTAACCTCGCCAAAGCTCTGGAGTTTTCACTTATGTTCAAATCCTTCTTATACTTTCTATGAAAGAGTTGAACAAGACGGTTCACCAAATTGTTATCAAAATCAACACCACCCAAATGAGTATCTCCCAGTGTAGCCTTAACCTTGAACATTCCTTCATCATTGGTCACCAAGGAAACATCAAAAGTTCCACCACCAAGATCAAACACAAGCACATTCTTCTCATCTTCTCTCCATTTTATCTTGTCAAAACCATAAGCAATAGCAGCTGCAGTAGGCTCGTTGATGATCCGCATCACATTAAAACCGGCGATTTTCCCTGCATCTTTTGTAGCCTGTCTCTGAGAGTTGTTGAAGTGAGCAGGAACAGTGATGACAGCATCTTTCACTTCATGGCACAAATAAGCTTCAGCATCATCCTTCAACTTAGACAACACCATGGAAGACATCTCTTGAGGTGAAATACGTTTCTCTTCACCTTTGTAAGTGAGCACAATCATTGGTTTGTCTTTGTTGTTTGGGACAACCTTAAAAGGCCAAAGCTTTATGTCTTGTTGGACTGACGGGTCGGAGAATCGACGACCAATCAAACGTTTGGCATTGAAAACAGTGTTGTGTGGATTAGTGGCTAATTGATTTATGGCAGCATCGCCTATTAACCTTTCGGTTTCAGTAAAGGCAACATAAGACGGGGTGATGCGGTTTCCTTGGTCATTCGGAATGATCTCAACACGATTGTTTCGCCACACTGCTACGCAGCTGTAGGTTGTGCCAAGGTCGATGCCTATGGCTTTTGATTTTGTTGCTGCCATGAAAGTTGAGAGTTTTAGCGGAGAGAACAAAAGAAGAAGAAAATGTTGTTTTGTGTAGTGAACTGAAAATGTGGATGTAATTAGTCAAAAAACAGTATTTATAAGCATAGAAAGTGAATGTATTATATTACTTTTAGAAGACTTTTAGAAGAAAAGTTGGAAAATGGGAAGGTGTGTGGAAAATACACTGAAAATAATTGGGAAAGTGTTGAGGGATTGGGAAGTGGAAGATTTGGAAATTTCCAAGAACTTTAACTAGGATGATACTTGATCAAGTATTGGAATTGTATAATTCAATATTAATTGATTCTTGATCACGTCATTTTTTCTACACAGAAAAAACAAAGGAATTCATGTCAGCTTTTAATATCTTGTTGACTTAATTTTTGTGTATATTCGGATCAATCAACTTATAGCAGCTGTAACAGATTGTAATGCAACCATACGAACATTATATTTAAACATGTATTGATATGTTTATGGTTTTTCAATTTTTTCACATGCATTGCTCCCAAATTTTCCTTTGGTGTTTGAAGGAACAAGAAATATATTACTATTCCTATTAGCCAATTTCAATTCAATACTAGAAACTTTATTTTTAATTGGAGTACATGCTTACTCATTTTGGAATAGGTGTTGTTTCTATTGGAATAATATAAGCAATTGTGAGTAAGTGGGAAAATAGTCTCACATTGGATAGGAATGCGGTGACTTGAGCATTTATAAGTGGGAGAACTCATTCACCTATTACCTTAAAGTATTAGGTGAACAAGTGGTCTGTCTCTCACAAAGATACTTAGTCCTACACTATGTATCAATTCTCCCTAGTAAACTTCCCCAATAGTTTCATCTCATCATACTGTTATTGTTTCCTGCAACTTCAATGAAAATAGAGCATCCTTAATATTTGTGACCGCATATTATCTAATGAAAAGAACTAAATAAGACATGTTTAGTTGTCTTTTGTACTATTGGTTGATATATGAGAGAAAAAATATGTGGCTGGTTAACTTAGTTGTTGATGCTCCTTAGTTCCTAGAGGTTCTTTGTATATGATGAATTGGTGACACTTTTATTTGTTAGATTATAAAATATTTTTATAATTTTCTATTTGGCGTGATTTAATTAGTTGTGTAACTGTAAAAAATTTATGCTATTGATTTTGTTTAAATCTAAAAATATTAAAGTGGTGGTCGAAATTGACAAACAAACGATTTTTAAGTTAGTTGAGAAGAAGTCAGACAAATACAAATACAAACGAATATGAAACAACTAAATTTTTCTTAAAAAATCTATTGAGATTTATAGTTGTCACCAAGACCGACTCTAGGCTTAGTCAAAAGCATATTAGAACTAGATAATTGAACTTTATGATCATGTTCCTTGTATACAATATCACTAACCGAAGAGGATGAAGATTGTAGAACCACAAGCTCGAAAAGTTAAGCACACAAAGTAAGAACTAAAAAAAACATCGAGAAGCGGAAGACAAGAAGTTGGACGTGGGACACCACATATTATGAAATAGAGAGGATAATCACGTACAACCTGTCAACCTCCATAGATAGTTGAATGAGACAATATTTGATATAGGCCACAATGGTATGACAAGTAGGATATATATATATATATATATATATATATATATATATATATATATATATATATATATATATATATATATATATATATATATATATATTTATATATATTTATATATATTTATACATTCAATCAATCAAACATATTATTTTATGCACTATATGTTTTTTATTTTCCTTTATTTTTATGCATTTCTTAAACTAGTAGTCCAACTTCATGCGTTCCTACTTAACACTCTTTAGAATGGTTAAGGAACCCACAACTAAGGGACATAGTTTCTCCCTCAATGTAATTCTTTGAAGAAGAGGAGAATTATCATTCAAATCTCAACAAACTTTTACATCTCATGACACACTTGTACCCTTGGTGGGGTCTAGAAATAGTTTCGACAAAATGGATCAAGAATCACCATCATCCAAGGGGAATTCAGGTCAACAACGATCACACGAACCTTCATAATCACTTGAAATGCCGATAATTGCACCTCTTCAAAATCCTTATGGACCTGCGACATTTGGTCCACCTAAGATACCAAGGGTAATGGCTATGTTTTTTTTCTCCAGAAAACAGTTAGGCACAGGGATACGATATATCATGTATCAATTCTCTCAAATACTTATTCACATTGTAAGACATATGGTTCATAATACGATTCAACAAGTCAGAGAGTTGGAGACCAAATGAATCAATTTGGGTGATAGTTCAGTCACTTCAATTACTTAATGATATGTATAACCAATTAATCTTCAATTTGAACATGTATATTATATATAGCAAAGAGGTCATCCAAGGTACTATGACAAATTGGTATACGAGAGACTTTCTCAAGGCATTCATAACGTCTTAAACTCAAATCCCATAGCTCTTCCTTGTCATGTAAGCCTCTACTAGTTAACGATGAATGAATAATAACATTTGAACCTTCTAAAATATATAGACCACATATTTTAGACCCTTTAGCAATAATCAATTCATCACGCGAAATCTTCAACAATCCACATTCAACTCTAGTACAATAGCCTAGATCATCAAACATACTTATAGATAACAAATTTCGCTTGAGTTCTGGAACATACCTCACATTGTGAATAAGAAGTTCACGATCATTAAACATTTTAAATATGACCATACCAATACCATGAACCTTGCATGCCTTATTATTACCAAGACGAACTACTCCACCTTACACCGTCTTCAAAGTTTCAAAGTATTCTATTCTTGGACACATGTGATAAGAGCAACCTGAGTCAATGACCCAACTATCTTCAGTTTCCAAACTCGATACTACTAGTGCTTCGGCATCCTCAAAACTTTCCTCGCCTAATGCAACTACAGCTTGAATAGAATCTTCATTGACCTTTCTTTCAGGACAATCACTTTTAAAGTGACCGATTTTCTGACAATTAAAACATTTTACCTTTGACTTGTCAGACCTCTTAGATTTGGACATCCCTTTGTGCTCACCTCCTCCTCTTGACACATTTAAGCCTTCACCACTATCTTCAATCTTTAAATCTTTCGACTTTGAAAATTCTTTGGATTTCACCGCCGTGTGGACTTCATCCAAAGTAATAGTAACTTCCTTACCATAAAGAAGGGCATCCTTAAAGTGCTCAAAAGATCTGGGTAATGAACTCAACATGAGTAAAGCCTTGTCCTCATCATCAATCTTCACTTCAATATTCTCAAGATCATCGATAATCTTGTGAAATTCTATGAGTTGTTCAACTATGGATTTGTTCTCCACCATTCAGAATGAATAGAGTTGTTGTTTTAGATACAACCTATGAGTCAAAGACTTTGTCATATACAATGATTCAAGTTTTGCCCACATAGCAACGGCAGTTTGCTCCCTGGCAACTTCTCTTAGAACTTAATCCCCAAGGCACAAGATAATGACACTTCTGGCCTTATCCATCATCTCGGTCTTCTGTACCTATGTAAGCCCTGCAGGCATCAGTGCTTCGCTCTTCAAAGCATCAATACACTTCTCTTGAATTAAAATTGCTTGCATCTTAATTTTCCAAAACCCGAAGTCGTTGTTACCAAAAAATTTCTCGATCTGCCATCTACTAACCATGGTGCTCACTTGTCAACAATATCTCTTTGCTCCACACTCACTGCACCACTTGTTGTGAATCTTGTTGTGAATTACGACAAAATTCAATATCAATTTGTGAGGCAAAGAACAATAGCAACCAAAATAAATGGTCTTCAGCAATAATAATCCGTACACAGATAATATAATAGAATAAGGCAAGGAAAAACAGAAGGTTTGTTTACCCAATTCGATCAAACGATCTACTCTGGGGGAGAGAGCAGCTTTCAAATTCACTATACTCAGAAAGTTGTTACAAGAGATTACAGATGAGTTACAAGAAAATAGTCTTCGCCTTCAGGTTCCCAAGAATAACCCTATTTTCTACCCAAGTGTTTCCCAACCTCTCCAACTCTCAATATATGAATCACTCAAACCCAAGGTGTAACAGTGTTTCACAATAACCTTAAACAACTCCAAAGGTTTCCCCTAAACCTTTGCTTTTCTAAGGTTTTCCTTGTGAATAGCTAAAACCCTATGCTATGTCTTTAAACCCTTGTTTTTCCTTGCTGGTGTAAACTCTAAGATTGTCACACACCAAGCATATAAGAGATACATATTTATAATAGCAAATACCCAACAAACAAAGCCCAAAATCACATGGATCCATTGACCGAATAAAAAAAATCCAAAAACTCGAAAACACTATTCATTGTACGGACAACACTATTCACCGTACGAATGTCATTATTCATTCGTGCGGATAACCCTATTCACCGTATGGACGACACTATTCACCCCCATTTTTTTTCTCGGCTTTTCGTCCATTTTTCTAAACCTTCCGATTTTCGCGGTAAATGCAATCTACAAAATATGTTTTCTTTCTCTTCATCAACAAATGTTTTAAAGCACATTTACAACACTATTTAATTCATTAGACATGGCAAGTTTCCACTTTTATCAATTAACTATACAATATATCTGCCAAGAATTTATGTATGAGTATCAGCCCTTGTAGGTTTAATAACACCTCAATAATTTGTTAGTTATGTTGGTGAATTTTCATGGATCACAAATTAACTTTACCAATCTAATACACTTGTGGTATTTTGAAATTCAACGAGAAACAATGTGGAAGTGAACCAAGAGAACTCATGGGTAAATCCCGCACCTCAGGTCCTATTTCAATAGGGTTTCCAAAACCTCTCGGACAATATGTTGACACAGTCAGCTTCAGCCAATGTTAGTCCTCTTGGATAACAATTGTTGGATATCAACCTCATAAGTCATACAATCAAAATGTATTTTTAGGATTCAACTTAAGCTCATAAATAAATATATGTATAGGAAGAAGTCATATCTTGAGAGATCACATAGATTATGGTATATGCCCAAAGGTTAGAAGAATTCAAATTTTGCTACCTTTTCATGAGAAGATAACAAATCGACTATGTTGATCAAGTGAGTTCAAATAAAATATCAGGGGGTGAATTATGATAAAAATATATATATGGCTGAAGTTTTTTAAAATTTAGTTCCCTCATTTTAAAAATCTGCTTTTTGATCCTTAAAGTTTGTCTCACTTGGGATTTCCATGGTCCCCTTCCACTTGGTTGTCTCATTAATGACATGGCACATGAGATGTATTTTGAATATTTTAATCTATAATAATTAATTTTAGTATTAAAAAATAGTCTTTAATTAAATAATGATTTTAAATGATTTTTTATTATTGTATTTATTAATGGAAACATGATTGTGTTTTCTTCTTCATCTTGCCCAGATTCGTTTCATTCTTCATGTTGCCCTAGCCGTCTTCTTCATCTTTTCCACCCTTCAATCTTCCATTTTCGTTTCCATAAAATGTTTGAGAAATCAATTTCAAAGAGTAGCTACAGAAATCATTCATTGAGGTACGAATGTCATTGTGGTATGGATGCTCCATTGATGACAGCATGGATTGATGTCAACCTAGGACGTCGTTTCTATGCTTATGGAATGTATAATGTGAGATTTCCTTTAGGACGTATTTGAAGTTCTACTCATTTTTGTTTCCTTAACTCTATTACCCCATTCAGTTAGTTTTTCCAGATGCAAGGTTATAAGAATTGTAGTCACTTTGTTTAGTTAGATGAAGAAATGAACTCAAGGGCAAAGGAAGTGATTTCTTCATTACTGCAGAGTTTGAATGATGAGAAGCAAAAGGTGAAAGATACCATCAAGAAAGATGAAAAATTGAAAATGAAGATGAAATTATTGAAGAAGCATTTGAAGCTCAATTGGATTATTACCTTTGTGTTGTTGATTGTATTTGTTGTTTCAGCTGTAATGAAATAGGATATATCCAACATGTTTAGTTGTGTTTAAGTTGTGTTCCTTTTGTAACAATGTTGGTACAGTTGTGTTTAAGTTGTGTTCCTTTTGTAACAATGTGTTTAAGTTGTGTTCCTTTTGTGACAATGTGTAACTTATTGATTATGAAATGAAATTAACAGTTTGTGTATCATTGATTAAGTGTTGTTCCTTATTTGTAACAATGGTTCAGAACATAACAGTTGCATAACAGATGGTTCAATGTTGTAACAATGTCATAACTTTGTTCTTGATAGTTGAATAACCATAACAAATGAATAACCATAAGACATGAATAACTATAGCAGTTGAATATTATAACAAAAGATCATAACAGATCACAGTACAACTTATTCATAAACATTACATCAAAAAATGATGACAAACCATCAAAAGACCACATAGTACAACTTGATCATAACTTTTTCATATTGGTTCATAAAAAGACCACATTACATCAAAAAAATGGTTCATAAAAAGACCACATTACATAAAATAAAAGACTAATTGTCAACTTGGTCAAGATTCAAATAATCCTAAAAATAAGATTTAAATCTAAAGTTACCCTAAGGAGCATGTCAAATGTTAGGATCAAAAATTAATTAACAAAATCACTATGTTGATAAAAAATCCAATTAATCCTAAAAATTCAATTATTTGATTATTTTCCTACAAAAAGAAAGAATTAACACCTAATTTTTTTTTTTGAAAGGCCAAATAAACTTTTAATATAAAATGCACCAGAAGTGCAGTAAATACAACCAGTTCTTACACTAACCAGCCACAACTAACACTAGTGACAGCCAACACCAAATCAATAAACACACCAAACCACTACTGTCAATAGAGACCACCTATACCAGAACATCATAGAAAACTCTTGTGACACCCTATACCAGTATAACAGTATAACAATAGAGACACCCTATACCAGAACAAATGAGAAAACTCGTGAAACACAAAATACACTCCCACCCCAAACCCCTCGGCAGATACCTTCACTAGTCCACCTGAAACTATCCACCTAAACAATTCCACTACTGCCACCAACCTCTCAACCTGAAGCTCTGTACCAAACCTCTTTCTCCAATACTAACAGATATAAGATTATACTTTATACCGCATGCTCGCGACCACACTAGATTCTTCAACCAATATACAATACTGTACAATATAATTTGCACCATTAAGATCCCACAATTTATATCCACTGTCAAGTCTCATACTCCACAATTTGCACCATTAAGAGCCCACAATTTATATCCACTGTCAAGTCTCAGACCAAAACTTTGAAACCCAAGCCACCAACCCAAATAATATGCAATAATCAGGCAGAAACAACTCCCAACAGGCTGCTCCAACCGAACATAAATACATACGTCGCGCCAGACCAGAAGGCAAAGGTACGAAAATGAGCCAAGAGACAACAAGAAGCATACGTCAACAGGACAAACAACCATACCCCAAGGGCCTGAATACAGAACCAACAACAGAGCCAATACTGGCAGCAGCAAAGAGCAAATGTAAACAAGGAACCCACTGCAGCCTACTACCGTACTGCATTACTTCAATCTAAACACGCACCTGCCAACATCCCACAAGTACCACGCCTCCTGCTCAAAAAACGATAATCAAAACAGCCGACATGTGAAGATTCAAAGCAGGAGGAAGCAGAACAACGCCACAGCCAATAGAGTTCACGAACAATAGTCGCCTTCGAACGGATTTGACATCCATCAGACAGTTGAACCCAGTCTCTTTACTTTGAATCCAAGACCATGACAGCAATTTGATGTTATCAAACAACCTCCCTGAGTTTACATCCAAATTCTTAAAGTTCTTGTCGTTTTGATTTTTCCAAACGCTCCAAATACACGCAAACCAAATCACTTTGAGCACTTCAATTTTCCTTTTGCCACCCTCTATTAAACCACTGAATTGATCAAAGTTATCCATTCCTGAGTTATGAAGGGCAGTCGACACCTTCAACCAGCTTAGAATCTCCCTCCATGTCTCATACGATTTTGGGCATTCAAAAAATACATGTGAATTAGTCTCATTGGTTCCACAACCAAACGTGCATAGCTTTTGCGAGTCCCTTAATATTTCTCTTTTGATCAGATTATCCTTCGTCGTGAGTTTGTTTTGCCACAACCTCCACACCAAGGTCGAGATCTTCAGCGGGATAAACTTGTTCCAAGCAATTACAAGTCTTTTCCTATCTTCATTAGGACTAACTTTTGAAATTAACTTATAAGCTTCTTTCACCGAGTAGTCTTTGTTTCCCCAAAGCCACTTGTCCTCTTCATCTTCATTGAGAAGTAATCCTTGAGCTTTTCCCATGACTTCCTCTTCAAGTTTCTTTTCCTCTTCACTAAGTCTTCCCTCCCACATCATGTTTCATCTCCCCTCTTCTGGATTTCCATGCAGGGCTTCACTTACTGTCATTTCTTTGTGGGAAGCTAGCCTGAACAACTCCAGATAAATCTTCTTCAAAATTTGTCCTTCCATCCAAGGTTCACTCCAAAATCGCGATGTCGCTCCGTTACCTATTTTCCTGCATAACCTTTTTGAAAACCATTGCACTTGATTCTCCCTGACCCCATTTTCTATATTAATTAGATCTTGCCACTAACTCGAACCCGTCTTTTTACCTCTAGTAGCATAGTCAATTATGTCGCCGTATTTACTTACTAACACCCTAGCCCAAAGGCACTGCTTTTCAGTAAGTAGTCTCCAAATCCACTTACCCAATAAAGCCATGTTGAATTCTCTTAACTTCTTCACACCTAGACCTTCCTCCTCCTTTTCCGTACAGACCAGATTCCATTGGACCCAGCTAATCTTGCGAGTCTCATCACTCCCGCCCCACAAAAACTTTATAAGCAAAGATTCAAGAGTTGATATTATACCTGCCGGTGCCTTAAAGAGAGATAGAAAGTAAATCGGTAGCGCGTAGAGGATCGATTTTAATAACACGATACGACCACCAATAGATAGAAACCTATTACTCCACCTGTTTAATCTTTTTGACACAGCCTCAATCACCGGTTTCCAAAACTCCTTTCTTCTATGATTTCCTCCAATGGTGATGCCAAGATATTTAACCGGAAGAACGCCTACTTTACAATTTAATGCCTGAGCCGCCTCTACCAACCATGTATGCGGGACATTTACCCCGACCAATAGACTTTTGTGAAAGTTCACTTTCAGACCAGAAATTGTTTCGAACAATTGTAACTTTGATTTGATGCTTCTTATATTTTTCCAACATTTCTTGCCCACTATTAGCGTATCATCTGCGTATTGAAGATGTGACACCAAAACTTCACCGTTCCCGATCTCATATCCTTCAAATTTATTCAGTTGAATACTTTTCGAAAGCATGATGTTAAGACCTTCTGCTGCGATAAAAAAGAGGAATGAAGACAAAGGGTCTCCTTGCCTCAAACCTCTACTTACTCCAAATTCTGCTGTAGGGCTGCCGTTCACTAAAACCAAAATCCTGGAACTCCGTAGACATTCTGATATCCATCCCCTCCACTTAATACTGAATCCCATATTTTCCATCACGACATCCAAGTATCTCCAGTCCACCGAGTCGAACGCCTTTTCAAAATCTACTTTAAACATTATTGTCTCTTTTTTCCTTCTTTTTGCATCATCTATTATTTTGTTTGCCACCAATATTTCGTCCACCATTTGGCGTCCTTCCACGAATGCACATTGTGTTTCTGAAATAACTTTCTTAATCACCCGTTTCACCCTATCTGCCAGCAGTTTTGATAATACCTTGTACATGCTTCCAACTAAGGTGATTGGTCTGAATTCGCTAAGTTTCATCGGATTCTCAATTTTTGGAATTAGAGTTATAAATGCACAATTAGCTCCTTTAACTAGTCTGCCATTTTGCTGGAATTCACCAATGAATTTGTGAAAATCTTCTTTCAACACGTCCCAGAATTCTTTGATGAATTTGAAGTTTATTCCATCTGGCCCCGGGCTTTTCGAACTCTCACACTCCCAAACTGCCGCTTTTATCTCTTCCGAGGAGAATTCTTCAGTCAGTTTATCATTATCTAACTCGTTTATACGTTTGAATTTTAAATTCTGCAGTGCCGGTCTTAATGTCTTTTGCGCTTCAAACAGTTTTGAGAAATAGTTGGATACTTTTTGCTTTATCTCCTGCACACCAGTCAGATTAACACCATTTGCTTTGATACAATTGATTTCGTTGATTCTATTCCTGTTAAGCAAACATCTATGAAAGAATTTCGTGTTGGCATCTCCTTCTTTGATCCATTTCACTCTCGATTTTTGTCGGGCTATGCTGCAACTCAGATTAGCTAATGTAGATAGTTTTGTAACTGCTTCTCTTTTACTCTTCCTCTCCTCTTCTGACAGTACTGTTCTTTTACTCTTTGCCTCCAAGTCGTTGATTAATTTCTTTGTTTCTTCAATCAATGCATCCACATTCTCAACGTGTTTTTTACTCAAATCTCTAAGATGGCCTTTAATCATTTTCATTTTTTCTTTCAGGGCATAGGCTCCCCACCCTTGAACTTCATAAGATTTCCATTTTTCTTTCACAAAATCATGATAACCTTCCAATTTACTCCACCCGTTAAAAACACGGAACGGTTTAGGGCCCCAATTTTTGACTTCATCGCAGATAAGAATAGGGCAGTGATCCGACAATCCTTTGTCCAAGGACCATTGTGAGCATTCAGGCCATTGGTCAAGCCACCTCTCAGACAAGAAGAATTTGTCGATACGACTCATCGCCGAACCATCCAAGTTAGACCACGTAAATCTTCTGCCAATTAGCGGTAAGTCTATCAAATCTGCCTCCAATAAGAACTTCTCGAACTCTCTCATATCCGCCCTTCTATTCAACTCTCCCACTCCCTTTCGTTCCTCTTCTGACTTGATTGCGTTGAAATCACCCAAAACGCACCATCTCTCATTAGGCTTTGATTTTACTAATTCGATCAGCTTTCTCCATAACAATCGTTTGCCTCCAGCATCGCAAGGAGCGTATACGTTTACGATATTCACCAAAACTCCTTCGCTTCCCCAATGTCCTTCAATGTAGATAAAATGTTCACTTACAATCTCATTTGACTTTTTGAGAACCTTAGGGTTCCATAACATTAATAAGCCGCCAGATCTTCCCACAACATCTTTGAAGAGATAGTCGACCTCACTTGAGTTCCAGATGTTGGCGTACACGTTCTTGTCCACATTCTCCATTTTAGACTCTTGAATACACAACATATCCAGATTTACTTTCCTAACTAACTGGGCGACTTCTTTCTTTTTTGCTTGCCCCCCTAGCCCTCTCACGTTGTAACTTAAAATCTTCATGATAGGATTTTTTTTAAGAATATCTCCTGCAACTGCAACCTACTTTCATCTCTCGCTTTTACCTCCCTCTAGATACCTTCTTTCTGCTTCCCTATCCCTATCTTCCTGAGAAATTAACTGTTGTAAGATTTCTCCCTCCTCTCCCATGTTAACCAATCTTATTTCCTTCCCAAAATCCCACACGCCTTGAGCAATTTCCTTAGCTTCCCCATGCACGAATTTTCAGGCTTCACTTTCTAAATTATTGATGAAATTGGATTGTGCTGGAATTTTTAATACCTGATTGTGCTCCTTTCCTTGCTCAGGTTTTCTCTTTGTAGAACCCTTCCTTGTTTTACTCCATAATTGTCTTTTCTCTTTCAAGATGCTTTTCCTTCTCTTTTGATCCCATTCCACTAACATCCCTCTCTAGTTTCCAATCTGATGAGGCTTTCCTAAGCGACATTCCCTTGCTGCTTGACTTCTCGTTGCTGGTCGCCTTACTATTATCTCTTTGGGCTACAACGGGCGCATCTGATTCTGAACTTTCCCCTACACGCTGCTGGCTTGCCCTAGTTGATGAATTTTGTCTCTATTTTCTTCTGTCTTCACTCACCTGTTTTGGGCTTTCGGTTTGACTGCTTCTTAAATCCACTTGCCATTTCTCTGAATTAAATAGTAGTTGGGCCCTCATGTCATTCTCTTTCAGTTGGGCCTATATATCCTCATTTTCCTTGTTAAGCCCATCTTCCGTTATAGCTATAGTATTTTGGTTCATTCCCTTTTTATTCTTCAGCAATTCCATATGGGACAGCAGTTGCGTAAATGCGCCACCTTTTCTTAAATCTCCTGCCGCCTCCGGGCTGCCTATACTGTCATCATGGTTTCCCTCGTTTGATGTTCCCAGTGTTACTTTACTATAATAATGCTTGTGTTCTTGAGACGCCTTTTCTCTTACCTCTCCTACTTCGTAATCTGTTTCCATAATACCTGTCATTAATGCATCATAATTATCCTCTGACTCCTGATCTTCCATTTCGTCTTCCAGGTCTGGAATTGGAAGCGACACATCGTCTTCCTCATGCTCCCCTTCAATGGAATCGTCATCTTTTTCTACCTTGGATTCCTTTGAGTTACCTGATAACTTTAATGGACATGAACAGGCTTCCTCCACCACCTTGATTAAAAAAATATGACCATTAATCCTAACTCTGATCAATTTATCAATTGTTACCATGGATGTTGTTCTCAAAAGTCCCCGAGCTAAGTCAAATCGTTTCTTGTCTTCCGTATCTTTATCGATGGAGATTAGCCTTCCCAACAAAATGCAAACATACTCGAAGAACTTCCAACTCCAGGCATGAATAGGAGTTCTGTAGATCCGAATCCACGTATATCTATCACTCGTAATCGCCTCTGGACACCATTCATCAATCTTCATGAACCAACGGTGAAAATTTTCCTTTTCTTCATTTATCAATGCCCTCATATCTTCTTCTGCGTTTGCTTTTAGGAAAACTCGGTCTCCTCCCATCGGGATCACATCCACCAAAAATATTCCTTCTGCCTTTAGTTTTTGCTGCAGGGTAGGGACCTCTTCACTTCTATGGACTCTCCCTACGTAACCATTCTTTGCCCAGTTTACATCTTCATCTTGCACCGTAAAACTCATCCCCTTCCACGCTTCCTATTCGTTCTCATGGCTTGATCTTTCATCAGTCTGGTCTATCTTCTTCTTTTCATACTTCCTCTCTATCCTCCCTCCATTAGACATATCCTTATCGTACATGCTCTCTCTGACCGCCTGAGCGTAACTGTATCCCTTCATGCGTTCCTTCAATACGATCTGAGTATTCCTCTTCATTCCTCGATTCACTTCCTTTGATCTATGTCTTCTTCCTCTTTCCGGCTCAGTAATTGATTTTCTCCTGTACCTTAGCTCTTGTCTTATATATGCTTCTCTCCCGCTTCTATCAAACTTTGATATGTTTGCCTGTAATTTATACGTACCGAACCAGGTATTCTTGAGTTCTTCTTCTAGTCTCCATTTCTCTGCAATCTTTGTGTATCTTGCAAATCCAAATCGTTTCCCTTCTTTGTTCCTCTTGTTTGGTATGAACAGGTCTACTAAAGTTCCATACTTAGTTATGACCTTTTCAATCTCTTCAATTCTAATGTCTTCAGGAAAGTTGGTGAAGTAACACGTAGTGATTTCGTTGGCTCTGTCTCTCTTTGCATTCGTCTGTCTGTCTCCTTTCTTCCTTCTGTAACTGACGAATGTCCATTCTGGTATACCTGCTTGTTTCCTCATGAGAGAAGCTATTGTTGAATCCAATTATAGTGACCTATAAGTCAGTTAACACCTAATTATTAAAATCAAATAGGAAAAGGAAAGAAGTTTAAAAAAAAAACAAGAGAGAGGAAGGGGGTGCGTGGAAGAATGAAGGGTGTGTAAACAAATAATAGGATACTGGGCCATTGCGTCGAAACCCAGTCTAAAGTCTAAGTTACACTCCAATGCAGAAGGGGTTCAGTGACGTGAAGTGGGATCCATGGTTGTGCTGAAACGCGTTGTTCTTTGCTTTCTCGTCCTTCTCTACTTCTTCTTTGTTCTCTGCTGCTTTTTCTTCAATCTTCTTGCTCTATATGCTGCAATGTGTTTAGGTTATGCACTGTTTCTGTTGCTTTTGGATAGTGCGTGTGAGTGAGGTTAGAGCTCTACACTATTGGAGCTTCAATTCGAAACTCCAATGAGTTTCTTGAAAGAGCTATGAGTGAGGGAGAGAGAACGAAACAGAGAGAAAATTTAGAGAAGATTCTGAGTGTGATTGAAGAAAATGATTCCGCTTTCAGTTTGTGAGTAATGAGTTGAATTTATAGACTATGATTCTGTTAGTGCTGTTAAACTCTGTTAAGATCTCTATGTTCAATTCAGTTAACTGTTAATAACTCTGTTAGTTGATTCAGTTAGGGGTTAATGACAACTGCCAAGTTAGTTAAAAAACTGTTATGTTAGTTGTGGTTTTGAAGTTAGTTATGAGTTTTTGTAATCTGTTGGCTGTGAAGTTAAAGTGTTATCATTTGGGACTGTTATGTCAATAGATGAATATGAACTATGGATAAATTGCTGTGAATAATTTGACTCTTTTAAACCAAATGATTGCTACGAGTTGAAGGTCAGAAAAATGTTAGCAATTCAGTCATGTTACGTTGTTTTTGTGGGCTATGAACAAGTTATTTAAATGAATGTTAAACTGACACGAAGAGGAACGATGTTGATTGATCCGCAATTTAAACTTTTGTTTCTACTGCTAGTATGCTAAAGTGCCAACCATTTTTCTGACCAAATTTTGAATGAATGCTATATCCGATGTGTATGAAATGGTATTGCCATGAGGTCTTTGATTGGTTTAATGCCCAATTGCTTGAATAGAAAGTGTGTTTGTGTGAATTAGTTATGGAAATTGGATAGTTGAAATGTGGAAGCTTCTGTTAATGTTAGTGGTAACTTGAATTAGGTGTTTGGATTAATGTAAATGGAGAAACTGTTAGAATGCATTTGGTGAAATAGATTACACTGACATGCTAATAATGAAATTGGAATGTTAGTAGCAGTGATGTTGAAATTGAATTAACAGTTGGTTTAAACAAATCTCAACTGTGGTTATGGAATCTGTTATGGACCGTTATGGCTGCTAAAATTGTAAGTTTGGATGAGCTATTAGTTAGAGGTAGGAGCTATGTTGATGGCATGTGGTAAATTGAAATTGGATTGATGCAAGTTATGTTGGATTGTTAGGAGTTAGTTTTGTGGTTAGAACTGTTTAGGTGCAATCTCTTAGAGGGTGTTTGGATAAGGTAATTGAGAATATTTAAGGAATTTAAAATTTTAAGTAATTCAAATGATTCAATTGAAATTCATTCATTTTTAAATTCTTTTGTTTGGATGGAGTATTAAAATAATTCATTGTTAAATTTTAGGGGTCATTTTCATAAATTTTAAAACTTTTGGATCAAATTTAAAATATGAAAAAAGGGACCAATTTGCAATTTTCAAAAATTTGAAGGGACCAATTTATAAAATTTGAAAATTATTAGGGACTTATTGGCAATTTTTTGAAAATTTTGGGGGTGAATTTGAAATTTTCATAAAATTTGAGGATCATCTTGCAAATTTTGAAAAATTAATAACAAACAATTTGACATTTGCATTATATAGAGTGAAGAAACAATTTGAAATTCTTTACTTTTTTGTGTCATTTTAAATTCCTTAAATTTAACATGAATAAAATACTCCATAAATTTATATCATTTTAACAATTCTCTATATTTTTTATCCAAACAATGAATTTTGACTAAGTCATTTTAAATTCCCTAAAAAAATTACTTTCCCTCATTAAAATGTTTCATTCAAACACACTCTTAGTGTATTTACTTGCAGTAGGTTAATGATTCAAATATGTGATGAAAGTTTGTTAAAAGTGGTTAATGGAAATGATTTGCAATGTTAAGATTTGGTTGGCAATGTTAAAACAGTTATGATTAGGTTAATAAATTGAGACAATTAATGTTTGGTAGGTTGATATTGGTTAACTTGAACTGTTGTGATTTTGAACTGCTTATAAAAACATGTTGTGATTTCCAAAAAGTTAACAGTTCACTTTTTATATGTATTTCCATGATTTGGATCTTGATAATGTAACGATTGATGACTTGTAATGTGTAAATTGTAATAGACAACTTCTATTGGAAATGAAAAGTGTACTTGTGTTTCAAGAAGCAAATTCCCTCCAAAAGTGAGCTTTAAATACTTAGAACTTGGATCTTGCATGCTATCTTGAATGAAACATGAATCATGCTTTGGGACCAAATGAACAATCAAACAGGTAGCCATGTAAGATTTCATGAAGAATGGTCAACAGATGGTGACACGTATAGTTGACCTCTGCTTGACCAAAATCACACTTGATGATTGATTCCAAGATCAATATTTCGATGCAAACCACAATGATCAAGGACCACATTCCACGAATTAGGGTCCAAGGGATGTACACTCTAAGTCAATTATGCCACCAAATTCCATGGGTTGGATCCTTATAGAAACCCTAGCTCAGTGTTAGGCATAAATAACCAAGACCTTTGAATCAATGGTACTTATTTGGAAAATGCATTTATGGATGAATGCCCTAAATGAATATGAGTATGCAGACAAAGTGAAGGTCATGAGCCAGACAAAAATAAAAAAGTATGGAAAATTTTGGGGTATGACACAATGTTAACGAGGATTTCCTCCCAAGATTGGAATATCTCGCCCTCGATGTTCATGAGAATGAGAAGTCTCTCATATTCAAACAAAGCTCCCCTGAAAAAGGTACACGCTACCAAAAACTCATTCTCTTCCTCTTCATCAAATTATTTCTTTTTCTTGGCAATTTGAACCACCCACTTGTCTTCCTATGTTGGTTTCCTTCTTTTAACATCCTTTCTCAGGTCACGCGTTTGTCCTGGTTGGCAAACATCATTAGTCCTCTTTTACGGATCATGTCTTATATGACCGTTGTTTTTGTGGAAGCTATAATACCGAGACTTATCGACGGCGGGGCGCTCTCATATCTATTTTGGAGTTTCTACATGTTTCTCCCTAAATTCTGTGTTGATGCATTCTTGCAAAATGTGTTATCTTGATATGTTCAAAGTTATGTAGCCCCAATATTTATATAGGGCAAGTCTCTGTTTTCTCAACCTAACAAAGTGTTATTATTTCCTTCATTCATCCTCTCTGTACTCTGCCTCAACTCTTTTACCTACCTCAACCTTTTATGAATTTCCTCTATATTTCTTTCATAGATCACCCTACCTCGAGTAATTTTTCTCATATTGTATATATTTTTTTAGCTCTTTCTAGTAAATTGTCAAAAAAAATTTGACTTTGATCCCGATGCTTTATGCGAACTTGGATCTTTGTTGGAGTCTGAGGCTTAACAAATACTTCTACATTTCGTCTTCGACACGTTGTTGAAGCTTTCGATGCAAGATCGCAAAAATAAGTCCTTTTCATGACTAATCGACCCCAAACTTTCCACTAACATTGATTGCCTTCGAGATGCTGTGAAATGAGTGGTAAACACCCTGTGGAGCCCTATCTCCCTATTAGTTTATTGATTCATTTTTCAATTTCTTGAACCAAATCATGACTTAAACCTTCAGAGTGAAAACGAAAAGCTTGCACTTTTTTGGGTTTAGCTCGTATGAAATTTAGGAGAATGTCAATGACCTCCTTTTTTTTCATTAGAGTAGGTTGTTCTATCATAAGTTCTCATTTCCAATAATTTTTTATATTAATTTATATTTTATTAACATTTTATTAAATAAACATTTTCTTAAATATTCCTTTAAGCCATAAAATCCTTCTTATTTTATAGTGTGACACCATCATTTCACATTATTTATTTATTTTTATAAAAAAATCTAAAAATCCATCTAAGAAACAAAAACCTCTCACATTCCAAAAAAGACTAGTCAACTAAGAATGTCCCAATTTGTCAAAAATACAAAAACCTCTCCATAATCTCACACAAAGAAAAATGAAAAAGAACTCCTCATATAAGGAATTGAGAAGCCTCCTCTCCACCATGTCGATGGACTATATTATGGTCCCTACATACAAATAACTTCAAAAACGCGTTTTTCAAACAAAACATTATTTAATGTTGTTGTTACAGTCAAACAAAACCCAATACTTTCTATACCTTTTTCGAACAAACAAGAACAAAAACAACAACAACTTCAAACCTCACCAACAAGGTCCAACCTATTCATTCAATTCCAACCCACTTCACTTTTTCCAATAACAAATGCTATATTGTTCTTTAATCAATCTACTTCTTCATTGACTATGGAAACCCCAACTCCAACAAGAAATTCTGATTCTCTCTCTGCAACTCTTGGTAACTCAATCCAAGCTTTAGGTCGTGGTTTTGATGTTACATCAGATATTAGGCTTCTTTACTGTAAAGGGGCACCTGGGTCTAGGCTTGTTCATCTTGATGAGGAACATAGTAGGGATCTTGTTCTGTCGAGAGAACTTGTTGTTCCTGATGTTTCTGCGGACATTGATTTCTCTCCGGCGAAGAGTGGTGTTGAGAAGACACCTGTGTGTAGTTTCCAAGAGGTGATTGTTTTTGTTTTTTGATTTTGATTTGTTTTGTTGATTGCTTGATAGGGGAATATCTCACAGGAAGAAGAATTTTCCATGTTTATTCATTTATTTTTGGTTTTGTTTTGTGTGTGTGGGTTGGTTTGTGATTTCTATTTGTTGCATTGTGTTTTCTAAATGCATTGCTGAATTCAGTAACTTGGGATTTCTGTTTTTTAGCATGTTCTAAACTGATGCATTGCTTGAAATTATTTGGTAGGAATGTACAATGCAAGATTAGATGATAGCAAATCTAACCCCAGGGTTGGCCTGTTAGTGAAGACTTGGGTCCTAAGAATGTACTCCTCTTAAGGACTTAAGTTCGAATCCTGCTAGGTGCTAACAATTCTTGTGTTGGGTCAGTTCATACAAAATTTTGCCCTGGTTTTAAATGGGATTAGTCTCCCTCGGATTAGTCTGTCCTAGGGCCAGATACCGAGTTTAAAAAAAAAAAGATAATAGCAAATCTGACTTGAATTAGACTCTACATTGGTATTAAGCAATTATGAACCGTTTAGCCAAGCTCTCAATGCAATCAATGCATTAACTTGATGCTTTATTTGTCTCCAACAGAGCTTTATTCTATCTTGATTTCCAACAAAGTTTCTACTTATTGTGGTTATGTAATTGATGCTAAATAATAGTATGATAGCAGTGTTATTGGATATTGGCCATGGCGGTTATTAGTGGCAGTTTTTGGACTCGCCGCAATGGTAAATATCGGCCGATATTGTAGGTTTTTCCGCTATGGCGGCCAATATGACGGGATTTTGGCTCTCTGCCATGGACCATCATTGTTTTTGTATAAGATATGCATTATTTATTGTGGCTTACTTTGGTTTTTCTTATGCACGAAAGAGATAGCTTCGTTTCTCTGACTACCATGCATTGTATGTTGGTGACCTTATACGATGATTGAATTTTTCAGATGGCGAAATATTTCAACGAGAGATCTGGCATAAAGGAAAAAATTCCACTTGGAAGCTTTAATTCTATGTTTAATTTCATTGGCTCCTCGACGGTCGATGCAGCAGCCACCAAATCACTTGCCATGGTTGGATATTTCATTCCACTGTTCGAAGTTAAACTAACGAAACCAAATTTGGTCTTGAATGAGGAAGTCAGACGCGCTGTTCCTTACTCTTGGGATCCAGCGTCCTTGGCTAGGTAAACTATGTTTTTTTATATATTCTATTTGCTTGTAGAGTCAAGTTCTAATCGGTAGCTTCTTTCGTTTCTTCTCAGTTTTATTGAGAATTACGGTACACATATTGTTACATCTGCAACGGTTGGTGGAAGAGACGTGGTGTATATCAGGCAGCACCAATCGTCTTCTTTGTCCGCACCCGACATTGAAAATTACGTAAAGGACATTGAAAATGATAGGTTTCTTGACGCGAAAAACCCGTCAGGACCCGCTGCTTTGAAGTACAAGGAGAAGGTTAGTATAGGAAATGATTCAGTCACTTATTTAGTACATAGATTTTGTTACTTTACAAATCTCAGCGTAGCGAACTTTCGTAACGTTGCTGCAGGATGTTACGGTAATTTTTAGGCGAAGAGGAGGGGATGATCTTGAGCAAAGTCATACTAAATGGGTGGAAACGGTAAAATTGGCGCCAGACATCATTAACATGAAGTTTACACCCATTGTTTCTCTTCTTGAAGGGGTACCCGGTGTAAAGCTTCTGACCCGTGCTATTGATTTATATCTCGAGTGTAAGTTCTAATTCAGTTATTATTGTCGCGAATTTGATTTTATGATTATGACTGTTGGCAATAGTTATTAACGTGATTTTTGAAAGTATATAATAATCGACCCGTCTGTTAAATTAAACAGACAAGCCTCCTATCGAAGACTTACAGTATTTCTTGGATTTCCAAATAACTCGAGTTTGGGCACCGGAGCAGAATAATCTACAAAGAAAAGAGCCTGTCTGTCAATCTCTTCAGTTCAGCTTAATGGGACCTAAGCTTTATATCAGTCCAGATCAGGTAACAGTTGGGCGCAAACCCGTGACCGGACTAAGGCTGAGCCTAGAAGGAAGCAAACTAAACCGACTCGCAATTCATTTGCAGCATTTAGTCTCACTCCCGAAAAACCTTCAACCTCATTGGGATGCACACATGGCAATCGGCGCTCCAAAATGGCAAGGTCCCGAGGAGCAAGACAGCCGTTGGTTTGAGCCGATCAAATGGAAGAACTTCTCGCACGTAAGCACTGCACCGATTGAGATAACTGAAACCAACATTGGAGACCTCTCTGGGGTTCATATTGTCACCGGGGCCCAACTTGGCGTTTGGGACTTCGGTGCCAAAAATGTATTACACCTCAAACTACTTTTCTCCAAGGTACCCGGGTGCACCATAAGGCGGTCAGTGTGGGATCATAACCCTTCCACTCCGACAGCTACACACAAATCAGACAGCGCTTCATCGTCATCCACAAAGAAAACTTCTGATGAGAAAAAGGAAGATAGTTCGGTCCATAGTGGAAAACTCGCAAAAATTGTGGACATGACGGAAATGTCGAAAGGGCCGCAAGATATTCCTGGTCATTGGTTAGTTACAGGTGCTAAGCTTGGAGTAGAAAAAGGAAAAATTCTACTGAGGATAAAGTACTCCTTGTTAAACTATTGATTCACATATTCTCCTTTTTCTTTTGATTATTTATTTTTTCCATTCACACTAGAAAACAATAGCCAAGCATTTTTTGCACAGAGAATCAATCTTTTGAGTTCTTTTGTGATATGTAGATTTTCCTTTTTAGTTATTTAGTTGATACTGATGCAGTGCCAGTGGTTTATTATATTTCTATAACTTTGTATTAAATTTTGTTTATTTAATGGAATATAGTGACATTTAGAGGTGAGTTTATGACTCCATAGATTCACTAAAAGTTTGTAGGACTTTTTTCTTCATTTTACTCATGCATGGTTGAAAAAAACCAGATTGGATTGGCTGGTTTAATCTGAAAACCAGTGAACTATCTGAAATTTTTTTCAGGCAACTCATTAAGGATATGATTATTTTTTTTTCTTAGTATTTTTAAAAATGATTTTTATAAAAACATTTTTTAAAATATTACAAATTTTATTAAATTTGTTTTTTCAAAATTGAAAGACTAATTTTAACATTTTATAATATAAACAAACATTATTGAAGATCAAAACACAGTCGAAATCGTAATTTTTTCAAAAAGTTATTTTAAATAGCTTCAAAATTAAGTGTTTTTTTGTTGAAATTTTGATATTTGTTATGTGCCGATAAGAAAGACCCTGAACGACCTAAGTCGACCATATCGACTTGGCCTGCAATATGATAAAGGTTCCACTCCATCAAGAATCTTTCTAAACATTGAAGATAGTTACTTTTATGATCTCAAGAGATCTCAACCGTAAAGCACGTTCAACAATCATTCATAAAGAACGACGAGCAAATAGATATTTTGTTATTTTCTCATTTCTGAGTTTTGTTTCCAAAACAGAACAGAGGCGGTGTTTGTGGGAATCGGCTCTTGATTCCTACGATTTCCACAAATTCACATTCGTTATTCAACTTTCGCACTTCGTAACTCTTTTCGATCACCAGAGTAAATACTCGTAATCGAACGTGGTGATCTATCATATTCTGATTCGACTTAGTACAATTTCAGTCTCATTTCCTCAAGATTTTCAGATCATCGATTTCCCCCTTCAATAGAGATGGTTGGATCTAAGGCTATCAGATCCGCCGCTGTACTAGAAGTTATCATTGCTCCTTAGTAGCAAGTAATCAGCTTCCTTTTCCTTCGCCGTAGAACGCCACAGATCCTAGAGTGGTAGTTTCTCCACATCTAGATCTAGTTCGAGCTTCACAAGTAGCCAACTGCCTTTTCCTTCGCCGTAGAACGCCACAGATCCTAGAGTGGTAGTTTCTCCACATCTAGATCTAGTTCGAGCTTCACAAGTAGCCAGATCAATTCAAGTCGATCCAGTAGAAACTCTTGTTCCACTTTCAGCTACGTAATATGAAGCCTTACTTGGATTTCACCCGCTATAAGCAAACATCACCTAAGTGTACAAGAACCCAAGAGTTATTGAACAATGTGTTTAACATTGTTCAACAACAAAATTCACATGCTATCGAAGAAACGCTTCAACGCCTTGAAAAGAGCCTCCACAACGCTCATTCCCGCGAAAATACAATTCAACAAATTTCTTCAAGAATTACTCACATTGCCATCCCGGAGCCAGCCGAAAAAAAGAGATGAGGACCTCCAATCAAAGGATCAACGCATAAGTAAAAATCATCAGACTCCTCCTCCGAGCCCCGGAGGAGACCGGGGCAGCCATGCTCCCACCTCAGTTCAAGCAAAACTTCACCCGGATAAGGTGCACCCAAAACACTCGTTGTCGGTATCAATCTTGGAAAGCATGATCCCAAAGTCTATGTAACAATCGCTCAAACTAACCTATTATGACGGAAAGGAAGATCTTGATGAATATGTGCAACTTGTAGACGAACAGTTGAGTTACTTTAGCACCGACGATGCCTCTAAGTGCAAGTTGTTTGCGCTAACCTTGATCGGACCAACTCAGTTATGGTTCAACGACATACCTAATGGATGTGTTTATTCTTGAGCGGAATTCCGTAAGAGGTTTTCAGCGCAATTTATGATCTAGAAGCGACGTTCGATCACCGAGGCCGCCCTAACTAGGATCATTCATAGGAAGAAAGAAAGTTTGCAATCGTATATTGATCAATTTACGCAAGTCTCGATGAAGGTAGAAAGGGATCAAGAATGCCTTCAGTGCTAGATTTTTGAGAACGACCTCATAAGCGACCATCCTTTCAAGCAAAATTTTGGGAAGATGAAGGTCAAATTCGTCCAACATATGTTGACCATGGTTGAACCTTTTATGATTTTGGAAGAAAAATTGACCACACGTTTTGATAAGCTCGCGTCTAACGAGTCTCACTTCGGTTCCCCATCCAGGAAAGAGCCTCACCGACGTCGGGATGATTCTAACCGAAACATGCAAGGGAAGTATGATATATACACCCTACTAACGGTCTCTCATGGTAGGATCTATCAAGACTATGTGAACACAAAATTTTGAAAGGCAGGAATCTAACCCCCGTTATCCCATAAGAGAGACATCCCGAACGGACAAACACAAATATTGTCAGTTCCATAAAATCCAAGATCACACACCGATGACTGCATCCAGCTGAAGGATACCATTGAAAAGCTGATAAAGAGAGGTCGGTAGGCTGAATTCATGAAGGGAAGCAAGTGAGACAGAGAAGAGTCTCTTAGGGGTAAACCCCCCTTAAAGACCACCACACCGGGGACAGGCGAGGAGAGCAAGGAGGCCAACAAAGAAAAGAACACATACATTGTTTCCATTACAAAAGGATCACCTCACAAAAATCTCCCTTCCAAAGGAACAATGAAGAGGGAGATCGCAGAGATGATGAATGTCTACCACAAGGAAGGAAGTACGCGGTAAAATTTTCGATCGTTATATGCTGGGATTTCGGGACTCAGGAAAAGTTGGAGGTATTCCAAATAATATTTTTTCCCTCTTGATTATCACCACAGTTGGGAAGTTTGGCGTGTTTGGATCCTCATCGACAAGGGAATTCTCGGTGACACCATGTACTCAGAGTTATTGGAGAAAATGGACCTGGACCAAAGCAACTTGCTGCTATATGAAGGCTCAAACCTCTGAGCATTCAACAGAACCGCAACCCATCCCTGGGGATATGTGGAACTAATAGTTTTCGTTGGCAGTTAAGAAGACATTCGAACAATAAATTCTCAATTGCTTGTTGTTCCTTATAGGAGTGTCTACAATTTCATCTTGGGACGACCCTTTTGCGACCATGCTAAACCTTGTTGCCTCACCAGTCCATCTCAAACTTAAATACCACAACCTACAAGGAGAGCCGACTATCATCAATGCTAACTTGGAGAGAGCAAAGAGAATATACCAAGCTCTCCAAAAGATCAGGGAGATGATATAGCCATGGAGATCAAGGTCACTTCCTTTATTGGACTACTCAACAGAATGAGAATCTGTCATCCAAAAAGTGGTTGAATAGGTCATAAGACCGAATAAATAAGCGGCGGTCATCTCACCTGGTTATGTTTCATGTTTCTCAATCATAGCGAATGATGTGCTTAAATCATTTACCATTTATATACATATATCGCTACTGAAATTCTGGTACAGATGTGTGATGTCTCGTGCAATGTCACAACATCGCAATCTGCTGTATGAACAAGGCAATAATAGTAACAGTAAATCAACACAAGGATTGTTCACCCAGTTCGGTTCAACAACCTACATCTGGGGGCATACCAAGCCAGGAAGGAAGTCCACTATTAGTAGTATCAAATTACAGACTCAACAGTCCAGTTGACAATCTACCTAATTCAATCACTACCCAATGACCCTTCTACCTAAGTCCTCCCTAAGTAAGAGACTTCATCTCACTCCCAATCATCGCAATGATGTCTAGCAGTCAACAACTCCGCCACTGCATCGACAGCTTGTTTACCAACAACTTTTCTAACACAGAAAACTAGAAGACACACTTCCATGACTCACATTGGAGTTGCTTAACAGCTTCCTCCAAGAACAATACAGTACTCATTACCTACAAGTTTCTGAGTAATAACACAGTGACCATCTCACAACCCGAGTGGTTCACTTAGACAAAGCCCTAATGATCTACATCTTGGACCCGTACCTTTTCTTAGGTTACAACCATTCTATTTATAATATAATCCCAACTGGATTTGGGCCTTCAAATCATATCAAATCTTCTGTTCCCAATCTGCAATAGATTCTGCTACTAAATAGATCTTCAGTCAAATCTTCAATAATTAACACTAAATATTCTCCATAACTTTCTGCATTGGATTCGCAACAAACCAATCTTCCATGATTGCAACAGAATATATCTCCCATGATATTCGCCTGCAATCTCTTATTTTCTTCAGCAGAATATTTCATTAAGCCAAAACCATGTGCAGCCCTAAACATCTCAGACCTGATGTTCACTACTGATGTCACGACATCGGGTGTAACATCAGCACACAGCTGCAACCCTTACATCTTTAACAAACTTGAATGTTGCCTAAACATATCAATAATGCTAGAAACTCATGTTGCAACATCAACCATGACATCAACATTGTTTTAACAAAATTTTAGCCAATTACAAGAACTTACAATCTCCCCCTTTGGCTAATTTTGGCTAAAACACATATATAAACATTACTGCTCAAATTACAGCAGCAATAACAACCCTATAGCAGCAATAACAACCCTATACTATTGTTACAATAATCATCAGTAATCATCAGTAGTCAGCAGAAGCTACTGTGTACTGCATCCATGGAGAATCATCTTCTTGGCTAATTTTGAATGATGTTAGAACATCATGTTGGACATAACATCACCATATACCAGCAACTCTAGGCAGCACATCAGGACCTAAGTCCAAGACAGTCCTGAAGTATTGGTGCACATGAGGAAGAAGATATCTGACACTCCCCCTCAACACAACCCATTTCTTTTTACTTCCAGGACAGACTCAGAACAAATGTAGAAGACTCCTCCAGAAAAGAAATGTTTGTCTATACATAACAGGCCAATGGTGGCATAAGATAATTCTGCACACCTTCATTGATCAGACTCCCTGGTCAATCTGTGGCATGACATGGAACTTTAAGAAGTGCCATTCTGCTAACCCAGGTAACTCAGAACGCAAGTCACAACTGTGTTCATAACTCAGGACACAAGTCACAAAGACTCACCACCAACTTAAAGCTCGGGCAACCTTTTTGACATTTCTGACCCAAAACCGAAGCTGCAGACTCCAGACATAACATCTGTGCAAACCATTTCCTTTCTCCCCCTTTTTAGCCACAAATTGGCAAAGGAAGCCCTCACAGAACCAGACCCAAGAAGTGCTCACCCAAAAACGAATAAACACCATAAGACTTATGAGACAAGAACACTCATTGGCTGAAGGAGAACATAATAACCCCTATATATAGCTGATCAGTTACATGAGAATAAACGAGCTTTGAATAGTCAAGGTTCTTGGTCATAGAAACGCTATATTAGGCACTAAAAACTCCATTCAAATTCAATGTTTATCATCCAAAACAGTCTTTACCACTTTTATTGTTCCTAACTGATTTTTACCATAAATTGTGCCAAAACAGTTCCATGCACAGTCGAAGCCACGTGTTCCACTTTATCCTTACACCACCGTCCAAAATACTTCCTTGTTTGGCAAAAAAACATGTCCTATACCATGTTCTGACATCGTATCAGACATTGTCTGCTGGCTCCCAACATTAACACTCCAAGATACTTTGAAAGATTCCAATAACACAAGCACGACATCTATTGATCAGCACAACACACAATCCTTTCTAGATTCCTTCAGAACAGCAGAGAAAAACACTTTTTCAACAAAAGATCAACTCCCCCTATCTAAGATAGCCAGTGCACCTTTGCAAGAAGAACACCTTAAATGAATGGAAAACATAAGACTCATCTTCATGTCTTCAAGAGCGCACCCTCTGCTGAACGCATTCACTTAATGCTTAATCTCCAAACAATTCAAATACCAAGAATCACATGATTCCTTCTTGATTGGTTATCTTCTCATGCTCCAAAACTCACATCTTGCCAAGCTGATCAACTTCTCTCAGGAATGAACTTCTTGATCATAACATTCGGAAAATTCATCCACAAGATCTGAGGCACAAATACACTGCTTTACACTTTAAGTCAAGTCCTCTTTCTTTGAATTAAAACCACACACCTAGACAAGTGTGACATCTCCCATCAACACAAACCCCTACTGAGTTCTTCCAGAAATTGCAGAGAAAAGCAAATTCTCCCAGACATAAGCAAGGCTGCCCTTCAGACTCCTCCTCAGAAGCATGTTAGCTTCACATGGCTAGAAATATTCATGTCCACACCAACATGCCATCCAACAGCCTAATGTCATAACATGTTATCCGACATTATACCCTCATAATCTTCACAGTGTATGTATCTTTGTAGCAAAATCCATAGACAAGTACTCCCTCAGTCATGGTTAACTAATGCTCTAGATAAACATTTAAGCACACTTGCTGAGCACATGCATTTTGGTACCATTGTCCCTTTCCCCAAAGGCAATCATTCCCTATCATACTCTTCATCTTCAGACTTCCAATCAATACCTGATCTACTTCAGTCTTCTCTACATTCTCCATCCAAGGCAGACTTTCTACTTCATCATTCTCCCGTATGACTATATAGACGCTCCTTAGGCATAATGTATGCTCCAAGCTCCTGAACCAGAGCAAAATCATCCTTAGATATTGTCCTAACACATCTGCTACACACCAAGATACCATGTTTCTTGATATGCTCCACCAACTGGACTTACTATTGCATAGTAATCCAAAGAACTACTCATCCACCTTCAAGAAGAATAATCTCCTTGAGTCTTCAACTCGTCACCCTTCTGCCCAAGAGTAACTTGTTCCAAGACAATCCTCAATAATAACCAGCTGCCACACTCTGACTATCTTGGTTCTTCGAATCCACTTCTGAGATCAACCAAATGCCACATTTTGACCTTTTTCACGTTTGTCAGAACTCTCACAAAGATATCTTGATCCACCAAGGAAACTTGATCTTCAAGTCACATGTTCCACTTGCTCAAAAGCAAACACACTTAGACTCCCTAAGCCATGGTCATTTAACATCTTCTACTTCCTGCAGCTCCCGCAAACTGTCATGAGAACGATCTTTTTGAAGCATCCTATTGTTTATTCCTGTAGATCACCCTATCATTAGCTGATGTGCCACATCACCAGCTGAGACTCCTGATGTTAAGCTAGATGTCAAAGCATTATGATATCTAACTGTTGAATTCAGCTCTTCCTTCTTCCACTTAGAAGAACCTCCTCCCTTTGCAGAAACAGATTTCCATGCTCTCATAGACATGATTCAACAATCAAGTTTAAGTAGACAACCTCCATCCTGCTTAGAAACTCCAAAGACTTCAAACCTCCCACATCTGAATCTTCAAACAATAAGTAGTCCAAGACTACCCCATAGCAATACTAAAGAAAGTCACTTCCCTTAGTAGAGCCGTCAGTAGAAAGCCAGAGATAACTGCCACTTATCCTCGACCTTCACAACCAGGGCAAACACCATTCTCCAACCTGATCCAAGCTGTAACCACCAAGATGTGATGTCTTCATATCTTCCAGCCTTAAAGCCAACAACTTGTCTGACTTGAGATGTTGGATGTTATCAACATTCCATAATCAATCTGCCTCTCATAATCCAAACACATCCCGGACTATTTTGATGATACTCCATAGTAACCAATCAACCCCACCAGTTGATTCATCTCCAAAGTGCTTAACCCTTGAAAACACTTCCAAAATAGCCACATAGAGAAAGGTAAATTCTCAACACTTCTGCAGTCCTGCACTTTTACCTCAGACATATACATAGTCTCCCTTCAATGTATATTGTCATTAGTTGAATGCACAACATAATCAAAAGCAGACAAATACTAAACTATAACATTTGATCTGGTCTGAGATCCTTTTCCTGCCGACTTGAGGCACTAGTTGATCCTTCTTTTGCTAATCCACACCACTGATCACTCCAGATTAGACAAGTGGCTTGACCTGATACTTCACCATGAGCACACCTAACGTTCTTTGGCTGAGAAAGCAAAGAACTGAAATGATATTTCAACATCAGTTTCGACATCACATTAAATAACTGATATGGCTTTGGAGATTACATCCAGACATATCTCTTGTAGGGAACACATGAGAGCAAATCAAGCTCAGCTTCTTTCTTGATGAAACTTCCTTAAGCTTAAGAGATAACTTATCAAGATCTTCACTCCTGCATGAAAGATTTGACAGTGATACTCTTTTGTTTTGGCTCTACCCTCTTCTTTCATCATCTAGAAGGAATCACTGTTCTGAACAGACTGGTCTTCAACGTCTGACTTGAAATATATTCTTCTTCTAATCCATCCATGTCAACCAGTCTTCAGAAGATCCATTCACCTTATGAACACTTCTCTCCAAACAAGGATATGAGATAATCCTCATAGAATATCCTGCTGAGGAGACCAAACCCTAATGTCTTCCCAAGAGACTATCTCACCACCAGAGAAACAGGGACCAATCAGGGTTACATCAGATACCATGCAGCGGAACACATGCCAACTCCTCAACAACCTTCAGGCACTACTCAAAGATCCTTGCAAACTATCAGTATAAACCACGTGCTAACAAATCTTTGTCCTGAATAGTCTAATCTTCACTCCCAGAGATCATCCAAACAACTCTCTTCCTTGCTCATGAACCAGAAAGTATCTTCCCAAGATCTCATCCAGAAACAGACAGGATGCCTGCTCTGATACCAATTGAAATTCTGGTACAGATGTGTGATGTCTCGTGCAATGTCACAACATCGCAATTTCCTGTATGAACAAGGCAATAATAGTAACAATAAATCAACACAAGGATTGTTCACCCAGTTCGGTTCAACAACCTACATCTGGGGGCATACCAAGCCAGGAAGAAAGTTCACTATTAGTAGTATCAAATTACAGACTCAACAGACCAGTTGACAATCTACCTAATTCAATCACTACCCAATGACCCTTCTACCTAAGTCCTCCCTAGGTAAGAGACTCCATCTCACTCCCAATCATCGCAATGATGTCTAGCAGTCAACAACTCCGCCACTGCATCGACAACTTGTTTACCAACAACTTTTCTAACACAGAAAACTAGAAGACACACTTCCATGACTCACATTGGAGTTGCTTAACAGCTTCCTCCAAGAACAATACAGTACTCATTACCTACAGGTTTCTGAGTAATAACACAGTGACCATCTCACAACCCGAGTGGTTCACTTAGACAAAGCCCTAATGATCTACATCTTGGACCCGTACCTTTTCTTAGGTTACAAGCATTCTATTTATAATATAATCCCAACTGGATTTGGGCCTTCAAATCATATCAAATCTTCTGTTCCCAATCTGCAACAGATTCTGCTACTAAATAGATCTTCAATCAAATCTTCAATAATTAACTCTAAATATTCTCCATAACTTTCTGCATTGGATTCGCAACAAACTAATCTTCCATGATTGCAACAGAATATATCTCCCATGATATTCGCCTGCAATCTCTGATTTTCTTCAGCAGAATATTTCATTAAGCCAAAACCATGTGCAGACCTAAACATCTCAGACCTGATGTTCACTACTGATGTCACGACATCGGGTGTAACATCAGCACACAGCTGCAACCCTTACATCTTTAACAAACCTGAATGTTGCCTAAACATATCAATAATGCTAGAAACTCATGTTGCAACATCAACCATGACATCAGCATTGTTTTAACAAAATTCCAGCCAATTACAAGAACTTACAGCTACACATAGCAAAATAAAGTGATGTTTCCTAAGACATTCTTTTCTTTGTAAATGTGCATAGCTTCGGGAAATCCAGGGCACGACCAAATATATCAATATCCGACACATATAAATTTAGGGGTGCTGTCGGAGACGCTTTGTACTTCCAACTAAAGCAATCAATCCCCCAGATAAATTAAGTGGTTTTGCCAAAGACGCTTTGTACTTCTGGATAAAGCAATCGATTTCCCATATAAAGTTAGGGGTAATGTCGGATATGCTTTTATGTCCGACTAAAGTAATCAATTCTTCACATAATGTCAGGGGTGCTGTCAAAGATGATTTGTACGTCCGATTAAAGCAATCAATTCCCCACAGGCAATCACGACCCATCCCATCTGGAAGCTAGCCACTCTAGATGCCTTGATGGGTTGCCCACTCATCCACCTCTGATCGGGTTTTCATTTGACGGGGGGAAGGCGAACTGACCCTTGGTAGGGAACAGTCCCGTTGACGCCCAATAAAATTTGAGGAAGACCTCACAAGTTTACAAAGATCCAGAGTTGTGCATCCAGGATCACGCCGAATACCTTGAAGCAGGTACCAAAAAGTAATAAATTTGTATTCCTTCTTTAGTTGTCATAGTGAGGACAATTAACTTCAAGGGAATACCTCATACATTCGCATAAATATAAAATATAGAGCCATGCACTCAGGATAATATAAAAACACCTTAAACAAGTAACAAAGATATTCCATTTAATAAACAAGTATTATATATACACTTCCTATTACAGGGGTACCAGCAAATAAGTACCACACAAAAAAAATCTGGAACTCAGGAAACATTACTTCCATAGAAAAACAACCTTCCCATCAACAACGACTTGATCAGACCGGATTTTTTCCTGGAAAGTGTCAAAGGATGGTTCAAATACTTTAGTTGATCCAAAGTGTTATCAAATGATTGTGAGACCAACTCGTACAGTCAACCAGTTGTTGGATTAACGACGCATTTTAAGAGCACGAGATCTCTAACTCTTTGTGAGCAACCCCCACACTGCTTCGAAGAACATACAGAGCTTGATCTTTCATCTCCACAATCTTCACCAACTAAGCTACTTGGTCAAAAGGAGGACCACCAGACTTTAAGGGAAGCAAAACATTATTCACCCCTAAGAGAGAAGTGGAAGCTTCATTTGCTTCATGCAAGTACCTATCCTACTGACGCTTAAAGTAACAGATCATGTCCTCTATTAGTTACTTTTCAGTACGGTGTTAGTCGAACCAAAAAGCATCCTATTGATCGGATGCACCAAAGGCCAAAGCGGCTGAAGCGCGGCGATCATACCTGGCTAGTTTGCCCATTTCTTCCTCCAGAAAGGACCTTGAGAGGCCAGCCATGTGAGCACAGTCATCACCAAAGGAGGGAGGGAGTGACTTTCAGTAGAGCGGGAGCCAAATCCCATCACTAACGGGCGAGCAGTCCGACTTGGGGAATTCGATAAAGTCGACAAGTTTTCTGCAACAACATTATTACTGGCCATTCATTCTCCCCGCCTTAGAAGTAGGAACTATTCTTCATTACCCATGCACTCTACACAAAAATGAGTAAAAAGTATACATTAGAGGCACTCAGGATAAAAATAGCGTAAAACTAATTTTTTTTTAAGTTTATCAAAAATGGCTTTTCTCTCTTCCTGAGAACGAGCTTTTACCAATAACGGAATATCAATTAGACATTTTAAACATTTTTTATCAACTTCCTTCACCAGGTTAGCCCCCCTATATATCCCATATTATTGATGATCTTCATCAACCGACCTTTTTGATATTGGGCCTCTTCAGAAAGATTTTTCTCGCTATTTGTAAGAAAGTTATTTCCCAGCAAAAAGTGACCCTTAGTCCAATACTTGGGAAACAAGTCAGTACATCGGCCCTCCACTCCATCGCCAACATCATAAATTGTAGCGTGAGCTTCTGGACTAATGCGGGTCACCAAGAAAAATTGACCCAAAAAATATGAGAGCTCTAGAAGAGGTTCGAAACCATGAATGACCGGCTTGAAGCGGGATAATCCTCTAACCCTAGCCGGAGACACTGGGTCACAAAGACATTTGTAAAGGTGAAGTAAAAGGAACACGCAGGGTGTCCCCTTCACATGTTCACACCAATACTGGAAGAATCTCATATATGCATAACATGAAGGGTGGAGTTGTGAGGGAGCCATGACCAGATGATTCACTACCTCTACCTTAAAAGTAATAAAAGGAAGACGAAGGCCCACAGTGGATAAATTACAATCGTAAAAAGGAATGACGCAAGTGACATACCTCTGCAAAAACACCGTCAAAACCGTCTGGTTTGAAAAAAAACAGAAGTAATGGCAGAATAACCATGATCCATTTAAGAAGATAGAGTATCCTTTTGAGACTTACTATATCTTCTATGATTTCTTATTCATAATGCACTAATTTTGCAATTACAGGAAGTGAAATACAGAATGAGGAAACAATGAAACTATCAAACTAGAAAAAGAAGACTCAGAAAAAGGAAAAAGATACTCCCTCTTTTTTATAAGTCGCTTTGAAGAAAAAATTTGTACCAAAATATAAGTCATTTTGTAATACCAAAGAATCATTAATGTTATTTTTCAAATTATACCCTTAAGCATTTATTATCATATATTCCTTCAATTATTTAAATTTATCTTTCCCATGCAATTAATGAAGGACAATATTGTAAATTGCTTCATAATTTCTCTTTCCCATTAACAAATTATTATTACTTTAATAGGTGTGACAAGTCCAAAATGAATTATAAAAAATGGAGGTAGTACATATCCTTAAAAAAGAAACTGTGTTCTAGAAGACAAAAAGACTTCACCAAACACGTCTAAATTTTTCACACATAACACTTAAGAATTTAGGTTCCCAAGAACCGTCGTGATGATATCTATGAAAAGATGTTTAAAGTGTGGTGTATCTAATAGATGGTTCCTTAAGGAATTGAAGCGATCCTCGTTCATCTGTCTCAAATAACTAGAAGATAGTTTTCATCTTCAGTTATAATAACAAGCCCCCGCCTTCCAATGCCTCAGTAAGGGCTTGGGGGCAATTGTTTTGGGTCGATCAGAAAGACCCTGAATGACCTAAGCTGACTATACCGACTCGGCATGCAACCTGATAAAGGTTCCACTCCATCAAGAATTTTATTAAATAGTGGAGATAGTTACTTTTAAGATCATAAGAGATCTCAACCGTAAAACACATCTGATGGTCATCCACAAAGAATATCCCCCGTTTCACCGTATCAAAGGCTGTAATCCACCGTCACTTCTGTTCAACTTCTCATTTCTTATTCCAAAACGAAAGAATATAAAAAAAAAATCAATTAAATGATAAAATACTCAAAATAACATTTTAAGAATAACTATTCAAACCAAATTTTTATTTGAAGCTTTTATAAAATATTTTTTGTAAATTTTTTTAAACAAAAATATGTAACACTATAAAAAAACCACTTTTAAAAAAGTTGAAACAAACGGAAATAAATCAACTAGTAAAGAAAAAATAACCAATTAAAATGCCATTGTAGTCGTGTGAAGAAGAATTAACCCCTTAACCATTAAACTTCCTAATGTTTTTTCTAGTACCCACTTGTTTTGCATAAACTATTTTTTTTTATAACACTTTTTTCCTTCATGATATACTGTATTTTCCTAATTTTCATTCAATTAACTATATGTACCAAAATTCATCTATACACTAAAATGAAAAATAATTTTTAATGGAAATGATTGCATAATACAAGACATTTACTCCAAGATAATTGGCACAACTGAATTCAACAGTGGATTGTACATCCTTATCCATTCCCTAGTTAGTTTATCTCACACACAACCATCTCATTTTCTGTTGTTCCTTTTGAATTAATTGCATTAGACAAAATAACATATGTACAAAATGTATGTTAGACAACTTGTGGGACAAGATGTTCGAGCATGTGGTCTAGCATATGAGTTTATTGACAAGGATAGTTGTTGGCTAAAGTGCTTGATAGAAGTTAAAGTGTTTGACATAACAAGTTAATCAAGAGCTGTTTGGCTCAAGTGCAAAGAAATGATTGGCTAATGTGCTTGACAGAACCAATTAAGCAATAGGCTTAAGGTTTGGAATCTGATTTGTTGTCCTTCAAAAGTGGTGAAGTGATGACTTCTTCAAATGATCCAGAGTTTTGCCTTTAGGAAGAAGGTTGTGTTGATAATCCAAGAAAAAGGTTGTGTTGATAATCCAAAATCAACTGGAAAAAGGTTTGGTCCAAGAACTACTCTACATAGAAGAATTATATGAAGAAGATTAGTTTTGGGTGCTCTGGTGTAACATTTGGAACACGATGTTCCAACATGTTTGGTATGACATATGAGTCTCAATCAACAAGACATATGTTATTGTTAGCTGCAACATCTGATCGCTTGCAACAAACAGATGGTATTGTAGGTTGGGTTATATACAAGATTCATTCTTCATCGAAAGATCTAATGAATTTGGGTGTACTAATGCAGAAGGGATACGTGATGGACACGATGTCACAACATGTGGGTACGAAATCTGGGCCTTACTTAACATGCCAGATTGCGCATTTTGGAACAAATTTTCTATTGAAGATTCAATTAGATTTTATTATTTTTATTTAGCAATATGATTATATGATTTGTTGGACATCTGTGAATATCAAATCAAATCTAAATTTGAATTTGAATTAAACCAAATCATATCTTTTTGTTGGAGATGTATATGGAACAAATAATATCCAAGTGTTTGTGTAAAGATTCTAGACAAAATTAAATGCAGATCCACAAGAAGAAAAACCCAGAATTGCATTGCTATTTAATTAGACTTAAACCTCACTTTTGGCGTGTGCAATGCGTGAATATTTTGAATATATCTAGTTAGGGTTTTCCTTTTGAGTTATTGTATGTGCACCACTCTAGTGTCTCTTTTCATATCATAAGGCATAAAGTTTGGTTTCATTGTGTTTTAAACCTTGTTCCAAGATGTTAAGTTTACAAGCTTGTGAACATTGTGTTTCTTGCATCCTACGCTATTGTCATAACCGAATTAGTGTAAAAATTTGTACACCTATATGTTTCAATAACTTGGAATGGGAGGTTTGTATAGTTGAGTGATAATATTCACCATTGAGACACCTGGCCGACGCTAGACTCTATTAGTGTCGGTTTTTGGTCTGTTAGCGAGGATTTCTGGCCGACATTAAACCGTTGTTTTCTTGTAGTGGTTGTAATCTCCAATCATGGATTGTATGATTGAAAAGAAAGTGAGAGGGGTTTATAGAAGGTTGAGTTATGACAAACCATAATTTTAAAGATTTTTTTTTGTTAGAAACTCTTTAGTTTATACTAACTTTTAACTACTATAAAATATTAGAAAATAAATTTAAGTATTAGTATTATTGGCTTAACAAAAGAACCAATGAAATTTGAAATCGTGGTAAGTTTAGTGGCCAAGCATTATTGATGATCTCATGAGACAAGAGAACGAGAATGAAAAATAAGAAATGACAGATGAGCATGTTCTAACATTTTATTCTTTTAAAATGATTTTTTCATTCAATTAGAAATGTCCATTTCACTTTTACATTACAATGAAGAAGGAAAAAAACGAACATTATGGTGTAACAAACAAGAGTCCTTTTTTATTCTATATGTTTAGGATCTTATAGTAACGGACATATATTCCAAATTATACATTTGTTTTTACAAAGAATTTCTAGAGATTATCTAAATTCTATATCAGTTTTAACTTGGCAAATTTTGGAGCTATGTCATTGTAATGCAGCTCCTAGGCATTGTGATTCTTGTTCATAAATTGACTGCAACTTTTGTAATCTTATGCAATGCATTTCACTGTCAACAACTAAAAAAAGTTACATTGTGTCTAACTAAAACCGTTCATCACCCCCATCCAGCTGTCATAACTGCCCAATTAATTAAAATATTTGACGTGATGTGATATGTCACAGAAATTCGAACTTGCTTCCCTGCAATCAGAAGTCTACCAACTGAGCTGATTTAACCGAACTTGATTAACTTTAAAGTTACACACACATGATTAGTTGTGATAACATGTATTTAAGCTTTTATTTTATTTGTGACAATTGTAAATAATGCTTAGTTTAATTTAATATAATGTGTATATATAAACATACATTGGTCTTCTATGTTGTCATTATAATTTGGCCAGCTTAGTTTTTTTCTCTGCACAACCATGGTATTACCTTTTTCTTTGTTTTTCATATTTTCTTAACTCTTACTGCATACTTATTGTTGTTATTTTTTCTTTTCATTTTTGGTCATGTAGGACAAGTCTGAGTTTGTTGACATGAAGTTGGAATCACAGCTTAATCTTGTTGATGAAAATAAAGTGGATTGGAAAGGAAGAAGTGCTTTGAAATTCAAATATGGAGGGATGAAAGTTGCTTTGCTCATACTAGGTAATGATATTGTCATGTGTTTTAGTGACAACTAACTATAAAAACGAACCTTAACATCGTTGACTCGTGAATGAAATTGAATCTTCAATAATTGTAGTATGGTTTTGCAGTTGTAAGTTTTGTTGAATTTAGAGAGAGGAACAATTATATGATTTTCTCTTATGTTTGGGTGCAGTAACACTTGGTTTGGAAAACTTGGGAACATTCTCACTAGCTGTGAACTCGGTTCCATATTTCAACGGAATCATGCATTATGAACTAGAGGATGCAGCTAACATGCTCACCAACTATATGGGTGTTAGTTACATACTCTCGATTTTGGTGGCTGTCGTTGCTGATACATGGATTGGCAGATACAAATCTGTTATATTTTCCGGCTTCTTCGAGTTTTTAGTAAGATCGAAAACTCCTCTCTCATTAACTCTTCAACATTTTGTTTAACTTGTTATGTTTTTGTGATTCATGTTGCAGGGTCTTGCATTGCTTACAGCGCAAGCACACTATCCTAGTCTACAGCCACACGTTTGCAATATCAATGATGTAACCGCTCATTGTAAGACACCGAGTAGAGGCCAAGAAGCTCTTCTGTTTCTTGGCCTATACTTGTTGGCGTTTGGCAGTGCAGGAACCAAAGCTGCATTGCCATCGCACGGTGCAGATCAGTTCGACGAAACTGACCCCAAAGAAGCAAAGCAAATGTCCACATTTTTCAACACTCTATTGCTTGCTGTTTGCTTGGGTGGTTCAGTTAGCTTAACATTCATTGTGTGGATACAAATAAACAAAGGATGGGATTGGGGCTTTGGCATCGGCACTATAGCTATATTTATCGGTACCCTAATCTTTGCTTCTGGATTGCCGCTATACAGAATTCAAGTTGTCAAAGGAACTAGTGGTCTCATTGAGATCATACAGGTATCTATCTGAGGAGAATATGATATTTCATTGATCTAGCAGTTTGCTTTAACTTTTGGTCATGTTTTTGCCAGGTCTACGTTGCTGCGATCCGTAACAGAAACCTTCCCTTGCCCGAAGATCCAACAGAACTATACGAGATTGAACATGACAAGGAAGCTTCTGAGGAAATCGAGTTTCTACCTCATAGAGACATTTTCAGGTTCTTGGACAGAGCAGCCATAAATTCAAAACCTGATATACATTTAGAGAAATCAAATTCACAGGCTCCGAGTACAAGTCCATGGAAACTTTGCAGGGTCACGCAAGTCGAAAACGCGAAAATAATTCTCAGCATGGTCCCAATATTCTGCTGTACAATTATAATGACCCTTTGCCTAGCTCAGCTGCAAACCTTTTCAATCGAACAAGGCTACACAATGGACACAAGCGTCACCAAACATTTCCACATCCCACCTGCATCCCTCCCAATCATCCCAATCATGTTCTTAATCATTCTCGTACCTATCTACGACCGCATTTTCGTTCCTGTCCTACGTAAATTCACCGGTATTCCCACCGGTGTAACACACTTGCAACGTATTGGAGTTGGCCTAATACTCGCTTCGGTATCCATGGCCGTAGCTTCAATCGTAGAAGTGAAAAGAAAAAGAGTGGCTAACGACAACAACATGCTTGATGCATTTCCAGTACTTCAGCCATTGCCAATAACCACATTTTGGCTTTCTTTTCAGTATTTCATATTCGGCATAGCTGACTTGTTTACATATATCGGTCTTCTTCAGTTCTTCTATTCCGAGGCGCCGAAAGGACTCAAATCTACATCAACTTGCTTCCTCTGGAGCTCTATGGCACTTGGATATTTTCTAAGTACCATAGTGGTCAAGTGTATCAATGGTGCTACCAAGCATACTAAAAGCGGGGGTTGGTTAGTAGGGAATAACATTAACAGAAATCATCTGAACCTGTTCTACTTGTTTCTTTCCATTGTCAGCTTGATCAACTTCTTTATCTATTTGTTTGTTTCGAAGAGGTACAAGTACCGACCTCGAGGCCCTAAGGTCAATGGCGATGACAACTCGAAATAGAGACTTGGTAGTTTCATTTGTTCTAAATTTGGAAGCTATAGTCTCAAAGATATTCATAATCCTTGAGTAAATAATGTGTATGCCTTTAGGCCTAATTGATCTATGCTTAACCTTGTTGTCACAACTCACCTGTCTTTAATTCATATCTTTATATATCATTTTAACATTGCTATGTGTCATATTAAAACCTCTATGTAACTACTCTTACTACCTAACCTAACATAACCTACAAAGATTGAATTACGAGAAACACGATCCAATATATTATAACAAGAACAATACTGTTGAATGATCATGTACATGTAACCATCGAAAAACTAGAATGCAAATAAAAATGGCGAATAACAATGGAAGTTCAAAGGAGTAAACATAAAAAAGAGAGGAAAAAGGCTTTATATGATGTAGTTTAATTAACAACACTCAGTTTATAAGGTGTGTTTTATTTGAATTTTCATATCATAAGAATACAGTGTTTGTGGAATTATCAAGTGAAAACTTACATTAAATTATTTTTTAATATTAAAATCAATCTTTATCCAAGAGTAGAGGTGGCAAACAAGAATATGCTCGTCCTAATTAATTTTTGCCCTGCAAAAACAAGAAGAAGAAAAATGAGGCAGGCGGATCTTTATTGCAGGCTTAAACTTAAAACTTTGATTTGCCTCACAAAAATATGTGCTAGGGACCAGCGGATCCTACGAACACTATAATTTTTAAGTTTAAAAATTACAAGTAGTTTGTAAATCCATTAGAGTCAATAAAGCACGGATACGGGACACGACACGGACACAGACACTCCGATATTGATAATGTAAAAATATAAGACATCAACATCGTTATATATATATATATATATATATATATATATATATATGATCGTGAAGGCTGGATCAGATTCTGTAGAATCAGGTCGCCAAGTGCGTCAGAGATGCTGGTCGTATAGAGAGGAGGGAGGTGTACCTGCAAGACACTCCGACGCTCAAGTGAGAAAGGGTCAGAGAAAATGGACAAGTACAAAGTATGAATTCTTAGGGTGAATATTGGATACCTGACCCTCTCAAGCGAGAGGGTTTATATAGAGCCCCCAGCGCGTGGCCAACGGTCCTATTTTCGGGACGAAATAACTGTTTTCCCCAAAAAATAGGTAACTGCCCAAACTAGCCGTTATGCCGGGCAGGGTGCCCGAAACTAGCCGTTATGTCGGGCATAAATGCAGTTCCGGGCACCTGTCCTTTGCTGTTCGGGCAGCAAGGAAGTCGTGCGTAACGGGCATCAACGCCGGGGAGGAACGTTGCATTCCTTGCCCGGTTGGAGGGGCAAAAAAGTCATTTTTGCCCCTATGTGGATTGGATTTAGGTAATTTGGGCCGCTCTGGAGTAGATGCGGATTGGGCCAATTCTAGCCATTGGTCCAGTCCAGAACAGGAGCCCCCCAAGTCGTTGCTCCCGAGCATGGGAGTGATGACTTAAGGACTGTTCGTTGCTCCGGGAAGCTAGCATGGAGTCGTCGTTTGTAGACGAGGAAGGTTGTCCCAAAGTGCTCGTGACCCCAGGTGTTCGTGAGATTCGTGGTCGTGACCTTGTTGCCCGGTGTACGGGGAGACTAATGGTCAGACAGAATTTGAAACGTTGGGGCACCACGTGTAACTAGAGCTCCGTGTAGCAGTTAATAGGCAATGATGGATAGCGGATAGTCATAATGGCCTACGGGCGCGTGGTTGCACGTGCCCCTTTGTATAAAAAGGGGGGAAACCGTTTCATTTGAAACTTTTCCTTTCTGATTTCTCTTCGTCTTTTTCAGTTCTTACCCGTCACCGTCTTCAGGCTTTCCGACCACCGTCACCAGCTTCGAGCAACTTCTACCTTCTTCTAAAATCAAGTAAGTTTTCCGATCTGTAACTTGTTTTGCTCCCTTTTGTTGTTAGTGGTAAATTGTATGTGGTTAGGGTTAGCTTTAGATGACGAAATAGGTGGGTTTCTGGCGAGTGTTGGTGGTGGACGGTGGTCGTGCCATTTTTCTGCCTCCAGCACTTCGCCAGAGTATGTAGTACGCTCAGCGAGAAGGGTGGTCCACGGCGTGGTTGCGGTAGTTGTGCATGCGTGACCATCGTGTCGTTTCATCTGTTGAGCGAATGAAGAATTTTCCGGCGAACATTCCCAGATTCCGGTGAAGCTTTGCGGTTTCCGGTGGAGCTTCAAACGGAAACTGGGTATGAGTGTGGGGAGGCTCCTCGCAAGAGGACGATATGTTTCGAGCGTCTCCTCGCGGGGAGGATTTAGCTTTTCTTTTGATGTTAGGGCTTAGGCCGGGGACGTTGTCCCCAGCCCTTTGCGCGCCCTTTCACTTGACTTAGCAGTGGAATGGTGGATTTGATTTGCTGTCGAATTCACTGTCTTCTCTGCTTTTCAGGTGATCGTAATGGCGACAGGGCCAGACAGAGAGGTCATCCTAGACACGTCCGAGGAGGAAACTGGCTCTGAGGAGAATAGTAGCTCGACGACTTTGAGCTCGGCGACCTCAAGTTCCTCCAGCAATGTCGGGGAGGAAGAAGAGTTGGAGGTAATGGAGGATTACGTCGAAGGGTTCTCCGCGGAGGAGTGGGAGGTGGCCGAACCTTCCGATCACATTTCTACGTTCGCAAAGTCTTTGGCGGACGTCTTTACGGAGGTAGGACCAGAAGGGGAGTGGAAGGTGCATTTCCCTACTTTAAACGAGCGGGTCTGCACGGGCTTCGGGGGCCGCTTCACAATGTATGAGTATGCCTTCAAAGAGTTGGGATTGAGGTTGCCTTTTACTGATTTTCAGAGGTCGGTGTTCGAGCATCTGAAGTTAGCCCCTACACAACTGCACCCTAATTCGTTGGCCTTCATCCGGGCTTTCGAATTGGTGTGCGAGCATCTTTCTTTGGGGGTCACTCTCCCTCTGTTCTTCGTTGTTTTCCATCTACAAAGGCAGATGACGAGGAAGAAGTATGGCTGGGTTTCTCTGAAGCAGCCTCGCAAGCTGTTCAAACTATTTTCGGAGTCAGTCCGGACATTCAACCAGCGGTACTTCGTTGTTGAACCCGTGTCCGAGGTTGCCCAGGATAGCACATATGTATGGGAGATAGAGGTTGACGACGACGGAAACGAGCTGCTTAACGAGGAGGGGAAGTACATCGGGCAGAGGCTCTACAGGTTCCCCATCCGCTGGGCACCCGACCATTTCGCCAAGAAGCCCAGCGATTACGTTTTTCAACTGGGCGACCTGCGCGGGCAGGATGTCGTGGCTTACGAGGCGTTGGTGAAGTGGGTCAACTTCTTCAGTCTCGCTGAGTGTTGGACTAGCAAGGGTAGCCCGATCTTCGAGGAAGATGGGAGTCAGAGGGTCGAGCGCCGGTTCATCAATGTTAAGGCACTGTTGGAGTGCAAGACTCCCGCGGACACTGAGACGCTGCTTGGTAGTCTTAGTCATTTAGATTTTGTTCACGTTATTTCTTTTCCTCGTATCTAACATGTTCGTGTTTTGTTTGTGTAGGTGAGATGCCTTAGGCTCACGATCGGGTTGTGAGGAACGCTCTGGCGAGGAACAAAGTTGGAACGGCCCCTCTAAAATCTCGATTTGATGCTGCCCGTGTTCCTCCTCCTGCGCAATCTGCTGCGGGGACCTCTTCTTCTCCTACTCCTGCTTCTCGGGGATCTCCCCTGCCGTTAGCTGGGCGTTCCAAGCGGCCAAGGGTAGCTGATGTCGTGGACCTTACTCGGGTCGCGGAGAAAGGGAAGTTCGAGCTTCCTCCCTGCATCCTCGATAGGAGGTTTTTCGAAGGCAATTCTTTAGTTGTTCCCCGGGCAGAATCTCTTCGCTTGGAAGGCATGGACCGCCCGAGCAAGAGGGCGCTGGTGGCCCAAGACGCTTCAGCCTTGGTCCGGATGCTGGAGATGGCGGCAGTTTATGCTGAAGGGGACTCTGCAACTGAGTCCGAACTCAACGCTGCCCGTGCTTCCGTGGCATCCCTCAAGGAAGAAGTCAAGGGTGCCGGTGAGGCTCGGAAGAAGGCGGAAGAGGAAGCGGCCAGGATAAAAGAGGAGAACTCTAAGTTGTCGGCGGAGAAGAAAGCTGTCGAGGAGCTGATCAGGGAGCTGAGGGAGGCCAATGCCCCGGGTGCCTATGAGCCGGACGATTTGAAAGATCTGAAGACTAGGTCCGAGCTGGTTGCCCGCATCCTACTGGCCGAAGATGATGGCATCGCCGTGGCGGAGGAGTCTTTTAGAAACATTGTGGCTCAGCTGCGCGTGGTGAACCCTGGGCTTGAAATCTCTGCCGAGGGCACTCACTATCTTGCGCGTGTTGATGATGGTCGTATTGTCTTTCCCGAAGGTCTTCTTACCGTTACCCCCGAGGATAAGCCCGCAGAGGAGCAGGGACCCTAGCCAGAGTCAACCGAGCACGCTGATGAATGAGGAATTTTGTTATTTTTTGATGTTGTTGTAATGAGTCCGGCCTGCGTGCCGTCGAATCACTGTAATTTATTTCTGGGGGGCATGGCCCCCGTTTTATGTAACAATGTACAATTGTGGTCTTTGCGGCCACTTGTTAAATTATCGCATATTTAGTTCTGTTGTTTGCATGACTTTACTTGCTTTTATTTTTGCAAAGTGTTGTTGTTAGTAGAGTAATAGTGTGGGTTGTTTTTATAATCGTCTCCACAGGGATTGTTTGATATACGATGTTCGCCTTTCAATAGTTGTGATGTTTTAAGTCTAATGGTTTCAAAAGTTTCAATATTGTGTTATCATTCACTTGTAGCAAAGATTAATTGGTGACAAAGAGTTTGTAAAAGTTTTGATAGAAGCATGTCAAGGTTAGGTTTCGCTAATCCTTTCCATGTATAAACAATTAATCAAGCATATGAACTCGGTCTCCGACCAATATAACCGCGTATCCTCCCGACTAAGTTTATGTCTAAAGCGAAGTCGTGAGTACCGTTGTTATCCACGTCTTACCTTGTGGTCAAAATCCAACTCACGTGGCACCTACCAAACAGATCATGTCGTTTCTATCTGACGTTCTTCCAGATATGACCTTTCTTATCCGATGTTTTTCTGGATATGTTTGTTCTTCTTTTGCATCCAATGATATTCTTGGATGTCTTCGCCTGTCTTTTCTCCAATGTCATTATTGGATGTCGTTTATTTTTCTCTTATCTGATGTTCTTCCAGATTGAGTCTTTTGTTCTGATGTTCTTCCAGAACTTATCTGATGTTTTTCCAGATATTTCGCTTTGTTATTCTGATGCTTTTCCAGAATTTCATTGCTTTTACCATCTGATGCTCTTCCGGATGTGTCTCTCTTTCTGATGTTTTTTCAGATTGAGTCTTTTGTTTTGATGTTCTTCCAAAACTTATCTGATGTTTTTCTAGATATTTCGCTTTGTTTATTATGACGCTTTTCCGGAATGACATTGCTTTAACCATCTGATGCTTTTCCAGATGTGCCTCTCTTTCTGGTGTTTTTCCAGATTGAGTCTTTTGTTCTGATGTTTTTCCAGAACCTATCTGATGTTTTTCCAGAACTTATCTGATGTTTTTCTAGATCGAGTCTTTTGTTCTGATGTTCTTCCAGAATTTATTTGATGTTTTACCAGATCGAGTCTTCTGTTCTGACGTTTTCCCAGAACTCTCTCTTTGAATTATCTGATGTTTTTCCAGATATACCCCTTTGTGATTCTGATGCTCTTCCGGATGTGTCTCTCTTTCTGATGTTTTTCCAGATTGAGTCTTTTGTTCTGATGTTCTTCCAGAGCTTATCTGATGTTTTTCTAGATATTTGCCTTGTTATTCTGATGCTTTTTCGGAATGACATTGCTTTCACCATCTGATGCTCTTCCGAATGTGTCTTTCTCTTTCTGATGTTCTTCCAGATTGAGTCTTTTGCTCCTGATGTTTTTCCAGAGCATTTTTTGTGTCTATCTGATGCTCTTCCGGATATGACCTTGTTTATCTGATGTTCTTCCAGATATAATGTTGCTTATCTGATGTTCTTCCAGATATAATGTTGCTTATCTGATGCTCTTCCGGATATGTCTTTAAAACCCTTTTTCCGTACATTTAATGCTCTTCTAAATGTTTCGGATGTATCTTCAGAATTCTTGTCTTCATCTAATGCTCTTTTTAGTGTCTTTGTTGTCAATTTGTTTCCCAGAGTTTATTCAATGCTTTTCTGAATACCTCTGATGTTTGCTTGTCTCATGTATTTCCCAGTTTTTCTCCTTACCCCATTCAATGATCTTCTGAATGTCGTGACTCTTTTCCAACCATTTCCATTCATGGATGGTGACTTTTGATTCCCCAATGGAGACCGTTTTTCCGGTGCTACTTTCAGTGAGGATCTTGTGTATCTTTTCTTTCTAAAGTGTCAGTTGTCACGCTTGAACCAGTTCCTCCATCACTTTAGGTTTCCCCGATTTTATTTCAGTTTCCCCAGTGTTGTTGTCATCCCCAGTGATTGCTCATTGTGTGGACTTTTTCCTTGTCTGCTTCGTCTGCAGTTTGGCATTTACCTTTCTATCATTATCATCATACTAGAAATTCATGGCATGTCTGCATTTGCATGTCTGTTAGCTGTCCTTAGTATCTGCATTCCATCTAAGCGCAAAATTTTCGGTTTGCTATATTTAAATACCTTTCACCTTGATCTCTCGAGGATTTTCATCCCTCGTGTCATCCGGTAAAGCTATTTAAATAGGGGCAACTGTTGTACCCCAAATTTTACCCTCAGATCCTCTGATCATTGTCATATCATTTTAGGTCATCTGTCTTAGCATTTGCAGTCATGTCGTCCATCAATCATAGTCGCGCATTTTCATCTAATTTTTGTCACCTTTTCTCTTTTATTTTCATTCAATTATTTCTTGAGATTTAGAATCTTTCTCTCTTAATTTAGAATTTTTTCTTTTTTATTTATTTATTATTACTCTTAATTCACATATTTAATTTTAAATTTATTTCCTTTTTTTTTAATATATTTGTTTCTAGTTATTTATTTCTTTTATTTATTTATTTATTTTCATTACTATTATTTTTATTATTGTGGTTTTATCATTATTATAATTATTATTTCATTTTTATTATTATCTTTTTATTTTATTTATTTTTATTATTATGGATTATTATTATTATTATCATTAGTTCTTAGGATATGTTTTATTATTATCTTCTTGTGGTTATCAATTTAAAATCAAAAAGAAAAAGAGATTTGTTTCCAACAAAATTCCCTGCGCCTTTTCCTGTTACACTAGCCGCTCGCCACCCTGTTCTGCCACAACCAATACAGCCAAAACCTTACAAACCCACCAACCAAGAATTATACCAAAATGGAACAACCTAATGCTGATTCTACAAGCTTAACTCATAAAACCTTGTACCAAAAAGGCTCTCTGCATAGCCCCAGACCTGAACCGTACCAAAACTTGCTCCCACACACTTTGCCCAAACTATGACCAAAGCTCTGCATCATTTTACACTGCACCATAAAACTCCAAGGACCTGATACATTGCTGCACCTTTGACTCTGCAGTATCTCATAACAATGTGAAAACAACAGAGCATCAAACCAACAATGACAGTTCAACAAAACTGCACTTGAAAAAGACCCATCAGTGACAGACAAGTTCAGAAATTCAAAAGAAGAGGGATTTTGAATCAATAAAAAAGGAGAGGAATTCAGAGCAAAGGGATACCTCAAAGAAACCGGACCCCCTCATCACTCTAAGGACCAACCATTTTGAATAACTCATAAACCACTCATTCTACTGCCCTTCATCAACCGCCTCATCCTTGTATCCATATCAGCCTACTATCGTTAGTTTTCGACCGAACCACCACTCTTTTAACACTTTCGGTCACCACTTCATAAACCATCTCTATGTCTTCTTTAAACTTGCAGCCACCACAAACTGAAACAATACTTTCTCTTCACAATTGAGCTTTCGAGGTGATCTCTCAGCTTTTCTAAACAAGAAGCTCACACAGAAAACTTACCCTCATCGCCGAACACCACCTTCTTCGGCCAACAACACCTTGCTATTATTGATTTCCCGTTGCCGGCAACATCACACACAACTTCCCTCCTTCTTGATTCGTCGCCAGAATCACTCAACACAAACTCACAAAATACTCCCCTGTTCAGTCCGTAAAACCATTACCTTTCCAACCACCTTCAAAACCATCCGTCGCCGCTGTTACGAAAGGACGAACCGGCGGAGATTCGAAAGAGAGAGAGAAAGATCGCGAGGTGAGAAGCTGCCGCGAGATTTACGCGAGGCACAGAGAAGGAGAGTATCAGAGAGAAAAACGGCGAGAACACGAGTACGAGAAGAGAACGAGAGAGAGGCGGATGACGGTAGCCAAAAAGATCCGGCTCTAAGAGAGAAGGTTAGGAAACTGATTGTGTTTGTTTATTTGGCCATGCTCGATTGCGTTTGACATTTTCTTGAATTTGTGTTTCAGCATGTTTTCCTTTTCCTTTTTGTCTCTGCTGCAACTGTTTTACCCTGTGTTAGTGTATTTAGGTTTACTTGGTGATCAGTGGTATTATAAACCCGGGTCAAAATGACCCGCTCCATAGCCAAGTGTTTCAAACCCAACTGGTTTTAGGATTTGGGCTTCCAAGAGGGTGGGCCGGATTTCTACACCCCCAGTCCCTTGTTGTGTTTACTTTAGTTAGTTTTTAGCTTAGAATTTAGTTAATTATAATTTAGTCTTAGTTTTTTTAATTATCCTTAATTTTATTAGTTAATTAATCTTATTTAAAAAATAGTTAATTATTTAATTATTTTAGAATTAGTAACTTGAGTTTTAGGATTAAATTTTAATTTATTTTTAAGATTAGATGATTTTGGTTAGTAACTCTAATAAAAAATAACAAAAAGAATTCGTTTTTTTAACTTTAGAGTATTTTAGAACTAGTTTAAGTTTAGTTTTTAACTCTATCCTTTTTTTATAAATAAGAAAGAACAAAAGATACTTTAATTCTTTTATTTAAATTGTCATTTTTTCTTATTTAATTTCTAATTTTATCTTAATACATCCTCATATTTTCGTTATAGTCAATTTCTGATATTCATTTCTTATTGCACCTGTTGAACATAATTGCTATTCATTTTACATGTGTTGCCCGAGTTTTTCTCCTCGTCCCTCTGTTTCTTACCTTCATTCCAAAGGAAAGGGCATTCCCCGTTGACTTCCATGTCATTTATGATAGCCTTGTCCATCATCCCCTGTTTGGATTCGCCGCACTCCACGTAGGTGTCTTGCTGTCAGACCCTACTTTCTCTTTGAGACTTTCATTCCTTTTTCACCTAGCCTTAGGTTTGGAGTCGCCGCACTCCACGTAGGTGTCTTGCTGTCAGACTCTGCTTTCCCTTGGAACGTTGACCACAGTCAAGAGTTCTTCACCCCCATTGAGGGGAACTACGAATGCTCTGATTCCATTCCCGTCAGGATACGTAGGCACAAGATGCGATGTCTTGGCGAGCATACTTAGTATATATACTCATAGGTTTTCTCTTACCTTAGCACATTTCCCTTAGCAAGCAACTTTAGCATAACACAAATACTAACAAGAGGCTTCTGTAGAGTACTACGGATACTTAGGGTGCTAATACATTCCCTTTGTATAACCAACCCCCAAACCTATATTCTCTTTTTAGGGTTTTCGCTCTTTACCCTTTCCTTTGGATAAATCAAAGCTCGGTGGTGAATTTCATGTTTTGCGATGCAAGTTAATTAATAGCTTGTTATCCGATTCTCACCGCAACAGAAAATGGCGACTTCACTGGGGATTCCCCCCAAGAGGGTTAAGCCCGCCTTGTTTGTCTTTGTGTTATTTATATGTTTGCTTGCTTGTATACTTGTATATTTTGTATATTTGTATATACCTGCTGTGCTTGGGCTTTTTCTGTGTGCAGGGTTGTTACTTTGAGTGGTGAGATAAGTCCTATACCCGGACTTGAGTGCACTCATTATAGGACGGTGGTATATTCAAGGAGGCTTTAAGGGAGTCGATTCCTGAAAAAGTTGACTTGAGACACCATCACTCATTTTAGGCCCTCTTGAGAGTTTAGTCATGTTGAGCGAGTCTATTCGTGAAAACGTGCTACTCTCGACATAGGTGCCATCGATACTAAGAACCGTAGTTACCTTTAACCCCACTTGGCCTTTTAGGACGTAGTGCGGTGACCATGAGAGAGTCTATTTCTGAAATGGTTGTCACGCGATACTACACTCAGACGAGATTCTCTTGATAATTTTATTGATTACCGAGTCATTCGGGAAGTCGATAAAATTCGAAAGATGGGTTGTTGACTCTGGGAACTTCTTGGAACCCTGTTTTACAGATACAAGAACCCTAGTACACACCCTGTGGTTGGTTCTTTACCCAGACTCCATGCTTTGATCTCGAACCCTTGATCCTGTTGCGTGATTTGCATCATGTTTGCATTGCATTGCATTTCCTTTGCATCTTTGCATGTTTCATTGCATATGTCTGTTTGTCTAGTGGCTCATTTCCAGCTGTCTCCATCTTCCAGTGTCACCTGTGAGTCGTCAAGCTAATGCCTCAACACCAATACCAGACTAGAGATGACTACAGACGCAAGATATTAGAGCAAGAGGTACACAATGCTGTGATTCGAATGGAGATCAATGACCTTAAGTCAAGCGTGACCAAGCTCACTGAGATGCTTCAAGTCTTGATTGCTAGAGAAGAGCAACCCCAAAAGACTGTTATCCAGGAGTTTTCAAATGTTGATCCTCAGCATGTTCAGGTGCCACCTTCAACTTGGCCAGAGTTTGGTTTACCACACAATTATTATCCACCTCTTGCATCTGCTGCTATGGTTGGTCAGACTGCCATGCCAGCTCAAGCTCCTCCACGTTCGACTGCAGGACAAAACCAGTACCATAATAGAAATCATTTTGATCATATTCTAATGAAGTACACTGAACTGTATCTTGGCCTGGTTGAGCAAGGTTTGATTACCACAAGGCCTATGCCACCTCCTCCAAATCCTCTTCCAGCCGGCTATAGGGATGATCTTCATTGTGAATACAATCAAGATGGTGCAGGCCATAATTTGGAAGGTTGCTTCGCGTTGAAGGCTAGAGTACAAGAGCTGATGAGAAACAAAATCCTCTCCTTTAAAGACAACCCTAAGGTTCAGAACAACCCTCTGCCAGGGCATGCCAAGTGAAGCTTCAGTCGACTTCAGCTCAGCTACTTTCCGAAGACGGGACAACTCATCCTTGTGTTTAACTAGTCACTAGGTTTCGTTTCTTGTTGTTTGCATTTTCCTTATTTTGTAATAGTTGTTTGCTTTCAACTATGTTTGTACTTTCGCAATTAATGAAATAAGCATTTGCAAATTTTTTATTCAATTCATTTGTGTTTGCTATTTACTTCTTAATGTTTTCTCCTTCAAGAAAAATAAATAAAATTCTCTTGTCCACTTTCTTTTTGATTGTGCAAAGATTGGAGGGAGGATGATGAAAACTTTATACTCATAACTACTGTTAGTATGCTTTTAAATCAAGACTTTGTTGACGATGTAAGGCATTGTTTCAAACTCCTAAACACTGGAGAAATAAGGAAGTTAACCCCTCTTTAACCCCTTCGATCCTAGAAGTAGGAGTTTCTTTTCTTTACAAATAAAAACCTGCAATCTTAACCTGGGGCAGGGTAGTTCTCAGTTAACTTGATTGTGCATTCAAATACAAGAGTTTCATGCGAGACGCCTTTCAACAAAGGTTGCATTCACAAATTTTCCTTCGCACACAGCAAGCAAGTGTCGAAGATGTCTTTAAAGTCAATCGCCAATGATGGTTCACCGTAGTCATTAAGCCAGACGTTCATAACCTTTCAACTCTTGCTAATTAAATGAATAAATAGAGTACAAGTTGTTCCCAAAGTGATAAATGAAGAAGGATCGTCAAGAAATCCTTACCCAAAGAATGAGTCAAGTCCCTTTCGAGGCAAAAGCTAAGAAAGGTCGGAAGCTCAAAACCTTACTTTATACAACAACAAAAAAACAAAAAAAAAAGAAAAGAAAAGAAGAAAGAACAAGCTTGTATGACAACCAAAAGTTGTAAGGAAGCAGTGATCGTCATCTCAAGTCCATTGAATTTTGAACCATCATCGCTATCATCAGTGCAATTCCTAACTCATGGGAATTTGAGTGCATAGTTTGAGTTAGCTGAGCATAGGACTGAAGTTCATCACGTAGATTGGGTGGGTCACAAATAAACTTTGAGCCTTTATCCTTTGTTTCTTAAACCGTGAACCAGGCCACGTTATAACCCTCAAAAGACCTAATTGAAGCGAGGTTATTTTGAGAGCATACTACAACAAGGTTGCGTAAACTGACTCCAAAAGATCTTTGCAGATCACCTATTTTGGGTATTACACCCTTTGCTTAAACTTTTCACTTTAATGCTTGAACCACCGTGTTCTGACCAGTATCCTATATACTTTGCACCTCTTTCAAAATGATTTTGATTTCAAAAGTTGCATGAACTTTGCATTTACCATGTTTGTACAAATACTTTTGTTCGCAAACTAGATTTCTTCTTAAGGAATTTTCAAACAGTTAAGAAACTTGGTCGGTGATCCAATTATGGGCAAGTTCCTTCCATATCCTGTTGAGAATCAGTTCAAGATTTGTGGTTTAATGGCGACTTCTCAGATTTGGTTTATCCAGAAAACCTTTCAAGACTCAGACTGGGGCAAGCCTTCCCGGTGTACAGTAAAACAATCATCTTTCAAGACTCAGACTAGGGCAAGCTTTCTAAGAGCACCATGAAACGGTCATTTCCAGAATCTATCAAGCTGAAGCAATGATCAACTCATCTACAATAATCAGCTAGTCTAGGGCAGTTTACTTGAAGAATCCCCAAGCAACTCTTTATCCTTCCTACAAGGATCATCAATTTGGATACAATTTACCAGTGTGGCAATGAGGTATTTAGTGGTAGCATCTCTAGTCCCAAGCAGAATGGCAGTGATCTCTGTGTTGAGGAATCAGTCTTCCAGTCTTGTCTTCCCAGAGAGTCGAGTTGTGTCGTCGACATCTACATTTGCATTTGCATTTGATCATATATCATCTGCATAATTTATACCATATGCATAGCATGAGTGTTTCATCCTCATTTGCATTTCTCTCGAGGTCTTGTTGTTATCCACGTCTTACCTCGTGGGACCTACCAAACAGATCATGTCGTGTCTATCTGACGTTCTTCCAGATATGACCTTTCTTATTCGATGTTTTTCCGGATATGTTTGTTCTTCTTTTGCGTCCAATGATATTCTTGGATGTCTTCGCCTGTCTTTTCTCCAATGTCATTCTTGGATGTCGTTTATTTTTCTCTTATCTGATGTTCTTCCAGATTGAGTCTTTTGTTCTGATGTTCTTCCAAAACTTATCTGATGTTTTTCCAGATATTTTGCTTTGTTATTCTGATGCTTTTCCAGAATTTCATTGCTTTTACCATCTGATGGTCTTCCGGATGTGTCTCTCTTTCTGATGTTTTTTTAGATTGAGTCTTTTGCTCTGATGTTCTTCCAGAACTTATCTGATGTTTTTCTAGATATTTTGCTTTGTTTATTTTGACGCTTTTCCGGAATGACAATGCTTTAACCATCTGATGCTTTTCTGGATGTGCCTCTCTTTCTGGTGTTTTTCCAGATTGAGTCTTTTGTTCTGATGTTTTTCCAGAACCTATCTGATGTTTTTCCAGAACTTATCTGATGTTTTTCCAGATCGAGTCTTTTGTTCTGATGTTCTTCCAGAACTTATTTGATGTTTTACCAGATCGAGTCTTCTGTTCTGACGTTTTCCCATAACTCTCTCTTTGAATTATCTGATGTTTTTCCAGATATACCCCTTTGTGATTTTGATGCTCTTCCGGATGTGTCTCTCTTTCTGATGTTTTTCCAGATTGAGTCTTTTGTTCTGATGTTCTTCCAGAACTTATCTGATGTTTTTCCAGATATTTGCCTTGTTATTCTGATGCTTTTCCGGAATGACATTGCTTTCACCATCTGATGCTCTTCCAGATGTGTCTTTCTCTTTCTGATGTTCTTCCAGATTTAGTCTTTTGCTCCTGTTGTTTTTCCAGAGCATTTTTTGTGTCTATCTGATGCTCTTCCGGATATGACCTTGTTTATCTTATGTTCTTCCAGATATAACGTTGCTTATCTGATGCTCTTCCAGATATGTCTTCAAAACCCTTTTCCCGTACATTTAATGCTCTTCTAAATGTTTCAGATGTATCTTCAGAATTCTTGTCTTCATCTAATGCTCTTTTGAGTGTCTCTGTTGTCAATTTGTTTCCCAGAGTTTATTCAATGCTTTTCTGAATACCTCTGATGTTTGCTTGTCTCATGTATTTCCCAGTTTTTCTCCTCGCCCCATTCAATGATCTTCAGAATGTCGTGACTCTTTTTCAACCATTTCCATTCATGGATGGTGATTTTTGATTCCCCAGTGGAGACCGTTTTTCCGGTGCTACTTCCAGTGAGGATCTTGTGTTATCTTTTCTTTCTAAAGTGTCATTTGTCACGCTTGAACCAGTTCCTCCATCACTTTAGGTTTCCCCGATTTTATTTCAGTTTCCCCAGTGTTGTTGTCATCCCCAGTGATTGCTCATTGTGTGGACTTTTTTCTTGTCTGCTTCGTCTGCATTTTGGCATTTACCTTTCTATCATTATCATCATACTAGAAATTCATGGCATGTCTGCATTTGCATGTCTGTTAGCTGTCCTTAGCATCTGCATTCCATCTTAGTGCAAAATTTTCGGTTTGCTATATTTAAATACCTTTCACCTTGATCTCTTGAGGATTTTCATCCCTCGTGCCATCCGGTAAAGCTATTTAAATAGGGGCAACTGTTGTACCCCAAATTTTACCCTCAGATCCTCTGATCATTGTCATGTCATTTTAGGTAATCTGTCTTAGCATTTGCAGTCATGTCGTCCATCAATCATAGTCGCGCATTTTCATCTAATTTTTGTCACCTTTTCTCTTTTATTTTCATTCAATTATTTCATGAGATTTAGAATCTTTCTCTCTTAATTTAGAATTTTTGCTTTTTTTATTTATTATTACTCTTAAATCACATATTTAATTTTAAATTTATTTCCTTTTTTTTTTTAATATATTTGTTTTTAGTTATTTATTTCTTTTATTTATTTATTTATTTTCATTACTATTATTTTTATTATTGTGGTTTTATCATTATTATAATTATTATTTCATTTTTATTATTATCTTTTTATTTTATTTATTTTTATTATTATCGATTATTATTATTATTATCATTAGTTCTTAGGATATGTTTTATTATTATCTTCTTGTGGTTATCAATTTAAAATCAAAAAGAAAAAGAGTTTTGTTTCCAACAAAATTCCCTGCGCCCTTTCCTGTTACACTAGCCGCTCGCCACCCTGTTCTGCCACAACCAATACAGCCAAAACCTTACAAACCCACCAACCAAGAATTACACCAAAATGGAACAACCTAATGCTGATTCTACAAGCTTAACTCATAAAATCTTGTACCAAAAAGGCTCTCTGCATAGCCCCAGACCTGAACCGTATCAAAACTTGCTCCCACACACTTTGCCCAAACTATGACCAAAGCTCTGCATCATTTTACACTGCACCATAAAACTCCAAGGACCTGATACATTGCTGCACCTTTGACTCTGCAGTATCTCATAACAATGTGAAAACAACAGAGCATCAAACCAACAATGACAGTTCAACAAAACTGCACTTGAAAAAGACCCATCAGTGACAGACAAGTTCAGAAATTCAAAAGAAGATGGATTTTGAATCAATAAAAAAGGAGAGGAATTCAGAGCAAAGGGATACCTCAAAGAAACCGGACCCCCTCATCACTCTAAGGACCAACCATTTTGAACAACTCATAAACCACTCATTCTACTGCCCTTCATCAACCGCCCCATCCTTGTATCCATATCAGCCTACTATCGTTAGTTTCCAACCGAACCACCACTCTTTTAACACTTCCGGTCACCACTTCACAAACCATCTCTATGTCTTCTTTAAACTTGCAGCCACCACAAACTGAAACAATACTTTCTCTTCACGATTGAGCTTTCGAGGTGATCTCTCAGCTTTTCTAAACAAGAAGCTCACACAGAAAACTTACCCTCATCGCCGAACACCACCTTCTTCGGCCAACAACATCTTGCTACTATTGATTTCCCGTTGCAGGCAACATCACACACAACTACCCTCCTTCTTGATTCGTCGCTGGAATCACTCAACACAAACTCACCAAATACTCCCTTGTTCAGTTCGTAAAACCATTACCTTTCCAACCACCTTCAAAACCATCCGCCATCGCTGTTACGAAAGGACGAACCGGCGGAGATTCGAAAGAGAGAGAGAAAGATCGCGAGGTGAGAAGCTGCCGCGAGATTTACGCGAGGCACAGAGAAGGAGAGTATCAGAGAGAAAAACGGCGAGAACACGAGTACGAGAAGAGAACGAGAGAGAGGCGGATGACGGTAGCCAAAGAGATCCGGCTCTGAGAGAGAAGGTTAGGAAACTGACTGTGTTTGTTTATTTGGCCATGTTCGATTGCGTTTGACATTTTCTTGAATTTGTGTTTCAGCATGTTTTCCTTTTCCTTTTTGTCTCTGCTACAGCCGTTTTACCCTGTGTTAGTGTATTTAGGTTTACTTGGTGATCAGTGGTATTATAAACCCGGGTCAAAATGACCCGCTCCATAGCCAAGTGTTTCACACCCAGCTGGTTTTAGGATTTGGGCTTCCAAGAGGGTGAGCCGGATTTCTACACCCCCAGTCCCTTGTTGTGTTTACTTTAGTTAGTTTTTAGCTTAGAATCTTAGTTAATTATAATTTAGTCTTAGTTTTTTTAATTAGCCTTAATTTTATTAGTTAATTAATCTTATTTAAAAAATAGTTAATTATTTAATTATTTTAGAATTAGTAACTTGAGTTTTAGGATTAAATTTTAATTTATTTTTAACATTAGATGATTTTGGTTAGTAACTCTAATAAAAAATAACAAAAAGAATTCGTTTTTTTTTAACTTTAGAGTATTTTAGAACTAGTTTAAATTTAGTTTTTAACTCTATCCTTTTTTTATAAATAAGAAAAAACAAAAGATACTTTAATTCTTTTATTTAAATTGTCATTTTTTCTTATTTAATTTCTAATTTTATCTTAATACATCCTCATATTTTCGTTATAGTCAATTTCTGATATTCATTTCTTATTGCACCTGCTGAACATAATTGTTATTCATTTTACATGTATTGCCCGAGTTTTTCTCCTCGTCCCTCTGTTTCTTACCTTCATTCCAAAGGAAAGGGCATTCCCCGTTGACTGCCATGTCATTTATGATAGCCTTGTCCATCATCCCCTGTTTGGATTCGCCGCACTCCACGTAGGTGTCTTGCTGTCAGACCCTACTTTCTCTTTGAGACTTTCATTCCTTTTTCACCTAGCCTTAGGTTTGAAGTCGCCGCACTCCACGTAGGTGTCTTGCTGTCAGACCCTGCTTTCCCTTGGAACCTTGACCACAGTCAAGAGTTCTTCACCCCCATTGAGGGGAACTACGAATGCTCTGATTCCATTCCCGTCAGGATACGTAGGCACAATATGCGATGTCTTGGCGAGCATACTTAGTGTATATACTCCTAGGTTTTCTCTTACCTTAGCACATTTCCCTTAGAAAGCAACTTTAGCATAACACAAATACTAACAAGAGGTTCCTGTAGAGTACTACGGATACTTAGGGTGCTAATACCTTCCCTTTGTATAACCAACCCCGAACCTAGATTCTTTTTTTAGGGTTTTCGTTCTTTACCCTTTCCTTTGGATAAATCAAAGTTTGGTGGTGAATTTCATGTTTTGCGATGCAAGTTAATTAATAGCTTGTTATCCGATTCTCACCGCAATAGGCCGGCCATATCTGGTCGTCCGAGCAGCTGCTTTATGGGATGATCTGTTTGAACCACGATCGTGTGAGCCAGAAAGTAGTGTCTTAATCTCCTGGCTGCGTTGATGAGGGCCAATGTCACTTTCTCTATATGCTGGTATCAGGCGTCTCGCGGATGAAAGCGACACTCACTGCTTCGGTCGCAACGGTCAGATATAAGTATAGCGTTTCACCGTTGTTCGGTCGAGAGAGGACCGACAGCTCTGAGAGTGCCCGTTTCAGATGGAGAAGGGCCTTGTCGCACTCCTCGGTCCATTCGAATGCTGCCTCTTTGAGGAGGAGTTTGAAGAATGGCAGGGCGTGCTGGGCGGACTTGGCCACGAAACGAGATAGTGACGCGAGCATCCCTTTGAGGGACTGGATGGATTTTTTGGACTTGGGCGTAGGAAACTCGGAGAATGCCCGACATTTGTCGGGGTTGGCCTCGATTCCTCATTCTGTTAAGTAGAAGCCGAGGAATTTTCCTGCCCGGACGCCGAACGTGCACTTCTCCGGATTGAAACATATTTTGTATTTACTTTCCTGTTCGAAGACTTTTCGTAGATGGGCGGTGTGATCGGTTTCCTCGTGGGATTTTACGATCATGTCATCCATGTAGACTTCGAGCATGTCACCTATTTCTCCCCGGAACACTTTGTTCATCATTCATTGGAATGTTGCTCCGGCGTTCTTCAGGCCGAAGGGCATTACATTGTAGTAATAGTTGCCCGATTCGGTCATGAAGGTCGTATATTTTTTGTCGAACATTGCCATTGGGATTTGATTGTAGCCCGAGTAGGCGTCCATGAACGATAAAAGTTTAAAACCAGCGGAATTATCAACAATTTTATCAATATTGGGGAGGGGGTAGGCATTCTTCGGGCATGCCTTATTGAGATCGGTATAATCAATGCACATGCGCCATTTTCCATTATATTTTTTAACCAATACAACATTGGACAGCCAAGTGGTGTACTTGGCCTCCAAAATAAATTTGGCCTCGAGGAGGTCCTTTACAACTTTTTCGGCAGCCTCCGTCTTCTTCGGAGACTGCTTCCTCCTACGTTGTGCTACAGCCTTGATGGTCGGGTCAATGGTCAGCCGGTGACAAGTGGCAGATGGATCCAAGCCGGGCATTTCCGCGGCGCTCCACGCGAAAAGGTCGGCATTCTCTCGGAGGCACGCTTTGAGCTGCTTCCTCGTGATGTCAGGCAGGTCTGCTCCGATCTTCACTCCCCGTTGGGGGTCTTTGCCGAACAGGACGAGCTCGAAGTTGCCATCTGGGATTGGGAGCATTGGATGAGAGCTGCTGCTGGATGACGCGGATGGGCCGGCTGAAGCTGCTCGTTCCTCCTGTTGGTCCTCGGGGAAGCGACTGTCGAGGTCGATAGAGTCGACCTGGGGCAGAGGCTTGCACCTTGATGGATCTAGCCGTTTTAGCTGCTCCGAAGGTCACGATCAGCTCGACGTAACCCCACAGCTTGGTCACAGACCCGTTGAATTCCTGTAAATCGGACCCTACGTAGGGGGTAAGGTGCGATTCGTCCAGCTGCAGCGTTGAGAACAACTGGGAGTACATGATGTCGATCGAGCTGCCCTGGTCGACTAGGATTCGGCGAACGTCGAAGTTTGCCATTTAGGCTCTGACGAGCAATGGAATGCTTGAGTTCGGGGAGCCGCCGAGGAGTTTCTCCCTGTAGAAGGAGATGGGATGGAACCCTTCGGGGCCTGATCAAGCGTGGTCACTTTGTTCGAGCTGGTGTTGATCAGGTGTTCGAACTTCCATTTCACGGATCCCATAGTAACTTTGTTGAAACCCCCGCCAGAGATGACCATGGCGGAGGAAAAGGCCTCCCACGGGTTGTGGGCCGCGAAATATGCAGGGGCGCTGAGCCCGTCGGGGACGTGGAAGTCATCGGGTCGCGATATGGACATAGCGACCTATATGTTGGCGTCTTCCGAGGAGGGTACCTCCTCCTCGACCTTCTTGGACTCCTGGGCGTCCTGCCGAAGAGTGTCCTTCTTCTTCGCGAACTGCTTCAGGTGGCCGTCCCTGATCAGTATTTCAATGGCATCCTTCAGATGGATGCAGTCCTCCGTAATATGGCCGTGACTTTTGTGGAAGCGACAGTACTTTGACTTGTCCATGTTTGGTCTGTTCGACAGCTATTTCGGGAAGCGGACCCCAGCTTGTTTGAACTCCGAATTGGCACATTCGGTCAAAATCTTCTCCTTGGAAACGGTTAGGGGAGTGTAATCATGGAAACGCCCGAAGGGCCCTTTGCTGTCACGGGAGTCGCGGGGACGGTCCTCGTGTCTTCGTTCACCCCGACGAGACGTCGAGGCTTCTTCTCCTTTGGAAGCCCGGGCGTTCTCCTGGCGGCGAGACGCTCGAACGTTGCTGGCCGCAATCTTCTCCTCGTACTGAATATGAGATTGGGCTTTGAGGAGGAGGGCGTCCAAGTTCCTCGGTGGCGCGAGGCCAATGGCTTTAGCGAACTCGGAGTCCGGGCGGACCCCTTGTTCGAGCAGGAACTTCTTCATCTTATCTATCGTTGGGACCTGCACAGCTTCCTTGTTGAACCTCTTGATATATGCGCGGAGAGGTTCGTCTTTCCCCTGGATTATGGCTCCGAGGGAGGCCTCAGTTTTGGGATGGCGGCGAGATGCTGTGAAGTGCCGCGAGAACATCCTGCCCAGTTGTTTCCAAGAGGTGATGGACTCCTCGGGCAGTTGTTTATACCATGTCATTGCTCCCTTCCGAAGCGTGGTCGGGAACAGTCTGCATTTGATGGCGCCCCGTACGCTGCGGTAGTCTAGCAGCGCATCGATGTTCTCGATGTGCTCGTCGGGGTCGGTGGTCCCGTCGTATGTGCCAAGTGACGGGGGTTTCTCCAAGCTTTTTGGGAGACGGGTGGACAAGATCTCCTGGGACAACGGGCCGCGAGGCTCGTCGTCGTCACTAGAACTAGTGTATGATGGCGACTGGACGGGTTGCTCGCGTCGGCGGTTCCTTCGTGGAAAAGGTGAGCGGTTCCTTCGAAGAGAAGGTGAGCGGTTCCTTCGAGGAGAAGGTGAGCGGTTCCTTCGAGGAGAAGGTGAGCGTGTCCGTCCTTTGGACTTGATCGGAGATTCCTTGTTCCTTTGAGTCCTTTTGTGGTCATGAGCGTGCTGGTCACGCGGGGAGATCTGGTTGCACTTTCGGGCTACGCGAGGATCGTGCTCTTGGCGCAGTCTTCAGTCGATTTCTCTCCGTGGTTGCGGGCTTCTTGATCGTCGTTGGTTCCTCCGCGTAGGAGGGGATCTTGGACGGCGAGACTCTTCCAGTGCCCCGATCCTCTAATTTTACTGCAGGATCAGGGTGTTAGTTTTTTTGAGTGCCTCCAGGAGGGCTGCCACGGCCAGGTCGGCGTTGGGCGGAACAGGAACGGACTGGAGGTCGAGAGACGGTTGATCGTTGTTGCGATCAGCAGGGGTAGGGGAAGGAGAAGCAGTGGCTCCATTCCTAAGGAAACGGGCATCTCGGAGGAGAGATGATTGGCCGTCAACGTCAGATTTGTTGACGGGGAGGATGGTTGATTGGAGAGCATCCTTGGAGCGATCTTGGGAAGCCAAGATCGTGATGATGTTTGAGAATTATTTTGATCTTCGGTTAAAGAAAGATGTGGAGAACAACTGTTCTCACAGACGGCGCCACTGATCGTGAAGGCTGGATCAGATCCTGTAGAATCAGGCCGCCAAGTGCGTCAGAGATGCTGGTCATATGGAGAGGAGGGGGTGTACCTGCAAGGCACTCCGACGCTCAAGTGAGAAAGGGTCGGAGAAAAGGGGCAAGTACAAAGTATGAATTCTTAGGGTGAATATTGGATACCTGACCCTCTCAAGCGAGAGGGTTTATATAGAGCCCCCAGCGCGTGGCCAACGGTCCTATTTTTGGGGCGAAATAACCGTTTTCCCCAAAGAATAGGTAACTGCCCAAACTAGCCGTTATATCGGGCAGGGTGCCCGAAACTAGTCGTTATGTCGGGCATAAACGCAGTTCCGGGCACCTGTCCTTTGCTGTTCGGGCAGCGAGGAAGTCGTGCGTAACGGGCATCAACGCCGGGGAGGAACGTTGCATTCCTTGCCCGGTTGGAGGGGCAGAAAGGTCATTTTTGCCCCTCTGTGGATTTGACTTAGGTAATTTGGACCGCTCTGGAGCAGAGGCGGATTGGGCCAATTCTAGCCATTGGTCCAGTCCAGAACTATATATATATATATATATGATACTATTTGAGTTTTATTTTTTCATTTATTATTAGAGTTAAAAATATATTAATTAAAACTAACCTCTATAATTCTTCATTGATAACATTGTTTTAGTATATGTTTAACCCTTTTTGATATGTGAGAGATTTGTTCAAAAAATGTATAAGGTGTGTTAAAATAAAGAAAAAAGATAGTTATTTATTTATTTATAAAACACTTGTATGAATTATTAGACACATATTGTATGAGTGTCGTATGAGTGTCGGATACTGATTTAAAGAGTGTCGAATCAAAGAAAATAACTATTTTTTGTAGGACACTTGTCTGATTTTTCCGACACTTGTTTGACTTTTTCGACACGTGTCATACGAGTGTCGGACACCGCGACACGCTTACTCCTATAAATGTCTGTGTTTCATAGATTAGAGTTAGCTTGTATGAGCTACAAGTAGTTTGTTTTAATTGTATAGTTAGAAGTTCTAAAAAATATTAGATTGTTTCGTTCTAAAACCATGGGATTTTAACTTGTCATCGTCTCTGTTATATCTGACATTGTCTATTTTGTGTGTCTTTACCGATATACTTTTTAGTAAAGTTACTGATTTTTCACAATATGTAAGTACATACCAGAAATTTTTTAAATTGAACAAAAGATATCGAGAATGTCACAATTAATACCAACAATTTTGTTTTTGTTGTGAAGAAATATCAGATGTTTCATAATTTTTGGTATGTTTTGGTATTGCAGTCCAGAAATTTGAAAACTCCGTTATGCACCAAAATATTTCATAAAATAATGAAAATTCCAATATAACTGGGGTATTTTTTTAGTTTTTTGCATTAATTTGTTAAGGAAACAACCAATATATTGCATACATTGTCTAGAAATGAATTTGTGTAATCAGGAGTAGAATGGAGTGTTATACCGATGCTCAATGGTGAGAATACTCTTTTGAAACGACACCCTGATTGAACCTAGCTGCAACTTCAACATGTCATTCACAACATCCCAACTTCGGCACAAATCTCTCAGGCACATAGACTACATGTTTTTAAGTCTCCAATGAGCAGACTCCACCTTAAAAGGAAAAACATGTTAAATTTTGTTAGTAATGTAATAACATCAAACAAATGTTAATATGAAGTGTAAGGAACTTGTACATATTCGTTGTTATGTTACCTAAATGAAGGACGCGATTAATCCAAGCAGCGACAAAACCTTTCTTTATATGGTGTCAACTATGTGTCATTCACGTAATTAACAAATAAAGGAATATTAGCACAAACTACCTGAAAGGGCTTCAAGTGTTCTTCAAACTCAGTCTCCCTATTTGAATACATGATGTTGTTTCATAGATCCATGACATGCTCTTGCTTTTAGACTTAACATACTCAGTACACTTCATTTTAATATTTTTTGAAATATGGAACACACACACAATAGTTGAGTTGAGTATGGGAACCCAACTTCCATGACATTCGTCAGTGTTAGTTTCTGGTTCTTCACCATAACTTGTGGTAGCAAATTCTCGGAAAAGAACAACTCTTTGAGCTTTTCCAATGTCTGTGAAACATATTCAACATCCATTACTGATTTGTTTTATATGTGCAATAAAAAAAATAAACACCAAATGAAACATATTCAACAACTTCATTGAATCAAGATGTGTCTAAAATATATCAGCAACAACACTTGACTCGTCCTTATTTCTAGTCCATCACATGTATTTCTCTTCGTGAATAAGACTCAACAACATTTGCATTTTCGTCAACAGGCCTCTCTTGATCGTATGGTATGTTTGCCTAAACTTATACACTTGGGTAATACTCATGGGGTTTTTTGGATCTTTATCTTTCAACGTAGAAATTAGGTACTTTGGAGCCATATCGTACTTCGTTATGTCATTAACAAACTATCTTTCATGATCTTTTAAACGGCTTAATATGTCATGGCCATATAAATTCTTAGATAGTTGATGATTGTGCAACCCACACCTAACAATCACCTTCCAACCACCAACACTTCTCACAGATCTCACCCTAAAAGGACATTTAATATTCATACTATAAATGCAATTGTTTTCAAATTTATTCTTCCTTTTATAGTTTCCACCTCTCACAACCCATAATCGATTTATGTTTCCTCCCTCGCATCCCATTTGCGGTATCATAACAAGTATTGACAACAAAAATACTATGTTGTGTTACTAATGGATTGTGTCCATACTAATACTTCAGACTAGGACTGAAATATATGTCATTCACTATCTCAGTTAAGTACTATAAATTTCAAAAATTCCTATAAATCCATATAAATCTTTTAAAAATAAATATAACACACAAACCATCAGATTCATAGTAAGTGTAAAACAAAATTTTCATTAAAACTTCATGCCTCTTAAAACATATATATCAATATTGAAAAAAAATCCATGAATTTTAAATATATGTTTCATGATCCAAAATAAATAAATAAAAACATTGATGATAAGAGGACAAACCTCAATAAACTAAACATGAAGACCTGTTGTGATACCACTTGTTGGAATTAAAATTGTTAGCAAAGATTAAAACTATAATCTTACTTCTACAACATGTTAATTTATCAAGGATTGAGATTAGGAATACCTGGATAATTGAATCATTGACACGACAACTTTATACTTTCTTGAAATACAAAGTAAAGAGAGATGAATGACGAGCACCTGCTGACTTGTGGTTCTTCCTCAACCGGCACTCCTAATGCCTTGATTTCTCTTCAGATGGGGAGAAAAGATAAATTGCTTACGTATGGTATATTGAGGACTATAGCCGATTTTTTTTTTTAAACTAACACACTTTTTCAAAAAAAAAAACCAAAAAAACTGATTTTTTAAACTATTTACGAAAATGGCAGGGTTTGGAAAAGGGTCCCAAGGGTGGCACCATATGGAATGACGCCTCAGTTAGAGGCCACAAGCCATTTCATATGGCGCCTCAGGAAAAATTCAAAATACCCTGAGGAGGAGCCAAATGAAATGGCGCCTCAGGGCATTTTCCCTTTTTTTTTAATCTGAAATAAAAAAAAAGTGTTTTTTTTTTTTAATTTAGTGCATAAGCATGCTTACGAACAGTAGAAGCAGGCCCAATCGTACTAAGTGTCCAAATGTGTCAGGCTCTAGCACGGCGACATAGTAACTTATGTAATCTTGTCTATTTATATTAAGAACAAATTCTTCTGGTCTTTTCACCGGCCTGAAATTCTTCTGGTAGCCAGCGGCGAAGTTCCCTGTGCAAATGCTCCAACGTCTGGGTGTTCCAGAGTCGCACCTCCAACGGAGGCTTGACTGCTGAGTATATAACCAGAGCATTTCGTTTTATCAGTGGAAACTCTGGCCACTTTTCCTCCTCCGCTGCTGATGACGACGACGGTCGGCTATTTGAGAATGAAGACATGGTGTTGAGAAAGATAGACTTTGGGAAATTGGTGAGGGAAGGGAGACAATTAGGGTTTGTGTTGCTGAGTTGTTGTGCAAAAACAAGTGAGGGAGAGCCATTATTCATAGGCTAAGGATAACCTATAAAATAATATAATTTTTAATATATTAAAAAAATATAAATTAAACTTAAAAAAAAAAAAAAAAAAAGAGGAAAATGCCCTGAGGCGCCATTTCATTTGGCTCATCCTCAGGGAATTTTGAACTTTGCCTGAGGCGCCATATGAAATGGCTTGTGGCCTCTAACTGAGGCGCCATTCCATATGGCGCCACCCTTAGGACCCTTTTCCAAACCCTGCCATTTTCGTAAATAGTTTGAAAAATAAGTTTTTTTGGTATTTTTTTTGAAAAAGTGTGTTAGTTTAAAAAAAAAAATCCTATAGCCTATATATATATAGTGTGATGGTCAATTAGAGTTTTTATTATTCTCAAATGGGTTATCATAACATTCACTCATATTTAAGCTCATATCTAATTAATTAATTAATTACTAAATAGAAATTTAAATAGTCTTTTAAATTTATTTGACCACTTAATTAATTAAGCTCTTAATTTAATAAATAACTAATATATTTAAAATACATATGTCTACATAATAATTATTGAAATATAATAATTAAATAATATTAATATTAAAAATATTTCAACAACAATATCAATACAGTTAATTATGATAGAATTTGGGCACATTAATAATAATATTAAATTATTTTAATATAATAAATTGGTATTATTGAACTAATCAAATTAATAAAGTATTGAGAAAAAGTTAAAAAGTTTTCATGAAATATAACATCTTATGATAGAATTCGAATATGTTTGTTAATAATAAAATTAAATTAGTTTAATACGACAATTTAATATTATTAAACTAATTAATTTAATATAACATTAAAATAAAAAATTTTAAACACCATCTAACATATCAACGTGTCATAATAATAAAAAAGAAAAAAAAATTTAGAAATTAATTAAAATACACTGTCATTCAATTAAAATAAATTATTTTAACACATAAAAAAGAAAATATAAAATAAATAGTTATTAAAATAATTTAATTATAATTTATATATATATTTATTTTTAATTACATGATTATGTGTTAAAATAATTCATTCTAATTGAATGACGGTGACAATGTATTACAATTAATCTAAAAAATATAAGAGTAAATTTAGTGGCAATTTGTTTTCCTAAGTTAAGATATTCTTATTTCAGTCAAAAATAAATTGGCAATGAAAGCAATTAAAATGAGAGAAAGCTTTCTTACATCTATGAGTTAGAGCGAAATTGTGACCGTGTATTGTTGCGTTACACGTCATCGATCCTCCAAGGAATAAAAAGTAACGGCTAACGGATCTCCACGTCATCGATCCGTGAATAACATAAGCAACCAATGGTACCGCGAGAACATTCTCATATATAAAACATCACCGCTACATAAATTACTCCCTCATTCAACACATTTTCAATCTGCATCTTTCATCTCACAAATTCCAAATTCGAAATTCCCAAAGAAAAATGGCACCAAAAGGAGAGAAGAAACCAGCGGAGAAGAAACCAGCAGAAGAGAAGAAATCCACAATAGCCGAGAAGAGTCCCGCCGAGAAGAAGCCAAAGGCCGGAAAGAAGCTGCCGTCCAAGGACGGTGCCGCTGCCGGAGACAAGAAGAAGAAGAGAAGCAAGAAGAGCGTGGAAACCTACAAGATCTACATCTTCAAAGTTCTGAAACAAGTTCACCCTGACATTGGTATCTCGAGCAAGGCCATGGGTATAATGAACAGTTTCATCAACGATATCTTCGAGAAGCTTGCTGCTGAATCTTCGAGACTTGCGAGGTACAACAAGAAGCCGACGATAACTTCCCGGGAGATTCAGACCGCGGTTAGGCTTGTTCTTCCTGGAGAATTGGCTAAGCATGCTGTGTCTGAGGGTACCAAAGCTGTGACCAAGTTCACAAGCGGTTAGAGTTTTAACAGTGTCGTTGTTGTTTAGAGGATTCATGTTTAACTTGTAGGATGATGTAATGGGATCTGGTAGATCGTTTGTTTAAAGAAAGGTGGAATCGACTATATATGTCTTGTGCGTTTAACGTTCATGTGCTTCGCTTTTATTTACATTTCTTTGGTTTGGTTTATACTCTGCAAATCTAATTCATTTATGTCCAAATTTCGGTATAAATTTTAAACTATTGTTTCTTTAGACCTTATGGTTGTAGAAAAACAGAGTGATTAAATTTGCATTCGTTTTATAGAAAATATTTCTGCTTTGGTTTTATATTTGAACGTATGTTAACATGAAATGATTATTGAATAGTTGATCCTTTGTTGCCGCTCAGTTCCAACAGTCTTCACCTGAAAGATAAAATTCTTGCCAGCCCTTTAATCTTCTATAAGCAGTTGTACGCTATTCCTTGATCAATTGACAGCAGCTCCTCAACTTTATTACCCAGCATCAACTGATATGTCCCCCTAACACAGTAAACTGCAGATTCGTCGTTGTTCCAAGTAATACTGTCTTTTGACGCCAGGATGAAGATGAAATCCTTAGGTTAATATTTCTGATAGAACATGATGCTCAATAGCTCCATATCTAGCTTTGAGAACTTTCTTCCACAATGAACTCTTATTCTCTAAAATCCTCTATTTCTATTTATAGATAAAAGAGCAAGATTAAATTCTTTCAAACTTTTAATGCGGAGCTCACCCTTCTCCTTTGAACTACACACTATCTCTCATTTTTTTCAACTTGTCTTCAGATCCACCCCAAAGAAACCGCTTCATGACCTTGTCAATATGTTTCCAAATTCTCACCGGGGCCTTATAGAAAAAAAACATAAATATAGGAAGGTTGGACAAAATAGAGATGATCAGCATGATTCTACTCGCCATATACAAGAATCTACCTCTCCAAAGAGCCAATTTGGATTTGAACTTGTCAACAATCAAATACTAAGTTTTAATCCTTCTAGGATTAGAAAAGGATTTCTCTATCTTGCAAGATTGAAAGTTAGACGCCACCATAAGGAACCCCTCGAATTCACCCACTTTAGTAGCCTTTTTTATTAAACAAGACAAACCTTTTGTGACAATAACGAAAAGAAAAGAAGTTAAAGGATCTCACTATCTTAATCCTCTTTCTATTTCAAAATTCTTCGTAGGGCTACCGTTTACCAAAATAGATAAATGACACTTGAAAATACAAGCCTCTATCCACCTCATCTAACTTCTCTCAAACCCCATTTTGTTCATCAAAGATCAAAGAAATTCCTAATTAAACAATCATACGCTTTTTCAAAATCAACTTTGAAAAGAACACATTCCTTTTTATCCTTAGTAGTATTGTCTACAATTTCGTTAGCAATTAAAACTCTATCCAACAATTACCTACTAGGAACGAATGTTGTCTGGCAATGGGAAATAGACCACCAATTACCCTTTTCAACCTAGCTGCCAACAATTTAACCAAGATCTTATACAAACTTCCTACCAAACATATGGGCCTATACTCACCAAGATTGATGTGGTAAGCAACCTTGGGGATGAGGGTCAAAAAAGAAGATGTAACGACTTTAGGAAGGTAAGTATGACGATGAAAATCATGCACAAACAAAGTTAGTTATATCCTCCTTCAAAATGAACTAACACTTATTAATGATCACAAAATTGAAGTCATCCGGGCTCGGGCTTTTTGCTCAATCATAGTTCTCGTGCCCCGCTTTAAGTTCATTGGGTAGTGCCAAATGCATGTCCCCGTGCCGGTGACAATTGTCGCATTTCTTCACATATTTTTTTGCATCATACTGCATGGTGTCGCAACTGCGAAAAAACAACCGGCGAGAAACTAGAACAGAAGAGTCGCCACCGAACATTATTTATCCCAACGCAGAGAAAGAAAACGATCGAAGAACACTTGAAGAAAGGGAAAAGACATGGTCATCGCAACCATAGTCCGAGTTCGGGAGTCGATTACGCGAGGGGAAGGTATTAGCACCCTCATGCGTCCATCGTACTCGATGGGATCCACGCTTTTTGTCTAATCAAAGGGTGAGTTATCCTAAAGTCTACGGCTAAACAGAAATGGGGGAGGGGGAAACAACGACGGACTCGCAAAGATTATCGCAATCCAATGCCTACGTATCTTCGTGGACGAACGAAGAATCAGAGTCAACATAGTTCGACGGACTACACACTAAAGGGGGAGGTTGCTCGTCAAGATATCGCATCTCGTGCCTACGTATCCCCAATCGGACGAGAGAATGGAATCAGAGCAGTCGTAGTTCGACCTACGAGTCGAAAAGGTCTCGATCGCGCTAGGGCGAGAGAAAAAGGTTCGGTTAACAGGTTGGTCTCGATCGCAAGGGTGCGAGAGAAGAGGGAAGTTAGTTGTTAGTGTGCTCGCCAAAGATAGAGATCCTCGTGCCTACGTATCTCATATGGAATGAGAATCAGAGCATCTGTAGTTCACGCTACTACGGAAGAAAGGTGGGAAGGGTGCTCGCCAAGACATCGTCGTCTTGTGCCTACGTATCCTCAATCTAACCAGAGAGAGGAAATTAGAGCGTTCGTAGTTCGTGGGACTACGGAAGAAAGGTGAAGGGTGCTCGCCAAGACATCGTCGTCTTGTGCCTACGTATCCTCAATCTATCCAGAGAGAGGAAATCAGAGCGTCCGTAGTTCGTGGGACTACGGAAGAAAGGTGAAGGGTGCTCGCCAAGACATCGTCGTCTTGTGCCTACGTATCCTTAATCTATCCAGAGAGAGGAAATCAGAGCGTCTGTAGTTCGTGGGAGAAAGCATAGAGAAAATTATACTCTATTTTCCTTTCCAAATGTGGCAAAACAAGATGGATTTTAGTGCATGAAATGTGCATGGCATGTGATGTATGTTTGAACATATAAGGCAATGTTGTGGTGAGGTAATTGGTGATGATAGGTGTGGATTTGGAATGTTTATGAGCATGCTGCAAATGTACACTACCACATGCCAAAAACACATGTCCTTTATGTTTTAGAAATTACTTTATGCACCTCACTTCGTGCCATGATATTAATATCTCCGTGAGTTTCAATCCAAATTGTGCCAATTAAATTTCAATGGAAAACCTACACATCAAGGAATGTCTTTGGTGTTCAAAACTAGTGGAAATCAAGCTTGTAAGATACTGAGAAATTGCCATGAAAATCTGTCCTTAGAGCTGCCAAAAGAAGACTTAGAGAAAATTCTAAGTTTTTGAGTTTTGAAGGTTAAAATGTCCAACTTTAGAGCACCATAACTCATTCAAAAATGACTCAAATGACATGGTTCTTGTGCTCATTTTGAAGGGAATGCTTCATACTACAACTTTCATGTGGAAGAGATTTTCAAATGAAGCCTTAATCATGGTGAAAAGTGTCATTGAAAGTGGTTAAAAACTTACCAAAAAGAGTAGGTTTCTAAAACCACAGTTTCCATTTTTAGTAACTTTTTCACATTCCTAATTTTTCATGAATCCTTGAACATTCCTTGACCAAATCTCATCCATTGATCATATAAGACTTGGAAATCAACATGTTGACCTCAAAAAGTCAGGAGTTGACTTTTTCACTGCACAGTTGACTTTATCCCCAATTCTCCTTATTTTGAATCTTCTGACTAATTGAAATCCTTCTGAACCAAATTGATGGGCAATCTTCCATTCCTAGACACTTGGGAACATATAAAAGACTGTGGAATTAAGTCTTACCCAAAAAATAAGAAATAAACTGATTTTATGGTAAACCCTAGTTTTGGCACCTGTGGTTTATTAGAAATCGACCCATGCTCAAAATCCAAATTCCTCTGAATATGATGTGTATCCTCTCAAACAAGGATGATATACGCCACTTGACAATGATAAAAACTCAAAAATCTTGCCCATTGGAGGATTAAACTCAAGAATCCTTAAAAAACCCTAGTTTGAGAAATCAGACTAGGAGGATGCGATTCACTTGAAATCCCTTGCCAATTGTAATCCTCTGATGAGGTGATGGACCCATTAGGATTCCCTGCGGCCCAAGGTTCCTTTGTGGCTTGAGTATTGAAGACATCAAGAACCTTTCTCTCCTTTATTTCTTGGACAGTACACATGATCTCTTGCTTGAACCTCTGAAAAACATCTTCTTCCCTTGAGCTAACCTAGATACCTTGATCCCCTGCTAAGAACCAATGATATGCACAAATGAAAATGCAAAAATGAAATGATACATAAGCCAGTTAGAGGTTAGAAAAAGGATGACAAATTTTGGGGTGCTACACATGGTTGACTAGTAATATCCTGCTCGTAGAGCCTTCCTGGCGAGGGATCTCTTCCCGAGGTGTTGGGTGTTGATCCCCTCGTGGATCTCGTACAGGACGTGGGCCACCATCTCTTCCTCGACACATTTGAGTAGAGGTATGGAGAACCCTCGTCTGTAGAGCTTATGACCAGGACGTAGGAGCATGCTTTGCGTCTGACTATGTTGGCTTCCTTGGGGTCGGAGTGTAGTTCGTCCTTGGAGAGGTAGTTGTAGACGAGGGTCATCCAGCAGTTGATGTCGCCGATGACGTGCACGTCGAGGGTCGTGGAGGATTTCTCGATGCTAGGTCGAGGAAGTACTTCCTGGATGACAGATTTGTTTCCTCCCTTTTTCTTCGTGCTCGCCAGCTTTGACAAAACATCTGCTCGGACATTATGTTCGCGGGGAACATGCTTTACCTCTACCGATGTGAATTTCGTCATCTTTTCTTTGACCAGGGTCAAGTATTCAGACAAGTTTTCGTTCTTGGCCTAATATTATCCTCGAACGTGGAGGGCCACGAGTTGAGAATCGGTGCAGATGATGACTTCCTTGGCAAGGCGTAGACCAGCGAGGAAGGCTTCGTATTCAGCCTGATTGTTGGAAGTGGGGGAAATATAAGGTAAGTGAGACTTCGACGAGGATTCCTTCCTCATTTTCCAAGATGATACCTGCCCCGCTTCTTGCCGAGTTGGATGCCCCGTCGACAAAGAATGTCTGTTTGCGAACCCTGCAAGTGGGGGAATCGGGTAATGTCATCTCCGCGACAAAGTCGGCCAGCACCTAAGCCTTGAGGGCTTTTTCTGCTCTCATACTGGATGTCGAATTCGGACAGTTCTAGAGACCATTTGAGCATTCAGCCGACCATATCTAGGCAACCCAACAGTTGCTTTACGGCCTGGTCCGTTCGTACCACGATTGTGTGGGCCAGAAAGTAGTGTCTCAGCCTTCTCGCAGCATTAATAAAGGCCACGACCACTTTTTATATCTGCTGGTATCTCAGTTCTGATCCTTGCAGCGCTTTGCTCATGAAGTATACGGGCATATGCCCATCGGGTGTTTCAAGAATGAGGGCGGCGCTGACGGCCCCGGTCGCGACGGCGAGATAGAGATACAGGGTTTCACCGTTATCTGGCTGGGAGAGGACATGCGGTTCTGATAGTGCTCTCTTTAGGTGGACGAGGGCTTGGTTGCATTCCTCCGTCCACTGGAAAGCTGCCTCCTTGCGGAGGAGTTTGAAAAATATGAGTGCGTGCTGAGAAGACTTCGCCACAAAACGGGATATCAAGGCAAGCATCTCGTAGAGGGATTGGATGGACTTCTTTGAGTTTGGCATGGGGAACTCGGAGAAGGCCCTGCACTTGTCGTGGTTAGCTTCGATTCCTCGTTCTGTTAGATAGAAGCTGAGGAACTTGCTCGCTCATACACCGAATGTGTACTTCTCCGGGTTGAAGGGCATCCAATACTTCCTGGTCTGCTCGAAGACTTTCCTCAAATGGGCCATGTGATCGGATTCCTCGTGGGATTTCACGATCATGTAGTCCATATAGACTTCGATCATATCCCCGATTTCTCCCCGAAAGACCTTGTTCATCATTCTTTGGTAGGTAGCGCCAGCGTTTTTTAAGCCGAAGGGCATTACGTTGTAGTAATAGTTGACCGTTTCGGTCATGAAAGCTGTGTACCTTTTGTCGTTTTTCGCCATGGGTATTTGATTATAGCCCGAATATGCGTCCATGAAAGATAACAATTTAAAACCAACAGAATTATCAACTAATTTGTCTATGTTGGGGAAAGGATATGCATCTTTAGGGCAGACCCTATTGAGATCGGTATAGTCAACACAGATGAGTCATTTTCCATTTGATTTTTTAACAAGTACAACATTGGACAACCAAGTAGTGTACTTGGCCTCCGAAATAAAATTTGCCTATAGGAGGTCTTTTACAGCTTGTTCGGCAGCCTCCGTTTTCTCCGGAGACTGCTTTCGCCTACGTTGAGCTACTGCCCTAGTGGCGGGGTCGATGGTGAGTTGGTGGCAGGCGACGTCAGGATCTAGGCCAGGCATTTCCGCGGCGCTCTAAGCGAACAAATTTGCATTCTCCCAGAGACATGCTTTGAGCTGTTTCCTCGCTAAGTCGGGGAGTCCGGTCCCAATCTTCACTCCTCGCTGGGGGTCATCGCCGAGCAGGACAAGTTCGAACTTGCCATCCGGAATTGGGCGCATCGGATGGGAGGTATCGCCGTCGCTGGTTGAAGTTGAAAGGCTGCTCGAACATGGCTAGATCTCATTCCCCTTCTTTTTCTGCTCCCTCTGGTCGTCCTCGGAGAAGCGACTATCAAGGTCGATAGAGTCGACGCGGGGCAGCGACTTTCTCTCTTCGGAGCTGCTGGGCAGGGCAGGCTTGCTGGAAGTCTTTGGCTTGGCGGCAATAATGTTCATCCCTTTGAAGGCTGCCTCGTAACATCTCCTTACTGCTTCAATGTCCCCATGCAGAGTGGCGACAAGACCCTTAGAAGTGTAGTGTTTCATCTTCGGGTGCACGGTTGATGGCACGACTACCAATTCGGCCAAAGTTGGCCGCCCAAAGGTGCACTGATAGAGAGAGGGGCAGTCGATGACCAGGAACTGGACTTTGATAGACCTAGCCGTCTCTGCATGCCCAAAAGCCACGATCAGTTCCACGTACCCCCAAGGCTTTGTGACCGACCCGTTAAAGCCTTGTAGGTCAGAGCCTACGTAGGGCGGATATGTTGTGTTAAAGTGAGAACTCATCCAAGTCTCACATCGAGTAATGTGAAGAAAAAAGGAGTAAAAGATTATTATAAGTATAGAGGGTTAGTTTGATTTTATTCACCACAACAATTCTAGTTTTTTGAGTGTATTGGGAATTTAGGCAGTTGTGTGTCTAGAGAGGATTTACAATTTTTCCGTACAAAAATTGTGGTGGATAGAGTTTACAATTTTTTCGTCAAAAAATAGTTGTTGAGAGAGTTTTCTATTTTTCGTCCAAAAATAATTGTTGAGAGGGTTTTCTATTTTTCCGTTCAAAAACAATTGTTGAGAAGGTTTGCAACTTTTCCGTAAAAAAATTGCAAGTTAGTAATAAATTTTTGATTGAAAATTTATTTTATTTGTATCAATTATTAGAGATTTACTCTGATTATATTCCCAATACTCGTACCATGAACATCCTTATTATTAATGAAAGATTAATGACATGAGATCAAAGATTATTGTAAAAAACAAACGACATGAGATTATATTGTTTCGAGAAGATAAACAAATAAGAAAGTTAAAAGGGTAGATGACGTCCTTATTTTAATTTCTTTAAGGCTTAAATGCACTTTTGGTCCCCCTAGTTTGGACGTTTTAAACAATTGATCCCCCTATTACAAAACCAGCAATTATGGTCCCTTAATTTTGATAGCCTTTGGATTTTTGTGGTTCCCTTCCACTTTTGCATACGTGGCAATGATGATTAGGATATAAAAAATATTTTTAATTAGTTGGTAAAGATGACTAGGATATTTTATTAATTAATATGTTTTAAACTAGTTTAATATTTAATAATGTTTTTAACTAAATTAATATTTAATAATCTTAAGTAAGTTTAATTAATTAATCAATTAAAATATTGAAATTTTTTCTTGGCCTAAGCCCATTTACTTAGAATATCAGTCCAACACACATTTAACAACATGTGATCTATATATGAGCTATATAAACAATTGTATATTTAGTAAAACAATCGACGTGGAGCTTCCACAGGTGTAGGTTGGTTTATCTTCATGCATAGTATCAATCCATCATCATTTTCACAGGTGTAGGTTGGTTTATTTGCACCCCATCCAATTATTCATGCATGCCTCAAAGAAATTGTTTCCTTCTTTCTCACCAGTCCACTATGGAACTAGGCATATCAGACACAATTCATGAAGCATTTACTCATTATGTTCCATGGCTTACATACTGGTGATTCACTAAAAACTGGTTTCCTACTTCAAGTGCAGTACATGTCAATCCAACTTTGTTAAAAAAGAACATCAAATATGAATATGATATACAAATTTATTTTTAGTCTTTGAGATAGCATTATAGATATATACTCATGTCATGTTGTTTGTAAAATTTTAATGCAGTCACAGGTGAAACAACAAGGTGACATGAACTGCAAGGTTATGGACATAAACATCAAGTACGAATCTATATAAATAATACAATCCAAGTTCATCGTAAGGTGTTGGACATGAATTGCAAGGTGCTGGATATTAGATAATACAATCCACTTGATATTGTTCTAGAACTTCCATGGATTTAGTACCATGAATTGTAAGGTGCTGGACACTTGTTTCCATATTTTGTGAGCTATGTACCCCTCTGTGTTATTGTTGTTTATCTTCAGATTATTTTGAAATGCTGCAGGTTGTGCTTCCATTTTGTAATTGTTGTATTGATGGTTTTTCTATCATGAATTAGTTGTTTCTTTTGAGAGGTTTTTTTAGAATTCATGGCTTACTGAGTATATATAAGAAGCCTTACATATTGGTTTTTCTATCATGATTGTTTATCATGTCTCCAACGAATCTATTCCAAAATTTGTACTTTGTTTATCATGAAGGAAATGATGGTGTTGAATGGAATTGAATTGGAGGAATGGAATTGAATGCGTTCTGGACTGGACCAATGGCTAGACACGACCCAATCCACTTCCGCTCCAAAGCGGCCCAAATTACCTAAGTCCAACCCACAAAGGGGCAAAAGTTACCTTTCTGCCCTCCAACCGGGCAAGGAACGCATGTTCCTCTCCAAAATTACTGCCTGTTACGCACGGCTTCATTGGTCCCCGAACAGTTAAGGGCAGGTGCTCGAAACTATGCTTATGCCCGACATAACGGCTAGTTTCGGGCATCCTGCCCGACATAACGGCTAGTTTGGGTAGTTACCTATTCTTCGGGAAAATGATTATCTCGCCCCGAAAATAGGACCGTTGGCCAGGCGCTGGGGGCTCTATATAAACCCTCTCACTTGAGAGGGTCAGGTATCCAATATTCACCCTACGAACTAATCCTTTGTACTTGCCCCTTTTCTCTGACCCTTTCTTACTTGAGCATCGGAGTGCCTTGCAGGTATACCCCCTTCTCTCCATCAGCATCCCAGGCGCACTTGGTGGCCCACTTCTACAGGATCTGATCCAGCCTTCACGATCAGTGGCGCCGTCTGTGGGAATCATTTTTCTCCCAATCTTTCTTTCCTCGAAAACTGAAGATCAAAACAATTTTCAAAGATCATCATCATCATCATGGCCTCTCAAGATCGCACAAAGGATGCTCTCCAAACCACTGTCCTCCCCGTCAACAAGACTGACGTTGACGGCCAATCATCTCTCCTCTGAGATGCCCGTTTCCTGAGGGACGGAGCCACAACTCCTCATTCCCCTACCCCTGCTGACCGCAACAACGATCAACCTCCACTTGACGTCCATCCCGTTCCTATTCTGCCCAACGCCGACCTGACCGTGACAGCCCTCCTGGAGGTGATCAACAAAACTAACACCCTGATCCTGCAGCAGAAGAAGAGGATCGGGGCGTTAGAAGAGTCCAACCATCCAAGATCCCCTCCCCCGAGGAGGAACCAGAGATGATCAAGGAGCCCGCAGCCCCGGAGAGATATCGACCGAAGACTGCGACAAGAGCCTGATCCTCGCACCGCCCGGAAGCGCGACCAGGTCTCCCCGCGTAACCAGCACTCTCCCGGCCACAAGAGGACTCGAAGAAACGAGCAATCTCCCCCGGTCAAGTCTAAAGGCCGGGCCCATTCACCTTCTCCCTGAAGGAACCGCTCGCCTTCTCCTCGAAGGAACCGCTATCCTTCTCCCCGGAGGAACCGCCGCCGCGAGCGTACCCTTCGGTCCCCATCATTCGCCAGTTCTAGCAGCGACGATGAGCCTCGCGGCCCATTGTCCCAGGAAATCTTGGCTACCCGCCTCCCTAAAGGCCTGGAAAAGCCCCTGTCACTAGGCGCGTACGACGAGACCACGGACCCCGACGAGCACATCGAGCACATCGATGCGCTATTAAACTACCATGGCGTACGGGGCGCTATCAAATGCCGGCTATTTCCGACCACGCTCCGAAAAAGAGTGATGACGTGGCACAAGCAGCTGCCCGAGGAGTCCATAACCTCATGGAGACAACTAGACAGGATGTTCTCACGACATTTCACAGCTTCTTGCCGTCATCCCAAGACTGAGGCCTCCCTTGGAGCCATAATACAAGGAAAGGACGAACCTCTCTGCGCTTATATCGAGAGGTTCAACAAAGAAGCAGTACAGGTCCCTACAACGGAAGAAATGAAGAAGTTTCTGCTCGAACAAGGACTCCGCCCGGGCTCCGAGTTTTCTAAAGCCGTTGGCCTCGCACCGCCGAGGAACCTAGACGCCCTCTTCCTCGAAGCCCAATCGCACATTCAATACGAAGAGAAGGTTGCGGCCAACAACGTCCGAGCATCACGCCATCAGGAGAACGTTCGGGCCTCCAGAGGAGAGGAAGCCTCGACATCTCGTTGGGGTGAACGGAGGCGCGAGGACCGTCCCCGGGACCCCCGCGACAGCAAGGGACCCTCCGGGCGGTTCCACGACTACACCCCCTGACCGTCTCCAGGGAGAAGATACTGTCCGAATGTGCCAATTCGGAATTCAAGTAGGCAGGGGTCCGCTTCCCCAAACAACTGCCGGCCAGACCAAACATGGACAAATCAAAATACTACTATTTCCACAAGAGTCACGACCACACTACAGAAGACTGCATCCATCTGAAAGACGCTATTGAGATTTTGATCAGGGACGGCCACTTAAAACAGTTCGCGAAGAAGAAGGACACTCCTCGGCAGGACGCCCAGGAGTCCAAGAAGATAGAGGAGGAAGTACCCTCCTCGAAAGACGCCAATATACAGGTCACTATGTCCATATCGCGACTAGAGGACTTCTATGTCCCGGAAGGGCTCAACGCCCCTGCTTATTTCATGGCCCACAGCCCGTGGGAGACGTCTCCCTCCGCGATGGTTATCTCCGGCGGGGGCTTCAACAAAGTCACGGTGGGCTCCGTGAAACGAAAATTCGAGCACCTGATCAACACAAGCTCCAATAAGGTGACCACGCTTGATCAGGATCAGAAGGGCTCCGTCCCCATCTCCTTCTACCGGGAAGAGCTCCTCGGGGGATCCCCGAACTCGAGCATACCTTTGCTCGTCAGAGCCCGAATGGCGAACTTCGACATTCGCAAAATCCTCGTCGACTAGGGTAGCTCGGTCGATGTCATGTACTCCCAGCTGTTTGCAACACTTCAGCTAGACGAATCACACCTTACCCCCTACGCAGGGTCTGATTTGCAGGGGTTCAATGGATCAATGACCAAGCCTTGGGGATACGTCGAACTGATCGTAACCTTCAGATCAGCTGAGACGGCCAGATCAGTCAAGGTGCAATTTCTGGTGATCGACTGCCCGTCGCTTTACCAGTGCATATTTGGAAGGCCAACTCTGGCCGAGTTGGTAGCGGTGCCTTCAACAGTCCACCTGAAGATGAAGTATTACACTTCAAAAGGAATGGTCGCCACCCTCCACGACGACATCGAAGCTGCACGACGGTGTTTCAAAGCAGCTACAAAGGGGCTCAACGCCATAGCGTCCAAGCCAAAAACGTCGAGCAAGCCAGCATTTCCAAGCAGCTCCGAGGAAGCCAAGCCGCTGCCCCAGGTCGACTACATCGATCTCGACGGTCGCTTCCCCAAAGAATACCAACAGGAGGAACAAGTAGCTTCAGCCAACCCATCTACATCGTCCAGCAGCAGCTCCCATCCGATGCGCCCAATCCCAAATGGCAACTTCGAGATCGTTCTGTTCAGCGACGACCCTCAGCGGGGAGTAAAGATTGGAGCAGACCTGCCCGACATCGCGAGGAAGCAGCTCAAAGCATGCCTCCGTGAGAATGCCGACCTCTTCGCATGGAGCGCCGCCGAAATGCCCGGCTTGGATCCATTCGTCGTCTGCCACCAGCTGACAATTGACCTGGCCGTCAAGGCCGTAGCATAACGTAGGAGAAAGCAGTCTCCGGAGAAAATGGAGGCTGCTGAAAAAGCTGTAAAGGACCTCCTCGAGGCCAAATTTATTTCAGAGGCCAAGTACACCACTTGGCTGTCCAACGTTGCACTCGTTAAAAAATCTAATGGAAAATAGCGAATGTGCATTGATTACACCGATCTCAATAAGGCATGCCCGAAAGATGCCTATCCCCTCCCCAATATTGATAAACTTGTTGATAATTCTGCTGGTTTTAAACTTTTATCGTTCATGGACGCCTACTCGGGCTATAATCAAATTCCAATGGCAATGACCGACAGAAAATACACGGCCTTCATGACCGAATCGGGCAACTATTACTACAACGTAATGCCCTTCGGCTGAAGAACGCCAGAGCAACCTACCAAAGAATGATGAACAAGGTCTTCCGGGGAGAAATAGGCAACATGCTTGAAGTCTACATGGACGACATGATCGTAAAATCCCACGAGGAAACCGATCATACTGCCCATTTGAGAAAGGTCTTCGAACAGGCCAGGAAATACAAAATGCGTTTTAACCCGGAGAAGTGCACGTTCGGTGTCCGAGCAGGCAAGTTCCTCGGTTTCTACTTAATGGAACGAGGAATCGAAGCCAATCTCGATAAATGCCGAGCATTCTCAGAGTTTCCTACGCCCAAGTCAAAGAAGTTCATCCAGTCCCTCAACGGGATGCTCGCGTCATTATCTCGTTTCGTGGCCAAATCTGCTCAACACGCCCTACCATTCTACAAACTCCTCCGCAAGGAGGCAACATTCGAATGGACCGAGGAATGTGACAAGGACCTTCTCCATCTGAAACGGGCACTCTCAGAGCCACCAGTCCTCTCCCGGCCGGGCAATGGCGAAATGTTGTACATGTACCTCGCCGTAGCAACCGAAGCGGTGAGCGCCGCTCTCATCCGCGAGACACCTGACGGGCAGAAGCCCATATACTTCACGAGCAAAGCACTGCAAGGTCCAGAGTTAAGATACCAACGGATAGAGAAAGTGGCTCTGGCCCTCATCAACGCAGCCAGAAGGTTAAGACACTACTTTCTGGCCCACACGATCGTGGTTCGAACAGATCAACCCATAAAACAGCTACTGGGACGACCAGACATGGCCGGACGAATGCTCAAATGGTCACTTGAACTATCCGAATTTGACATCCAATACGAAATCAAGAAAGCCCTCAAGGCCCAAGCTCTGGCCGACTTCGTCGCGGAAATGACATTCGCGGACTCCCCTGCGAGCGAAGCGCGCAAATGTACCATTTTTGTTGACGGTGCCTCAAGCTCGGCAGGGAGCAGCGCGGGCATCATACTGGAGAGCAACGAAGGGATCATCGTCGAAGTATCACTCACCCTGTCCTTCCCAACCTCCAACAACCAGGCTGAATACGAGGCCTTCCTCGTTGGGTTACGCCTGACCGAGGACCTGGGCGCAAAAGAGGTCGTCATTTGCACAGATTCACAACTCGTGGCCCTTCAGGTCCAAGGAGAATATCAAGCCAAAAACGACAACCTGACCGAATACTTAGCACTGGTCAAAAAGGAAATGACGAAGTTTGCAGCGGTGGAGGTAAAACATGTTCCCCGCGAACATAATGTTCAGGCAGACGTTCTGTCCAAACTGGCCAGCACAAAGAAAAAAGGCGGAAACAAGTCCGTCATACAGGAGGTACTTCCTCGACCCAGTATCGGGAAGGCCTCCCCGACCCTCGACGTACAAGTGATCGGCGACAACAACTGCTGGATGACCCCTGTGTATAACTATCTCGCTAATGACGAACTTCCGGCCGACCCAAAAAAGGCCAGCGTAGTTAGGCGAAGAGCTTACTCCTACGTCCTGGTCGAAGATAAACTATACAGGCGGGGATTCTCCATTCCGCTGCTCAAGTGTGTCGAGGAAGAAATGGTCGTACACATCCTACGCGAAATCCACGAGGGAATCAACGCCCAACATCTCGGCGGAAGGTCACTTGTCCGAAAGGCCCTCCGAGCAGGATACTACTGGCCGACCATGCAGTACGACGCGAAAGAACACGTGAAGAAATGCGATAAATGCCAACGGCACGGGGACATGCACCTGGCACCACCTAACGAGCTCAAGGCTGTCCTCCCCATGGCCATTTGTCTGGTGGGGCCTAGACATCCTAGGACCCTTCGTGGTAGGATCGAATCAGAACAAATATCTAATAGTGGGCGTAGACTACTTCACAAAATGGATAGAAGCGGAGGCTCTAGCCAAGATAATTGCCCTTAACATCCTGTGTTTCTACAAGCGAAACATCCTTGCACGTTTCGACATCCCCCAAGCGATAGTAACGGACAATGGGACGCAATTCACGGACAAGAAGTTTCAAGACTTCGTCGCCCTACTGGGCACGAAACAACACTTAGCATCCGTCGAGCACCCTCAAACAAACGGGCAGGCTGAAGCAGCTAACCGAGTCATTCTTCGAGGCCTCAAACGAAGGTTGGACGAAACAAAGAAGACGGGTCGAGGAACTGCACAGCGTACTGTGGGCATACCGAACAACTCCATACTCTACAACTGGGGAAACACCTTTCCGTTTAGCATACGGGACAGAGGCTGTAATTCCCGTCAAAGTTCACGTACCCTCCAGGCGGACAGAATCGCCCTTAGACGAGGAGATGAACGGCGAATCATTAAGAGAAGAACTCGACCTCGTCGAGGAAATCTGAACAGGGGAAGCCCTCCGTGAAGCCTCACTAAAACAGAAAATTACCATCAGGCACAACGCCAAGGTGATACGACGAAATTTCGACGTGGGAATCCTTGTTCTAAGAAGGAACAAAAAAGACTCTCGCGAGGGCAAACTGACCGCCAACTGGGAAAGACCCTATCGTGTCTGAGCAAAAACGGAAAATGGGGCCTACAACCTAGAACATCTCAACGGGGAATAACTTGCTCGACCATGGAACGCTGAAAAGCTAAAACAATACTATAGCTAAGGCCCTAATTCTCGGTTTGACCCATCACGACGACGAACGTCAGCTACAAACCACAATGCACGCCTAGGTACAAGCGTCGCATATCAATGAAGCAGAACCCCGCTCAGTAACGAGCCGGGTAACTGCTCGACAGCGGTCCTCGATCGAGCATCGCCATCGTCAAAGTAACATGACCGGCAGAACCCCAGCTCGCGATGGGACGTTCACGCCGCAAACTCAGACCTCAAACGCGACCTGAGCTTCGCACCCCCGCCAGGATATTCCCCGGTCGTTCGACCAGTTCCCCTCACTGCCGAAGACATCCACAACGAGCAATCCCCTGAAACTTCACATAAGTCAAATACTCCCTATCACGGGCAGACATACATTCACAACAAGCATGAGTGCAACACTTAGCAAAAAGTAAAAGCAAGTAAAACCACGCAGATAACAGAATTGGACATATAACTTAAACATAATAAGTGGCCACTAGGACCACGGCTGTGCTGGGTTACATAAAATGGGGGCCATGTCCCCCCAAAAAATAAATTACAACAATTACTCGGCACACAGGCCGAACAAGTTACAACAACAAAAAGACAAACCCCTCACTCGTCCATATGATCGACAGGCTCGAGCTGAGGTCCCTGGCTCTCCGCGGGCTGATCCTCGGCATTTCCTTCAAGGGGGGCGTCAGGCATAACGACCCGACCATCCTCAACATGCGCCAGATAGTGGGTACCCTCGACAGAAAAGTTAAGCTCAGGGTTCACCACCCGCATTTGAGCCACGACATTTCTGAAGGATTCATCCGCGACGACAATACTGTCATCCTCCGCTATCAACACACGGCGACCAGCTCGGATCTCGTCTTTAATTCCTTCACATCTTTCAGCTCATCTTCACCAAGGGCATTGACCGCCCTCGGCTGCTGGACCAGCTCCTCGACAACTTTCTTCTCCGCCGCCAGCGTGGAGTTCTCCTTCTTCAACCTGGCCACCTCCTCCTCAGCCTTTTTCTGAGCATCGTCTACACCCTTGACTTCTTCTTTGAGGGACACCATGGTAGCCCGGGAAACATTAAGTTCGGACTCAGTTGCAGAGTCCCCTTCAGCATAAACGGCTGCCATCTCCAACATCCTGGCCAAAGCAGAAGCGTCTTGAGCCACCAACGCCCTCTTGCTCAGGCGATCCATGCTTTCCAAGCGAAGAGATTCTGCCCGAGGCACGACCAAAGAGTTCCCCTCAAAGAATTTCCTATCAAGGAGGCAAGGAGGAGGCTCGAACCTCCCTTTCTCCGGTACCTGAGTAAGATCCACAGCGTCATTAAACCTTGGCCGCTTGGGTCGTTCGGTCAAAGGAAGGGGAAATCCCCGGGGAGCGGGAGTTGGAGAAGAAGAAGTCCCCGCAGTGAACTGAACCGGAGGGGGAGCACGAGCACCAGCGAACCAGGACTTCAGAGGAATGACTCCAGCTTTGTTCCTCGCAAGAGCATTCTTCACAACCCTCTCATGGGCCTGAGGCATCTCTCCTGCACAAAAAAAAGTTGAACAAGTTAGTTACGAGGAAAAGAATAATACGAGCAAATCTAAAATAACTAAGACTACCAAGCAGCTTCTCGACTTCCGCAGGAGTCTTGCACTCCAGCAGTGCATTGGTGTTGATAAACCGGTACTCAACCTTCTGACTACTGTCCTCCTCGAAGATCGGATTACCCTTATTCGTCCAGCACTCAGCGAGCAGGAAGGAGTTAACGTACTTCACCAACTCCTCGTACGCCACAACATCCTGCCCGTGTAGCTCGTGCGGTTGGAGAACGTAGTCACTGAGCTTCTTAGCAAAATGGTCAGGTGCCCAATGAATGGGGAACTTGTAGATTCTCTGTCCAATAAATTTTCCCGTCTCGTCGCGCAGGTCGTTCCCATCCTTATCAACTTCGATCTCCTAGACGTATGTACTATCCTGGGCAGCTTCGGACACGGGCTCGATAACATAGTACCGCTCCTTAAACGTCCGTACCGACTCCGAAAATGGTTTAAACAATTTGCGAGGCTGCTTCAAAGAGACCCAACCATACTTCCTCCCCGACAGCTACCTTTGAAGATGGAAGACGATGAAGAATAGAGGAAGAGTAGCCCCTATGGCGAGGTATTTGCACACCAGCTCGAACGCCCTGATGAAGGCCAACGAGTTAGGGTGCAGTTGTGTGGGAGCCAACTTCAAGTGCACCTGAAAAACTTGGGGGTGCTCGAGGCCGTCGAACTACTACTATCCGAAGAGCTTGTTTCTTCCTCGGACGTATCTAAGATAATCTCTCTATCTGGCCCCGTCGCCATGTCGATTACCTGAAAAGCAGAGAAGAAAGTGAATTCGACAACAAATCAAATCCATCCTTTCACCGCTGGTCAAGTGAAAGGGCGCGCAAAGGGCTGAGGACAGCGTCCCCGGCCTAAGGCCTAACATCAAAAGAAAGACTGAAACCTCCCCGCGAGGAGACGCTCGAAACAAATCATCCCCAAGCGATGAGCTTCCCCACACTCATACCCAGTTTCTGTTCGAAGCTTCGTCGAAAATCGTAAAACTTCACCGGAATCTAGGAGTATTCTACCGGAAAACTCATCACCCACTCAGAAGATGAACGATCGCGGCGGTTACACATGCATCGCCGTCGCAACGACGCCGTGAACCGCCCTCCAGACCAAAACATACTAACACGTCCGACGACATGTCAGAGGTGGAAAAATGGCACAACCACCGTCCACCACCAACAATAACCGGGAATCAACCTATTTCGTCCTCTAAACCTAGCCCTAACCACATGCAATCTACCATTGACCACCAAAAGGAGTAGAACAAGCACAGGATCGGAAACTTACTTGATTTAAGAAGACGAAAGCGGCTGCTCGAAGCTTGGAGCGCTGGTCGGAGTAAGCAGACGGCGGTGACGGGCAGGAATACTGAAGGAGACGAAGAGAAATCAGAGTGAAAAAGTTCCAAATGAAACGAATTTCCCCTTTTTATACAAAGAGGCACGTGCGGACATGCGCTCGTAGGCCATGATGACTATCAACTAGCCATCATTGCCTAGTAACTGCTACACGGGACTCTAGGCACACGTGGCGCCCCAGCGTTTCTAAATCTGACTGACCTTTAGTCTCCCCGGACACCGGGCAACAAGGTCACGACCATAAATTTCACGGACACCAGGGGTCACGGGCACATCGAGACAATCCTCCTCATCTTCAAACAACGACTTCACGCTAGCTCCCCGGGAGCAACGAGCTGTCCTTAAGTCATCACTCCCACGCCCGGGAGCAACGACTTGGGGGACTCCTGTTCTGGACTGGACCAATGGCTAGACACGACCCAATCCACTTCCGCTCCAGAGCGGCCCAAATGACCTAAATCCAACCCAAAAAGGGGCAAAAGTTACCTTTCTGCCCTCCAACCGGGCAAGGAACGCATGTTCCTCCCCGAAATTACTGCCCGTTATGCACGGCTTCATTGCTCCCCGTACAGTTAAGGGCAGGTGCCCGAAACTATGCTTATGCCCGACATAACAGCTAGTTTTGGGCATCCTGCCCGACATAACGGCTAGTTTGGGTAGTTACCTATTCTTCGGGAAAATAGTTATCTCGCCCCGAAAATTGAACCGCTGGGCACGCGCTGGAGGCTCTATATAAACTCTCTCACTTGAGAGGGTCAGGTATCCAATATTCACCCTACAAACTAATCCTGTGTACTTTCCCCTTTTCTCTGACCCTTTCTTACTTGAGCGTCGGAGTGCCTTGCAGGTACACCCCCTCATCTCCATCAGCATCCTAGACGCATTTGGTGGCCCATTTCTACAGGATCTGATCCAGCCTTCACGATCAGAATGGAAGGAGACATAACTGTAAGAGATGAACATCAATTGAATATCCTTTTATGTTTTTGTCCCGCATCGAATTTTTCACTAATAATACAAGTATTTATATATCTCATATATAAATGGTATGTTCAAGGGGTATTAGAGTGGTACTGTAAATAACTGGGCATAGGCCCAAAAAGTTCTTCCCAATATTTTAATTAATTAATTAAAAAAACTTAATTAATATCGTTAAAAATTATATTAATTTATTTAAAAACATTATTAAATATTAAATTAGTAAAAAAAATATTAATTAATAAAATATCCTAATCATCTTTGCCAACTAATTACAAATATTTTTTATATCCTAATCATCATTGCCACGTATGCAAAAGTGGAAGGGGACCACAAAAATCTAAAAGCTATCAAATTTAAGGGACTATAATCGCTGATTTTGTAATAAGAGACTAATTGTTTAAAACGTCCAAACTAAAAGGACTAAAAGTGTATTTAAGTCTTTCTTTAATTTGATTTTAGGGAATTAGAAGTTAAGGTAAAGAATATGATATATTTTAAAATAATTTAAAAATTAGTTGTTTAAAAATGCACATGCTTGGTAAATTTAAATGATCTTTTTTTAGTTGTTACATTGATAAATTGTTTGAAGATCACAATTTTTTTATATCAAACTTCAATAGTCAAATACTTGAACATAACGAAATTGTATATGTATTATCTTATTTGTAATGAGATTAATTGTTATGTATTGACAGTGTAAAAAGTTTTACATTGTCAATTCATCAGCATCATTCGTTTGCATAATTTTATAAATTTTTAAAATAAAAGTCAATTTTTTTTAACAACATACAGCTATGATTCGTTGACAGTGTAAAACTTATTTATACTATCAATACATTTCAATTAAATCATTTTTAATTATAATAATTATGTTTAAGTAATATTTTTTAAAATATATATCCTGTTAGCGTAATAAAAAAGTAGATAGTTGTACGAGTCTGGATGCTAATTACTCGAGTAAAAATAATTAAATTACACTTTTCCGTCTATGGCACAATATCCTAATTTCAGTAAAAAAAATTGTTACTCTATTTTGGGCGCGCAATGAAAAGCAATTAAATCCGAGTACAAGGAAAACGCGAGAAAAGCTTTATTACATCTTTGAATCATAGCGAAATCGTGACCGTGTATTGTTGTAATCCTCCAAGTAATGAAAAGTAACGGCAAATGGGGCTCCACGTCATCGATCCGCTAATAACATCACTAGCCAATGGTAACACAAGAACATTGTCATATATACAACATCACCGCATCTCAAGTTATTCATTCACTTTTTTTCAATCTGTATCTCACATCTTTCAATTTTCAGTTTTCAAATTCCCAAACAAAAATGGCACCAAAAGGAGAGAAAAAACCAGCGGAGAAGAAGCCCGTAGAAGAGAAGAAATCCACAGTAGCCGAAAAGATTCCCGCCGAGAAAAAGCCAAAGGCCGGAAAGAAGCTTCCATCCAAGGACGGTGCCGCTGCCGGAGACAAGAAGAAGAAGAGAAGCAAGAAGAGCGTCGAGACCTACAAGATCTACATCTTCAAGGTTCTGAAACAAGTTCACCCTGATATTGGTATCTCGAGCAAGGCCATGGGTATAATGAACAGTTTCATCAACGATATCTTTGAGAAGCTTGCTGCTGAATCTTCAAGACTTGCGAGGTACAACAAGAAGCCGACGATAACTTCGAGGGAAATTCAGACCGCGGTTAGGCTTGTTCTTCCTGGAGAATTGGCTAAGCATGCTGTATCCGAGGGTACCAAAGCTGTGACCAAGTTCACAAGCGGTTAGACTTGTAACAGTGTTGTTGTTTAGCGGATTCATGTTTAACTTGTAAGGTGATGATGTAATGGGATCTGGTGGATCTTTTGTTTATTAAAAGAAATGTGGAATTGACTATATTTTGTGTTCACATGTTTTTTGCTTTTAACTTGTCGGATATTCGTGCAACCGATCTGGTTTGCAATTGATTGAAAAAAATGATTTGTTGAAATAAATGAATATAAAAAAAAAGTTGGAAAAATAAAACAAAGATTTTGAATTTGATGAAAAAATTTTTGATAGCATGAAATATTTAAAATATTTATAACAGAGAAGGAAAAAATATGTGAACACATATTTAAGTAATCTTGTAATTTAAAATGTATTAAATGTATTACAAAATTGTGATTAAAAAAAAAAAAAAAAAATTGTTTAAAAAGTGTAAATAGTATAACAAGGTTAAGTCTAGGGCGAGGGCTCAATTAAGTCTCTTACCGGTGAAACCTCAAAAAATAACCAATAGATTAAATGGATGACTCAGATCTAATAAAATAAAAACGAGAACATGTAAAATAAATTGCAGGTAATTATTTTTTACACATAGTTATCTTATTCTTACTTTTAGTAAAAACAAAATTTTCTTTAATAGTTGTTTCAGCTTCACCATCTTCATCCCAAAATCCATTAATTCACAATTTCATTTAACGGTTGTTTTTCATCTATCGTTAAAAAAACCATCGTTCCAAAACCTACGTAGTTTCCTCTCTACCGATTCTTTCCCTTTCTCTCAAGCTTTCTCAATTCCTAATTTGTGGCTTTCAATTCTTTCCGAATCGTCATCGTCGGAGGCTCTCAGTCGCTTTCTTATATGATCAGTTTCGGTTTTGCCGACGATTTCAAACATTTATCGGTGTATCCGAGCGAGGGTTTTGTGAAAATCGTATCAGGTTTGTATTTATAGCTTTTACATTTTTTTCGACGACCTGTGCATTCTCCGGTTACGATTTTATGTGTCTTGTTTTATCTCTTCCTCGATATTACAACAATTTGATTCAGTTGATTGTTGAGCTGAACTTGAAAAAAGCATATTAGATAACGAAATTTGAGCATTAATTGATGTTGATATTAATTTTATGTTATTGCTCTAAGAGTTGGAGATGGTGTGATTTTATTAAGTTTTTTTGATATAGTAACATGATGAATAAGTACTTTTGAAGCAAATAATTCTCATTTTGGAATCTGTTATTACTTGTCTGATGTGTCACTGGTTGACATAAGATTTCAATTTTACTATATAATTTGAATAATGTGAATATTTAACAGAAAAGAACCACAAGATGTTATGTGTTTAAATATTGAAACATGATGTTAATATATACCATTGTTAGGGTGATTTGTTCAGTTGTTTGATTGAATCTGAGTTGGTGTTTTCCTGGTGTTAACAGCGCTCTTCCAAGTCAGTATGACAGGTGGCTTATTTCCAGCATTGGAGTAAGACTTTTGGTGAGTTATTTAGCTCAGGTCTCAGTTGAGTGAGGCAAACGGTTTGTGAATTGGCAGTAGGAAATGCATCAGACTGATAGTTCTGAAGGTGCGTCCTCGATTTACATTTCCTTGGCCGGTTCTTCCCACCGAATTATTCAAGATGGTGCGGAGTATTATTTCACTTAAAGTTTTTCCTATTGCTGATGAGGACGTATGATAGAAGGGAGGATTTTTATTGGAAATCATCTGCAGCAACATATGCAGTCCTTGCCTTGTGTTTAGTTCTGATCCAAAAGCCTTTGAGTTTCATCATGCTGTGTGTGTAGCTCGGATAGTTGCAATCTTGATGCGCCTTGCTCGAGGGAGGTTATCATAGGCTGTTTCTATGGTATGCAAGGAAGGTTCTTGGTTCTGTTAGCTGAAGTCTTCACAGGGGCTTAGAAGTGGTGGCTAGATTGCTTTGGACCTTATGGATAGGATAAGATAATTGCTATTGGAAGACCAAACATACTCAGTTATACCAGATGTCCAGATTTGTCCATTCCAAACATCCTTTGCGCAGAGATCTTTCCCACTAGAGTGCGTGGGCTCTGCATTGCTATCTGTGCGCTAGTGTTCTGGATTGGAGACATCATTGTCACATACTCACTGCCTCTGATGCTCAGTTCATTAGGACTGGCCGATGTTTTTGGCGTTTACGCAGTTGTGTGTTGCATCTCTTGGGTATTTGTGTATGTGAAGGTTCCAAAAACAAAAGGCATGCCCCTTGAAGTCATTTCTGAATTCTTTTCTGTTGGTACAAAGAAAGCTGAAGCTGCCAAAAATGAGTGACATAATTTGTTATATACTTGTGTAATTTTTAGTTGGCAAAACCACCATCTCTAATATTTTTAGATTTTGCTTGTTTTAAGTTTGTGATAATGAGGATATCTTCTAGCTCAAATATTATTCTTTCATATAAAGTTTTGGAATTCAAAATTGGGAGTAGCCTTCTGGTTTTTCAACTGAATGTGCATGTTTAGTGGCAGCAGGTGTGTGCTTTGGGTAGTATAGTTGGGAGGTGGTAGCATTAGCAGACATCACATGTTTGTTTGTTATTCATCTGTTAGCAGTTCTCAAATGTGTTTACCCGTCGGTTTTTGCCGGTTTTGTAATGTTCTGGTGGGGCTTTTTCGTTGGAGGTGTCCATCTTGTTGCAGCAGCCCTCAAAGAGTGCGTGACAGTAGGTCTTTATTTCTAGATCACGGCTATGGATGTGATCCCTGCTGACTGCAAGCTCTGGATGTTGGACTGCATCATGATCCTTAGCAGGTATGGTACGCGGAGTCTTCGCATAGGCAGAAATCCTCTTAGGCCGGTGTCGTATGGAGAGTGATTTTAGTGGTGCCGTGTTTTTAAAGTTTCAAGCAGCGGGTCTCAGTACATGATCAGGGTTTTGTGCTCCTAGATCTGGCGTGCGGACGGTTATCCTTCGTTTTAGCTGCAGTCCCCTAAAAGCAAGTGACTGTTCTCCTTTTAGGAATGTCCTGTTTTGGAGAGTGTCTTTAGAAGAGGTATGCTATAAAGTTTCAAGTCGTGGGAGCCAGTTCCGATCAGTTGGAGTGGTCCTCTGATAGAATCTGCATGGAATCATTTCTCACGATTGGCTTGCTTGATTTATTTCCTGAGGTGCTGTCCAGCTCTGGAGGTTTTAACATGTTTTATCAGTTTTGGTTGGAGGCAGATATCGCGGAGTATTGGCTGTAATGGTGAGTGTCCTATGACATAATGTCTTGTGTTTTCATGTAGGGTGTTCTGGCAGTGGTATTTTTTCGTATCTAGCTCGGGTGAGAGAGGTGGTTGTATCAAATGACATAACTTTTTTCATACTGAGGTGTTTGTGTGCAGGGCCGACCCAATACATCTTGAGGCCTGGGGCGGAATTTAAAATTAAATATTTTTAAGATAATAAAAATATTTTTTTAAAATGATTATATTTTAGTTACTTTATGTTATAAAATCATTAAATTATTATAATCAATTTCATTTAGTATATTATTTAAATTGATAATAAAGTTAATTTATCTAAACACTCTTCTCATTATTTAAAAAAGATTATAATTAAAAAACAATGACAAAATTATAAAAAAAAAAAATTTAGATATCAAGTTTCTATTATGTTAAAAAAAGTCAAAAACTTATCATCTATACATATAATTTTTAAATTATCAAATCAAATAATACATATTATAATAATATAAATAGATGTTATTATTATAAATTCTAAATAGATGTTATATAATATAATTTACAAATTTATTTTAAAAAAATTAATTAATTAAAATTATATAAAAAAAAGTGAGGCCCTAGGCGGTAGCCTTGGTGGCCTACCCCTAGGGCCGGCCCTGTTTGTGTGTATCTTTTCTTGAATTCTGTTATTGTACTATTGTGGCATTTCTTATGCCTTTGCTATCAATAAAATTTATCCTGTTCAAAAAAAAAATATATATATACCATGGCCACTTACGTATTTAAGAAAAATATAGGAGGTGGGGAGGTGGGTGTTGTGGGTTGTGGGTGAATTCACAAAAGGTGGAGAGAAAGTGGAGGAGAAACAAAAGGTTTTGTTGATTAAATTTTATTTATTTTTAATTAAAAAAAAAGAAAAATATGTTTACCATGTGGCACAATTTCAAGTGTTGGATGAATCTATCATGTTGCAAGTTTGTGAATACACACAAAAAAACATCAATGGAAACGTCCTTAGCCGCCGGCGTGAATCTCGCTACACTCTCTTATGAGAAAAATGGTTAGATCAAAATCGAAAATGGTGTAAGAAAATGTACTACTAGTAATAGTGAAGAGCCATAGTTTATAAATAGTTGTTTCAACTTGTTGCTTTTTGTTAATTGAATGAAGCTATTGATTGTTAGTATTCTCGAGTCGGATTTAGTCTATATTTATCAAAATATAATATTTTAATTTTAACTTTAATGAAAAAATTGTACAAAAATAATTCAGGGTGGAGTTCAAGACTTGTGTATCATCAAAATCCCGATTCATAAGTCCTACTTAGTCCAACTAGGTAAGATTGTACTTAATCCAAATAGATAATATTGGATGTCTGAATCATTGTAACTATAAACCTTAAGCCGTAATTTGTCTAATTAGGTAAGACTCGACATGTGTTGTGAAATCTTGACAAAAACACCATTGAAGATAAAGAATAAAAGCTTGCAATAGAAAAGAAGATGAAGAAGAAGCTTATTATTTCCACAACTGAACTTTACAATACACTACAACAAAGTTTATATAATACACAATGATTAGTTACTAACTAACTTTTGTAACCACTATAACAAACTCCTTAACTAACTAATAACTAGACTATATCTTGTGGAGTAAGAAATCTAGCTATGTAGATAGTTTAGTGTATTCAACATCCCCCCTCAAGCTGGAGTAGATGTCAATCATCCCAAGCTTGCTTTGAAGATGACTGAATGGCCCAATGTGTAAAGACTTTGTGAAAATATCTGCTACTTGATCTTTTGATGTAATAGGCAATAAGTGCACGATTCCAGCCTGTACTTTATCTCTCACTACATGGCAGTCAATCTCTATATGTTTTGTTCTCTCATGGAAAACCGGATTAGCAACTATATGGAGAGCTGATTTATTGTCATAATAGATCATGAATGGAGCTGTATGCTCAACATGTAAGTCTTTTAATAGATACAAAATCCATTGACCTTCACATGTTGCTTGGGCAAGTGCCCTATACTCAGCTTCTGAGGAAGACCTTGACACTACTGTTTGTTTCTTGCTCTTCCAACTGACTAATGAATCACCAAGGAAAAAACAGAAACCTGTAGTGGATCTCCTAGTATCAGGACAAGCTCCCCAATCTGAATCTGAGAAACCTTTTAGAGTAAGATTGGATGATGATTTGAAGAATAGACCCTTTCCAGGGCTTCCTTTGAGATATTTCAAAACATGAATACCAGCCATCATGTGTTCATCAGTAGGATTGCTCAGGAATTGACAGAGTTTGCTAACTGTATATGATATTTCTGGCTAGAATGTGTTAGATACAGTAGTCTTCCAACCAATCTCCTATATTCAGTAGGTTCAGAGATAGGCTTTCCAGAACCTGTATGTAACTGAAGATGTGGTTGCATTGGTGTGTTGTTTGGTTTGGTTCCAGTCAAGCCCACATCTTGTAGTAAATCCAATGTATACTTTCTTTGGCACAGAGTGATGCCTTCCCTTAATCTGCTAACTTCAAAACCAAGAAAATACTTTAAAGCACCTAGATCCTTGATGCTGAATTTATTATGCAGAAGGGTCTTAATGTTGTTTATCTCATCAATGTCAGTCCCCCCTAAGACCAAATCATCAACATAAACGAGGATCACTGTGAAATAGGATCCAATGGACTTAGTGTATAGAGAGTAATCTGACTTGGACTGGATGTAGCCAGATTGAATGAGTGTCTTAGTGAGTTTTGTATTCCATTGTCTACTTGCCTGCTTCAAACCATACAAAGATTTCTGAAGTTTACACACCATATTTGGATGGGAAATAGCCAGGCCAGGAGGAGGTAACATGAAGACTTCTTCATTGAGATCACCATGTAAAAAAGCTGTATTAACATCAAGTTGGAAAAGGGGCCAATGATGAGCAGCAACAATGGTGATAAAAACTCTGATTATGGTCATTTTCACAACAGGACTGAAGGTATCCATGTAATCTAATCCTTCAGTCTGAGTGAATCCTTTAGCCACTAGTCGAGCTTTATATCTTTCAACTGAACCATCAGCATATTGTTTGAGTTAAAAAACCCATCTACAACTAATAGCTCTTTTATGCTGAGGTAAAGAAACTAATGTTTATGTATTTGTCTGTTGAAGAGCCTGCAATTCAGATTGAATAGCCTCTTTCCAATTTGGAATCTCAACAGCATCTTCATATGTTTGAGGCTCAGAAATGAAAGACATATGAAAGATATATTGTTTGTGAGCAGCAGGCAAACGATTATAAGAGAGAACATGTGACAAGGGATACTTACTCTGAGAAGATAATTGAGCAGCAATTGAAGTAGGAGGCTAAATTGTACTTTCAATCAGATTGCATTCATAGTCCTGAAGGTAGTTAGGAGGTTTAGTATTTCTACCAGATCTTCTGACTGGAGGAATATGCTCAGAAGATGGAACAGAAACACTAGGAGAAGGTGAATGGTTGGGAATAGAACTAGAAGATGTGACATCAGGAATAGATGATGGGGTGGACTAATGTAAAGGAGTAGGATGACTGTGTTGTGAATAATTATCAACTATGTATGGGAAATAAAAAAAATAGAATCTGAAGATGCTGAGTGTGTAGGATGGTTTGCAGGAGATGGAATAGAGGCTAAAGAAGTTTGTTTGTAAAGGAAAGTGTTTTCAAAAAATACTACATCTCTAAATAAGAAAAGTTCCTTGGAACACAAGTCAAACAGAATGTGACCTTTTACTCTAGTTTTGATGCCTAGATAGATACACTTTCTGGATCTAGGATCAAGTTTCTTCCTATGGGCTGATAATGTAGTGGCAAAACATAGACAACCAAACACTTTAAGAGAATTGAGGTTGGGTAATTTGTTGTGAAGAATTTGAAAAGGTGAAGAGTTATTCAAAAACGGTGTGGGGAGTCTGTTTATAATGTGAGTGGCATGACTAATAGCATAAGACCAGAATTGTTTTGAAATATGAGCTTGGAATAAGAGAGCTCTAGTGATGGCAAGAAGATGTTGGTGCTTCCTCTCAACTATCCCATTTTGTTGAGGAGTACCAACACAAGAGGTGTGATGTATGATTCCTAGAGATTTGTAGTACTCAACCATTAAAAATTCATTGCCATTATCAGATCTAATAAACTTAATAGCTTTGTTATGTTGGGTTGAGGCCATGGATACAAAGGATTTGATTAAATTGCTAGTTTCAGATTTTTGTTTCATAAGGAATATCCAAGTGAAACGACTCTTATCATCAACAACAGTCAGAAAATACCTATGACCATTGATAGAGGGGATGGACAAAGGTCCCCAAATATCCATGTGAACCAGGTCAAATATATCATTGGAATTACTATCAGGAAAAGGAAGTCTCTTTTGTTTGGCATAGAAACATATATCACAAGGTGTGTCAGATGGTGGAACAATAACAAAAGGAAAAACTTTCTTTATTTCAATAAGTTTGGCATTGGAAGGGTGACCAAGTCTCCAATGCCAAATGTTACAATCAGGTGTATGGTCAGATGGTACAAATTCATTTGCTATACTAGCAATGGAATGAGAGGTGGAAGGGATGGTTACTGCAGGCTGATGAAGTATGTACAGTCCTCCTTTCAATTTAGCTGCACCAATTATCTTCTTGGAGAGAGTATTCTGTATAAAACATGTGGAGTTGTCAAAAATCAAATATCAAGTTAAGCTAGCAGTGAGTTTGGGCACAGAAATGAGATTAAAAGAGAAATGTGGCATAAACAACACATTGGTTAACACAAAATTATTATCAAAGTGGATAGTGCCAGCATAACTTGTGGAAACTAAGGAACCATTTGGTAGTTTAACAGTGATTTCAGGTATTTTTGTGATACATGAAAACAATCTTCTAGAGAAGCAAACATGATCAGTTGCTCCTGTATCCAAAATGAAGGATTCATTTGTAGCTTGAGAAGGAAAAGTACAGAGAATACCTGAATGAGGAGAATTTTGTGTAACTATGTGATTTACACTATGAGCATTAGAGGATTGTCGAAGTAATGCTAAGAGGGCCTTGTGCTGAGCTGGTGTAAAACTAGCAAAACCAGAAGTAGCATTTTTAGATTGCTCCTTAGAATTCACAGATGGAACTTCATCTGCATTGCTTTGTTCAGTTGAACAATTATTGATGTTGCCTTGTTGTTGCCATTGAGGAGGGTAACCATGCTTCTTGAAGCATGTATCAACAGTATGATTGGTCATTCCACAATGAGTACATACCCTCATGTTTTTGCCATGACCAAATGATGATCTGCCTCATCTTGATCCTCTACCACGAAAACCAGTGTTTCCTCTACCTTGAGATTGGTTTCCACCTTGAGATTGATTGTTAGGAACTGCTAGGAGCTTAGCATCTTTAACTGGTACAAGAAATTGTCTTTCTTGTTGAACAAGTAAGGAATAGACCTTACAAATGTTAGGGAGTGGATCCATTAACATAATCTGTGATCTTACAGCAGAGTAAGTATCATTCAAACCCTTCAAAAAATGAATCACCTGATCTGAATCACGATAGCTATGCATTTTCTCAATAGCTATGCAAGAATTGCTACATTCACAAGTTGGAATGGGACGAAAATTATCTAGTTCTTGCCAAAGCATTTTCAACTTGGTGTAATATGAAGAAATAGAAGATTCACCTTGTTTAAGAGTGCAAACTTCTTCTTGAATTTCTGATATTCTGAACACATCACCATGATAAAACCGATCCTTCAGTTCTTGCCATATACCTGAAGCCGTCTCCATCCATAACACGCTCTGAGAAATTTTTGCTTCAACAGAATTATTGAGCCATGACATGATCATTGTATTACATCTATCCCAAGCTATGGAGTCACGATCTTCATCCGGTGGTCGAGGAAGAGCACCATTGATAAAATGTAGTTTGTTCTTGGAGCGTAAAGCCATCGTTATTGAACGTGACCAAGAATGATAGTTACTCGCATTCAATAGAGGTGACACAAGAACTAACGCTGGATTCTCATTGGGATGCATGAAGTAGGGGTTAAGAGTGTCATTTTGATAACCCTTGGTAGAGTTAGAATTCGAGATGTTGTTATGGCTGGAAGTGGAGGAACTTGATGAACTGTCATGAGACATGATGAGAAACGATGGTGAAAGAATACATATGAAAAAAGCAAGAGAAGAAGAATGAAATGATTAATAAAGAAAGTTGTGGAGAATGCAGCGGAATGGGATTGAAAGATTAGCTACAAGTCGATGATACCATGTGAAATCTTGATAAAAACACCATTGAAGATAAAGAATAAAAGCTTGCAATAGAAAAGAAGATGAAGAAGAAGCTTATTATTTCCACAACTGAACTTTACAATACACTACAACAGAGTTTATATAGTACACAATGATTAGTTACTAACTAACTTATGTAACCACTATAACAAACTCCTTAACTAACTAATAACTAGAATCTATCTTGTGGAGTAAGAAATCTAGCTATGTAGATAGTTTAGTGTATTCAACATGTGTATCGTCAAAATCAAAATCCTAAAGTCATATTTAGTCCAACTAGGTAAGATTAAATCTCTCAAAATTAGAGTTCTTTAGTGGTACTCTAGTTAGGTAACCGTTGACGTATGGATCGTTAAAATTGAAATTATCTTGCTGAATATAATTACGTAAAACTGAACTTACGAAATTCCTAATTTTTAAATTGTACTTAATTTAATTAGGTAAGACAGAACATCTAAGTCATTGAAATCAGTATTCTCGAGTCGGATTTAGTCTATATTTATCAAAATATAATATTTTAATTTTAACTTTAATGAAAAAATTGTACAAATATAATTCAGGGTGGAGTTCAAGACTTGTGTATCATCAAAATCCCGATTCATTAGACCTACTTAGTCCAACTAGGTAAGATTGGACATACGGATCGTCGGAATTCAGACTATTAAGTCGTACGTGGTCTCGTTAGGTCAGACTTGACACATGGATCGTCAAAATTATAAGACCTACTTAGTCTAATTAGGTAACAATTGACATACGAGTCATCCTAATTAGGATTATTAAGTTGTACTTAGTCCAATTTGATAACAATAAACATATGAATCGTTGAAATTAAAATTCTCAAACTGTACTTAATCCAAATAGATAATATTGGATGTTTGAATCATTGTAATTATAAACCTTCAGCCGTAATTTGTCTAATTAGGTAAGACTCGACATGTGTATCGTCAAAATCAAAATTCTAAAGTCATATTTAGTCCAACTAGGTAAGATTAAACCTCTCAAAATTAGAGTTCTTTAGTGGTACTCTAGTTAGGTAACCGTTGACGTATGGATCGTTAAAATTGAAATTATCTTGCTGAATATAATTACGTAAAACTCAACTTACGAAATTCCTAATTTTTAAATTGTACTTAATTTAATTAGGTAAGACAGAACATCTAAGTCATTGAAATCAGTATTCTCGAGTCGGATTTAGTCTATATTTATCAAAATATAATATTTTAATTTTAAATTTAATGAAAAAATTGTACAAAAATAATTCAGGGTGGAGTTCAAGACTTGTGTATCATCAAAATCCCGATTCATTAGACCTACTTAGTCCAACTAGGTAAGATTGGATATACGGATCGTCGGAATTTGGACTATTAAGTTGTACGTGGTCTCGTTAGGTCAGACTTGACACATGGATCGTCAAAATTATAATTATCAAATTATAAGACCTACTTAGTCTAATTAGGTAACAATTGACATACGAGTCATCCTAATTAGGATTATTAAGTTGTACTTAGTCCAATTTGATAACAATAAACATATGAATCGTTGAAATTAAAATTCTCAAGCTGTACTTAATCCAAATAGATAATATTGGATGTCTGAATCATTGTAATTATAAACCTTAAGCTGTAATTTGTCTAATTAGGTAAGACTCGACATGTGTATCGTCAAAATCAAAATTCTAAAGTCATATTTAATCCAACTAGGTAAGATTAAACCTCTCAAAATTAAATTTCTTTAGTGGTACTCTAGTTAGGTAACCGTTGACGTGTGGATCGTTAAAATTGAAATTATCTTGCTGAATATAATTACGTAAAACTGAACTTATGAAATTTCAAATTTTTAAATTGTACTTAATTTAATTAGGTAAGACTGAACATCTAAGTCATTGAAATCAGTATTCTCGAGTCGGATTTAGTCTATATTTATCAAAATATAGTATTCTATATAAATTAAAAAACAGTTTTGACATTTGATGAAAATATTAATTAAAATATAATTTAAAAAAAGATAAAAACAAAAATGCAAATCATAAATTAATTAAAAAAAGATAAATAGTACCTCGAGGCACAAGGTTTGAACCCATTACCTCTTGATTTTTAAACCTCATGAAGTAAAAATGAAAGTTGTATTGGTTGAGTTAGTATTAAATATAACAATAGATTTCATTCTAAAATAACTGAGCTAAAAAATGAAGAAGTTTATTAGTGAGTAACAATGAATATAACAGATAATTTTATTCCAAAATAAAGTTGAAGCATATGTTTAGTTACAAAAGTTACAGTGAAACATAAAAAGTGGATAACAATGGCAGGTGTTACACAAAAGACTGGCATCCTACATATATTAAGATGAGTAGCAGCAGTGGATACATTTTCTTTCTAATTCTTGTCATCAAAACAAAAGTATGGGGATGTTGTAATAAGATGAGTAACAGCAGTTAGTAATTTGTGTCGCGTTTAAAATGATATTGTAATTGAAAAAAATAGTGTCAGTATAATTAAAAATTTAGAAAAACGCATATGCAAGGTTAAGAGATTATTATAAAAAAAATTATATGTGCCAATTATTAAAAATCATATGTTAATCATATTGCACAAAAAATAGTATGCAAATTAGTAATTCAAAATATTGAAGTAGCAACATATAATAAGAATATTAATGCAATCTTTAATACTGTATTAAACAATAATTGTATGATGTTCAAAAGGCAAATATGAGTACCTGCTATACGTTGCTGAAGACTTCCTTATAGACGATGTTAGTAGTGGAAGACTTTGGTTTGTTGTTTTTGTCGTGTATCAAGATTTTGATACCCATTTTGCTAGTTACTCTTGAGATTTCCACGTACAGTTGGCCATGACTGAAGAGATCTTTTGGGATATAGAGTCCAAACCAATCCAATGATTGTCCTTGAGATTTGTTAATCTTCATGACGTACGATATAATGCTTGGAAATTGTCTCCTGTTTAGTTTGAAAGGCCAGGGGGATTGGGATGGGGAAAGATCCATTCGTGGTATGTATATGACTCTTCCATGGTCTTTCCCGCCCATAATTTCAACTTCAAGAACATGATTGGCCATTTGGTAACAATTATTCTTGTTCCATTGCACAAACCTTCGGCTTAATCGATGTTTCTCATAAGCATAATTTATGTCCCTATCTTTAATTTAATGTGGTGGTTAGGCAACCCGGAAGTCCTTAAAGAGTTGAGGAATTCCGGACTAAGGACTTCAATAATGCTATTATCATGATTTTCAGATCGATCAACTGAGTTAAAGCTATAATTGTACATGCCAAATATATTTGATGCCGAGTTTTGTAGTCAGATAAGAGTAAGCGCACGGACTAGATTATGGTAGCAGGAAAGATCGTACAGTGTAGAGAGCTAGACAAGCATCATACATAAACCGGGCCGGTCAGGGAGCCCGACTCCCACCAGTTGAGTTCTTACAAGGCCGGGTACTATAACCCACTAACCCGGCATCGACGCCGGTCATAAGCTCAACAAGTGCCGGGTACTATAACCCACTCCAACAGTTGTAACAGCGGCGACGCATCAATGCAGACGTTATACTGTCTTCAAAACATGCATTCATGAAGAGGAGTTGCGACAATGATGGTCATGCAACGTCAGAAGGCCAAGAGGCTTCTCTTAATGGCATAACTTAAATGAAGATGGAAGAAAGCTATAAAAGGGGCTCCCACATAAGGGTTAAGCAAGACACATTCATCTTGATATAGTATACAACATCTGTATAGCTATCAAATCCCCAAAGATACTTACACAGTATAGACCGTGTAGTCTTCTCTGCCCTAAAGGAGGAGACTAACACTTTTGATGTTAAGACCATTTTTGGCTAGAACATTTGGCGCCCACCGCAGAGCCTAGGTAAAACTCTCCCAGGCCACACCTTACACTAACAACATATCCTCTGAAGGGGATCCTCCGGACATGGCTCAGCTGCTAGCCATGATGGAGACCATGCGACAACAGAATGAGATGCTGCAAGATAACATACAAGTCCTGCAGCAACAAAGTCAGGTTGACGGCGACTGTGAGTAGGAGGTTCTCGAGCCTCAGCCTCTCTCTCAAGAGATTTGGGATGACCACGTCCCAGAAAACTTTAAAGCACCATCATTAACCTCTTATGATGGGAAGACAGATCCTCAGAAGCATATCATTGCCATCAACAATCAGATGGCTATAGTTTCCCCTTCGGACTCACTGAAGTGCAAACTCATGGCTGGAAACTTTAAGGATGTAGCCCTAAGATGGTACATGAGCCTTCCTAGGCTCTCCATCGTAAGCTACCAGGACTTAACTAAGAAGTTAGTACAACACTTATCGGCAAGCAAACGCCGGAAGGTGTCCCGATCGCATTGTTCAGTGTTCGACAGAAACAATCAGAATCGATACGTGAGTACCTGGCTCGATTCAATGAGGAAACCCTCAAAGTATCTCATTTAAACCAGGAATTGTTTGTAGGGGATTTTCAGTATGGATTACGAGTCGCTCAATTCAACGAGTCATTGGCTCAGAAGTCGGCTATTAGCATATACGAGATCACTACCCGGGCTGAATGTTACATCAAGGGAGAAGAAAGTAACCAAGAGAAAAGAGCTTGGGACATCAATGAAAAGACAAAGAGCAAGGAAGAGGCGTCAAACAGGAAGAATGAGCATCCTCGAGGAGCTGCGCGCGAGTGACATACTCCCAGACCATACAGATAGCCATACGAGCCGGACAGAGACCTCACCCCACTAAATACAAGCAGGGGAGATATCCTTAAAGAAGTCGTCCATATGAATCTGTTACCAGAGCCTCATCGTCCCAAAGGAGCCAACGCAATCATGGGAAGGCAACCTGAGGCTTGGTGTAATTACCACCGTGTACGGGGACATCACACTGAGGACTATCAGCAACTGAAAAAAGAAATTGAAGCTCTAATCTAAAGGGGACATCTCTTGGCATACGTGAAGGATTCTCGACCACAAAATAACAAGAGAAGTCCTCACCGAGATGATTAGGGACCAGAAAAGTTATCTCGGAAGAAGAGTTCAGATGTCGAAGAGGGTCACGAGACAAGGGCAGTTTGGCACACCCTAAACACCGTTTCTGGAGGGTTTGTTGGTGGTGGAGAGACAAGTTCAGCTAGAAAGAGATATGCTAGAGCAGTTATGCATATCGACCAGAGATCCCTAAGAAACCGGAAGGTAACTTAAATGCTATAAAATTCTCCAAACAAGACACCATAGGAGTCCTAGCTCATGAGAATGGTCCTATGGTTATCAAAGTACAGATAAGAGAGTGGAGCGTGAAAAGGGTACTGATAGACCCTGGAAGCTCAGCCGACGTATTGTATTGGGATGCTTTCAGAGGAATGAGGCTTGATGTGACCGAGTTATTACCATTCAAAGGCAGTCTAGTAGGGTTCTCAGGAGAACAGGTTCAGGTGCTTGGACATATAACATTGCCGACTACCTTTGGTAACACGGCTAATGCGAAGACTGTCTGAGTGAGGTACTTGATAGTCAATCTGCTTCACCCTATAACATCATTATAGGCCGACCATCATTCAATGCCCTGGAAGCTTCACTTTCAACTCTATATCTGACAATGAAATTCCCACTCGGAGATGGCCGGATTGGAATTGTCAAAGGCGACCAGGGGCTGGCGAGAAAATGTTATAAGGATAGCTTGAAGTTGAAAAGAAAGGAACCCGCAGGAGAAGCAGATCCCAAGAATTCCCTCAAAGTCCACCTGGTCGACATAGACCCACGTGATGATTCAGTTGAAGCAACATGGTGCCCAACAAAGAAACAAAGCAAGTCTAGATTGGGCATCTACCGTCCCATGTTACACACATCGGAGTCAACTTATTCCCCGAAGAGGAGAAAGAGATCGTCCAAGCGCTAAAGGATAATGTGGACCTTTTCGTATGGAAGCCTTAAGACATGCCATGGATAGATCCCAATTTCATGTGCCATCACTTAGCAATTGATCTAGACATCAAGCCAATTTCTCAAGGGAAAAGAAAGGGTGGCGATGAAAAGAGGAAGGCAATTACATAAGAAGTCGAGAAGTTGTTACAGGTCGGGTTCATCAAGGAGGTCAAGTATCCGACCTGGTCATCCAACGTGGTGACGGTAAAAAAGAAATTCGGGAAATGGCGAATGTGTGTGGACTTTACGAACCTTAACAAAGCATGTCCTAAAGTTCCGTATCCACTACCCAACATTGACCGACTGATAGATGCTGCATCGGGTTTCCGTTTGCTTAGTTTTATGGATGCATACTCTGGGTACAACCAGATCCGCATGGATCCAATAGACGCACCAAAAACTGCTTTCATAACCCATCAGAGCAATTGCTATTATGAGGTCATGCCTTTTGGACTCAAAAATGTTGGGGCTACTTACCAGAGGCTAATGGATAAGTTGTTCGCTACGCAGATATGTCAGAATCTTGAGGTCTATGTAGATGACATGGTGATCAAGACAAGTGAAAACCGGTCACATATGAAGGATCTAACTGAAAAATTTGCATCCATTAGAAGCTACAACATGAGACTGAACCCGGACAAGTGTACCTTTGGAGTGCAAGCCGGGAAGTTCCTCGGATTTATGCTCACCAACCGGGGAATAGAAGCAATCTTGGATAAATGCCAGGCTATAATAGATATGAGAAGTCCAACCACGAAAAAGGAGGTCCAACAGCTGATAGAGAGGCTAGCTGCATTGTCATAATTTTTATCATGTGCAGAAGACAAGTCAATACATTTCTTTGCAATCATAAGGGAGTCTAAGGAGTTTGAATAGACTGAGGCATGCGAAGAAGCTTTTCAAGAAGTAAAGTGTTTCCTATCCCCGCCTCCTATCCTAGTAAGGCCCAAAGAAAATACACCTCTAGTCTTATACTTGTCGGTCACAGATAAAGCCCTGAGCTCGGTTTTAGTACAAGAAGGAGAAGATGGAGAGAGAACCGTATACTTTATCAGCAAAGTTCTAAAAGGAGCAGAGCTAAGGTACCAGAAGATTGAAAGTTTGGCGCTGGCAGTAGTCGTCACAACCCAGAAGCTGAGACATTATTTTCAAGGTCACCCCATCACAATAAAGACAAATTGCCCAATCAAACAAATACTGAGAAAGCCCGATTTAGTAGGACGGATAGTCAAGTGGGCAGTAGAGCTCTTCGAATATGAGATCAACTTTGTACCCATGACCAGTATTAAGTCACAGACACTGGCTGATTTTGTGGTTAAATTAAGTGCACCGGCTAGAGAAGAAATCTCAAACAGATGGATCCTTTATGTAGATGGATCTTCAAATCTCAAGGGAAGCGGAGCCGGAATAATTTTGGAAGGACCCGAAGATCTAACATTAGAATACTCTTTATGTTTCAATTTTCAGGTTAGCAACAACCAGGCAGAGTATGAAGGCTTGATTGCCGGAATGAAATTGACAAGAGAAGTCGGAGTAACACACTTGTTAGTGAAAACCGACTCCCAGTTGTAGCGAGCGATTTTGGACGCGGTTCTTAAGCGCTGGTCGCTCTCTGCGGTTGAGCTTAAACTACAGGCCGATTCATTTTTTATCCTATTGTGAGTTGATGAAGGAAGGGAAATAGATGTCTCCAATTAACCCTGCTTTGCATATTGAGTTTAAACAGCGGTCTGTTAGGTTACGAATGCTATCAATGTGGGGGGGGGGGGCCTTTGTATTGGTTATTTGTATTTTCGCCAATACAGTTTCTTTCTTTTTATCTAGACAGAAGGTTTCTGGCGGGGAACAAGGGTTAGAATGTTAGGACTGATGTTTTGAATTACTGCTTTTGATTGATGGAGATATGGGATTTTGGGTTTTTGTTTAGTGTGCTCGCTAAGATCTTTTCTTTCAATCTTATGCCTACGTATTCCCGTTTACCGAAACAGGGAAATCAGAGCGTTCGTAGTTCCTCCTATTCTACGGGAGGAAATGGTTGTTTTTGGTGTCTTGTTCAAAGCCCAAGACGTGAAGCGAAAAGTAGTTTGTATCTTGTTCAAAGCTCAAGATGTGAAGCTGAAAGGTTTATTTGTATCTTGTTCAAAGCCCAAGATATGAAGCTAAAAGGTCTCAACTTTAGAGAGAATTTGTCATCTCTAAAGAGGGGGTTGTATGTCACAACTGTTGGGTGACTGATTATAAAGGGAGGATTACTTTAACCGGGATACGCGGATCCTAGCAATGCCATAATTTCCTTTATAGGGGGTTTTAACCTGAAGGAGAAGACTTTAACTCAGTGTTGAGCAATGCCATCTTTCCTTAGGAATTTCTCATGCTAAAAGAAGGACAGTGGCATGGATGTAGATGATCCAGAGGCTTGCCGCTTACAGCGATTAGACAAAGGGGAAGGAGTTGTTGATGTTTGTGTACTGTGAACGAGGCACATCTTTGATGCTAAAAGGTTAATTGGATTAACCAGTGGTCTTCTTATACAAAGCCTAAGCGGAGGCTGATATGTGTCTCGTATAAAGCCCGAGAGAGAGGCTAAAAGGGGTTGATCCTACAAAAGGATCTTTTATACTCAACAAGAGAGTGTTTTTTTGTATCTCGTACGAAGCCCGAGATAGAGGCTAAAATTTGTTTGGCTCAATAAGAACCTTTTTGTATCTTGTATAAAGCCCGAGATGGAGGCGAAAAGTTTGACTCAACAAGAGAGTCTTTTTGTATCTCGTACAAAGCCCGAGAGAGAGGCTAAATGTTGTTTGACTCCGCTGGGGAGAATCATTGTACAAAACCCAAGAGGAGGCTATGGTGACTGTTTCAGTTAAGTGACAGGTCCAATATACTGATTTTGAAAGAGAAAATCAGTTCTTATATGAGCAACACTGTACTCATGGATTTGATTCAAGGATCCGGGTTACTTCTGTTCTTTAAGGAAGCGGGAGATCCGAAGGGTATTGAGACTGTCCGAGTCTAGGGGTTTCCTTCCTATTCTTGAAGGGTTCACTTGAGAATGTCTTTGAGATTCAAGGAAATTAGACTGTCCAAGTCTAGAGTGTCATCTTTTGTACCATGCTTTGAGAAACAGTAGTAGACTCTATGAAAAGATTGTTCTATGCAGATGACTAATTTATGTTCCTATACCTCTAGGAGGTCGTCGGGACAATTTGTACGAAGCCTAAGAGGAGGCTGGAAACTTTTAAGAAGCCGAGTGGTGCTTGTACTAAGCCCAAGAGGAGGCTATCATTCCCGGAGGAAGAAATCATTATACGAAGCCTAAGAGGAGGCTGTGAATACTTCTAAGAAGCCGTAGGGTCCTTGTACTAAGCCCAAGAGGAGGCGGGGTTGCTTTTAGGAAGCCTGTGGGTCCTTGAACGATGCCCAAGAGGAGGCCGATGCTTTTAAGAAGCTCGCGGGTCCCCAAACCCTGAGAAATTCAAGGCAAGCTATTCACAAGGAATAGATCAAGTCAGGAAAGTTCGAGAATTTGGAAGAAACTCAAAGATGCCATTCACGGAGAATACATTCATCTCTGGGAATAGAGTTTCTTGACAATTCTTGATGAGGACAGCCGAAGAGAAGACTGTATCTGGTGATCCTATTGGGGATCTAGCTGTCTATTTCTACGAATAAACGAAACAGCGTCACCTAGTTCTATACGTAGTTGCCGGGGAAACTCGAAATATCTATACTATTATTACACAGTTGATATGAGTTTATGAAAGAAGACTTACAGTGAAACAGCCCCACAATACAGTTATATGTATATGAAAGCGGTAAATGAAAGCAATAAACACTTACTCGGTTGTAGAGCTTCCATGCTGTTTGGTTAGTTGTTCAACAAAGAAAGATTGAAAACAATAGTATATTCAAAATCAAAGGAGAAAGTGCTTTGAAAAGGAGAGATTTGGGGCTTACAGCTCAAGGAGAGGCCCAGGGTTTTATCAGTGAGCGCACTGTTTGAATTTGTACAGAGGGACTTATACAAGTGACTGAGGCCCAAAATGTTTTTCTGTACAAAGGGATGGGTCTTACACTCTCTCAAGAGGCCCAAAAGTTTTAAAGAAAAAGAGTGGGGCTTATAACACGAGGGTAGGCCCAATTGATTTTTCGTTAAAAATGGCGATCGCGCCGAGATTTTCTTTTAACGCAGAGGGACTTATACAATAAGTGAGGCCCAAATGATTTGGTCAAAAAAGGATTGGATCTTACACTCTATTAGAGGCCCAAAAAGTTTTGAAAATGATTTATGAGGATTAAATTAATCCAAAAACCCTAATTTGTTTTCAAAAATGTATTTAATTGAATAAAAATTCAATTAAAATGATCAAAATTGTTTAACATAGGAAAAACAAATTGTGATCTTGGATTAATGCTTCAAAAATTAAGTATTGACCTACAAAATAATTAGAAAGCATTAAAAGTTGCAAAATCAAGGTGGAAAAAATATTTAAAATGTCAAAAACAATTAAAATATTAATTCTTTGCAAAAATATCAATTATATGAAATAAATAATATTTTTGGGATTTTTTGGGAAAATAAAATATTTTAACATTTTTGTGAATTATTAAAAAAAGAATCAACTCAAAATCATTAAAACTCAGAGAGAAATTAATTTTTGAATCAATTAAATAAAATCACAAAATTCAAATATTCAAATTTTGAAAAAAGGCGCCAAGAACACACCAAGAACACGCGCGTGTTCTGGGCTTGGCCAGATTTGCATTTTCTCTCCAATCTCACTGAATACTTGATTATAACATGCAATCCACATATCATTATGCTCGTCTCAACCTCACGATCATGTCTATGTCCATTAATTTCATTTAAATTAAACATACAACAAGAAATCATGAAAAATCCTCAAGAACCCTAATTTCTGTATGAAGGCTAGGATTTTTGATACACGATTCAAACAATGCAATTAATTGAGGGAAAACATTTCATGCATGATTATGAACATATGGCCAAATTATTGTGCGAGGAAATATGCATAGATTGAGAGATGACCAAGTGTATGCTTACCTCTAGGCCGTGACAGCAAGTGCAATGTGATTTTTGATTTGGAGGTGTTACAGATGAGTGGTGATGATCTGAACAGCTTCCTTACACCCTATGGAGTGTGTTTGAATGCTTGGACTTGATTGAAAATGGTTGGAACGATTTGTGGTACCTCAGCTGCAACTTGATTGAAAGTTTGAGCAACCAGCTGGTGATTTTGTGAAATCTTTGTTCCAGATGTTATGTGAGTGTTTGGATCACTTCTATATGATGTATGTGAGGTGTGTGAGTGATTGGTTTGATTGGAAAAGCTCTCAAACTCAAAACCCGATAGCTACCTTGCTAAGAAAGGCATTTTTGCCAAGAGAAAGAGATTTTGAGGAAAGCATCTGTTAGATGGCTTTGGTGTACTCAAACTGATCACAATTGAGCTCTATTTATAGTAGAGCAAGTTTGTTTTGCAAGGAATAGTGAATGGCAACTGGTAAGTAGGTTTGGCCAATGTTGGCAAATGAAAATCCAAGTCTCCTCTAGCCATTGACTAGAGGTTAGGGCACAGAGCTTTGGTCCCCTTGGTCTTGGATAAGTCTTGACTGATTTCAGATGAGAATGGCTCAGTCCATGCCACCTTGATGCTTCCATTGAATGCTTCAATCCAAATTTGGAGTCTTGTCCCTATTTTGGCCATTCTAGGTTCAACATGCTATTTCTTGTTTCATGGACTTTGGAGGCTTGGCTCAGTGATTGTCCCCTTTAGATTCAATCCTCTGAGGTGTCCAAGTGGATAAGAGCATTTGAATTTGGCTGATTTTGGCAAATCGAGCAAAATTGCAAATTCTGCCTTGCCTTTGACAGATTTCAGCAAGGCAACTTGCCAATGTCATATCTCATGGTGTAAGTTGAATTTGGTAATGTTCTTGACCATTTTGGAAAGCCCTTACATGATACAACAACTGTTTGAACATGTTTGGTTTTTATCTCTTTTGAATCCAAGTGAAAAATCCCCCTACATTTGGCAAAAAGTGAAGGCAGATTCTGACTTAGTGAAAATTTCACTAAGTGTTGGAAAAAGTGACATTTTTATTTTTCAGCCATTTTGATCACTCCATAACTCCAAATCCTTAATGAATTGGACTTAGGTCTAGTTGAAGTTTTTGTAGAGGGTAATGAGGGCTACAAATCCATCTTTGGATGAGAAAAAATGGCTTTGTGGTTTAGGAGTTATGATCCTTCAAAGTTGGTGCCCTTGTCACTTTATTTTTAACTTAGAAAGTTTTCTAAGTTTTTATGGTTACCCCTTTTACAAGTTATCCCACTTTTCTTGATTTTTCTTGATGAATGATGATTCAAATCATACATTAACATCATTTTAGGATTAAAAATCCATTTTGGTGAAAAATCTCAAAAAGTCAAAGTTGACTTTTGTGCACAGTTGACTTTTTATCAGATGAATTCCAAACTGTGCAATTCTTCAGGAAATCATGTCCTTGACCTAAATCAAACTTGATGGACACGTTCCCTGGGTGTCATAGGACATATTGAATCATGTCTTAGGGCTTGGGAGCATGTCCTGGTCAAAAGTCAAAGTTATAGTTGACTTTTTCCTTAAAACCCTAATTGTTGTGTAGATGAAATTGAGACTTGTTGCTCAAGCTTCTTGGATTAATCCATTGTTACAAATGGATCAATATAGTTAATTAGAGACCCTCAAACCCTCTCTTGAGGTCTTGGTTCATGATTTGTCCTAAAAGTCAACTTAGGGGTGAATTAGGTCAAGAAACCCTAATTCCTGATTTTTTGATGAATGCATCCCCTGAGGCAAAATTGACTTGATGATTGGGTCCATGAGGTTCCATGGAGTATATTAGGTTATGTTTTGGATCATTGGCTCATGCCCAGATGAAATTTTTCATCTGGAGGCCCTGGTCGACCAAAACCCTAATTTGGTGACACTGGCGATCTTGAAGCTTGATCCACCTAGAAGGGAGCATCCTTGTGCTTAATCCTTGAAGTGGGAGTCCTTTTGATCCATTGTGGTTAGTTGAGAGGTTAGACAAGTTGAAGATCATGTCATTCCTTGATTGATCCTTTGTCTAAGCACTCAGAGAGGGCTTGAAACCCTAATTTTGATTGTAGTGGATGCTCACCCATCTTTGGGGAGACAGATGAAGTATGATGGTTCCTCCATATTGTGATAATGATTTGCACAATGATGGGAAATATTAGTGGTCAAAATTTGGGGTATGACACCAGTTAGTGGTCGGACAGATGAAGAACGAATACCAGACGAAGGATTCCACCCTGATAAAGTACCTTCAGAAAGCCTCAGGAATATCCAAAGCGTTCTTAGAATTCGAAGTCATCCATATCCCAAGAGAAGATAATGCCCGGGCCGACCTCCTAGCCCGACTAGCAAGCTCAAAGAATTCACGAATGAATAAGACCGTGATTCAAGAAGTTCTCGAAGCACCCAACATTCAGTCAGAGGAAGTATTAACCATAGAGGATGTCCAAGGGTGGATGGGACCCATTATCAGTTATTTGACTCAGGAAGTGTTACCTGAAGACGTCAACAAAGCCCGAAAGATTAAAAGGATAGCTTCCCGGTACATCATAATCTCGAACACACTGTACAAGATGGGTAGGTCAACACCTATGCTCAGATGTGTGTCAGAGTCTGAGATTGAGATGGTAATTAAAGATGTTCATGAAGGAGCTTGTGGTAGCCACATCGGTGGGAGAGCACTGTCCGGAAAGATCCTAAGAGCCGAGTACTACTGGCCGCATATGATGCGAGATTGTATCAAATACGTTAGCAAGTGGGAAAAGTGGCAAGTCTTCGCTCCATTTAAACATTTACCAGCCGAGTCACTCTATCTGATTACATCCCCATGGTCGTTCTATCAGTGGGGAGCAGACATCCTAGGACCTTTTCTAGTTACTTTAGGACAACTCAAGTTTCTGATTATCGCAGTTGATTATTTTACAAAGTGGGTGGAAGCCGAGGCTGTTGTTCGGATCTCAGCCGAGAGAGTTCGCAAATTTTATTGGAGGAACATCATATGCCGGTTCGGTTTGCCGGGAATGATAGTCTCGGACAATGGAGCCCAATTTGCAAGCACTTCCGTCATAGAATTTTGCAAGGATTATGGAATATAGAACATGTTCACATTAGTAGAGCACCTACAAACCAATGGCCAAGCAGAAGCTGCCAACAAGGTTATCCTAGGTGGAATAAAAAATAAGCTAGAGGATGAAAAAGGAATATGGGCCGAGTACTTACTACAGATCTTGTGGTCGTACCACACAACAACACATTCTACCACTTAGGAGACACCCTTCAGGATGGTATATGGAACTAATGCAATGATACCAGTGGAAATCAACACTTCGACTTGGAGGCATGAACACTTTGATGAAATCACTAACATGGATAATTTGAACATCTCAGCTGACCAGATAGACGAAGTCAGCGAGACAGCACGGATTAGAGAAGCTGCTGCAAAATAGATGTTGGCAAGAGATACAACCTGAAAGTCCGGCAGAGGGAATTCCAAGAGGGCGACCTGGTCTTGAAGAAAATCACAGACCCATAAAACAAGGGAAAGCTCGCCCCCAATTGGGAAGGCCCATTCAGGGTACTTCAAAAGCTAAACAATGGAGCATACAAGCTGGAAATCTTAGAAGGAATAGAAATACCTAGGACATGGAATGTATTCAATCTTAGGCTGTATTTCAGCTAAATATTATGTAATTCAACAATGAATAAAGGATCCAGGTTGCACTCTTTTCCCTTGCAAGGGCAAGGGTTTTTAACGAGGCACCTGAACTTAACAAATTATTATGTCTTGTTTATAGGTATTCGGCTAGAGATGATGAGTGATAACTCGGAAAACTCCTATAAACGTGTCGACTTGCTCCACGTACATAGGTCGGCCATGAACGGGTTTATTAAAATCCTATAAATGCGTCGACTTGCTCCGCGTACATAAGTCGCCCATGAACGGGTTGATTAAACTCCTATAAATGTGTCGACTTGCTCCGCGTACATAGGTCGCCCATGAACGGGTTGATTAAACTCCTATAAACGTGTTGACTTGCTCCGCGTATATTGGTCGCCCATGAACAGGTTAATTATACTCCTATAAACGTGTCAACTTGCTCTGCGTACATAGGTCGTCCATGAACGGGTTGATTAAACTCCTATAAACGTGTCGACTTGCTCCGCGTACATAGGTCACCCATGACGGGTTGATTAAACTCCTATAAACGTGTAGACTTGCTCCGCGTACATAGGTCGCCCACAAACGTTCCGTGTACATGGGTTGAACAAACATGTCTACTAGCTTCGAGCACACAGGCCGGATAATCAAATATAAAAATGATGAAACATCCAAGCCCATAACACGTCAAAGATACTTGGGGCTCGTAAGTAAAAAAGTCATACATGGCAAACTGGCAAAGGATAATAAGAAGGGAGCAAATCTCTGTTGAAAGGACACCCTAGTCCATACTATAATCGGCACCTAAGCCTACAAGAGTCCAAGACTCTCAAAAGTGTGAAGACTATACACACAAGATAGGTAAAAGCTCCTTAATAATTAGCTTCACAGTGAGCTATCTGAAAAGTCTTGGAAATCAAGCACAAGCAAAGTAAAAATAATACCCGACAATTTATAATCGGACACCTTAAGTTAATCTAACTTAGTGCTTGAGGGGTTGGATATATGTATGAGATTATTTTGCAAAGGAATAAACACGATAAACAGAAATAACATAAACAAAAAAGCCTCAGAAGGGCCAAACATTGTATGTTACAAAGCCCTAAGGCTAAAAAGTCATGAGCATGAGGGGGGACAACACCACACTCCCTCGCCAAAATACATAAAAAATGCATCCAGAAGGATGACTAACTAATACAAGGAGAATTTCAAAATCATTCAACAACTGAGGTGCCATTAGCGCTAACATTATCCAGGGTCTCATTCCCGCCTTTGACAGGAGCATGAGTCTTCTCTCGATTGTTCTTTTCAAGCTCGTCCAGATCTATAAGGCGCCCATCCTACACCACCTTCAAGTAATCAACTTCAGACAGTTCCAACCTGAGATAGAGGCACAGAACTTACTCATTTGCCCTGTCAAAGGCCTCATCACCAGCGGAGAGAACTTCAATATGAGCCTTCTTAAGAGACTCATTGAGCTCGGTGTTGGAAACTAAAAGCTCTTGGTGAGAGACTTTGACTTGCCTCAGCTGCTCAACAACCTTGGATAAAGCCGACTTATGTTCAGATTCAAGAGTTTCTTTGCTCTTCTTCTCGTCAGCTAGGTTTTTCTCCAAATCGGAAAGCTTTTCTGATTGAACCTTGAGGGCTTCTTATAGCCGGGTAACCTCTTCTTTCAGCTTAAGCTTCTCCGCCTCAGAATCGTCGCTAGATTCAAATAGACCCATGGCGAGAACAACACACCGCATAAGGTAGGAGCTTATGTTTTGTGTAATCTTCTGCCGACCAATAGATTTCACTTTGTTAACGTCCTCAGTGGCGTTAAGGTGGTCGTACAAAAACCTAAGCCCGTCAAAGTTGTTGGACCAGAATTTAAACTCTCCAGATGCAACATTCTCGCCAGGAACTCACATAAGAGAATTGATCTCCATGTCAGCCTGACAGACTTCATCAGTCATGAGGGTCTTTAACCTCTTGGGAGCACCTTGCAAAGTTTCTTCCTGGGCTGAAGGAGTTGAAGGCTGAGGTTCATTCTTACTCGGGGTCGCCTTTGCACTAGTACCCCGGGTCCATTTTGGTTGTCGGGTCTCCAACCCGCCCATATCCGACTTAGAAGAAGCAACTCCTCTGGATCCTCTCCGAGCAGCACAAGCCTCCAGCATTAATTTCTTCTGTTCAACCACTAACAATTTAGTCATTGTATCTGCAGAAAAAGTCGTAAATGTTAGAACGAGAATAATTAAAGGTGTGGATAAATAATAAGTAAGCAGTTACCCCGGACGACGAGTAGTTGCTCATCACTTAAAGGTAACAACTCCTTAACCTTCATCATACGGAAGGAATCAAGAACAATCAAATATTGAGTTTCCAATTCACTTAATTTTGCACAGTTGAAACCAGTGATCGGCAGTGGATTCTCGGCCTAATAAAAGGGAAAACGAGGCTGGCTATCCAGAGCGTACAACACTTGTGGACACGTCGGCCCACTTTTTACCCTTAGGAATCGATTCTTATAATTATTATAATTAGAAGTATATGCATGGATGAAACTCCGCCCGAGAATCCCACTGATTTGTATCCAACTACAATTATCGACACCTTTCACTTCAAAGAAAGAGAAAAATAGGCCAATTATGAGGGTGATATCTAAAACCTCACAAACCCATTCGAAAGTCTTTATGAAACCCCAGCTGTTGGGACGAAGTTGAGAGGGAGCTATGTTCACAACTTTTAACACATCCGCCTCAAAATCAGAAAAAGGGTATTTGTATATTAAAATCCTCTAGAAACCCAACATAGAAGTAGAAAAGTCCTCTTTAACGCCTTTGGGGAGGAGTATACAAACACACTCTCCGGGAATATACGATTCCAAGACAACATCATCTTCGGACCCAGTTGAAGATATTTGCCTTGTTGACCGGAGTTTCGCGATTTCTATGTCATCAAAGGTACTATTCTTATGGTTCATGACCTCAAGATCGAAAGGAGCAGAAGTCGTCATTGAAACCTCTACAAAACCCGAGGAAGATGAGCGAGAATCAAAATTATTCCCAGAAGTAAGAATATCGCCATAAATTTCGTTCATGACTCGTCTATACTCCTCTGGCCCTAAAGCACTCTCTATTTTCCACATGCATTGTTCCCGTAACTCCTTTCTTTCCATGTCATTCATACGGATGTCACTACTACTACCCTCGCCGTCTCTTTTACTAAAGACTACCATACTTTCTAAAAACAAAATTGAAGAATAAAATAAAAATCAGAAGTAGTGGATGGATACCTACGAGTAGAGAAGCCTTGGAGATTGGGAAGTGTTCTGGTTGATAAAGAAGGAAGATGATTTGGATGTAGAAATGAGAAGAGGGAGAGATGAGGATTTTAATAAAAGGCTCGACACCCAAGAGTAACTAAGGAGTAGTCTTTAACAGTCATCATTATATTGGGGGAATTGAAAGGATAACCCTCCAAGAAATTTTTGTCACGTAAGGACCTAAGAAGAAAAGCTGACCTATAGCTCGACACCTAGCAAATATATCCGGGCTCATGTTACTGCCGAGTACTGCACCCTTGTACTGCACCCGAGTACATGCCAAATATATTCGATGCCGAGTTTTGTAGTCGGATAAGAGTAAGAACGGACTAGATTATGGTAGCAGGAAAGATCGCATAGTGTAGAGAGCTAGACAAGCATCATACACAAACCGGGCCGGTCAGAGAGCCCGACTCCCACCAGCCGAGTTCTTACAAGGCCAGGTACTATAACCCACCAACCCGGCATCGACGCCGGTCATGAGCTCAACAAGTGCCACTCCAACAGTTGTAACGGTGACGGAGCATCAATGCAGACGTTATCCTGTCTTCAAAACATGCATTCATGAAGAGGATTTACGACAATGATGGCCATGCAACGTCAGAAGGCCAAGAGGCTTCTCTTAATGGCATAACTTAAATGAAGATGAAAGAAGGCTATAAAAGGGGCTCCCACATGAGGATTAAGCAAGACACATTCATCTTGAGATAATATACAACATCTGTATAACTCTCAAATCCCCAAAGATACTTACACAGTATAGACAGCGTGGTCTTTTCTTCCCTAAAGGAGGAGACTAACACTTTTGGTGTTCTGACCATTTTTGGCTAGAATATTTGGCGCCCACCGTGGGGCCTAGGTAAAACTCTCCCAGGCCACACCTTACACTAACAAAATGTCCTTTGAAGGGGATCCTCCGGACATGGCTCAACTGCTAGCCATGATGGAGACCATGCGACAACAGAATGAGACGCTGCAAGACAACATACAAGTTTTGCAGCAACAAAGTCAGTCTGACGGTGACTCTGAGGAGGAGGTTCTCGAGCCTCAGCCTCTCTCTCAAGAGATTTGGGACAACCATGTCCCAGAAAAATTCAAACACCATCATTAACCTCTTATGATGGCAAGACAGATCCTCAGGAGCATGTCATTTCCATCAACAATCAGATGGCCATAGTGGCCCCTTCGGACTCACTGAAGTGCAAACTCATGGCTGGAACCTTTAAGGATGTAGCTCTAAGATGATACATGAGCCTTCCTCGACTCTCCATCGTAAGTTACCAGGACTTAACTAAGAAGTTAGTACAATACTTCTCGGCAAGCAAACGCCGGAAGGTGTCCAGGACCGCATTATTTAGTGTTCGATAGAAACAGTCACAATCGCTACGTGAGTACCTGGCTCGATTCAATGAGGAAACCCTCAAAATACCTCATTGAAATGTATTTTAATATTTGTTAGTATGCGTTGAACACCGACAAAATATTTCTTGCCATGAAGTAAAAATGAAAAGTTGTATTGGTAGAATTAGTATTGAATATAACAGTAGATTTCATTCCAAAATAATAGAGCTAAAAAATGAAGAAGTTTATTAGTGAGTAACAATGAATATAACAGATAATTTCATTCCAAAATAAAATTGAAGCATATGTTTAGTTACAAAAGTTTCAGTGAAACACGAAAAGTGGATAACAATGGCAGGTGTTACACAAAAGACTGACATCCTACATATATTAAGATGAGTAGCAGCAGTGGATACATTTTCTTTCTAATTCCTGTCATCAAAACAAAAGTATGGGGATGTTGTATTAAGATGAGTAGCAGCAGTTAGTAATTTGTGTCGCGTTTAAAATGATGTTGTAATTGAAAAAAAAATATTGTCAGTATAATTAAAAATTTAGAAAAACGCATATGCAAGGTTAAGAAATTATTATTAAAAAAATATATGTTAATCATATTGCACAAAAAATAGTTTGCAAATTAGTAATTCAAAATATTGAAGTAGGAGCATATAATAAGAATATTAATGCAATCTTTAATATTGTATTAAACAACAATTGTATGATGTTCAAAAGGCAAATAGGAGTACTGGCTATACGTTGCTGAAGACTTCCTTATAGATGACGTTAGCAGTGGAAGACTTTGGTTTGTTGTTTTCGTCGTGTATCAAGATTTTGATACCCTTTTTGCTAGTTACTCTTGAGATTGCCACGTACAGTTGGCCATAACCGAAGAGATCTTTTGGGATATAGAGTCCAACCCAATCTAATGATTGTCCTTGAGATTTATTAATCATTATGGCGTACGATATAATGCTTGAAAATTGTCTCCTATTTTAGTTTGAAAGGCCAGGGGGATTGGGATGAGGAAAGATCCATTCGTGGAATGTATATGACTCTTCCATGGCCTTTCCCGCTCATAATTTCAGCTTCAAGAACATGATTGACCATTTGGTAACAATTAGTCTTGATCCATTGCACAAACCTTCAGCTGAATCGATGTTTCTCATAAGTATAATTTATGTCCCTATCTTTAATTTAATGTGGTGGTTGGGCAACCCGGAAGTCCTTAGAGATTTGAGGAATTTCGGACTAAGGACTTCCATAATGCTATTGTCATGAATTTCAGATCGATCAACTGAGTTAAAGCTATAATAATCTTTGGATTCACCTATAAAATGCGAAGAAAGTAAATAATTAGATTAAACACACCAAGAGGTACTATTTTAGTAATAGGAGAAAAATCTTTAAGTTGTTTAAATACTACTGTAAATATACCAGGCATGATATCTAGAATATGATTATTTATTTGATCAACCACCTTAATATTTGATGTCAAAATTGCCCGACTTTTCAAGTAGTCATAACATGTATAATTTTCCAGGAAAGAACGATAGGTGTTTTCCACAATTGCAACAATAGGGTCATCAAATATTTGAATTAGTATTTCAGGTGGAATGTCAATGTTTGCATTGTAACACCCTTTTCTACCCCACGAATATACACGGCAAAGTACATAAATTATCAGAGTAAAAATCACCTCAGAAGGGTGCACATTTCTCAAAAAAACTCAAAGTAAAACATTTGCTCCGTAAACAATGGGTTTTCCTCAAAATAATCAAAAAGCCATCAAATAGCAGCGGAACCACCATAACCACAATAATCCAACATAAAAAGGTTTTCAAAATAAAACCATAGTCATCAAATAATAACAAAATAACAACTAAACAATGGTTCGACTCAACGACCCAATCCGATGTTACACTATCAGAGCAAGACCCTCTACATCGACCAAAAGCAAAATAAACTCCAAAAGTCCTCGAAGGCATCCCCGGCTAATCCTGATCACCTGCACGTACCCACGTGGAGGCAACATTCAAATAGACAGGGTGAGTAATCACAATTCATTATAATCAATATAAAAACAAGATATGCATAAAATGGCGTCATCGTCATATACAACATCATCAGGGTCATCAAAGGAAAACATCAAAGATCACGATATCATAAATCACATCAATGCCAACTAAATGCAATGCACAACGAGACTCATGCATGTGGTACCAATCGTCCCAATCGATGGACACTAGGCCATCACCCTCCAAAGATCCCCGTCATTAAGATCGATTCTACACAAGAACCGAAGCACGTCAAAACCACCTCACATTCACACAATGGGATGAAAGCCACAATAGACCGAAGTCTAACATCACTGTAATGCTATGAATGCATGATACACAACGTCATAATCATCATCATCAACACAAGTCATTACGTGCATCATCATTCATCACAATCTCATCGTATCGTCATTCATTCATCAAAACATCGTGCATCATCATCTTATAATCATCAATACAACTCATGGAAATTCACATCAAAATAGTCATGCATCATCATATCACAATCAATATAACTCATGGTCATTCACATCATCATGTATTCATGAAACGTCACATATACGCAGCTCATAACGTCAATATACATCATGGTAATTCATATCATCAATTAACCTTCAAAATCATGTATAAACGGTTCATAATCATCAATAAACTCATAGTAATTCAGATCATCAATTATTCATCACAACATCACGACATCATCTTCTCATAATCATCAATAACCTCATGGTAAATCATATTATCAATAAATCATTAAACATCATATATACACAGCTCATAATCATCGATATACATCATGGTAATTCATCAAAGTAATCACAGCTCAAAACATCAAGACAGCACAGGAATCACAACATAATTTCGCGAAACAGCAGGCTTTCGCTAGAATGTTCGCTTTGCGAGCTGCCAGCGAATCCCCAAAACCCCATACAAAAACCAGAGAACCCTACTCTGTCTCCCTCGCTACCTCTGTTCGCTATGCGAAGTCATTCGCTGGGAAGTTTGTCGTGCAAACTAAAAATCACAATTAGAGTTCATCTCAGTATCATCAAACAAAATCATCACGCATTTGCTGCGCTGCTCGCTTTGCGAGTCTGGGGCGAATGGTCGCCTTGCGAAGGAATTGTTCGCTTTGCAAACTCGCGATTTCAGGAAATCGCTGCTACGCATCAGTAGCATAACAGACCCAAAAACCTCACGAGTCCAGCCTCCTTTTACCTCAACCACATCCCCAAACATTCCTAAGGTATTACGGTAATCAAAGACACAAAACCTACGACTATTAGGTCGATTCATTACACTACTCTAAACCTCAAATCACCTAAACCTTCACAAACTCTCAAGATTCTCATAAACCCCATAAATCCCTTTCTCATACAAGATCCCACATATCATCAAAGAAGGTTTACCCAAATGCCTACTTTTATCCGAATCAATTCCACCCTTCATATTCATCATCAATCCACAAAAACAACACCTAAATCACCAATTTTCTCATAAACCCACAAACCCTCATAAACCCCTAAAAATCTGCTTTAAACACATCGAATCCCTATATTGAAAACAATGAAAGGAAATACTCCTCATACCTTAGATTGTCGATTCAGTGCTTTCTCTAATGAGTCTTTGGAAACCTTCTCGAATCCTCACCTTTCCCTTTTTCCTTAGAGCCCTCGCCTTCTTTCCTTCTTTTCACAGTCTAACCAAATGAATCATATTCTCAAATTCTCCTTTTTGTTTAACCTAACTCTTGGGCTTCTAAAATGGGCTTTCCCCATATTACCCTCACTAATCCTCCTCAAAAGTCCATCTTACCCTTAATTACTCTAATATTATTTAAATTAATAATAATAATATATTCATATTATATACTATTATTAATTAAATAACCAAAACTCCACAAAATTCCACACATAGCCCAAACCACCAAAATTCACCAAAATTCACCAAAAATCACGAATATTATATTTAAATAAATTAAATAAATATTCTTATAATTTGGGGTGTTACAAGCATAACCATCATTAGGTTCGGATATCCTACCTTCACCTAATTTTAAAAGCCATTTTGAAAACTCAGCAATGTCAAGCGATTCTTGAGTAGTTTGATCACCTTGTAGGCGTATATTTTGTGTTAACGTTAAGACCTCACGTGAATCCCAAATGTAAGATGCATTGATGGTTGAGCGAAGAATGTCAAATCGAGTCCCTCTTGGGATACCAGCAAAATTTGTCTGAAATCTCTACTGAAAACAACCACTTTACCTCCGAAAACTACGTCAGAATTTCCATGTTTACTCATGACGTCTTTTAAAGTTTTATCAAGAGCTTCAAAACAGAATTTGCTTGCCATTGGGGCCTCATACCAAATAATCAACTTGGTTTGTCGAAGTAGTTCGGCGTGGTCATCACCAAAATCAATTTTGCATGTTGAATTTTCCATAGTTGGGACATGTATTTTACACTTAGAATGAGCGGCCCTTCCACCAGGCAATAAAAGAGATGCAATCTCACTTAATTCAACCGTCAAAACTATTTCATGCTTTGATCTCAATGAAGTTACAAGTGTTTTCCACATATATGTTTTACCTGTACCTCCGTAGCCATGCAGGAAAAACACTCCTCCTTTCTGGTTTGTAATAGCCAGCATTATTTTGTTCAATATCTTGCGTTGTTCATCTTATAAACAATAAGAAACCACCATAAATTAAAGAAGTTGGAAGTGAAACATAAAAATTAGAATTAAGGTAAACAATTGTGATACCTGTAAGGGCATTGAAAAGGCCATTGAACTCAGTTTTCATGACAAAAATGTTGTAACTTCTCTCTTAGTAGATAAGTTTATTACCAAGTTGTTGAAGAACATATCCATCAGGATACATAATTGGCTTGAATTCACCTAAACTCCTGCGGTTCGCTTGAAGTAATGTTTCAATCTCAATCAAAGTCAAGTTTTGTAATTCATCATCTTGCATAGGCAAGTATGCAAAAAGAGTATAAAAACCGTCACATGAGTTTTCACATTATGGTTATCAGGTGCAGTGTATGAATAATTGTAAGTAACATAGTAAGGTGAAACATAGAGTTAGATAACCTTTGGTTATTTACAAGTTGTCTCTGTTTGTGCAAAATACCATCCGCCAAGAAGGACCAAGTTTGGTTCTATACATGTGCGTGATTGTTTATAGTTCCAGATAGCAGCACAACCACAGAAAACTTTCGTAGAAAATGGCCAGATCCTCACTGACTTGCATCTTTAATAGCTCCAATATATTCCCTATCATCCTCAAGGAAACTCATCCCAAAGCATGCATCCCTAAAAGATTCATATTGTATTCCCCCACCTTACGAATGTCTTCATAAGTTTTTGGTCCTTTTACAACCATGAGCATCATCCTCAGATAAAACAGTTCTCTTGTAGTTGGTGTGTAGCGGTAAAATCGTGAGTGTAAGCTATTGATTAACTTAACTCAAAAAGCAAGAGTCGCCACCACACTTTTATTTTATCCAAAAAGGAAAGGAAAAAGAGCGAACAAAACCTACACAAGCTCTACAACAAGAACAAGTGAAGAGAGACTGGATAAGGGGGGTTGGTTACGCAATGGGAAGCTGTTAGCACCCAAAACGTCTATAGTACTCTATAGGAACCCTTTGAAATAAAATCTACCTCTTTTGGTCTGAAAAAGTTTGCTTGAAAAGAGATCGAGGAGATGGGAAGAGAAATTGTTTTTAAGATTTTTGTGTTTGGAGAGACTTGTCGCCTCATGCCTACGTACCCACGATGTGCAATGTAGGATCAAAACCCCGTAGTTCACGGTACAAGGAATGAAATTTGTTTGTTTTGGTTGATTTTAAAATGTAAATACAAGTCGTCATTTCCAAGCGAATAATTCCACTTAAAGAAATGAATCATGTCTAAACTTATGAAAAAGTTAAAGGAAAAAGTGCACGAGGGCACAAAAAGAGAGTTTGATGAGTTTGATGTTTTTTAAAGTCTTTTGAAAAAAGTATCAACATGCTTATGTAGTTTAGCATTTGTTAAGAAATGAAAATAAAAGAGTAAAATCACTTGATAAAGGCAAGGTTTGATTATGAAAGTGGTGATAGTTTGAAATCAAGAAAGTTTTGAAAAAGGGAGAGAGTTTTGAAAATTGAAGAATGGGGAATGGAAGAAGTGATTATCCTAAAGCATAAAGTAAAAGCTAAGGATAAGAATAGCCTAACCACACAAGTAAGCTCCATAGTCTTCGAACCATAATTCCAAAGCAAAGGGAAAAGGTCCTAGTTCTAAGTCCAAGGTTCCAAGAATTGCATTGGATATCCAAGGTCTAAGTCCAAGGGTTCAAGAATGGCATTGAAGTCCAAGGTCTAGGTGCAAAACTCCATGTCCATTGCATAGGATAGTAACCATAGTCCAAGATTAGAAGTACAAGTTTTTTAGAGGTTTTAGCCTTTATTAATGTTTTTAGTCCAAGTGGACAAAGAGAAAAAGGCATAAGCATAAACATGTGTCCAACGGACAAAGGAAAGATTGCGGAAGCATAAACATATGTCCAACGGACAAAGGAAAAAGTGCGGAAGCATAAACATGATATGGAATGCTAATAATGGAGCATAAAAGTAAAAGAGATAGGGAGCGAGAAGGAATTGTAAACAAAGTTAGTACAATAGTATTGTAAGTAAGTTAGTGATTAGTTGTTAGAGTTAGTGATCAATAATAATTGAATTATTGCACTTAGATCAAGATTAATAAAAACTCATTAGAGGATTGATAAGACCAAAGCCTCCTAACAACAAGTTTCATAAGTTTTGAACCAAAAGACAAATAATCAACTATTCTTGATAGTTTTTCGATGCGGGAAAAATATTGCGCTAAATTAAGCAATCTCCGAGTAATTTACGGAGTAATTACCCTACAAATGAGGCCGGTCAATAGATCTTTGTGCTAATGCATGCTAGATGAGCGATATGTAAATCGTCATCCGAAAGCAATACCGCACGAAAAGAAAAATGGTAACGATCTAGTCTTGATCGAAATTCAACAAAGGAATTCCAAGATCTCTTAGACTTTCATCTATCAAAAAGAAAATAGATGAAGAAAAGTGGATCTAATATTTATGATCCACATAACCAACCAAAATGAGAATTTCAAGAAAATAAAATCAAAACTATTTTTAAATGATTTTTTCCAAGAATTCTTTCTAAACAATTAAAAAAAAACAAAAGTAAATCAAAATCTAGCAATAATAAGAAAGAAAAAAAAAGAAACTAGAAAAAGAGAAAAAAATGAATTATAAAAATATCATAAAAGAGGAAAAAAAAGAACAAGAAATGCGGGAGGTTTAAGTTGAAAATGGTGGTGGTGATAGAATTTCAAGGCCCGCGGCCCAGACTAAATGGAAAGAAAAATGATACAAGTTTTTTTTAAACACAAAACTAATTAAAAAAAAAAAGAGAATTAGAGTCATCATCTTCTTCGTGAGAAAGAGAGACATGACTACTATTCATGGCGGAAAGGAGAGACGCACACGGTTCATCACGGCGGAGCGACGGAGAAAAATTCTTACACGGTTGTGATCGAAATTCCACGTAGATTCCAAATACGTGTTCAATTTCAAGTGAAATCCAACCACAAGCTCGAATTCAAACCGCGAGATTTACGTCAGAAAGCTCCAATTACCTTCAAATTCAGGTGAAATCACTTTAGTTTCTCTTTTTCTTCTTCTGAACCACACGAAATTGGTGATGTTGTTGTTGATGTGCGTGGCTTTTGTGAGATGCAAAGTTATGACCAGTTGATGTTGGATCGAAATTGTGTGAATGGTTGAAGTTTCTTGTTGTTGAGTTGACGGAAAATGGAAGGCTTATGTGTGATTTTACAGAGCTTGAAGATAATTATGTACAGGTAATTTGAATTGGAATTGAGGAAGAGATTGAATGAATTGAAGCTTTGGAGATGAAGGTTTGAGTGTGGATTTTGGCAGAGGTTTGAGGGTTGTCCAAGCTTGAAGAATTGTGTAGAAATAAGCTTTAATTTATAGAGGATGAAGGTGAGGTTTGAATTGCAATCCGTTGCCGTTTTGTTTATTTTTCTGCGTTTTGAATTGTTGTTGTGGGTTGCGCGTGATATTTGTTGAAAAATTGCTCATGTCGTTTTTATCATTTTATTTGCAGCTTGTTTTATTAATTACGTGACGTGTATTTGGTGACTTTATTGTGTTTAGCACGGCTTGGGCTTGGCTTCACGTTGCAGCTTGCATTTGAAATGATTCGTAATAGGTACGACTGGAGCTTGGTGAGGCATGGCAAGACTTCTAGTATGACGTGAGGCTTTGTGTAGCTTGAAATATGAGACTTGGCTCATCATTCTTTTTTTTTTTTTTGCCATTTTGAAATCATGGGCTAATGGTTAGAAATATAATTGAAAAAGGACAATGGATTTTGGATAGAAAAAATAGCATAATGGATAAATTGGTTTGTGATATGAATATTTGAAGGTGAATTTAGAAATGTGAATTGGATATTGAATGGATAAAAATGGTTTAATGGATAATGAATAATAAATAAAAAATGGATTTAAGAAAAATGGATTTAAAATGGATATTTGAATATGTGGGTATTGGAAGGTGATATGGATATTATAATGGGTAAAAGAAAAGAAAGTGGATTTAGAAATTGGAAAATAAAAATGGTTTAAATGGAGAAATGGAATTTATGAATAAAAAAGGTTTAAAATGAGATGTGGTTCAAAAATAGTAAATTGGATTTTGTTGGAAATGGTAAATGGTTTAGAATGATGGATAATCAAAATGGATATGAAAATGGATCATGGATAACAAATCTTTATTTTTAGCCCACAACCACTCTTGACTTTTTCACAAGCCTCTGATAAACCGAACACATAGCTACCACTGAACAAGCCACAACTGAATAACAACCATTTGAATCTGTTTAAACTTGTCTGAATCAGTTATCTGGGAAAATAAATCCACAGATGAACACAATCTGGACTGGTGAACTCATATGAACTTGATGGACATCACCACACAACAACTTGACAGTCACTGCTTGAGAAATAGCCCATTGAAACAGATAACTTGCAATTGAAGCAAACTCTTGACAGTTTGACCAAGATAAGGTCAAACATCCATCTGAACTAGATCAAGAACAAACAACCACATTTGACTTGAAGTCACTTCAATGTCTTTGACAAACCTGCACAACACACAGAGAGAGAAACAAGCAAACTGCAGCATTTTTTTTGGTATTAGAGGTTAGTAAACACAGTCAAGTAGGTACGAATAATATACAGATGCTCAGGAGAAACACAGATTGTGATCTTGTTTGTGGTATGAGATGCAAATGAAAAGTGTGAAATCTTAGGGGTAAAAATTAGGGTCTTACGGCTGCCCCTATTTAAGTTTCTTCTATCAGGAGATATGAAGGTTAAAAACTTCGTCTCAACAAGATTGAAGATACTTAAATACAGAAAACCAAATTTTTAGCCATAAGATGTCACAAGATGATATGAATGCAAAGGATGAGACAGACTACGGGGAATCTTGAAACAAATGAGGTATGGTAAATTGAGAGAGACGACATGAAAAGACACGCCGGGGAACACAAGCTATTTCTGGAGATCTGTCAAGGTGACAAGAAGTATCCATAAATAGTTGGAAAGAGAGGGACAAGACCCTGGAAGATGAGTAATGACATCCAAGAATAACATTGGATGGAAACTACAAACGAGACAAAGGTATGCCAACAGATGTTCAAGAATAGCATTGGACAACAACAAGAAAGTTTCTGGTAAAACAACAACATAATCCAAGAATATCATTGGATGGAGGTGAAAAACACTCTATTGGGGATAAGATATCCAAATATGGCATTGGATAGAAGGAATCACAACATTCAAGAATGGCATTGAATGGGGCAACAGTAAACATCAGAGACATCCAAGAATAGCATTGGATAGAAACAAAATTCTATTTGAAAACTTCACTGGGGACATCCAAGAAGGGCATTGGATGGCAAGGTTAAACATCAGAGATATCCAAGAATAACATTGGACTTAGCTGGGGAAAAGGTGTCCAAGAATGACATTGGACAAAAGTAATCTCAACATCCAAGAATGGCATTGAATGAAGTGAGAAAAGTTCTGGAAAATACATCAGAATTATCCAAGAATGGCATTGGATAAAAATAGTTCACAATATCCAAGACTGGTATTGAATAAAGTGAGAAAGGACTTTCAGGAATGGCACTGAAAGGTAAAGGTAAATCACTACATTCAAGAATGGCATTGAATGATAGTGAGAATGACATCCAGGAATGGAACTGAATGTAAAGGAGAAAACTCATTCAGGAATAACACTGAATGAACAGATAAAACTTTCAGAAATGACACTGAAAGATATCCAAGCAAATCTGTTGGGGATTATAGAAGAGAGGCGAAACTTCCAGGAATAGCACTGGGAGAAACAAGAAGAACAAGGTATCCAGGAATGGCACTGGAGATCAAAAGAGACAGACATCCAGGAATGACACTGGAGTGCAAGAAAACAAAGATCCAAGAATAACACTGGAATGGAAGAAGACAAAGATCTAACAACAGGACAAGATGCATGGGGAAACAACAACATCCAGGAATGGCACTGGAAAGAAAGAAAACAGGTAAACAAGACATCCAGGAATAGCACTGGGTGAAAAGACAGGAAAACGACAACATTAAGGAATGGCACTGAATGAAAAGGCAGGTAAAGGTTTGGGTAGGTGCCATGTAAGTTGGACTTTGACCACAAGGTAAGATGTTGAAAGCAACAGGACCTCAGGAAATGCATATGAGCAAGAAGCACACTTCGAGCTATGAAAATCTTTCTATGTATGATAAATGAATGATTTATGTATGCAATGCAGATGATAGGGACAACTGAGATAGACTCTTTTGTGAAGGAAGAATGGAACTCTGATTCCTCAACACAGGGAACACTGCCCACTCTGCTTGGAGAGAAGATGTTGAACACATCTCTGTCACACTTATGAATTGTATCAGGATGATGGTCTTTTGAGGAAAGACATCTTGAGGATTCTTGAAGAAGATTGCCCCAGATTGATTGACTGATGAAAATAAACTGATCATAGCTTCAGTTTGACTGCTGTAGGGGAAAAATTAACTGATCATCGCTTCAATTCTTGAAATGAATGTTGAGGATAAGCTGATCATGGCTTCAGCTTGACTATTGTTGGGGATGAACTGATCATGGCTTCAGTTCTTGAAACAAATGTTGAGAAGGCTAAACTTAGTATGGGTCTTGAAAGAGATCTTCTGGCTAACCAAATATGAGAATGACTTGTACTGAGCAACAAATCTTGAATTGATTCACAACGATATTAGGAAGTAACGCCCCTAATAGGATCACTGACCAAGTTTCTCAACTGTTTGAAAATTCTTGATGAGGAAAGTTTGCCTGCAAATAGGATTATTCAAACAAACATGGTAATTTTAATGCAAAGCTTAATGCAATTTTGAAATCAAAAATCATTTTTGTAATGATATTATTGATGTAAAGCAAATGAAACACTTGTCAAAACACGGCAGTTTAGACATGCAAAGTGAAAGAGAAAGCAAAGGTAAGATATCAAAGAAAATGATTGGCAACAAACATAGGAGTCAATTTACGCAACCTTGCTGTAGTATGCTTTCAAAAGTAACACGGCTTCAATTAGGTCTTTTGAGGGTTATAACGTGGTCTAGTTCACGGTATTTGAAACAGAGGATATAGGCTCAAAGTTTATTTGTACCCAACCCATTCTTCGTGAAGATCTCCAGTCCTATGCTCAGTTAATTCAAAATATGCATTCAGGTTCCAAGTGATTTTGGAATTGCAACACGGTTATAATGATGGCTCAAGGGCTAAGGGATTTTTGAGATGGCAATCACTCTTTCTTACAACATTTTGTTGTTTTTGATGAGGACCTCAGTCAACTCGTTTTGCCTTTGAGGATTTTGGTAACCTCTTGATTTTTCTTTTGTTATCCCTAACTTTTGCCTGAACTGTGTCATTTGAGCTTACAGATAGCGGGATGCCCCAATTTTTGCCTAAGTCTCCTTCATAGGTTTTGACTTAGCAGGCTTTTCATTTGAATTTTTTTATTCTTTTTTTTTTGAAAGATAATGACTGCCTGGCTTAATGATTACGGTGAACCATCATTGGCTTTTGATTTGAAAGACATCTTCGACACTTCTTTGATGTGTGTGAAGGAAAGCTTTGTGATTGCAATGATTCTCTTGTGTTTAAATGCACAATCAAATTAACTAAGAACTACCCATCCCCAGGTTAAGATTGCAGGTTTTTTCGTACAGAAAGAAACTCCACCTTCTAGGCTCAAAGGGGTTGACAAAGGATTAACTTCCTTATTTCTCCAGTGTTTGGGAGTTGAAACAATGCCTGTACATCATCAGCCAAGTTTTAATTGAAAGCATGCAGTTCAGCAATTTTTAGGTATTTTGTTTTCATCATCCTCCCTCCAATCTTTGCGTAAACAAAAGCTTGATAAAGAAAGTGAACAGGAGATGTATTTTTGTTTTGAAAAAGAAAGCATAAAGATGCACACAGTGGATATAAATGAATTTGAATCAAAACATTGCAATGCTCATTTCATTGAAATTACCATGAAAGTACAAATAAAGTTCAAAAGTAAACAAATAATACAATCAAAGATAAATGCAAATAGAAAGAAACAAGGCCTAGTGACTAATCAGCAGCAAGGATGAGATGTCCTGTCTGAAACACTGGCTTTAGGAGATGATCCGTCTGAACTGACTCAAACTTCACTTGGCGTGCTCTGGCAAGGAATTGTTGACAACATTGGGATTCTCATCAAGAAAAGTCAGAATCTTTGAGTTCACCAATTCTTGTACTCTAGCTTTCAATGCATAGCAACCTTCCAAGTTATGGCCTGCCCCACCTCGATGGAACTCACAGTGAATATCAGCCCTATAGCCGTCTGGGAGAGGATTTGGAGGAGGAGGTAAATCCCTCGTTGTAATCAATCCTTTCTGCACAAGACATGGATATAGCTCTGTGTAAGACATCGGGATAGGATCAAAGTTAACCCTATTGCGATTCTTATTTTGTCTAACAGTCTGGCGAGGAGCTTGAACTGGTTAAGCTTTGACAATAGGAGCGACTGCAGCTACATATTGTTGTTGCCTGTGATGAGGTTTCCCTTCAAATGAAACAACATGGGTATCGCCATCCTTCTTCTTTTGAAAATTCCCAACATACTTTTTAGCACCATTAAAGGCTTCAGCATTGGCAATCTTTCCTTTCTTTATACCTTCTTCTAGTCTTTCTCCAATAGTGACTAGGTCAGCAAAACCAGATGATACACTGCCTATCATCTTTTCCCAAAAAAGTGGCAGAAGAGTGTCCATGAACAATCCAGTCAATTCTTTTTCAGCCAATGGTGGCTCCACTTGAGCAGCTAGCTCTCTCCAGCGCTGAGCATACTCCTTAAAGGATTCTTTTTCTTTCTGAGACATATTCTGCAATTGACGGCGATTAGGTGCCATGTCCAGATTGTACTTATATTGCTTTAAGAAAGCATCACCCAAGTCCTTCCAGCTTAGGATACAATTCTTATCAAGTCCCATATACCATTTCATTGAAGCCCCACTCAAGCTGTCTTGGAAACAGTGAATGAGCAGTTTGTCATTTTTGGCATGGGCAGCCATCTTGCCGCAGTACATCACCAAGTGGGATCTGGGACAGGTGTGGCCCTTGTATTTCTCAAAATCAGGAGTCTTGAATTTTGGAGGAATAACCAAGTCGGAAACCAAGCACATGTCAATTGCGGCAGCACTAAAGACATCACTTCCTTCCACGACTCTTATCCTTCTGTCTAGAGTTTGCCATTGCTCTCTGACTTCTTCAATGTATCCAGGTTCTCCTTGACTTTCAGATTGTGGACCAGCAGCATGGTACACGAAAGCATTCTCAGGAATAGCTTGAGCAACAGAATGCACAACAGGCTGAGGTTCAGTGAACAATGGAGCTGAAGATACTGGCGAGACAAACACTTGAGTAGTTGCAAAAGGTGGCAAGTAATTCAGAGGTAACCCAAATTCTGGCCAAGTAGAAGCTGGTTATTGAGTCAGTGGAGGGTCAACAGCAGCAGGTGAAGTTTCAACAATCACAGTCCTCCGAGGTGGTTCACCTCTAGCAATCAGAACTTGCAGCATTTCTGTGAGCTTGGTCATGCCGGCCTTCAACTCATCAATTTCTATTATGACTTCGGCGTTGTGTTGTTCTTGGTTTTCCATTCTCAATCTGACAGCAGCTATAGTTCTGTAGTTGTGTTGAGGAAACAGCTTGACGGTGAACATATAACTGGAGAAGGAGACAGTTGAAATGAGTTTATGAGACAACTAGGAAGAATGCAGATGTATGCTCATGGATGCAAGAGTGCATGAATGCAACAACCACAAACAAGATCACTCAAAGCACACGGGTTCAAAGGTCTGAGTCACAAGCATGAAGCCAAGGTTAAGGACCAACCCACAAAAGGTATGTGCTAAGGTTTGTCTTCATTGTACCTGCAGAAAACAGCAGTTCTAACAGAGTGCCCAGGGTCCACAATCCACTATTAGACACACCAGCGCACTGATTTGCTTGGACGTTGGTAGTTATCCTCAAGAGAATCTAGCCTGAGTGTGGCATCGCGTAACAGCTAAGTCAGATTTGCATCTTCATAGCTTCCGCGCCACAATCCTAAAAAGGCTAAGATGGGTTAAGGGTTACTACGGTCCTCGGTGTTATAGGCTTCTATGGAAAAAGTAATGCCTTCATGATTGCTCGAACGACAGCAGTAATTCCAAAGAGGCAACCACCGAGCGGATGGATTCTCAAGTTCTGCTTTTTTGGGATTCGACTCCCTCAAAGTTCCGTTGACTATACCATCCTCCTATCTCAAAGTACACTCTGGTCCGGGTATAGGACCTATCTCGCACACAGAGGAACTCCCAAACAGAACCAGCAAGTAACAAGAAAATCAGACAAAAGAAGTAAATAAATCAAAGTAGGCTAAACCCCTCAAGGGAGGTCATCCCCAGCAGAGTCGCCACTTTTCTGTAGCGGTAAAATCGTGAGTGTAAGCTATTGATTAACTTAACTCGAAAAGCAAGAGTCGCCACCGCATTTTTATTTTATCCAAAAAGGAAAGGAAAAAGAGCGAACAAAACCTACACAAGCTCTACAACAAGAACAAGTGAAGAGAGACTGGATAAGGGGTTGGTTACGCAATGGGAAGGTGTTAGCACCCAAAACGTCTATAGTACTCTATAGGAACCCTTTGAAATATCTACCAATTTTGGTCTAAAAAAGTTTGTTTGAAAAGAGATCGAGGAGATGAGAAGAGAAATTATTTTTAAGATTTTTGTGTTTGGAGAAACTTGTCGCCTCATGCCTACGTACCCACGATGTGCAATGTAGGATTAAAACCCCGTAGTTCGTGGTACAAGGAATGAAATTTGTTTGTTTTGGTTGATTTTAAAATGTAAAGACAAGTCGTCATTTCCAAGCGAATAATTCCGCTTAAAGAAATGAATCATGTCTAAACTTATGAAAAAGTTAAAGGAAAAAGTGCACGAGGGCACAAAAAGAGAGTTTGATGAGTTTGATGTTTTTTAAAGTCTTTTGAAAAAAGTATCAACATGCTTATGTAGTTTAGAATTTGTTAAGAAATGAAAAGAAAAGAGTAAAATCACTTGACAAAGTCAAGGTTTGATTATGAAAGTGGTGATAGTTTGAAATCAAGAAAGTTTTGAAAATTGAAGAATGGGGAGGAGAAGAAGTGATTATCCTAAAGCATAAAGTAAAAGCTAAGGATAATAATAGCCTAACCACACAAGTACGCTTCATAGTATTCGAACCATAATTCCAAAGCAAAGGGAAAAGGTCCTAGTTCTAAGTCCAAGGTTCCAAGAATTGCATTGGATGTCCAAGGTCTAAGTTCAAGGGTTCAAGAATGGCATTGAAGTCCAAGGTCTAGGTGTAAAACTCCATGTCCATTGAATAGGATAGTAACCATAGTCCAAGATTAGAAGCACAAGTTTTTTAGAGGGTTTAGCCTTTATTAATGTTTTTAGTCCAAGTGGACAAAGAGAAAAAGGCATAAGCATAAACATGTGTCCAACGGACAAAGGAAAGATTGCGGAAGCATAAACATATGTCCAACGGACAAAGGAAAAAGTGCGGAAGCATAAACATGATATGGAATGCTAATAATGGAGCATAAAAGTAAAAGAGATAGGGAGCGAGAAGGAATTGTAAACAAAGTTAGTACAATAGTATTGTTAGTAAGTTAGTGATTAGTTGTTAGAGTTAGTGATCAATAATAATTGAATTATTGCACTTAGATCAAGATTAATAAAAACTCATTAGAGGATTGATAAGACCAAAGCCTCCTAACAACAAGTTTCATAAGTTTTGAACCAAAAGACAAATAATCAACTATTCTTGATAGTTTTTCGATGCGGGACAAATATTGCGCTAAGTTAAGCAATCGCCGAGTAATTTACGGAGTAATTACCCTACAAATGAGGTCGGTCAATAGATCTTTGTGCTAATGCATGCTAGATGAACGATATGTAAATCGTCATCCGAAAGCAATACCGCACGAAAAGAAAAATGGTAACGATCTAGTCTTGATCGAAATTCAACAAAGGAATTCCAAGATCTCTTAGACTTTCATCTATCAAAAAGAAAATAGATGAAGAAAAGTGGATCTAACATTTATGATCCACATAACCAACCAAAATGAGAATTTCAAGAAAATAAAATCAAAACTATTTTTAAATGATTTTTTCCAAGAATTCTTTCTAAACAATTAAAAAAAAACAAAAGTAAATCAAAATCTAGCAATAATAAGAAAGAAAAAAAAGAAACTAGAAAAAGAGAAAAAAATGAATTATAAAAATATCATAAAAGAGGAAAAAAAAGAACAAGAAATACGAGAGGTTTAAGTTGAAAATGGCGGTGGTGATAGAATTTCAAGGCCCACGGCCCAGACTAAATGGAAAGAAAAATGATACAAGTTTTATTTAAACACAAAATTGATAAAAAAAAGAGAATTAGAGTCATCATCTTCTTCGTGAGAAAGAGAGACATGACTACTATTCATGGCGGAAAGGAGAGACGCACACGGTTCATCACGGCGGAGCGGCGGAGAAAAATTCTTACACGGTTGTGATCGAAATTCCACGTAGATTCCAAATACGTGTTCAACTTCAAGTGAAATCCAACCACAAGCTCGAATTCAAACCGCGAGATTTACGTCAGAAAGCTATAATTACCTTCAAATTCAGGTGAAATCACTTTAGTTTCTCTTTTTCTTCTTCTGAACCACACGAAATTGGTGATGTTGTTGTTGATGTGCGTGGCTTTTGTGAGATGCGAAGTTATGACCGGTTGATGTTGGATCGGAATTGTTGAATGGTTGAAGTTTCTTGTTGTTGAGTTGACGTAAAATGGAAGGTTTATGTGTGATTTTGCAGAGCTTGAAGATAATTATGTACAGGTAATTTGAATTGGAATTGAGGAAGAGATTGAATGAATTGAAGCTTTGGAGATGAAGGTATGAGTGTGGATTTTGGCATAGGTTTAAGGGTTGTCCAAGCTTGAAGAATTGTGTAGAAATAAGCTTCAATTTATAGAGGATGGAGGTGAGGTTTGAATTGCAATCCGTTGCCGTTTTGTTTATTTTTCTGCGTTTTGAATTGTTGTTGTGGGTTGCGCGTGATATTTGCTGAAAAATTGCTCATGTCGTTTTGATCATTTTATTTGCAGCTTGTTTTATTAATTACGTGACGTGTATTAGGTGACTTTATTGTGTTTAGCACGGCTTGGGCTTGGCTTCACGTTGCAGCTTGCATTGGAAATGATTCGTAATAGGCACGACTGGAGCTTGGTGAGACATGGCAAGGCTTGTAGTATGGCGTGAGGCTTTGTGTAGCTTGAAATATGAGACTTGGCTCATCATTCTTTTCTTTTATTTTTTGCCATTTTGAAATCATGGGCTAATGGTTAGAAATATAATTGAAAAAGGACAATGGATTTTGGATAGAAAAAATAGCATAATGGATAAATTGGTTTGTGATATGGATATTTGAATGTGAATTAAAAATGTGAATTGGATATTGAATGGATAGAAATGGTTTAATGGATAATGAATAATAAATAAAAAATGGATTTAAGAAAAAAGGATTTAAAATGGATATTTGAATATGTGGGTATTGGAAGGTGATATGGATATTATAATGGGTAAAAGAAAAGAAAGTGGATTTAGAAATTGGAAAATAAAAATGGTTTAAATGGAGAAATGGATTTTATGAATAAAAAAGGTTTAAAATGAGATGTGGTTCAAAAATAGTAAATTGGATTTTGTTGGAAATGGTAAATAGTTTAGAATGGTGGATAATTAAAATGGATATGAAAATGGATCATGAATAACAAATATTTATTTTTAGCCCACAACCATTCTTGACTTTTTCACAAGCCTCTGATAAACCAAACGCATAGCTACCACTGAACAAGCCACAACTGAATAACAACCATTTGAATCTGTTTGAACTTGTCTGAATCAGTTATCTGGGAAAATAAATCCACAGATGAACACAATCTGGACTGGTGAACTCATATGAACTTGATGGACATCACCACACAACAACTTGACAGTCACTGCTTGATAAATAGCCCATTGAAATAGATAACTTGCAATTGAAGCAAACTCTTTACAGTTTGACCAAGATAAGGTCAAACATCCATCTGAACTAGATCAAGAACAAACAACCACATTTGACTTGAAGTCACTTCAATGTCTTTGACAAACCTGCACAACACACAGAGAGAGAAACAAGCAAACTGCAGCATTTTTTTTTGGTATTAGAGGTTAGTAAACACAGTCAAGTAGGTAAGAATAATATACAGATACTCAGGAGAAACACAGATTGTGATCTTGTTTGTGGTATGAGATGCAAATGAAAAGTGCAAAATCTTAGGGGTAAAAATTAGGGTCTTACATGGTGGAACCCAGATAAAGCACCCAATGGTAAAACCTTTTTTATGTGGCTTCCATGATCTATTCCTTTTGACGTAAACAAATTTGCTCACAAATTATGCATATGTAAAATGTCGTGCTTCCTCAAATTGTGTATTTACAATTAACCATGAAGTGAACATAGATTCTTTTATGCTTGCCTTTTCCAAAATATTTTCCATCCTTTCGAAATCAATATAGTACATAGTCTTCTCACCTATAAAATGGTAAAACATGTGTTCTACAACAGGTTTTCTCCCATGAATTTTGTAAGAAAAGATCCTCCAACATGCCTCACTTGGAGAAACATACCTACAGTCAAGATATTCCTTAATCTCATCAATTATGTTCTAGCCATTCGAAGATGAATTTGATGCAGGAACAACAGTAGTCGTGATTCTGTCATATCCATTGTGGATGTATTTGAAAAGGTACTTGATTGAGGTACTTTGGTTAGACCACTCCATGTTGATGTGAGCCTCATATTTCAGGAGTAATCTTGTGTTGTATGGTACGACATGCCTATTATCCAATGAAACACCAGATTTCAGAATTTTACGTGTTTGAGAACTTCGCTTGTATAGTGGGTAACCATTGTTATCAATAATGGTCTCTTCATTGAATTTTTTGGGAAAAAACTTAGAGCATCTTCTATTCTTCATGCATGGGGAAGTAACTCCGGCTAAACCACAAGGTCCGTGCAACATGTGTGATTTTACAAATTGATATAACCTTGGATATAGAACCGGATCTGGGATTTCGGCAGAGATGATGTTGTCAATGTTCGACGGTGTAGAATACTTACTTTGTGGATGTAAGAAAATAAGAATGTGTGCATGGGGTACGCTCCTTTTCTGGAATTCAATTGTATACATGTATGAAACACACATAAATGAAGCGTTAATACGAACAATAAATGACTAAAATAATACAAAGTAGTATGAAACTATAGTCGACTTATATGCCAAAACTTTACCAAGTACATGTCATTTGGTCAGGTCTATCATAAGTTCATCAAGTTTGATCTTGAATACCTTGGAAACAATATCAGGTCTGTCACGTGGCTTTAAATTATTCTTGGACAGCAGCCGTGTAATCTCAGGCCAGTTCGGGTTGCACGTAAACGTAATAAAGAAATCAGGAAATCCAAGTGCACTAGAGATAGTCATACCATCAAAGTATAGTTGATCCATGTAACGTTTCCCCCTATAAATGAAGAAGGCAATACAACTCTTCAGCCTGTCTTGTTTTGTTGGTTTTGTTTACAACTTTCACGATTCTCATTAAGTTGTTTATAATTTCCAACTCTTAGTTTAGATTGGTTCTTCCTCAACCAATTTCGACCGATAAAATTTCGGTTTTCGTCGGATTCGGTTAAGTCGTTTGGCGGTTAAGTCGAGTCAATTTAGTCGGTTTAATATTTATTAGAACAAACCTATAAAAATGACTTTTTTTTTTAATTTTTTAATAAAAAAAATCAAATTTTTAGAATAGGACTATTTTCTTATTATTAAAAGAAAATTTATTATTATGGGATAATATTTTCAATATTATTTGACATTAATTTGATCATTATCATACTTTAAACAAAAAAACTAAATAATACTCAAAATTTTATATTGCATGTCTTATATTTTTGGGAGTACACAATGTCATCATTAAATTATAAAAATGATAATATCCTGCAACATCATGAATCTCATTTTTATAGTGATTCAGACATATAGTAATAAAAATAAATAAAATATATATTAATTAAGTTCGGTCGATTTTGGTTTTTGTCGAATTCAAAATAAGCATCTGAGCCCGACAGTAGCAACCCAATACTATCCAAATTAAACAACTGAATCAACCTGACACCCGACCCGGTCCATTTACACAAAAAAGACAACGGGTCGGTCGGTTTTAATCGTCAGGTTCAAATTTGTCCATCCCTAAATAAAACTACTCAAAAGGAATTTATCGAACACTTTGTGTGAAATCTATAAAAATTGGAAATTTAATTTGTTTTGTTGATATTTAAAGGTGAATCACAATCAAAGTGATTATGATTATATCAACAACAACACTTTAAAAGATAATTGAAAAATAATTCTGATCAAATTGATCAAACAACTACCAACTCGATAGTTTGCAAGAAAAACAGCTAAAGTAATATATATATATATATATATATATATATATATATATATATATATATATATATATATATATATATATATATATATATATATATATATATATATATATATATAGAGAGAGAGAGAGAGAGAGAGAGAGAGAGAGAGAGAGAAAGAGAGAGAGAGAGAGAGAGAGATTTATTTAGGCAGTTCCCCAATCGACCTCGCTATAGGTACGCTTGCCCTCAATCCAAAATCGAATTGAGATACTTGAAATTAACCTTTTCTTTGCAAAAATGTTTGCACAAGTGATGAAGAACTCTAACCCCACAAACCCTATGGTTTGTTGATTCTACCACCTCCAAACCCTTGATCAAAGCTTGATCAAGTCACCAACAATGCTGCTACAATCCACCTGTTCTTGACTACTTGCTTGCAAGACCTCCTCGTCTTCAAGGTTTTCGCTCGATCGGATTAATCCATAGCACACACTTGTTGAACCTAAGATTCCCGAACACGATTCATCGTCTCGCGCTACTCTCTTGCAAGGAAACTAACTTTTCCAAGGCCTTCACTCGGTCGAATCCGTGTTAGCGTGATCTTGTCTAAAACCTTCAAATCCCAATGATCTTGAACGAAAACCCCAGCTTAGTTTTCTTATTTGAAATACACAAAGATCCCAACCCAATATTCTCGGTTACACCAACCTAATTTGATGTTATCAACCCTAATCTAGATGGTCAACCAATAAAAAAATGATTATGTGTATGCATAGAAGAAAGGTTGAAGATGATGGGAAAACTTTGTAATTTTGGTTTTGTTTAGGTTTTACACTAGTACATTGCTAGAAAAAGGTGCATGTATGAGTATATATATGTGTCTGTGGAAATAGGAAAAAAGGATGCAAGAAAAATAAGATGCAAAACAAAATTTAAGTTTTCGAAACCTACAGGTCGGTCTATGAAAGCAATAGGTTGGACTGTCAAGGTACTCAGGTCGACCTAAGTGAGGCGATCTACAGACAGAGCCTACAGGCTTTAATATTGATGCTTGGAGGTCGGCCTGTACAAGCTATCTGTTGACCTATACTTAAGCAAAGGTTTCTATAGGTTGACTTAAACTCGTATGTGTCAGCCTATGCAACAATGTTCATGCATAACACTTTGTTTTTGATGTATGAAGCATGCCTAGAAATTTCCAATCATTTTCAAAACCATTTGTATGCACCCTAATACTAAAATGATTAATACACATCTAAATTTTGGTTGATACCGCCCAATATACAGAAACGCTAATGTACTCTCCTAGTTTTGACATCATTCAAAATGTGGCTAGATGGAAGAATACACTCAGCACCTTGATTTGGTTTCCGATTAGTGATTGTTTCAGTTGATGAACTCAAGAGACATGTTTCCATACATTGCGAGTTTTGTGTACTCAAGTCTTTTCCCCTTTTGACTTGAGTTAGGATTGATTAGAACCTTGTAGAGTCGAGTGGAGACATAAGATAGGGAAGTCACTGAGATTATCATCTCACCCCAATATTGTTGTTGCTTTTCAGGTATTGTTTGCAGGTTCGGTATACAAGAGGAGTTATTCATTGATGTTTCAAGAGAAACTCTTATTGTAATCTTCCGTTGTAGAGTTGTGTACAATGCAGATATTGTACATAGTTCTTAGATTTTATTTTTATGTTGTATTGTATAACATGTTCCATTAATGTATTTAGTTTGAACATATGTATATAATGATGCCATTAAACTCTTATGTTGTGTCAGTACCAAAAATTAACACTTGTATGATATATATATATATATATATATATATATATATATATATATATATATATATATATATATATATATATATATATATATATATATATACGGGTTGTTGCAACCAAGGCCTGTAAATGCACACGCAGTACACTTCAGGCACTAGTTAAAGGAAACCATGAGTGCTAAAGTTGAATGTAAATGATGAAATGTTTGCACAAAACCCATTTAGATGCAGACTATGGAAGAACTATCAAAGCAACTATCCAAACTTCCACAAGAATTCAAAGAAAGACAAGATACATTTGGTAAGCCCAATCATATTTCTTTTTTTTAATCTTTATGCAAGTGTCCATCTCATAACATTTTACAATAATCATATAACCTCAACCCACTAGAAATATGCTTAAAGGTATCCTACAAGGCAGATACTATTCCAGGTGTCAAATTATCTTATTTTCAATTGTTTAGAATGAGTAGTTAATTAGTGGAAGAAAATGATAAACTAAAAGAACATATCTTAGGCATTAAGGAATCATAAAGACATCTTAAAGAAATAAATGATTCATTCAAGATAGAAATGACTAAGACTATAAATTCGAGAGAAGAATGTAAGCGGTGTGACTCCTTTATAAAAGAAGTAACTAATTTACGTGAAAATCTAGGAAAGTTTACCCAAGGGAAAGAGAAGCTTGACTTGATCCTACCAAGTTAAAGATTTTCCATAAACAATAATGAATTAGGATTTAAAAATGATATAAAACCAAGTAAATGAATATAATTTAAGGAAAAGAAGCGTCCAATTTATAAGTGTACACACTATAAAAAAATAAAACATTTATAACCTTTTTGTTCTAATAAATTGAAAAGATATAAAGGTAACAACCTTAGATCTTCTGGGACTAATGCACCTGGGCCTAAGAAGATGCAGACATCAAAAGTGAAACCTTAATGTTTTCAGGTATGCTTTGCATCTCAGGGATTTGACGATTATTAATGAAGTTGTGAAAAAGCAATAATATACTTATAAGTATATAATATGTATGAAGTCTATGATCCAAAGATAGACGATGATGGCAAGTATAAACGATTCTGATCAAAGCAAATTATTTGAAAATGTCTTAAAGTTTATGATCCTTAGTGATCAGCAGAATGGATATGTCTATAGTGAACTCTCATTTTATTGTTCATATCAACTCTCTCATCCAACGATGTCTAGAGAAGGATACACCATAGTATTAGTTGGCTTCTCCATTTAAGGGAAGTATTTATCAAGAATTCTTGATAAAAGAGATATACATTATTTTAAGGTGGAAACAATTAGAAAACTCTGATCAAACCCTTTAAAATGTTGAATTTAATTTGTGCTCATCTCAAGTAAATATTATTCTAATTAAAAAGATGAGTGTTTTAAGTGTTATTAGAAAGGAGGCATAAATAAAGCCAAGCAAGAGTGCAACACACAAAGCCCAAAACAAGAATTGTTAAATTGGTCCAAAATAATTTATTGGCACTAGCATCCAATCGATTAGATCATGTGAAAATTCAGAAATTTGAACATTGGAGCTCACCACAACAACAAGTTGGGAGAGACATAAATGCAATAAATATGCTTAAGATTTTGCTCCCTGACTTGAGTTTTCGGACATGACAAATTTAGGAAGCATTTGAGCACATCAATTATGGTAGGAAACAATAAGATTCATTTAATTTTATATGTATTACTATTTGATATAGGTTCATTTGTTGGTGGATATGATGATACCCCATCACGGCTAAGACACAACACCTAGAGTGTAAAGATGTTGATCTTCCGCACAAAAATACGATGATATTATATTGTACCATTGAAACCTTAACATATTCTTGGAATCTTGAAGATTAAGGGTTTTCATTAATCAAGTTATCTCAAATAATTTTTCACTTATCATCAAATATAAAATCCAACAACATAATCATCGAATATGGGATTGCGGTAATTATAAAAGACCCTTTTGGGTCTGGGCTAGAAACCGAGATGTGATTTTCCTCATTCCATAATCAGAAATATGAGAATAGTGGAAGAATCATTCTCCCTAAAATTATGGGCAAGAAGGTCTTCTTTTGAGTGATATTACTTGGACACATCATAGTCGACACTTTACAAGCAAAATGGATCATGTATATTCGATCGGGTGTTCAGGTCCAACATCGATACAAGGAAGTCGATGTCTCACTCGAACCAGACTCTGATACCACATTTGGGAGGTTAACAATTAGGGGGGTTCAACATGAGTGAAATTTTATGTTGTGGATTTTTATTTAATGAATAACACACCTTTGTGAGAGACACAACATATACTCACCCAAAACCTTAAGGTGATAGGTGTGTGAATTCTCTCACTTACAAATTCTTAATTATTCACTTTTCTAATTAATGTGGGACTTCCCTGCACTTTTTTCTCAACACTTCTTAACTCACACTTATTTTTCTCAACAAACATTTAGTAACGAAAGAGAGAGATGAAAATTGCACACTAACACCAAAAAACCATGATGACAAGCATGTTTTCATTTTTTTATATATTTCAGATTTAGTGCAATGATCAATTTTTGATGATTGTATTTTGATAAATTCTTTTTTTTTATTATTTCCTAAAACATTTTTATGTTAATCAATTTCTCCTCTTCAATTTTGTCATTAATTTCAATTATATTTACAAGAATGTCACACACGTCTCATTAAATAGTCATCAACGTTTGGGTATATTGATTAAGGGAGTTCGTGGGTTGGGTTGGGTCGAATTTGATCAAATCCAATACCAAACCCAATAAATAATCTTTGGATTGAGTTGAGTGTTTAACCTGTACGTCTAAGATTAAACCCGAACCGAACCGACCCACTTATCACTGGGTTGGTTTTGGTTGGGTTCGCGGGTCATCCGTTAAATATAATTTTCAAATTATAAATAGAATATAATTTTAATTAACATATTTATATTACATATACATTAAAAAATCATAAAGTTTTAGTATTTAATTTGAATAAAATGAATCATTTAATACCTAAAAGCTTTTTCATAATGAGAATCAAGTCCAAAAGCAAATACAAATTGTGTAAAATAAAATTTAAATGGTAAGATGTATCTCTCTTTCAATAAATAAATTATGTCTCTCTGATTTTATTTAGGCTTAGGTTTTTACAATTAATACCAACTATAATTTTATTAAAAAATGATATATATACACAATATGGATTTCGCTAGATCGTTTATAAAAAATAGGCCTAGTTAATGCAGAAGTCCTTTAATTTAATTTCAAATTTCAATTTAGTCCCCAATCTAATAAAGGTTACATATTGGTCCCTTAAAAACTGTTATGTTAATCAAATCGATCCTTGCCGTTAAAGTTTATGGAAAAAAATGTTAACTTCGCCTACATCGCATGACAACACGACATTGTTAATAAGCTGAGTCAGCACGTGTATTAAAAATTAATATTTTATTTAAACTGAAGAAGTTTTGTTTTCAGAGGTTAAAAACCCACACAAATTGTTTTATATATATATATATATATATATATATATATATATATATATATATATATATATATAACACCACATTGCTATCACCTCTAGATCAATCATGTAAATTTTTTAATAAAATGTTGCTAACTTATAAAGTTTAACTTGTGACTTTTCAATTAAAAATCATGTATATTATTTTTATATTAGTGTTGTAAATTAAAAAAAAACATCATTCAATAATAATCAAGCTCCCTAAAGGAGATAAAATTGTTGTAAGTTGAGAAAATATTCATCATTCAATAGTAATCAAGCTTCCTAAATAAGATAAAAATGTTGTGAAAATTGAAGCTTCAGCCACTTCTATGTACCATTGTTCCTCCTTTTATTGTAGCAACACCCTTGATTTTTCTATTTGTCCATTTTGCATCATATATATATGGATTTGCAAGAACATCCTATATGTTTCAAAGAATAACAGTTTAAAAAATGATGGATAATGAATCATAGTATATTAGTAAAACCATCATAATAATTCATAAACTTCGTTCCAATATAAAGGTTTGAGAATTCTAGACAAAACTTTGACATAGGTTGAGCAACTTCAACATGCAGTTTTGAGTCTAGATAAAGCTTTGGCAGTGGTTGAGCAATCCATGTTCATTGCACAAATCACTAGCATTATTGTTAACACATTGCTCCAAAATACATTAACAAGAGAAATTAAACGGTAATAACTCAAAGTTAATAGCACAAATCACTAGCATTAGTACATTGTACCAAAACAGAGAAGAATCATAACAACACATAATTAGTCCCAAACACAACGTTGAAGATGAGCAATTTTCCCAGGTAGTTTTGTAACAGAACAATAGAAGAACAAAACAACTTACGAGAATTGTAATATCAACAAATATAAGCTCTAGCTTTCCTCAATTCCAGGTATCAACAAATATCCAGTACACAATTAACATTCAAGTTCATAAAAAAAAAGAAGCAAATTATACAAAGTACAAAAAAAAAGAGAACAAGAACAATACCCTTTTGCTTGATCTGAAGAAAAACCCATAAAAACTGAAACTTTAAAATCCAAACAAGATCTTTCATCTGGACTTCTTCCAAAATCCTAGATTTGCAAGATTGTATTCCATTCAATGATTAACTACATGTTGGATACCCAAAGTTAGAATCTTTGAACAAAAACATTGAAACCCCGTAAAGAATCAAAGAAGCATAACAAAAAAAAAGAAAAAAAACGCAATCAAAATTTGTATGATGATTGAAAAAAACACAAACCTCTAGGTTGTTGTTGAGGGTCTAAAGCGTTATTTTGACCAAATAGAACAATCCCAGAAGAAAAAGAGAGACAAAAAGTGATTTTTCTCTGTGCATCAATTGAATTGAAAATCTGTGATGAAAAAGAAGTTCTAAATCTACCAAACCCAACAATGTCTTTAGCATTATTTGATAACTCATTCAAGAGAAGAGAAAATAAACAAGTAAACAAAAAATCATGGGTACGTCTTCGTCTCAACTAGGGTTTCATTTGAGTAGAGAGAGTGAAAATGAAACATGAAATGAATCAATAACGTTTCAACTTCTTTTCTTTTTCAATTTTTAACTTTAAACCAGTATGCAATATAAAATTTCCATGTCATCTAACCTAGCACCCGCTAGAGTACCACACATACACAAGTTAACAGAAGTTAACACAATTTAACAGACAGAACCAATGTGATTAACGGAATGACACTTAAGTGACTTAGAACGAACGTTTATTAAATAAGGGGCTAAAGTGAAACTTGAAATTAAGTTAAGAAACCAAAGGATATATTAAGCCTAAAAGATAAAATAAAAATAACATGACATGTTAATGGGTTGGGTTTGCGGATTCAAAATTCAAAACCATTTCCCGAACCAAAATTCAATGAGTCTGAATAGGTTAGTTCAGGTTGGACTCGTACATGACAGCGTTTGGTTAAAATAAGGGTTGAGTTGGTTTGAGTGAGTGGGTTTGCGGGTTGACCGGTACCCATGAACACCCTTACTATTGATGGAAGATTAATGACATGAGATCAAAGGTTATTGGAAAAAAATGACATGAGATCTAGTGGTGTTCATTAGTTCAGACAAGTATGAACCAAACCGGAACCAAACCAAACCAGAGTGTTTGGATCAGGTATTTTTTAGCTCGGGCAAAAACTGAACCAAACCAATGAAATCTAATGTTAATTGGTTCAGGCAACAAATTTTCAAAATTCTACCCGCGAGCCCGTTTACCCGAACCAACCATATTAATTTATATAATTTATATTATCATTATTATGGAAACTAATATAAGATATTAAACTTCAAGAAGAAGAAAAATGAAATGCCATTTATAACATTCACAATCTATATGGAGAAACAAAAAAATTAAGAATTTTATATTAATATGGAAAATTGGTTGATGTAAATTAGATATTTTTTAAAAATATTTTTGCACATTTATTTTTAATGTATCTGATCAATCCAACCCAAAGCAACCAATTATTTTTCGGTTTGATTCAGATTGGGTTTTATCAAAAAATGTGAAAATTCAATTCAAACTAATCCATATATTTTTGATCGGTTTGGATATCAAATTCTCTCAAAACCGAACCAAACTGATCCACAAACACTCTAATAAAATCATACTGTTTTGAGAAGATAAGCAAACAAGAAAGTTGAAAGGGTAGATGACGTCCTTATTTTAATTTTATTAATTTGATTTTATGGAATTAGAAGTTAAGATGAAGAATATGAAACATTTTAAAACAATTTAAAAATTAATTGTTTAAAAATACAACATGCTTCATAAATTTAAATGATCTTTTTTTTTAGCTGTTACATTGATAAATTGATTTGAAGATGACATTTTTTTTATCAAACTTCAATAATCAAATACTTAAACATAATGAAATTGTATACTACATTTGATCCTATATAAAAGAAAATTTAATTTTTAAAATCACTGAATAATCGATATATCTAAACTGCATAATAGACTAAATATATTAATTATTTAATTAATTTAAAAAATTAATTTTTTAAATAAATAAAACTAGAGAGAATATTTATTATTTTATTTTAATTCTAATCTCTTATAAATTTTGGAAAATAAATAACCAACACAATTACTTTAATAACCCCCTTTAATGATTGAAATGTGTCATAATTTTTAATATTAAATAATATAATAATTGTTATATATATATATATATATATATATATATATATATATTATAAATTTTTTTCCTTATTTTTCATTATTATTTTAATATATTTTTGAAGTAAATTATTTAAGAGTGACATTAATACATATAGAGCTGTTAAAATAGATTATCTAGACTTAAATGAATCTCGGGCTTTTTAGGATGAGTCTAACAAATCATATTATAATTTGGATTTAATTATATTATTTGAGCCATGTCCTTGGGGTTGCAGGTTATCTGGTCCTAAACATATAATTTATTTATTATCTTTTATAAAGTAAAAAATCTCATAATATTTATCATAAATAATATAAATTTAATTTATGAAGTATATCATTTTAAATATAATACATTTTTAAGTACTATATTATTATGTTTTAAATACCATAACATATTTCTAAGAGCAATACAAGTTTGAAATTATTCAAAATAATACACAAATATTAACGTAACACACATACTTATAGAATATGATAAAGTTGTGAAGTGAAATATGAACTAATTTAATATCTATTCGATTATAGTAATGTATGATTTTTTAACATTGAAATATTGAATATAATATCAGGGATAAAACTTATGCGGTTGAACAATTTAATAAGTCATTTTTGAGTAAAATAACTGATCTGGTGTGATCAGACTGGATCGTCGTGGCCTTCCGTGTAGGGCGGAGATGATGGTTGTAGGAGAGGAGGGGGCGTACCTGCAAGGTACTCCGATGCCAAAGTAAGTTTAGACTAGAGAGAAAGCAAGTACAAAGCATTTAGGTATGATTTAGAGTATTGAATAGTGATCAAATCTAACCCTCTCGAGTGAGAGGGTATTTATAGAAGTAACCCCCACCGTGGGGCCAAGGTCTCCCATGTGGCCAAAATATCTGGTCGGCCAATGGGAGACTGCCAGGTAGAGGGTCAAGCGCGTGACCCTTTGACCCGGTCCAACTGTCCCCGTGAGATCCGGAGAGGTAGTTGGTCGCGTGCCCAACGACTAGATTGTGCCCAACGACTAGATTGGTTGAATCCAGTTATTGGGCTTTGCCAAGAGTTGGACTGGGTTGGGCCTTGCCCTACTATGGGCCAAGCGCCTGCCCAGTCTAAACCAGGAGTCCCCCAAGTCTTTGCTCTGAAGAAGAGTGATGACTTGAGATAACCTTGTAGGCTGTTGCCTTTGAATGACAATGTTCGGGGACATGCCCTTCGCCTGCTCTATGGTCAGCGTGGTTGACAACTGGTTGCTTATAATCCCGACAACCCTTTTGTATGTGTGGACATGCCCGCGAAAATGACGTTTTTATGTCGACTAGGTTTAGTAAAGGTGCCCGCGAAAAGGACATTTTTTTGTTGACCAGCCCTTAAGAGGACGTGGCTCGTGTAGACTGTCGAGGAGGATATGCCTGCGGGGAACTGGAGAAGACTTGAGGAATGCAACGCCTGGCTTTGGGAATGCCAAACGAAGATTCTCTTTTGACACGTGGTGGTGCAATTAATTTGTGTCAGGGCTGATCGCTCTATTTAGTGTGCCTAAATAAATCTAACTGCAAGTATACAGTCGTATCGCGTAGTTTTAAAAGATTATCGATCCCACAGAAACTAGAAATCGAACGCACCGTTATCTATCGTTACTATGTTTATCTAAGGCTAATCGGAATTTGGTTTTTAAGTTCAAATGGGAAATTAAAGGGAAATTAAAATTTGGGAATACTAGTTATGAATAAGTTATCGGTATATAATTCGGTAAACCTACGTGGAATTAATTAAACCTAAGCGTATAAAGATTCATCACCCTATTCATCTGTAGGAAAAATCGGTTTAAAAGCCCTCACCTCACACTCCCGTGGTTATTGCTTCGGACTATACTTCTAAGTCAATACGTCTGCTCTCGCTAGCCCGTATGAGGTTAAAAATACTTTTTGAAAACTAGTTAAGCCTAAGTAACTTTAAAGCGCTTCCGCTGTTTTTAAAACTAATGCCCGATTTCAGCTATCCGGGTAAAGCCTCACACTCCCGTGGTCTCGACTTTAACCTATGTTACTTTTTTACTCTCGTAATAAAAGTTGGGTTTTAAAATTAAGAAATCGAAGCCAGAAGAAGGATTGATTATTGATTTTAGCTTAGAGAAATTTAATCCATTTTAGTTACTTCATTACATACCGATAAAATCGGTTTAGCTCGACATAATTATAAAATTGAACACAAAGGCAAAGAGGTAAATAAACATGGACATAATTAAGAAAGAAATAAACAATGCTTTGAATTAAATAACAGAAACCTGGTAATTCGTAATAACAGCAATAGCAATCCCTCCACAAGCCGGTAGGTTCTTGCTCGAATAAAGTAAATTGCAAATGTTGAAGGCAATGAAACAAAAAAACTAAAACTAAGTTGTAATAGTTCCTCAGTGTGAGAAACTATTACTTTGTTCGGTAATGGTTGACAAGGAAATGGAAATGCAAAGCAAAAACGAAACAAAAGCTCTGGAAATAATTTGGCAGCAAGACAGTACTCTTGAAAGGAAAATTTGGCTACCCTTTGTTCTTCGTAATGACTTGTATTTATAGACTGAATTTAGGTTGAGGTTGGAGAGAATGTAGCCACTCACATTGACGGTTACATGACTTTGGACCTAGCAATATTCGGAGGAAATTAACATCGTGTGAGAAAATGCTCTCTGAAAATTCGTAGTCAAGTTTCTGCTCCAACGTGTAAATTGAGCGCATGACGATCGTGGTACATTGTTACGGTCGTGATGTATTTTGAAGCTGCCACGGTCGTGGCATGCCCGTGACGATCGTGATATCAGCAAATTTTGGTTTCTTCAATTTTTCTTCTCTTTTCTGCTCTTTTCTTGCATGTTTTGGTTCTTTTCCACACTTTGCATACTTTGACTTGGAAAATGGGATTACCTGCTAAAACACTTAAATAATCTCGGGAAAATCGGATATTAGACGAAAAACGGAATAAGGAACTAACATAAATCGAAGTAAAAATATGATATAAATTCGTGTTATCAAACTCTCCCACACTTAAATCTTTGCTTGTCCTCAAGCAATCAATCTATTAAAACGGACAAACTTCATCAAATGCACATACCTGGTATACCAATGGTTTTGTAAAGGAGTTTCTTGTTAGTAAGACAAGTACTAGTGTAAAACACTAAGGATACAATAATGACACAAAGCAACAAGCTTGTCATAGACCTCTCTTTTGTACAATCCAGTCCAAATCATCATATTATAGTTCAACCATAAGTCTTCGAATCTATTTCACCCGGTTTCATTCTAACGCAATCACATTAAGCCCTTTGCCTTATTCACGCACGTAGTGGAGTAACCGGTTAGTGACTTTGATCCCTTTTTCTCACGGGGCCTGATACACAAGTGTGGTAACCCTTTATACATCCCATTCATAGATTGCGGGGGATCGAACCGTAGTTCGCCCTACCATGTTCAGAATCAGGTACCTCTGAACCAATCGACAACGGATTTTCTTTCTTTACTTACACATTTTCACAACTGTGAGATTGTTGCATATTCTATTTTTCTTGGCATATAGATAAGAAAGATGTTTTTCTTTTCTTAATTGGGCATCAAACACTTATATTCATCGGTTCCTCACGTGGTTTGTGATTTAGACGGTGTTGACTGCTAATATAAACTACTAGGGGTTACTTTAGGACTGAACACGAGGTATCGTATAATAAGTATCGAAACTGATATCACATACGCAAGAGGTCTAACGTGTCAAGACGGTATCGATCTTGTTAGCATTTTCCCAGCTTCCTAACATAATTTAAAGCTTGGTATGCCACGATGTGCATTAATCGTAAAAAAAATTTTGTTATGGCAGAAAAAGTATGGGGAAATCGGATTACTGAATGAAAATATTCATATATTAACTTTGATAAGGAAAAAGAAAGTACAAGAAAGGGAAATAAAGCGGAAATAAACTAACTCTCCCACACTATATCGGACATTGTCCTCAATGTTGCGATATAAAGGGGATTAACAAGAAAAACTAAAAAGAAAAAAAACAAAGTAAAATAAAGGTGGACCACGTCCTCTGCCTCTAGAGCGTCCTCTTCCATGCTGCGCTACGTGATCAGGAATGCCCACGTGATGGATGTACTCGTGTAAGCTCTGCACTCACAGTGTCAATGCACCCATCTCCTCGATGACACCGTCAAGCCTTTGACCTTGGTCAACTTGCCCTTGCTGGATTTGACGCATAAGGGTCATCATTTCATTCTGTTGCTGGGTTTGTTGCCATATAGCCCTCAAAATTTCTTCATTAGTAACAAGGTCTTGGTCAGGGCGGCGACGACGTCTGGAGGTCGAAGGAGCATCATTGGCGGGCGGTGGTTGGTTTTCAGGGACGTTATCCATCTCTTGCTCCATCTCATCAACGGGTCCATGTTCTTGATCATCAGGAGCAGGCGCATTTTGCTCAGGAGCATTAAGATCAAAAAGCCAATTGGCCATATTCTGAGGGTCAATGCGGCTCCTGCAAGGCATGATGATACTTCTTACGGTTTTGGCTCGAACCATAGGATGGTATTTCCCATCTCGTCGTAACTTGATGAGCTGAGAGTTTCGACAATAATCTATATCAAGGAACACTGGAGGCAAGGAGGGTAGTCTAGCAAGGTCATTTTCCAAATTCAAACTGAGTACGATAGAGGTGATAATCCCTCCAAAATAGAAGGGTTTGGAGCCTCTAGTACAGTTTGATTGTATGTGTGCTAGTAAATGTGAGCAATCTTTTAAGTTTTTATATGATAGCAAATTGTGTGATAAATGCATATATAAATGTCTATGTGTTTGATGTGCATGTTATAAGATTAGTATGCATGTTTAGTTGGTACATATACGTGATTTTAGACCTATACCTATACAATTGATACATATCTTTATTGAAATCATAAAAACAATTTTCCTTATGTATGTATCGATTCATGTTTGTCTTGCATCGACACATTCCTCTGTTAAAATCACAAAAACAAGTTTGCTTCAGTATGGATCGATCCATACGAGTTTTGCATCGATACATGCTTCTTTGATGTTTCTGAAAATTATGCTATGTATCGATTCATTCGTATTATGTATCGATGCATGATTGAATTTATTTTCTGAAACTAAACAAAGTTACAGTATGCATCGATGCATATATCTGTGTGTCGACTCATGTATGTCATATAACTACCATGTATCGACTCATACGAGTTTCGTATCGATACATAAAGTTGTTTCTTTTTTTAACCGTTTCTGTTTCACATATAAGAAGGTTATGACAGTTCAGTTGGGGGGGGGGGGAATTCGTCAGAGTGAAAATTGTGTAATCACAGCAAAAGCAAGTCTGGTGTGCATCAATTTTGTGAGCAGTTTTAGAGACCTGAAAGATACTTTATCTTCATCATCTTCTCAATCACTTTAATTCAAGAACATCAACACATAATCATTCTTGTTCTTCGGATTAAAGGATCTTCGAGATAACGTTTAGTGGTACGATCAAGGATCTAGCTGAGTTGAAGATTCAAAGGGGGTTTCGAGGAAAAACCATCTGGTTTGTCCTTCAAGAACGGGTGTGTTCTTGAGGGTTTGTTAGTCACGTTTGCAGAACATATTCAGCCGCAGCGTAGGGTTTGGAAATTTGGTAATTTCGCAAACAGGTCGTGGAACCGGTGAATTGTTTGTAATACTTGCAGGGGAAATTCTTGATTAAGCTCAGATCAAGTGAAGGTTCTTACAAGAAGAAGATCTTGGGGTTTAGATTTCTGGCTTTGTATTGTAACCTTGTAAACAACGAATTCAGCATTATTGATATAACAGGTCTTAATTTCAGTTTGAAATTGAGAGGGAGACGTACCCACACGCGAGGACGAAAATGGGGAACTTCCTTACCAAATCTCTGCGTATCGTATTCTGTCCTTATCTCTCTTTACGTTTTCAACAAGTTTGTGATTCATTTGGTGTATCGTGTCTTAACGTTTCATGATACAATAGTGGTAAGAAAACTTTTATCAAATCACCATTATTGTTAATCATTGAACACATACATGCCAAGTGTTTGACAAAACTGTCAGCTGAGTTTTTGTTAATTGGAAATAGTATTTGTATGATAAGTGCATTTGATTCGATCCTAATCTGGTGTTAATAAATCTTTGTCATCCTAATATAAATCCAGCATTAATTCGTGTGTCCGGTTTTCTAGTAGCTGGTCCAGAATAGACGGAAGTCGATTCGGGATCGTATTTTTCCGCTAACTTTCAAAAACTCTGATAATTATTTTTAAATCCTTGATTTTCAAGGAGGTGATCTATTCACCCCCCCCCCTCTCGATCACTAGCCACACCGTCTAACAAGTGGTATCAGAGCGCCAGTTCGCTGGTGCTTTGTGGCTGCTTGTAACGATATGGATTCTGAACCAAAGGGGGCGTATAATAGAGCGCCTGTTTTCAACGGAGAAAATTATGGCTACTGGAAAGACTGCATGCGAGTTCACATAAATTCTGTGGATAGGAATGTGTGGGCTGCCATTCAAAATGGTCCTTTTCAAATTACTATGAGAAATGAGGTTGGCGCCATAGTTCCTAAACCAGAAGAGGATTACGATGAGAAAGATGAGAAAAAGTGGTCATGTGATTGGAGAGCTCGAAATATGCTAATTTCAGCACTTGATGCTGATGAGTATTATCGAGTATCCCATTGCACGACAGCTAAAGAAATGTGGGATGCTTTAGAAATTGCCCATGAGGGTACTACTGAAGTAAAACAGTCCCGTATTAACACACTTAATCAAGATTTCGAGCTCTTTCGCATGAAATAAGGAGAGTCTATCTCTGACATGCAAAAGAGATTCGTTCATCTCATCAATCGTTTGAATGCGCTTGGAAAATCTATTTCCAATGAAATAGCCACTAATAAAATTCTTAGATGTCTTAGCAGGGAATGGCAACCTAAAGTAACAGCTATTAAGGAAGCCAACGACCTCACGACGCTTACGATTACAACTTTATTTGGCAAGCTGGAAGAACATCAGCAAGAACTGGAAAGTCTTGAAATATTTGAGAACAAGAGTAAAAAGGAAAAGAATAAAAACAAAGAGAGTGAGAAGAAGCCAATAGCTCTTGTGGCCCCTAGCTCAAAGTCCTCACAAAAAGAGCAAAGTGCCAATGATTCAAGTAGTGACGAAGATTCGGGTGATGAGGAAATGGGACTTTTTGTTAAGAGATATAATAGATTCATTCGAAAGAATGGAATCAAGCATTCCGACAAAAATCTCATTAAGTTCCGAAGACAATCTATAGAGTCAAAACAGGAAGAGAATAAGAAGCATAGAGTAAAAGGATCTTGTTTTAATTGTGGTAAATCTGGACATTATAAGACAGAATGTCCTATGAAGAAAAAGGATAAAGGAAAAGCTTCACCAAAAAGGTTCAATAAACAAAGAAGAGCTTATATTGCGTGGGAAAGTGATAGTGATTCATCAAGCTCACAAAGTTCAAATGATAGTGATGAGACAGCAAATCTGTGTCTTATGGCTCACACAAAAAAACAGTCCCACCACAAGAAGAAAATCAACGATAAGAAAGTAAGACAAGCCTACTATAGTAATTCTTTTTCTATGTCTTTTTCTGAACTGAAAATAGCTTTTGAAAAACTGCATAACGAAGCTGTAGATGCTTTTAAAAGATTATCTTCCGATAAACAAATTTTTTCATTCTTGGAAGGTAAAGTATACAAAGCTGAAAAAGATTTAGAAAGTTTGAAAGCTAGTATTGCAGAAAATTCAAAAGATATTAATATTAACGGATGTAGTAAAGTTAGGTATTGTGAAGCTTGTCTTATTTGGCAACAAGAGGTTAAAACTCTTAAAGTCAAATTGGAAAAAGCTTTACAACCCAAAGTTACTTATGCCGTTGATTCTAGGTTGTTTAAGAAGTCATTAAATCCACCATATGCAAAATACTCTTTTATTCCAAAGGATTTAATGAACAAACATAAACAAATACATCATCATGACTTATGTCATTATTGTTGTCGTGCTGGTCATAGCATTGAAAAATGCAAGTTTAGGAGATTTCTTGTTCCTAAAGGCATTTATCAATGGAAGCCTAAAGGCAACCATGTTACCACTTACCCACATGGACCCAATGAAAATTGGGTACCTATTTCTCTCTTTTGATATTGTAGGATGAGTGTCTTGCATCCGTAGATAGAAGATGGTTTCTAGACAGCGGGTGCTCAAGGCACATGACGGGTGATATATCGCTTTTTATAGACTTCAAAGCAAAGAAGAAGGGATATGTTACTTATGGAGACAATAACAAAGGAGCTATACTTGGCAAAGGTAGTGTAGGTAATCCCTCTACCACTACTATTTCTGATGTCCATCTAGTAGAGGGACTTAAACACAATTTGTTAAGTATTAGTCAATTGTGCGACAAGGGTTACAAGGTTTCTTTCACAAAAACTTGCTGCATAATTGAACATACTGAACAGAATATTGTGTTTAAGGGTGTAAGAGTAAACAATATCTATATGCTTGATCTTTTTTATGTATCTTTAACAAGCACAAAGTGTCTAGTTGCCTTGAATGATGATTCTTGGCTTTGGCACAGACGTTTAGCGCATGTTAATTTCGATTTGCTTAATAAGGTTGTATCCAAGGATCTAGTAGTCGGTCTTCCAAAAATAAAATTTTCAAAAGACCACCTATGTGACGCGTGCCAAATGGGAAAGCAAACAAGGATCTCTTTTAAATCCAAAAATGTAATTTCAACTTCACGACCCCTTGAGCTTCTCCATATGGATCTCTTTGGACCTTCTAGGACAAAGAGTCTAGGTGGAAATTATTATGGTTTCGTAATTGTTGATGACTATTCTAGATTTACTTGGACTATATTCCTTCATAGCAAAGATGAAACTTTTTCCGCTTTTAAGAGTTTTGCAAAAGTGTCCCAAAATAAAATGAATTCTAAAATAGTTACAATTCGAAGCGATCATGGAGGTGAATTTCAAAACCACCTCTTTGATAAATACTATGATAAGTATGGTATTGAGCATAACTTTTCAGCTCCTCGAACTCCACAACAGAATGGCGTTGTGGAGCGCAAAAATCGCGTTTTAGAGGAGTTGGCAAGAACAATGTTAAATGAGGGTGGATTACCAAAATATTTTTGGGCTGATGCAATTAGTACAGCCTGTTATATTTTAAACAGGATTTTAATTCGTCCTATTTTAAATAAAACCCCTTATGAGCTTCTAAAAGGAAGAAAACCAAACTTGTCACATCTTCACGTATTTGGTTGTAAGTGTTTTGTTTTGAATAATGGTAAAGAAAAACTTGGGAAGTTTGATGCAAAAGCGGATGAAGGTATCTTTCTTGGATACTCACAATCAAGTAAAGCATATAGAGTGTATAATAAGCATTTACTTTCTGTTGAAGAATCTGTCCATGTTTCTTTTGATGAGTCTTATCCGAAAAATGTTGGAAAAGGTATTTCTTTTGATGACGCAGGTGTATCTACAAAAGACATACTCAAAGAAGCTGTTTCGGAAATTGATCAGTCCAAAACAGAAGACAATGAGGAGGAGGAAGATACCAGTCATGTAAAAGATAAGGAAGAAGGGCAAGCTGAAGTGAATGATCTTCCACCAGCTTGGAGATCTTCAAAAGACCATCCTATTGACAACATTTTGGGAGACATTTCAAAGGGAGTAATGACTCGTTCTAGGATAAGTAATTTATGTTCTCACTTCGCTTTTGTTTCTCAAGTAGAACCTAAAAATGCCAAAGAGGCCTTGATTGATGAATTTTGGCTAATGGCCATGCAAGAAGAGCTTAATCAATTTAAAAGAAATGACGTTTGGGAACTTGTTCCTCGTCCGCGAGATCATCATATCATAGGTACTAAATGGGTTTTTAGAAATAAGCTTGATGAAAACGGAGTGATAACTAGGAACAAAGCACGTTTAGTGGCACAAGGGTATAACCAAGATGAGGGCATAGATTATGAGGAAACTTATGCTCCAGTTGCTCGCCTTGAAGCTATACGTCTCTTGCTTGCTTATGCGTGTTCTAAGAATTTTAAGCTTTACCAAATGGACGTAAAGAGTGCGTTTCTAAACGGTGTCCTAAATGAAGAGGTATAGAACCTCCTGGTTTTGAGAATGCTGAATATCCAGATCATGTTTACAAATTAAAACGAGCTTTGTACGGTCTTAAGCAAGCCCCTCGGGTTTGGTATGAAAGACTTAGCAAATTTCTACTTGATCATGGATATTCAAGAGGTAAAGTGGATACCACTCTCTTCATTAAACACAAGGGAAAACACATTCTTTTAGTTCAAGTTTATGTAGACGATATAATTTTTGGTTCAACTAACATACACTTGGTCGAAGAGTTTTCAAATGTTATGCAGGGTGAATTTGAAATGCGTCTCATGGGGGAGCTAAATTACTTCCTCGGTCTCCAAATAAAGCAGCTTGATGAGGGTACAGCTGCGTGTCAAACAAAATACTGCAGAGAGCTGCTCAAGTGCTTTGGAATGAACGATTCAAAATCAATCGACACCCCTATGCCTACCAACGGGAATCTAGATAAAGATGAACACGGTAAGAGTGTAGATGTCAAAAGGTATAGAGGTATGATTGGGTCTCTCTTGTATCTTACTGCATCTAGACCTGACATCATGTTTAGTGTTTGTATGTGTGCACGATATCAATCAAATCCTAAGGAATCACACTTGAAAGCTGTTAAGCGCATATTTAGATATCTTCATGGAACATCTGAATATGGGCTCTGGTATTCCAAAGGAAGCGATTGTAGTTTAGTATGTTACTCCGATTCTGATTTTGCTGGCTGCAAATCAGATAGGAAAAGCACTAGTGGTACATGTCACTTATTTTCAAACTCTTTGGTAAGCTGGCATAGCAAAAAGCAGGTGTCTGTCGCATTGTCAACTGCTGAGGCTGAGTACGTTGCAGCCGGTAGTTGTTGCGCTCAGATTCTGTGGCTGAAGCAACAACTACAAGATTTCGATATTCAACTCACACGTATTCCAATAAAATGTGATAACACAAGTGCTATAAATCTAACTAAGAATCCTGTTTTACACTCACGCACTAAACACATAGAGATTAGGCATCACTTTCTTCGCGATCATGTTGAAAAAGAGGACGTTGTATTTGAGCATGTTGATACTAAAAACCAACTTGCTGACATTTTTACTAAACCATTAGCAACGAAACCGTTCTTCAACATTCGTCGTGAATTAGGGATTTTAGATCTCTCTTCATTGATGTCTTAAGCATGTTGGTTCTTATTTATATATGTCTCACTTTGTTTTTAGACCTCATTCATACTTCATAAGGTTACATCAACAGAGGTAATATCATTCCTTTCTATATCTCTTTGGAACTATATGATTAGTGTATGTTAGAACAAATTCTTTAAGATAGTTTATATGTATTCCTTTGCATATGTTGTTTGAACATTAATATTTGATTTGTGAATTATACTTGGGCATAATTATCATGACATAATTCGTATTGCATTGACTTAGAGCTGCTAACAGGTTTCTATACTCAGCTGGTATTCAAAAATTAGTTAAAACTTAGTTTAGCATCAGTATGTATCGATGCAACAAGTGCAGGTGTCGATACATTATAGTTTCTGGTCGATGCATTCGTGCTATGAGTCGATTCATGTTTTTTTATTTCACATTTTTTTAAAACTTGTTTCAGTATGTGTCGATACATCCGTGTTTCGTGTCGACACATAGGACATTTCAAAAACTATGAATTCGTGAAATGAATCGATCCATAAGCCCTTGTATCGATGCATACTGATTGTTTTACAATAAATGCATTTTAATTCAGTTCTGAATCGACACATCAGCCAAATTTATAGGATTCATTCATTCACTCTAGACTCTTTCTTCCTCTCATACCCAAGCGGCTAACCCTAATTTCCTCAAACATCTTCATCTCCTAAACCCTAACTCACCTCCTAGCCTTCATTCATCTTAACTCTTCTTCAATTCATCACCATGCCTCCAAGAACCATTCCTGCTAGACAAAGAGGAAGAGGAAAAGGAAAGGAACCTGTTGGTACTTCTCATCAGTCTCCACCACCCCCAGAAATTCCTCCTAGTGCGCTAACTCTACTTCATCCTGCCATTGTTGATGAGTTTGAGGCCTTTTTCAAGACAAGGTTAGTTATGAAACCACATGTCTTTAATAAAACTGATGCTTCCACTCTGCATCTCAACGATATTGTTGATCTGTTGAATGTACAAAAGCTTGGTACATTTTTTAGCATAAATGATGATTATCATGAGGACTTTATTCGCACCTTTTATGCTGGTCTACAATCTGGTAGAGGTTATATGTTCAAATGTTCTATTGGGACCAGAACTAATACTTTTGAAGTTGCTGATTGGGACAAAGTGTTTCAAATTCCTTTTGGGGTGCCTGGAATGAAGAACTGGCATGACCAGAGTTTTGATACTGACTTTAAAATAAAGGAATATATTGCATCCATTTTAAAATTAGATAGACCTCTGGGTGAGGATGAACCACTCACATCTGGTATGATTACAAGCATACCTAGAATCCTTCACTGGATTGTCTCACACATTCTGCGTCCAAGATCCGGTGGTCATTCTAGGTTGGATAGACCAGATATTCATCTTGTGTACCTTCTTCAAAATAAGGTTTCATTGAATTGGCCAAACTACTTTGTAAAACGCATATTTCTTATGCGTAACAGCTCGAAGAATATTACACTTGGATATGCTGCTCAGATTATGAGAATCATAAAATACTGGAATATAGCCCTACCTTTAGTACCTCTTATATCTCCCTCTTCTGCTCAAGAGTTCAACACTGCAACTTTATCTCATATGGGATACCGGTGGGATAAGGAGCGTCAATGTTTTTATTTTTTGGAAAGAGGATCCAAAACAAGGGTGTATAATTTTGATGTGCCTTCTGAACAAGTTTTTGTGACTGAAGAACAAATGGATGAAGAAATGAATGATGTCAACGAAGAGAATCAACCTGAAGCAAATGCAAATGCTGGTTGGGGTGATTGGGTGCCACAAAGGTGGTCTCCAACAAATTATGAACCAGGTCCAACTGTTCCTCCGTTCTCTAGTGCTGCTTCTTCTTCAACTGTTCCTGCGTATTTGACTCAAATGTTTCAGCAAATGGAGCTTGCTAATCAAGCCCGTCACGAACAGGCGCTTGCTTGGCATAATCAACAAAATGAGTGGCATAAAGAGCATCGTGAGTGGCATGATGAGCACACAAGGATGTATCATAATCAACATTCTTGGCACATGGACTTGGTTAAATGGCATCAAGTTTTTTACAATGAAATGTCTGGTTTTATGGACGATTGCCATGCCAATCCTGGTATCATGAACAGATTCAGAAGCGTTGAAGTTCAGAACCGGTTCAGGCAATATAGTTTCATGGGCCATAATCCTGATGAGATGCCTCCTCCGCCGCCTCCACAAAGTTTCAGAGATCCTGATAGAGCTGATGAGGAGTCCTGTGGAGGCCATAACCCCTTTTAAGATGTCATTTCATTGCATTCCATTTCATAATCATGTTGCTTAAGTTTTTTTTTTGTTATATTGTTCAGACTTTGTATGTTTTAGTATTGCTTATGTAATTCTAAGTACTTTCTTAACAGTTCAATGCTTACTTCTTTTATTTCTGTTTACTTGTGTTATTTTTGCCCTTTCCTTGTCATTCTTTGTGAGTGATTGTTTTATGTTAAGCTTCTTTCTTTGTGATTGTTAGCTTCAATATCAAGTTTGCTGGTTATTGCTGCATCATTCTGCCTTTGTGACTCTTTACACAGATTGTCTTTTTCTTCTTTTTGATGTTGACAAAGGGGGAGAAGAAAGAAAACAAGATGTTGCAGCCATGCACAAACTCAGGGGGAGTGTTCTATCACACATCTTGCAAATTTGCCATCATCAAAAAGGGGGAGTTTGTGAGCAATCTTTTAAGTTTTTGTATGATAGCAAATTGTGTGATAAATGCATATATAAATGCCTATGTGTTTGATGTGCATGTTATAAGATTAGTATGCATGTTTAGTTGGTACATATATGTGATTTTATACCTATACCTATACAATTGATACATATCTTTATTGAAATCATAAAAACAATTTTCCTTATGTATGTATCGATTCATGTCTGTCTTGCATCGACACATTCCTCTGTTAAAATCACAAAAACGAGTTTGCTTTAGTATGGATCGATTCATACGAGTTTTGCATCGATACATGCTTCTTTGATGTTTCTGAAAATTATGCTATGTATCGATTCATTCGTATTATGTATCGATGCATGATTGAATTTATTTTCTGAAACTAAACAAAGTTACAGTATGCATCGATGCATATATCTGTGTGTCGACTCATGTATGTCATATAACTACCATGTATCGACTCATACGAGTTTCGTATCGATACATAAAGCTGTTTCTTTTTCTAACCGTTTCTGTTTCACATATAAGAAGGTTATGACAGTTCAGTTGGGGGGGGGGGAATTCGTCAGAGTGAAAATTGTGTAATCACAGCAAAAGCAAGTCTGGTGTGCATCAATTTTGTGAGCAGTTTTAGAGACCTGAAAGATACTTTATCTTCATCATCTTCTCAATCACTTTAATTCAAGAACATCAACACATAATCATTCTTGTTCTTCGGATTAAAGGATCTTTGAGATAACGTTCAGTGGTACGATCAAGGATCTAGCTGAGTTGAAGATTCAAAGGAGGTTTCGAGGAAAAACCATATGGTTTGTCCTTCAAGAACGGGTGTGTTCTTGAGGGTTTGTTAGTCACGTTTGCAGAACATATTCAGCCGCAGCGTAGGGTTTGTAAATTTGGTAATTTCGCAAACAGGTCATGGAACCGGTGAATTGTTTGTAATTCTTGCAGGGGAAATTCTTGATTAAGCTCAGATCAAGTGAAGGTTCTTACAAGAAGAAGATCTTGGGGTTTAGATTTCTGGCTTTGTATTGTAACCTTGTAAACAACGAATTCAGCATTATTGATATAACAGGTCTCAATTTCAGTTTGAAATTGAGAGGGAGACGTACTCACACGCGAGGACGAAAGTGGGGAACTTCCTTACCAAATCTCTGCGTATCGTATTCTGTCCTTATCTCTCTTTACGTTTTCAACAAGTTTGTGATTCATTTGGTGTATCGTGTCTTAACGTTTCATGATACAATAGTGGTAAGAAAACTTTTATCAAATCACCATTATTGTTAATCATTGAACACATACACACCAAGTGTTTGACAAAACTGTCAGCTGAGTTTTTGTTCATTGGAAATAGTATTTGTATGATAAGTGCATTTGATTCGATCCTAATCTGGTGTTAATAAATCTTTGTCATCCTAATATAAATCCAGCATTAATTCGTGTGTCCGGTTTTCTAGTAGCTGGTCCAGAATAGACGGAAGTCGATTCGGGATCGTATTTTTCTGCTAACTTTCAAAAACTCTGATAATTATTTTTAAATCCTTGATTTTCAAGGTGGTGATCTATTCACCCCCCCCCCCCCCTCTCGATCACTAGCCACACCGTCTAACAGTAAAAATGGTGCGGCATTGATTAGCTCTGGATGAAACATATAATAAAGGAAAAACAACTCTTTAGAATTCACCTTATAGTTGCTATCTCGTGCAAAGATGGTGCTTCCAAGTGCGCAGTGGACGTATCTGACGGCTGGGTTGTGGATAAATGTTGCGTTGAGGCTATCCCAGCTGTCAACTGTTGTTTCTGTTAACTGATTCCTTAATTGAAAAGCTGCTTGAAAGAAAGTTTCCTGTGGTACTCGGCGGTGCACATCTTCACCATGGTGGAAACCAAGCATTCTGGCAAGTCGCTCTTGGCCGATTGAGTACTCTTTACCGAACATGCAGAACTTTGCTACTCCGGTTAATTGGTTCGTTTCTCCTGCTGGGGTAATGTAAGTGAATGAACTGAGAAAATCTAAAGTTAGGTCTTCGTAAGTGGGCCTGCTTTGAGTGCAAAGTTGCCAAAGGCCGACATTTTGTAACATCCATTGATCCCCCTCAAGCATTCCAAGTTCTTCTAAACATGCAACGTCAATGTAGCGGGTCGGTTGAACGGAACGTCGATAGAAGTCAATGTACCGAGCTCTTTGGCGTTCTCCTGCTTCTCCATCTCGTAAGTTCAATGTAGAAAGGTCGGGAATTTGACGTGCCATTGTTAGGTTAATGAGAGATTAGGAAAGAAAGTATGTTATGGAGAATGAGGGTTTGTGAAAAGAAAGGGTATATGGTGTGATTATATAGTGAAATGGTAAGATGAATGGTTACGGAAAATGATTGATGTGGGTCAAATGTGTGTTGGTGGAATGGTTATGGAATGGTAAAAGGTAGTGGACGGCTGGGGTTTGAATGAGGGAAAGAAGAGAGAACGAATGAAGCAGTTCTGTTTTAACGCAGAATCTGTTTCAAACCCGCGTGACGGTCGTCACGGGGTCGTCACGATCGTGACGTTCACAATTTATGGGTGGTTAATTTGTTTTATGACAGAAGCAATTCCAAACACAATAATTTAGTAACAGGTCATGGGAAGCATATAGAAAGAGCATTATATTGCATACACAGAGATAAGTAACATGACACATAAATTAAAACAGAATTAAAAGTATGAACAGGAATGAAATTGAAATCATATATAGTTAATAATAGCAGCAAATGAAATTATCCTTTAAAACCAAAGAGGTGCTAGTAAAACACTAGCAATGTATCAAAATTGTATGATGATCAAATTATTCCCGACATAAAAAAAAATGAAAACTGAAATAATGTAAAATTGTTCGAAAGCAAATGCATAAAAATCCTGAAAATAAGGTGCTTCATAAATCTAGCCAAGGCGTTTCTTCAAAGATGCGATGGCTTGATTTAAATGATCAAATTGTTCAACGGTCAAATCCATGAGTCCAACAATGTTTTGTCGCATAGTGTTTAGTTCATCCTTTACTGAAGTGATTTCTTTATGATACTCATCCATAGTCTTTAGAATAGAATTCAGATTAGCAGCATAGTTAGTGGCATCAACTTTAGGAATGTCAATGTTCTCTTGGAATTCCATAAAATCAAGATCATGGTAATGAGGGGGTGTTTTTGGATCGATCTCAGGTTCAGGAAAGGTTTCTTCCGGTTCAGGTACGAGTTCATCAAGGTCATATAGCCAATTATGTTGATTGTGCACACTTGTGCGTTCATGATTTGGAAGTGTAAAGTGTGGCACGACAACATTGTTAATCAAAAGCTGAAAATGGTTTGGACCTTGGTTCCTAATCATAGCCCTATTGAAACAAAAGGTGATATTCATTGGTCTAAATTCTCCAAAGGGGTTAATCTTAGAAAGTCGGGTTCTGAATCCCATAGCATCAGCTATTTTTGTAACTAGGCTACCTATCAGAATTGGACTGTTATCATTATTAATAAGTTTGCAAAAGTTGTTCAGCATAAAAGTGAGTCCATTAACCTCTCTAGACTGAGAAGCACAAAACATAATGAAAAGCTCATCCCTCGAAACAGTGTTATCATTCTCAGGTTTACCAAATAAGGTATAGGCCAGGATCATATGAAAGTAACCGAAAGCGGGGTTATGTATTTCTGTTGAAAGCATATGGTCCATGTCAAAATCAGGTTTCCCTGAAATTCTACCCCAAAAATCACTCAGCTCTCCAACTAACACTAAGTCCTCTTGAACCACAGAGAAAACATGGGGTCCTTCAGGAAATCCTAAAAGATGCGACAATTCCTTTATGGTGAACTGGCAGCTGTATCCAAATAGTCTAAAGGTAATTCTCCCCCTGGTTAAACCTTTTCCACAGTGAGGGTTATAGCTTAAAGAGCTCAGGAATTCTAAAGTCAACCTACGGTAGCACTTATGTTTCTTGTTGGTAAAACCCTCCCAACCTAATTGGCTAAACAGAAAATCTACGCTCTCACCTACACCTAAGGCGGTCATGGTGGGTCTGTGGGCGAATTTTGTCAAGGAAAATGGTCTAAGAGACAAAGCCTCATAGCGATGCCACTGTGCTCCATCTCTGAATTCTACTGACATGTTATCCTCGTTTGCCATTAGTTAGTACTTTTTTGCGAAAATGTAAGCAGAAGAGGAGAACAGAAAGAGTAGACAGACTTTATAATCCTGTAGTTTTTTTAATTTTAAGATCAGCACAATATTTTCAAATTAAATTTAAAACGATATAAATGAAACTAAAAATTTGCAAAATAAAAATAAAATATAGGAAACGTAAAGAAATAACAAATATAAAGCAAGAAAAACAAAAATCATGGGTTGCCTGCCATTAAGCGCTGTTTTTAACGTCGAAAGCCTGGCGAATTCAATTTGATGCTTAGTTAGGAGGGTCGGTGGGCAACTCCAAAAGTCTTAGGCAGTTCAAATAATCTCCATTTTCAATGTTGTGATAGTGTTTTAGACGTTGTCCATTAACTAAAAATGGATTAATATTCCTCCCCTTTATTTCTATCGCTCCACTTTGTAGAATTTTTGTAATCTCGAAAGGACCGGACCATCTAGACCTTAATTTCCCAGGAAAGAGTTTTAATCTTGAGTTAAATAGGAGTACAACGTCTCCCACACTAAATTCTTTTCTAGATAAGCGCTTATCGTGCCATCTTTTAGTTCGTTCTTTATATATTTTAGCGTTTTCGTAAGCGTCTAATCTTAACCCTTCTAGTTCATGCAGATCTAGGATACTTTTTCACCTGCGGAATCATACCTTAAGTTCAATGTTTTGATAGCCCAATAGGCTTTATGTTGTAATTCCACTGGTAGATGGCAAGATTTACCATAGACAAGCTTGAAAGGTGTAGTTTCGATTGGTGTTTTGTAGGCCGTCCTATATGCCCATAAAGCTTCGTTGAGCTTTGACGACCAGTCTTTCCTAGAGGTGGCTACGGTCTTTTCTAGAATTTGTTTTATTTCTCGATTCGAGACCTCAACCTGTCCACTTGTTTGTGGATGATATGGTGTTGCTACGCGGTGTCTTACTCCATACTTTAATAGTAATTTGTCAAATATTTTTGATATGAAATGAGAGCCACCATCACTTATGACAAGTCTCGGCACACCAAATCTGGGAAAGATTGTGTTTTTAAAGAGCTTTATGACTACTCGTGCGTCATTTGTTGGAGAAGTTATTGCTTCAATCCATTTTGAAACATAATCGACAGCTACGAGTATATATTTATTTCCAAAGGATGATGGGAAAGGTCCCATAAAATCAATCCCCCATACATCAAAGACTTCTACTTCTAATATACCTTTTTGAGGCATCTCATCGCGTTTTGATATGTTACCAGTGCGTTGGCACCGGTCGCAGTTTAGTATTGCAATGTGGACATCCTTCCAAAGGTTGGGCCAGAATAGGTCGGATTGCAAGATCTTAGCACATGTCTTTGAGGTACTAGCATGTCCTCCGTAAAGAGCAAAATGACATTGAGAGATGATGTTTTCTATTTCTTCTTCTGGGACGCAACGACGGAAGATATCGTCAGCTCCTCTCTTAAACAACAAAGGTTCATTCCAATAATAATGTTTTAGATCATGAAAGAATTTTTTCTTTTGTTGATACGATAAGTCTGGTGGAAGTACTCCAGCTGCTAAGTAGTTGACTATGTCAGCATACCATGGCAGGGTTGTGTGTATGTTAATTTCTTCCACGACTTCTTCCATCTTTGGGTCATTCAACTGTAGAGTAGACATATCACTTTCTAGTTGGGCTATGAGTCGTTCATATGGGAAATACTCATTAATGGGTGCTGGCTCTGGCTTAATGCCCTCTAGTCGGGATAAGTGGTCTGCTACTACGTTTTCAGTTCCTTTCTTATCTTTTATCTCTAAATCAAATTCTTGTAAAAGTAGGATCCACCTTAGCAGTCTAGGTTTTGCATCCTTTTTGTTAAGTAAATATCTAATAGCTGCATGGTCTGTGTAAATGATGATCTTGGCTCCCACTAGGTAGGAACGGAATTTGTCAAGGGCAAAGACCACGGCTAAAAGTTATTTTTTTGTGGTAGCGTAGTTCATTTGGGCAGAATCTAAGGTTCTACTTGCATAGGAAATGGCATGAAGTTTTCTATCCCTCTTCTGTCCTAAAACTGCACCTACAGCATAATCACTTGCATCACACATGATTTCGAAAGGTAATCTCCAATCTGGTGGTTGCATGATAGGTGCGGTAATAAGAGCTGTTTTTAGTTGTTCAAACGCTTTTAGGCATTTCTCATCAAAGATAAATTCAGCGTCTTTCATTAATAGACCGGTAAGAGGTTTAGTGATTTTCGAGAAATCCTTTATGAATCGTCGGTAGAAACCGACGTGTCCTAGGAAACTTCGTATTTCTCATACGATTTTCGGAGGTTAAAGATCTTTTATAATTTCTATCTTAGCTTTATCAACTTCAATTCCTCTATCGGACACAACGTGTCCAAGTACAATTCCTTCATTTACCATAAAATGGCATTTCTCCCAGTTTAATACGAGATTAACTTTTACGCATCTTTCTAATACCATTTCTAGGTTCGATAGACATCCTTCAAAGCTCTGCCCTCAAATAGAAAAGTCATCCATAAATACTTCCATAATGTCATCTATAAAATCAGCAAAGATTGACATCATGCATCTTTGGAATGTGGCAGGTGCGTTACATAATCCAAACGGCATTCGTCGGTAGGCAAATGTTCCATAAGGACATGTGAAGGTCGTCTTTTCTTGGTCATCAGGATGAATAGGAATTTGAAAGAATCCTGAATAACCGTCTAAATAGCAGAAGTATGAGTGTTTAACCAATCGTTCCAACATTTGGTCGATAAAAGGCAATGGGAAGTGGTCTTTACGAGTGGCTTTATTTAACTTCCTATAATCGATGCACATTCTACTTCCAGTTACAACCCTTTTTGTTATAGATTCACCTTTTTCGTTCTTAACAATTGTAACACCTCCCTTCTTGGGAACGACATGTACTGGGCTAACCCATTTACTGTCTGATATCGGGTATATAATTCCTGCTTCTAGAAGTTTTTTCACTTCGTCCTTGACTACAGTACTCAAGATCGGGTTAATCCTTCTCTAATGTTCCCTAGAGGATTTACAGTCTTCCTCCAGTATAATGCGGTGCATACAAATAGAAGGACTTATTCCTTTAAGGTCAACGATGTTATAGCCTAACGCAGTTGGGTATTTTCTTAAGACATCTAATAGTTTCTTGGTTTCTGTTTGTCCTAAGTTTGCATTGACTATTACAGGTCGTTCGAGAGCTTCGTCTAGGAATTCATACCTTAAATTTTTGATAATGTTTTCAGTTCTAGGGCTGGGTTCTTCGGGTAAGGTAGATGATCTGGTGTAAGTGCTAAGCATTCGCTTAGGCTATCGTCTTGATAAGTTTCACGCCATTTATCATCTTTGAAAATCGGAGGTATTGGAATTTTTAGAATATCTGAATATATGGTCGGTTCCATCTCTATTTCTCTTACGCACTCGTTTATGACATCTAGTAGATAACATGTGTCGTCTATAGCTGGAGCTTGTAAGAATTGTGTCAAAATAAATTCAACCTTCTCTTCACCAACTTCAAAAGTTAGTCTGCCTCTCTTTACATCTATAATTTCTCCAGCAGTAGCTAAGAATGGTCTTCCTAGTATGATAGGAGTAATAGAGTCTTCTGTAATATCCATGATTATAAAAATCGGTAGGGATATAGAATTGTCCTATATGAACTGGAACATTTTCTAGTATACCAACTGGGTATTTAACAGAGCGGTCAGCTAATTGAACAGACATCTTAGTTGGTCTTAATTCTCCCATATCAAGCTTCTTGCATATGGATAAAGGCATAACACTAATATTGGCTCCTAAATCGCATAGAGCTTTGTCTATGACGAACTTCCCAATTACACAAGGTATTGAGAAACTACCTGGGTCTTTCATCTTAGGAGGCATTTTGTTTTGAATTATTGCGCTACACTCAGCAGTAAGTGTAACTGTTTCGTTTTCCTCAATCTTTTTCTTATTGGATATGATTTCTTTTAGGAACTTAGCATACGAGGGCATCTGGGTGATGGCTTCTGTAAAAGATATCGTGATGTTTAATTGTTTCAGAAGTTCAACAAATTTCTTAAATTGCCCTGTAGTTTTTGAATTTTTCAATCTTTGAGGATACGGAATAGGTGGCTTATAAGGTGGTGGAGGCACATAAGGTTTTTCTTTGTTTACGGCCTCTTGGTCATTATCTTCCTTTTCCTTGAGTTCATTTTCCTCATCAGTTGTTGTGTCGTCGGCAGATTTTTGGTACATGGCTGGATTTTGAAGTCTTGGATCAATGGGTCCATCTAATTCTTTCCCACTTCTCAGTATAACAACATTTGCATGTCCTTTAGGATTAGGTTGTGGTTGTCCAGGAAACGTTCCAGCAGGAGCAGCAGTAGGTGCTTGTTGTTGAGCCACTTGGGAAATTTGTGTTTCAAGCATTTTGTTGTGAGTGGCCAAAGCGTCTACTTTGTTTGCTAACTGCTTAATCTGTTCACTAGTGTGTACGTTTTGATTCAGGAACTCTTTGTTTGTCTGAGTCTGGGTAGCTATGAAGTTTTCTATCATCAGTTCAAGGTTAGACTTCCTAGGAACATTTGGAGCAACTGTTGCAGCCTTTTGATAACCTGGTGGTGCAGCAGGTGCTTGACCAGGTGCATACAGTGCATTGTTGTTTTTGTAAGAGAAGTTTGGGTGATTCTTCCAACAAGGATTGTAGGTATTTGCATAAGGGTTTGCTTGAGCATAATTCACTTGATCTGTAGAGGTTCCTGCTAAAACTTGGCATTCAGGGGCAGCGTGTCCAGCTGTTCCACATAATTCGCAGTTAGGCGCTACAGCAGCCACGGTGGCTGTGGGTGTTATGGTCAAATTGTCTATCTTTTGAGCGATTACATCTACCTTAGCACGACCGTGATCTAGGCTAGAAACTTCGTACATTCCTCCTTTTGGTTGTGATTTCTCCACTTGAGTTCTTTCACCTCCCCATTGGTAGTGATTCTGAGCCATACTCTCGATGAGTTGTTGGGCTTCATCATAGGGTTTATCCATGAGTGTACCACCAGCGGCGGCGTCTATTGTCAATCTTGTATTGTACAAGAGACCGTTATAAAACGTGTGGATAATTAACCAATCCTCAAGACCATGATGCGGGCATATCTTCCTCATATCTTTATATATTTCCCAAGCATCATATAGAGACTCGTTGTCTTTTTGTCTGAAGATGTTGATTTGGGCTCTCAGTATAGCTGTTTTGCTTGGCGGAAAATATCGTGCCAGAAAGACCTTCTTTAAGTCCTCCCAAGAAGTAATGGAGTCGGATGGCAAGGATTGCAACCAAGCCCAAGCTCTATCTCTTAATGAGAATGGAAAAAGACGTAGTCTTATGGCGTCTGCGGTTACACCATTTGCTTTCACTGTGTCTGCGTACTGCACAAACTTGGTCAGATGTTCGTTCGGATCTTCTGTTGGATTTCCAGAAAATTGATTTTGTTGCACAGCAGATATCAGCGAGGGTTTCAACTCGAAATCGTTTTGGTTGATAGCTGGAGCGACAATGCTGTTGTGAGGTTCTTGTTGGGATGCGGCAGCATAATACTTAAGAGGTCGGTTTTGTGGTGGGTCGGCCATGTCTGTTTCTGATTCGGATTCAAGTTCAGGGTCTGATTGAGATTCAGGTTCTGATAAAGGAAAAGGGATATCGTGAGCTAAGCAGTATTCTTGGATATGTCTTTTTACGGTAAGAAGACGTTCAGGTTCGTCTGTCGGTCGTATGAGGTCTTCACCAGAAGAGCGAGTACTTGGCATACAATCAATAGAAAGGGAATATTGGTTTTTGCCTTAGTCTATACGACGTAACAAAGGAATTACGATGTCGACTTAATTAGTCCCCAGCAACGGCGCCAAAAACTTGATCGCTTTATTTAGTGTGCCTAAATAAATCTAACTGCAAGTATACAGTCGTATCGCGTAGTTTTAAAAGATTATCGATCCCACAGAGACTAGAAAACGAACGCACAGTTATCTATCGTTACTATGTTTATCTAAGGCTAATCGGAATTCGGTTTTTAAGTTCAAACGGGAAATTAAAGGGAAATTAAAATTTGGGAATACTAGTTATGAATAAGTTATCGGTATATAATTAGGTAAACCTACGTGGAATTAATTAAACCTAAGCGTATAAAGATTTATCACCCTATTCATCTGTAGGAAAACCGGTTTAAAAGCCCTCACCTCACACTCCCGTGGTTATTGCTTCGGACTATACTTCTAAGTCAATACGTCTGCTCTCGCTAGCCCGTATGAGGTTAAAAATACTTTTTGAAAACTAGTTAAACCTAATTAACTTTAAAGCGCTTCCGCTGTTTTTAAAACTAATGCCCGATTTCAGCTATCCGGGTAAAGCCTCACACTCCCGTGGTCTCGACTTTAAACTATGTTACTTTTTTACTCTCGTAATAAAAGTTGGGTTTTAAAATTAAGAAATCGAAGCCAGAAGAAGGATTGATTATTGATTTTAGCTTAGAGAAATTTAATCCATTTTAGTTACTTCATTACATACCGATAAAATCGGTTTAGCTCGACATAATAATAAAATTGAACGCAAAGGCAAAGATGTAAATATACATGGACATAATTAATAAAGAAATAAACAATGCTTTGAATTAAATAACGGAAACCTGGTAATTCGTAATAACAGCAATACCAATCCCTCCACAAGCCGGTAGGTTCTTGCTCGAATAAAGTAAATTGCAAATGTTGAAGGTAATGAAACAAAAAAAAACTAAAACTAAGTTGTAATAGTTCCTCAGTGTGAGAAACTATTACTTTGTTCGGTAATGGTTGACAAGGAAATGGAAATGCAAAGCAAAAACGAAACAAAAGCTCTAGAAATAATTTGGCAGCAAGACAGTACTCTTGAAAGGAAAATTTGGCTACCTTTGTTCTTCTTAATGACTTCTATTTATAGACTGAATTTAGGTGGAGGTTGGAGAGAATGTAGCCACTCACATTGACGGTTACATGACTTTGGACCTAGCAATCTTCGGAGGAAAATAACATCATGTGAGAAACTGCTCTCTGAAAATTCGTAGTCAAGTTTCTGCTCCAACGTGTAAATTGAGCGCATGACGATCGTGGTACATTGTTACGTGTCGTACCCTAATTTTTGACCCTAAGATCCCCACCTTGTTCTTTGTATAGCATATTAGGTCATCGTTTATGCATCACTAACCTTTTTTATCTAGATTTGGCTGTTTTGTTCCCTTTTGAAAACAGGTGCCGCTGCAAGAGGCTTAAAGACTCGAAGGCTGTGTTGCGTGTGTGTTTGTGGAGGTTCTCTGGTCTTTGCAAAGTGTGTGTGGACTCCTGTGAGTTATGCCTTCACCCTTCCTGATCCTTAAGCCACTACCAAGCCTCTTCCCCTTCAGACTCCTCAGTTTTCTCCCCCACAAAGATTATGTCCTTATATCCTCTGTTATGGAATTTGGTCCCCTAAGACTGGTCATTAGTTATGTGGCAAGTTACATTACAAGTTGGTATCTTTCCCCTCTGTCAGCTCCTCAAGACTTAAGAGACGTGTGTGATTTGTGTTTTAAATTTTGGTCCATCAAGGAAAGTTCACTTTGGAAAGAATTAGAGGTTTGGATTCCAGGATGTAATTTCAAGTCCAAGTTATATTTATAAAGCATTACTCATGGAAATTCAAATTGGTTCAAGACCTTTGATTTAGATTAAGTTCGCAAGACTTGTTTGGTCTCATTTCAAGTCTGATTGTCATGTTTAGTTCAAATAAAGTTTGTGGCAAATTTGGAGTCTTTCGGTTTTAATTTCGGTTTCAAGTTTGCCCTAAGGTAATTCATCATTTCAAGACCGCCAACTATTTGACTTTGGAAAACTATATTCAAAGCGTACGAGGACTTGTTACTAGACTGGCCCTTTGAGTTTTAGTTACTAAGTATAACTTGAGCTCAGTGGAAGATGTGGTCCGCTTCAAGGGAATCGAGCATTGTCAGCGAAAGCATGAAGGCTCCAAATTAACACAAAAAGGATTCAAAACGTTCTCAACGTCATTGGGGTTTATTAATCTTTCCAATTGTGGTACAAATGGATGTCATTAGGAAGAAGTAAATGGCTACATTTGGATGCAGGGAGGGAAATTTGAAGAAGTACAAATAAGAGATGCCTAAATCATGATTCATTCTTCACCAATATTGGACCATTGGATAATACAATTCAAGATTAAAACGCAGGAAAATGGCTCTATCACAAAGTCGAAATTGCCAAATCTATTACATATTCTAAAGAAAGCAATTTGTTAGTTCTTGGATTGGCTGGAATTTTGGTAAAACAAAGTATATTCAATGTTGATGTCAAGGTACTGATGTTGCAACATTAAGGTCTTAACACTGGGCTATGTTAAGTATGTAATTACTGAAGTTGGATGTCTGATGTCACATGGTGATGTTGTAACATCAGATCTGCAGAATTAACAACAGCAGGCTGTGATGTTGTTAGGGTTGCGTATTAGCTGGAATTGTGGAGAGCAAGCTATCTCATTGGATGCGAATATCTTGGGATAGATATTTGCTGCTGCATAGGAGATCTGGTGCCGATTTGTAGGAGATTTAAAAGGTTGAAGATTTAAAAAGATTTTAGGAGAAAATCTGTTTTAAATATTCAGTTTTAAATAACAAATCTGGGAGATATTGTAGCAAGTCCAAGACCAATTCAAGGAGCTATATAAAGCGCACAAGACCAAAGGAAAAAGTGACAGAAAACATTAAGAAGATCAGGAGCTGGAGGCTTAGTGTCTAGAGTTTGTTTAGAGTGCTTGTATTTACACTATTCTAGGGTTTGAATAGGTGTTGTGTTTCTGTCCTCTCTAGAAGCTGTGAAGCAATAGAGAGTGGTTGCTTGATCGAAGCTGTGAAGTAAGATCAAGGTTACTCAAAGTGGTTTCTTTGAGAGTTTGTAAGGGATTGAGTGGTGTTCTCATACCTAAGTGGGTTCTTAGGTAGGAAGTCATTAGTAGAGTATAAGTTTAGGAGATTGTCAACGGGTTGTTGAGTCTGTAAATTATATCTACAAGTAGTGAATTCCATCCCTGGCTTGGTATCCCCCAGAGTAGGTTGGTTGTAACCGAACTGGGTCAACAATTCTTGGTGTTGTTTTACTATTATTGTTGTCCATTGTGCAGAGTGTGTTGTTGTGACATCGCACCTTAACATCACACGTCTGATACCAGAATTTCAATTGGTATCAGAGCAGGCATCCTGTCTGTCTCTGGGTGAGATCTAGGGAAGTTACTTTCTGGTGTAAAGATGGACAAAGAAGTTGGAGGATTCGTCAACAGACCCCCTATTTTGGATGGATCCAATTATGATTATTGGAAGCCAAGGATGACCACCTTCTTAAAATCCTTAGACAGCAGAGCTTGGAAGGCTGTTGTTAAAGAGTGGAAAGCACCTGTTGTGTGTGAAAAAGATGATGTTGGCAATGACAAAGAAGGCACCTCAAAGCCAAAGCCTGAAGAAGAATGGACCAAGGAAGAAGATGAGCTTGCCCTTGGAAACTCCAAAGCTTTAAATGCAATTTTCAATGGAGTGGATAAGAATATTTTCAGGTTAATCAATACCTGTGAAGTTGCTAAGGAAGCGTGGGATATTTTGCAGGCTACACATGAAGGAACATCTAGAGTTAAGATGTCAAGACTTCATATTTTAACATCAAAATTTGAAGGCCTGAAGATGAAGGACGATGAGACTATTCATGACTTCCACATGAATGTTCTGGAGCTGGCTAATGCATCCAGTGCTCTTGGTGAGAAAATGACAGATGAAAAGCTTGTAAGGAAGATCCTTAGATCCCTTCCTAAGAAGTATAAGATGAAGGTTACTGCCATTGAAGAATCACAAGACATCAGCAAGATGAGAGTTGATGAGCTCATTGGATCTCTTCAAACTTTTGAGCTTGGGTTGAATGAGGAAGAACCAGAAAAGAAGCCAAAGAGTTTAGCCTTGGTGTCAAATGCTGCAGAAGAAAAAGGAAAGAGTTATGAATCGCGGGAGGATTTATCTCAGGCCATAGTGATGTTGGGAAGACAATTCACCAAAGTATTCAAGAGAATAAATAATAACTCCAGGCCTAATGTCAAGAACATATCTTCTGACATCAGCAAGTCAAAAGAGAATGAGGAAGAGAAAACTGCCCAAGATAAAGGAGTTCAGTGCTTTGAGTGTGAAGGATATGGGCATGTCAAGAAAGAATGTCCCACCTTCTTGAAAAAGCAGAAGAAGGGCATGACAGTTTCCTGGTCTGACTCTGATAGTGAAAGTGAAGGAGAGTCGGCAAAGCATGTTAGAGCCCTAACAGGAGCTGTTGTTTCTGATGATGATTCTAGTGATGGAGAAGTAACTTATGAGGAGTTAACATCTACTTATCAAGAGCTGTGTTTAAAAAGTGCTGAGATTTGTCAAGAAAACAAGTGCCACAAGCAACAGATTGCTCAGCTTGAGAATGAAAAAGCTGATCTGGAAAATGAAGTTGTACTGGTTAAAGCTCACCTTGATCAAATGACCAAGTCTGTTAGGATGCTGAACTGTGGAACAGACTCACTTGATAAGATCCTTCAGACAGAAAAAGCTACTGGAGACAAAGCTGGGATAGGTTATGTGGCTGAGGATAAGGGAACTTCAGAAGAAAGCACTTCAGGTTCAAAGAAGGAAGTGTCACAACTTTTGTCTCAACATCAGCCAAAGAAGCAGGATCCTACACCTAAGAAAGCTGATGTTTCACAACCTAAGAAGATTGAGAAGAAGACTGGTCCTAATCAGAAGAGAAAGCAGCCTCAAGGAGCTAGTCAGTATATGCCTCCCCAATATCACCAGAGCATGCAAGCTGCCAGGTTCAAGCAGAACATGTCTCATCAGTTGTCTCAACATCAAGGAAACTGGCATGGATATGAATATGGATACAACAATGATGTGCCTCATTACTATGGAAGAAGGAAACCTCATCACCATAGGAGACAACCTAGAAGACAGCATCAGTACAGAAGAAGATATTCCAACTATGGAAGAAGAAGACATTATGGGTGGCAGCCACAGCATTATCATCAAAGTGGAAAAAGATTTAACCACTTTAGAGATGACAGAGTTAGATGCTTCTATTATGGAAGGGTTGGACATATGCAGTACTCTTGTTTCAAGCTCCATGGCTATCCAAATCCAGTTCCTCAAACCAGACAGAAGAAGGTCAAACCTAAAGTTGCTAAACAATGGGTTCCTAAGGAGAGGTGAAATGTCTTTTAGCCCACACCTCAGACAGCCAGGTTGATAAGGATACATGGTACTTTGACAGTGGATGTTCAAAGCATATGACTGGAGTCAAAAACTTGTTAGTTGAAGTCAGTCATTGTCCCTCTCATGAGGTTATGTTTGGCAATGGAGAAAAAGGTGTTGTTGCAGGAGTTGGGAAAGTGAAAGGTGATGATAGACCTGAACTTGACAATGTTCTGTTTGTCAGTGGTTTAAATGCAAATTTGATCAGCATAAGCCAGTTGTGTGATGAAGGTTACAAGGTAAACTACACTAAGCATGAGTGTGTGGTTTCTGATGAGCATAATCAGGTTGTTATGAAGGGTGTCAGATCCAAAGATAATTGTTATCAGTGGATACCTCAAGTGGACAGCTTATCTAGTGATGTTAAGGATGATGTTGTAACATCAGATGGTGACGTCAAGTGTGAAAGTATGGTGAAAAGTCAATCTGGGTTAATGACTTATGGTGTTGTTACTCCTAAGTTGGATGATGTGTTAAAAGCCAACTTGAGTAGTCAGTTATGTGAGCAAGATGAAGGAGTCAACAATGCTGATGGAAAGATCAAAAGTTGTGACCTTAAGAAGTGTTGGGAGCTGAATACTTGCAAGGCCAAGAAAGATGACAACCTGACTAATGACTCCTATAGTTCAGAAGAAAAATTTCACAGGTTGACAATCCTTAGGTTGGAAGATGCAGATGTTAGAGCTGATGTTAAAACATCTCAAGTCAAGAAAGGTACTTCAAGCCTTAAAATAAAGAAGAGTAATGATGAACTAATTGCAAAAGTGGTTCCTGGGGTTGCTAAACGACTGAAATCAAGGAAGAGGGAAGCTATTGAGTCACCTCCAAAGATGAGAACTGATAAGCAGAAGATCTATGTGGATGGTACTACAAAATCCAGGAATAAAGTGTTCATCTCTTCCAGAAATAGGAAGATCAGAGATAAGTCTGATAATAATGTCCAGGATATCTCTCAAATGAAGGAAGTCGTTATTGTTAGAACCTCTGAGAAAATTCAAAAGGCCATACTAGATAACATTCCTGTGCTTTTCATAAAATGGTGGAAGTATGTTCTGGAAAAAGAATTTGGTATAGATACTCTGGATATGGTTGAGTTTGCTAGGATATGGTTCAGAGAGGGTGTGGGAACTTATGGTATTCAGGTGTGTATGAATAAGTTGCTCTGACTGTGTCTTATTGGGAGCTTCTTGAAGGACTTCTTTGTGCAGTGAGTCCTTTGAATGGTGATGAGAAGCGGATATCCCAAAAGATGTTATAACATCATGTTTGCTGGTGGTTATATCTGGAAGATGATTAAGATTGGACATGTGGAGTTGGATGCTTTAGCATTTTTGGTCAGAAGAGGTGGAGATTATGGTCATGTGTTTAGTAGCTTGTTCTGGCAAAGCATGACTACTGTCTTTGAAGACTTCACCAGTTTCAACAACTACTGGTGGATGTAAGGATGGAGGAATTGTGATCTCTTGAAGAGACTGGATCTCAGTAAAGCTTATAAGTAAACTGAGAATTTGTGGAGTTTGTGACACAGTGTTGAGTGGAGCATATGTAATACCCTGGTGTCAAGAGTGTCAAAAGTATCCTTGGTGAAGGATGTCTTTGTTCTGGATCTGAAGCTTAGTGCGTACATTATATCTAAGGAGCATCTACATAGTCATATGGGAGAATGATGAAGTAGAAGGTTTGCCTTGGATGGTGAAGATGAATTATATGATAGCCTCTGGAGAAAGGGACAGTGGCACCAAAATGCATCTACTCAGAAAATGTGCTCAAATGTTCATCTCCATCTAGAGCATTTGTTAATCATGACAGGGGGAGTACTTGTCTATGGATTTTGCAACAAAGGTGCATTTCTTGTGAAGATTGGTTGCCTCTTATGAGGATATAATGTCAGATAGCATGTTATGACATTAGGCTGTTGATTGGTTTTAGTCATATGAAGCAAATAGTTTGAATCTTGTGCACACATGATTCTGAGGAGATGTCTGAAGACAAGATTGAATCATGGCCTTGAATAGATTGTACACTTGTCTTGGTGTGTGTTATTCTTAGAGTTCAGTGGAAGGCATTGTGTGTGTGCTTCAGATCTTGTGGATGATTGTGTGAATCCCTCTTGACTGGATGGATGAAGACTATGACTAATGGTAGAGGAGCTGACAGAAGATGTACATGTTGAGGTTTGTCCAATTGTGGCTAAAAATGGGGAGAAATAGCCAAGAGAGTCAAGAGTATCAAAGAATGCCAAGAATGCCAAATGCTGCTAATGTGATGCAGATATTAAGGGGGAGTAATTGACTGCTGCTATGCTGGTTTTTGCATTGAGGGGGAGCAACATTGAAAATTGTTACTGTTGAAGATGGTGCTGCAGCAGAGTTGTTGTGAAGGCTGCTGCTAGATGCTGAAGTAAATATGCTGCAGCTGTAGTTGAAGATAATATGTGCAGCTATTTGAAGAGTGTAACTTGATTGCAGCTTAATGATATATGCCTGAAGTTGTTTTGTGAGCAGCAGAGTTTTGTGAATTGAAGATGTTGCTGATGCTACTGCTTGGAGTATGTAATTGCTGAAGTTGGATGTCTGATGTCACATGGTGATGTTGTAACATCAGATCTGCAGAATTAACAATAGCAGGTTGTGATGTTGTTAGGGTTGCGTATTAGCTGGAATTATGGAGAGCAAGCTATCTCATTGGATGCGAATATCTTGGGATAGATATTTGCTGCTGCATAGGAGATCTGGTGCAGATTTGTAGGAGATTTAAAAGGTTGAAGATTTAAAAAGATTTTAGGAGAAAATCTGTTTTAAATATTCAGTTTTAAATAACAAATCTGGGAGATATTGTAGCAAGTCCAAGACTAATTCAAGGAGCTATATAAAGCGCACAAGACCAAAGGAAAAAGTGACAGAAAACATTCAGAAGATCAGGAGCTGGAGGCTTAGTGTCTAGAGTTTGTTTAGAGTGCTTGTATTTACACTATTCTAGGGTTTGAATAGGTGTTGTGTTTCTGTCCTTTCTAGAAGCTGTGAAGCAATAGAGAGTGGTTGCTTGATCGAAGCTGTGAAGTAAAATTAAGGTTACTCAAAGTGGTTTCTTTGAGAGTTTGTAAGGGATTGAGTGGTGTTCTCATACCTAAGTGGGTTCTTAGGTAGGAAGTCATTAGTAGAGTATAAGTTTAGGAGATTGTCAACGGGTTGTTGAGTCTGTAAATTATATCTACAAGTAGTGAATTCCATCCCTGGCTTGGTAGCCCCCAGAGTAGGTTGGTTGTAACCGAACTGGGTCAACAATTCTTGGTGTTGTTTTACTGTTATTGTTGTCCATTGTGCAGAGTGTGTTATTGTGACATCGCACCTTAACATCACACGTCTGATACTAGAATTTCAATTGGTATCAGAGCAGGCATCCTGTCTGTCTCTGGGTGAGATCTAGGGAAGTTACTTTCTAGTGTAAAGATGGACAAAGAAGTTGGAGGATTCGTCAACAGACCCCCTATTTTGGATGGATCCAATTATGATTATTGGAAGCCAAGGATGACCACCTTCTTAAAATCCTTAGACAGCAGGGCTTGAAAGGCTGTTATTAAAGAGTGGAAAGCACCTGTTGTGTGTGAAAAAGATGATGCTGGCAATGACAAAGAAGGCACCTCAAAGCCAAAGCCTGAAGAAGAATGGACCAAGGAAGAAGATGAGCTTGCCCTTGGAAACTCCAAAGCTTTAAATGCAATTTTCAATGGAGTGGATAAGAATATTTTCAGGTTAATCAATACCTGTGAAGTTGTTAAGGAAGCGTGGGATATTTTGCAGGCTACACATGAAGGAACATCTAGAGTTAAGATGTCAAGACTTCACATTTTAACATCAAAATTTGAAGGCCTGAAGATGAAGGACGATGAGACTATTCATGACTTCCACATGAATGTTCTGGAGCTGGCTAATGCATCCAGTGCTCTTGGTGAGAAAATGACAGATGAAAAGCTTGTAAGGAAGATCCTTAGATCCCTTCCTAAGAAGTATAAGATGAAGGTTACTGCCATTGAAGAATCACAAGACATCAGCAAGATGAGAGTTGATGAGCTCATTGGATCTCTTCAAACTTTTGAGCTTGGTTTGAATGAGGAAGAACCAGAAAAGAAGCCAAAGAGTTTAGCCTTGGTGTCAAATGATGCAGAAGAAAAAGGAAAGAGTTCTGAATCGCAGGAGGATTTATCTCAGGCCATAGTGATGTTGGGAAGGCAATTCGCCAAAGTATTCAAGAGAATGAATAATAACTCCAGGCCTAATGTCAAGAACATATCTTCTGACATCAGCAAGTCAAAAGAGAATGAGGAAGAGAAAACTGCCCAAGATAAAGGAGTTCAGTGCTTTGAGTGTGAAGGATATGGGCATGTCAAGAAAGAATGTCCCACCTTCTTGAAAAAGCAGAAGAAGGGCATGACAGTTTCCTGGTCTGACTCTGATAGTGAAAGTGAAGGAGAGTCGGCAAAGCATGTTAGAGCCCTAACAGGAGCTGTTGTTTCTGATGATGATTCTAGTGATGGAGAAGTAACTTATGAGGAGTTAACATCTACTTATTAAGAGCCGTGTTTAAAAAGTGTTGAGATTTGTCAAGAAAACAAGTGCCACAAGCAACAGATTGCTCAGCTTGAGAATGAAAAAGCTGATCTGGAAAATGAAGTTGTACTGGTTAAAGCTCACCTTGATCAAATGACCAAGTCTGTTAGGATGCTGAGCTATGGAACAGACTCACTTGATAAGATCCTTCAGACAGAAAAAGCTACTGGAGACAAAGCTGGGATAGGTTATGTGGCTGAGGATAAGGGAACTTCAGAAGAAAGCACTTCAGGTTCAAAGAAGGAAGTGTCACAACTTTTGTCTCAACATCAGCCAAAGAAGCAGGATCCTACACCTAAGAAAGCTGATGTTTCACAACCTAAGAAGATTGAGAAGAAGACTGGTCCTAATCAGAAGAGAAAGCAGCCTCAAGGAGCTAGTCAGTATATGCCTCCCCAATATCACCAGAGCATGCAAGCTGCCAGGTTCAAGCAGAACATGTCTCATCAGTTGTCTCAACATCAAGGAAACTGGCATGGATATGAATATGGATACAACAATGATGTGCCTCATTACTATGGAAGAAGGAAGCCTCATCACCATAGGAGACAGCCTAGAAGACAACATCAGTACAGAAGAAGATATTCTAACTATGGAAGAAGAAGACATTATGGGTGGCATCCACAGCATTATCATCAAAGTGGAAAAAGATTTAACCACTTTAGAGATGACAGAGTTAGATGCTTCTATTGTGGCAGGGTTGGACATATGCAGTACTCTTGTTTCAAGCTCCATGGCTATCCAAATCCAGTTCCTCAAACCAGACAGAAGAAGGTCAAACCTAAAGTTGCTAAACAATGGGTTCCTAAGGAGAAGGTGAAATGTCTTTTAGCCCACACCTCAGACAGCCAGGTTGATAAGGATACATGGTACTTTGACAGTGGATGTTCAAAGCATATGACTGGAGTCAAAAACTTGTTAGTTGAAGTCAGTCATTATCCCTCTCATAAGGTTATGTTTGGCAATGGAGAAAAAGGTGTTGTTGCAGGAGTTGGGAAAGTGAAAGGTGATGGTAGACCTGAACTTGACAATGTTCTGTTTGTCAGTGGTTTAAATGCAAATTTGATCAACATAAGCCAGTTGTGTGATGAAGGTTACAAGGTAAACTACACTAAGCATGAGTGTGTGGTTTCTGATGAGCATAATCAGGTTGTTATGAAGGGTGTCAGATCCAAAGATAATTGTTATCAGTGGATACCTCAAGTGGACAACTTATCTAGTGATGTTAAGGATGATGTTGTAACATCAGATGGTGACGTCAAGTGTGAAAGTATGGTGAAAAGTCAATCTGGGTTAATGACTTATGGTGCTGTTACTCCTAAGTTGGATGATGTGTTAAAATCCAACTTGAGTAGTCAGTTATGTGAGCAAGATGAAGGAGTCAACAATGCTGATGGAAAGATCAAAAGTTGTGACCTTAAGAAGTGTTGGGAGCTGAATACTTGCAAGGCCAAGAAAGATGACAACCTGACTAATGACTCCTATAGTTCAGAAGAAAAATTTCACAGGTTGACAATCCTTAGGTTGGAAGATGCAGATGTTAGAGCTGATGTTAAAACATCTCAAGTCAAGAAAGGTACTTCAAGCCTTAAAATAAAGAAGAGTAATGATGAACTAATTGCAAAATTGGTTCCTGGGGTTGCTAAACGACTGAAATCAAGGAAGAGGGAAGCTATTGAGTCACCTCCAAAGATGAGAACTGATAAGCAGAAGATCTATGTGGATGGTACTACAAAATCCAGGAATAAAGTGTTCATCTCTTCCAGAAATAGGAAGATCAGAGATAAGTCTGATGATAATGTCCAGGATATCTCTCAAATGAAGGAAGTCGTTGTTGTTAGAACCTCTGAGAAAATTCAAAAGGCCATACTAGATAACATTCCTGTGCTTTTCATAAAATGGTGGAAGTATGTTCTGGAAAAAAAATTTGGTATAGATACTCTGGATATGGTTGAGTTTGCTAGGATATGGTTCAGAGAGGGTGTGGGAACTTATGGTATTCAGGTGTGTATGAATAAGTTGCTCTGACTGTGTCTTATTGGGAGCTTCTTGAAGGACTTCTTTGTACAGTGAGTCCTTTGAATGGTGATGAGAAGCGGATATCCCAAAAGATGTTATAACATCATGTTTGCTGGTGGTTATATCTGGAAGATGATTAAGATTGGACATGTGGAGTTGGATGCTCTAGCATTTTTGGTCAGAAGAGGTGGAGATTATGGTCATGTGTTTAGTAGCTTGTTCTGGCAAAGCATGACTACTGTCTTTGAAGACTTCACCAGTTTCAACAACTACTGGTGGATGTAAGGATGGAGGAATTATGATCTCTTGAAGAGACTGGATCTCAGTAAAGCTTATAAGTAAACTGAGAATTTGTGGAGTTTGTGACACAGTGTTGAGTGGAGCATATGTAATACCCTGGTGTCAAGAGTGTCAAAAGTATCCTTGGTGAAGGATGTCTTTGTTCTGGATCTGAAGCTTAGTGCGTACATTATATCTAAGGAGCATCTACATAGTCATATGGGAGAATGATGAAGTAGAAGGTTTGCCTTGGATGGTGAAGATGAATTATATGATAGCCTCTGGAGAAAGGGACAGTGGCACCAAAATGCATCTACTCAGAAAATGTGCTCAAATGTTCATCTCCATCTAGAGCATTTGTTAATCATGACAGGGGGAGTACTTGTCTATGGATTTTGCAGCAAAGGTGCATTTCTTGTGAAGATTGGTTGCCTTTTATGAGGATATAATGTCAGATAGCATGTTATGACATTAGGCTGTTGATTGGTTTTAGTCATATGAAGCAAATTGTTTGAATCTTGTGCACACATGCTTCTGAGGAGATGTCTGAAGACAAGATTGAATCATGGCCTTGAATAGATTGTACACTTGTCTTGGTGTGTGTTATTCTTAGAGTTCAGTGGAAGGCATTGTGTGTGTGCTTCAGATCTTGTGGATGATTGTGTGAAGCCCTCTTGACTGGATGGATGAATACTATGACTAATGGTAGAGGAGCTGACAGAAGATGTACATGTTGAGGTTTGTCCAATTGTGGCTAAAAAGGGGGAGAAATAGTCAAGAGAGTCAAGAGTATCAAAGAATGCCAAGAATGCCAAATGCTGCTAATGTGATGCAGATATTAAGGGGGAGTAATTGACTGCTGCTATGCTGGTTGTTGCATTGAGGGGGAGCAACATTGAAAATTGTTACTGTTGAAGATGGTGCTGCAGCAGAGTTGTTGTGAAGGCTGCTGCTAGATGCTGAAGTAAAGATGCTGCAGCTGTAGTTGAAGATAATATGTGCAGTTGTTTGAAGAGTGTAACTTGATTGCAGCTTAATGATATATGCCTGAAGTTGTTTTGTGAGCAGCAGAGTTTTGTGAATTGAAGATGTTGCTGATGCTGCTGCTTGGAGTATGTAATTGCTGAAGTTGGATGTTTGATGTCACATGGTGATGTTGTAACATCAGATCTGCAGAATTAACAACAGCAGGCTATGATGTTGTTAGGGTTGCGTATTAGCTGAAATTGTGGAGACCAAGCTGTCTCATTGGATGCGAATATCTTGGGATAGATATTTGCTGCTGCATAGGAGATCTGGTGCAGATTTGTAGGAGATTTAAAAGGTTGAAGATTTAAAAAGATTTTATGAGAAAATCTGTTTTAAATATTCAGTTTTAAATAACAAATCTGGGAGATATTGTAGCAAGTCCAAGACCAATTCAAGGAGCTATATAAAGCGCACAAGACCAAAGGAAAAAGTGACAGAAAACATTCAGAAGATCAGGAGCTGGAGGCTTAGTGTCTAGAGTTTGTTTAGAGTGCTTGTATTTACACTATTCTAGGGTTTGAATGGGTGTTGTGTTTCTGTCCTCTCTAGAAGCTGTGAAGCAATAGAGAGTGGTTGCTTGATAGAAGCTGTGAAGTAAGATCAAGGTTACTCAAAGTGGTTTCTTTGAGAGTTTGTAAGGGATTGAGTGGGGTTCTCATACCTAAGTGGGTTCTTAGGTAGGAAGTCATTAGTAGAGTATAAGTTTAGGAGATTGTCAACGGGTTGTTGAGTCTGTAAATTATATCTACAAGTAGTGAATTCCATCCCTGGCTTGGTAGCCCCCAGAGTAGGTTGGTTGTAACCGAACTGGGTCAACAATTCTTTGTGTTGTTTTACTGTTATTGCTATCCATTATGCAGAGTGTGTTGTTGTGACATCGCACCTTAACATCACACGTCTGATACCAGAATTTCACAATTCAACCCATAAAAAAAATCAAGATCCACCATTATTCAAGTCACAAGTCCATCTTAATTCAAGGACAATTTCTACCTAAGGCTCAAAAGAGATGGAGTTTCAAAGTTCTTTTATAGAATGCAAGGGTTGAAACAGTTACAATTCAAAGTATTCACTATAAGAACAAGATCCCATTACAAAGCCCATGTTATAAAAAGCAAATCCCAATTCTAAAAGAGAAAAAGGAAGTTATTCAAATCCAAAGCACTTGCAAACCATGAGTTTTCCATAACCTGCAATAATAATATCACAATGGAAATCATTAGGCGATTTACAAACAACTGAAGCCTATGCAGACAACAAGTGCCACGTCTCATCAAAATATGAACAATTTTAGATTCTAAAGTCCTATAAAATACAATGTAGTTCCGACAGATTTTGGTGGTATTGATGATGGAAAAAACCTCTAACACAAAGGCTTTTAAATATGCAATAACTAACCTTAGCTGACAAATAGCGATGCAGCATCAATTAATGGTTTTTTTTATCTCAATTCAACAAAAATGAAACAGAGATGTTTCACAGTCGATGGTTAACCTCCCCACCGTGAATGAGTCAGTGAAGATGTTTCTGCAAGTTCAATCGCCATCAAAAGTAAACAAAAGCAAAATGAAGTCAAGACAAGTATAATTTGCAGACGTCGCTGATGGTCTAAGTTTTGTTCGGAGCATACCATAATTTAGTTGTAGAAAAGAGTTTCACAAGCAACATACCCGTTCAAATTTAGTCTGCACCCTTTACGAACATAAGATAAGTTTGTGGCAGAGTGCTTGCTAAAACCTCTTCTTTTTTTCGTTACCATCTTTGCCGTGCACGGATGGATGATTCTGAAATTAGGGGTGGATTAGAATGAAGTCGAAGCAGGGAAGGAGGAATAAGTGTACAATAAGGACAACATATACGGTCTTACCGTATCATTGCGAATGCCGGTGGTTCCACTGCGCCTTGAGTATGAAAACACAGTTTCGGGATTTTCACGGGTATAAGGGTCGTCAATGTATCACTTGTGTTGCGCAGTCGTGAATCCTTCTCTACTGCTGAGGGAGTATATATAAGGAAGATCAGTGTTGTAAAATACGTTTGAATTCAACTCATATGAAAAGTTCTATGATGATAATCAAATTCCAGGTTGAAATTACCGTAGATGTTGTAGTAACTTGAGGAACGCATGGCCGACCTCGGGTACTTGCAGAGCACATATTTTGTCTTCGTTACGTGCCAAAGGGAGTTTCTTCCAGCAACAGACCTCACTCTGGTAATTGCAAATCGTAAGGATTGCACAAGCTGGAACGTGTGAAGAACTTCTGAAAATAGAGGATTTGAAGTGTCAGTTTGGTACTCATAGCAAAAATGCTGGATTCAGTTCCTAAGAAAAACTCAGATAAAACAGATTCAAGTCCCATACTTGAAAGAGAATGCATCACTTACTCATACCCGTGTCTGTTTTCGTGTCAAAGGCGGAAATTCTGCACGCAAGAAGAAGCCAGTGTGAGAACAATTAAAGCGAAACATCATCATCAAATAAAATCAGAGGAGCTCATTCCTACAAGCGTTTGTCCTGTATAAAAGTAATAACAAGGAATCGTGTTATTTCAAAACATATATGTTTCATCACAGCATACCAACATCCGTCAGTGTTAAAACTAAGATTCAAAATGCATAGCAGGCAGGAACCAAATTGCAATGAAATCCTATGAATAGTTTTACCCTTGGGCAGAGTTGCAGCCTTTCAAGAAACCGTGCGACCATTGACGCCACTAGTGCTGCCAATATCGGAAGCAGTGCACCTCACTGATTCATACAAGCTGGGGATACCAGAAATGGAGGAAATGTTGATGTAGCCACGGCCTTAACAACGGACACATTCAAACAAGAACTACCAAAAGAAGCCATTTTCGTGCTTACCCTTTAGACCTTAGTTAAAAGTTTGTGACAGATGCTGGAAATATGTCATGGAACTTTGTGAATAATGATTGATGAGGTGGACTTCATTTTCTCTTCCTCAAAGCCAATGAGTCCTCTTCAGAAAATGATGACTTCATGTCATGCAACAATCATCATACATCATCCATTTCTTCCAAAATCATGAGAAAACGTGTTTATGGCATTTTTGAAAACTTACCAAAACAATAGTGAGACTTTTCCTAAACCAGAGACTCAGACACGTTTAAACCAAAATGGAAAGAATTATCACAATTAGTATGGCATTCAATTCCAAATCAAAGAATTCAATGTCATAACACCTATATAAAGAGACATCGGGAAACTCAGAAGGATACCACAAAACATACACGGTTCACCTCCATCATTCAAATAAACTATCATACCCTACTATAGCGTCCACACGACCAATCCTTAAAACCAAAGAATACACTGAGCTACCAGCATCAACAATACGTAACCAAAAATTCACAACTACACAATCATTCAAAAAAAACAAGTCTGAACAAGTCAATTCATCACAATTCAAAACCAATCATTATATCAATACACTACCTGAAACTCTCAAATCATACATCAACCAAAAATTAACCACAAAGTTCATACACTAAACCACCCACAAATCTAATATCAAAAAACCCTCAGTCCGTGATTCAAATCCCCATTACAGTTACCAAAGTCCCCAATCCCTCAGAAAAATCCGCAAACACACACGCATTCAAAAGAAACAAGCTCATAAGCAACAACAAAGTAAAAGAGAGAAGAGGCTCCTTTCGACTTATCTGTGAGGAGGAATTTCCAAAGTTGGCCGCCATATCGTCCTGCTCGCCTGGGTTTCTTCGCCGTTTCCTTTTCCCTTCTCTTCAAATTCTTTGTATTTGTAATCTTCATTATTAATGAGAACATCAGGGGTAGGGTTTTGTGGGGATTAGGGTAGATTTAGGTCTTGTTGATTTTGTTTTAGTTTCGTTCGGATTCGAGAGAAGTCGAGATTGGAAAGAACGGTGAGGGGCGGCCGAGAAAAATCGATATAGAAGATGAGAGTTTGAGTTTGAGAGCTGCGAGAGAGGCGCAGTGGAGAAATCAGAGAGCGGAGAGCGGCGGCGGATTGGGGTCAAAACCCTATTTTCTTTTCATCTTCGTGAGAGTGAGAGACGAGAGAATTGGAGAGACGACTTTCTCTTTTCGTTAGTTCTTTTTTTATTTTAAAATTAAAACTTTTTTTTATAATCAAAATAAAACTTTTATAATTAAAATCTTTTTCTATAATTAAGATTAAAACTTTTTATTAACAATTTAATTTAAGATTTTTATAATAATAATTTAATTTATACCTTTTTTTAATAATAATTAATTTAAAATTTTTATAATAATAATTAACCTAATTTTCTTTTATAATAAAATTAAAACCTTCCTTTGAATAATTAATCGAAAACCTTTTTTTTATGATAATGATTAAAATCAAACTTTTTTTTATAATTAAAATTTAAACTTTTATTAGTAATTAATTTTAAAGTTTTATAATAATTAATCTAAAACTTTTAATATCAATCAATTAAACCCTTTCTATATTAATTAATTCAAACTTTTTTATATTAGTTAAAATAAAACTGTCGCAAAATAATTTAACACTAACTCTTTTCTAATTAAAACTTTTATAATCCTTCATTTCTTTAAAATCTAAATTTAAAATAACAGAGAGAAACCCCTTTTACTAATTATTTGTTTTAACCTTTCTCAAATAATAATAATAAATCTCTAGCATAATTTCCTAATTAAAACAATAAGTTTAAAACTCAACCTTTAGATCGCCCTCGTTTAGAAATCTCTCACGGTGCTTAGTCTTAGGATCGTGAGTGTTCGGATGTTTTGCCTTATTTGTTTGTTTATGTTCTTACTTGATTTATGTCTTTGTTCTAAACCTTTCAAAACTAAAAAAAAAACCTCGATCCAACGTCGAGCCAATTTTCTACCCATGTAAGTCGATCGCCTCAGGGCATCGCATTCAACCTTTTGGTCACTGGACACAAGTCTAGCACCACTTTGCTAGCACACTCGCCTAAATAATATAATTCAAACCGCATAAATATCCAAGGGAAAATCCCATGCATGATAACCATGTTATTATGCATGGTGCACATCATTTGCATCATAATCGACACCCTTAAGTTAAGACTATTAGATAACTTAGGATAAATTACCTAGGTTAGTCTCCCCTCAATTTTGATTATTTAATCAAACTTTAGCCTACCTAATTCTCCACACAAGAGAATTAGATGTTAATCATCTCAAAGAAAGGGACATACAATCCCATACCCCACAAAATACAAACATTTTCAAAACTGTTGTGGTCTTTCTTAAGATGATGACTCGTCTTCCTCTCCTAAACCTTTAAAACCTTTAGTATCCTTAATGAGGAACTACAAGTGCTCTGATTCCCTCCTGACAGGATATGTAGGCACAAGATGCGATATCTTGTCGAGCACACTTAAGAATAATAATAATAAATCACCTACCCTTAAACCCTTAGCAAACAAATAACATATAGCATAAATAAAATCAAGAGGTTCCTGTAGAGTACTACAGATATCTAGGATGCTAACACCTTCCCTAGGTATAACCAACCCCCGAACTTAGAATCTTAGTGCATTTGCATTGCATTGTGGGTATTCGGTTTTTTCTCCCTTCCCTTGGATAAAATCAAAGACCGGTGGTGACATTAAAAAATGCGATCCTAGTTAACAAATAACTATGGTATCCAATTTTCACCGCGACAGAAATGGCGACTTCACTGGGGACACTCTCATAAGAGGGTTCCCCCTAACTTGATCTTTTAATGTTATCTGTTATATATTTGTTTTACTGTTTGGAGGGATTCTTGAGTGGTGAGAGTCCTAGACCCGGACTTGAGTGAATTATAGGAGATGATATGGTCAAGGGTACTTTGACGGAGTCGATTCCTGAAAAGTCAAATTGAGAAAATCATCGCTCAGTTTAGGTTCTTTTGAACTTAATATTGTTTGAACGAGTTCATTCGTGAAAACAGTATTAACTTCGACCAAGAACCCTTAAGACTGAGGACCGTAGCACCTTTAAACCCACTTGGCCTTTTAGAATGTAGTGCGGTGACTATGCGGGAGTCTATTTCCAAATAGTTGTCACGCGATACTACACTCGGACGAGATCCTCTTGAGAATATTATTGAATACCAAGTGATTTGGGAAGTCGATAATATCCGAAAGATGGGTCGTAGACTCTGGGAACTTTTAGAACCCGTTCGGCAGGTAAATTTGAAACCATACTACCTTATGGGATAGGTAGACCTTGACTCCGTTCAATCTCCTTTGAACCTAGGACCCTTGTTTGTTTGTTTGCTTATGTGTGCTCTGTGCTTTGTCTTTGTGTTTGCATCCATGCATCAATTAGCATCATATCATAAAGATTCGTGGAACTTAGTCTTGTTTGTAAACATCGTAAGGATATCATGGACTCTTGAAAAAAAACATTGAAGTACACTTACAATAGTCATAACTCGGACGATCTAAGGAGATTGGAGACCTTGCGGACAGATAAAGAAGAATTCAAGACAAGATAAAAAGTTATTCTACTGTCGCCTACCATTATTCCTGAGGACTAGTTGGTGACACCTTATGAAGAATATTCTTAGCTGACCAAGTTACTATTTCAGGACAAAAGTTCATTTCCTATCTTAGGTTCATATTCAAGCCAAGATAACTACAAAAAGAGGATATATTGGAAAGAAGCTATTGCTTACAAGAAAGGAAAGGTCCAAGACGTCTTTTCCCATTCTAATCTTCGATCAACATTTCCAAAAGAAGCTCAATTTGAGGAAGTCAAAGGACTAAAAAAAAAAAGACCGTTGGAAGAGTCTCCTTAGATCTATCATTTTTAGCTTTTATTTAGCTTTACGTTATGAGTGTTGTAAGGCGTACATACGCGTTTTAATTAAATTGATTTTTAGTGTTCCGGTAATAATGATTGTAACCGCTTTTTCATGATTAATAAGCGAGCCTGTTGATATTCCTCAATGATTATAAATAGCCGAGTTCCATGAATCTTGTTGCATAGCATTCGCACTTGCATTTGCATTCCTTTGTATTCCAGGTTCTCATTCGTGTCTCTCTTCTCAGACTCCGAATCATTGATACGATACTCGAGCCGGTCACAAGAAAATAATGGATCAACTCGAGCAGGAAAACAGAGCACTTCGGGAAGAGGTTTCAGCACTGAAAGGAAATATGGAGAAGATTAATGGGATGATGGAAACATTGATGGCCGCTCAGAATCAGTCATCACATAATGTGCCAGAGCAAGGAACTATAATGATATCTGCACTGATCCCAGTGGTTTCCACTACAAGTGAAGCTCAGTATTCTATTCCTTTTGGTTTCCCGTGGGGAATGCCTCCTAATTTCACTCCAGCAGGATACCACCCACCGGCGTCTCAGGTCCCTGTTGTAACTGTTGTATTGACTGTGCCACCACCCGTGGTCAATGTTACTCATTTCCAACTAAAAGAACATGTGTTCCATGCTACTCCTAGTGAAAGTATGGGAATGGAAGAACGAATGGATAACTTCCAGGACCAGTTTCTAGAAATGAAGAGAGAAATCAAGGCCCTTCGTGGGAAAGAGTTGTTCGGGAAGAGTGCCTCTGAGTTGTGCTTGGTCCCTAATGTTAAGGTTCCTCTAAAGTTCAAACTCCCTGATTTGGAGAAGTATAAAGGAAATTCTTGCCCGCATAGTCACATAGTTATGTATGCCCGGAAAATGTCCGTTCATAAGGATAATGACCCACTGCTGATACATTATTTCCAGGATAGTTTGACTGGTGCAGCCCTCAAGTGGTACATGGGGCTAGACAGTTCAAAGGTCCGCAACTTTAACGACCGCTGTGAGCTTTTTATTAAGCAATACCAATATAATGTCGACATGGCACCAGATAGAGACCAGTTGAGAGCCATGGCCCAGAAGGAAAGAGAAAATTTTAAGGAGTACGCCCAGCGTTGGCGTGAACTTGCTGCTCAAGTCACTCCACCTCTGGAAGAGAAGGAGATGACTAGAATCTTCCTGAAAACACTGAGCCCATTTTTCTATGAGAGAATGGTAGCAAGTGCCCCTAGCGATTTTACTGAGATGGTAAACATGGGGATGCGTTTGGAAGAAGGTGTCCGCGAAGGAAGATTGGTTAAAGAAGAAAGTGTTTCCCACAACGCCAAGAATTATGGAAATAATTTTGGGAAGAAGAAAGAACAAGAAGTAAGTGTTGTGTATTAAGGACGAACAAAAAAAAGAAGGTATCAGCGATCTCAACATATCGCTGCTGTATCTCCCGTCACCAACACTACTTCTCATCAACCACAGGCTCGTCTCTCATTCAACAGTCAAAACCGTGTTCAAAGACAGTTTGATCTGATCCCAATGACCTATGCGAAACTGTATCCGTTTTTTATACAAAGGAATATGGTGCAAACACGAGCTCCGCCAGCCATCCCGAAGGATCTTTCGTGGCGGTATAAACCTGAGGCTCGTTGTGCTTTCCATCAAGGTGCACCCAGACACGACATCGAAGATTGTTTTCTTTTGAAACATGAAGTACAAAGGATAATGTGACGTGGTGTTTTGACTTTTGAAAACTCTGGACCTAATGTGAAAACCATAAGCTCGGACTGAGACAGTCTCCTTAAAGCTTTAGTTAATTTACTGCTCTTTGCATGTAGTGCTCTTTGTTTGTTAATGCATTTGTTATTTGCATGTAATAGATTGTTATTTTGAATAATCAATGCAATGAACAATGTTTGTCTTGAAGAAATCCATTCGTTTCACTCATCTTTCTATTTTATAATGCCAATACTATCCCAATCTCTTGTCTTGGCAGAGAATTGGAAGGAGGATGATGAAATCAAACGCAAGATCTCTTGTTGTATGCTTTCGAATAAAACTCTGCTAGTGATATAAGGCATTGTTTCAAAACCCTAAACACCGAAGATATAACGAGATAAACCCTCATTAACCCTTTTGAGCCTTTGAAGTAGGAGTTTTCTTCTCTACAAAAAACCTCATTCTTAACCTGGGGCAGGGTAATTTTCAAAAAATGGAGTAAAATATCACGAAGATTGGGTGGGCATAAACAAACTTTGAGCTTTATATCCTTTGTTTCTTAAACCGTGAACAAAACCAAGATACAACCCTTAAAAGACCTAATTAAAGCAGGGTTTATTTCAAAAGCATACTCATTGAGATATCGTTTCCTGACTCCCATGAGCTATGCTCAAATTTGTCTTGGCATTATAAAATCGGTAGTTCAACCACCAAAATATTTTGAATAAAATTTTCAAGACAAACATGGTTTTGCATTAGCAATTTCAAAATTAACATTTTCTACTTGCTAACATTGCTTGACATCGTAGAAACTAACATACGTGTCGCATTGATGAGCTGAAATTTAGTACTGTTTCAAGGAGATAATAGTATCTAGGGGTATGTTTCCTGAAGACTCTATAGACCAGAGTCAAGTTGTTCCCTAACAGTTGTTTTCATAGTCTAATCCAGGGGCAGGTTACCTGAGAACTTTGCTGAGCAGGGGCAAGTTATTTCCCAGCTATTACTCCACAGTCTGAAGAACAAGTTTGAAGACTCAGAATACCGTTAATCTGGGGCAGTTACGTCGAGATTTGATAAATCTCTCCAAATTTGAAGATTTAGTTGTACAAAACACAGTCAATCCGAGCCAATTATGTCGAGATTTGGCAAATCTCTCCAAGAGTTTGAAAACTTTGGAACAGTTGGACGCCATTTTTTTTCTGTAAAATCCTCTTGGAATGACTTTTTCCCATAAACCAAGTGATCTGGGGCATTTGAGCGTCGAAGATTATTTTTCATCCATTCACAATAACTGTTGTTCAAAATGGCGACTACCATGCAGTTCACCAATACAGAGTTACATCAGTCTCATAATATTCTCATGTTTCAAAGAGTTTTTATCCCAAGTAATGTGACGACTCCCCAGTAAGCCTTTTGCTCCAGGTAGTCACGACTATTCCCCGGTAAATCTCTACTTCAAGAAGTTATGGCACGTTTGACGCAAGATTTCTCCAGTCGGCAACCTAAGAATCCTCAGTGATTCTCCTGGGTTTCAACCTTCCCTAGCGAAGCGAGTGTTTATTTCACTCCTCATTGGATTTTCTCAGTGTCTCAATCTTCTCCAATGAAGACGGATGTTTATTTCATCCCCTCAAAACTTTATCTCTGACATCTTCAATTGCTATGTTGATCTCCAAGTTTCCCCGATGAAGTGGATATTTATCTTATCCTGATACAAATTTCATTCAGACTACTTCAGTTCGTAGTGGATATTTATTTTATCCCCCGTGAGGTCTTTTCGATCATGAGTTTGATTCGTTCCCAGTGAATCTTTCTCATCCCCCAACGGAATCACAAGGTTCATTTTGACAATCCAAGTGAAGTCATGATGTTCATCCCCAAGTGGAGTACTCTCTTTTCCCCCAGAGGAAGATTGAAGCCTTTAAGTGGGATTTGTTTCCATGTATGGCTCTCCTTTCATCCCCAGGGATGCTTCTACCTTGCGAAGATTAGCCGAGTATCCGTATCAAGATGCTTGTTCTCATCTCCAGTTTGCTTCTTGCCGTTGTTTTGTCAGCATAAGCATAAGTATAGCATGGTATTCTTGCGTGTAGATTCATGGCATGTGTGCATTTTTTGCTTCTTGCATTTCTTTGTGTTTGTTTGTTTGTTCTTTCACTTTGGTTGCGCTTATCTCCAAGTGACGGGGTTTCGTCTACTCCCTCCAAGTAGAATCAGCCCTAGGCAGAAAGAACACGTCCTCTCTAATTCCCCACTGAGTTCGATCCTCGTGGAAGATGGTTGCTTTAGCTTTCTTTTCCATTTTTGGATAAAGATAAAACCCCTTTGAGTTCATTCCTCAATGGGTGAGTCTTGCTTGACCGTTTCTTTTCAGTTATTTCTTGGATTAAACTTTGGTCCCTGACAATCACAAATTTCGGATATTTCTGAGATATTGAACCCGGTCTAAGCGTGCATTTATTTTGCACTTTGTCTCCCCATGAAGAGTTTACTTGAAGATCTGTATGGAAGACAGAATTATTTCACCAGCAGTATTATTACAACATTTTTAAGGGAATTACACCCAGACAACAAGTAGCCGCTCTTTATTTGAGCAGTATGGTTATCAGGTTTCCTAGTTGGATGACAAATGGCAGTCACCTCAAGGCAGTTTGTCTATCCCCAGGAGATAATCTTTTCTTTATGGACTACCCAATAAATCGGTAGCAGATAATCTTTTTCGCTGACTACCCAGTAAATCGGTAGCAGATGATATTTTCTTTACTGACTATCCAGTAAATCGGTAGCAGGTAATATTCTACCCAGTAAATCGGTAGCAGATAATCTTTTTCGCTGACTACCCAGTAAATCGGTAGCAGGTGATATTTTCTTTGCTGACTACCCAGTAAATCGGTAGCAGATGATATTTTCTTTGCTGACTACCCAGTAAATCGGTAGCAGGTAATATTCTACCCAGTAAATCGGTAGCAGGTAATATTCTACCCAGTAAATCGGTAGCAGGTAATATTCTACCCAGTAAATCGGTAGCAGGTAATATTCTACCCAGTAAATCGGTAACAAATAATATTTTCCTACCCAATAAATCGGTAGTAGAATTTTCTTTGCCGACTACCCAGTAAATCGGTAGCAGGTAATATTTTCATCGTGGACTACCCAGTAAACCGGTAGCAGATGATCTTTCTTTGTGAACTACCCAGTAAATCGGTAGTGGATATTCTATTCCCAAAGAGGAAACTGAGACCAGTCTGTGGCTTATGACCCGAGACTAGGGGAGGTTTATTTTTACCCTTTTCAAATGAAAGACTTGATTAAAGAAGAAACTGAGACCAGTCTGTGGCTTATGACCCGAGACTAGGGGAGGTTTATTTTTACCCTTTTCAAGTGAAATACTTGATTAAAGAAGGAATTGAGACCAGTCTGTGGCTTATGACCCGAGACGAGGGAAGTTTATTTTACCCTTTTCAAGTGGACTTTGGCTCGAGGCCGACAACCTCGTAGCATTTAATTTTGAGACGTTGCAACATCCAGTTAAATAAGGAACTGAACCATACCGGAAAACATGTTTGCTTATTATCTTTGCAATATACACTGTTGTTTTCGTTGGGAGACACCCTGTTGTTTTAGATACCACGTGATTTGTCAGTTGGTAGTCACTTCCCCCCAGTGGAGTTAGTTTTTTCCCCGTGGAGTCTTGTCTCGCTGAGTCGTTCCTTGTCGAGTCTCTCTTTCTTTAGCTGCGTTTCAGCGTTTTCCGCTTGGTTCCCCCCCTGTGACATTATTTCCTCACAGATTCCTTGTCTTGCATTTCATATATTTTTCATACCATATCATGTGCATTTGGCGGCATCTTAGGGCCAAAAATTTTGTGCATGTTTGTATTTAAGTCTCTCCTATCTCGTCGAGACGAAGATTTCAATCTCCATATCTCCGAATAGGAGAAACTTAAATAGGGGCATCTGTCGCACCCTAATTTTTGACCCTAAGATCCCCACCTTGTTCTTTGCATAGCATATTAGGTCATCGTTTGTGCATCACTAACCTTTTTTATCTAGATTTGGCTGTTTTGTTCCCTTTTGAAAACAGGTGCCGCTGCAAGAGGCTTAAAGACTCGAAGGCTGTGTTGCGTGTGTGTTTGTGGAGGTTCTCTGGTCTTTGCAAAGTGTGTGTGGACTCCTGTGAGTTATGCCTTCACCCTTCCTGATCCTTAAGCCACTACCAAGCCTCTTCCCCTTCAGACTCCTCAGTTTTCTCCCCCACAAAGATTATGTCCTTATATCCTCTGTTATGGAATTTGGTCCCCTAAGACTGGTCATTAGTTATGTGGCAAGTTACATTACAAGTTGGTATCTTTCCCCTCTGTCAGCTCCTCAAGACTTAAGAGACGTGTGTGATTTGTGTTTTAAATTTTGGTCCATCAAGGAAAGTTCACTTTGGAAAGAATTAGAGGTTTGGATTCCAGGATGTAATTTCAAGTCCAAGTTATATTTACAAAGCATTACTCATGGAAATTCAAATTGGTTCAAGACCTTTGATTTAGATTAAGTTCGCAAGACTTGTTTGGTCTCATTTCAAGTCCGACTGTCATGTTTAGTTCAAATAAAGTTTGTGGCAAATTTAGAGTCTTTCGGTTTTAATTTCGGTTTCAAGTTTGCCCTAAGGTAATTCATCATTTCAAGACCGCCAACTATTTGACTTTGGAAAACTATATTCAAAGCGTACGAGGACTTGTTACTAGACTGGCCCTTTGAGTTTTAGTTACTAAGTATAACTTGAGCTCAGTGGAAGATGTGGTCCGCTTCAAGGGAATCGAGCATTGTCAGCGAAAGCATGAAGGCTCCAAATTAACACAAAAAGGATTCAAAACGTTCTCAACGTCATTGGGGTTTATTAATCATTCCAATTATGGTACAAATGGATGTCATTAGGAAGAAGTAAATGGCTACATTTTGATGCAGGGAGGGAAATTTGAAGAAGTACAAATAAGAGATGCCTAAATCATGATTCATTCTTCACCAATATTGGACCATTGGATAATACAATTGAAGATTAAAACGCGGGAAAATGGCTCTATCACAAAGTCAAAATTGCCAAATCTATTACATATTCTAAAGAAAGCAATCCAACCCATAAAAAAAATCAAGATCCACCATTATTCAAGTCACAAGTCCATCTTAATTCAAGGACAATTTCTACCTAAGGCTCAAAAGAGATGGAGTTTCAAAATTCTTTTATAGAATGCAAGGGTTGAAACAGTTACAATTCAAAGTATTCACTAGAAGAACAAGATCCCATTACAAAGCCCATGTTACAAAAAGCAAATCCCAATTATAAAAGAGAAAAAGGAAGTTGTTCAAATCCAAAGCATTTGCAAACCATGAGTTTTCCATAACCTGCAATAATAATATCACAATGGAAATCATTAGGCGATTTACAAACAACTGAAGCCTATGCAGACAACAAGTTCCACGTCTCATCAAAATATGAACAATTTTAGATTCCAAAGTCCTATAAAACACAATGCAGTTCCGACAGATTTTGGTGGTATTGATGATGGAAAAACCTCTAACACAAAGGCTTTTAAATATGCAATAACTAACCTTAGCCGACAAATAGCGATGAAGCATCAATTAATGGTTTTTTTTATCTCAATTCAACAAAAATGAAACAGAGATGTTTCACAGTCAATGGCTAACCTCCCCACCGTGAATGAGTCAGTGAAGATGTTTCTGCAAGTTCAATAGCCATCAAAAGAAAACAAAAGCAAAATGAAGTCAAGACAAGTATAATTTGCAGACGTCGCTGATGGTCTAAGTTTTGTTCGGAGCATACCATAATTTAGTTGTAGAAAAGAGTTTCACAAGCAACATACCCGTTCAAATTTAGTCTACACCCTTTACGAACATAAGATAAGTTTGTGGCAGAGTGCTTGCTAAAACCTGTTCTTTTTTTCGTTACCATCTTTGCCGTGCACAGATGGATGATTCTGAAATTAGGGGTGGATTAGAATGAAGTCGAAGCAGGGAAGGAGGAATAAGTGTACAGTAAGGACAACATATACGGTCTTACCGTATCATTGCGAATGCCGGTGGTTCCACTGCGCCTTGAGTATGAAAACACAGTTTCAGGATTTTCACGGGTATAAGGGCCGTCAATGTATCACTTGTGTTGCACAGTCGTGAATCCTTCTCTACTGCTGAGGGAGTATATATAAGGAAGATCAGTGTTGCAAAATACGTTTGAATTCAACTCATATGAAAAGTTCTATGATGATAATCAAATTCCAGGTTGAAATTACCGTAGATGTTGTAGTAACTTAAGGAACGCATGGCCGACCTCGTGTACTTGCAGAGCACATATTTTGTCTTCGTTACGTGCCAAAGGGAGTTTCTTCCAGCAACAAACCTCACTCTGGTAATTGCAAATCGTAAGGATTGCACAAGCTGGAATGTGTGAAGAACTTCTGAAAATAGAGGATTTGAAGTGTCAGTTTGGTACTCATAGAAAAAACGCTGGATTCAGTTCCTAAGAAAAACTCAGATAAAACAGATTCAAGTCCCATACTTGAAAGAGAATGCATCACTTACTCATACCCATGTCTGTTGTCGTGTCAAAGGCGGAAATTCTGCACGCAAGAAGAAGCCAGTGTGAGAACAATTAAAGCGAAACATCATCATCAAATAAAATCAGAGGAGCTCATTCCTACAAGCGTTTGTCCTGTATAAAAGTAATAACAAGGAATCGTGTTATTTCAAAACATATATGTTTCATCACAGCATACCAACATCCGTCAGTGTTAAAACAAAGATTCAAAATGCATAGCAGGCAAGAACCAAATTGCAATGAAATCCTATGAAAAGTTTTACCATTGGGCAAAGTTGCAGCCTTTCAAGAAACCGTGCGACCATTGACGCCACTAGTGCTGCCAATATCGGAAGCAGTGCACCTCACTGATTCATACAAGCTGGGGATACCAGAAATGGAGGAAACGTTGATGCAGCCACGACCTTAACAGCGGACACATTCAAACAAGAACTACCAAAAGAAGCCATTTTCGTGCTTACCCTTTAGACCTTAGTTGAAAGTTTGTGACAGATGCTGGAAATATGTCATGGAACTTTGTGAATAATGATTGATGAGGTGGACTTCATTTTCTCTTCCTCAAAGCCAATGAGTCCTCTTCAGAAAATGATGACTTCATGCCATGCAACAATCATCATACATCATCCATTTCTTCCAAAATCATGAGAAAACGTGTTTATGGCATTTTTGAAAACTTACCAAAACAATAGTGAGACTTTTCCTAAACCAGAGACTCAGACACGTTTAAACAAAAATGGAAAGAATTATCACAATTAGTATGGCATTCAATTCCAAATCAAAGAATTCAATGTCATAACATCTATATAAAGAGACATCAGGAAACTCAGAAGGATACCACAAAACATACACGGTTCACCTCCATCATTCAAATAAACTATCATACCCTACTATAGCGTCCACACGACCAATCCTTAAAACCAAAGAATACACTGAGCTACCAGCATCAATAATACGTAACCATACATTCACAACTACACAATCATTAAAAAAAAAACAAGTCTGAACAAGTCAATTCATCACAATTCAAAACCAATCATTATATCAATACACTACCTGAAACTCTCAAATCATACATCAACCAAAAATTAACCACAAAGTTCATACACTAAACCACCCACAAATCTAATATCAGAAAACCCTCAGTCCGTGATTCAAATCCCCATTACAGTTACCAAAGTCCCCAATCCCTCAGAAAAATCCGTAAACACACACACATTCGAAAGAAACAAGCTCATAAGTAACTACAAAGTAAAAGAGAGAAGAGGCTCTTTTCGACTTATCTGTGAGGAGGAATTTCCGAAGTTGGCCGCCATATCGTCCTGCTCGCCTGGGTTTCTTCGCCATTTCCTTTTCCCTTCTCTTCAAATTCTTTGTATTTGTAATCTTCATTATTAATGAGAACATCAGGGGTAGGGTTTTGTGGGGATTAGGGTAGATTTAGGTCTTGTTGATTTTGTTTTAGTTTCGTTCGGATTCGAGAGAAGTCGAGATTGGAAAGAACGGTGAGGGGCGGCCGAGAAAAATCGATATAGAAGATGAGAGTTTGAGTTTGAGAGCTGCGAGAGAGGCGCAGTGGAGAAATCAGAGAGCGGAGAGCGGCGGCGGATTGGGGTCAAAACCCTATTTTCTTTTCATCTTCGTGAGAGTGAGAGACGAGAGAATGGGAGAGACAACTTTCTCTTTTCGTTAGTTCTTTTTTTTATTTTAAAATTAAAACTTTTTTTTATAATCAAAATAAAACTTTTATAATTAAAATCTTTTTCTATAATTAAGATTAAAACTTTTTATTAATAATTTAATTTAAGATTTTTATAATAATAATTTAATTTATACCTTTTTTTAATAATAATTAATTTAAACTTTTTATAATAATAATTAACCTAATTTTCTTTTATAATAAAATTAAAACCTTCCTTTTAATAATTAATCGAAAACCTTTTTTTTATGATAATGATTAAAATCAAACTTTTTTTTATAATTAAAATTTAAACTTTTATTAGTAATTAATTTTAAAGTTTTATAATAATTAATCTAAAACTTTTAATATCAATCAATTAAACCCTTTCTATATTAATTAATTCAAACTTTTTTATATTAGTTAAAATAAAATTGTCGCAAAATAATTTAACATTAACTCTTTTCTAATTAAAACTTTTATAATCCTTCATTTCTTTAAAATCTAAATTGAAAATAACAGAGAGAAACCCCTTTTACTAATTATTTGTTTTAACCTTTCTCAAATAATAATAATAAATCTCTAGCATAATTTCCTAATTAAAACAATAAGTTTAAAACTCAACCTTTAGATCGCCCTCGTTTAGAAATCTCTCACGGTGCTTAGTCTTAGGATCGTGAGTGTTCGGATGTTTTGCCTTATTTGTTTGTTTATGTTCTTACTTGATTTATGTCTTTGTTCTAAACCTTTCAAAACTAAAAAAAACCTCGATCCAACGTCAAGCCAATTTTCTACCCATGTAAGTCGATCGCCTCAGGGCATCGCATTCAACCTTTTGGTCACTGGACACAAGTCTAGCACCACTTTGCTAGCACACTCGCCTAAATAATATAATTCAAATCGCATAAATATCCAAGGGAAAATCCCATGAATGATAACCATGTTATTGTGCATGGTGCACATCATTTGCATCATAATCGATACCCTTAAGTTAAGACTATTAGATAACTTAGGATAAATTACCTAGGTTAGTCTCCCCTTAATTTTGATTATTTAATCAAAGTTTAGCCTACCTAATTCTCCACACAAGAGAATTAGATGTTAATCATCTCAAAGAAAGGGACATATAATCCCATACCCCACAAAATACAAACATTTTCAAAACTGTGGTGGTCTTTCTTAAGATGATGACACATCCTCCTCTCCTAAACCTTTAAAACCTTTAGTATCCTTAATGAGGAACTACAAGTGCTCTGATTCCCTCCTGACAGGATATGTAGGCACAAGATGCGATATCTTGTCGAGCACACTTAGGAATAATAATAATAAATCACCTACCCTTAAACCCTTAGCAAACAAATAACAGATAGCATAAATAAAATCAAGAGGTTCCTGTAGAGTACTACAGATATCTAGGATGCTAACACCTTCCCTAGGTATAACCAACCCCCGAACTTAGAATCTTAGTGCATTTGCATTGCATTGTGGGTATTCGGTTTTTTCTCCCTTCCCTTGGATAAAATCAAGGATTAAATATACAAAACCCCCCTGCAATGTTAGCGATTTCTCATTTTAGCCCCTGTAAAAATTTTTTTTTAAACACCTCCTCGTAATATCCAGATTCCCTCACTTAGCCCCCTGACTGCCACATGGCAGCAAAGATTCCTTTCTCTTTGCTTACGTGGCAGCCAGGTGGCATTTTTAATATTATTTTATTTTTTTTTTTATTTTTTTATTTTTTTTATTTTTTATTTTTTTTTATTTATTTTTTTTTATTTTTTTTATTTTGTTTTATTTTTTGTTTTATTTGTTTTTTTTATAATTTTTTTTCTTTTTTTTTATTTCATTTTCGCCTTGCAACCGATGTAAAAACATACATTTTAAGAAAGATAGCATACATTTTACATTGGGCCAGAAAGGAAACCGATGTAAAAAAAAAACATTTTACATCGGGTCAGAAAGGCAACCGATGTAAAAACATATATTTTACATCGGGTCAGAAAGGCAACCGATGTAAAAACATACATTTTACATCGGACTTAATAGTCAACCGATGTAGTAGATGTATTTCACATCAGACTTAATAGTCAACCGATGTAGTAGATGTATTTCACATCAGACTTAATAGTCAACCGATGTAGTAGATGTATTTTTCACATCGGACTATGGCCCGATGTAAAATGTCTTTGATTTACTACATCGCTTGGCTTTACATCGGACCCAGAACCGATGTAAAATGTGTTTTTCGCCCGATATAAAAAGTCTTTTCTGCACTAGTGTAATTTTTAAAATAAAAATTTGTTTAAAATAGAATTAAAAATAAAAATTAGGTCCAAAAAAGAAAAATAAAAAAAATAAAAAAATATATATATAAATAAAAACGAAAAAGAAATAAAAAAAAAGAAAAAAAAATTATAAAAATTATAATAAAAACAAATAAAACAAATAAAACAAAATAAAACAAAAAAGTAAAAAAAAAAATTTTAAAAATTTAAAAAAAAAATTTAAATAAAATAAAAAAAATTTTAAAAAAAAGTACAAAAAAATAAAATAAAAAATAAAAAAAAATAAATAAAATAAATAAAAAAATAAAAAAATAATAAATAATAAAATAATATAAAAAATGCCACGTGGCTGCCACGCAAGCAAAGAGAGAGGAATCTTTGCTGTCATGTGGCAGCCAGGGGCCTAAGTGAGGGAATCTGGATATTACGAGGGGGTTTTTAAAAAAAAAAACTTTACCAAGGGCTAAAATGAGAAATCGTTAACATTGCAGGGGGGTATTGTATATTTAACCCTAAAATCAAAGACCGGTGGTGACATTAAAAAATGCGATCCTAGTTAACAAATAACTATGGTATCCAATTTTCACCGCGACATTACAGTCGTGATGTATTTTGAAGCTGCCACGGTCGTGGCATGCCCGTGACGATCGTGATATCAGCAAATTTTGGTTTCTTCAATTTTTCTTCTCTTTTCTGCTCTTTTCTTGCATGTTTTGGCTCTTTTCCACACTTAGCATACTTTGACTTGGAAAATGGGATTACCTGCAAAAACACTTAAATAATCTCGGGAAAATTGGATATTAGACGAAAAACGGAATAAGGAACTAACATAAATCGAAGTAAAAATATGATATAAATTCGTGTTATCAAGGGCCTAGGGGGTCTAGGCTATGATGGCCTTTGCACTTCCCCAAGCGAGCAACTACTTATAAAAAGGGGGAACGAGGATTCATTTGCACACTTTACACAAATTTCTCTCCCCAAACACTTTGATTTGCAACTTGTCCTTTCGCTGGAGTTCATCTTCGTCGTCGTCGATCTTCATCGTCTATGTCCAGACCTTCGTCTTCAACCTCTATATTCAAGTAATTTCTTCATCTTTTATTGTTAGTTCTAGGATGTTCTTAGTTTTCTGGAAATTGGCATGAATTTTCCGGTGACTCATGAATTTTTCGGTTGAATGTTCATGTGTTCTTCGATGAACACATGAATTTTTTGGGAAATTCATGAAGATCCTGAAGAACATGATGAACCTAAGATGAATGTCTTTGGATGTAGTGTAGGACTGTGTAGATCTTCCTAGATTTCTGGTTAGGAGTAGCTTTAAGTTTGTAGTCGGGCATTAGGCCTTCTCGACACGAGAATTGATTTTCGCGTGTGATAAATTTTGTTTTGTCGAGGAGACTCGTCCTCGTGAAATCCTTCCGTAGAGTCGTGGAGACTCGTCCCCGTTTTACGGGGAAAAGGATTTTTCCTTGTCCCGATACCGTCGACTAGGGCTTGAGGGCGTCCTCGAACTTACTCCTCGCCCTTTCACTTGATTAGTGGTGGAAAGGTGGATTTGATCTTTGTCGTCGAATTCACTTTTGCTTCCTCTGCTTTTCAGGTGAAATGGCTGACAGAAACGAGGGAGTCGTCCCTGACGTTGGGGCTGTTAATGGGGAGACAGAGTAACCCGTCGAGCATGCTAATGTCCGAATGGCTGAGGAAGATATCAACTGGATCGCCCAAGAGCCGATGTCGATGAGATCGACTTTCACTGAAGAGGAGGCTCGTGAATTCCCTTACCTTGAAGACCGGACAGAGGATGCGCCCGCAAACTAGAAGGCTCTTTGCCCCACGGAGGACGACCGGATATGTTCGGTGTATCCGGGGATGAGATTCCCCATGTATGAATTTGCTTTCGTGGAGGCAGAGTATCGTCTGCCCTTCACTGACTTTCAAGAGGTCATCTTCTGTCATCTCGAGTTGTGCCCTGCCCAACTGCATTCGAACGCTCTGGCATTTATTAGAGCCTTTGAGCTGGTCTGCTGATATCTTAAGGTCGAGGCCATAATGGATCTTTTCTTCTACATATTTCATATTCAAAGGAGCACGGCAGGTCCGAAATAAAGTTGGGTGTCCTTTAAGCAACAGAGCAGACTCTTCTGGCCGTATTCAGAGTCTATCCGAAACTTCAAATACAGGTTTTTGGTCGTGAAGCATGTCTCGAAGGCGGCCAAGGAGTCTCTGGCCACCATGGAAACCGTGGAGGTTGATGGTCAGGAGGTGACGAGGGTGGTGTCAAAGTTTCAGCTGGAATGGGTGTATGCCCACTTTAGATATAGGACTGATCAGTTTCTTGTCAAGCATGACCAGCTATGCGACGGGGACAAGGAGTCGTTTCGGGCATTGCATGCCTTCGTATAGAGTTTCAGCCCTACTTTCGTAGTGGATATGAACAACAAGGTTCTGCTCGAGGAGGATGGGGAGCCTGCTCGGGCAGCTCGCTACATAAATACCAAGGCCCTCCTTGAATGTGAAAACGAGGATGTCACATTTGAGCTCCTCGGTATAGATTATCTCTTTGCCCGTATTTTTAATTTCTAGTTCGATGTGCTAACCCCCATTTTTTTGTTTCTGCAGGGAAAATATCGAACATGCGGGAGCGCTTGGTCAGGTCCGCAGAGGCCTAAAACCTCAAGAAGGCGCCAGTGCTGAAGGCCGACGCTGCTAAGCAGCAAGCAACGCTGGAGAAGTTTGTGGGTGGCACCGCCTCCTTTTCGGGAAACACATCGAACCCTCCTACCCCGGACACAACAAATAAGAGGAAGCAGGATGATATCGGCTCTTCCCCAGCTGGTGGTTTGAGCAGCTTTGTCGGGGGTAAATTTGTACTGCCACCGTGTTATCTTCAAGAAAAACTATTTGATGGAGAAGGCTCTGTTGTTGTCCCCGACTTTGAGGCGTAGGCCATTCTGTCCGCCGACCCTAAGGTGAGGAGGAAACTCCTCTGCCAGGATGCACCTGCTGTTATGAGGGTGCTGGAGGTGGCGCTGGCCCTCGGGGATGCAGAGACAGTTCCGCTCGCGGATCCCAAGAGGGCACAGGCCAAGATCACCGACCTTGAGTTGGAGAATGTTGAGATACACAACAAGATGACAAAGCTCGAAGGCAACCTAGAGGCCAAGATCGAACTCCAGAAGGAAGTGAACCAGATGAGGGAGGAGCTGACAAGGGTGAAGGAAGAGAATGCCACCCCAAAGGCGAAGGTTTCCAGGATGGAGGGCGACAGTCGGTCAGGATGAGACCGAGGAGGAGAAGGCCCTGAAGACCCGAAGGGATTTAATCGAGAGAATCCGCAACCTCGAGCAGGACAACTTGGGAGCGACTAAGTTCAGATTCAACGTTGTAGTGGAGCAGATGAAGGCTCTCAATTCCGACGTCCAGCTGCTGACCGAAGGGATGGGCGTTCTAAATGCGGTTGTTGAGGCCAGGTGGTTCCTCCAGAGCTTCCCATCGATGGAGTTTAATTTTGTTTGTACTTGTGTATTTTGTTGGCCTGCGTGCCATTTGATTTGTAATCGACTGTTGGGCATGGCCCATTTTGTAATATTGATAATTCTGGCCTTGTGGCCATATTATATATATTGTGTTCGACATTATGTGCCTTGCATTTTATTTGTGTACGCTTTGACATTTTAATGCTAAGTATGGAAGTTTTTCTCGACTCGTTATTGTTACGCTCGACAATTTGGGGGACTCGTCGACGAAGTGTTTTCGCCGGTGGTGGGACTAGGATCTCGATCGAGGTCCTGATCCCACAGGGCTTGGACTATTCCCATCGTGAACTGGGTGTCCTATCATGATGGTGCGGCAACGGAGGAGTTCGATTGAGGTATCCCCGTTGGGTACAAAGTCTGCTCGTCCCATAAGCAGAAATTGTCCGAAGTTGTAAATTAAGGATCATGCTTGCATCGAGGCACACTCTTGTGGTCGAGCCGTCTCCCTGCTGTGGGGTGATCTCGTCGGCAATTAGTCTGAATTAGTGGTTGGTCCTAACTGTAATATTGTTTGAGCCTTTCAGTGTTCCATGGTCGAGCAAATGGATCCCTGTTTAGCGTTTCGAGGTAGTAGGCTCCAGTGCCTATTTTTGATTTGACCCTGTATGATCCTTCCCAGTTTGCGACTAGCTTGCCCTCGCATGAATCTTTTTTATTTCTGCGTAGGACCAGGCTGCCAACTGGGAAGTCGCGCTTTACGACTTTGGCATCGTGGCGCAAGGTTATTTTTTGTTTCAACGAAGCTTCGCGGAGAGCTGCCCCTGATCGGATCTCTTCGACCAGGTCGAGCTCTTCTCTTAGAGCCTCTTCCTTCAGCTCTTCGTCGAGAGGAGCTTCCGTTCATCTGGAAGGCTCCATGATCTCCACCGGTATCACTGCCTCAGTTCCGTAGGCTAGTCGGAAGGGAGTTTCCCCGGTGGTGGAGTGTGGGGTTGTTCTATAGGCCCAGAGCACGCTATGTAGCTCCTCGACCCATCTCTTTTTGGCTTTGCCTAGCCTTTATTTTAGACCTCGAAGTATCGCCCTGTTCGCGGCCTCTGGTTGCCCATTAGTGTGGGGATGCTCGACGGAAGTAAAGTGTTGCTTCGTGTCTAGTTTGGAGACGAAGTCTTGGAACTTTTTGTACGTGAATTGGGTTCCGTTGTCGGTCACAAGGGCCTGGGGCACCTCAAAACGTGCGAGGACGTTTCTTTTGTAAAAATAAAGTATGTTGAAGGTTGTGATCTTGACGAGAGCTTCGACTTCGATCCACTTTGTAAAGTAATCGACAGCCAGGATCAGAAATTTGTTTTGGTATGACCCCATTGTGAAGGGGCCAAGGATATCCATCCCCTACCAGGTGAAAGGCCATGGCGAGAACAAAGTCTTTAACTCGTTAGGGGGTGCCAAGTGCATGTCCCCGTGGCGCTAGCATCTGTCACACTTCTTGACATGCTCCTTAGCGTCGTGCTGCATGGTCGGCCAATAATATCCTGCTCTTAGGGCCTTTCGTGCCAAAGACCTCCCTCCCAAGTGTTATGCATTGATACCGTAGTGAATTTCTTGGAGGACTTCGGGGACCTTGTTCTCCTCAACGCATTTTAGGAGGGGGATGGAGAATCCCCGTCGGTAGAGCTTGTCATCGACCAGGACGTATGAGCAGGCTCTCTGCTTGGTCACGCTGGCCTCCTTGCTGTCCTCGGGCAATTCCCCTGTGGTGAGATAATTGTATATCGGGGTCATCCAACAACTGTTGTCGCCAATGGCGTTGACGTCGAGCAGCCCTGATGACCTTTCAATACTTGGGCGGGAGAGTATCTCTTGTATGACGGATTTATTGCCACCTTTCTTTCTCGTGCTAGCCCGCTACCCATTAAGGCTAGCCCATATGAGCCATGGGTAGCCCATTAGGTCCACATCGCTATAATTTTTAAAATATTATATTAATACTTATATGGTCTTACTCCAAAATAACACATTAATTTTTCTCACCTCACTAAATTTTATCTTAATTATATTCAATCTTTCTCTTTTAAATATTATACATTAATATAATCAACACTCTTTTTTTTTGTATTCTACTAGTTTCTCTTATATTAAATATTCGAGCATTATTTTATATAATTTAGACATACAGTATTTATAAAATATAATACTTAAAAATGTATTATATTTAAAATAATATAATTTTTTATTTTATTTATAATAAATATTATGACATTTTAATTTTAAGTTTTTATATAAAAAAAATCGTTTAGGGCCGAGTAGCCCGAAGCCCATCTAAAGTCGGACTCAGGTAGAGATATAACAGGAAAGGTGCAATTTCCAGTAGGATTCCCGACACAGTGAGGCGAAAATCGGTACGACAATGAGAACTGAAAACTACATCTTCTCAGATCCAACTTTTGCTCCGAGAGAGATTTCCCCTGATGTTGGTTTAAACTCCTATTCCTCGGAATAGGGACCGACATTCAGTGAGTTCTCGTACACGAGCCTTAATTTTACGAGTATGAGGAGGGGGAGGGGACGACCAAAGAAGAAGAAGGTGTTATTCCTCCTAGTTCGTACTCTGGAAATAGAGAAAGGAACAGAGAGTGGGAGCATCTCGAGAAGCACGAAAAGTAGCCAACATGAGGAACATGAGATAGAAAAGGAAGACAAAGGAGATCCAAAAATTCTAGGAATTGAAACAAACGGGAATTGTGCCAAGGACAACATTGAAGATGAGCAACCAAAGAAACTCTAGGTTAACGTTATAAGTGGTAACACGATGACCTCCAATGGAATGACTATTGAATTCATAGCACCCAAGTTGGTTGAAGATGAAATTGAAGAGGAAATCTAGGAAGCTGATGTGGAATCAGAAGTGAAGTTTTGGGAATCTGTGTTGACCATGTACGCCCTAGGTCGGGATCTGAGCATGAACACAGTGAAACAATTCATGAGTAAGTTTTGGAATTTTGTTAAGCTTTCTAATATGTTTTACCATGAAGAGGGGTATTTTCTGCTAAAATTCCATTCATTCATTGAGCGAGACATGGTTCTAATGAGAGGTCTTTTCACTATCTGTAGCGAGTGATTTTTGGATGTGGTTGCGAAGCACGATCGCTCTGATACTACAACTCGATTCATTTTTTATCCTATTGAAGCTGATGAAGGAAGGGAAATAGATGTCTCCAACTAACCCTGCTTGCATACTGAGTTTAAACAGCGGTCTGTTAGGTTACAGATGCTACAAAGATTCGGGGTTTATCCTAGGTTTATTTTGTTGACGAGGGGTGCTTTAGGCTATCGGTTGAGATGTTAGGACGGATATATATGAAAGGATGGGATTTTGGGTTTTTGTTTAGTGTGCTCGCTAAGATTTTTCTTTCAATCTTATGCCTACGTATTCCCGTTTACCGAAACAGGGAAATCTGAGCGTTCGTAGTTCCTCCTATTCTATGGGAGGAAATGGTTGTTTTGGTGTCTTGTTCAAAGCCCAAGACGTGAAGCGAAAGGTGGTTTATATCTTGTTCAAAGCCCAAGATGTGAAGCTAAAATGTTTATTTGTATCTTGTTCGAAGCCCAAGATGTGAAGCTAAAAGGGTGTTGACTTTAGAGAGAATTTGTCATCTCTAAAGGGGGATTTGTCTGTTACGACTGTTTATAAAGGAGAATTACTTTAACCTGGATTTGTGAATCCGGCAATGCCATAATTTCCTTTATAGCAGATTTTAACCTGAAGGAGAAGACTTTAACTCAGTGTAGAGTAATGCCATCTTTCCTTAGGAATTTCCCATACTAAAAGAGGGACAGTGGCATGGATGTAAATAATCCAGAGGCTTACCGCTTACAGCGATTAAATGAAAGGGAAGGAGTTGTTGATGTTTGTGTACTGTGAACGAGGCACAGTTTTGATGCTAAAAGGTTGATTGGATCAATCTGTGGTTTTCTTATACAAAGCCTAAGAGGAGGCTAATATGTGTCTGGTACAAAGCCCGAGAGAGAGGCTAAAAAGTTTTGACTCGACGATGAAGTCTTTTGGTATCTCGTATAAAGCCCGAGATGAAGGCTAATTGACTCAACAAGAGAGTTTTTTTGTATCTCGTACGAAGCCCGAGATGGAGGCAAAAGGGGTAATTGACTCAACGAGGGAGTCTCTTATGTGTCTCGTACAAAGCCCGAGAGAGAGGCTAAATGTTGTTTGACTCCGCTGGGGAGAATCATTGTATAAAGCCCAAGAGGAGGCTAACCTCACGGGAGAAAGATCATTATACAAAGCCTAAGAGGAGGCTATGGCGACTGTTCAGTTAAGTGTCAGGTCCAGTATACTGATTTTTAAAGAGAAAATCAGTTCTTATATGAGTAACACTGTACTCGAGGATTTGGTTCGAGGATCTGGGTTATTCCTGTTCTTTAAGGAAGTGGGAAATCCGAAGGGTATTGAGACTGTCTGAGTCTCGGGGTTTTCTTCCTATTTAACGAAGGGGTCACTTGAGAATGTCTTTGAGACTCAAGGAGATTAGACTGTCCAAGTCTAGAGTGTCATCTTTTGAACCGTGCTTTGAGAAACAGTAGTAGACTATATGAAATGACTGTTCTATGCAGATGATTAAGTTCTATTCCTATACCTCTAGGAGGTCGTTGGGACAATTTGTACGAAGCCCAAGAGGAGGCTGGAAACTTTTAAGAAGCCGATGGGTCCTTGTACGATGCCCAAGAGGAGGCTATCATTCCCGGAGGAAGAGATCATTATACGAAGCCTAAGAGGAGGCTGTGAATACTTCTAAGAAGCCGACGAGTCCTTGTACTAAGCCCAAGAGGAGGCGGGGCTGCTTTTAGGAAGCCTGTGGGTCCTTGTACGATGCCCAAGAGGAGGCCGATGCTTTTAAGAAACCCGTGGGTCCCCAAACCCCGAGAAATTCAAGGCAAGCTATTCACAAGGAATAGATCAAGTCAGGAAAGTTCGAGAATTTGGAAGAAACTCAAAAATGCCATTCACGGAGAATACATTCATCTCTGGGAATAGAGTTTCTTGACAATTCCTAATGAGGACAGCCGAAGAGAAGACTGTATCTGGTGTTCCTATTGGGGATCTAGTTGTCTATTTCTACGAATAAACGAAACGGCGTCACCTAGTTCTAGACGTAGTTGCCGGGGAAACTCGAAATATCTATACTATTATTACACAGTTGATATGAGTTTATGAAAGAAGACTTACAGTGAAACAGTCCCACAATACAGTTATATGTATATGAAAGCGGTAAATGAAAGCGGATAAATACATACTCGGTTGTAGAGCTTCCATGCTGTTTGGTTAGTTGTTCAACAAAGAAAGATTGAAAACAACAGTATATTCAAAATCAAAGGAGAAAGTGCTTTGAAAAAGAAAGATTTGGGGCTTACAGCTCAAGGAGAGGCCCATGGTTTTATCAATGAGCGCACTGTTTGAATTTGTACAGAGGGACTTATACAAGTGACTGTGGCCCAAAAATTGTTTTCTGTGCAAAGGGATGGGTCTTACACTCTCTCAAGAGGCCCAAAAAGTTTTAAAGAAAAAGAGTGGGGCTTATAACACGAGGGTAGGCCCAGATGATTTTTTCGTTTGGAATGGCGATCGCGCCGAGGTTTTCTTTTAACGCAGAGGGACTTATATAATAAGTGAGGCCCAAAATGTTTTAGTTAAAAGGGGATTGGGTCTTACACTCTATTAGAAGCCCAAAAGTTTTGAATGGGTCTTATAGCTCAAGGAGAGGCCCAAAAGGTTATTTTTCAAAAGGCAACGATCGCGCCGTTTGTTTTTTACGGTATCGGGACTTACACAATACACTGAGGCCCAAAAATGATTTGGCCAAAAAAAGGATTGGGTCTTACACTCTATTAGAGGCCCAAAGTGTTTGAAAAGGTTTGATGAGGGTTGAATTAATCCAAAAACCCTAATTTGTTTTCAAAATGTGTTTTAATTGAATAAAAATTCAATTAAAATGATCAAAATTGTTTAACATAGGAAAAACAAATTGTAATATTGGATTAATGCTTCAAAAATTAAGTATTGACCTACAAAATAATTAGAAAGCATTAAAAGTTGCAAAATCAAGGTGGAAAAAATATTTTAAATGTTAAAAACAATTAAAACATTAATTCTTTGCAAAAATATCAATTATACAAAATAAATAATATTTTTGGTATTTTTTGGGAAAATAAAATATTTTAACATTTTTGTGAATTATTAAAAAAAGAATCAACTCAAAATCATTAAAACTCAGAGAGAAATTAATTTTTGAATCAATTAAATAAAATCACAAAATTCAAATATTTGAATTTATGAAAAATGGCGCCAAGAACAGCTGAAGAACACGCGCGTGTTTCAGCTTGGCCCAGATTTGCATTTTCTCTCCAATCTCACTGAATACTTAATCATATCATGTAATCCACATACCAATCAACTCGTTTCAACCTCACGATCATGTATATGGTATTTAATTCCATTTAAATTAAACATATAACAAGAAATCATGAAAAATCCTCAAGAACCCTAATTTTTGCATGAAGGCTAGGATTTTTGATACACGATTCAAACAAAGCAATTACTTGAGGGGAAACATTCCATGCATGATTATGAACATTTGGCAAAAGTATTGTGCGAGGAAATATGCATAGATTGAGAGATGACCAAGTTTAGGCTTACCTCTAGGTCGTGACAGCAAGAGCAAATTGATTTCTAAGTAGGAGGTGTTACAGATGAATTGTGATGATCTGAACAGCTTCCCTACACCCTATGGAGTGTGTTTGAATGCTTGGACTTGACTGAGAATGGCTGGATCACTTCATGGCATCTCAACTGCACTTTGGTTAAAACCTTGAGCAATTGACTGGTGATTTTGTGAAATCTGTGTTCCAGATGTTATGTGAGTGTTTGGATCACTTCTATATGATGTATGTGAGGTGTGTGTGTGATTGGTTTGATTGGAAAAGCTCTCAAACTCAAAACCCGATAGTGACTTGCCTTAGAAGGCAAAATTGGAGTGAAAGAAGAGATTTTGAGGAAAGCATCTATTTGATGGCTTTGGTGTACTCAAACTAATCACAATTGAGCTCTATTTATAGTAGAGCAAGTTTGTTTTGGGATCCACAGTGAATGGCAACTACAGCAGGTGTTTGTTCAATGTTGGCCAATGGAAATGCAAGTCTCCTCTAGCCATTGACTAGAGGTTAGGGCATAGGGTTGTGGTTCCCTTGGTCTTGGATAAGTCTTGACTGAATTCAGTTGCAAATGGCTCAGTCCATGCCACCTTGATGCTTCCATTGAATGCTCCAATCCAAAATTGGAGTCTTGTCCCTATTTTGGCCATTTTAGGTTCAACATGCTATTTCTTGTTCCAAAGACTTTGGAGGCTTGGCTCAGTGATTGTCCCCTTTAGATTCAATCCTCTGAGGTGTCCAAGTGGATAGGAGCATTTGAATTTGGTTGATTTTGGAAAATCGAGCAAAAATGCAAATTCTGCCTTGCCTTGGCAGATTTCAGCAAGGCAACTTTCCAATGTCATATCTCATGGTTCAAATGGAATTTGGTAATGTTCTTGGCCATTTTGGAATACCCTTACATGATACAACAACTGTTTGAACATGTTTGGTTTTGATCTCTTTTGAATCCAAGTGAAAAATCCCCCTACATTTGGCAAAAAGTAGGGTAAAATCTGACTTAGTGAAATTTTCACTAAGTGTTGGAACAAAGTGACTTTTCTTGATTTTGATCACTCCATAACTAAAAATCCACAATGAATTGGAATTAGGTCTAGCTGAAGTTTTTGTAGAGGGCAATGAGATCTATAAATCAAGCCTTGAATGGGGAACAATGGCCTTGTGGTTTAGGAGTTATGACCCTCCAAAGTTGGTACCCTAGCCACTTTATTTTTAACTTAGAAATTTTTTTAAGTTTTTTATGGTTACCCCTTTTACAAGTTACCCAACTTTTCTTGATTTTTCTTGATGAATGATGATTCAAATCATACATTAACATCATTTTAGGGTTAAAAATCCATTTTGGTGAAAAATCTCAAAAAGTCAAAGTTGACTTTTGTGCACAGTTGACTTTTTATCAGATGAATTCCAAACTGTGCAATTCTTCATGAAATCATGTCCTTGACCTAAATCAAACTTGATGGACATGTTCCATGGGTGTCATAGGGTATATTGAATCATGTCTTAGGGTTTGGGAGCATGTCCTGGTCAAAAGTCAAAGTTACAGTTGACTTTCCCCGCGAAACCTTAACTGTGGTTCAGATGAAATTGAAACTTGTTGCTCAAGCTTCTTGGATCAATCCATTATTCCAAATGGATCAATATGGCCTATTAGAGACCCTCAAATCCTCTCTTGAGGTCTTGGCTCATGATTTGTCCCAAAAGTCAACTTAGGGGTGAATTAGGTCAAGAAACCCTAATTCCTGATTTTTGATGAATGCATCCCCTGAGGCAAAATTGACTTGATGATTGGGTCCATGAGGTTCCATGGAGTATATTAGGTTATGTTTTGGATCATTGGCTTGTGCCCAGATGAAAATTTTCCATCTGGAGGCCCTGGTCGACCAAAACCCTAATTTGGTGACACTGTCAATCTTGAGACTTGATCCACCTAGAAGGGAGCAACCTTGTGCTTGATCCTTGAAGTGGGAGTCCTTTTTATCCATTGTGGATGTTTGAGAGGTTAGACAAGTTGAAGATCATGTCATTCCTTGATTGATCCTTTGTCTAAGCACTCAGAGAGGGCTTGAAACCCTAATTTTGATTGTAGTGAATGCTCACCCATCTTTGGGGAGACTGATGAAGTATGATGGTTCCTCCATATTGTGATGATGATTTTCACAATGATGGGAAATCCTAGTGGTCAAAATTTGGGGTATGACAGATGCCCTTATTTAATCTTCTTGGACACGAAGGTGTGAATGACGAAGGTATTCAGGCATTCGGGGTGCAAGAGGATTAAATATCGGAATACCCGAAATTTTGATGGTGGTTATGAATGGTAGCTTACGCATTCATCTTCTTTAGCTAAGCAATGACGCTTAGAAAAGGTAAATTTCCCCTCGATCCTGGTCTTCAGCCAAGGAACTGGTCTCAGTTTCTAAAATAAACTTCCCCTCGATCCTGGTTTCCTACCAAGGAACTGGTCTTAGTTTTTGATGTAAACTTCCCCTTGATCCTGGGTTCCTACCAAGGAACTGGTCTTAGTTTCTTTCGTCAATAAACTTTACTGACAAGGGACGCTATTCGTAGCGGCTTTCCTTCAAACTTTTCGCTGAATTTTCCTGGGGAGAAGCCATTTGAGTGGAAAAAATTTTGATGTCAGACTTGCTGGGGAACCCAGTCGTCTGAGTTGTAAAGGTGTACAAACTTCTCTGTTGGAGATGCCATTTGTTGACTCTACTTGGGGAATGCGAGTTCCTTGAGAGACTGCATTCGCTTGGGGTCTTTACATCATACTTTTCTCGGAGATCTTCTCGGAGAAATGCCGTATGATGTGATCCAATTTTGAGGTGCCGATGACCTTTTCATCAGTTGGTTTTTCGGAAAAAAAACTTCCGTACTGCCGAATCTCCGATTTAGGAGGTTTTCTCTCGGGATTTTCTTTAATCCGGGAAAACAAGGGTATCATCTTCAACGGCGAAGAGTGATGTTAACTGAGGGCTCTCTGGTCTTTCAGAGGTTCAAGTTATCAAAGTGGTCGAGGACCCAACTTCAATCCAGAAATAAAACTGGAGGAGAGAGAATGTTCAGACGTAACACTTCCTGACGAAGAAAGGGTTGACAATTCGATTGAGAGGACTTTTATCACTAGGGGACAAGACCGACTAGAGTGATAGTGATGCAATATGACTGTGAATATAAATCAATAATGCATGATGCATGTATGTATATGCTGACAAAACTGACGCGACATACAAACTGACAGGTGAACACGACTGGATACTCGGCCATCGCGGGGCGAAGAAGTACCGTTGGTTCAGAATAGCAATTCCGCCTTGCTTAGGAGAGATAGTCCCTGCGGGGAATACCGTTGATCGGGCTTAGGAGATAAGAACTCGGCCGAGGCGTGTGAGACAAAACAAGGTCTCTGACATAGTTGATCCCTTCATTCAGGCGTACTGGGTTAGAAGGAGTACTTTGATTCTGCACTTTGAGGTTCGATTACTTCTGGAGAAGCGACCGATGTTCTTCTGATGTTCAACAGTCAAAAGAAATTGCCGTCTTTATTAAAAGCAGAAAGATTTTTAACAAGTAAATTCATTTTTGTTTTATTTCAAGAATCGTTAATCATATTAAAATGTCGTTCTGTAAAGCTAAAACAAGTAAGAATTACAAACAAAAGCACAAGGGCTCAAATTTTATTGATAAGATGGAGATCAGCCAAACGCGTGATTCCAAAGAGTATATACAAAGTTAGAAAATGGTAATTTACAGGGAAAAGGGCTACGTTGAAACATAACGGCCACTATCCTTCTACCAACTTTGAATTCGGGACATCCTGAGCTTCTGTCGAGGATGACCTTGACTGGAGTTTTCTGACGGATGATGTAACTGCTGCTGAGGGACTTGCCTCTGTTGAACATAGTTACTTGCCATTATCCCTAATTTTTGCCTGGATTGTACTGTGATGTTTCCAATCCATCGGGATGATTTTTTTTTTATTTTGTCTCTAACTTTTGCCTGGACCGCCCTTTCGGGTTTTCAATCCACCGAGACGTGTTTTTTTTAGTTTAGGCGAAGTATTTCTTGACTACATCAATATTCGTGGGGTAGGCAAATTCCTCTCCATCCATGGTTGCAAGTCTCAAGGCGCCGCCTGAGAAAGCTTTCGTGACCACATAGGGGCCATCATAATTCGGAGTCCATTTACCTCGCGAATCAGTGAGAAATGACTGGATCTTCTTGAGCACGAGGTCGGACCTTTTTGTCAAACGCCCTCTTTATTTTCTGTTGATACAATTGACCATGGCATAGTGTCGTGATTCTCTTTTCTTCGATCAGATTCAATTCGTCGTGTCGGCTTTGACACCATTCAGCTTCGGTGAGCTTAGCTTCCATCAATACTCGGATTGACGGGATCTCTACTTCTATGGGGAGCACTGCTTCCATGCCATACACTAGAGAGAAAGGGGTTGCCCCTGTTGAAGTGCGGACAGATGTTCGATAACCGTGAAGAGCAAAGGGTGGCATTTCGTGCCAATCTTTGTAGGTTACAACCATCTTTTGAACGATCTTCTTGATGTTCTTATTAGCCGCTTCTACCGCTCCGTTCATCTTGGGTCGGTAAGGAGATGAGTTATGATGTTCGATCTTGAACTCAGCGCACAACTCCTTCATTATCTTGTTGTTCAAGTTAGATCCATTATCAGTAATGATCTGGTTCGAAACACCATAACGGCAGATGATATTGTTTTTGATAAACTGGACCACCACTTGTCGGGTTACATCGGCGAATGACGCTGCTTCGACCCACTTGGTGAAATAGTCAATGGCAACCAGGATAAACTGATGTCCGTTTGAAGCCTTGGGCTCAATCAAGCCAATCATGTCGATTCCCCATATGGAAAAAGGCCACGGGGAAGAAAGAACTTTGAGATGTGATGGCGGTACATGAATTTTGTCGGAGTATATCTGACACCTGTGACACCTCCTCATGTACTTGTAGCAGTCAGATTCCATGGTCAACCAGTAGTACCCTGCTCTTAAAATTTTTCTCGCCATTATGTGTCCATTGGCATGAGTGCCAAAGGATCCTTCATGAATTTCTTTCATCAGCATGTCTGCTTCTGGTCTGTCTACGCATCGGAGCAAGACCAAGTCAAAATTTCTCTTATAAAGAGTATCACCACTCAGGAAGAAGTTTCCAGCCAGCCTTCTGAGGGTTTTTCTGTCTTTTCTGAGTGCCCCAAATGGGTACTCTTGTTTCTGAAGGAAGCATTTGATATCGTGATACCAAGGTTTGTCGTCTATGACTGCTTCAATCGTGAAGATGTAAGCGGGCCGTTCAAGGCGTATTATGTCAATCTTAGGTAGGTCGTTTCATTGACCTACACTAATCATGGAAGAGATGGTGGCTAATGCATCAGCCATGTGATTCTCCTCACGAGGGATATGATGAAACTCGACTCTGTTAAAGAAGGGTAACAACCTTCTTGCATAGTCTTTGTAAGGAATCAATCCTGACTGGTATGTGTTCCAATCTCCTTTTATCTGATTGATAACCAGAGCTGAGTCGCCGTATACGTCCAAGTTTTTGATCCTTAAATCAATTGCTTCCTCGAGACCCATAATACATGCTTCGTATTCGGCCTCGTTGTTCGTACATTTGAACGTAAGTCGAGCTGTGAAAGGAATGTCGGTACCCTGAGGGGTAACAATTATTGCCCCAATTCCGTTTCCATAATGATTAACTGCTCCGTCAAAGATAAGTCCCCATTGGGAACCTGGTTCTGGCCCTTCACTGGGTAACAGTTCATCGCAATCTTTCATTTTTAGATACATGACATCTTCGTCTGGGAAGTCAAACCCGATTGATTCCTGATTGTCAATCGGTTGATGAGCCAAATGATCGGCTAAAATACTTCCCTTAACGGCTTTCTGAGCGTGGTACTCTATGTCATATTCTGATAACAACATCTGCCAATGGGCAATTCTTCCCGTGAGAGCAGGTTTTTCGAAGACGTACTTGATTGGATCCATTTCGGAGATTAACCAAGTAGTATGACAAATCATGTATTGGCGAAGACGTTTGGCTGCCCAAGCCAAAGCACAACAAGTTTTCTCAAGCATCGTGTACCGAGTCTCGCAGTCGGTGAATTTCTTGCTCAAATAGTAAATGGCAGACTCTTTCCTTTTGGTTTCGTCTTGTTGGCCAAGTACACATCCCATTGAGTCCTCCAGGACTGTGAGGTAAATGATCAGTGGTCTTCCTTCCACTGGAGGTGATAGAATCGGAGGATTCAACAGATATTCCTTGATACTGTCGAAGGCAGTTTGACAATCTTCTGTCCAAACGCAATCCTGATTCTTTTTGAGTAATTTGAAAATTGGCGCACAGGTCGCGGTCATAAGGAATATGAATCTGGAGATGTAGTTCAAACGTCCCAGGAATCCTCTGACTTGTTTTTCAGTTTTCAGAGAAGGCATTTCTTGAATGGCCTTGACCTTGTCAGGATCAACCTCAATTCCTTTCTGGCTGATGATGAACCCTAGTAGTCTCCCTGAACGGACACCGAAGGTGCACTTGTTGGGATTCAAGCGGAGCTTGAATTTTCTTAGACGTTCGAACAATTTTGATAGATGTTCAACGTGCTCATTCTCTGTTTTAGATTTGTAATCATATCATCGACATACACTTCGATTTCTTTGTGTATCATGTCATGAAAAAGAGTAGTCATGGCCCTTTGATAGGTTGCCCCGGCGTTCTTCAAACCGAACGGAATCACCTTGTAACAAAAGGTACCCCATGGGGTAATGAACGAAGTTTTCTCCATGTCTTTTGGCGCCATTTTGATCTGGTTATAGCCCGAGAATCCATCCATGAAGGAGAAAACTTTGAACTTTGTTGTACTGTCTACCAGCATGTCAATGTGTGGTAAAGGGAAGTCGTCCTTTGGACTTGCCTTGTTTAGATCCCTGTAGTCGACACACATTCTGACCTTTCTGTCCTTTTTGGGAACGGGTACGATGTTGGCTAACCATTGAGGATATTCTGATGTGGCGAGGAAACCTGCGTCAATTTGTTTCTGTACTTCCTCTTTGATTTTGATGGCCATGTCCGGGTGAGTGCGTCTCAACCTTTGCTTTACTGGCGGACATTCCGATCTCAACGGTAAGTGATGTTCCACGATGCTAGTATCCAACCCTGGCATATCCTAATAGGACCAAGCGAATACATCGGGGAATTCTTTGAGAAGCTTTATCAAACTCTCTTTGGCAGTTGGACTGAGCAGTGCCCCAATCCTGATTTCTTTTCTCTCTTTTTCTGAACCCAAGTTTACCGTTTCTAACGGCTCTTTGTGAGGTTCAATGGACCTTTCCTCTTGTCTGAGTAGTCGAGAGATCTCTTCTGGAATTTTGTCATCATTTTCTTCTTCAGCCTCAAATACCGGGAACTCAAAGTTGGGAGAAGGCATCGGGTCGTATGTTTCAACGAGGTTTAAAACAAGCAATCTGCATGACGTGATGATTCGTGTTTAGAAGAGATAGATAAAATGCAAGTGTGTGCAGTGTATTTATTTTACTGCTTGTTTTTTATTTGAATTGTTTTTTAGGATTACCATTTTCTGAAAAAATGAGAAGAGAAAACAGCAAATAATGTGGAAATTACAGAACGACGTTATTTTATTAATGAACAAGTCGATTCTTGAAACTACAGCCCTATAAAACAAAACTCTGCCGCTTTGGGCGAAGCGAAGAGGGAAAATTTACAGAAAGCGAGCCCTATCAAAACATCCGTTTCACCTGGGCAGGGTGAAAGGTTAAAGATGACAATTACTTTGACTGATGAACGATCTTCGGAACCTCGATGGCAACCCATTGGCGGCGAACTCCTAGGTGAATCACAAAGTCTGGCACCTTCCTTGATTTGTCTTCAGAAATGACGCTGATTTCTGGTGGAGCAGGATCATTGGAATCTGTCTCCCAGGCAGAGTTGTCGTAGGAGGATATACGAGAGCTTTCGGGAGCGGTGTACTTGACCATAAAGTCGTATTTCCCATTCGGTTGTCCCAAGGTGTCCCAAACTTCTTTGGAACTGGAGGAGTCATCTCTCTCGATGACGTTAACCTCAAGAAAAGCATAGTTGATGAATTCAAGCCCTGCAAACATTGCAAATTCATCTTCATGTTGAGTAGTTTCTGAATGACCTGAGTGTTGATCCCATGACATGGTGGGGACACAGGTATTCTGTTCAATGATGGTCAGCCGATTTTCGTTGTTCGGCTGACTCTCTTGCCCCAAGTTTCCTGGGTAAGGCTGCCACATTGGCAGACCATCCATTGGGCCATAGTAATTGTGGTCAAAGTTGTCTTTCATCAGAGTGTCTTCCTCTAATGAATTTGGCGGAGCACGGCATCCTTCCGGATCACAATCTCCATATATCATTTCGATGTCTGACCTTGGTATAAATCTCGGACTCTGTGCGGGATAACAAAATGGCATAGGCACCTCTTCCTGAGACATATAACCGTCCTCATTAAGATAGGACTTCCATTCTTCATCCGTGTCAGAGGGATCTTCCTCATTGATAGCATGTACTGCTTGAGACACTGGGTGAAGAAAACCTCCACTGTGGAAGAAGTTTTGAAGGGGATGAAGACCTTCATCGTTGGCAGCTGTCCGGGAACAGGCTGCAGTAAAACCAAGACCCTTCTTTGTTTTATTGTCAATAGGAATGACAAGCTGTCCTCATCCTGTTGTATCGGTACTCTCGACCGCTTTGATAGCATCTTTGTATGAGGAAATCGAGGTTCCTCCTTTGAACTGATTATTCTTGCTTACCGACAGTGCTTGGAACTGAGTTCCAATAACCTCCTCGGGTTCTATGCCAGTAGATGATGACAAGTTGCTTACAAGCAAGGCTTGTTCCCCACAAACTGTGACAAGTTGATCGTTCTTGACGAACTTTAGCTTTTGGTGGAGGGTCGAAGTGACCGCTCCAGCCTGATGTATCCAAGGTCTTCCTAATAAACAACTGTACGTTGCCCGGATGTCCATGACCTGGAAAGTGACTTGGAAAGTGTGAGGACCAATAGTTATGGGAAGATCAACTTCGCCGATAACTGTTTTTCTGGACCCGTCGAACGCTTTGACGACGACCTCGCTGATTCTCATCGGAGGGCCTTTGAATGATAATTGCATCAAAGTGAACTTCGGCATAACATTTAGGGCTGACCCTGTGTCTACCAGTACACTGGCTAAAGCATCGTCCTGGCAGTTAACTGTAATGTTGAGCGCCATGTTATGACGACGACCCTCTTCGGGTAATTCCTCATCACTAAATCCCAAATTATTGCAGGAAGTGATGTTAGAGACAATGCTATCAAACTGTCTGATTGTTACATCCTGTTCCACAAAGGCTTACTCCAAGACTTTCTGTAGAGCCTCCCTGTGGGCTTCTGAACTGAGTAACAGTGATAATACCGAGATCTTTGAAGGAGTTTGTAACAGTTGATCGACAATGTTGTATTCACTCCTTTGGATGAGCTTCAGCATCTCGTCATTATTTTTCGAAAGGTCGGGATTACTGGATTGACCGACTGGTGGATCAGGAGTTTCCGTCTGAAGTTCCTTTTCCTTGTTAGGTTCTCCAACTCCTCGGTTGAAGATTCTACCGCTCCGTGTTACACGACTGATGTCTGCAATATTCACGACGGAGGGTAATGGAATTTCCTTTCCATTTTCAACTGTCGTTGCACCATATTTGTAAGGGATAGCCTTAGCTGACTCATACGGTAATGGTCCTGGTAGATAGATAACTACAGGAGCCTTCTGATTTTTCTAACCATCATAATTAATCTTGATCCGTTCCCGGTTGGGAACCTTAGATTCGTCAAGTAGAGGGATAATGGCAAAAACATCCCTGGTCCTGTGATGACCAGAGATCGTGACAACATCCTCAACTTGCTCGGCAAGGTAGTTCGGCGTCCAGTTGATTGGTCCAGAACCCGGATATGGGCGAATCTCTCCACGATCTACCTGTCCCTGAAGAGCTGCTCTCACAAAGTAACACCCTTGGTTACTTTCCGAACAGACGCCGCAACATTCATAGTTGTGTGGTGGCACCTGGCCACGCCCACTTTGAATACAATGTAACCTCACTAGGTTAGCTTCCACAGATCGAACATCCTGACTCTGACGCCGAGTAGGATTCCTGTTATTGATACTAATTTGCTGAGTATCTTCATCCATATAAATTGGCATCCACCAGTTATTTAACAAGTGCTGAAGTGCCTCCTGGACAAGGGTAAAACCTTGATCATTTTTGCAACCCGCTTTACAGCTTCGATAGTCATGTGATATTAAGAATTCGAGTCGGACCTGCTCAGCATGTAACTCTACCAGGTTGGTATTCATCACGCGAATATCAAAGATCTGAACCATGTTGATCTGATAAGGGTTCCTATCATGGTAGTCTTGGATCCATCCAAGATCCATCTGACGCTGGAGGGCCTTCTGTATGAAAGAGCATCCCTGTTTGTTTACCGAGCAAATCAGACAGGAACTGTAATCGTGCCGCGGCAGATTATGATACTGGCTTTGCCTTGAGTGCATCGCCACCAAGTTGACATTCATTGCACGGATATCATGGTTCTGAATGATGTTGGAATTCGTGTAGACCATGTTAACTCCACGAACTCGATGCTCTTGGATCCATCAGAGATCCATCTGTTCCTGCAGAGCTGCTTGCACCACAGAACATCCTTGATTGTCTTTAGAGCAAATATCACACTGATGATAGTTATGAGGTGGCACATGGCCATATCCACTATGTCTACAATGCATCTTGACCAAATTGGTTTTCAACAAGAGTACATCGTGAATTTGATAGACATCGTTAGTCTCTCCTTCTATCAAATTGACTGCAGCCTTCTCGTGTTGAGGCAGCGGGTTCATGAGAACATTAGGATTTGTATCCTTGAAGGATAAGACCCCGCTCCTAACAAGTTTTTGCACGTTGGACTTGAAATTGAGACAAGTCTCTATGTTATGCCCTGGACCTCCTTGATGATAAGGGCAAGTTTGATCCACCTTAAACCAAAAAGGCGGATTTTCCGGTACTGTAAGAGGAGATTTAGTCTGAATGTGCCCCTTAGCCAGTAGTAATGGAAACAGCTCTGCGTACGACACGGGTATAGGATCAAACCCTGATGGTCGTGTTGTACGGTTGTTGTTATATGGAGGACGAGCCTGCTGAAGAGGTTGTTGTGTCCTTTGCTGATCAGGTTGGCTCTGCGCAACCTGAGGTTGATACGTAGGAATAGACGCAGGGTTGATAGCAGGAGTCACAGCTGTTACCGGTTGATAACATCGCCTTTGCTTTCCGAGAGAGATATTCCCAATATCTTGCTCTTTTTTCTTAGGGAGAGCACTACCGTATCGTTTTGTACTGCTCGATGATCCAGCGTCTTTTACCAAACGTCCTTCTCGAACGGCTTCCTCAAGACGTACGCCCATGCCAACCATTTCGGTGAAATCACTGGGCGCACTGGAAACCATTCGGTCATAGTAAAATGAGTTTAAGGTCTTTAAGAAGATCTTTGTCATCTCTTTTTCCTCCAGAGGTGGACAAATTTGAGCGGCAATCTCACGCCACCTTTGAGCGTACTCCTTAAAGGTTTCCTTGTCCTTTTGCAACATCGATCTGAGTTGATCTCTGTCGGGTGCCATGTCCAAATTGTATTTGTATTGTTGGACGAAGGCAGTGCCAAGATCTCTGAAAGTGCTGATCGTGGCACGGTTTAAACCCATGTACCATTTGAGTGCGGCACCGGTTAAACTATCCTGAAAGTAGTGAATCAGTAGGTCCTGATTTTCCGTCTGAGCTGACATCCGCCGGGTGTACATCACCAGATGGCTTTGAGGGCAAGAGTTACCCTTGTACTTTTCAAAGTCGGGCACTTGAAATTTGTGCGGGACTTTCACATTTGGGACCAAGCAGAGATCTGCGGCGTCCTTTCCAAATAGATCCTGGTCGCGAATGGCCTGCAGTTCCTTCTGCATTTCCAAGAACTGCTCCTGGAATTCCTTCATTCGGTCAAACATAGTTTCCTTTTTACCAGAAGGTATCTGTGGAATCTGTCCTTCCGGGACAGTGTGCACCACAGGGGGTGGTACCGTGACTACGGTAGTGAGTCTTGGCGTCTCCCGAAGTTTGTAACCTTTAGGAGTCTTTAGTATGCCTCTGGCATCTTCGCTTTCCCGAAGTTTGTAACCTTTAGGCCCAGCGGCTTCTGTTGTGATTCCCTGATCTTCAGTGATCGGCGGAACATATCCTTCCGGTATATAGTTAACAGGCATGCCCCAAGGACGATCTTTCGGTATTTGATACCTAACATCATACTTCTCCATTATGGGCGTCGAGGTGATCTATGAGATCACAGTTCGTTGTAGCTGAGCTTCTGCCATGGCTTGCATGTCGTTACGAAGCTTCCTCATATCCTCTCTCAGAGCGTCGATCTCTTCTTTTAACTCTCTATTTTCTTCCTCAAGATCATCCATCTTTTTCTGACGATTGGCCCGAGTATTATACGAATAAGACAGTTTGACTCTAGAATCGAGACACAAACGTGAGATTCGTAGGTAAGAAGAATACGCGATGTGAGAATGATGAATGCAATGATTATATTAATTGTTTAAGGTTTAATCAAAATAAACTTCGACAATTAGATTGCAAATATCAAACGGTGGGGAAACCCCTTTTTATTGAATTCAAAGGATTACAGAAATAGAAATACAGTAGATTACAAGGTGCAGAAACAGAAACCTAAACTAATGGGTCCTGAGTCCTCTCTGAAGAGAAATCGGGTGCTGATTATGGTATCTTCCTTTTCTTTGACCGGGGCTCTTGGGCCGTTGTCGGGTTGTCATTCCTTTGCCAGGTGAAAGGAGCGAGCAAATTCCTTTGGTCATCCTGATTCTCTACAGCATGTTGCTCCAAAATTTTAATCAGAGCATCTTTCTCTTTCAGTAATTGCTGTATTTTGATGCACTCTACGTCGAGGGTGCGGTACTTGTTCTTCCAAGACCTTCTCTCCTTTTGAACTTTGTTGAGAGTAACCTGAAGCTTTTCAGTTTCCGTCATGAAGTACATGACAGATTCCTTTGGCGGAAGAATTCTGTAACGAGGATAAGGCATCTTTAGCTTGAGAGCTCTAGTTTGTACCCAATGGAGGTAAGGCTCCACCGAAACACAGTCTGGTTTTCCCAGAGACTCCTGTTCTTTCTTATGAACATGCTTCCAAGCGTGCACTATTTCCGTCTTTAGTGCTCTGTCGTTTTCTCCTTCCTTGAAGAAAAGACCTTCCAGATGAACACCCCGTGGGACGTGTCTCATCGGGTATCCAAATTGACGACGAACCAACACCGGATGATAGTTGATTCCTCCCTTAGTTCCTATAAGGGGTACGTTGGGGAAGTTTCCACAATGGTCAATGATCCTGATTCCATCATAGATCCTATTGCACTAATCTATATCAGAGTTGGTAAGGGACATGATCTTCTGCGACCAACATAAGGCACTCTTACAATCCCAAAAAGCAGCAGACTTGGGCAAGTGAGAGATAAACCATTTGTAAAGCAGAGGTACACATCATGTGATCTCCCCTCCGTTGTACAAATTTCCCAAGTGTACAGAATGATACGCATCTGCGAGCAAAGTCGGCACAGGGTTTCCAATGAGAAAAACCTTAATGGAGTTGATATCGACGAAATTATTAATGTTGGGAAACAAAAATAAACCGTAGGCGAGCAAGACAAAGACGCTTTCAAAAGCAGTCACGTTTCCTATACTGGCAAAATGCAGGGCTTTCTTTGTCAAGAACCGGGCTGGCAAACCTTGGATGCCACCCTTGGTAGTTAGGTGAGTCCTGACCTCAGACTCGTCCAAATGAATTGCTCTTGCAATGGTCTGATTCCTTAAAATTTCTTCCAGTCCAGAAAATAGAGCTCGATCTGTGATATGTAAATCGATCAGATGAGAATACTCTTCCAACGTTGGTGCGAGCTGGTAATCCGGGAATGTGAAACAGTGATAAACCGGATCGTAAAACTGAATGAGCGCATCCATGATTCCCTCAATCACATGGACTCTTAACAGTGGTAGCAAACCTCTGTGCTTGGCTCTGAAAGCCTCTGGGTTAGTGATCATCCTCGCTAACCTTCTCAAATCCTCTAGCTTTGGAACCTTGAAGGTGTAACTATGAGTTCTCCTTCTACCGAAATCCATTAGTGCAATCCTTTTCTCTGATATTTGCAATCACAGTCTCAGTTTAATTTGAAAAACAGAGAGACTAGAAGAGAAATTTTTTGAATGTTTTTAATGTTCTTTAAATGAATGCATGAATGCAGCACACAAAAACATAGAAAAAACATGGGGTCAAAGGGTCATTGTCATGAAGTCAAGGCTCTACCCATCCCCAAAGGTTTATACTAGGGTGATTTTTGTACCTGTACTCATTATCATCAGCTCCTCCCAGGAAAGCAAAACAACAAGCGGATCGCCAGCGAGTTGTAGAGCAATCTTAGAGTAAGTGCCATTCATCGAGAATAGATCACCAGTCTCAAATGAGGGTAGTATCGCGTAACAACTATTCCCGATAGTTTCTGCACTACAAAAGGGTTTGGCTCCTCAGCTTCTCAGACATCACAATCGGCCCATTGTCTAGGTGAGAGAATGGGTTGCATTGGTCAGCCTCCACTGAGGTTGATGGTCGACCTCGTCGCCATCACTTATCTTAAGTGTATACTCGATCTTTCCACATGCGGCATCACACGCATACCCATTAGCAGAAAAATAAACACGTATAGCAATTAGGAAAAGCAGTATATATATTTGTCCTAATCATCCTAGACTTTTAAAAGCTAAGAATCTTAAGTTCCTGACAGAAAATGGTTTCCCCGTGGAGTCACCAATCTGTGGTTTCATTCCAAATTAACGGTGTTTTGACCTAAGATCCTAATGACGTCAAGGTTTCTACGTAGTGGACAAAAAAGAATAATGGTTCCCAGCAGAGTCGTCATTTTTCTGTAGCGAGTAATTTTTGGATGTGGTTGCGAAGCACGATCGCTCTAATACTACAGCTCGATTCATTTTTTATCCTATTGAAGCTGATGAAGGAAGGGAAATAGATGTCTCCAACTAACCCTGCTTGCATACTGAGTTTAAACAGCGGTCTGTTAGGTTACAGATGCTACAAAGATTCGGGGTTTGTCCTAGGTTTATTTTGTTGACGAGGGGTGCTTTAGGCTATCGGTTGAGATGTTAGGACGGATATATATGAAAGGATGGGATTTTGGGTTTTTGTTTAGTGTGCTCGCTAAGATTTTTCTTTCAATCTTATGCCTATGTATTCCCGTTTACCGAAACAGGGAAATCAGAGCGTTCGTAGTTCCTCCTATTCTATGGGAGGAAATGGTTGTTTTAGTGTCTTGTTCAAAGCCCAAGACGTGAAGCGAAAGGTGGTTTGTATCTTGTTCAAAGCCCAAGATGTGAAGCTAAAAGGTTTATTTGTATCTTGTTCGAAGCCCAAGATATGAAGCTAAAAGGGTGTTGACTTTAGAGAGAATTTGTCATCTCTAAAGGGGGATTTGTTTGTTACGGCTGTTTATAAAGGAGAATTACTTTAACCGGGATTTGTGAATCCGGCAATGCCATAATGTCCTTTATAAGGGATTTTAACCTGAAGGAGAAGACTTTAACTCAGTGTAGAGTAATGCCATCTTTCCTTAGGAATTTCTCATACTAAAAGAGGGACAGTGGCATGGATGTAAATAATCCAGAGGCTTGCCGCTTACAGCGATTAGATGAAAGGGAAGGAGTTGTTGATGTTTGTGTACTGTGAACGAGGTACAGTTTTGATGCTAAAAGGTTGATTGGATCAATCAGTGGTTTTCTTATACAAAGCCTAAGATGAGGCTAATATGTGTCTCGTACAAAGCCCGAGAGAGAGGCTAAAAAGTTTTGACTCGACGATGAAGTCTTTTGGTATCTCTTATAAAGCCCGAGATGAAGGCTAATTGACTCAACAAGAGAGTTTTTTGTATCTCGTACGAAGCCCGATATGGAGGCGAAAGGGGTAATTTACTCAACGAGGGAGTCTCTTATGTGTCTCGTACAAAGCCCGAGAGAGAGGCTAAATGTTGTTTGACTCCGCTGGGGAGAATCATTGTATAAAGCCCAAGAGGAGGCTAACCTCACGGGAGAAGGATCATTATACAAAGCCTAAGAGGAGGTTATGGCGACTGTTCAGTTAAGTGACAGGTCCAGTATACTGATTTTTAAAGAGAAAATCAGTTCTTATATGAGTAACACTGTACTCGAGGATTTGGTTCGAGGATCCGGGTTATTCCTATTCTTTAAGGAAGTGGGAAATCCGAAGGGTATTGAGACTGTCCGAGTCTACGGGGTTTTCTTCCTATTTAATGAAGGGGTCACTTGAGAATGTCTTTGAGACTCAAGGAGATTAGACTGTCCAAGTCTAGAGTGTCATCTTTTGAACTGTGCTTTGAGAAACAGTAGTAGACTCTATGAAAGGACTGTTCTATGCAGATGATTAAGTTCTGTTCCTATACCTCTAGGAGGTCGTCGGGACAATTTGTACGAAGCCCAAGAGGAGGCTGGAAACTTTTAAGAAGCCGACGGGTCCTTGTACGATGCCCAAGAGGAGGCTATCATTCCCGGAGGAAGAGATCATTATACGAAGCCTAAGAGGAGGCTGTGAATACTTCTAAGAAGCCGACGGGTCCTTGTACTAAGCCCAAGAGGAGGCGGGGTTGCTTTAAGGAAGCCTGTGGGTCCTTGTACGATGCCCAAGAGGAGGCCGATGCTTTTAAGAAGCCCGTGGGTCCCCAAACCATGAGAAATTCAAGGCAAGCTATTCACAAGGAATAGATCAAGTCAGGAAATTTTGAGAATTTGGAAGAAACTCAAAGATGTCATTCACGGAGAATACATTCATCTCTGGGAATAGAGTTTCTTGATAATTCCTAATGAGGACAGCCGAAGAGAAGACTGTATCTGGTGTTCCTATTGGGGATTTAGTTGTCTATTTCTACGAATAAACGAAACAGCGTCACCTAGTTCTAGACGTAGTTGCCGGGGAAACTTGAAATATCTATACTATTGCTACACAGTTGATATGAGTTTATGAAAGAAGACTTACAGTGAAACAGCCCCACAATACAGTTATATGTATATGAAAGCGGTAAATGAAAGCGGATAAACACTTACTCGGTTGTAGAGCTTCCATGCTGTTTGGTTAGTTGTTCAACAAAGAAAGATTGAAAACAACAGTATATTCAAAATCAAAGGAGAAAGTGCTTTGAAAAAGAAAGATTTGGGGCTTACAGCTCAAGGAGAGGCCCGGAGTTTTATCAATGAGCGCACTGTTTGAATTTGTACAGAGGGACTTATACAAGTGACTGTGGCCCAAAAATTATTTTCTGTGCAAAGGGATGGGTCTTACACTCTCTCAAGAGGCCCAAAAAGTTTTAAAGAAAAAAGATTGGGGCTTATAACACGAGGGTAGGCCCAGATGATTTTTCCGTTTGGAATGGCGATCGCGCCGAGGTTTTCTTTTAACGCAGAGGGACTTATACAATAAGTGAGGCCCAAAATGTTTTGGTTAAAAAGGGATTGGGTCTTACACTCTATTAGAGGCCCAAAAGTTTTGAATGGGTCTTATAGCTCAAGGAGAGGCCCAAAAGGTTATTTTTTAAAAGGCGACGATCGCGCCGTTTATTTTTTACGGTATCGCGACTTACACAATACACTGAGGCCCAAAAATGATTTGGCCGAAAAAAGGATTGGGTCTTACACTCTATTAGAGGCCCAAAGTGTTTGAAAAAGTTTGATGAGGGTTGAATTAATCCAAAAACCCTAATTTGTTTTCAAAATGTGTTTTAATTGAATAAAAATTCAATTAAAATGATCAAAATTGTTTAACATAGGAAAAACAAATTGTAATATTGGATTAATGCTTCAAAAATTAAGTATTGACCTACAAAATAATTAGAAAGCATTAAAAGTTGCAAAATCAAGGTGGAAAAAATATTTTAAATGTTAAAAACAATTAAAACATTAATTCTTTGCAAAAGTATCAATTATACAAAATAAATAATATTTTTGGGATTTTTTGGGAAAATAAAATATTTTAACATTTTTGTGAATTATTAAAAAAAGAATCAACTCAAAATCATTAAAACTCAGAGAGAAATTAATTTTTGAATCAATTAAATAAAATCACAAAATTCAAATATTTGAATTTATGAAAAATGGCGCCAAGAACAGCTGAAGAACACGCGCGTGTTTCAGCTTGGCCCAGATTTGCATTTTCTCTCCAATCTCACTGAATACTTAATCATATCATGTAATCCACATACCAATCGACTCGTTTCAACCTCACGATCATGTCTATGGTATTTAATTTCATTTAAATTAAACATATAACAAGAAATCATGAAAAATCCTCAAGAACCCTAATTTCTGCATGAAGGCTAGGATTTTTGATACACGATTCAAACAAAGCAATTACTTAAGGGGAAACATTCCATGCATGATTATGAACATTTGGCAAAGGTATTGTGCGAGGAAATATGCATAGATTGAGAGATTACCAAGTTTAGGCTTACCTCTAGGTCGTGACAGCAAGAGCAAATTGATTTCTGAGTAGGAGGTGTTACAGATGAATTGTGATGATCTGAACAGCTTCCCTACACCCTATGGAGTGTGTTTGAATGCTTGGACTTGACTGAGAATGGCTGGATCACTTCATGTCATCTCAACTGCACTTTGGTTAAAACCTTGAGCAATTGACTGGTGATTTTGTGAAATCTGTGTTTCGGATGTTATGTGAGTGTTTGGATCACTTCTATATGATGTATGTGAGGTGTGTGTGTGATTGGTTTGATTGGAAAAGCTCTTAAACTCAAAACCCGATAGTGACTTGCCTTAGAAGGCAAAATTGGAGTGAAAGAAGAGATTTTGAGGAAAGCATCTGTTTGATGGCTTTGGTGTACTCAAACTAATCACAATTGAGCTCTATTTATAGTAGAGCAAGTTTGTTTTGGGATCCACAGTGAATGGCAACTGCAGCAGGTGTTTGTTCAATGTTGGCCAATGGAAATGCAAGTCTCCTCTAGCCATTGACTAGAGGTTAGGGCACAGGGTTATGGTTCCTTTGGTCTTGGGTAAGTCTTGACTGAATTCAGTTGCAAATGGCTCAGTCCATGCCACCTTGATGCTTCCATTGAATGCTCCAATCCAAAATTGGAGTCTTGTCCCTATTTTGGCCATTCTAGGTTCAACATGCTATTTCTTGTTCCAAAGACTTTGGAGGCTTGGCTCAGTGATTGTCCCCTTTAGATTCAATCCTCTGAGGTGTCCAAGTGGATAAGAGCATTTGAATTTGGCTGATTTTGGCAAATCGAGCAAAAATGCAAATTCTGCCTTGCCTTGGCAGATTTCAGCAAGGCAACTTTCCAATGTCATATCTCATGGCTCAAATGGAATTTGGTAATGTTCTTGGCCATTTTGGAAAGCCCTTACATGATACAACAACTGTTTGAACATGTTTGGTTTTGATCTCTTTTGAATCCAAGTGAAAAATCCCCCTACATTTGGCAAAAAGTAGGGTAAAATCTGACTTAGTGAAATTTTCACTAAGTGTTGGAACAAAGTGACTTTTCTTGATTTTGATCACTCCATAACTCAAAATCCACAATGAATTGGAATTAGATCTAGCTGAAGTTTTTGTAGAGGTAAATGAGATCTACAAATCAAGCCTTGAATGGGGAACAATGGCCTTGTGGTTTAGGAGTTATGACCCTCCAAAGTTGTTACCCTAGCCACTTTATTTTTAACTTAGAAAATTTTCTAAGTTTTTTATGGTTACCCCTTTTACAAGTTACCCAACTTTTCTTGATTTTTCTTGATGAATGATGATTCAAATCATACATTAACATCATTTTAGGGTTAAAAATCCATTTTGGTGAAAAATCTCAAAAAGTCAAAGTTGACTTTTGTGCACAGTTGACTTTTTATCAAATGAATTCCAAACTGTGCAATTCTTCATGAAATCATGTCCTTGACCTAAATCAAACTTGACGGACATGTTCCATGGGTGTCATAGGGTATATTGAATCATGTCTTAGGGTTTGGGAGCATGTTTTGGTCAAAAGTCAAAGTTACAGTTGACTTTCCCCGCGAAACCCTAACTGTGGTTCAGATGAAATTGAAACGTGTTGCTCAAGCTTCTTGGATCAATCCATTGTTCCAAATGGATCAATATGGCCTATTGGAGACCCTCAAATCCTCTCTTGAGGTCTTGGCTCATGATTTGTCCCAAAAGTCAACTTAGGGGTGAATTAGGTCAAGAAACCCTAATTCCTGATTTTTGATTAATGCATCCCCTGAGGCAAAATTGACTTGATGATTGGGTCCATAAGGTTCCATGGAGTATATTAGGTTATGTTTTGGATCATTGGCTTGTGCCCAGATGAAAATTTTCCATCTGGAGGCCCTGGTCGACCAAAACCCTAATTTGGTGACACTGTCAATCTTGAGACTTGATCCACCTAGAAGGGAGCAACCTTGTGCTTGATCCTTGAAGTGGGAGTCCTTTTGATCCATTGTGGATGTTTGAGAGGTTAGACAAGTTGAAGATCATGTCATTCCTTGATTGATCATTTGTCTAAGCACTCAGAGAGGGCTTGAAACCCTAATTTTGATTGTAGTGAATGGTCACCCATCTTTGGGGAGACTGATGAAGTATGATGGTTCCTCCATATTGTGATGATGATTTTCACAATGATGGGAAATCCTAGTGGTCAAAATTTGGGGTATGACACTATCCAAAATGTTCCTATGGTGTTGAAAGAATGAAGCTCGAGGTTCAACTTCAAGAGGGATATGCTGCAAACATTGCCAATTTGGATAAAGCTTCCACAACTCCCCTTGCATATGTGGGACGTTGAGAACCTTGGAAAAATAGGTAGTGTGATAGGCAAGCCTTTATTCATAGACGAGTGCACGACAAACAAACTTAGGGTATCATAGGCTAGGATTCTTGTTGAGGTTGATGTCACTCAGAAACTCAAGGAGTTTATCACCGTCAAGGATTGTTAGGGGAGGAAGATTTCTCAAGTGGTCGAATACGAATGGAAACCTAAGTACTATGAGAAATTCCAAAAAGTTTGTCATACATGTACAATTGACAAGCCAACAACTTTCAAACAATGGAAACCAAGGGTGGTGGAAGTGAAGGAAGTAGCCCAAGTTCACAAAATATTTCAAAGTGACCAAGAGAGGAACATTGAGCACACACCTAAGGAGAAAGAGGACCAGGCAGGACCATATTGGACTCAAGTGTCTTCTAGCTGTAAAAACAAAGGTAAGGCTATTGTGAATGGTTCTAGTAATGTTGTAGACTGTCATAATAAGTTTGAGACACTTGGGATTTGGTATGATCCAAGTGTCCAATAACGTATTCCATGATTATTTCTTGGAATGTTAGAGGAATAAATAACGCTGGGAAGAGTATAGAGGTGTTTTCTAGGATAAACAACACCAACCCTGCATTAGCCATTTCAGTAGAGACTATAGTTAAACACCATAAGGCTTAAGCCATTAGGAATAAACTTGGGACCAAATGGAAATATCTGGATAATTATGAGAAGCACTACAATGGTAGAATCTGGGTTTTGTGGGATGAAACTAGGTTAAAGGTGAAGAAACTTATTAGCTCTAACTAGCTCATTCACTTAGAAATGGAATACATTCATGATGGGAAAAAGAAGTGGTGCACAACTATATATGGTTTAAATACTCTTGACATGAGAAAGAGGCTTTGGAGGGACATTAAAAATCTTCCATCTAATGGTGATTGGTTCATTATTTGAGATTTTAATAATGTTTGTAGTGCCTTGGATATGATTGGTAGGAAGGATGTTGTGGAAGGGGAATACACATACCTTACCAATATGATGGAAAATATGGGTTTGTATGAAAAAGATAGTGTGGGAGACCACTTTACCTGGTTTAACAAACATGAGCATGAAGCTATCTATTCTAGGATAGATAAGGTTATTGGCAATATGATGTGGATTCAAAATAATATGAACACTACCCTTAGAATCATGGAAGCTGGAGTCTCATATCATGCTCTTCTCTGTCTTGAGGGGTTAAGTGTGAATCAGCCTATGAAATCAATGTTCAAATTCCAAAATATTGTTATCAACTTAGATGGTTTCCATGAAGAAGTTATATCTAATTGGAATCATCAAGTAAAGGTGACTCCTATGTTCATAATGTGGAAGAAGCTATTGAACCTAAAAAAAACACTATAAGATACTTGAGCATGCCTTTAAAAGGGGTTAAAGAGCAACTAGAATCACCCAGAAGTAGGTTGAAAGAGGCTCAAAGCCTTTTGGTGATGGACAGGCTGAATAGTAGGCTCATAGAGGAAACAAAAACCTTAACTCAAGATGTGATCAGACTGAACAATATTGAAGAACAATTAATCTATTGAAGAGCAAAAATGAATGATGGTAACAACAATTTCTTCCATGCCTCCCTGAGGAGTAAAATCCAGAGTACTATTGTGAAGGCACTAGCTGACAGTGATGGGAATATGCACACAGAGCAGAGTAAAATTGAAGAGGTTATTTTGAACTTTTATGGTGAGCTGGTTGGGAAATCTGCCCAAACCTTAAATTGTATCAACTTGGTAGATATGATAAAGGGTCCCCAACTGAATGATAAGAAAAAGAAAGCCTTGGTGGAACCTATTTCTGAGAAAGAGATTAAGACTGCCTTATTTAGTATACATGATAACACAACCCCTGGTATAGATGGCCATGGTTCCAAATTTTTTAAGGCCACATGGAATACTATTAAGGAGGACCTGATAAAAGCTGTTAGAGAATTCTTTGAATCCTATAGCATGCTTAAAGAATTCAACTATACTCTTGTAACCTTGATACCTAAGACCTATACTGCTACTAGAATCAATGAGTATAAGCATATATCTTGTTGCTCCACCCTCTACAAAATTATATCAAAAGTCATGGCAAATAGATTGAGTAAAATTCTGAGTAGCTTAATTGATGAGAGTCAAGCTGCCTTTGTTCCAGGCAAGCATATACGAGATCATATTTTGCTGGATTTTGAGTTGATCAAAGGGTACAATACTAAAGGTGGCCCTCCTAGATGCATGATCCAAATGGATTTTCAAAAGACTTATGACACAGTGGAATGGTGTGCCCTTGAAACCATTATGAAAGAAATGAACTTCCCCCCTAAGTTCATTAGGTGGATTATGGCTACTGTGACATCTGTGTCCTATAGGTACAAAGTTAATGGTGAGGTCACTAAGCTCCTTAAGGCTAGGAGGGGACTTAGGCAATGGGATCCTCTCTCCTCCTTGCACTTTGTGATTGTGATGGACTACCTCCATAGAAGGTTTCAAAGACTCAAGATGAACCTAAACTTTAAGTACCACTCAAAGTGTGAAAAGTTAAACATTATTAATGTGAGTTTTGCTGATGATCTTTTGTTGTTTGTGAGGGGAGATGCTATTTTTATGGAGCTGCACATAGAGGCTTTTAAGGATTTCTCTTCTGCCATAAGCCTGACTGTAAACCCTAGCAAATGTAAGGTGTATATTGGAAATATGGATGAAGCAACCAAGAACAACGTTGTTGCACCCCAAATTTTACCCTCATTTCCTGCTAATTGTCGTTTGATTTATTTTTCTCTGCACTTCAATTTAATATGCATTTTATTTATTTATTGTTATTTTATTTAATATTTATTTTAATGTTTTATTTGTTTCTTTTATTTTATTAATATTCTATTTGTTTTTATTTTTATTCCAATTTGGCCTATTTTTAATTTTATTTATATTTAAGTTGTTTTTTTTATTAATCTCAACTTAATTTAGTTTTAAAAAATTAGTTAATTAATCATATTAATTGTTAATCTAGTTTTTGTTTCTAACTATCTAATTTTTGTTCAAATTTATTATTATTCAATTTCATTATATATTAATCCGTTTAAAAAAAAAGGAGAAAGATGTTATTCATTTTCAATTACCTTTTCCATCTCAATTTCACTTCATAACCCCATTCACAATTTTTGTCTCTAAATTACCTTATATTATGACCAATTTCAATTCAAATTTCCAAACTTCACAAAAGGTCCGTTTTATAAAATACAAGTAATAAAGAAGCACAAAAAGCAATATGCCTCAAGCATGGCCACGTCCCTACAACCTTGCACCAAAACAAGTTTATGTGTAGAAGTCACTTTAAGCATCCTATGTTATTATTTCATCAAAATGGTACCCAGTCAAACCTGCTCCTCTTTCCATGCTGAGCGATGTACCTCATACCAACATCTCCTTGCAAATCAGAACGGCTCTATTTCATTTCAAATCTTACAAGCCATAACGGTAGCATTGGAAAGGTTACCATGTTGAAGCATAAATAGTGGGAACCCGAAACAGCGGGGAGGGGGGAACAGAAAATGCATAGGAACACAACCCTCTATCATCATCATCACCTGTTTTCACTTCTCCAACCATAGACCACCCTCTTCAAAGTCCCTCATCTTCATCAATACCAACCATAAGACCTCACCATGACACAACCATTCCCATGAATCTCATCTTCTTCTTCACACCACTGTAAATTCCAAACACCCTATAAAAACTCCACACACATAATACTACGAGAGAGCTCTCTTCATTTTTTTTCTCGGCTGCGCTCTTATGATCAAACACACGCTTCATCATTTTTCTTCAGCTTTTGTGCATGAGGGGGAGGGGGCCATTTTCTTCTTCTTCATAATACGACACCTTTCCTCCATAAAAACAACATAAATACTCCTCAAACTTCACCTACTGAGTTGTTTGCAGCACGACAACACCACGCATCGCCAACATGCCATAACCGTCGAACCACAACAGCTTTCTCACACCAACACCAAACACCAATAACCAGAACAAAAACCCACCTCCATCACCATATATTCTTGCTGCAAGTTTTGCGGTTACGGCGCTTTCGACACCAAAGCTATGCAGTGCAAGTAGAGCACTGATATTGCGGAAAGTTTGCGGAGATCCAGAGCACCAACCATCTTGAGAAGGGAGGGGTCTGGTATAGTTCGTTCTTCAAGCTTTGGGGAGGTTGCAGTAGGTAATCACCATCTTCTTTTTTTACTCATTGTTCTATGTACCATGGTCATTCTGCTGCCATAACAGTTGTTTATTTTTCTTGCTTTTTTATTTATCAAACGACCATGTGAATAATATCATTAAGGGTATGTGATGCTTTTGGTGTTGCTTTGTTCTTGAGGACGAGCATACTTTTATGTTATAACCTGTAGGTTTGATTTTATTCTTAAGATGTTTATGTCATGTTGGTTGGAGTTAGCAACATGAAGGTTGTGTTTGAAATCGTGCTGGTGATAAGTTGTATCCTTACCCTCTCCAGTCATGGTTTCTAGCTGTTGTTTGCTCTTATTTATATTCAAGATTGGTTGTGGAACGTTAGTGTGAATGTAGGTTTACGCATGTGCTGCTGTGTATGTTAACTATTAGTGTGTGTGATAATCATTTCCTGCTCCTTGTTAGCTCTTTGTTAATCTGCAATATGATAATAGTTGTGGTATTTACTCATTTCTGCATGGGAAATAATGTGAAGTGACTTGTGCAGTGTTTAATATTATATGTTATTGTGTGTGTAGATGTGTGTTGTTCCTGCTTGTGTGTTATAAAAAGTCGTGCACATGTCGCATATAGTGAAGAAGTGTGTTAGTTTTTATGTAGTATGTGCATTATGTGCAACAATCGCGTCTATTGCTTTTGCAGATATCTAGTATGTGCATGTGTTGTTGTATCTGATAATGTATAATGCTATGTAGTATTGTCTTGTTATAAGTGCTGTAATATCATGTGTGTCTTATAGGAGTTCAAAAAATGTGTGTATCAGAAATTCTACATAATTACTGTATATTATTTATATGTATAATGTGCGATAATGTATTGTTTATGTTGTTTGTGTGTATTGTAATGCTTGTTCATTGTTCATATGAATGTATGAGTTGTCTGCTTTTGTGTGTGTGTTGTGACATAGTATAATAGTGTGCATGTTGTGTAGTGTATTCTAGCAGTTGTATTGTTAATGGTTAGTGCATATGTTCGTGTATGATAGTATGTTCTTTGGTGTGTGTGTGTGTGTTCTTTGCTGTTGTTATGTAGTGCCTCATCATATATTTGTTTTGCATGTGTAGTAAATAAAGTAGGCGTGGCGTGTTGTGGTTGGCTGGGAATGGTTTTGTCTCGTAGCAACTTAAGTGTAATTGACCAATGGATGGCCTAGGTCACTTAATTTTGTGTATCCGTCATGTTTCTTTTTATCCTTCGCCTGTTGTAATTTTAATTAGCATTTATTCACTCGCCTTGGTTTAAGTGTTACTGGGGTGGGCGTATACAATGGATGTATCGCCACCCCAGTGGTAAGAAGCCGTGCCTTGAATCTATAGGACTAGGGTTCGATCCCCTGCCCAGTCCTTTTTATTTATTTTGCTGAATTTCGCCTGGTTTATAATATATATATATATGTATTTCCTTTATGTGTTCACACGCGCACAATGGTTTAGGTAGTTTTGATTTTAGGCTGCAAGCGGTTTGTCTTGAGTTCAAGTCCTAGAGTTGTCACTTCCTATGTTTTTATCACTTAATTGTCTTATTATTTTTAGTTTATGCTTAAATTTTCAAAATAACATAACTTATTTGTTTTTAATCCTTTTTCTGCCTTTCTTTTTGCTATGACTTTCTAATTAGACCTATTTTCATATATAAAAAGAAATTGTTAAAAATATTTAATCTACTTGCTTGTAATCATGATAATATTAGGAATTTCCTTTATTTTTAACATCTTCTTTATTCATCTTGTCGTGCTATTCTTGTTTATCATATTTGATCATTGCCTAAAATGCATGATGCTAATCTTGCTTGATATCCTAAAGCTTTATTTCATCTCATAAATTTATTCATGTCTTTTTATGTCATCATGTTTACATTAACTTGTTATCTTGTTAGTAACCTATAACTGTTATTTCCCCCATTCCAAAGGAAGGTGATTAACATTGACTCTTAAAGTCATGACCCCCACCTTAACCTTAGTAACCTCTTAGGAGAAAACTTTATTTCTTGGCCTCATCAGAGCCATAGAAATCATAACTAGCTTTAGGAGAGAGTTCTTACACTCTTAGTGATATTCATCCTAATGAATCATCACTTCCCCTACTGACTAAAACATAACATAGGTCCATTACAACTAGATTTAGAGAGTTCTTAAACTCTACAATGAGCTTGTACTCATTTCCCCTCTGAATATTGACCATAGTCAATCATTCAATAGAAGTAGAACTACGCATACTCTGATTCTACACCCGAGGATACGTAGGCGTAAGGTGTGATGCCTTATCGAGTATACTTAGATACTAACCCCTAGGGTATCAACCTTTAGCATAGAACCTTTAGCAAACATATGATAACATTAACAAGAGGTTCCTGTAGAGTACTACAGATACTTAGGGTGCTAATACCTTCCCTTTGTATAACCAACCCCCGAACCTTAGATCTTTCCCCCTTTAGGTTTTTCTAACGATCTTGAACCTTTCCTTTGGATAAATCAAAGTCGGTTGTAAAAGAAATATGATGCAAGTTAATTAATAGCTTGTTATCTGATTTTCACCGCAACAGAAATGGCGACTTCACTGGGGATAGTTAGACCTATTGCTGGTCCTTTCCTAAGAGGGTTAAGCCTATCTTGTTTTTATGTTATTCGTCTTTGCTTATTTACTTGTATATGCTTGTGTATGTCATACTTGCTTATATATTTGTATATCTGTTCTTGCTTGACTTTTTCTGTTTAATTTGGGTTGATATCTATGAGTGAGATAAATCATATACCCGGATTTGAGCGTACACTTATTATAGGACGATGGTATTCAAGGAGGCTTTGAGGGAGTCGAATCCTGAAAGGTTAAATTGATAACACCATCACTCAGTTGAGGTCCTCTCGAGAGTCTAGTTATGTTGAACGAATTCGTTCGTGAAAGGGTGCTACTCTCAACCTAGGACCCCGGGATATTGAGAACCGTAGTTACCAAACCCCACTAAGTCTTTAGGGATGTAGTGCGGAGACCATGATGGAGTCTATTTCTGAATTGGTTGTCACGCGATACTACACTCAGACGAGACTCTCTTGAGAATTTTATTAATTACCGAGTAATTGGGAAGTCGATAAAATCCGAAAGATGGGTTGTCGACTCTGGGAACCTTTTTAGAACCCTGTTCTGCAGGTGAAAACCAGTAGTACATACCTATTGGGATGGGTAGACCATGGCTCCATTCACAAGACCTAAACCTAGGATTTGTATGTTTTGTTGTGTGTACATATGTCTGTGCTCGTGTGCTTTATGCATCTCTACGTTCAAGCATTCTCAGCCCTTTGGTTTCGAGGAACTCAAATGTTTGTTTCCTTTTCAAAAAATCAATACAGGTCAGAGATTTTAAAAACAAAAACTCATTCGGTTTTCCAAAACGTTTGCAACTTGCCTTTGAGTTCATTGAAACCATTTGGCTTGCATTAGCATCTCATTTGCATCATGTCATAGCATGTGCATTTCCTCTCTGTCTTTGTCTCATGTCGCCGTTTCCCCTTCAGATAATCGTCTCTGAATTGTCACCCGAGCCAAACTCGACAAAGGATGTCTGAACAATACTGCGAGATGGACAGAGTTAACAATGAATTGGGTGAACTCCGAGGAGGAATGGGGCAGATCATGGAAGTTTTGAATGTTATACGAGCAAAGGTGAATACGCAGGTCACTGTAGTCTCAGAAGTCGTTGCTACAACTGTAGAACCTCCCGTTACTATTGTGAACCCCACTTTAGGCATGCCTTTTAACTTTATGTGTGCTCCGGCCGTCACTTCTACTCAACAAGTTGTTCCCTTGGTTAATGAGGCTTTTCAAGCTATTCCTACCTTCACTCCAGCAGCAGTGCAAGCCCAGATGCACCCAATTTTTCAGAATCCACATCCGGTTCATGATCATGTCAATAGGTCCGAAGAAGGGGATAATCGACATGAAAGGTTGGAGGAAAGTGTAGAGACAATGCAGAGGAAGTTGGAAGCAATGGAGAGGAGCAATGCATCTAATACTAATGTTAAAGACATGTGCTTAGTCTCAGGCTTGGTAATTCCACCCAAGTTCAAACTACCCAATTTTGATCTATACTCAGGGACTACCTGTCCTAAGTCGCATTTGGTCATGTATTACCGACGAATGGTTGCATTTATGGATAATGATAAGTTGATGATCCACTGCTTCTAAGATAGTCTGAAAGGAGCTGCTGCAAAGTGGTATTTGACTTTGGACCAATCTAGGATCCAATGTTTTCAAGATGTATCTGATGCTTTTGTAAAGCATTATAGATATAACTTGGACCTCGCGCCGGATCGCAGACAACTACTGAGTATGTCACAGAGCAATACCGAGTCTTTTAGAGAGTATGCTCAAAGATGGAGAGAGTTGGCTTCACAGGTATAGCCACCTTTATCTGAAAGAGAGTTGATTGATTAGTTTGTTGACATGGTAAGACCAGAATTCTATGAAAGGATGATCAGTAGCGTGTCTGCTAGTTTTTCTGATATTGTGGCTGTGGGGATTAAAGTAGAGCTTGGTCTGAAGAGTGGGAAAATGACTAAGAGAGTTGATAGTTCGAGCGACGATGCCAAGAAATCCTTCAAAAGGGAAGGAGAAACCAGTGCAGTGATGACAAACAAAAAGAAGAAAAGTCAGTTCTGGAAACGTCAGCAGCAACGACAGTGTTATTCTGTTCAGCAACCTTATGTGGCCACTATCACGCCACCATTTAATCACCAAGCTTCTGTTTATCAGCCGGTTCCTCAACCATCAATATATCAACGAGCGCCCAACGCTTCTGCTTATCTCTAATGGACGCAAGTTTCTCGTCAGAATATTCCAGGAAAAAGAAAGGGTGGAAGGCCTCTGATTCCTCCCATTCCTATGACGTAAACAACATTGTATCCTATTTTGGTACAACAAGGATTAATAACTACAAGGTCATCAGGCCCACCTCCTGATCCGCTTCCACCTTCTTACAATCCCAATGCTCATTGTGCATTCCATGAAGGCACACCAGGCCACAATTTAGAAGGTTGTTTTGCTCTGAAGCATATTGTGAAGGACTTGGTAGAGAGAAACATTTTGTCTTTCGATGGCTCCCAGCCTAATATCAAGAACAATCCTTACCCGCTCATGAGATAAGTAATGCTGTGGAGGATGTATCAAGACCAAGATGGACTGTGATTGAGCTCCTCTTTGATTTTCTGTATTTGATTCCCTAAAGCTGGCAATCTTTTGGCTGTTTCAGCAAGTTTATTGTATTTCCTTTGCACTTTGAATTTGTATTTGCTTATAAGCTCTGTTGTACTTTCAAATTGGCAAGGTTAATGAAATGTTTGTGCATCTTTTGGTTAAATCCATTCGTTTCACTCATGTTACTTTTATTTTCATAAAAGCAAATATATCTCTTTTCCACCCCTTTTTCAAACTTTTGTTAAAGCGAAGATTAGGGAGGATGATGAAAACCCCATGTTCATAATTGTTGTGGTATACTTTCAAATTAACCTTGCCGAGGATGTAAGGCATTGTTTCAGTTAATCCCTCGTAAACCCCTTCGAGGCTAGAAGTAGGAATTTCTTTTCCTTACACAAAAAACCCTTAAATCTCAACCTTGGGGCAGGGTAGTTCTTAGTTTAACTCGGTTATGCATTCAAACACGAGCGTTTCATATAAGACGCCAGTCAACTTTCAAATCAAGTGACTTCCTATTTTTGGAGATTTGAACGTATATCTTGAGTTAACTGAGCGTAGGATTTGAGCCTTTATCTTTTGTTTCATAAACCATGAACCATACCACGTTACAACCCCTAAAAGACCTAATTGAGGTAAGGTTGTTTTGAAAAGCATACTACAGCAAGGTTGAGTAACCTAACTCCTAATAATCTTTGTTACTCGCGTGTGTTGGTCACTTCCTTAAATGACTAGACCCACCTTTGTTTTTGACTATTTAATCATTTCACTGTGCGTTTTTATCAAAGCTTTGTTTTCAAACTTTGCATTAAACTTTGCATTAAATTTTGCCATTTTTTTGATGAACGATACTTGTCTGCAAAAACAATTCAATATCAAAGGAATCCCAACAAATACAGCCAGCTAGGGGATTCAACTTGATAAAGGAAGCTCAGTCAGGGGCAACCGAGCGGAAGGATTTACCAATCTACCGAATCAGGGGTAGAACTCGTCAAAGTTCAAAATATGGGGACAAGTCTCCCTGAGGTCATCCTATGACAAGTGTGGACTCCAGTGACCTATCAACAGGGGCAAGTTCGTTCCCCAGTCGTTTCTACTATAGTTGGAGTATTACGAATACAGTTGAACAAAGGCATTTATGTCAGGGTTCATTTCTTTTCAAAAGTTTGAAGATATTGAAGCATTTAGGATGCCAATTCTTCTGTAAAATCCTTTTGATTACCTATCAGTTAATCAGAAGCAATCAGGTCGAGATTCAGCAAATCTATAAAAGGCAACGATATCTCCTTCACAAATCAAGCCAGCTGACGGGGGAAAGTTTGTTCCCTAAATCGTCAAACAACCAGTCTGAAGCAAGTTCAAGAACTCTGTTGTGTGAATACAGTTAAGCTGGGGCAGTTGCGTCGAGATCCCTCCAAGAGTTTGAAGATATTGGAACACCTTGTATGCCAATTCTTCTATAAAATCCTCTGGTTATCATCTTCTGACAGACCATATAGCCTGGGGCAGATAAGATTTGAAGAGGATCATTATGTCAGTCAGGATGCAGAACTACTTTGTTCTTGTGATATCCTCTGCTAGCTCCCCAATAAGCTGCCACTTCAGCTAATCTTGATAATTCTCCATGGATTCTCCTCCAACAAAGAGATCAAGCTCATGATGGCGTTCCTCATGACGTTATACCTCAAATGGAATACTCTTTTCACCAGCAAAGTTGTTGATTCTTCTTCATCCCCAGTATTGGTCCAACCCTTTGAGTTTGGCTGGGTATCCTTGTCAAGACGTTTTCTTCGTCTCCAGTTTCGTTTGTCTGGCATAGGCACTCATATGCATAGCATCTTAGCATTTCTGCTCCCTTTTCTGGTGTTTACCTGTTTTGGTTCACTTTGGCGTTTCTCCCCAAGTGACTGGGTGTGTCTATTCTCTCCAGTAGAAAGTTAGCCCTAGGCATAAAGTGCCCATCTTTTCTGAATTCCCCACGGAGTTTGATTCTCGTGGATGATGGTTGGTTCAGTTATTTCTTTCACATTTGGATTAGATAAATCCCCATTTGAGTTCATTCCTCAATTGAAGTCTTGTTTGACCGTTTCTTTCTAGTTTGTTCCTGGATTGAACTTTGGTCCCTGGCAGGTGTGGTTTTCAAAACCTATCTGGAACGTGCATTTATTTTGCACTATGTCTCGCAGAAGCATTTTTCATAGATCCTCGTTGAAGACATAATTATTTCTCCAACATTATTGTGATATCATCATATCTTTGAAGCAGCAATCTCTTGAAGAAGCTTGGCAGTCTCTATAAGCAACTTATCTATCTCTGGTACTATTCAACCTTTTTGCAACCGTAATGGGTATCCCCCAGGAAGCCTTATCTTCAGTTACGCAACCCTGGTACTAACCTATCACATTCTATACCTTTATTGGGGCCCATTTCTTGGTTCAATCTCCAATAAGGTTCTTTTTTTCCAAAGTGCCAACCGGTCATACCTGAACCTGTTGTTCCATCACTTTGGATGTCTTTTCCCAATGGAGACCGTTTTTCGGTTCAACCTTCATTGCGGATCTTTTCTAGAATGTCATCTAGTCACGTTTAGCCTTGATGATCAATCATTCTAGATACTTTGTTGGAGCCCATTTCTTGGTTCTATCTCCAACAAGGTTACTTCTAAAGCGCCAACCGGTCATACTTGAACCTGTTGTTCCATCACTTTAGAGGTTACTTCTAAAGAGCCAACCGGTCATACTTGAACCTGTTGTTCCATCATTTTAGAGGTGTTTCTAGGATGTCATTTAGTCACGTTAGACTTGATGATCAATCATCCTAGATACTTTATTGGGGCCCATTTCGTGGTTCTATCTCCAATAAGGTTCTTCTTTTTCCAAAGTGCCAACCGGTCATGCTTGAACCTGTTGTTCCATCACTTTGGATATCTTTTCCCAGTGAAGACCGTTTTTTGGTTCAACCTTCATTGCGGATCCTTTCTAGAATGTCATCTAGTTGTGTTTAGCCTTGATGATCAATCATTCTAGATACCTTTATTGGAGCCCATTTCTTGGTTCTATCTCCAATGAGGTTACCTTTCTGGCTCCTACCGGTTTTTCTTCATGAAGCAGATTATGTGTTATCTCAACCAACTCTTATTTGAGTACCAGAGTCTATTCTTGACTCATTAACCATGTTCCCATTTAAACCCCAGCTCTTTATGCAGGAGTCCCCAGAGAAGTCAGCTGTTAGACGACAGAATTCTTAGTCACTAGAATTGTTATTGGTCTTTGAATACAATAACTTTGTCATTTTCATCTGATTCTTGGAAGCGGGAAAGTTTTAAGAAAACACAAAGATAAACTAAGTTTTACCCTAGCATATTTGCATCCTTGTGCTTTGTTTTGCTTGTGGTCTTTTGTTTGTGCCTTTCTTTATTTCCCCAGTGAAGTAAAGACATTCCCGGTTTGCTTTGTGTCATGCTTGTTCGGTCTTAACCTTTGCGCGCCAAATTTGAATCTTTAAACCTTTTGTTGTTCCCCAAGAAGTTTAACATTAAAGATTTTGTAAAACCGTTCTCGTTTGAATCGTGTCAAACTCGAACTTGGACTTTGTTTGAATCGTGTCAAGCATTGTCTTGTGTGTTCTCGTTTAAATCGTGTCAAACTTGAACTTGGACTTTGTTTGAATCGTGTCAAGCATTGTCTTCTTGTTTTAAAACCGTTCTTGTTCGAATCGTGTCGGACATTGAACTCTTACCTTGGATTTTCGAAACTTGCTTTAAGACTAAGCTTCTTGGAACAAATTTCTTCAACCTTATAAGACTCCTAGTTGGTGCGCAGGGTTTGTCTCTGTCTTCCTGGCTTTTCTTGAAGATCCCATTTTGAACTCTTCAGTATAAAATCCCTAGGAAGTCTTTGTTTGGTTGTCTGTCTTTTTTACTGATCCCCAGTGATCAGGTTTTTTTTTCTTCCTAGTTTCATGCCCAAGAAGAATGTGGGTTTGTTTTATTCCCAGTAGTCTATCTCCCCGGATCTTTTCCCGGTGAGTTTGTCTGTGGTCTTTTCCCCAGTGTTTCTTTGGAGTCTCCCCGGTGGGTCTCTTTTGTTGGTTGGCTTGTATCCCTAGTGAGGTGTTTCTCATGGATGCTAACCTTCGTCCTTTCCCAGTGAAGCTCTTTGGTCATTTTGCTTTCTGTTTACCCCTTGGTGTCTTGTTGTGTCTGCATTTTCTTGCATCTTCTTGGCATCATGTTTGTTGCATTGCATGTGTGTGCATCTGAGGGTAAAATTTTCGGTTATCTGTATTTAAATATCTTTCACTGTTGATTACATGAGGATCTTCATCTCTCATGTCATCAGGTGAAGATATTTAAATAGGGGCAACTGTTGCACCCCAAATTTTACCCTCATTTCTTGCTAATTGTCGTTTGATTTATTTTTCTCTGCACTTCAATTTAATATGCATTTTATTTACTTATTGTTATTTTATTTAATATTTATTTTAATGTTTTATTTGTTTCTTTTATTTTATTAATATTCTATTTGTTTTTATTTTTATTCCAATTTGGCCTATTTTTAATTTTATTTATATTTAAGTTGTTTTTTTATTAATCTCAACTTAATTTAGTTTTAAAAAATTAGTTAATTAATCATATTAATTGTTAATCTAGTTTTTGTTTCTAACTATCTAATTTTTGTTCAAATTTATTATTATTCAATTTCATAATATATTAATCCGTTTAAAAAAAAGGAGAAAGATGTTATTCATTTTCAATTACCTTTTCCATCTCAATTTCACTTCATAAACCCATTCACAATTTTTGTCTCTAAATTACCTTATATTATGACCAATTTCAATTCAAATTTCCAAACTTCACAAAAGGTCCGTTTTATAAAATACAAGTAATAAAGAAGCACAAAAACAATATGCCTCAAGCATGGCCCATGTCCCTACAACCTTGCACCAAAACAAGTTTATGTGTAGAAGTCACTTTAAGTATCCTATGTTATTATTTCATCAAATGGTACCCAGCCAAACCTGCTTCTCTATCCATGCTGAGCGATGTACCTCATACCAGCATCTCCTTGCAAATCAGAACGGCTCTATTTCATTTTAAATCTTACAAGCCATAACGGTAGCATTGGAAAGGTTACCATGTTGAAGCATAAATAGTGGGAACCCGAAACAACGGGGAGGGGGGAACAGAAAATGCATAGGAACACAACCCTCTATCATCATCATCACCTGCTTTCACTTCTCCAACCATAGACCACCCTCTTCAAAGTCCCTCATCTTCATCAATACCAACCATAAGACCTCACCATGACACAACCATTCCCATGAATCTCATCTTCTTCACACCACTGTAAATTCCAAACACCCTATAAAAACTCCACACACATAATGCTACGAGAGAGCTCTCTTCATTTTTTTTCTCGGTTGCGCTCTTATGATCAAACACACGCTTCATCATTTTTCTTCAGCTTTTGTGCATGAGGGGGAGGGGGCCATTTTCTTCTTCTTCATAATACAACACTTTTCCTCCATAAAAACAACATAAATACTCCTCAAACTTCACCTACTGAGTTGTTTGCAGCACGACAACACCACGTATCGCCAACATGCCATAACCGTCGAACCACAACAGCTTTCTCACACCAACACCAAACACCAACAACCAGAACAAAAACCCACCTCCATCACCATATATTCTTGCTGCAAGTTTTGCGGTTACGACGCTTTTGACACCAAAGCTATGCACTGCAAGTAGAGCACTGATATTGCGGAAAGTTTGCGGATATCCAGAGCACCAACCATCTTGAGAAGGGAGAGGTCTGGTGCAGTTCGTTCTTCAGGCTTTGGGGAGGTTGCAGTAGGTAATCACCATCTTCTTTTTTTACTCCTTGTTCTATGTACCATAGTCATTCTGCTGCCATAACGGATATTTATTTTTCTTGCTTTTTTATTTATCAAACGACCATGTGAATAATATCATTAAGGGTATATGATGCTTTTGGTGTTGCTTTGTTCTTGAGGACGAGCATACTTTTATGTTATAACCTGTAGGTTTGATTTTATTCTTAAGATGTTTATGTCATGTTGGTTGGAGTTAGCAACATGAAGGTTGTGTTTGAAATCGTGCTGGTGATAAGTTGTATCCTTACCCTCTCCAGTCATGGTTTCTAGCTATTGTTTGCTCTTATTTATATTCAAGATTGGTTGTGGAACGTTAGTGTGAATGTAGGTTTACGCATGTGCTGCTGTGTATGTTAACTATTAGTGTGTGTGATAATCATTTCCTGCTCCTTGTTAGCTCTTTGTTAATCTGCAATATGATAATAGTTATGGTATTTACTCATTTCTGCATGTGAAATAATGTGAAGTGACTTGTGCAGTGTTTAATATTATATGTTGTTGTGTGTGTAGATGTGTGTTGTTCCTACTTGTGTGTTATAGAAAGTCGTGCACATGTCGCATATAGTGAAAAAGTGTGTTAGTTTTTATGTAGTATGTGCATTATGTGCAACAATCGCGTCTATTGCTTTTGCAGATATCTAGTATGTGCATGTGTTGTTGTATCTGATAATGTATAATGCTATGTAGTATTGTCTTGTTATAAGTGTTATAATATCATGTGTGTCTTATACGAGTTCAAAAAATGTGTGTATCAGAAATTCTACATAATTACTGTATATTATTTATATGTATAATGTGCGATAATGTATTGCTTGTTCATTGTTCATATGAATGTATGAGTTGTCTGCTTTTGTGTGCATGTTGTGACATAGTATAATAGTGTGCATGTTGTGTAGTGTATTCTAGCAGTTGTACTGTTAATGGTTAGTGCATATGTTCGTGTATGATAGTATGTTCTTTGGTGTGTGTGTGTTCTTTGCTGTCGTTATGTAGTGCCTCGTCATATATTTGTTTTGTATGTGTAGTAAATAAAGTAGGCGTGGCGTGTTGTGGTTGGCTGGGAATGGTTTTGTCTCATAGCAACTTAAGTGTAATTGACCAATGGATGGCCTAGGTCACTTAATTTTGTGTATCCGTCACGTTTCTTTTTATCCTTCGCCTGTTGTAATTTTAATTAGCATTTATTCACTCGCCTTGGTTTAAGTGTTATTGGGGTGGGCGTATACAATGGATGTATCGCCACCCCAGTGGTAAGAAGTCGTGCCTTGAATCTATAGGACTGGGGTTCGATCCCCTGCCCAGTCCTTTTTATTTATTTTGCTGATTTCGCCTGGTTTATAATATATAAATGTATTTCCTTTATGTGTTCACACGCACACAATGGTTCAGGTGGTTTTGATTTTAGGCTGCAAGCGGTTTGTCTTGAGTTCAAGTCCTAGAGTTGTCACTTCCTATGTTTTTATCACTTAGTTGTCTTATTATTTTTAGTTTATGCTTAAATATTCAAAATAACATAACTTATTTGTTTTTAATCCTTTTTCTGCCTTTCTTTTTGCTATTACTTTCTAATTAGACCTATTTTCATATATAAAAAGAAATTGTTAAAAATATTTAATCTACTTGCTTGTAATCATGATAATATTAGGAGTTTCCTTTATTTTTATCATCTTCTTTATTCATGTTGCCATGCTATTCTTGTTTATCATATTTGATCATTGCCTAAAATGCATGATGCTAATCTTGCTTGATATCCTAAAGCTTTATTTCATCTCATAAATTTATTCATGTCTTTTTATGTCATCATGTTTACATTAACTTGTTATCTTGTTAGTAACCTATAACTGTTGTTTCCCCCATTCCAAAGGAAGGTAATTAACATTGACTCTTAAAGTCATGACCCCCACCTTAACCTTAGTAACCTCTTAGGAGAAAACTTTATTTATTGGCCTCATCAGAGCCATAGAAATCATAACTAGCTTTAGGAGAGAGTTCTTACAATCTTAGTGATATTCATCCTAATGAATCATCATTTTCCCCTACTGACTAAAACATAACATAGGTCCATTACAACTAGATTTAGAGAGTTCTTAAACTCTACAATGAGCTTGTACTCATTTCCCTCTGAATATTGATCATAGTCAATCATTCAATAGAAGTAGAACTACGCATACTCTGATTCTACACCCGAGGATACGTAGGCGTAAGGTGCGATGCCTTATCGAGTATACTTAGATACTAACCCCTAGGGTATCAACCTTTAGCATAGAACCTTTAGCAAACATAAGATAACATTAACAAGAGGTTCCTGTAGAGTACTACAGATACTTAGGGTGCTAATACCTTCCCTTTGTATAACCAACCCCCGAACCTTAGATCTTTTCCCCTTTAGGTTTTTCTAACGATCTTGAACCTTTCCTTTGGATAAATCAAAGTCGGTTGTAAAAGAAATATGATGCAAGTTAATTAATAGCTTGTTATCCGATTTTCACCGCAACAAACGTCATGCAACTGACTAGTTTCTCTCAAGGCAGTCTCCCTTTCAGGTATCTTGGCGTTCCTTTATCCAGCAAAAAGCTCTTAGTTGGTCAATGTCTGATTCTTGCTCAAAAGATCACCAATGGGATTAAACATTAAAGCTCCAAGTTGCTTAGTTTTGTAGGTAGATTACAGCTCATAAACAATATAGTGTTTGCTACTTCTAATTATTGGCTTCAATGTATTCCTATGCCCAAGGTTGTTGTCGCTCCCGAAAGATTCGCATCCAACGGTACAAACGCGAGAGTGACGCAGAAAACACAGAGTCGCCAGCAATGTGTATTTATCCCGAGAGAGGGAAAGGAAACACTGCATAAACATGAAGAGAAAAGGGGGAAAGACATGGTCATCGCAACCATAGTCCGGGTTCGGGAGTCGGTTATGCGAGGGGAAGGTGTTAGCACCCCACGCATCCATCATACTCGATGGGATCCATGCTTATTGTCTAAACGGAGGGTGAGTTGTCCTACTATCTATGGTTGTACAAAAGAAAATGGGGATGGGGGTGACTAAGACGGACTCGGTAGGACCTATTCGATGCCCTAGGCCTACGTACTCCCTCAGTGCAATGGGAAAGTCAGAGTCAACGTAGTTCGGACGGGAACTGTGGGGGAAGGTTGCTCGCCAAGACAATCGCTGTCTTGTGCCTATATATCCTCAATCGGACGAGAGAGAGGAATCAGAGCTAATGTAGTTCGTGGGTACGACCACGAATGGGTAAGTGTTTTTTCCGTGAGCGACAAGCTCTTTTCTGAAAATAAAGTTTGAAACCCAACAATCCCGAAGGATAAAAAGATTTGAATTTGTTTTTGTGTTTTTTAGACAGAAGTGTTTTCTTTTTAAGTTAGTTCATAACTTGCATTGCACTAAAGTCTAGGGCACAGGGACGAATACTTAACGAATCGTCCCAAGACAGGACGCTCGCTAAGCACTCTAGAAAGATGAGAGGAAGCCCCTCATTTCTCATTCCCCACGCTTAAGGCTCGTGCGCAATACACTTTATCTTTATTAAGTGTTTTCAAGAAGTTTTGAAATGAGAAGAAAGAAGACCCAAAGGAAACACTAAGGGGAAACTAAGAGTCCTAATGTTATCATGCATGGGTGACCTGTGGTTAGTGAGGCTTAAGAGGGACGACTAACTAAAACCTAATGCTAATCCTACTCCAATCTTAATCAAAAATTAAGTTGGACTAGGTAGCTCTAAAGGGAGAGAATCCAAGACTTAAACAAGTCTTGAGATTCATGGGAGAAAGAGAGTGAAAGAGAAGAATGAGAAAGAGAAGGATGAGATAAGAAACAAGAAAGGGCAGAAAGCACATCATATCAAGTATATCCAACTCACATCCATAAACAAGTCTCAAAGATCATGCAAAACATCTCAAGTAAGCATGCAAAGGTAATCATGAAAGAATGCAAGCATACTTATATGAAATGCACAATTAAGCACCAATGAACTTCATATAAAGATGAAATGAGAAAAATAATATGAAGATGAAAGCAAGTCAGAATCAAGATCATACCATCATCAACAATTCTCATGTGCAAGAGAAGATCAAAACATGAAACATTATGCACCAAAGAAAGTCCACAAAAGGAAGTCAAAGCTCAAGCACTTAAAGCATACCCAAACATGATCCACAAATTGCAAAATTTGTTCACAAGGGACCTCAACCAGGGGTAAACATTATACCAAATACTCATGCAAAGAATCACAAAGAAACTCAAACAATTAGGCATGGCAAAACAATTAGGGTTAAGAGATGTCAAGAGATGATCATGCATAATTCACTTAAGCACAAATAATCAAACATATATCAAATGACATTAAAAAATTGTGAAATTAAAACCCAAATGACCTAAGTCAAAAGCTAGCAACATGCCAAAATATCACACAAAAATTCACAAGTTAAGTACCTCAAACAATGTTTCAAAGTTGCATAAGAACAAAGAAGAACAATGCACAAATAGAGGGACTAAAATGCAAAATGAAATGTGTTTAAAAATATGAGAAAAATATTTTTAAGGACCTCAAGATGTCTTATGAAATATGCAAAAATAATGGGATGCAAATTATATACCAATGATGAGAACAAAAATCAACAAGGCAAGGTGTGCATAATTGAAACAATTCATAAAGAAATTAATCAAACAATTAATCCAGATGCACAAAATAAAATAAAAATGGAAAATAAAATTTGACAAAATTTTATAAAATTCCAAAGATGCTTCATGATTTTTTTTAATAATTTTTTAATGCATACAACTATTTTTAAAAATTAAAAATGCAAAACTATGCAAAAAATAAAATAAAAAAGGAATAAAATGAAACCCAGGGGTGCAACAAGCAACAATTTCACGTTGAAAAAGTTGGGCTGGATCAAAAGGAGGGTGTGAAAAGTAAAGAAGCCCAAAGCACTTCTCACCCTAGACTCAGAGTCAACCTTTTTGACTCCATCATTGCCATCAGATCAATCCAATGATTCACACGTAGTCAACCAAACCAAAGTAAACCAGATGAAAGGCTCAGATTAACACGCACATGACAATAATGATGAGCAAGCAAACACACACATATAAAATAAAATAAAATAAACACGTGAGAGGCACACCACCATTTTAATGTGCTGGCACAAAGGGAACCGTTAGATCAAATCAACGCATCAGATCAAGTCAACAAAACACAAAGCATGCAAGATGTGTGGCTCAGATCCATGTGTGCATAATAACAACCATGGGATAAAAACACACAATCAATAAAATAAATGAAGATTTTAAAAGACGTGGTTGAACGTGGACCATCAGATCTGGACCACCAACGGTCCATATTGCATCTTCTTCCTCCAAACCTCAGGTGACCTGCAAATGAACCAGACGCCGGAGCCCTAGCTCCGGTCGTCTTCTCCGGCGACCATCAACTTAAAAATTCCCAGAAATCAAGAACAAGTACACTATCTTACTCGGATTTTCACCAGGATCTCAAATATGCAAACCATTTCAACAGATCATCAACACATAAAGCAAATCAAAGAGATAAAGTTTAGATCTACAATACAGCCATGATACACGTCCAAAATCAAATCAAATTACATCAGGACGATCAGCAACTCTCAAAGAACACAACGCATACCATAAAATCAAGTTATATGATGATGAATTTCACACTAACTTGAGAATTGCAGAGCTTAAAATACACCAAGAAAACCCTCTAGAAGCTGCAGATCTACTCCTTAGAACCTCTTATTGCAAAATAAATGCAATTATAGTTTGGAATCGTGCTAGATCTTGAGGTTTGAACTTGAACCTACCAAAACTGAATCTGATGAAAAACTCACTCTCAGCTTCAATCAATGGTTGGTGCTTGCTCTATTTACTTCACTGATCAAGAATGTGAAATAAAATCTCAAAGAAACTCCAAGGAGAGTGAGTTTCGAAGAGAGAAATAGTGAGAGCAAAAATTGGAATTCTGAGCAAATGAGAGTGCATGAGGTGTGAATGAACGTGTGAGTCTCTTTATATAGACCTGGTTAGAGCTTTAAGCATGATTAGGGTTTCATTAATCCCTTGATTAAGTCTATCCAAGGTGATTTGCAAAAATGCAAGTTGTGATGCACACAATAATCCACACGTGCATTGGTCATGAAATAAGTGTGATTCATCTCCATTTCTTCTGCTGATCACAAATAGAATGGGTTTGGGCTTTGTAGTGGCTTGATTCATGAGATTTGATCCATCTTGCAAAAATGCATTTTGTGAAATAAGTGAGAAACATGGCACGGATTCCCTTGATTCAAGGGTGAAAAATGGTCCTCATGGAGTGTACTTGGATGTGGCAATGTGACTTGAAGCATTAGAAACAATTACAAGTCATTTTGAACCAAAATGCAAAAGGTCGAAAAATGGATACATGTGAGAACCCTAAAAAACACCTTGCCTTCTTTTGATCATAACTTGAGAACCACAAATGGTATGGAGACAATCTAGTACTTTTTGGAAAGGGGAGAGAAAGATATTCAACTTTCATGGTTGAGGAAAATTCATTTGAAGCTTCTTTGATGATGAAAAGTTAAGTTGAATGTGGTGGAAAAACTGCCAAAAATGGAAAGTTTCAATTATAGGTCATTTTCCAAAAATAGTAACTTTTGCACAAACTCTTGATTCTTGATGAATGACATGAATCTTGACATTTAAGGACCATATGAGGGCATAAGACCTTAAAAATCATGAAGAGGACCTCAAAATTCCATGGTTGACTTTCCTCCTTATAGTTGACTTTTCTTGATTCACAAGCAACTGATCCACTGAACATCTTCCATAATGAACCACTAGCCAAGCCTTTCTCTATGAGTGTTTGTGAGCACATGGAACCTATGAGAGCATGCTTGAATCCACAAAGTTTTCTCAATAAGCTCCTTGAACCCAAGAACCCTAATTTGGTCCCTCTAGTTAGGAGGGAAAGATTCACTTGAAATCCTTTGCCATTCTTGATCTTATGAAGATATGATGACCTCCACAAAATACCTTGAGGCTTGAGACTCCTTTGAGATGAACCAAGTACCTTGATCCCATGCTAAGAACCAATGCTATGCACAAATTCTAATGCAAGAAATGCAAATAATTATAAGCCAGTTAGCTAAAAACAAGAAAGCAAATTTTGGGGTGTTACAGCTGCCCCTATTCAATCAACTTGGTCCTTAAGGTATGATAGCAACGACTGTCATGCGTTCAAAGGATTCAAGGAGATTGAATATCAAAAGAAACCTGAAATTTGCAATCCTCAAAGGAGGGACGACTCCATTGGGGAACAAGCAATAAATGATGTACTGTCACAACACGGACGAGTGTTAGCCATGCTGGGGACAGACATGGACGGGTGTCAAGGAATCAAAGATATCAGATACGGACAGGTATCGAAAAGATACACGGACGGGTGTAAAAAGGTTCAATACAGACGGGTACTGAAAAGATATACGGACGAATGTAAAGAGGTTCAATACGGATGAGTACTGAAAAGATACATGGACGGGTGTAAAGAGGTTCAATACGGACGGGTACTGAAAAGATACACGGACGGGTGTAAAGAGGTTCAATACGGACGGGTACTGAAAAGATACACGGACGGGTGTAAAGGGGTTCAATACGGACGAGTATCAAAAAAGGTACACGGACGTGTGTAAAGAGGGTTCAATACGGACGGGTATCGAAAAGATACACAGACGGGTGTAAAAGGTTCAATTTACTGGGGATTGGCCTTATTGGGGATCAAAATGATGTAGTGAACACGGACGGGCGTTATCAACAGGTCAATACGGACGGGTATTGAAATCGAAGGTTCAAACACGAACGGGTGTCGAAGGAAACACGGACGAGTGTCATGGTAAAAACCTTGAAGGGATGAATCAAAAGACCACCTGGACGAAAGGGATGAAAAGAGATCATGAGTTCACAATCCTGGCAAAACACTCTGCCATGGGACTGGCAAATATTGCTTTAAATTACTAAACCCAACACTTGTGGAGTAAAGTCGAATGATATTTTCCTGAAATCCGGTTTTCCTGACGAAGGAAAACTCAAACCTGGCTTATGCTTCGGATGCATATGTTCGAATTTTGCCGTAATGCTCCACACGAAGTGTAAATGCTACGCATTTAGGAGGATGCCATGCAAAAGATGCTTATGCAATGCAAAAGACCGTCCCAGCGAAATAAACGCCGAGAACAGAAGCAACTCCACCGAGGACGACAAACTACATTGTCATCAAACCAAAGAAATCATGTTGAGGAAAACTTCACCCTGCTAGGGAATATCACAATCACCAATTCTGCTGGAGATGGACGAATCTCCAAGAGAAAACCCACTCTATCTGGGAGGAACTGAAAACTGAAGATGGAAACTCCTCCGTCGGGGATGACCAAATGTCCAGAACCTGGATTCAAAACCTGATGGGGATACTAATCGCCAACAAACTCTGCTTGGGGATGGAAACCAAATACTGAAAATGGAAACTCCTCCACTGGGGATCACCAAATACTTCAGAACTTGGACTTGATGCCTGCCAAAAACGATTAGACTTAAGACCTGCTGGGGATACCAATCACCACCAGACTCTGCTTGGGGATATGAGCACCTTTATCCTGCTGAAGAGTACTGACCATCATCAGCACATATGCTTGGAAAATAGTAGTTGTCAACATCCACTCTGCTAGGGGATAAACAAATGTTTCCTGACTAGCTGAGGAAAAAACGACTGCCCCATATTCTGTGGGGAAACACCATCTTTGATCAACGAGGACACTCTATTAGACTCTTGTAGGAGAGGCTGCAGAAATGACAATTTATGGCTACCTGCTGAGGAAGGATGAGCCAAATCACAACTCTGGCTGGGGGTAAACCTCTTATAACCTGCTGAGGGGGACTATCCTCAATGACTCCGCTTGGGGAATTACTTCTTTATACTCTGTTGAGGAAGACGATCCTCGATACTCTGACTGGGGAGAGTAGCAAACTGCTGAGGATGATCAGACTTCAAAGTTGGGGAGCAAATCTACTGGGGAGGTACCAATGAAGATTGGACTTTGAATTACTTGAGATGACTAGATCTGACCATTGAGGAAGAGAACACTCTGACTCCTCATCGTCTTCTTGACGATATTCTATCATCTTACCTTACTGAGAGTGAGGATTCCATTTGTACTGCTAGAGATAAGAAACCTTCATAAAAGCCCTTTTCGAACATAGGACAATTCTCTGCTTGAGGAAGAATAACAATGCCCACACCTTGCTGGAAAAAGATACCCTCTGGCTCTTTGCTGGAGGGAAAAGACTCCAAAAGTCCCACACTGGGAACCACTAAGTGCTTCAAGTTTCTGCATATTGATTGTCAAGAGCGAAACACAGTTCCTTTAACTCTCCACCTTGCCCCAGACCACAGGGTCTACTTGAAGCAATCATCTTAAGAGGATTTTACAGAAAACCTGGCGTTCAACAATGCCCCAGGGTCTTCAAACTCTTAGAGATGCATCCGGTCTGGACATAACTGTCTCATACTTCATGATTCATGAAGTAAACTAACTCGAGAGGGTTCGTAATGACCTGAAATGTTCTGCCACAGTATTCTGAACCTTGCAGAGGTGCTTTTGATTGACTGTGTTCTGAAGGGAAAAACTTCTCGCGTCCTTGAAGTGACCTGCCCCAGTACAAGCCTTGCAGTACATTTGTCTCTGACCGACTAGTCTTTGAGAGATTTACCGAATCTCGACGTGATTGCCCCAGTTTACACGCTTGTGGAGAGATTTATCGGATCTCGACATAATTGCCCCAGTTCGAAGAAATTTTCTCAACATGAATGCCTCATGGATGATTGTACTCTGAAAAGACCTTCTCAACTTGAATGCCCCAGCTTGGTTACATTTTGAAGAGATTTCCCAGTGTGATTGTCCCAGATTGGTTACATCTCAACACATATGGCTGGGAATGCTTTTTTCCCACATAATCTTTCAGCAACATGTCCTCTGGAGTCTCAGGCACCTCAACTTGGCCAGTTTAAGCTTCTCGACTGATGTTCATCGTGTAAGCTTCTTTAATGTCAAACAAATGTATGCAAGCAGAAAATGTTTATTCTGAGAATGATTATTCAAATGCAACACATATGTTAATCTTGAAGTCCTTATTGAAAACATGTCACACAAACGAGTTACGACACTTATTTTTGAAAGGAAAGCAATACGCACATGCAACACCAACAAAAATCTTATTAGCACAACTCATGGGAGTCAGGAACGCTATCTCGTTGAAGTACGCCTTCAGACTAAACCCTGTTTCAGTTAGGACTTTTAAGGGTTGTAGCGTGGCCTGGTTCGCGGTTTGAGAAAAAAGGATTTACGGCTCAAAGTTTATTGGTACCCACCCACTCATCATGATATTCTCCAGTCCTATGTTCAGCTAATTTGACATAAGCGCTCGTCTCCCAAAAGGTTTCCCGATTTCTAGGGAATCCATGCAACTGGTCATTCGACACCTGACGAGGTTTTGGACTAACAATCGCCCCTTTTTGTCTTTTGTGTTTGTAGTCACACGACTTTGTTCTTATCGAGGATTTTCTTTGTAATCCTTTTGGCTTTTGGCTTTCTCATTCTTTTGCTTTTTGTTCCCTAATTTTTGCCTGGACTGACTCTTTTGAATTTTCAATTTTGAGGTCCAGCGGGATGCCTTAACTTTTGCCTAAGTCACTTGCTTTCAAGTTTTTCGACTTAGCAGGCTTTTTATTTTTCTCTTTTTTCTCTTTTTTTTTAACAAGTCGTGTGACATCGTTTTGCCTGACTTGTTTGAAAGGGCTGCGACTGTTTCACTCTTCGGTTGGTGAGGAGTAACCATTGTGGTTCTACACCTCTTAACCTCTTGATAGTGGAATGGAAGGTAATGGATCCTTAGATGTACACTCCATCTGAAAGTTGAACACTTGGTCAAACTAACTGACGCCTACCCTGCCCCTGGGTTAAAATTGAGGGTTTTTCATTTTCAGAAAGAACTCCTACTACTAGGCTCAAAGGGGTTGACAAAGGTCTATCTCCTTATCTCTCCAGTGTTTGTGAATTGGAAACAATGCCTGTACATCCTTAACAGGGTTTTATCCAAAAGTGTACCATTAGAAATCTGCGTTCTTATTTCGTCATCCTCCCTCCAAGAGTCTAAGCAAGAAAGATAGTATTGCAGTGCATATAAACATGACATGAGTGCATAAAAGTAAGATACTTCAGGAACAACATATCATTGCATTAAAATCAACATTCAAACACAAACAAATTTTTACATGCAGACAATGTTTAAACAAACAAAGGAAAGCTACATATGAAAATGCAGTAAAGGAAGCTGATGATTGCCATTGTTGAGGAGACTTGACTCCGTCTGGACTTATTGCTTCTGATGATGTCTTCGCAGCCTCGAGTGCTCACTCTGATAAAGAAGCTTCACCTCATGGGGGTACCATCTGGGGTGATGACCTTTGAGTCGATCAAATCTTGCACCTTGTGCTGGAATGCATTACAATTATCAATTGTATGCCCCAACGTTCCCGAGTGGAACTCGTACCTAGCATTCATGTCATAATCCAGAGGAATAGGGTACGGTACCGGCGTGGTACTCCTCGTTTGAATCAGAGAGTTCTTGAGCAGACGAGCAAACAACTGACTATAAGGGATAAGAATAGGATCAAATATCCTCTTGGGCCTTCTTGGTCTCGGTTGCCCCTGCTGCTGATAATTCTGCTGTCGATGCTGATTTGGGCGCCTCACCTGCGCTTGCACTTTCCTTTCCACATTTGGTTGAGGCACAAACAAAGGTTACTGACGTAGAGCTTCTGCAGCAAAAGGTTGTGGAGAAAGTCCATGACATGAGGTGGATCCTGCAAAGAGGGGAGGAGTCTCCACTTCTGATGAGAACTTGATTGCCCCTGAATCAATGAGTTCTTGGACCTTATGCTTGAACCTTGTACAGTTCTCAACATTGTGACCAGGTGCCCCAGAATGGAAGTCACACCTAGCATTCATATTGGAACCCAAAGAAAACCCTGTCGGAGTTGGTCCTAGAGTGACACGCTCGACTAGTTTGAGCTCGAGCAGATAAGGAAGCAATTGCCCATACGACATCGGAGCTGGATCAAATTTCTTCCTAGGCCTCTCTAGCCTAGGATCCTCTTGGGGAGCAGGGAGTGATTGCCGAGGAGAAAGCTCAGAAACTTCAGATTGTGGAGGGGATTCACGAGACACTCCATGATCTAGAAAAGGCCCCAAAGAGATGAGAGGAGTAAGGATTCCTGTTGCGGATGCGAGCACAGGATTGTTTTCCTTCTTTAGCGTCGCATTCAAGATTTCCATGACCAAGCCCATCTGAGTCTTCATCCAGTTGACCTCCTCCCTCATCATCTTCTGGTCTTGCATGAGAGTTTGCGTATTCCCCATAAATTGCCCCATCTGGCCTCGCATTTCCCTCAACTCAGCTTGAATTTGCTCTATCACTCTGCTTTAATTAAGCCTGGTAGAATACCGATGAGCTGGTTGATCAATCCTGACTGTCAAAAAGAGAGAGCATAAGAAATCCAGAGAATCCGAGATAACCTGCTATGCAAAATGAGATGATTATGCAAATGCAAATATGTATGAATATTATCAAGGCGATCTATCCCTTGATTCCAGTTTTAACAACAGAAGAGAACTGAATTCCTGATCAATAAAGAGAATAAGCATCTGTTACAACACAAGTCTGAATGAGCATAAACAAAGACCCCGACCAACAAGCCTGGTGGTGATCCTGGAAATACAAAGAAAATAACAGCAAGGAAACTAAGGCATGTCATCAAAACTCAGTTGTGCTAGAATTCCCCATTCGTCATTCTTTTTGCACCAATTCTGCACTTCCTTGAGAAGCTTCTTGGTATTAGGATGCTCTGGTCTCTGAATCAACTTCGGAATCAAAAGATCCCTCCTGTGCAAGATCCCTGTTAAATAACGACTATGCAATTCCCAATCATCTTCTCCAGAAGCTCCACCTGAACTTGGACCTTCGCTTCTGGCTCTTTTCACTTCGGCTTGGATCTTCAGCTGTTCCATATCTGCCATGGTTTCCTTAAGCTTTTCCTCTATTACTCTCCTCTCAAAGATCCATGATAAAATCTCTTTATCCTTTTTCCGAAGCTTTGTTTTCAAACCTTCAATTTGCTCCAAATACTTGTCCTCTTTCAACCTGTTGGCAGTAATTGTTGTATTCTGACAGTCACGAAACCTGTGAATTCTTGACATAGCATAAGCCAACTCTTTCTTTTTGGACAAAAGGACCTTGCTAACACTTTTCAACGCTTGAGCCACTTTCTCTCTGGTTATGGCTTCTTTAGACAATTCTTTCTCCTTCACAGCCAAAAGTTCTGATTTCAACCTGGCAACATGGATAGCTTTGCCTTTTTCGTGCTTCAACTGACCAACCTCCCTGCCCAGCTCACGATTCTACTCTCGGAGTTTCTCCTTCTCAGCCCATAACTTATCATATTTCTCTATATCAACAGTCGTGGGAGCCTCGATCATCAAAGGATACAAATGTGGTTCTACCGGGAAAGGAAGAAGCTCCTCTTCTGCTCTTTTCTTAATCCACTCTTCATAGGAAGGAAAAAACCGGTTATTACATTTCCCGAATGAAGTTTTTCCCTTCTTGGTCACCTACTTCCAAGCATTCACAATCTTCCTTATCATCTCTTGATCCCCAGTACCATTGAAGAATAAGGACTCTCTGATATCTCGCTCTTCAGGTGGACCTCTCAAAGGATAACCAAACTGCCTGATAACAAGGGAAGGATTATAGTTAATTCCACCTCTTTTCCCTATCAAGGGTACATTAGGGAATTCTCCGCACTTGCAAATAATCTCCACCCCTAGCAAGTCATGGTTGAACCAAACAATGTTGTCAGCAGTCAAGCCCATTAACCTCTTTGACCACTTCAGAGAATCTCTCGTATCAACGAAAGCGCCAGCTTCGGGGAGATGACTCAGAAACCAAGTAGATAATAGTGGTGCACAGCAACTCACAGTTTTTCCACGCCTATTTTCATTCTTGTAGTGGACTGAGTGATACACATCACCTAGCAAGGTAGGTATATGATTCTTTGGAATAAAGATTCTGACAGCATGCATATCCACCAGATTAGGAACATTGGGAAACAGGACAATCCCATAGATGCACATAGCCATAATAGCTTGGAAAGCAGTCCAATTTCTCTCCTTAACATGTATGCAAGCTTGATCAAACAAGAAATTCAATAAGAAACCCTTAGCTCCTTGTTTCTCCACAATATTACTGCTCAGAGCGGATTCACCAATATGAAGGGCAATGGCCATTTCCTTTATCCCGGGACATTCTTCAGAAAAGAATACTATGTCATGCCTGATGGGGATTCCCAAAATAAATGAGAACTCCTCCAACGTTGGAGCCAAGATGTAGTCTGGAAAAGTGAAGCAACACAAAGACGGATCATAAACCTGAAGAAGTGTATGAATGACATCCTTCTCATACTTGGAGATATTGTAGACAAACTTCAGAAGTCTCCCATACCCTCCACTGAACTCTGTACGAACTCCAGGACCAGCCATACTAATCAGCTTATGAATCAACGTCAAGGTTGGGTCTGGGAACGAATAAGCAACAGTCTTCTTTCTCTGGACATCCATGCTAAGGCAACCTCAGAAAACCGGAATCAAGAGTAAGATGCAAGCCCTGAAAAATGTCAAACATGTTAGAATGCAAGAAAAATGATATGCACATGCAAGCATGGGATCAAGGCATCACTGCCAAATGTGTTGTGTTGTTAACTGAATGAGAACCACAACCCAGAAAACTAGAATTCTAGAATACCGAACCACTGAGATAACCAGAAACCCAGATAATCAAACACTGATGAGAAATCCAGAAAACCGGGTAGGTTAAAGGTTTCGGTTTCCTGCAAGCCTGCAAACACCCATCCCTTCTCACATGTAGGTTCTAGAAAGGCGAGGATCCTCAATATCACGGACTCTCAGGTCGAGAAATGATGATACGTTCACCATTTTTGGTTTGGCATCATCATCATCAATCGAGGAGGCCTCAACTGATTCCCCTAAAAAATAAGGTCATCCTATACGAGTCCCTCAACATTGGGTCCTCGGATCAACAAGTGTAATGGGTTTTCCATTTCTGGTCTGCCATTATCACGGGTCGGGAGGAGAGGCGCAACTGAGGCATCGGAGAAACGGTCACCAGAGTCGACATCTCTCTAGATTAACACCCTGAAATGCGCAAGACACACACGTCAGAATGCGTCCCAAGATAGCCTCGTCTGGTTGTGAATTTTGTGAACACACAAATGCACCAAGCTGGCACGTAGGTCCCACTACTCTCCACTCTAGTCCTAGGGTGTACTCAAGCCTGGGTATTGGGCTTATCTCTCAGAACAACCCAACCTGCCAAATAGAAACCAGCCAGCACAACACAGCAATATCCAGTATGACAGTAATAAAATGAAATACAATGCAATAAAAGCTATAAAACAGTAATATACAACATAATAAAGCACAACAAATAAACACCCAACGAAAAAACAAACAAGCACTAGGATCGACTCGCTAAAGGGGATGGACCAGCAAGAGGTCAACCAGAGTCCCCAGCTGTCACTCCCGAAAGATTCGCATCCAATGGTACAAACGCGAGAGTGGCACAGAAAACACAGAGTCGCCAGCAATGTGTATTTATCCCGAGAGAGGGAAAGGAAACACTGCATAAACCTAAAGAGAAAGGGGGGAAAGACATGGTCATCGCAACCATTGTCCGGGTTCGGGAGTCGGTTATGCGAGGGGAAGGTGTTAGCACCCCACACATCCATCGTACTCGATGGGATCCACGCTTATTGTCTAAACTGAGGGTGAGCTGTCCTACTATCTATGGCTGTACAAAAGAAAACGGGGATGGGGGTGACTAAGACAGACTCGGTAGGACATATTCGATGCACTAGGCCTACGTACTCCCTCAGTGCAATGGGAAAGTCAGAGTCAACGTAGTTCGGATGGGAACTGTGGGGGAAGGTTGCTCACCTAGACAATCGTTGTCTTGTGCCTACATATCCTCAATCGGACGATAGAGAGGAATCAGAGCTAATGTAGTTCGTGGGTACAACCACGAATGGGTAAGTGTTTTTAACGTGAGCGACAAGCTCTTTTCTGAAAATGAAGTTTGAAACCCAACAATCCCGAAGGATAAAAAGATTTGAATTTGTTTTTGTTTTTTTAGACAAAAGTGTTTTCTTTTTAAGTTAGTTCATAACTTGCGTTGCACCAAAGTCTAGGGCACAGGGACGAATACTTAACGAATCGTCCCAAGACAGGACGCTCGCTAAGCACTCTAGAAAGATAAGAGGAAGTCCCTTATTTCTCATTCCCCACGCTTAAGGCTCGTGCGCAATACACTTTATCTTTATTAAGTGTTTTCAAGAAGTTTTGAGATGAGAAGAGAGAAGACCCAAAGGAAACTCTAAAGGGAAACTAAGAGTCCTAATGTTATCATGCATGGGTGAACTGTGGTTAGTGAGGCTTAGGAGGGACGACTACCTAAAACCTAATGCTAATCCTAATCCAAGCTTAATCAAAAATTAAGTTGGACTAGGTAGCTCTAAAGGGAGAGAATCCAAGACTTAAACAAGTCTTGAGATTCATGGGAGAAAGAGAGTGAAAGAGAAGAATGGGAAAGAGAAAGATGAGATAAGAAACAAGAAAGGGCAGAAAGCACATCATATCAAGTATATCCAACTCACATCCATAAACAAGTCTCAAAGATCATGCAAAACATCTCAAGTAAGCATGCAAAGGTAATCATGAAAGAATGCAAGCATACTTATATGAAATGCACAATTAAGCACCAATGAACTTCAAATCAAGATGAAATGAGAAAAATAAGATGAAGATGAAAGCAAGTAAGAATCAAGATCATACCATCATCAACAATTCTCATGTGCAAGAGAAGATCAAAACATGAAACATTATGCACCAAAGAAGGTCCACAAAAGGAAGTCAAAGCTCAAGCACTTAAAGCATACCCAAACATGATCCACAAATTGAAAAATTTGGTCACAAGGGACCTCAACCAGGGGTAAACATCATACCAAATACTCATGCAAAGAATCACAAAGAAACTCAAACAATTAGGCATGGCAAAACAATTAGGGTTAAGAGATGTCAAGAGATGATCATGCATAATTCACTTAAGCACAAATAATCAAACATATATCAAATGACATTAAAAAATTGTGAAATTAAAACCCAAATGACCTAAGTCAGAAGCTAGCAACATGCCAAAAGATCACACAAAAATTCACAAGTTAAGTACCTCAAACAATGTTTCAAAGTTGCATAAGAACAAAGAAGAACAATGCACAAATAGAGGGACTAAAATGCAAAATTAAATGTGTTTAAAAATATGAGAAAAATATTTTTAAGGACCTCAAGATGTCTTTTGAAATATGCAAAAAGAATGGGATGCAAATCATATACCAATGATGAGAACAAAAATCAACAAGGCAAAGTGTGCACAATTGAAACAATTCACAAAGAAATTAATCAAACAATTAATCCAGATGCACAAAATAAAATAAAAATGGAAAATAAAATTTGACAAAATTTTATAAATTCCAAAGATGCTTCATGATTTTTTTTCATAATTTTTTTATGCATAAAACTATTTTTAAAAATTAAAAATGCAAAACTATGCAAAAAATAAAATAAAAAGGAATAAAATGAAACCCAGGGGTGCAACAAGCAACAATTCCACGTTGAAAAAGTTGGGCTGGATCAAAAGAAGGGTGTGAAAAGCAAAGAAGCCCAAAGCGCTTCTCACCCTAGACTCAGAGTCAACCTTTTTGACTCCATCATTGCCATCAGATCAATCCAATGATTCACACGTAGTCAACCAAACCAAAGCAAACCAGATGAAAGGCTCAGATTAACACGCGCATGACAATAATGATGAGCAAGCAAACACACACATATAATATAAAATAAATAAAAAACGTGAGAGGCACACCACCATTTTAATGTGCTGGCACAAAGGGAACCGTCAGATCAAATCAACGCATCAGATCAAGTCAACAAAACACAAAGCATGCAAGATGTGTGGCTCAAATCCGTGTGTGCATAATAACAACCATGGGATAAAAACACACAATCAATAAAATAAATGAAGATTTTAAAAGACGTGGCTGAACGTGGACCATCAGATCTGGACCACCAACGGTCCAGATTGCATCTTCTTCCTCCAAACCTCAGGTGACCTGTAAATGAACCAGACGCCGGAGCCCTAGCTCCGGTCGTCTTCTCCGGCGACCATCAACTTAAAAATTCCCAGAAATCAAGAACAAGTACATTATCTTACTCAGATTTTCACCAGGATCTCAAATATGCAAACCTTTTCAACAGATCATCAACACATAAAGCAAATCGAAGAGATAAAGTTTAGATCTAAAAACTTTAGATCTACAATACAGCCATGATACACGTCCAAAATCAAATCAAATTACATCAGGACGATCAGCAACTCTCAAAGAACACAATGCACACCATAAAATCAAGTTATACGATGATGAATTTCACACTAACCTGAGAATTGCAGAGCTTAAAATACACCAAGAAAACCCTCTGGAAGCTGCAGATCTACTCCTTAGAACCTCTTATTGCAAAATAAATGCAATTAGAGTTTGGAATCGTGCTAGATCTTGAGGTTTGAAATTGAACCTTCCAAAACTGAATCTGATGAAAAACTCACTCTCAGCTTCAATCAATGGTTGATTCTTGCTCTATTTACTTCACTGATCAAGAATGTGAAATAAAATCTCAAAGAAACTCCAAGGAGAGTGAGTTTCGAAGAGAGAAAGAGTGAGAGCAAAAATTGGAATTCTGAGCAAATGAGAGTGCATGAGGTGTGAATGAACGTGTGAGTCTCATTATATAGACTTGGTTAGAGCTTTGAGCATGATTAGGGTTTCATTAATCCCTTGATTAAGTCTATCCAAGGTGATTTGCAAAAATGCAAGTTGTGATGCACACACTAATCCACACGTGCATTGGTCATGAAATAAGTGTGATTCATCTCCATTTCTTCTGCTGATCACAAATAGAATGGGTTTGGGCTTTGTAGTGGCTTGATTCATGAGATTTGATCCATCTTGCAAAAATGCATTTTGTGATATAAGTGAGAAACATGGCACGGATTCCCTTGATTCAAGGGTCAAAAATGGTCCTCATGGAGTGTACTTGGATGTGGCAATGTGACTTGAAGCATTAGAAACAATTACAAGTCATTTTGAACCAAAATGCAAAACGTGGAAAAATGGATACATGTGAGAACCCTAAAAAACACCTTGCCTTCTTTTGATCATAACTTGAGAACAACAAATGGTATGGATACAATCTAGTACTTTTTGGAAAGGGGAGAGAAATATCTTCAACTTTCATGTTTGAGGGAAATTCATTTGAAGCTTCTTTGATGATGAAAAGTCAAGTTGAATGTGGTGGAAAACTGCCAAAAATGGAAAGTTTCAATTATAGGTCATTTTCCAAAAATAGTAACTTTTGCACAAACTCTTGATTCTTGGTGAATGACATGAATCTTGACATTTGAGGACCATATGAGGGAATAAGACCTTAAAAATCATGAAGAGGACCTCAAAATTCCATGGTTGACTTTCCTCCTTATAGTTGACTTTTCTTGGTTCACAAGCAACTGATCCACTGAACATCTTCCACAATGAACCACTAGCCAAGCCTTCCTCTATGAGTGTTTGTGAGCACATGGAACCCATGAGAGCATACTTGAATCCACAAAGTTTTCTCAATAAGCTCCTTGAACCCAAGAACCCTAATTTGGTCCCTCTGGTTAGAAGGGAAAGATTCACTTGAAATCCTTTGTCATTCTTGATCTTATGAAGATATGATGACCTCCACACAATACCTTGAGGCTTGAGACTCCTTTGAGATGAACCAAGTACCTTGATACCATGCTAAGAACCAATGCTATGCACAAATGCTAATGCAAGAAATGCAAAGAAACATAAGCCAGTTAGCTAAAAACAAGAGAGCAAATTTTGGGGTGTTACAGTTGTCATTAGAAAAGTATAGGCTATTTGCAGGTCCTTCCTCTGGTCTAATAGTGATATCATTACAAGAAAGTCTCCTATATTTTGGAGCAAGGTTTGTCAGCCCAAATCTCAAGGTGGTCCCAATGTTATTTCCATAACTAACTGAAACAAGGCTTCTATGTCTAAACTCTTATGGAATTTATCTGGTAAGAGGGATAACCTATGGATTAAATGAATCTATAACTATTATACTACAAACTAAGACATTCTACAGGTGCCTATTAAAAACTATTGCTCTTGAATTTTAAAAGGCATCCTAAATCAAAGAAACATGTTGAATCAGATTGCTGAGTGGAATGATATGCTGCAGAAGGAAAAGTTCAGCAATAGAGCCATCTACTTAGCAATGAAGGAGCAAAATGTTAGAGTGAATTGGAGAAAACTTGTTCTTACTAATCATGCTAGGCCCAGGGTTGTCTATACTCTTTGGCTAGCCTACCACTAAAGACTTGCAACAAAGGATAAATTAACCAAAATAGGTGTGATCAATGATGAAACTTGTTGCTTCTGCAATGAGAAGGAAACAATTCATCACTTATTTTTTTACTATGTGGAAACAAGACAAATTTGGAATACTATCCTGGATTGGCTACAGGTTCCTCGCCTTGCGCATAATTGGGAAGAGGAGCTACCTTGGCTTATTGGAAAATGCAAAGGCAAAGGCTGAAGATCAGAGACTCTAAAACGTGTTGTGGCAGAAACTGTCTACTCAATGTGGATCCATAGGAATACCATTTGCTTTGGTGATGTTAGTAATAGAGATAAAGTTGTAGACAACATCTTGAATTGTATTATGCCAAGAATATGGCCGAAACCTCATCTCAGGAAACATGTTAGCCTCCTTATGACGCCTTGATGGGCTTTTTGTGTGTGCTTGTTTATGTTGGTGGCTGGATCGTTTGATCGCCATGACTTATAATCGTTTTTGGCTTAGTAATATATTTTACTTTTTTCAAAAAAAATGGTCAGACTTAGGTAGTAATTTTCGAATTCATATTAAAAATGAATTTTTTTTCATCCTTAAAAAATCCGAGCCCATCAAAACTAACCCATTTAAAATCAGAGAACCCATTTTGAAAATTATAGTATTGACCTAGTAATCATGTTAAAGTAATGTTTTTTATTAATATATACATACTTTTAGCACAATAAAAAGTGGACATCATACCGGTCTGAAGAATTTTATTTTAATATAACACTAATTTTAAAAATAATACCAAAAAAACCAAGTTTTCCGGGTATTTACAAAAGTAGTTGGGTTTGAAAACCCACTATTAGGGTTGCGCCATATGGAATGACGCCTCAGTTAAGGCGAGGAGCCAAACCATATGGCGCCTCAGGCAAAGCATCCTAAAAAAATTCCCTGAGGTTGAGCCAAATGAAATGGCGCCTTAGGGCAATTTTTTATTTTATTTTATTTTATTTTATGTTTAATTTATATTTATATTTTTTTAATATATAAAAAATTATATTATTTAATAGGTTATGCTGTGCCTATAAATAAGGGCTTTCCTTCACTTGTTTTTGCATAACAATTGTTACCCAAACCCTAATTGCCTCTCTTCCCTCACCAATTTAACAAAGTCTCCCTTACTCAACACCATGTCTTCATCCTCAAATAGCCGGCCGTCGTCGTCATCAGCAGCGGAGGAGGAAAAGTGGCCAGAGTTTCCACTGATGAAATGAAATGCCCTAGTTATATACTCAGCTGTCAAGCCTCTGTTGGAGATGCTACTCTGGAACACCCAGACGTTGGAGCATTTGCACAGGGAACTTCGCCGCTGGATACCAGAAAAATTCCAGGCAGGTGAAAAGATCAGGAAGATATAGAGGCTGGTTGAGGAGCCTGGTCTAAATGGAGTAACCCGCAGTTGGAGAAAAGTGTTGAGCAATGCCGGTGTCCTCATGATGATGATGTCAAAACAGGAAATTAAGTTGATGGTTGCAATTGCCTAGATAAGTTGTTTTTATGTGTTGTGTTGTTTGGATATTGTTATTTTTATTTTTATTGTTATTTTAAGATTTGGTATTAGGCTTCGTTAAGAGTTGTTTCGTTTAGGTTTCGTCTGGGTTTGTTATGTCGTTGTATTGAGTTAAGTATGCCATCAATAAAATGAAATTTGTTCTTATTATAAATAGACAAGACTACATAAGTAATTATGCCGCCGTGCTAGGGCCTGACACATTTGGACACTTAGTACGATTGTGGTCTGGCTGGCGGCACAAACTACACAACCTCACCATTTTTTCTGTTGTATCCATCTCCGTTTGAATTCGGCTGCTGATAGGGCGACCCTTTTTATTTCTTCGCATCAAGTCGTTATGCCAAACAATTTCGCCTTCGTAGGTAGGCCAGTAGTCCTCCATTGCGACCACCTGAAAGCTTGTACGGTATATATTGCATAGAGTACTGACTTTGTGAAGAACATGAAGTTAGTTTATTGGGTCCAGTCGGACCTTGGAACAGGCTGCTATGACATGGGAGCAAGGCATACGAAATGCCTGAAACTTTTCACAGTCACACCAACTCCTATCCAGTTCCACTCGATAACATCCCATAGACCTTCCTTCGTTGTGATCAATAGAATCTCCCACACTGAAGTGTCCTGCAAAACGATCGAAGACCGTGACGACGTGTGTGTTAGCCTTTGCAGCCTCGTCCTTCATTAATGTCATGGAATAGTCACTAAACAGCTGCCCAGATCGTATGACCGAACCCCACCTAGTACGTCTGGTGTCAAAAAGCACAGCGAGCCTAAAATAAGTTGACCTCACAAGAGCGGTTATCGGTAGGTTTCGGATGCCTTTGAACACTGAGTTCATAAACTCAACGAGGTTTGTTGTCATATGGCCCCATCGCCGCCCATTGTCGTACGCCCTTATCCACTTCTCTCGTGGAATGTTATCAATCCAAGTCAATGCCTCTGGATTTGTTTGTCTGATCTCGTCCCGGTAGTATCTGAAAGTAGGCTATGTTAATGCATATCCCGCGTTAGTAACTAGTTGCTTTAGGCCCTTTTCTTTGAACGCCCGCAAGACATTTTGCCCGATGTGTCTAATGCAATACACATGGCTCGATGGAGGATCCTGCCAGCCGTTATCAGGATTGTTGTAAGCACTATCAATTGAGGGATGTCTATCGGATATCAGACAAACGTCAGGTTGGGGTGCAACATATTGTCGGAGATTTTTTAAGAAAAAACTCCAACCTCCAGCAGTCTCCCCTTCAACTAGAGCGAATGCGATAGGGAAAATGTTGTTGTTGCCATCCTGTGCCACGACCATTAGTAGGGTGCCCTTATATTTTCCGTACAACCATGTTCCATCTATTTGAATTATAGGTTTACAAAACGTAAATCCTTTGATGCATGGTTCAAAAGCCCAGAAGAGTCTGTGGAAAATGCCATTTCCACTTACACAATTCCCGTCAGGCGTATATGCCGGCAACGTCTCCAACAAGACAACAATACCCGGGGCATAGTATTTTAGGCCGACGAGGTATCTTGGGAGTTCCTTGTAAGAGTCCTCCCAATTTCCAAAAATCCTTTCAACAGCCTTCGTCCTAGCAATCCACGCCTTCCTGTACGAGGGAGTATAGTTGTATCTTTGCACCATATGAGCTATAATTGTACTAACTTTCACATAAGGGTTGTCGCTCACGATTGATAGAATTTCGTTGCAGATCATCTGAGAGTCGAGTTTGCGATGATCCTGACTTAGATTAGTTAGTATGCAAGTGTGCTCCAGACCCATTGACCCTATCTTCCAGAAATCGCTTCGCTTCCGGAAAGATGTCGTTAGTCTAAAGGGGCATACCTCATTGCGGCAGTAGACTTATATAGAGTCAGATTTGTTCGATCGACTCTATAATATGCAAATAAGTTTATATGGTATTGTTTTATTGCTCGGACAAAATCTTCTTTTGTACGAAAATTGTCTCCAACTTTTAGTACTTCACCCGTCTGTTTGTATGGGTCATAAAAAATATCTGTTGAAGGCTGATCCTCTCATAGGCTTAGTGTTGTCATGTGTTGAGGTGGGCAATAAACATGAGTGTCTGGTAGTTGGTCTGCCTCGTCGTCGTTTATCATTTCGTCAACAACGTCCTCTGCTTCTTCTTCCTCCTCGTCAACGACGTCCAACTCAGCTTGTTCGTTGTCGGAGTCGTTAAAAACCTGCGATACATCAAGTTGTTGAGACAATGGTTAATTTTGTAACATAATATATAACTCAACCTCATTGAAACCAGAATGCTCATGGCTGTGAAACATATTACGCACATCATCTGAAAAAATTTGCACAGCTCATTCCCCTAAAAAAAGATAGGGTTTTTGTATATAATTTGCCCAACTGGACCGCACTGCAATTTCTTCTCTAACCGGGCTTTCAAGTGATAGAAATTTGTTCTTCTATCAATTAAAAACCTGGTCACTTCTGTATCCCTAAAATTGAAACCATTCATTGGACAATCAAATATCTCACCAAGGATATGTGCAGTTATCAAGTATTGTGGTCTTTGAGCCATAACTGAATTTGTGTTAGGAAGAAATAGGTTACAAACTTTAGAGTTTGGAAGAAATAGTTTCCAGAATAGAAATGGTTTGAATGCATGTGACGAAACAGGTGTATGTTTGATGTGTATTAATAGGCAGAATACATGATACAAGAAACGTGTCTTTGTAGTCAAATTGCTTCAGAAAAGTCTTGCCAAAGAACCATATGATGCATGTTTGACATGACCACACAACACTGCATGTCTACACTAGCCATGACATGACCACACAACTTTGCATGGCCAGACTATTGATAAGATCACACTCTACATGCCTATACTCTACACTCTGCTTCTACTGTTCCTAAGCATGCGTCTTGCACAAAATAAAAAAATAACCTTTTTTTAATTTCATTTTAAAACTAAAATTAAAAAAATAAAAAAAAAATTGCCCTGAGGCGCCATTTCATTTGGCTCAATCTCAGAATTTTTTTTTAAGGCAATATGCTTTGCCTGAAGCGCCATATGGTTTGACTCCTCACCTTAACTGAGGCGTCATTCCATATAGCACAACTCTGATAGTGGATTTTCAAACCTAACTACTATTGTAAATACTTTGAAAACTTAATTTTTTAGATATTTTTTTTAAAAATTAGTGTTATATTAAAAAAAAATTCCGGTCTGAATGCTGGTTATTGGAGTAATAATTAAATTACACATTTCCGTCTTTGCCACATTATCATAATTTCAGTAAAAAAAATTGTTGCTCCATTTTGGGCGGGCAATGAAAAGCAATTAAATCCTAATGTATAGTACAAGTAAAACGCGAGAAAAGCTTTATTACATATTTGAAGCAGAGCGAAATCGTGACCGTGTATTGTTGTGAATCCTCTAAGTAAAGAAAAGTAACGGCAAATGGGGCTCCACGTCATCGATCCGCTAATAACATCACTAGCCAATGGTAACACAAGAACATTGTCATATATACAACATCACCGCACCTTAAGTTATTCATTCACATCTTTCAATTTCCAGTTTTCAAATTCCCAAACAAAAATGGCACCAAAAGGAGAGAAAAAACCAGCGGAGAAGAAGCCCGCAGAAGAGAAGAAATCCACCATAGCAGAAAAGACTCCCGCCGAGAAGAAGCCAAAGGCCGGAAAGAAGCTTCCATCCAAGGACGGTGCCGCCGCCGGAGACAAGAAGAAGAAGAGAAGCAAGAAGAGCGTCGAGACCTACAAGATCTACATCTTCAAGGTTCTGAAACAAGTTCACCCTGACATTGGTATCTCGAGCAAGGCCATGGGTATAATGAACAGTTTCATCAACGATATCTTTGAGAAGCTTGCTGCTGAATCTTCAAGACTTGCGAGGTACAACAAGAAGCCGACGATAACTTCGAGGGAAATTCAGACCGCGGTTAGGCTTGTTCTTCCTGGAGAATTGGCTAAGCATGCTGTATCCGAGGGTACCAAAGCTGTGACCAAGTTCACAAGCGGTTAGACTTGTAACAGTGTTGTTGTTTAGCGGATTCATGTTTAACTTGTAAGGTGATGATGTAATGGGATCTGGTGGATCTTTTGTTTATTAAAAGAAATCTGGAATTGACTATATTTTGTGTTCACATGTTTTTCGCTTTTAACTTGTCGGATATTCGTGCAACCGATCTGGTTTGCAATTGATTGAAAAAAATTGATTTGTTGAAATAAATGAATATAGAAAATAAAGTTGGAAAAATAAAACAAAGATTTTGAATTTAATGATTTTTTTTTTGATAGAATGAAATATTTAAAATATTTATAACAGAGAAGGAAAAAATATGTGAACACATATTTAAGTAATCTTGTAATTTAAAATGTATTAAATGTGTTAGAAAATTGTGATAAGGAAAAAACCAAAAAAAATTAATAATAAAAATTGTTTAAAAAGTGTAAATAGTATAAAAAGGTTAAGTCTAGGGTGAGAGATCAATTAAGTCCTTCATCGGTGAAACCTCAAAAAATAACTAATAAATTAAATGGATGATTCAGATATAATAAAATAAAAACGAAAACATGTAAAATAAATTGCAGGTAATTGTTTTTTTACACATTGTTACCCTGTTTTTACTTTTCGTAAAAAAAATTTCTTTAATCGTTGTTTTAGCTTCACCATCTTCATCCTATAACCCACTAATTCACAATTTCATTTAACCGTTGTTTTTCATCTATCGTTAAAAAAAACCATCGTTCCAAAACCTACGTAGTTTCCTCTCCACTGATTCTTTCCCTTTCTCTCAAGCTTTCTCAATTCCTAATCTGCGGCTTTCAATTCTTTCTGAATCGTCACCGTCGGAGGCTCTCAGTCGCTTTCTTATCTGATCAGTTTCAGTTTTGCCGACGATTTCAAACATTAATCGGTGTATCCGAGCGAGGGTTTTGTGAAAATCGTATCAGGTTTGTATTTATAGCTTTTACATTTTTTTCGACGACCTGTGCATTCTCCGGTTACGATTTTATGTGTCTTGTTTTATCTCTTCCTCGATGTTACAACAATTTGATTAAGTTGATTGTTGAGCTGAACTTGAAAAAAGCATATTAGATAACGGAATTTGAGCATTAATTGATGTTGATATTATTTTTATGTTATTGTTGTAAGAGTTGGAGGTGGTGTGATTTTATTAAGTTTTTTTGATATTGTAACATGATGAATAAGTACTTTTGAAGCAAATAATTCTCATTTTGGAATCTGTTATTACTTGTCTAATGTGTCACTGGTTGGCATAAGTATAACACCCATATATAAAACTCATACATCAAAGCATAAATGTTATATATGAATCAAAGTGTTTGGTACTGAAACACCATAAGCTCCTAGTTAACACATTATATATTTTACATGCCCCAAAATACAACGACTAAAAGTTCTAAGGGCATAATATACATAAGATGTTCAAAAGATAAAAACTAAGAACTAGATCAACAATGATCTCAAAATAAACTCCGCTACGGAAGCTAGCCATCAATAAGCAAGGAAAAGATCACACGACCTTATCCTTACCCTTCTCGGAACCTGAAGCACCTGAAATACATCAACAACGTAGGGTGAGATACATCAAATCTCAGTGAGTTCCCTATCTTATGGATTCTCTCGGATTAATAAGGTTCTAACAATCCAAACTCAAGTCCGGGGAAAGGGGAAAGGACTCTTGAGCTCACATTCAATTCTCACACTATATGGGGACATGCCATGAGTTCATCAACTCAAAAGTATCACTAATCGATAACCATACCAAGGTACCTCCTGTTCCCGTCCGCTTCTACGTCTAGAAGGTGGCCCGAGTCATAGATCCTTGTAATCTACTTGACATACGAATGGATTCGGGTTCTACGAGCCATTTACCGTTATGAACCGTCACTTCACACGGGCCATTTACCGTCACAAGCATACGCTCCATGGGCTCCATTCGTACAATACGGGGAATTAAACCCGCCAAGTAGTTGTGCATCTATTTCAGAGGAGTCTGAGACTCATGAAACTACACTCAAGATAATCCGGTTACGATTACATGATCACATACAACAATACGATTGTATTCGACAATCACAAGGCTATAATGCCTTAAGGCCTCTCATGCCTTTCTAAAACCACAAAGTTAACCACATGTTCCATACTAGTGTTTCACTCTCAACTAGGCCAATACTCGGCAAAGATGTATCTTCCAACAACACGTGCCCGAGCATCGCCATCTAGAGTTGTCTACAATTTCTAGTTCCTTACTAGATTCTCCTATAGTTCAAGTTTGAGGTTTCCTCACTCTTCCTATATCATTTTCATATTTGCATGCATATTCACTTACAACCATGCTAAACAATAGTAGGATAGGCAAGATATATCATAATTGCATAGTAGAATAATATATAACAATTAAAACATAAATATATCACTTTGGGAACTTTCTCGATTATTTAATCGGTCGGTAAAATCGACATATTTCATCTCCATTGCATAGAATATCTTCTCAGCGTTACATCGATATAAAGAATGCCCGATTCCGATAAACGAATCAAAAGTTATGAATTTTCTCGTTTTGTAAGAAAACTTTAAGTCCCAGGTCGCGCTAAGCGCGCCCCTGTCCGCGCTAAGCGCGCAAGCTACTGCCTGGAGGGGTTGCAGGAATTCAACACCGCACTGAGCGGGCTTCTGCGCGCTCTGCGAAACTCAGAAAAATACCTGTCATAACAGTTCAAAACCAGTTCCTCTACATCCTCAATACCAGTTCCAACAACCAATTAGAGGCATATTCAACATGTTTCTAACATAGTTTCATCATCAAACTTCATAAAACAAGTTTTCCATATGAACACCAAATTCTACATAAACCTAACATCTCCAAAATAATCAAAACCAATCCAAACTTCATAACAAGTATTGATAAACGATTCTACACGTGTTATGATCATACTACGAGATTTATCACTCATTTCAACCGTTAGAAACATCAATTTTTCGAAATAATCATTTTTCACCAAAAACCTAACTTATCTCAAACTTCATGAAATTCAAAATCAAAAGTTTCTAAACTAGAACCCACCTCTTAGATAAGATGAAGATGAAGAGAATGAGATGATTGGGCAAGGATTGGATGAATGGATGCTGATTCTTGTTCTTGAACTTCTTGGTTTTCTCTTCTTTTTCCTTTCTCTCATTTCTTTCCTTTCTTTTCCCTTCTTTCCTCTTTCTCTCTCTATGTTACTATCTTTTTTTTCTTTTTTCTTTGGAAAAATGGGAGGAAAAGGAAATAAGTAGTAAACTAGTATTAGTAAATAATACTACTAAATATCCAAAAAGTCTCTTAAGTCCAAATTAATAAAATACTCCAGAGTCAGATAATATTAATTGGATTTATTCTAAGTTCCACAGTTACTCTAATTATTTTATCAAATAATTTTCTCAGAGTACACTGGGCTCAGTAGATCACAATGTAATATTATCCGGAGTAATAAAATACGGGGTATTACAATAAGATTTCAATTTTACTATATAATTTGAATAATGTGAATATTTAACAGAAAAGAACCACAGGATGTTATGTGTTTAAATATTGAAACATGATGTTAATATATACCATGGTCAGGGTGATTTGTTCAGTTGTTTGATTGAATCTGAGTTGGTGTTTTCCTGCTGTTAACAGCGCTCTTCCAAGTCAGTATGGCAGGTGGCTTATTTCCAGCATTGAAGTAAGACTTTTGGTGAGTTATTTAGCTCAGGTCTCAGTTGAGCGAGGCAAATGGTTTGAGAATTGGTAGTAGGAAATGCATCAGACTGATAGTTCTGAAGGTGCGTCCTCGATTTACATTTCCTTGGCCGGTTCTTCCAACCGAATTATTCAAGATGGTGCGGAGTATTATTTCACTGAAAGTTTTTCCTATTGCTGATGAGGACGTATGATAGAAGAGAGGATTTTTATTGGAAATCATCTGCAGCAGCATATGCAGTCCTAGCCTTGTGTTTAGTTCTGATCCAAAAGCCTCTGAGTTTCATCATGCCGTGTGTGTAGCTCGGATAGTTGCAATCTTGATGCGCCTTGCTCGAGGGAGGTTATCATAGGCTGTTTCTATGGTATGCAAGGAAGGTTCTTGGTTCTGTTAGCTGAAGTCTTCATAGGGGCTTGGAGGTGGTGGTTAGATTGCTTTGGACCTTATGGATAGGATAAGATAATTGCTATTGGAAGACCAAACATACCCAGTTATACCAGATGTCCAGATTTGTCCATTCCAAACATCCTTTGCGCAGAGATCTTTCCCACTAGAGTGCGTGGGCTCTGCATTGCTATCTGTGCGCTAGTGTTCTGGATTGGAGACATCATTGTCACATACTCACTGCCTGTGATGCTCAGTTTATTAGGACTGGCCGATGTTTTTGGCGTTTACGCAGTTGTGTGTTGCATCTCTTGGGTATTTGTGTATGTGAAGGTTCCAGAAACAAAAGGCATGCCCCTTGAAGTCATTTCTGAATTCTTTTCTGTTGGTACAAAGAAAGCTGAAGCTGCCAAAAATGAGTGACATAATTTGTTATATACTTTTGTAATTTTTAGTTGGCAAAGCCACCATTTCTGATATTTTTAGATTTTGCTTGTCTTAAGTTTGTGATAATGAGGATATCTTCTAGCTCAAATATTATTCTTTCATATAAAGTTTTGGAATTCAAAATTGGGAATAGCCTTCTGGTTTTTCAACTGAATGTGCATGTTTAGTGGCAGCGGGTGTGTGCTTTGGGTAGTATAGTTGGGAGGTGGTAGCATTAGCAGACATCACATGTTTGTTTGTTATTCATCTGTTAGCAGTTCTCAAATGTGTTTACCCGTCGGTTTTTGCCGGTTTTGTAATGTTCTGGTGGGGCTTTTTCGTTGGAGGTGTCCATCTTGTTGCAGCAACCCTCAAAGAGTGCGTGGCCGTAGGTCTTTATTTCTAGATCACGACTATGGATGTGATCGCTGCTGACTGCAAGCTCTGGATGTTGGACTGCATCATGATCCTTAGCAGGTCTGGTACGCGGAGTCTTCGCATAAGCAGAAATCCTCTTAGGCCGGTGTCGTATGGAGAGTGATTTTAGTGGTGCCGTGTTTTTAAAGTTTCAAGCAGCGGGTCTCAGTACATGATCAGGGTTTTGTGCTCCTAGCTCTGGCGTACGAACGGTTATCCTTCGTTTTAGCTGCAGTCCCCTAAAAGCAAGTGACTGTCCTCCTTTTAGGAATGTCCTGTTTTGGAGAGTGTCTTTAGAAGAGGTATGCTATAAAGTTTCAAGTCGTGGGAGCCAGTTCCGATCAGTTGGAGTGGTCCTCTGATAGAATCTGCATGGAATCATTTCTCACGATTGGCTTGCTTGATTTATTTCCTGAGGTGTTGTCCAGCTCTGGAGGTTTTAACATGTTTTATCAGTTTTGGTTGGAGGCGGATATCGCGGAGTATTGGCTGTAATGGTGAGTCTCCTATGACATAATGTCTTGTGTTTTCATGTAGGGTGTTCTGGCAGTGGTATTTTTTCGTATCTAGCTCGGGCGAGAGAGGTGGTTGTATCAAATGACATAACTTTTTTCATACTGAGGTGTTTGTGTGCAGGGTCGGCCCAATACATCTCGAGGCCTGGGGCAGAATTTAAAATTAAATATTTTTAAGATAATAAAAATATTTTTTTTAAATGATTATATTTTAGTTACTTTATGTTATAAAATCATTAAATTATTATAATCAATTTCATTTAGTATATTATTTAAATTGATAATAAAGTTAATTTATCTAAACACTCTTCTCATTATTTTAAAAAAATTATAATTAAAAAAAATGATAAAATTATATAAAAAAATAAAAATAAAATTTAGATATCAAGTTTCTATTATGTTAAAAAAAAGTAAAAAACTTATCATCTATACATATAATTTTTAAATTATCAAATCAAATAATACATATTATAATAATATAAATAGATGTTATTATTATAAATTCTAAATAGATGTTATATAATATAATTTAAAAATTTATTTTAAAAAAATTAATTAATTAAAATTATATAAAAAAAAGTGAGGCCCTAGGCGGTAGCCTTGGTGGCCTACCCCTAGGGTCGGCCCTGTTTGTGTGTATCTTTTCTTGAATTCTGTTATTGTACTATTGTGGCATTTCTTATGCCTTTGCCATCAATAAAATTTAGCCTGTTCAAAAAAAAAATTTATATATATATATATATATATATATATATATATATATATATATATATATATATATATATATATATATATATATATATATATATATATATATATACCATGGCCACTTACGTATTTAAGAAAAATATAGGAGGTGGGGAGGTGGGTGTTGTGGGTTGTGGGTGAATGCACAAAAGGTGGAGAGAAAGTGGAGGAGAAAAAAAAGTTTTGTTGATTAAATTTTATTTATTTATAATTAAAAAAAAAGAAAAATATGTTTACCATGTGGCACAATCTCAAGTGTTGGATGAATCTATCGTGTTGCAAGTTTGTGAATACACACAAAAAAACATCAATGGAAACGTCCTTAGCCGCCGGCGTGAATCTCGCTACACTCTCTTCTGAGAAAAATGGTTAGATCAAAATCGAAAATGGGGTAAGAAAATGGACTACTAGTAATAGTTAAGAGCCATAGTTTATAAATAGTTGTTTCAATTTGTTGCTTTAATTTAATTGAATGAAGCTATTGATTGTTAGTATTCTCGAGTCGGATTTAGTCTATATTTATCAAAATATAATATTTTAATTTTAACTTTAATGAAAAAATTGTACAAAAATAATCCAGGGTGGAGTTCAAGACTTGTGTATCATCAAAATCCCGATTCATAAGTCCTACTTAGTCCAACTAGGTAAGATTGTACTTAATCCAAATAGATAATATTGGATGTCTGAATCATTGTAATTATAAACCTTAAGCCGTAATTTGTCTAATTAGGTAAGACTCGACATGTGTATCGTCAAAATTAAAATTCTAAAGTCATATTTAGTCCAACTAGGTAAGATTAAATCTCTCAAAATTAAAGTTCTTTAGTGGTACTCTAGTTAGGTAACCGTTGACGTATGGATCGTTAAAATTGAAATTATCTTGCTGAATATAATTACGTCAAACTGAACTTACAAAATTCCTAATTTTTAAATTGTACTTAATTTAATTAGGTAAGACTGAACATCTAAGTCATTGAAATCAGTATTCTCGAGTCGGATTTAGTCTATATTTATCAAAATATAATATTTTAATTTTAACTTTAATGAAAAATTGTACAAAAATAATTCAGGGTGGAGTTCAAGACTTGTGTATTATCAAAATCCCGATTCATTAGACCTACTTAGTCCAACTAGGTAAGATTGGACATACGGATCGTCGGAATTCGGACTATTAAGTCGTACGTGATCTCGTTAGGTCAGACTTGACACATGGATCGTCAAAATTATAATTATCAAATTATAAGACCTACTTAGTCTAATTAGGTAACAATTGACATACGAGTCATCCTAATTAGGATTATTAAGTTGTACTTAGTCCAATTTGATAACAATAAACATATGAATCGTTGAAATTAAAATTCTCAAACTGTACTTAATCCAAATAGATAATATTGGATGTCTGAATCATTGTAATTATAAACCTTCAGCCGTAATTTGTCTAATTAGGTAAGACTCGACATGTGTATCGTCAAAATCAAAATTCTAAAGTCATATTTAGTCCAACTAGGTAAGATTAAACCTCTCAAAATTAGAGTTCTTTAGTGGTACTCTAGTTAGGTAACCGTTGACGTATGGATCGTTAAAATTGAAATTATCTTGCTGAATATAATTACGTAAAACTCAACTTACGAAATTCCTAATTTTTAAATTGTACTTAATTTAATTAGGTAAGATTGAATATCTAAGTCATTGAAATCAGTATTCTCGAGTCGGATTTAGTCTATATTTATCAAAATATAATATTTTAATTTTAACTTTAATGAAAAAATTGTACAAAAATAATTCAGGGTGGAGTTCAAGACTTGTGTATCATCAAAATCCCGATTCATTAGACCTACTTAGTCCAACTAGGTAAGATTGGACATACAGATCGTCGGAATTCGGACTATTAAGTTATACGTGGTCTCGTTAGGTCAGACTTGACAGATGGATCGTCAAAATTATAATTATCAAATTATAAGACCTACTTAGTCTAATTAGGTAACAATTGACATACGAGTCATCCTAATTAGGATTATTAAGTTGTACTTAGTCCAATTTGATAACAATAAACACATGAATCGTTGAAATTAAAATTCTCAAACTGTACTTAATCCAAATAGATAATATTGGATGTCTGAATCATTGTAATTATAAACCTTAAGCCGTAATTTGTCTAATTAGGTAAGACTCGACATGTGTATCGTCAAAATCAAAATTCTAAAGTCATATTTAGTCCAACTAGGTAAGATTAAACCTCTCAAAATTAAATTTCTTTAGTGGTACTCTAGTTTGGTAACCGTTGACGTGTGGATCATTAAAATTGAAATTATCTTGCTGAATATAATTACGTAAAACTGCACTTATGAAATTTCAAATTTTTAAATTGTACTTAATTTAATTAGGTAAGACTGAACATCTAAGTCATTGAAATCAGTATTCTCGAGTCGGATTTAGTCTATATTTATCAAAATATAGTATTCTATATAAATTAAAAAACAGTTTTGACATTTGATGAAAATATTAATTAAAATATAATTTAAAAAAAGATAAAAACAAAAATGCAAATCATAAATTAATTAAAAAAAGATAAATACTACCTCGAGGCACAGGGTTTGAACCCATTACCTCTTGATTTCTAAACCTCATGAAGTAAAAATGAAAAGTTGTATTGGTTGAGTTAGTATTGAATATAACAGTAGATTTCATTCTAAAATAACTGAGCTAAAAAATGAAGAAGTTTATTAGTGAGTAACAATGAATATAACAGATAATTTCATTCCAAAATAAAGTTGAAGCATATGTTTAGTTACAAAAGTTGCAGTGAAACATGAAAAGTGGATAACAATGGCAGGTGTTAGACAAAAGACTGGCATCCTACATATATTAAGATGAGTAGCAGCAGTGGATACATTTTATTTCTAATTCTTGTCATCAAAACAAAAGTATGGGGATGTTGTATTAAGATGAGTAGCAGCAGTTAGTAATTTGTGTCGCGTTTAAAATGATATTGTAATTGAAAAAAATAGTGTCAGTATAATTAAAATTTTAGAAAAACGCATATGCAAGGTTAAGAGATTATTATAAAAAAATTATATGTGCCAATTATTAAAAATTATATGTTAATCATATTGCACAAAAAATAGTATGCAAATTAGTAATTCAAAATATTGAAGTAGTAGCATATAATAAGAATATTAATGCAATCTTTAATATTGTATTAAACAACAATTGTATGATGTTCAAAAGGCAAATAGAAGTACCGGCTATACGTTGCTGAAGACTTCCTTATAGACGACGTTAGCAGTGGAAGACTTTGGTTTGTTGTTTTCGTCGTGTATCAAGATTTTGATACCCTTTTTGCTAGTTACTCTTGAGATTTCCACGTACAGTTGGCCATGACTGAAGAGATCTTTTGGGATATAGAGTCCAACCCAATCCAATGATTGTCCTTGAGATTTATTAATCGTCATGACGTACGTGTCGTACCTCGAAAAATACGATCCTCGCGATGGACACGGAAAAAACTGTTCGAAACAGAGTCGCCACCGAATTTTATTCATTCCAAGGAAGGAATAGGAAAATATCGATAAAACCTTTAAAGGGATAAGAAAATGGTCATCGCAACCAAATTCGGGTTCGGGAGTCGATTACGCAAAGGGAAGGTATTAGCACCCTCTACGTCCGTTGTACTCAACGGGAACCTCTTGATTCGATTCGGGAGATAAGTTAGCTTGGTTTGTTTGTTTTCTTCTAAGGTAGGTATTGTTTTCTAAGGGGGGAAATGGGTGGTTTTTTATTAGTGTGCTCGGCGAAGATTAAAATCCTCGGGCCTACGTATTCCCTCGTGCAATGGGAAAGTCAGAGCATTCGTAGTTCGTGGGACTACAGTTGGTTTGTGTTTTTTAGGCGAACGAGAGTTTAATTCGCATTCTAACTGCTAAACGTTGGCTTGTCTGCTCGTCATAGGAGGCTGAAGCACTAGTTCATATGCGCGGAAGAATGGATTTAAACAATGTTCTTTTTTGTTGAAAGTTGTTGGAATTGGATTAAGTGTGTTAAGATTTGATTGAGAAAAGAGTTTGGATTTGCGTATGTATTTTTTTAGGATTTTGGTTGCGTAGGAAGCGTTTAGTTTGTTAAGTGTTTTGAGCGAGAATGACGATTATTCGATAAACGAGATGTCGGCCTCGCAACAAATTAATCGGGGCATGACTGAAATGCTATATCTCAATAACACCTTTTTCATTCTATTAATTATGAAATTGTATTTGTTGGACAATTGGCTTACTTGTCCATATAATTAGAACGAGTGTTTTGAGAAAGAAAGTTCGGAATGGACACAACCCAAAGCGTGCGCCTCAAGAGCGTTCATTCAAGTGCCCAAGAGGTGCTAGACCTCAAGAGTCCACTACTTTCGTAGTTTGATTAAGAAAAAGATTTGAATTTGATGTGTTTTAGATGCGTTAATTGAATTAGGGTTTGAGTAAGCTAATGATTAAGTGTTTTAATTGGATTGAAAGTTTTTAGGTTTAGGGATGGAAGATCGAAACGATCACAACCCAAGGCGTGCACCCCAAGAGCGGTCGTTCAAGGACCCAAGGAGTGCTAGACTCCAAAAGCCCACCACTTCTAAAATTAATTAGGAAAATGATTTGAATTTGATATATTTTAATTAGATGTAATAATCGTATTAGGTCCTGATTAAATTAAAAGTTTTTTTTAGGAGGATTAAATAGGATTAAAGTTTAAGTGTTTTAGAAATGGAATATCGAAACGATCACAACCCAAGGCGTGCACCCTAAGAGTGATCGTTCAAGGACCCAAGGAGTGCTAGACTCCAAAAGCCCACCTTTCCATTATTGAGTTAAGAAAAAGATTAGAAATATTAACCTAAATGGTTTATGATTTTAAATAAAAAAAAGGATTATGATTTAATTTGATTTGAGAAAATTATTAGGAATTAGATTGAGAATTTTAATTTGAGAAAATATTGTATTTTTTAGGGGTTGAGTATTTTGATATAGATTAAATATTTTAAGTATTTTAAAATGATTAGGAGTTTTTTTTTTAGATTACGATTTTTAACTTAATTAAGTAATCGTAAGAGTTAATTATATTTTAATTAAGCAACAGGTTAATTGTCTTAAGTATTTTTAATAAGCGAAAGACGGAATGAACACAACTCAAGGCGTGCGCCTCAAGAGCATTCATCCAAGGACCCAAGGAGTGCTAGACTCCAAAAGCCCACTACTTTCGTAATTAATTAGAAAATGGTTTGAATTATCTTATATAAAGAAATTGAGTAATTAGTTAAAGTTTAATTAAATAAATATTATTTAAGTGTTGAATAATTATAAACAAAACCAACAATTAATCACTTAAGTATTTTAATCAACACAAGTTTTGTAATGGGTTGATAACAAGCTGGGAATAATATTGTAATTAATCCTTGAGTTAATTAAATCTTATGAAATTCTAAATCTATTTCTTAACAATCCTATTAGGCCCAATGGCCCTAAGAGTCACACCACACAATGGCCATAAAGGGTACCTTAATGCTATCGAATCGAGCCGGCCCAAGAGGCCCCAAACTCGAGTATCCTTTTAACCCTAGAAACAACAAACCGTCACTTTGTCATCCCACGTACCGCCTGAGGTGTCAGACGTGCTTTTTCTATGCTATTAATTATTATTAAAGGTTAGGGATAAACTTGAATAGTCATGAATCATGGTCTTGGAAAAACGTACTAACTTGATTTGATCCAACCAAAACTTTAAACATAATTAATTAATTACACGGCAGGGGTAATTTAAAATGAATAAGAACCGAGTACCTAGGCCATAACTGTTTACTTCTCATTTCAGAATCTCAGCCTTTATCTCTTTTCATCAAAAGCAGAAAAAATTTCATTCTTTAAAACCATCGCCCTCTTTCTCTTAAAAACCAACCGAGTTTCCTCTTCAACCTTAGACTCAATCGCGTCTCCTACCTTCAACTCTATCGACCAAATCCAAACCCATATTCAAATCTTCCATGAAAATCGTTTCTCACACAAAACATACAACGATTGATTTACCGCAAATGTAAATGAAGCACAAACCTAACCCTAAGCATGATCTAAACTTCTCATTTCAGGGGTGAATCAGGCTTACAAAAAGCAACAAGGGAACACAACAATATGAATCAAATAAACATTGTGGAGTTCTACGATTTAAAGCATGCTATCAACAAATAAAGAAGCAGTGTAAAAGACATCACCTGAGTTTGAAGCTCCGACGAGTTTTCCGGCGACAGCGCCATCTTGAGTAAGTTCGTTTACTGTTTTTACCGTTCTACTCTCCTTTTTCGTCTTCGATGGCCTTTTTTCCTTTATGTTTTCAATGTGCTTTACTGAAAATACCGCCACCTGAGCGTGTGAATTTGGGACTGCGCTCGCCTTACACAGAGCTCTGATGTGAGCTCTGAGAAAGTTTGAAACAAAGAGCTTTGGAGTGAGTGTTTAGGGTAGGAAATTGGCAGAACTTCGCTAAGGATTTCTCAGGGTCTTTGTGCCTCCTTTCACTAATGATTGGGGTAGTTTTTATAGGAAATTTTAGGGTTGATTGGTACGTGTGAGTTAGGGAATTCTCAGAGGAATATCCTCTAATTCGTGTGAGATCATGGGCTGTCCATTTTCAAAACCGTTGGAGAGAATTGTACATTTTTGTTTTTAGTGTGAGCTGGATATCCTTCTAGAAGTATGGTGGTCCCTCTGATTTGCTGATGTGGTGTTTTGTTCGTGTTGGTTCCTACTCCTTTTATTTTCTGCAAAACATTTTTCTTTTACTGATACTACAGCATTACTGCTATTATTTTGCAGGTTGAAATTGGGCATGGAGGAGCAAATTTTAGGGCCTGAACTTGGAGCCATCACTAAAAGCTTGGAGTCTTGGAAGGAAAAGGGCCTTGCCTTATTCTCTTGACATAACGGCCTAAATTCACCCCTTATTGACTTCATATTGCTTTGTAAGTCATGCTCTGATTTTTTGCATATGCTTTGTCTTGGAGTGTCTCACCTTATCCTATGGACTACCATTCATTTATATCTACTGCCCTTGAATTATGGATTGACCATATCTTCCTCTTGTTTTCATGTTAATATGCTTGGCATAAATTGGATGAAACAAGGGAATTGGCTTGGGAGTAATCTTGGCATTTGAAGTTGAGTTTGCTCATGAAGACCTTGAGAATGATTCTGAAACTAAAAAATACTTTGAATCCAATCTGGTAGTGCACTCCTTAACATATCTGCTATTTTGATTTTGAACTTCTGTATCTTTCCTTTTGAATTAATGACAGTTTGGCTTGCTGTGGCTTCATCGTGAAAACATCAATGGCATGTTTGGTTTTCCACTATGTGCATCATTAGCAGTACGTTTTTGTTTTGGTTGATATTGTAAGGCATGATGGTTGTTTGCTTTGTGTGACTTTTTTCGAATGCATCTGCTTGTGACGACGTTGTTGATGTTAACATAACAACATGAATTGTGTATTGGTTCTTTGTGCTTAACAACGTTTCATGTAAGTTAAACGTTTAAGAAAACCTCCAAATTGTGGTTTTGCATTGGCTTGAACATTGTCTGTATTGTACTAATCATCAACTTCATCCTCTTTGTATGCATTGATCTTGGCTTGGCATGAATTCTGGAACTTGTCTTGGGATCAGACTTGGTATGAAGAGAAAGACTTGGTCAGTGGTAACTTGGACATGAAGGCTTGATGAAAGTTTGACAAGAACTCAAGACTTGGTTTGAAAGCATCCTTGTGAGATTAATGGTTCAAGTGTTGTATTTTTAGGTTAAGTAGCTTGTATCTTTGTATCATGTGGTTACAACTTTGGTGACTTTGACTTGTAATGGCATTTAGAACTTTAGGAATTCTGAAATGTAATATGAATGGTGATGTATTTTATGTTATGTTGTGGACGGCTTTTAGGTAGTTGATCTTTTGTTTAATCATGTAGATGGTCATTGAAATATAAAAGTTGGTGATGAAATCCTTGGGTCTGGTCGTTGCGAATTATTCCTGCAGCCAAGAAATTATCTAAAACTTTATCATAGATTGAAGAGTCTATGATAATGTCTCTCTTGAAAATGAACACTCACGATCTGAGAGCAACATACTTTTTCATTCTCACAGGAAGTAGATATAAGGCGTTCAAAATCAGGTTCACCCCTTAACCATAAGCCAATCAATTTTGCCTAAAGGCTTCTTCAATATGGCTTCGTATGAGAAGGGCATTGGGCCTACTGAACCTTACCGTTGCCTTCAACATATCTACAGTAGTATCTCAATTACTGGCTTTATTTTGCTTGAACTTTTATTTTGATCTTTCGCCATTACTTGTATCCATTCTCACACTATCGTAACTTTGTTACAAATCTTCAGGTGATGTTTGATTTTCTTGCCATATAAACCTACATAATTGATTTGGAAAAGAAAAAAACCCTTATATCTCAAAAAAAAAACCATTCAAAGCAACTTGAGAGGATTCCATTAGGACTTGTAAAGTATGTCTTGAAAAAATGATCCTTTCATGAATAAAAACTTTATGATACTTGAAAGGAATTCCTAACCATGGCCTTGAATTAATTTTCGTCATAGTTTGATTACGTATTGGTTATGAGCTCTTCGAAGCATCACCTGCATATGCCTTAAAATCATCCAATAATTCTAAAACCAATTCAGACATAGATGAATGACCATTTCTTAGCTCGTTTAACCATACAACCTCAGTGTCACACTTGAAATATGGTTAAAATCTTCTGGGCCTTAACTGCTTAATCATAAAAATGAGTGCCCAATCCTCCTTATCTCTTCTTGAAATCATAGCAAACCCATCACAAGCTAGTAAACACATACCACACCCTTATGACCTAAGTCTTAGAAGGTGATTGGCCAGAAGCCAAGTAATTTTGCGGTAGGTAGGACAAATTTGGGGTATGACAGTATGATATAATGCTTGGAAATTGTCTCTTGTTTAGTTTGAAAGGCCAGGGGGATTGGGATGGGGAAAGATCCATTTGTGGTATGTATATGACTCTTCCATGGCATTTCCCGCCCATAATTTCAACTTCAAGAACATGATTGGCCATTTACTAACAATTATTCTTGTTCCATTGCACAAACCTTCGGCTTAATCGATGTTTCTCATAAGTATAATTTATGTCCCTATCTTTAATTTAATGTGGTGGTTGGGCAACCTGGAAGTCCTTAAAGAGTTGAGGAATTTTGGACTAAGGACTTCCATAATGCTATTATCATGAATTTCAGATCGATCAACTGAGTTAAAGCTATAATTATACATGCCAAATATATTTGATGCCGAGTTTTGTAGTCGGATAAGAGTAAGCACGAACTAGATTATGGTAGTAGGAAAGATCATACAGTGTAGAGAGCTAGACAAGCATCATACACAAACCGAGCCGGTCAGGGAGCCCGACTCCCACCAGTTGAGTTCTTACAAGACTGGGTAGTAAAACCTACCAACCCGGCATTGACGCCGGTCATAAGCTCAACAAGTGCCACTCCAACAGTTGTAACAGCGGCGACGCATCAATGCAGACGTTATCCTGTCTTCAAAACTTGCATTCATGAAGAGGAGTTGCGACAATGATGGTTATGCAACGTCAGAAGGCCAAGAGACTTCTCTTAATGGCATAACTTAAATGGAGATGGAAGAAAGCTATAAAAGGGGCTCCCACATGAGGGTTAACCAAGACACATTCATCTTGAAATAGTATACAACATCTGTATAGCTCTCAAATCCCAAAGATACTTACACAGTATCGACCGCGTAGTCTTCTCTGCCCTAAAGAAGAAGACTAACACTTTTGATGTTAAGACCATTTTTGGCTAGAACATTTGGTGCCCACCGCGGCGCCTAGGTAAAACTCTCCCAGGCCACACCTTACACTAACAACATGTCCTCTGAAGGGGATCCTCCGAACATGGCTCAGTTGCTAGCCATGATGGAGACCATGCGACAACAAAATGAGACGTTGCAAGATAACATACAAGTTCTGCAGTAACAAAGTCAGGCTGACGGCGACTGTGAGTAAGAGATTCTCGAGCCTCAGCCTCTCTCTCAAGAGATTTGGGATGACCACGTCCAAGAAAACTTCAAAGCACCGTCATTAACCTCTTATGATGGGAAGACAGATCCTCAGAAGCATATCATTGCCATCAACAATCAGATGGCTATAGTTTCCCCTTCGGACTCACTAAAGTGCAAACTAATGGCTGGAAACTTTAAGGATATAGCTCTAAGATGGTACATGAGCCTTCCTAGGCTCTCCATCGTAAGCTACCAGGACTTAACTAAGAAGTTAGTACAACACTTATCGGCAAGCAAACGCTGGAAGGTGTCCCGACCGCATTGTTCAGTGTTTGACAGAAATAGTCAGAATCGCTATGTGAGTACCTGGCTCGATTCAATGAGGAAACCCTCAAAGTATCTCATTCAAACCAGGAATTGTTTGTAGGGGCTTTTCAGCATGGATTACGAGTCGGGCAATTCAATGAGTCGTTGGCTCAGAAGTCAGCTATTAGCATATACGGGATCATTACCCGGGCTGAATGTTACATCAAGGGAGAAGAAAGTAACCAAGAGAAAAGAGCTTGGGACATCAATGAAAAGACAAAGAGCAAGGAAGAGGCGTCAAACAGGAAGAAGGAGTATCCTTGAGGAGCTGCGCGCGGGTGACATACTCCCAGACCATACAGACAGCTATACGAGCCGGACAGAGACCTCACCCCACTAAATAAAAGCAGGGGAGATGTCCTTAAAGAAGTCGTCCATATGAATATGTTACCGGAGCCTCATCGTCCCAAAGGAGCCAACGCAATCATGGGAAGGAAACCTGAGGATTGGTGTAATTACCACCGTGTACGGGGACATCACACTGAGGACTATCAGCAGCTGAAAAAAGAAATTGAAGCTCTAATCTAAAGGGGACATCTCTTGGCATACGTGAAGGATTCTCGACCACAAAATAACAAGAGAAGTCGTCACCAAGATGATCAGGGACCAGAAAAGTTATCTTGGAAGAAGAGTTCAGATTTCGAAGAGGGTAACGAGACAAAGGCAGCTTGGCACACCCTAAACACCATTTCTGGAGGGTTTACTGGTGGTGGAGAGACAAGTTCAGCCAGAAAGAGATATGCTATAGCAGTTATGCATATCGACCAGAGATCCCTACGAAACCGGAAGGTAACTTAAATGCTATAAAATTCTCCAAACAAGACACCATAGGAGTCCTAGCTCATGAGAATGGTCATATGGTTATCAAAGTACATATAAGAGAGTGGAGCGTGAAAAGGGTACTGATAGACCCTGGAAGCTCAGCCGACGTATTGTATTGGGATGCTTTCAGAGGAATGGGGCTTGATACGATCGAGTTATTACCATTCAAAGGCAGTCTAGTAGGGTTCTCAAGAGAACAGGTTCAGGTGCTTGGCCATATAGCATTGCCGACTACCTTTAGTAACACGGCTAATGCGAAGACTGTCCGAGTGAGGTACTTGATAGTCAATGCTGCTTCACCCTATAACATCATTATAGGCCGACCATCATTCAACGCCCTGGAAGCTTCGCTTTCAACTCTATATCTGACAATGAAATTCCCACTCGGAGATGGCCGGATTGGAATTGTCAAAGGCGACCAGGGGTTGGCGAGAAAATGTTATAAGGATAGCTTGAAGTTGAAAAGAAAGGAACCCGCAGGAGAAGCAGATCCCAAGAATTCCCTCAAAGTCCACCTGGTCGACATAGACCCACGTGATGATTCAGTTGAAGACAGCATAGTGCCCAACAAAGAAACAAAGTAAGTCCAGATTGGGCATCTACCGTCCCATGTTACACACATCGGAGTCAACTTATTCCCCGAAGAGGAGAAAGAGATCGTCCAAGCGCTAAAGGACAATGTGGACCTTTTCGCATGGAAGCCTTAAGACATGCCATGGATAGATCCCAATTTCATGTGCCATCACTTAGCAATTGATCCAGACATCAAGCCAGTTTCTCAAAGGAAAAGAAAGGGTGGCGATGAAAAGAGGAAGACAATTACATAAGAAGTAGAGAAGTTGTTACAGGTCGGGTTCATCAAGGAGGTCAAGTATCCGACCTGGTCATCCAACGTGGTGACGGTAAAAAAGAAATCTGGGAAATGGCGAATGTGTGTGGACTTTACGGACCTTAACAAAGCATGTCCTAAAGTTCTGTATCCACTACCCAACATTGACCGGCTGATAGATGTTGCACCGGGTTTCCGTTTGCTCAGTTTTATGGATGCATACTCTGGGTACAACCAGATTCGCATGGATCCAATAGACGCACCAAAAACTGCTTTCATAGCCCATCAGAGCAATTGCTATTATGAGGTCATGCCTTTTGGACTCAAAAATGTTGGGGCTACTTACCAGAGGCTAATGGATAAGGTGTTCGCTATGCAGATATGTCAGAATCTTGAGGTCTATGTAGATGACATGGTGATCAAGACAAGTGCAAACCGGTCACATATGAAGGATCTAACTGAAAAATTTGCATCAATTAGAAGCTACAACATGAGACTGAACCCGGACAAGTGTACCTTTGGAGTGCAAGCCAGGAAGTTCCTCGGATTTATGCTCACCAACCGGGGAATAGAAGCAATCTTGGAAAAATGCCAGGCTATAATAGATATGAGAAGTCCAACCACGAAAAAGGAGGTCCAACAGCTGACAGGGAGGCTAGCTGCATTGTCATAATTTTTATCATGTGCAGAGGACAAGTCAATACATTTCTTTGCAACCATAAGGGAGTCTAAGGAGTTTGAATAGACGGAGGCATGCGAAGAAGCTTTTCAAGAAGTAAAGTGTTTCCTATCCTCGCCTCCTATCCTAGTAAGGCCCAAAGAAAATACACCTCTAGTCTTATACTTATCGGTCACAGATAAAGCCCTGAGCTCGGTTTTAGTACAAGACGGAGAAGATGGAGAGAGAACCGCATACTTTATCAGCAAAGTTCTAAAAGGAGCAGAGCTAAGGTACCAGAAGATTGAAAGTTTGGCGCTGGCAGTAGTCGTCACAACCCGGAAGCTGAGACATTATTTTCAAGGTCACCCCATCACAATAAAGACAAATTTCCCAATCAAACAAATACTGAGAAAGCCCGACTTAGTAGGACAAATAGTCAAGTGGGCAGTAGAGCTCTTCGAATATGACATTAAATTTGTACCCATGACCAGTATTAAGTCACAGACACTGGCTGATTTTGTCGTTAAATTAAGTGCACCGGCTAGAGAAGAAATCTCAAACAGATGGATCCTTTACGTAGATGGATCTTCAAATCTCAAGGGAAGCGGAGCCGGAATAATTTTGGAAGGACCCAAAGATCTAACATTAGAATACTCTTTATGTTTCAATTTTCAGGTTAGCAACAACCAGGCAGAGTATGAAGGCTTGATTGCCGGAATGAAATTGACAAGAGAAGTCGGAGTAACACACTTGTTAGTGAAGACCGACTCCTAGTTAGTGGTCGGACAGATGAAGAACGAGTACCAGACGAAGGATTCCACCCTGATAAAGTACCTTCAGAAAGCCTCAGGAATATCCAAAGCGTTCTCAGAATTCGAAGTCGTCCATATCCCAAGAGAAGATAATGCCCGGGCCGACCTCCTAGCCCGACTAGCAAGCTCAAAGAATTCACGAATGAATACGACCGTGATTCAAGAAGTTCTCGAAGCACCCAACATTCAGTCAGAGGAAGTATTAACCATAGAGGATGTCTAAGGGTGGATGGGACCCATTATCAATTATTTGACTTAGGAAGTGTTACCTGAAGACGTCAACAAAGCCTGAAAGATTAAAAGGATAGCTTCCCGGTACATCATAATCTCGGATACACTGTACAAGATGGGTAGGTCAACATCTAGGCTCAGATGTGTGTCAGAGTCTGAGATTGAGATGGTAATTAAAGATGTTCATGAAGGAGCTTGTGGTAGCCACATCGGTGGGAGAGCATTGTCCGGAATGATCCTAAGAGTCGAGTACTACTGGCCGCATATGATGCGAGATTGTATCAAATACGTTAGCAAGTGGGAAAAGTGGCAAGTATTCGCTCCATTTAAACATTTACCAGCCGAGTCACTCCATCTGATTACATCCCCATGTTCGTTCTATCAGTGGGGAGCAGACATCCTATGACCCTTTCTAGTTACTTCAGAACAACTCAAGTTTCTGATTATCGCAGTTGATTATTTTACAAAGTGGGTGGAAGCCGAGGCTGTTGTTTGGATCTCAGCCGAGAGAGTTCGCAAATTTTATTGGAGGAACATCATATGCCGGTTCGGTTTGCCGGGAATCATAGTCTCGGACAATGGAGCCCAATTTGCAAGCACTTCTGTCATAGACTTTTGCAAGGATTATGGAATACATAACATGTTCACATCAGTAGAGCACCCACAAACCAATGGCCAAGCAGAAGCTGCCAACAAGGTTATCCTAGGTGGAATAAAAAAGAAGCTGGAGGATGCAAAAGGAATGTGGGCCGAGTACTTACTAGAGATCTTGTGGTCGTACCACACAATAACACATTCTACCACTCAGGAGACACCCTTCAGGATGGTATATGGAACTGATGCAATGATACCAGTGGAAATCAACACTCCGACTTAGAGGCGTGAACACTTTGATGAAATCACTAACATGGATAATTTGAACATCTCGGCTGACCAGATATACGAAGTCAGCGAGGCAGCACGGATTAGAGAAGCTGCTGCAAAACAGATGTTGGCAAGAAGATACAACCTGAAAGTCCGGCAGAGGGAATTCCAAGAGGGCGACCTGGTCTTGAAGAAAATAACAGACCCAAAAAACAAGGGAAAGCTCGCCCCCAATTGGGAAGGCCCATTCAGGGTACTTCAAAAGCTAAACAACGGAGCATACAAGCTGGAAACCTTAGAAGGAATAGAAATACCTAGGACATGGAATGTATCCAATCTTAGGCTGTATTTCAGCTAAATATTATGTAATTCAACAATGAATAAAGGATCCAGGTTACACTCTTTTCCCTTGCAAGGGCAAGGGTTTTTAACGAGGCACCTGAACTTAATAAATTATTATGTCTTGTTTATAGGTATTCGGCTGGAGATGATGAGTGATAACTAGGAAAACTCCTATAAACGTGTCGACTTGCTCCACGTACATAGGTCGCCCATGAACGGGTTTATTAAAATCCTATAAACGTGTCGACTTGCTCCGCGTACATAAGTCGCCCATGAACGGGTTGATTAAACTCCTATAAACGTGTCGACTTGCTCTGCGTACATAGATCACCCATGAACGGGTTGATTAAACTCCTATAAACGTGTTGACTTGCTCCGCGTATATAGGTCGCCCATGAACGGGTTGATTAAACTCCTATAAATGTGTTAACTTGCTCTGCGTACATAGGTCGTCCATGAACGGGTTGATTAAACTCCTATAAACGTGTCGACTTCCTCCGCGTACATAGGTCGCCCATGACGGGTTGATTAAACTCCTATAAACGTGTTGACTTGCTCCGCGTACATAGGTCACCCACAAACGCTCCGCGTACATGGGTTGAACAAACATGTCTACTAGCTCCGAGCACACAGGCCGGACAATCAAATATAAAAATGATGAAACATCCAAGCCCATAAAACGTCAAAGATACTTGGGGATCGTAAGTAAAAAAGTCATACATGGCAAACTGGCAAAGGATAATAAGAAGGGAGCAAATCTCTGTTGAAAGGACACCCTAGTCCATACTATAATCGGCACCTAAGCCTACAAGAGTCCAAGACTCTCAAAAGTGTGAAGACTATACACACAAGATAGGTAAAAACTCCTTAATAATTAGCTTCACAGTGAGCTATCTGAAAAGTCTTGGAAATCAAGCACAAGCAAAGTAAAAATAATACCCGACAATTTATAATCGGACACCTTAAGTTAATCTAACTTAGTGCTCGAGGGGCTGGATATATGTATGAGATTATTTTGCAAAGGAATAAACACGATAAACAGAAATAACATAAACAAAAAAGCCTCAGAAGGGCCAAACATTGTATGTTACAAAGCCCGAAGGCTAAAAAGTCATGAGCATGAGGGGGGACAACACCACACTCCCTCGCCAAAATACATAAAAAATGCATCCAGAAGGATATCTAACTAATACAAGGAGAATTTCAAAATCATTCAACAACTGAGGTGCCATTAGCGCCAAAATTATCCGGGGTCTCATTCCCGCCTTTGACAGGAGCATGAGCCTTCTCCCGATTGTTCTTTTCAAGCTCGTCCAGATCTATAAGGCGGCCATCCTACACCACCTTTAAGTAATCAACTTCAGACAGTTCCAGCCCGAGATAGAGGCACGAAACTTGCTCCTTTGCCCTGTCAAAGGCCTCGTCACCAACGAAGAGAACTTCAATCTGAGCCTTCTTAAGAGACTCATTGAGCTCGGTGTTGGAAACTAAAAGCTCTTGGTGAGAGACTTTGACTTGCCTCAGTTGCTCAACAACCTCGGATAAAGCCGACTTATGTTCAGATTCAAGAGTTTCTTTGCTCTTCTTCTCGTCAACTAGGTTTTTCTCCAAACCGGAAAGCTTTTCTGATTGAACCTTGAGAGCTTCTTATAGCCGGGTAACCTCTTCTTTCAGCTTAAGCTTCTCCGCCTCAGAATCTTCGCTAGATTCAAATAGACCCATGGCAAGAGCATCACACCGCATAAGGTAAGAGCTTATGTTTTGTGTAATCTTCTGCCGACCAATAGATTTCACTTTGTTAACGTCCTCAATGGCGTTAAGGTGGTCGTACAAAAACCTAAGCCCGTCAAAGTTGTTGGACTAGAATTTAAACTCTCCGGGTGCAACATTCTCGCCAGGAACTCGCATAAGAGAATTGATCTCCATGTCATCCTGACAGACTTCATCAGTCATGAGGGTCTTTAACCTCTTGGGAGCACCTTGCGAAGTTTCTTCCTGGGCAGAAGGAGCTGAAGGCTGAGGTTCATTCTTACTTGGGGTCGCCTTTGCACTAGTACCCCGAGTCCATTTTGGTTGTCGGATCTCCAACCCGCCCGTATCCGACTTAGAAGAAGCAACTCCTCTGGATCCTCTCCGAGCAGCACAAGCCTCCAGCATTAATTTCTTCTGTTCAACCACTAACAATTTAGTCATTGTATCTGCAGAAAAAGTCGTAAATGTTAGAACGAGAATAATTAAAGGTGTGGATAAATAATAAGTAAGCAGTTACCTAAGACGACGAGTAATTGATCATCACTTAAAGGTAACAACTCCTTAACCTTCATCATATGGAAGGAATCAAGAACAATCAAATATTGAGTTTCCAATTCACTCAATTTCGCACAGTTGAAACCAGTGATCGACAGTGGATTCTCGGCCTAATAAAAGGGAAAATGAGGTTGGATATCCAGAGCGTACAACACTTGTGGACACGTCGGCCCAATTTTTACCCTTAGGAATCGATTCTTATAATTATTATAATTAGAAGTATATGCATGGATGAAGCACCGCCCGAGAATCCCACTGAGTTGTATCCAACTACAATTATCGACACCTTTCACTTCAAAGAAAGAGAAAAATAGGCCAATTGTGAGGGTGATATCTAAAACCTCACAAACCCGTTCGAAAGTCTTTATGAAACCCCAGCTGTTGGGACGAAGTTGAGAGGGAGCTATGTTCACAGCTTTTATCACATCCGCCTCAAAATCAGAAAAAGGGTATTTGTATATTAAAATCCTCTAGAACCCCAACATAAAAGTAGAAAAGTCCTCTTTAACGCCTTTGGGGAGGAGTATACGAACACACTCTCCGGGAATATACGATTCCAAGACAACATCATCTTCGGACCCAGTTGAAGATATTTTCCTTGTTGACCAGAGTTTCGCGATTTCTACGTCATCAAAGGTACTATTCTTATGGTTCATGACCTCAAGATCGAAAGGAGCAGAAGTCGTCATTGAAACCTCTACAAAACCTGAGGAAGATGAGCCAGAATCAAAATTATTCCCAGAAGTAAGAACATCGCCATAAATTTCGTTCATGACTCGTCTATACTCCTCTGGCCCTAAAGCACTCTCTATTTTCCACATGCATTGTTCCCAAAACTCCTTCCTTTCTATGTCATTCATACGGACGTCACTATTACTACCCTCGTCGTCTCTTTTACTAAAGACTACCATACTTTCTAAAAACAAAATTGAAGAATAAAATGAAAATCAGAAGTAGTGGATGGATACCTACGAGTAGAGAAGCCTTGGAGATTGGGAAGCGTTCTGGTTGATAAAGAAGGAAGACGATTTGGATGTAGAAATGAGAAGAGGGAGAGATGAGGATTTTAATAAAAGGCTCGACACCCAAGAGTAGCTAAGGAGCAGTCTTTAACAGTCATCATTATATTGGGGGAACTGAAAGGACGACCCTCCAAGAAATTTTTGACACGTAAGGACCTAAGAAGAAAAGCTTACCTATAGCTTGGCACCTAGCAAATATATCCGGGCTCATGTTACTGCCGAGTACTGCACCCTTGTAAACAGATGTAGTACTTGGGGGGCTTATGTACATGCCAAATATATTCGATGCCGAGTTTTGTAGTCGGATAAGAGTAAGCACAGACTAGATTATGGTAGCAGGAAAGATCGTACAGTGTAGAGAGATAGACAAGCATCATACACAAACCGGGCCGGTCAGGGAGCCCGACTCCCACCAGTTGAGTTCTTACAAGACTGGGTAGTATAACCCACCAACCCGGCATCGACGCCGGTCATAAGCTCAACAAGTGCCACTCCAATAGTTGTAATGGCGGTGGAGCATCAATGCAGACGTTATCCTGTCTTCAAAACATGCATTCATGAAGAGGATTTACGACAATGATGGCCATGCAACGTCAGAAGGCCAAGAGGCTTCTCTTAATGACATAACTTAAATGAAGATGAAAGAAGGCTATAAAAAGGGCTCCCACATGATGATTAAGCAAGACACATTCATCTTGAGATAATATACAACATCTGTATAACTCTCAAATCCCCAAAGATACTTACACAGTATAGACAACGTAGTCTTCTCTGCCCTAAAGGAGGAGACTAACACTTTTGGTGTTCTGACCATTTTTGGCTAGAATATTTGGCGCCCACCGTGGGGCATAAATAAACTCTCTCAGGCCACACCTTACACTAACAACATGTCCTCTGAAGGGGATCCTCCAGACATGGCTCAACTGCTAGCCATGATGGAGACCATGTGACAACAGAATGAGATGCTACAAGACAACATACATGTTCTGCAGCAACAAAGTCAGGTTGACGGTGACTCTGAGGAGAAGGTTCTCGAGCCTCAGCCTCTCTCTCAAGATATTTGGGACAACCATGTCCCAGAAAACTTCAAAACACCATCATTAACCTCTTATGATGGGAAGACAGATCCTCAGGAACATGTCATTGCCATCAACAATCAGATGGCCATAGTGGCCCCTTCGGACTCACTGAAGTGCAAACTCATGGCTGGAACCTTTAAGGATGTAGCTCTAAGATGATACATGAGCCTTCCTCGGCTCTCCATCGTAAGCTACCAGGACTTAACTAAGAAGTTAGTACAACACTTCTCGGCAAGCAAACACCGGAAGGTGTCCATGACCGCATTGTTTAGTGTTCGACAGAAACAGTCACAATCGCTACGTGAGTACCTGGCTCGATTCAATGAGTAAACCCTCAAAATACCTCATTGAAATGTATTTTAATACTTGTTAGTATGCGTTGAACACTAACAAAATATTTCTTGAAGTAAAAATGAAAAGTTGTATTGGTAGAGTTAGTATTGAATATAACAGTAGATTTCATTCCAAAATAACAGAGCTAAAAAATGAAGAAGTTTATTAGTGAGTAACAATGAATATAATAGATAATTTCATTCCAAAATAAAGTTGAAGCATATGTTTAGTTACAAAAGTTGCAGTGAAACACGAAAAGTGGATAACAATGGCAGGTGTTACACAAAAGACTGACATCCTACATATATTAAGATGAGTAGCAGCAGTGGATACATTTTCTTTCTAATTCCTGTCATCAAAACAAAAGTATGGGGATGTTGTATTACGATGAGTAGCAGCAGTTAGTAATTTGTGTTGCTTTTAAAATGATGTTGTAATTGAAAAAAAAAATATTGTCAGTATAATTAAAAATTTAGAAAAACGCATATGCAAGGTTAAGAAATTATTATTAAAAAAATATATGTTAATCATATTGCACAAAAAATAGTATGCAAATTAGTAATTCAAAATATTGAAGTAGCAGCATATAATAAGAATATTAATGCAATATTTAATATTGTATTAAACAACAATTGTATGATGTTCAAAAGGCAAATAGAAGTACTGGCTATACGTTGTTGAAGACTTCCTTATAGACGACGTTAGCAGTGGAAGACTTTGGTTTGTTGTTTTCGTCGTGTATCAAAATTTTGAAACCCTTTTTGCTAGTTACTCTTGAGATTGCCACGTACAGTTGGCCATAACCGAAGAGATCTTTTGGGATATAGAGTCCAACCCAATCCAATGATTGTCCTTGAGATTTGTTAATCATTATGGCGTACGATATAATGCTTAAAAATTGTCTCCTATTTTAGTTTGAAAGGCCAGGGGGATTGGGATGAGGAAAGATCCATTCGTGGTATGTATATGACTCTTCCATGGCCTTTCCCGCTCATAATTTCAGCTTCAAGAACATGATTGGTCATTTGGTAACAATTAGTCTTGTTCCATTGCACAAACCTTCAGCTGAATCGATGTTTCTCATAAGCATAATTTATGTCCCTATCTTTAATTTAATGTGGTGGTTGGGCAACCCAGAAGTCCTTAGAGAGTTGAGGAATTTCAGACTATGGACTTCCATAATGCTATTATCATGAATTTCAGATCGATCAACTGAGTTAAAGCTATAATAATCTTTGGATTCGCCTATAAAATGCGAAGAAAGTAAATAATTAGATTAAACACACCAAGAGGTACTATTTTAGTAATAGGAGAAAAATCTTTAAGTTGTTTAAATACTACTGTAAATATACCAGGCATGATATCTAGAATATGATTATTTATTTGATCAACCACCTTAATATTTGATGCCAAAATTGCCCGACTTTTCAAGTAGTCATAACATGTATAATTTTCCAGGAAAGAAGGATATGTGCTTTCCACAATTGCAACAATAGGGTCATCAAATTTTTGAATTAGTATTTCAGGTGGAATGTCAATGTCAGCATTGTAACACCCTTTTCTACCCCACGAATATACACGGCAAAATACACAAATTATCAGAGTAAAAATCACCTCAGAAGGGTGCACATTTCTAAAAAAAACTCAAAGTAAAACATTTACTCCGTAAACAATGGGTTTTCCTCAAAATAATCAAAAAGCCATCAAATAGCAGCGGAACCACCATAACCACAATAATCCAACATAAAAAGGTTTTCAAAAATAAAACCATAGTCATCAAATAATAACAAAATAACAACTAAACAATGGTTCAACTCAACGACCCAACCCGATGTTACACTATCAGAGCAAGACCCTCTACATCAACCAAAAGCAAAATAAACTCCAAAAGTCCTCGAAGGCATCCACGGCTAATCCTGATCACCTGCATGTTACACACGTGGAGGCAACATTCAAATAGACAGTGTGAGTAATCACAATTCATTATAATCAATATAAAAATAGGATATGCATAAAATGGCGTCATCGTCATATACAACATCATCAGGGTCATCAAAGGAAAACATCAAAGATCACGATATCATAAATCACATCAATGCCAACTAAATGCAATGCACAACGAGACTCATGCATGTGGTACCAATCGTCACAATCGATGGACACTAGGCCATCACCCTCCAAAGATCCCCGTCATTAGGATCGATTCTACACAAGAACCGAAGCACGTCAAAACCACCTCACATTCACACAATGGGATGGAAGCCACAATAGACCGAAGTCTAACATCAATGTAATGCTATGAATGCATGATACACAACGTCATAATCATCATCATCAACACAAGTCATTACGTGCATCATCATTCATCACAATCTCATCGTATCGTCATTCATTCATCAAAACATCATGCATCATCATCTTATAATCATCAATACAACTCATGGAAATTCACATCAAAATAGTCATGCATCATCATATCACAATCAATATAACTCATGGTCATTCACATCGTCATGTAATCATCAAACATCACATATACGCAGCTCATAACGTCAATATACATCATGGTAATTCATATCATCAATTAACCTTCAAAATCATGTATAAACGGTTCATAATCATAAATAAACTCATAGTAATTCAGATCATTAATTATTCATCAAAACATCACGACATCATCATCTCATAATCATCAATAACCTCATGGTAAATCATATTATCAATAAATCATCAAACATCATATATACATATCTCATAATCATCGATATACATCATGGTAATTCATCAAAGTAATCACAGCTCAAAACATCAAGACAACACAGGAATCACAACATAATTTCGCAAAACAGCAGGCGTTCGCTAGAATGTTCGCTTTGCGAACTCGTTCGCTCTGGCGTTCGCTTTACGAGCTGCCAGCGAATCCCCAAAACCCCATACAAAAACCAGAGAACCCTACTCTGTCTCCCTCACTACCTCTGTTCGCTCTGCGAAGTCATTCTCTGGGAAGTTTGTCGTGCGAACTAAAAATCACAATTAGAGTTCATCTCAGTATCATCAACCAAAATCATCGCGCATTCGCTGCGCTGCTCGCTTTGCGAGTCTGGGGCGAATGTTCGCCTTGCGAAGGAATTGTTCACTTTGTGAACTCGTGATTTCAGGAAATCGCTACTACGCATCAGTAGCATAACAGACCCAAAAACCTCACGAATCCAACCTCCTTTTACCTCAACCACATCCCCAAACATTCCTAAGGTATTACGGTAATCAAAGACACAAAACCTATGACTATTAGGTCGATTCATTACACTACTCTAAGCCTTAAAATCACCTAAACCTTCACAAACTCTCAAGATTCTCATAAACCCCATAAATCCCTTTCTCATACAAGATCCCACATATCATCAAAGAAGGTTTACCCAAAGGCCTACTTTTATCCGAATCAATTCCACCCTTCATATTCATCATCAATCCACAAAAACAACACCAAAATCACCAATTTGCTCATAAACCCACAAACCCTAATAAACCCCCAAAAATCCGCTTTAAACACATCGAATCCCTATATTGAAAACAATGAAAGGCAATACTCCTCATACCTTAGATTTTCGATTCAAAGCTTTCTCTAATGAGTCTTTGGAAACCTTCTCGAATCCTCACCTTTCCCTTTTTCCTCAGAGCTCTCGCCTTCTTTCCTTCTTTTCACAGTCTAACCAAATGAATCATATTCTCAAATTCTCTTTTTTGTTTAACCTAACTCGGGCTTCTAAAATGGGCTTTCCCCATATTATCCTCACTAATCCTCCTCAAAAGTCCATCTTACCCTTAATTACTCTAATATTATTTAAATTGATAATAATAATAATATATTCATATTATATACTATTATTAATTAAATAACCAAACCTCCACAAAATTCCACACATAGCCCAAACCACCAAAATTCACCAAAAATCACGAATATTATATTTAAATAAATTAAATAAATATTCTTAAAAATTTGGGGTGTTACAAGCATAACCATCATTAGGTTCGGATATCCTACCTTCACCTAATTTTAAAAGCCATTTTGAAAACTCAACAATGTCAAGCGATTCTTGAGTAGTTTGATCACCTTGTAGGCGCATATTTCGTGTTAACGTTAAGACCTCACGTGAATCCCAAATGTAAGATGCATTGATGGTTGAGCAAAGAATGTCGAATCGAGTCCCTCTTGGGATGCCAGCAAAATTTGTCTGAAATCTCCATTGAAAACAACCACTTTACCTCCGAAAACTACGTCAGAATTTCCATGTTTACTCATGAAGTCTTTTAAAGTTTTATCAAGAGCTTCAAAACAGAATTTGCTTGCCATTGGGGCCTCATCCTAAATAAACAACTTGGTTTGTCGAAGTAGTTCGGCGTGGTCATCACCAAAGTCAATTTTGCATGTTGAATTTTCCATAGTTGGGACATGTATTTTACACTTAGAATGAGCAGCCCTTCCACCAGGCAATAAAAGAGATGCAATCTCACTTAATTCAACCGTCAAAACTATTTCATGCTTTGATCTCAATGAAGTTGCAAGTGTTTTCCACATATATGTTTTACCCATACCTCCGTAGCCATGTAGGAAAAACACTCCTCCTTTCTGGTTTGTAATAGCCAGCATTATTTTGTTCAATATCTTGCGTTGTTCATCTTATAAACAATAAGAAACCACCATAAATTAAAGAAGTTGGAAGTGAAACATAAAAATTAGAATTAAGGTAAACGATTGTGATACCTCTAAGTGCATTGAAAAGGCCATTGAACTCAGTTTTCATGACAAAAATGTTGTAACTTCTCTCTTAGTAGATAAGTCTATTACCAAGTTGTTGAAGAACATATCCATCAGGATACATAATTGGCTTGAATTCACCTAAACTCCTGTGATTCGCTTGAAGTAATGTTTCAATCTCAATCAAAGTCAAGTTTTGTAATTCATCGTCTTGCATAGGCAAGTATGCAAAAGGAGTATAAAAACCGTCACATGAGTTTTCACATTATGGTTATCAGGTGCAGTGTATGAATAATTATAAGTAACATAGTAAGGTGAAACAGAAAGTTAGATAACCCTTGGTTATTTACAAGTTGTCTCTGTTTGTGCAAAATACCATCTGCCAAGAAGGACCAAGTTTGGTTCCATAAATGTGCATGATTGTTTATAGTTCCAGATAGCAGCACAACCACAAAAAACTTTCGTAGAAAATGGCCAGATCCTCACTGACTTGCATCTTTAATATCTCCAATATATTCCCTATCATCCTCAAGGAAACTCATCCCAAAGCATGCATCCCTAAAAGAGTCATATTGTATTTCCCCCACCTTACGAATGTCTTCATAAGTTTTTTATCCTTTTACAACCATGAGCATCATCCTCAGATAAAACAGTTCTCCTGTAGTTGGTGTGTAGCGGTAAAATCGTGAGTGTAAGCTATTGATTAACTTAACTCGAAAAGCAAGAGTCGCCACTGCACTTTTATTTTATCCAAAAAGTAAAGGAAAAAGAGCGAACAAAACCTACACAAGCTCTACAACAAGAACAAGTGAAGAGAGTCTGGATAAGGGGGGTTGGTTACGCAATGGGAAGGTGTTAGCACCCAAAACGTCTATAGTACTCTATAGGAACCCTTTGAAATATCTACCTCTTTTGGCCTGAAAAAGTTTGCTTGAAAAGAGATCGAGGAGATGAGAAGAGAAATTGTTTTTAAGATTTTTGTGTTTGGAGAGACTTGTCGCCTCATGCCTACGTACCCACGATGTGCAATGTAGGATTAAAACCTCGTAGTTCATGGTACAAGGAATGAAATTTGTTTGTTTTGGTTGACTTTAAAATGTAAAGACAAGTCGTCATTTCCAAGCGAATAATTCCGCTTAAAGAAATGAATCATGTCTAAACTTATGAAAAAGTTAAAGGAAAAAGTGCACGAGGGCACAAAAAGAGAGTTTGATGAGTTTGATGTTTTTTAAAGTCTTTTGAAAAAAGTATCAACATGCTTATGTAGTTTAGCATTTGTTAAGAAATGAAAAGAAAAGAGTAAAATCAATTGACAAAGTCAAGGTTTGATTATGAAGGTGGTGATAGTTTGAAATCAAGAAAGTTTTGAAAAAGGGAGAGAGTTTTGAAAATTGAAGAATGGGGAGGAGAAGAAGTGACTATCCTAAAGCATAAAGTAAAAGCCAAGGATAAGAATAGCCTAACCACACAAGTAAGCTCCATAGTCTTCGAACCATAATTCCAAACCAAAGGGAAAAGGTCCTAGTTCTAAGTCCAAGGTTCCAAGAATTGCATTGGATGTCCAAGGTCTAAGTCCAAGGGTTCAAGAATGGCATTGAAGTCCAAGGTCTAGGTGCAAAACACCATGTCCATTGCATAGGATAGTAACCATAGTCCAAGATTAGAAGCACAAGTTTTTTAGAGGTTTTAGCCTTTATTAATGTTTTTAGTCCAAGTGGACAAAGAGAAAAAGGCATAAGCATAAACATGTGTCCAACGGACAAAGGAAAGATTGCAGAAGCATAAACATATGTCCAACGGACAAAGGAAAAAATGCGGAAGCATAAACATGATATGGAATGCTAATAATGGAGCATAAAAGTAAAAGAGATAGGGAGCGAGAAGGAATTGTAAACAAAGTTAGTACAATAGTATTGTTAGTAAGTTAGTGATTAGTTGTTAGAGTTAGTGATCAATAATAATTGAATTATTGCACTTAGATCAAGATTAATGAAAACTCATTAGAGGATTGATAAGACCAAAGCCTCATAACAACAAGTTTCATAAGTTTTGAACCAAAAGACAAATAATCAACTATTCTTGATAGTTTTTCGATGCGGGACAAATATTGCGCTATGTTAAGCAACCGCCGAGTAATTTACGGAGTAATTACCCTACAAATGAGGTGGGTCAATAGATCTTTATGCTAATGCATGCTAGATGAACGATATGTAAATCGTCATCCGAAAGCAATGCCACACGAAAAGAAAAATGGTAACGATCTAGTCTTGATCGAAATTCAACAAAGGAATTCCAAGATCTCTTAGACTTTCATCGATCAAAAAGAAAATAGATGAAGAAAAGTGGATCTAACATTTATGATCCACTCAACCAACCAAAATGAGAATTTCAAGAAAATAAAATCAAAACTATTTTTAAATGATTTTTTCCAAGAATTCTTTCTAAAGAATTAAAAAAAAAAACAAAAGTAAATCAAAATCTAGCAATAATAAGAAAGAAAAAAAAAAGAAACTAGAAAAAGAGAAAAAAAATGAATTAGAAAAATATCATAAAAGAAGAAAAAAAAGAACAAGAAATGCGGGAGGTTTAAGTTGAAAATGGTGGTGGTGATAAAATTTCAAGGCCCACGGCCCAGACTAAATGGAAAGAAAAATGATACAAGTTTTTTTTAAAACACAAAATTAATAAAAAAAAAAGAATCAGAGTCATCATCTTCTTCGTGAGAAAGAGAGACGTGACTACTATTTATGGCGGAAAGGAGACGCACACGGTTCATCACGGCGGAGCGACGAAGAAAAATTCTTGCACGGTTGTGATCGAAATTCCACGTAGATTCCAAATACGTGTTCAATTTCAAGTGAAATCCAACCACAAGATCGAATTCAAACCGCGAGATTTACATCAGAAAGCTCCAATTACCTTCAAATTCAGGTGAAATCACTTTAGTTTCTCTTTTTCTTCTTCTGAACCACACGAAATTGGTGATGTTGTTGTTGATGTGCGTGGCTTTTGTGAGATACAAAGTTATGACCGGTTGATGTTGGATCGGAATTGTTGAATGGTTGAAGTTTCTTGTTGTTGAGTTGACGAAAAATGGAAGGTTTATGTGTGATTTTGCAGAGCTTGAAGATAATTATGTACAGGTAATTTAAATTGGAATTGAGGAAGAGATTGAATGAATTGAAGCTTTGGAGATAAAGGTTTGAGTGTGGATTTTGGAAGAGGTTTGAGGGTTGTCCAAGCTTGAAGAATTGTGTAGAAATAAGCTTCAATTTATAGAGGATGGAGGTGAGGTTTGAATTGCAATCCGTTGCCGTTTTGTTTATTTTTCTGCGTTTTGAATTGTTGTTGTGGGTTGCGCGTGATATTTGCTGAAAAATTGCTCATGTCGTTTTGATCATTTTATTTGCAGCTTGTTTTATTAATTACGTGACGTGTATTTGGTGACTTTATTGTGTTTAGCACAACTTGGGCTTGGCTTCACGTTGCAGCTTGCATTGGAAATGATTCGTAATAGGCACGACTGGAGCTTGGTGAGGCATGGCAAGGCTTGTAGTATGGCGTGAGGCTTTGTGTAGCTTGAAATATGAGACTTGGCCCATCATTCTTTTTTTTTTTTTTTGCCATTTTGAAATCATGGGCTAATGGTAAGAAATATAATTGAAAAAGGACAATGGAATTTGGATAGAAAAAATAGCATAATGGATAAATTGGTTTGTGATATGGATATTTGAATGTGAATTTATAAATGTGAATTGGATATTGAATGGATAGAAATGGTTTAATGGATAATGAATAATAAATAAAAAATGGATTTAAAATGGATATTTGAATATGTGGGTATTGGAAGGTGATATGGATATTATAATGGGTAAAAGAAAAGAAAGTGGATTTAGAAATTGGAAAATAAAAATGGTTTAAATGGAGAAATGGATTTTATGAATAAAAAAGGTTTAAAATGAGATGTGGTTCAAAAATAGTATATTGGATTTTGTTGGAAATGGTAAATGGTTTAGAATGATGGATAATCAAAATGGATATGAAAATGGATCATGAATAACAAATCTTTATTTTTAGCCCACAACCACTCTTGACTTTTTCACAAGCCTCTGATAAACCGAATGCATAGCTACCACTGAATAAGCCACAACTGAATAACAACCATTTGAATCTGTTTGAACTTGTCTGAATCAGTTATCTGGGAAAATAAATCCATAGATGAACACAATCTAGACTGGTGAACTCATATGAACTTGATGGACATCACCACACAACAACTTGACAGTCACTGCTTGATAAATAGCCCACTGAAACAGATAACTTGCAATTGAAGCAAACTCTTAACAGTTTGACCAAGATAAGGTCAAACATCCATCTGAACTAGATCAAGAACAAACAACCACATTTGACTTGAAGTCACTTCAATGTCTTTGACAAACCTGCACAACACACAGAGAGAGAAACAAGCCAACTGCAACATTTTTTTTGGTATTAGAGGTTAGTAAACACAGTCGAGTAGGTAAGAATAATATACAGATACTCAGGAGAAACACAGATTGTGATCTTGTTTGTGGTATGAGATGCAAATGAAAAGTGCAAAATCTTAGGGGTAAAAATTAGGGTCTTACATGGTGGAACCCAGATAAAGCACCCAATGGTAAAACCTTTTTTATGTGGCTTCCATTATCTATTCCTTTTGACGTAAACAAATTTGCTCACAAATTGTGCATATGTTAAATGTCGTGCTTCCTCAAATTGTGTATTTGCAATTAACCATGAAGTGAACATAGATTCTGTTATGCTTGCCTTTTCCAAAATATTTTCCATCCTTTCGAAATCAATATAGTACATAGTCATCTCACCTATAAAATGGTAAAACATGTGTTCTACAGCAGGTTTTCTCCCATGAATTTTGTAAGAAAAGATCCTCCAACATGCCTCACTTAGAGAAACATACCTACAGTCAAGATATTCCTTAATCTCATCAATTACGTTCTAGCCATTCGAAGATGAATTTGATGCAGGAACAACAGTAGTCGTGATTATGTCATATCCATTGTGGATGTATTTGAAAAGGTACTTGATTGAGGTACTTTGGTTAGACCACTCCATGTTGATGTGGGCCTCATATTTCAGGAGTAATCTTGTGTTGTATGGTACGACATGCCTATTATCCAATGAAACACCAGATTTCAGAATTTTATGTGTTTGAGAACTTCGTTTGTATAGTGGATAACCATTGTTATCAATAATGGTCTCTTCATTGAATTTTTTGGTAAAAAACTTAGAGCGTCTTCTATTCTTCATGCATGGGGAAGTAACTCTGGCTAAACCACAAGGTCCGTGCAACATGTGTGATTTTACAAATTGATATTACCTTGGATATAGAACCGGATCTGGGATTTCGGCAGAGATGATGTTGTCAATGTCCGACGGTGTAGAATACTTACTTTGTGGATGTAAGAAAATAAGAATGTGTGCATGCGGTAAGCTCCTTTTCTGGAATTCAATTGTATACATGTATGAAACACACATAAATGAAGTGTTAATACAAACAATAAGTGACTAAAATAATACAAAGTAGTATGAAACTATAGTCGACTTATATGCCAAAACTTTACCAAGTACATGTCATTTGGTCAGGTCTATCATAAGTTCATCAAGTTTGATCTTGAATACCTTGGAAACAATATCAGGTATGTCACGTGGCTTTAAATTATTCTTGGACAGCAGCCGTGTAATCTCAGGCCAGTTCTGGTTGCACGTAAACATAATAAAGAAATCAGGAAATCCAAGTGCACTAGAGATAGTCATACCATCAAAGTATAGTTGATCCATGTAACGTTTCCCCCTATAAATGAAGAAGGCAATACAACTCTTCGGCCTGTCTTGTTTTGTTGGTTTTGTTTACAACTTTCACGATTCTCATTAAGTTGTTTATAATTTCCAACTCTTAGTTTAGATTGGTTCTTCCTCAACCAATTTCGACCGATAAAATTTCGGTTTTCGTCGGATTCGGTTAAGTCGGTTTGGCGGTTAAGTCAAGTCAATTTATTCGGTTTAATATTTATTAGAACAAACCTATAAAAATGACTTTTTTTAATTTTTTAATAAAAAATATCAAATTTTTAGAATAGGACTATTTTCTTATTATTAAAAGAAAATTTATTATTATGGGATAATATTTTCAATATTATTTGACATTAATTTGATCATTATCATACTTTAAACAAAAAACTAAATAATACTCAAAATTTTATATTGCATGTCTTATATTTTTGGGAGTACACAATGTCCTCATTAAATTATAAAAATGATAATATCCTGCAACATCATGAATCTCATTTTTATAGTGATTCAGATATATAGTAATAAAAATAAATAAAATATATATTAATTAAGTTCGGTCGGTTTTGGTTTTTGTCGAATTCAAAATAAGCATCAGAGCCCGACAGTAGCAACCCAATACTATCCAAATTAAACAACTGAATCAACCTGACACCCGACCCGGTCCATTTACACAAAAAAAACAACGGGTCGGTCGGTTTTAATCGTCCTGTTCAAATTTGTCCATCCCTAAATATAAATACTCAAAAGGAATTTATCGAACACTTTGTGTGAAATCTATAAAAATTGGAAATTTAATTTGTTTTGTTGATATTTAAAGGCGAATCACAATCAAAGTGATTATGATTATATCAACAACAACACTTTAAAAGATAATTGAAAAATAATTTCTGATCGAATTGATCAAACAACTACCAACTCGATAGTTTGCAAGAAAAACAACTAAAGAAATATATATATATATATATATATAGATAGATAGATAGATAGAGAGAGAGAGAGAGAGAGAGAGAGAGAGATTTATTTAGGCAGTTCCCCAATCGGCCTCGCTATAGGTACGTCTGCCCTCAATCCAAAATCGAATTGAGATACTTGCAATTAACCTTTTCTTTGCAAAAATGTTTGCACAAGTGATGAAGAACTCTAACCCCACAAACCCTATGGTTTGTTGTTGATTCTACCACCTCCAAACCCTTGATCAAAGCTTGATCAAGCCACTAACAATGCTGCTACAATCCACCTGTTCTTGACTACTTGCTTGCAAGACCTCCTCGTCTTCAAGGTTTTCGCTCGATCGAATTAATCCCTAGCACACACTTGTTGAACCTAAGATTCCCGAACACGATTCATCGTCTCGCACTACTCCCTTGCAAGGAAACGACCTTTTCCAAGGCCTTCACTCGGTCGAATCCGTGTTAGCGTGATCTTGTCTAAAACCTTCAAATCCCAATGATCTTGAACGAAAATCCCAGCTTGGTTTTCTTATTTGAAATACACAAAGATCCCAACCCAATATTCTCGGTTACACCAACCTAATTTGATGTTATCAACCCTAATCTAGATGGTCAAACAATAAAAAAATGATTATGCGTATGCATAGAAGAAAGGTTGAAGATGATGGGAAAACTTTGTAATTTTGGTTTTGTTTAGGTTTTACACTAGTACCTTGCTAGAAAAAGGTGCATGTATGAGTATATATATGTGTGTGTGGAAATAGGAAAAAAAGGATGCAAGAAAAATAAGATGCAAAACAAAATTTAAGTTTTCGAAACCTACAGGTCGGTCTATGAAAGCAATAGGTTAGACTGTCAAGGTACTCAGGTCGACCTAAGTGAGGCAATCTATGGAAAGAGCCTACAGGCTTTAATATTGATGCTTGGAGGTTGGCCTGTACAAGCTATCTGTTGACCTATACTTAACCAAAAGTTTCTATAGGTCGACTTAAACTCGTATGGGTCAGCCTATGCAACAATGTTCATGCATAACACTTTGTTTTTAATGTATAAAGCATGCCTAGAAATTTCCAATCATTTTCAAAACCATTTGTATGCACCCTAATACTAAAATGATTAATGCACATCTAAATTTTGGTTGATACCGCCCAATATACAGAAACGCTAATATACTCTCCTAGTTTTGACATCATTCAAAATGTGGCTAGATGGAAGAATACACTCAGCACCTTGATTTGGTTTCCGATTAGTGATTGTTTCAGTTGATGAACTCAAGAGACATGTTTCCATACATTGCGAGCTTTGTGTACTCAAGTCTTTTCCCCTTTTAACTTGAGTTAGAATTGATTAGAACCTTGTAGAGCCGAGTGGAGACATAAGATAGGGAAGTCACTGAGATTATCATCTCACCCCAATATTGTTGTTGCTTTTCAGGTATTGTTTGCAGGTTTGGTATACAAGAGGAGTTATTCATTGATGTTTCAAGAGAAGCTCTTATTGTAATCTTCCGTTGTAGAATTGTGTACAATGAAGATATTGTACATAGTTCTTAGATTTTATTTTTATGTTGTATTGTATAACATGTTCCATTAATGTATTTAGTTTAAACATATGTATATAATGATGCCATTAAACTCTTATCTTATGTCAGTACCAAAAATTAACACTTGTATGATATATATATATATATATACGGGTTGTTGCAACCAAGGCCTGTAAATGCACACGCAGTACACTTCAGGCACTAGTTAAAGAAAACCATGAGTGCTAAAGTTGAATGTAAATGATGAAATGTTTGCACAAAACCCATTTAGATGCAGACTATGGAAGAACTATCAAAGCAACTATCCAAACTTCCACAAGAATTCAAAGAAAGACAAGATACATTTGGTAAGCCCAATCATATTTCTTTTTTTTAATCTTTATGCAAGTGTCCATCTCATAACATTTTACAATAATCATATAACCTCAACCCACTTGAAATATGCTTAAAGGCATCCTACAAGGCAGATACTATTACAGGTGTCAAATCATCTTATTTTCAATTGTTTAGAATGAGTAGTTAATTAGTGGAAGAAAATGATAAACTAAAAGAACATATCTTAGGCATTAAGGAATCATAAAGACATCTTAAAGAAATATATGATTCATTCAAGATAGAAATGACTAAGACTATAAATTCGAGAGAAAAATGTAAGCGGTGTGACTCCTTTATAAAAGAAGTAACTGATTTACGTGAAAATCTAGGAAAGTTTATCCAAGGGAAAGAGAAGCTTGACTTGATCCTACCAAGTCAAAGATTTTCCATAAACAAGAATGGATTAGGATTTAAAAATGATATAAAACCAAGTAAATGAATATAATTTAAGGAAAAGAAGCGTCCAATTTATAAGTGTACACACTGTAAAAAAATAAAACATTTATAACCTTTTTGTTCTAATAAATTGAAAAGATATAAAGGTAACAACCTTAGATCTTCTGGGACTAATGCACCTGGGCCTAAGAAGATGCAGACATCAAAAGTGAAACCTTAATATTTTGTAGATATTCTTTACATCTCAGGGATTTGACGATTATTAATGAAGCTGTGAAAAGCAATAATATACCTATAAGTATATAATATGTATGAAGTCTATGATCCAAAGATAGACGATGATGGCAAGTATCAACGATTATGATCAAAGCAAATTATTTGAAAATGTCTTAAAGTTTATGATCCTTAGTGATCAGCAGAATGGATATGTCTGTAGTGAACTCTCATTTTATTGTTCATATCAACTCTCTCATCCAATGATGTCTAGAGAAGGATACACCATAGTATGAGTTGGCTTCTCCATTTAAGGGAAGTATTTATCAAGAATTCTTGATAAAAGAGATATACATTATTTTAAGGTGGAAATAATTAGAAAACTCTGATCAAACCCTTTAAAATTTTGAATTTAATTTGTGCTAATCTCAAGTAAATATTATTCTAATTAAAAAGATGAGTGTTTTAAGTGTTATTAAAAAGGAGGCATAAATAAAGCTAGAAAATTTTACTTCATACCCTATCATTTATTCCCCTACCCCTACATTACTATTTTTTTACTAAAATATCCTCATATAAATAAGTACAAAATTTTCTTAATTTAATTATTTGATCCACAATTTAATAAATAAATCTATCTTTAAAAGTTGTTTTATTAATATTCTCAGCAAATATGGCAAGTATTATCTATACTATTATATATTCTTATAATGTCTCCATTAAAGATTTTCCGCTAAAACTTTTTCCTTTAATTAATTAATTATAAATATATTTATTATTAACTCCATTTAAAACTTCCGACTAACTCATTCTTATATTTTAAATAAATATTAATTAACAAATGCAATAAGACATGTCTTAAATTTTTTTTAAAATGCAGTCACCAACCAAAAATTAATTAAATATAAATATATTTATTATTAACTTCATCATTTAAAACTTCTAACTAAGTCACATTCTTATATTTTAAATAATAATTAATTAACAAATGCAATAAGACACTCCTAATTTTTTTTTAAAAATGCAGCCACCTATCAATAATATGTTAACATAGTAACTACTAGCATAACTTTTCTCTTCATTTTATTTATTAATCTTTTATTATTAATAATTAAATATTATTATTACTAATTAAATGATAATTAAATTAAAATATTTAACATGTTTATTTCTCAAATTTCTCTCCGCTCAACACTCCTTATTTATATCATACAAATAATTAACATCTCTCAACTCATAACATCTCTTTAACCCCACATTAATATGACACATAGTAATATTAATTTTAAAAAAAAAATTAGACATATAATGCAAACCTAAAATTTACTTAATACAAAAATAAATTAATAAATATGATTCATAAAACGGTTAAAGTTTTTTATAGCCCCCACTAATTTTATTTTAAAGTTAGTAAATAGTAAAATAAAAGTATAAATTGATGAGATATAAATTTGATTAGTGGGAAAATAGTTTTGTGGAAAAAATGAAATAAAGTAATGAAATTAGTGGGGCTATAAAAAACTTTAACTGTTTCATGACTTATATTTATTAATTTATTTTTGTATTAAGTAATTTTAAGGTTTTCATTATATGTCTAATTTATTTACTTTTTTTTTTATTTTTTAATTTAATATTACTATGTGTCCTATTAATATGAGGTTAGAGAGATGTTATGAGTGGAGAAAGGTTAATTATTTGTATGATATAAATAGAGAGTGTTGAGCGGAGAGAAATTTGAGAAATAAACATGTTAAATATTTTAACTTAATTATTATTTAATTAATAATAATAATATTTAATTATTAATAATAAAAGATTAATTAATAAAATGAAGAAAAAAAGTTATGCTGGTTAGTTACTATGTTAACATATTATTGGTAGGTGACTACATTTTAAAAAAAAAAATTGGAGTGTCTTATTACATTTGTTAATTAATAATTATTTAAAATATAAGAATGTGACTTAGTTAGAATTTTTAAATGATGGAGTTAATAATAATATATTTATATTTAATTAATTTTTGGTAGGTGGCTGCATTTAAAAAAAAATTTAGAACGTGTCTTATTGCATTTGTTAATTAATAATTATTTAAAATATAAGAATGAGTTAGTCAGAAGTTTTAAATGAAGTTAATAATAAATATATTTATATTTAATTAATTAAATAAAGGAAAAAAAATTAGCAGAAAATCTTTAATGGAAACATTATAAGATTATATAATAGTATAGATAATACTTACCATATTTGCTAAGAATATTAATAAAACAATTTTTAAAGATAGATTTATTTATTAAATTGTGGATCAAATAATTAAATTAGAAATATTTTGCACTTATTTATATGAGGATACTTTGGTAAAAAAAATATTAATGTAGGGGTAGGAGAATAAATGATGGGGTATGGGGTAAATTTTTCATAAAGCCAAGCAGGAGTGCAACACATAAAGCCCAAAACAAGAATTGTTGAATTGGTCCAAAATAATTTATTGGCACTAGCATCCAATCGATTAGATCATGTGAAAATTCAGAAATTTGAACATTGGAGCTCACCACAACAACAAGTTGGGAGAGACATAAATGCAATAAATATGCTTAAGATTTTGCTCCCTGACTTGAGTTTTCGGACATGACAAATTTAGGAAGCATCTGAGCACATCAATTATGGTAGGAAACAATAAGATTCATTTAATTTTATACGTATTACTATTTGATATAGGTTCATTTGTTGGTGGATATGATGAGACCCCATCACGGCTAAGACACAACACCTAGAGTGTAAAGATGTTGATCTTCCGCACAAAAACACGATGATGTTATATTGTACCATTGAAACCTTAACATATTCTTGGAATCTTGAAGATTAAGGGTTTTCATTAATCAAGTTATCTCAAATAATTTTTCACTTATCATCAAATATAAAATCCAACAGCATAATCATCGAATATGGGATTGCGGTAATTATAAAAGACCCTTTTGGGTCTGGGCTAGAAACCGAGATGTGATTTTCCTCATTCTATAATCAGAAATATGAGAATAGTGGAAGACTCATTCTCCCTAAAATTGTGGGCGAGAAGGTCTTCTTTTGAGTGATATTACTTGGACACATCATAGTCGACACTTTACAAGCAAAATGGATCATGTATATTCGATCGGGTGTTCAGGTCCAACATCGATACAAGGAGGTCGATGTCTCACTCGAACCAGACTCTGATACCACAATTGGGAGGTTAACAATTAGGGGGGGTTCAACATGAGTGAAAATTTATCTTGTGGATTTTTATTTAATGAATAACACACCTTTGTGAGACACACACCATATACTCACCCAAAACCTTAAGGTGATAGGTGTGTGAATTCTCTCACTTACAAATTCTTAATTATTCACTTTTCTAATTAATGTGGGACTTCCCTACACTTTTTTCTCAACACTTCTTAACTCACACTTATTTTTCTCAACAAACATTTAGTAACGAAAGAGAGAGATGAAAATTGCACATTGACACCCAAAAACCATGATGACAAGCATGTTTTCATTTTTTTATATATTTAAGATTTAGTGCAATGATCAATTTTTGATGATTGTATTTTGATAAATGCTTTTTTTAATTATTTCCTAAAACATTTTTATGTTAATCAATTTCTCCTCTTCAATTTTGTCATTAATTTCGATTATATTTACAAGAATGTCACACACATCACATTAAATAGTCATCAACGTTTGGGTATATTGATTAAGGGAGTTCATGGGTTGGGTTGGGTCGAATTTGATCAAATCCAATACCAAACCCAATAAATAATCTTTGGATTGAGTTGAGTGTTTAACCTGTACGTCTAAGATTAAACCCGAACCGAACCGACCCACATATCATTGGGTTGGTTTTGGTTGGGTTCGCGGGTCATCCGTTAAATATAATTTTTAAATTATAAATAGAATATAATTTTAATTAACATATTTATATTACATATACATTAAAAAATCATAAAGTTTTAGTATTTAATTTGAATAAAATGAATCATTTAATACCTAAAAGCTTTTTCATAATGAGAATCAAGTCCAAAAGCAAATACAAATTGTGTAAAATAAAATTTATGTAATACGCCGTAAAATTCTGAGCGTTTTGGGATAATATTAGTTTGGTCAACTGGGTTCCGGTGTACTCTGAGCAGTTATTGGATAGAATAATTAGAGTAAACTGACGAACTCGGATTGATTAGATTTAATATTATTTAACTTGGAATTTTATTAATTGGTGTATTTGAGATAATTTGGATAATTAGTAGTATTACCAATTAATATTGCCTTGTGTATTTTCTTTTCCTTTCCTTATTTGGTAAGTTAGAAAAAACTTAGAGAAAAAGAAAAGAAAGAAAGGAAAAGGAAGAGGAAGAAGAGGAAATTCTCCCAAGAGCTCTAGGTCATCAATCATCAACCAATTTTCATCTTTTCATCTCAGCATTCAACCTCCTCATCTTGTAATCCAGGTGGATTCTAGTTAGACACTTTAGATTAAGGTTTATTTGAGTTTTAGAGTTAGTTTGATATTGTTAGAAAATGTGAAATTTTACATTAAAATCATAGTCTAACTGCTGAAATTCGATCATTAATTGTATGTGATACTGGTTGTTATGAGTATAGCATGTTATGGTATATTTTGATTGGAAAAATGAGATTTTTCGGGGTGAATTGAAACAACCCGTAGCAGACTTTTCTGCAGGAAAATTCTGGGTTTCAACTGCCCATACGCGTATCACGCAGGGCCATACGGGTATGGACTTGAAGGAATTTGGGTGTTACGCTTACGGACAAGGCAATACGCGTATGAGTCATGGTAGTACGCGTATTGGAATTTTAAAAGGGAATTTTCAAGGAAAATAGCCTCTGCCCATACGCGTATGACATTGGGCAATACGCGTATGGCTGGGCGATCCAGCTTGGCAATACGCGTATGGCTTAGGGCAGTACGCGTACGGCCAGGAGGGTGCAGAAATGTGTTTTTTCGCGATACCATTTCGTGTTATGTCCATAACTTTTGACTCGGTTGTCCGTTTTTAGCGTTCTTGATATCATTAGAAAGCTAACAGAATGTACTTTATTATTAAAATGATTTTAAGATTTGTTGGCCGATTTAATTATGTCGGGACTTTTGAATAGTGTCGTTTTGTCGACTTTTATTGTTAATGGTGTGTAATTGTGGTTGAAAATGTATGCATGTTAACATATGGAATAGGCAGAGTGAGGAGCATTACCATAAACCTTGTCGAAAATGTGAATTCTCATATGTGGCAACGCTCGTGCATGAAAGGCCGAGGCGTGTGTACTTTAATCATAACCAGTGTCTTTTACGGTGTAGTTTCATGAGACTCGAGCACCTCCTCTGAAACGTATACACAATTACTTGACAGGTTTGATTCCCACGTGTAGTACGAATGGAGCCTATGGGTAAAGAGACTTGTGACGGTGTACGGGCCGTGTGAAGTGACGGATCACGGTGTACGGGCCGATGATCCCGAATCCATTTCGTATGCCAAGTAACTTCAAGGATCCATGACTCGGGTCGTCTTCTAGACGTAGAAGCGGACGGGAAAAGGGGATACCTTGGTATGGTTATTGATTAGTGAGTTTTCTTGAGTTTACAGGCTCAGGACGTACCGTGGTACTATAGTGAGTTAATAGGCTCACTAGTGTGGCGATATTTTGTGTGTGTGTACTCAAGTCACTTCCCTTCCCTTTTGACTTGAGTTAGGTTTATTAGAACCTTGTAGAGCCGAGAGGACTATAAGATAGCGAACTCACTGAGATTTGATGTATCTCACCCCACTGTTGTTGTTTACATCACAGGTTCTGCAGGTTCCGCGAAGGGTAAGGATAAGGCCGTGTGACTATCCTTGCTTAGCTGTTGTTTTGCTTCCGTTGTGGAGTCTTTTGAGATCCTTAGTGATCTAGTTCTTAGTTTTATCTTTTGAACATTTTGTACATATGACATGCCAGTGTGTTGTTTTAGGTTGTTTTGGGCATTTTTATGTATACAGTGTTACTAGGAACTAATGTATTTCAGTACCAAACGTTTTTTTCATGTATGATATATGCTTTGATGTATGTATATATATGTGGGCGTTACAGTTGGTATCAGAGCAGGTCGTATCCTCGACCTAGCCATGAAATAGTATGAGTATTTTCTTTCCGTTTCACATGTGTTGTGTCGTCATTGGTCTTACGTGTTATATTTATGGTATTGAGCCTGATCAACTTAATCCTATCTGTATGACTTTCAGGAACATGGATGATAGGCGCAGAAACAACCGTGGTAGACCGAGAAACACTCCAACAGGGACTAATCCGCCAGTTGACGAAGGGAATGCACCATTGTATCAATTCATGCAGCAGATGCAGCAACGACAAAATCAGTTCATGCAACAAATGGTTCAGCAGATGGCGGGTGGTTTACATCCTCCAGTGGTTGTTCCTGAGGTTGCAGGAGGAAACTTTAGGGATTTCATTCGGTTGAATCCTCCGGAATTTCAGGGAGGGTTAGACCCAGTAAAGACTCATGAATGGATATCAGGTATGGAACGGGTTTTCCACATTGTTCAGTGCAGTGAGGAAAACAAGGTGGTCTTTGCTTCCCACTTGTTGAAGGGTCCTGCTATGAGGTGGTGGGAGATCGCTTCAGATTTAATGACAATTCAAGAGGTACCAAAGGTATGGGAACAGTTTAACGTAATTTTTATGGAGAAATATTTTCCAAGTTCCTTGAGGTCTCAGAAAGAATTTGAGTTCCAACAACTGAGACAAGGTAACTTGACTGTGGCTTCTTATGCTGAGAAATTTGAAACTATGGCCGCTTATTCTAGACAAGCCATGTATGCTCCAGATGAGAGGTGGAAGATTGATCAGTTTCTGTTTGGTTTAAGGGCTGAAATTTCACATAGCGTGTCTCAACGGGAATTTACTACTTATGCTGAAATGTTAAGACAATGTTATGTGGCGGAGCATAGTTTGAAAACGGTACAAATAGAGGATGATTTGAACAGGGCAACTCAAAGTGACCGTGGAAGATCGAATCAACAGTTTAGACAAAGGCAACAATCTTTCAAAGGGAAACAAGCTCAGAGTCCTAGAACTAGTGTGCCTCCGGTATGTCGTACTTGTGGAAGGAATCATTATGGTAGGTGCAATTCGGAGGGAATACGGTGTTATCAGTGTAACAAGATGGGTCATGTATCGAGAGATTGTCCTCAGGGTAGGAATCAGACACCGGGGAAGAATACTGGCCGAGTGTATACCTTGGATGCGAGAAAAGAAAAGAATGATACTCCTTGATTGCGGGTACGTGTTTCGTAAATGGACATCCTTGTTTTGTTTTATTTGATTGTGGGGCAACTCATTCTTTTGTGTCCACGCGTTGCGTGAAGCGACTTGGGTTGCAAGCTGTTCCTTTGTTTCCTCCTATGGTGGTTACTACTGCCATGGATGAGATTGTTGAGACACCGTTGATGTGTGAAAATTATGTTCTATCGGTGAATGAAAGAGTTTTCCAGATTGACCTTATCTGTTTACCGCTTAAGAAAATGGATGTTGTTCTGGGAATGGATTGGCTTTCCGCTAATTCGGTGTTTATTGGGTGTGAGGAAAAGCTGATCATTATTCCGTCCGAAGAGGCTACTTCGAATGATGTGTTAACTACCATTTTAGAAGGTACGGTTGGAATGATTAATTTCTTGTTTGAGGAAGAAAAGTCTGTTCTTTTGATTCTTACTAAGGAGAAGAGTAGTAGCATTCCAGATCTGAGTATTCCAGTAGTTTACGACTTTCCTAAAGTTTTCCCCGAGGATATCACTTCTCTTCCTCCGGAACGGGAAGTGGAATTCTCTATTGACCTGATACCGGGAACGGCTCCAATATCTGTTTCTCCGTATCGGATGGCACCACTTGAATTAAAAGAATTAAAGGATCAATTGGAAGAACTGTTGGCTAAGCATTTTGTTCGACCCAGTGTTTCACCTTGGGGAGCTCCAGTGTTGTTGGTAAAGAAGAAAGATGGTGGAATGCGGTTGTGTATTGATTACCGTCAGTTGAATAAGGTCACCATCAAGAACAAATATCCATTACCAAGGATAGACGACCTATTAGATCAATTGAAAGGAGCCTGTGTGTTCTCGAAGATTGATTTACGGTCGGGTTATCATCAGATTCGTGTGAAGAGTTCAGATGTACCAAAGACCGCGTTCAGAACCCGTTATGGTCATTATGAATTTTTGGTGATGCCTTTTCGCGTGACAAATGCTCCGACAGTTTTCATGGATTATATGAATCGGATATTTCAACCTTACTTGGACCAATTTGTGGTGATTTTCATTGATGACATTCTTATTTACTCTCGTGATCCTCAAGAGCACGGTGAACACCTAAGAATCATTGTATCCATCTTGCAAGAGAAGCAACTTTTTGCTAAGTTAAGTAAGTGTGAGTTTTGGATGTCTGAGGTTAATTTCGTTGGTCATGTCATATTCCAGGGAGGTGTGGCGGTCGATCCATCGAAAGTAGAAGCAGTAACTAATTGGGAGAGACCGAAGAATGCTTCTGAAGTTAGGAGTTTCTTGGGATTAGAAGGTTATTATAGAAGGTTTATCAAGGGATTTTCGCAATTGGCCTTACCTTTGACCAGACTTACTAGGAAGGATTATTCCTATGAGTGGGATTCGGCTTGTGAAAGAAGTTTTAGGAGTTTGAAGGAGAGATTGACGACTGCTCCTGTTTTGGTTATTCCTGATCCCAGCAAGTCATATGAGGTATATTGTGATGCATCGAAGAAGGGTTTAGGCGGAGTGTTAATGCATAATGGACATGTAGTGGCTTACGCTTCACGACAGTTGAAAGTCCACGAAGAGAATTACCCGACGCATGATTTAGAATTGGCGGCAATTGTTTTTACCTTGAAAGTGTGGCGTCACTATTTGTATGGTGTACGTTTTGAGATGTTTAGTGACCACAAGAGCTTAAAGTACTTATTTGATCAAAAGGAGTTGAATATGCGTCAAAGGAGGTGGATGGAATATTTGAAGGATTATGATTTGGAACTAAAGTACCATCCGGGTAAAGCGAATAAGGTGGCGGATGCTTTAAGCAGGAAAGTATTGCATAGTGCCGAGTTGATGATGTTAGAGTATGCCTTAATGGAAAAGTTTAGAGATCTAAATCTTCAATTTAACTGGACTCCTGATTGTGTGGTTATGGGAAATTTGAATATCATCTCTACTTTTAGGGAAGAAATCCAACAAGAGCAAGGGTTAGATGGGAAGTTACAAGAATTGTTGACTCAACCGGGTTTTGTGCGAACTACCGACGGAGTCATTTCATTTAACCAAAGGATTTGCGTTCCTGATAACACGGAGTTAAAACAAAGGATTTTGGAGGAAACGCATAAGGGTACTTTTACTATACATCCTGGTGCTTCAAAGATGTATCAAGATTTAAAGAGGGACTATTGGTGGTCAGGGATGAAAAGAGATATTTCGGTGTATGTGTCAGAATGTGCGGTGTGTCAACAAGTAAAGATTGAGCACCAAAGGCCGGGTGGCTTGCTGCAACCTTTAGAAATTCCAATGTGGAAGTGGGATAGTATTTCGATGGACTTTGCAGTGGGATTACCTCGTGCGCAGGGTGGTTATGATTCAATTTGGGTAATTGTGGACCGGTTAACGAAATCCGCGCATTTCTTAGCTGTGAAGACTACCTACAAGGTGAGTCATCTCGCAAGGTTGTTCATTTCAGAGATAGTAAGATTGCATGGTATTCCTACTAGTATTGTTTCGGATAGGGATCCAAAATTTACTTCCAGATTTTGGAGAGCTTTTCAACAAGCCATGGGAATGAAGTTGTTTTTAAGTACGTCAAATCATCCGCAGACGGATGGTCAGACAGAACGAACAATACAGACCATGGAAGACATGTTAAGAGCCTGTGTGCTTGAAAGTGGGGGAAATTGGAGAGAACTTTTGCCGTTGATCGAATTCTCTTATAATAACAGTTATCATGCAAGTATTGGTATTGTACCTTATGAGGCGTTATATGGTAGGAAGTGTCGAACGCCATTGTGTTGGACGGAGGTTGGCGATGATAGAATTTTGGGACCCGAGATTATTCATGAGACTACGGAAAAGATTAGAATGATTCGGGAAAAGATTAAACAAGCCCAAGACCGTAAGAAAAGCTATGCGGATAACCGTAGGAGACCGTTGGAGTTTGATGAGGGTGATCATGTATTTTTGAAGGTTACTCCGAGATTGAGATTGAAAGGGCCATTTAAATCGCAGAAATTAAGTCCAAGATACGTGGGACCGTATCAGATTTTGGAAAGAATTGGGGAAGTAGCCTACAGATTAGCCTTACCGCCTTCTCTGTCAGAAATGCACGACGTGTTTCATGTGTCTCAGTTTCGAAAATTTGTTCCCGATCCTCTTCAGCCAGTTTTACCGGATACAATTGAGATAGAAGCTGATTTGACATTTGAGCCTCAGCCGAGTCGTATCACAGGAAGAGAGATTAAAGTGTTAAGGAATAAGGAGATTTCTCTTGTGAAGGTCCAGTGGGACGAGACACATCCGGGCAGTGCCACTTGGGAATTGGAATCAAAAATGCAGGAGGTCTATCCTCATCTTTTTAGGTAATTGTTTTAAATTCGTGGGCGAATTTCTATTTAAGGGGGGGAGGATGTAATACCCCGTAAATTTCTGAGCGTTTTGGGATAATATTAGTTTGGTCAACTGGGTTCCGGTGTACTCTGAGCAATTATTGGATAGAATAATTAGAGTAAACTGACGAACTCAGATTGATTAGATTTAATATTATTTAACTTGGAATTTTATTAATTGGTGTATTTGAGATAATTTGGATAATTAGTAGTATTACCAATTAATATTGCCTTGTGTATTTTCTTTTCCTTTCCTTATTTGGTAAGTTAGAAAAAACTTAGAGAAAAAGAAAAGAAAGAAAGGAAAAGGAAGAGGAAGAAGAGGAAATTCTCCCAAGAGCTCTAGGTCATCAATCATCAACCAATTTTCATCTTTTCATCTCAGCATTCAACCTCCTCATCTTGTAATCCAGGTGGGTTCTAGTTAGACACTTTAGATTAAGGTTTATTTGAGTTTTAGAGTTAGTTTGATATTGTTAGGAAATGTGAAATTTTACATTAAAATCATAGTCTAACTGCTGAAATTCGATCATTGATTGTATGTGATACTGGTTGTTATGAGTATAACATGTTGTGGTATATTTTGATTGGAAAAATGAGATTTTTGGGGGTGAATTGAAACAACCCGTAGCAGACTTTTCTGCAGGAAAATTCTGGGTTTCAACTGCCCATACGCGTATCACGCAGGGCAATACGCGTATGGACGTGAAGGAATTTGGGTGTTACGCGTACGGACAAGGCAATACGCGTATGAGTCATGGTAGTACGCGTATTGGAATTTTAAAAGGGAATTTTCAAGGAAAATAGCCTCTGCTCATACGCGTATGACATTGGGCAATACGCGTATGGCTGGGCGAGCCAGCTTAGCAATACGCGTATGGCTTAGGGCAGTACGCGTACGGCCAGGAGGGTGCAAAAATGTGTTTTTTCGCGATACCATTTCGTGTTATGTCCATAACTTTTGACTCGGTTGTCCGTTTTTAGCGTTCTTGATATCATCAGAAAGCTAACAGAATGTACTTTATTATTAAAATGATTTTAAGATTTATTGGCCGATTTAATTATGTCGGGACTTTTGAATAGTGTCATTTTGTCGACTTTTATTGTTAATGGTGTGTAATTGTGGTTGAAAATGTATGCATGTTAACATATGGAATAGGCAGAGTAGGGAGCATTACCATAAACTGTGTCGGAAATGTGAATTCTCATATGTGGCAACGCTCGTGCATGAAAGGCCGAGGCGTGTGTACTTTAATCATAACCAGTGTCTTTTGCGGTGTAGTTTCATGAGACTCGAGCACCTCCTCTGAAACGTATGCACAATTACTTGGCAGGTTTGATTCCCGCGTGTAGTACGAATGAAGCCTACGGGTAAAGAGACTTGTGACGGTGTACGGGCCGTGTGAAGTGACAGATCACGGTGTACGGGCCGATGATCCCGAATCCATTTCGTATGCCAAGTAACTTCAAGGATCCATGACTCGGGTCGTCTTCTAGACGTAGAAGCGGACGGGAAAAGGGGATACCTTGGTATGGTTATTCATTAGTGAGTTTTCTTGAGTTTACAGGCTCAGGACGTACCGTGGTACTATAGTGAGTTAATAGGCTCACTAGTGTGGAGATATTTTGTGTGTGTGTACTCAAGTCACTTCCCTTCCCTTTTGACTTGAGTTAGGTTTATTAGAACCTTGTAGAGCCGAGAGGACTATAAGATAGCGAACTCACTGAGATTTGATGTATCTCACCCCACTGTTGTTGTTTACATCACAGGTTCTGCAGGTTCCGCGAAGGGTAAGGATAAGGCCTTGTGACTATCCTTGCTTAGCTGTTGTTTTGCTTCCGTTGTGGAGTCTTTTGAGATCCTTAGTGATCTAGTTCTTAGTTTTATCTTTTGAACATTTTGTACATATGACATGCCAGTGTGTTGTTTTAGGTTGTTTTGGGCATTTTTATGTATACAGTGTTACTAGGAACTTATGTATTTCAGTACCAAACGTATTTTTCATGTATGATATATGCTTTGATGTATGTATATATATGTGGGCGTTACAATTTAAATGGTAAGATGTATCTCTCTTTCAATAAATAAATTATGTCTCTCTGATTTTATTTAGGCTTAGGTTTTTACAATTAATAACAACTATAATTTTATTAAAAAATGATATATATACACAATATGGATTTCGCTAGATCATTTATAAAAAATAGGCCTAGTTAATGCAGAAGTCCTTTAATTTAATTTCAAATTTCAATTTAGTCCCTAATCTAATAAAGGTTACATATTGGTCCCTTAAAAACTGTTATGTTAATCAAATCGATCCTTGCCGTTAAAGTTTATGGAAAAAAATGTTAACTTCGCCTACATCGCATGAAAACACGACATTGTTAATAAGCTGAGTCAGCACATATATTAAAAATTAATATTTTATTTAAACTGAAGAAGTTTTGTTTTCAGAGGTTAAAAACCCACACAAATTGTTTAAAATGTATGTATATATATATATATATATATATATATATATATATATATATATATATATATATATAGAACAACACATTGTTATCACCTCTAGATCAATCATGTAAATTTTTTAATAAAATGCTGCTAACTTATAAAGTTTAACTTGTGACTTTTCAATTAAAAATCATATATATTATTTTTAGATTAGTGTTGTAAATTAAAAAAAAAAACATCATTCAATAATAATCAAGCTCCCTAAAGGAGATAAAATTGTTGTAAGTTGAGAAAATATTCATCATTCAATAGTAATCAAGCTTCCTAAATGAGATAAAAATGTTGTGAAAATTGAAGCTTCGGCCACTTCTATGTACCATTGTTCCTCCTTTTATGGTAGCAACACCCTTGATTTTTCTATTTGTCCATTTTGCATCATATATATATGGATTTGCAAGAACATCCTATATGTTTCAAAGAATAACAGTTTAAAAAATGATGGATAATGAATCATAGTATATTAGTAAAACCATCATAATAATTCATAAACTTCGTTCTAATATAAAGGTTTGAGAATTCTAGACAAAACTTTGACATAGGTTGAGCAACTTCAACATGCAGTTTTGAGTCTAGATAAAGCTCTGGCAGTGGTTGAGCAATCCATGTTCATTGCACAAATCACTAGCATTATTGTTAACACATTGCTCCAAAATACATTAACAAGAGAAATTAAACGGTAATAACTCAAAGTTAATAGCACAAATCACTAGCATTAGTATATTGTACCAAAACAGGAGAAGAATCATAACAACACATAATTAGTCCCAAACACAACGTTGAAGAAGAGCAATTTTCCCAGGTAGTTTTGTAACAGAATAATAGAAGAACAAAACAACTTACGAGAATTGTAATATCAACAAATATAAGCTCTAGCTTTCCTCAATTCCAGGTATCAACAAATATCCAGTACACAATTAATATTCAAGTTCATAAAAAAAAAAGAAACAAATTATACAAAGTACAAAAAAAAGCGAACAAGAACAATACCCTTTTGCTAGATCTGAAGAAAAACCCATAAAAACTGAAACTTTAAAATCCAAACAAGATCTTTCATCTGGACTTCTTCTAAAATCCTAGATTTGCAAGATCGTATTCCATTCAATGATTAACTACATGTTGGATACCCAAAGTTAGAATCTTTGAACAAAAACATTTAAACCCCGTAAAGAATCAAAGAAGCATAACAAAAAAAAGAAAAAAACGCAATCAAAATTTGTATGATGATTGAAGAAAACACAAACCTCTAGGTTGTTGTTGAGGGTCTAAAGCGTTATTTTGACCAAATAGAACAATCCCAGAAGAAAAAGAGAGACAAAAAGTGATTTTTCTCTGTGCATCAATTGAATTGAAAATCTGTGATGAAAAAGAAGTTCTAAATCTACCAAACCCAACAATGTCTTTAGCATTATTTGATAACTCATTCAAGAGAAAAGAAGATAAACAAGTAAACAAAAAATCATGGGTACGTCTTCGTCTCAACTAGGGTTTCATTTGAGTAGAGAGAGTGAAAATGAAACATGAAATGAATCAATAACGTTTCAACTTCTTTTCTTTTTCAATTTTTAACTTTAAATAAGTATGCAATATAAAATTTCCATGTCATCTAACCTAGCACCCGCTAGAGTACCACACATACACAAGTTAACAGAAATTAACTAACAGACGGGACCAATGTGATTAACGGAATGACACTTAAGTGACTTAGAACGAACGTTTATTAAATAAGGGGCTAAAGTGAAACTTGAAATTAAGTTAAGAAATCAAAGGATATATTAAACCTAAAAGATAAAATAAAAATAACATGACATGTTAATGGGGTGGGTTTGCGGATTCAAAATTCAAAACCATTTCCCGAACCAAAATTCAATGAGTTTGAATGGGTTAGTTCAGGTTGGACTCGTACATGATTGTGTTTGGTTAAAATACGGGTTGAGTTGGTTTGAGTGGATGGGTTTACGGGTTGACCCGTACCCATGAACACCCTTACTATTGATGGAAGCTTAATGACATGAGATCAAAGGTTATTGGAAAAAAATGACATGAGATCTAGTGGTGTTCATTAGTTCAGACAAGTATGAACCAAACCGGAACCAAACCAAACCAGAGTGTTTGGATCAGGTATTTTTTAGCTCGGGTAAAAACCGAACCAAACCAATGAAATTTAATGTTAATTGGTTCAGGCAACAAATTTTCAAAATTCTACCCGCGAGCCCGTTTACCCGAACCAACCATATTAATTTATATAATTTATATTATCATTATTATGGAAACTAATATAAGATATTAAACTTCAAGAAGAAGAAAAATGAAACGCCATTTATAACATTCACAGTCTATATGGAGAAACAAAAAAATTAAGAATTTTATATTAATATGGAAAATTAGTTGATGTAAATTAAATATTTTTTAAAAATATTTTTGCACATTTATTTTTAATGTATCCGATCAATCCAACCCAAAGCAACCAATTATTTTTCGGTTTGATTCAGATTGGGTTTTATCAAAAAATGTGAAAATTCAATCCAAACTAATCCATATATTTTTGATCGGTTTGGATATCAAATTCTCTCAAAACCGAACCAAACTGATCCACAAACACTCTAATAAAATCATACTGTTTTGAGAAGATAAGCAAACAAGAAAGTTGAAAGGGTAGATGTCGTCCTTATTTTAATTTTATTAATTTGATTTTATGGAATTAGAAGTTAAAATGAAGAATATGAAACATTTTAAAACAATTTAAAAATTAATTGTTTAAAAATACAACATGCTTCATAAATTTAAATGATATTTTTTTTAGCTGTTACATTGATAAATTGATTTGAAGATGACATTTTTTTTATCAAACTTCAATAATCAAATACTTAAACATAATGAAATTGTATACTACATTTGATCCTATATAAAAGAAAATTTAATTTTTAAAATCACTTGAATAATCAATATATCTAAACTGCATAATAGACTAGATATATTAATTATTTAATTAATTTAAAAAATTAATTTTTTAAATAAATAAAACTAGAGAGAATATTTATTATTTTATTTTAATTTTAATCTCTTATAAATTTTGGAAAATAAATAACCAACACAATTACTTTAATAACCCCCTTTAATGATTGAAATGTGTCATAATTTTTAATATTAAATAATATAATAATTGTTATATATATATATATATATATATATATATATATATATATGACATAAAAAACAATTATAAATTTTTTCCTTATTTTTCATTATTATTTTAATATATTTTTGAAGTAAATTATTTAAGAGTGACATTAATACATATAGAGCTGTTAAAATAGATTATCTAGACTTAAATGAATCTCGGGCTTTTTAGGATGAGTCTAACAAATCATATTATAATTTGGATTTAATTATATTATTTGAGTCATATCCTAGGGGTTGCAGGTTATCTGGTCCTAAACATATAATTTATTTATTATCTTTTAGAAAGTAAAAAATTTCATAATATTTATCATAAATAATATAAATTTAATTTATGAAGTATATTATTTTAAATATAATACATTTTTAAGTACTATATTATTATTTTTTAGATACCATAACATATTTCTAAGAGCAATACAAGTTTGAAATTATTCAAAATAATACACAAATATTAACGTAACACACATACTTATAGAATATGATAAAGTTGTGAAGTGAAATATGAACTAATTTAATATCTATTTGATTATAGTAATGTATGATTTTTTAACATTGAAATATTGAATATAATATCAGGGATAAAACTTATGCGGTTGAACAATTTAATAAGTTATTTTTTAGTAAAATAACTGATATGGTGTGATCAGACTGGACCGTCGTGGCCTTCCGTGTAGGGCGGAGATGATGGTTGTAGGAGAGGAGGGGGTGTACCTGCAAGGTACTCCGATGCCAAAGTAAGTTTGGACTAGAGAGAAAGCAAGTACAAAGCGTTTAGGTATGATTTAGAGTATTGAATAGTGATCAAATCTAACCCTCTCGAGTGAGAGGGTATTTATAGAAGTAACCCCCACCGTGGGGCCAATGTCTCCTATGTGGCCAAAATATCTGGTCGGCCAATGGGAGACTGCCAGGTGGAGGGTCAAGCGCGTGACCCTTTGACCCGGTCCAACTGTCCCCGTGAGATCCGGAGAGGCAGTTGGTTGCGTGCCCAACGACTAGATTGTGCCCAACGACTAGATTGGCTAAATCCAGTTATTGGGCTTTGCCAAGAGTTGGACTGGGTTGGGCCTTGCCCTACTATGGGCCAAGCGCCTGCCCAGTCCAAAATAGGAGCCCCCCAAGTCTTTGCTCTGAAGAAGAGTGATGACTTGAGATAACCTTGTAGGTTGTTGCCTTTGAATGATAATGTTCGGGGACATGCCCTTCGCCTGCTCTATGGTCAGCGTGGTTGGCAACTGGTTGCTTATAAGCCCGACAACCCTTTTGTATGTGTGGACATTCCCGCAAAAACAACGTTTTTATGTCGACTAGGTTTAGTAAAGGTGGCCACAAAAAGGACGTTTTTTTGTTGACCAGCCCTTAAGAGGACGTGGCTCGTGTGGACTGTCGAGGAGGATATGCCCGCGGGGAACTGGAGAAGACTTGGGGAATGCAACGCCTGGCTTTGGGAATGCCAAACGAGGATTCTCTTCTGACACGTGGTGGTGCAATTAATTTGTGTCAGGGCCTAGGGGGTCTAGGCTATGATGGCCTTTGCACTTCCCCAAGCGAGCAACTACTTATAAAAAGGGGGAGCGAGGATTCATTTGCACACTTCACGCAAATTTCTCTCCCCAAACACTTTGATCTGCAACTTGTCCTTTCGCTGGAGTTCATCTTCGTCGTCGTCGATCTTCATCGTCTATGTCCAGACCTTCGTCTTCAACCTCTAGATTCAAGTAATTTCTTCATCTTTTATTGTTAGTTCTAGGATGTTCTTAGTTTTTTGGAAATTGGCATGAATTTTCCGGTGACTCATGAATTTTCCGGTTGAATGTTCATGTGTTCTTCGATGAACACATGAATTTTTTGGGAAATTCATGAAGATCCTGAAGTACATAATGAACCTAGGATGAATGTCTTTGGATGTAGTGTAGGACTGTGTAGATCTTCCTAGATTTCTGGTTAGGAGTAGCTTTAAGTTTGTAGTCGGGCATTAGGTCTTCTCGACACGAGAATTGATTTTCGCGTGTGATAAGTTTTGTTTTGTCGAGGAGACTCATCCTCGTGAAATCCTTCCATAGAGTCGCAGAGACTCGTCCCCGTTTTACGGGGAAAAGGATTTCTCCGTGTCCCGGTACCGTCGACTAGGGCTTGAGGACATCCTCGAACTTACTCCTCGCCCTTTCACTTGATTAGTGGTGGAAAGGTGGATTTGATCTTTGTCGTCGAATTCACTTTTGCTTCCTCTGCTTTTCAGGTGAAATGGCTGACAGAAACGAGGGAGTCGTCCCTGACGTTGGGGCTGTTAATGGGGAGACATAGCAACCCGTCGAGCACGCTAATGTCCGAATGGCTGAGGCAGATATCAACTGGATCGCCCAAGAGCCGATGTCGACGATATCGACTTTCACTGAAGAGGAGGCTCGTGAATTCCCTTACCATGAAGACCGGGCAGAGGATGCACCCGCAAACTAGAAGGCTCTTTTCCCCACGGAGGACGACCAGATATGTTCGGTGTATCCGGGGATGAGATTCCCCATGTATGAATTTGCTTTCATGGAGGCAGGGTATCATCTGCCTTTCACTAACTTTCAAGAGGTCATCTTCTGTCATCTCGAGTTGTGCCCTGCCCAACTGCATTCGAACGCTCTGGCATTTATTAGGGCCTTTGAGCTGGTCTGCTGATATCTGAAGGTCGAGGCCACAATGGATCTTTTCTTCTACATATTTCATATTCAAAGGAGCACGACAGGTCCGAAACAAAGCTGGGTGTCCTTTAAGCAACAGAGCAGGCTCTTCTGGCCGTATTCAGAGTCTGTCCGAAACTTCAAATACAGGTTTCTGGTCGTGAAGCCTGTCTCGAAGGCGGCCAAGGAGTCTCTGGCCACCATGTAAACCGTGGAGGTTGATGGTGGGGAGGTGATAAGGGCGGTGTCAAATTTTCTGCTGGAATGGGTATATGCCCACTTTAGATATAGGACTGATCAGTTTCTTGTCAAGTATGACCAGCTATGCGACGAGGACAAGGAGTCGTTTCGGGCGTTGCATGCCTTCGTATAGAGTTTCAGCCCTGCTTTCGTAGTGGATATGAACAACAAGGTTCTGCTCGAGGAGGATGGGGAGCCTGCTCGTGCAGCTCACTACATAAATACCAAGGCCCTCCTTGAATGTGAAAACGAGGATGTCACGTTTGAGCTCCTCGGTATAGATTATCTCTTTGCCCGTATTTTTAATTTCTAGTTCGATGTGCTAACCCCTTTTTTATTTGTTTCTGCAGGGAAAATATCAAACATGCGGGAGCGCTTGGTCAGGTCCGCAAAGGCCAAAAACCTCAAGAAGGCGCCAGTGCCGAAGGCCGACGCTGCCAAGCAGCAAGCAACACTGGAGAAGTTTATGGGTGGCACCGCCTCCTTTTCGGGCAACACATTGAACCCTCCTACCCCGGACACAACAAATAAGAGGAAGCAGGATGATATCGGCTCTTCCCCAGCTGGTGATTTGAGCAGCTTTGTCGGGGGCAAATTTGTACTGACACCGTGTTATCTTCAAGAAAAACTGTTTGACGGGGAAGTTGTCCCCGACCTTGAGGCGTAGGTCATTCTGTCCGCCGACCCTAAGGTGAGGAGGAAACTCCTCTGCCAGGATGCACCCGCTGTTATGAGGGTGCTGGAGGCGGCGCTGGCCCTCGGGGATGCAGAGACAGTTCCGCTCGTGGATCTCAAGAGGGCGCAGGCCAAGATCACCAACCTTGAGTTGGAGAATGTTGAGATACACAACAAGATGACAAAGCTCGAAGGCAACCTAGAGGCCAAGATCGAACTCCAGAAGGAAGTGAACCAGATGAGGGAGGAGCTGACAAAGGTGAAGGAAGAGAATGCCACCCCAAAGGTGAAGGTTTCCAGGATGGAGGGCGGCGGTCGGTCAGGATGAGACCGAGGAGGAGAAGGCCCTGAAGACCCGAAGGGACTTAATCGAGAGAATTCGCATCCTCGAGCAGGACAACTTGGTAGCGGCAAAGTTCGGATTCAATGCTGTAGTGGAGCAGATGAAGGCTCTCAATTCCGACGTCCAGCTGTTGACCGAAGGGATGGGCGTTCTAAACGCGGTTGTTGATGGCCAGGTGGTTCCTCCAGAGCTTCCCATCGATGGAGTTTAATTTTGTTTGTACTTGTGTATTTTGTTGGCCTGCATGCCATTTGATTTGTAATCGACTGTTGGGCATGGCCCATTTTGTAATATTGACAATTTTGGCCTTGTGGCCATATTATATATATTGTGTTCGACATTATGTGCCTTGTATTTTATTTGTGTACGCTTTGACATTTTAATGCTAAGTATGGAAGTTTTGCTCGACTCGTTATTGTTACGCTCGGCAATTTGGGGGACTCTTCGAGGAGACGAAGTGTTTTTGCCGGTGGTGGGACTAGGATCTCGGTCGAGGTCCTGATCCCACAGGGCTTAGACTATTCCCATCGTGAGCTGGGTGTCTTATCATGATGGTGCGGCAACGGCGGAGCTCGATTGAGGTATCCTCGTTGGGCACAAAGTTTGCTCGTCCCATAAGCAGAAACTGTCTGAAGTTGTAGATTAAGGATCGTGCTTGCATCGAGGCACACTCTTGTGGCCGAGCCGTCTCCCCGCTGTGGAGTGATCTCGTCGGCAATTAGTCCGAATTAGTGGCTGGTCCTAACTGCAATATTGTTTGAGCCTTTCAGTGTTCCATGGTCGAGCAAATGGTTCCCTGTTTAGCGTTTCGAGGTAGTAGGCTCCAGTGCCTATTTTTGATTTGACCCTGTATGGTCCTTCCCAGATTGCGACTAGTTTGCCCTCGCGTGAATCTTTTTGATTTATGCGTAGGACCAGGCTGCCAACTGGGAAGTCGTGCTTTACGACTTTGGCATCGTGGCGCAAGGTTATTTTTTGTTTCAATGAAGCTTCGCGGAGAGCTTCCCCTGATTGGATCTCTTCGACTAGGTCGAGCTCTTCTCTTAGAGCCTCGTCCTTCAGCTCTTCGTCGAGAGGATCTTCCGTTCATCTGAAAGGCTGCATGATCTCCACCGGTATCACTGCCTCTGTTCCGTAGGATAGTCGGAAGGGAGTTTCCCCGGTGGTGGAGTGTGGGGTTGTTCTATAGGCCCAGAGCACGCTATGTAGCTCCTCGACCCATCTCTTTTTGGCTTTGCCTAGCCTTTATTTTAGACCTCGAAGTATCGCCCTGTTCGCGGCCTCTGCTTGTCCATTAGTCTGGGGATGCTCGACGGAAGTAAAGTGTTGCTTCGTGTCTAGTTTGGAGACGAAGTATTGGAACTTTTTGTACGTGAATTGGATTCCGTTGTCGGTCACAAGGGCCTGGGGCACCTCGAAATGTTTGAGGACGTTTCTTTTGTAAAAACAAAGTATGTTAAAGGTTGTGATCTTGGCGAGAGCTTCGGCTTCGATCCACTTTGTAAAGTAATCGACAACCATGATCAGAAATTTGTTTTGGTAGGACCCCATTGTGAAGGGGCCGAGGATATCCATCCCCCACCAGGCAAAAGGTCATGGCGAGAACAAAGTCTTTAACTCGTTAGGGGGTGCCAAGTGCATGTCCCCGTGGCGCTAACATCTATCACACTTCTTGACATGCTCCTTAGTGTCGTGTTGCATGGTCGGCCAATAGTATCCTGCTCTTAGGGCCTTTCATGCCAAAGACCTCCTTCTCAAGTGTTATGCGTTGATACCGTCGTAAATTTCTTGGAGGACTTCGGGGACCTTGTTCTCCTCAACGCATTTTAGGAGGGGGATGGAGAATCCCCGTCGGTAGAGCTTATCATCGACCAGGACGTATGAGCAGCCGTCCTCGGGCAATTCCCCTGTGGTGAGATAATTGTATACCGGGGTCATCCAACAGCTGCTGTCGCCAATGGCATTGACGTCGAGCAGCCCTGATGACCTTTCAGTACTTGGGCGGGAGAGTATCTCTTGTATGACGGATTTATTGCCACCTTTCTTTCTCGTGCTAGCCCGCTACCCATTAAGGCTAGCCCATATGAGCCATGGGTAGCCCATTAGGTCCACATCGCTATAAATTTTAAAATATTATATTAATACTTATATGGTCTTACTCCAAAATAACACATTAATTTTTCTCACCTCACTAAATTTTATCTTAATTCTCTTTTAAATATTATACATTAATATAATCAACACTCTTTTTTTGTATTCTACTAGTTTCTCTTATGTTAAATATTCGAGCATTATTTTATATAATTTAGACATACAGTATTTATAAAATAGAATACTTAAAAATGTATTATATTTAAAATAATATAATATTTAATTTTATTTATAATAAATATTATGACATTTTTATTTTAAGTTTTTATATAAAAAAAATTCGTTTAGGGCCGAGTAGCCCGAAGCCCATCTAAAGTAGAACTCAGGTAGAGATATAACAAGAGAGGTGCAATTTCCAGTAGGATTCCCGACACAGTGAGGGCGAAAATAGGTACGACAATGAGAACTGAAAACTACATCTTCTCAGATCCAACTTTTGCTCCGAGAGAGATTTTCCCCTGATGTTGGTTTAAACTCCTATTCCTCGGAATAGGGACCGACATTCAGTGAGTTCTCGTACACGAGCCTTAATTTTGCGAGTATGAGGAGGGGGAGGGGACGACCGAAGAAGAAAAAGGTGTTATCCCTCCTAGTTCGTACTCTGGAAATGGAGAAAGGAACAAAGAGTGGGAGCATCTCGAGAAGCATGAAAAGTAGCCAACATGAGGAACATGAGATAGAAAAGGAAGACAAAGGAGATCCAAAAATTCCAGGAGTTGAAACAAATGGGAATTGTGCCAAGGACAACATTGAAGATGAGCAACCAAAGAAACTCTAGGTTAACGTTATAAGTGGTAACATGATGACCTCCAATGGAATGACTATTGAATTCATAGCACCCAAGTTGGTTGAAGGTGAAATTGAAGAGGAAATCGAGGAAGCTGATGTGGAATCAGAAGTGAAGTTTTGGGAATTTGTGTTGACCATGTACGCCCTAGGTTGGGATCTGAGCATGAACACAGTGAAATAATTCATGAGTAATTTTGGAATTTTGTTAAGCTTTCTGATATGTTTTACCATGAAGAGGGGTATTTTATGCTAAAATTCCATTCATTCATTGAGCGAGACGTGGTTCTAATGAGAGGTCTTTTCACTATCCAAAATGTTCCTATGGTGTTGAAAGAATGAAGCTCGAGGTTCAACTTCAAGAGGGATATGCTGCGAACATTGCCAATTTGGATAAAGCTTCCACAACTCCCCTTGCATATGTGGGACGCTGAGAGCCTTGGAAAAATAGGTAGTGTGATAGGCAAGCCTTTATTCACAGACGAGTGCACGATAAACAAACTTAGGGTATCATAGGCTAGGATTCTTGTTGAGGTTGATGTCACTCAGAAACTCAAGGAGTTTATCACCGTCAAGGATTGTTAGGGGAGGAAGATTTCTCGAGTGGTCGAATACGAATGGAAACCTAAGTACTATGAGAAATTCCAAAAAGCTGGTCATACATGTACAATTGACAAGCCAACAACTTTCAAACAATGGAAACCAAGGGTGGTGGAAGTGAAGGAAGTAGCCCAAGTTCAGAAAATATTTCAAAGTGACCAAGAGAGGAACATTGAGCACACACCTAAGGAGAAAGAGGACCAGGCAGGACCATATTGGACTCAAGTGTCTTCTAGCTGTAAAAACAAAGGTAAGGCTGTTGTGAATGGTTCTAATAATGTTGTAGACTGTCATAATAAGTTTGAGACACTTGGGATTTGGCATGATCCAAGTGTCCAATAACGTATTCCATGATTATTTCTTAGAATGTTAGAGGAATAAATAACGCTGGGAAGAGTATAGAGATGTTTTCTAGGATAAACAACCCCAACCCTGCATTAGCCATTTCAGTAGAGACTATAGTTAAACACCATAAGGCTTAAGCCATTAGGAATAAACTTGGGACCAAATGGAAATATCTGGATAATCATGAGAAGCACTACAATGGTAGAATATGGGTTTTGTGGGATGAAACTAGGTTAAAGGTGAAGAAACTTATTAGATCTAACTAGTTCATTCACTTAGAAATGGAATACATTCATGATGGGAAAAAGAAGTGGTGCACAACTATATATGGTTTAAATACTCTTGACATGAGAAAGAGGCTTTGGAGGGACATTAAAAATCTTCCATCTAATGGTGATTGGTTCATTATTGGAGATTTTAATAATGTCTGTAGTGCCTTGGATAGGATTGGTAGGAAGGATGTTGTGGAAGGGGAATACACAGACCTTACCAATATGATGGAAAAGATGGGTTTGTATGAGAAAGATAGTGTGGGAGACCACTTTACCTGGTTTAACAAACATGAGCATGAAGCTATCTATTCTAGGATAGATAAGGTTATTGGCAATATGATGTGGATTCAAAACAATATGAACCCTACCCTTAGTCATGGAAGTTGGAGTCTCAGATTATGCTCTTCTCTGTCTTGAGGGGTTAAGTGTGAATCAGCCAATGAAATCAATGTTCAAATTCCAAAATGTTGTTATCAACTTAGATGGTTTCCATGAAGAAGTTATATCCAATTGGAATCATCAAGTAAAGGTGACTCCTATGTTCATAATGTGGAAGAACCTATTGAACCTAAAAAAACACTATAAAATACTTGAGCATGCCTTTGAAAGGGGTTAAAGAGCAACTAGAATCACCCAGAAGTAGGTTGAAAGAGGCTCAAAGCCTTTTGGTGATGGACAGGCTAAATAGTAGGCTCATAGAGGAAACAAAAACCTTAACTCAAGATGTGATCAGACTGAACAATATTGAAGAACAATTAATCTATCGAAGAGAAAAAATGAATGATGGTAACAATAATTTCTTCCATGCCTCCCTGAGGAGTAAAATCCATAGTACTATTGTGAAGGCTCTAGCTGACAGTGATGGGAATATGCACACAGAGCAAAGTAAAATTGCAGAGGTTATTTTGAACTTTTATGGTGAGCTGGTTGGGAAATCTGCCCAGATCTTAAATTGCATCAACTTGGTAGATATGATAAAGGGTCCCCAACTGAATGATAAGAAAAAGAAAGCCTTGGTGGAACCTATTTCTGAGAAAGAGATTAAGACTGCCTTATTTAGTATACATGATAACACAGCCCCTGGTATAGATGGCCACGGTTCCAAATTTTTTAAGGCCACATGGAATACTATTAGGGAGGACCTGATAAAAGATGTTAGAGAATTCTTTGAATCCTATAGCATGCTTAAAGAATTCAACTATACTCTTGTAACCTTGATACCTAAGACCTATACTGCTACTAGAATCAATGAGTATAGGCCTATATCTTGTTGCTCCACCCTCTAAAAAATTATATCAAAAGTCATGGCAAATAGATTGAGTAAAATTCTGAGTAGCTTAATTGATGAGAGTCAAGCTGCCTTTGTTCCAGGCAAGCATATACGAGATCATATTTTTCTGGCTTTTGAGTTGATCAAAGGGTACAATACTAAAGGTGGCCCTCCTAGATGCATGATCCAAATGGATTTTCAAAAGAATTATGACACAGTGGAATGTTGTGCCCTTGAAACCATTATGAAAGAAATGAACTTCCCCCCTAAGTTCATTAGGTGGATTATGGCTACTGTGACATCTGTGTCCTATAGGTACAAAGTTAATGGTGAGGTCACTAAGCTCCTTAAGGCTAGGAGGGGGCTTAGGAAATGGGATCCTTTCTCCTCATTGCTCTTTGTGATTGTGATGGACTACCTCCATAGAAGGTTTCAAAGACTCAAGATGAACCCAAAATTTAAGTACCACTCAAAGTGTGAAAAGTTAAACATTATTAATGTGAGTTTTGCTGATGATCTTTTGTTGTTTGTGAGAGAAGATCCTATTTTTGTGGAGCTGCACATAGAGGCTTTTAAGGATTTCTCTTCTGCCACATGCCTGACTGTAAACCCTAGCAAATGTAAGGTGTATTTTGGAAATATGGATGAAGCAACCAAGAACAACGTCATGCAGCTGACTGGTTTCTCTCAAGGCAGTCCCCCTTTCAGGTATCTTGGCGTTCCTTTATCCAGCAAAAAGCTCTTAGCTGGTCAATGCCTAATTCTTGCTCAAAAGATCACCAATGGGATTAAACATTAGAGCTCCAAGTTGCTTAGTTTTGTAGGTAGATTACAGCTAATAAACAATATAGTGTTTGCTACTTCTAATTATTGGCTTCAATGTATTCCTATGCCCAAGGTTGTCATTAGAAAAGTATAGGCTATTTGCAGGTCCTTTCTCTGGTCTAATAGTGATATCATTACAAGAAAGTCTCCTATATCTTGGAGCAAGGTTAGTCAGCCCAAATCTCAAGGCGGTCCCAATGTTATTTCCATAGCTGACTGGAACAAGGCTTCTATGTCTAAACTCTTGTGGAATTTATCTGGTAAGAGGGATAACCTATGGATTAAATGAATCTATAACTATTATACTAAAAACCAAGACATTCTATAGGTGCCTATTAAAAACTATTGCTCTTGGATTTTAAAAGGCATCCTGAATAAAAGAAACATGTTGAATCAGATTGCTGAGTGGAATGATATGCTGCAGAAGGAAAAGTTTAGCAATAGAGTCATCTACTTAGCAATGAAGGAGCAAAATGTTAGAGTGAATTGGAGAAAACTTGTTCTTACTAATCATGCTAGGCCCATGGTTGTCTATACTCTTTGGCTAGCCTGCCACTAAAGACTTGCAACAAAGGATAAATTAACCAAAATAGGTGTGATCAATGATGAAACTTGTTGCTTCTGCAACGAGAAGGAAATAATTCATCACTTATTTTTTGAATGTGTGGAAACAAGACAAATTTGGAATACTATCCTGGATTGGCTACAGGTTCCCCACCTTACGCATAATTGGGAAGAGGAGCTACCTTGGCTTATTGGAAAGTGCAAAGGCAAAGGCTGAAGATCAGAGACTCTAAAATGTGTTGTGGCAGAAATTGTCTACTCAATGTGGATCCATAAGAATACCATTTGCTTTGGTGATGTTAGTAATAGAGATAAAGTTGTAGACAGCATCTTGAATTTTATTATGCCAAGAATGTGGCCGAAACCTCATCTCAGGAAACATGTTAGCCTCCTTATGACGCCTTGATGGGCTTTTTGTGTGTGCTTGTTTGTGTTGGTGGCTGGATCGTTTGATCGCCATGACTTATAATCGTTTTTGGCTTAGTAATATATTTTACTTTTTTAAAAAAAAATGGTCAGACTTAGGTAGTAATTTTCGAATTCATATTAAAAATGATTTTTTTTCATCCTTAAAAAATCTGAGCCCATCAAAACTAACCCATTTAAAATCAGATAACCCATTTTGATAATTCTAGTATTGACCTAGTAATCATGTTAAAGTAATGTTTTTTTTAAATATATACATACTTTTAGCACAATAAAAAGTAGACATCATATCGGTCTGAAGAATTTTTTTTAATATAACACTAATTTAAAAAAAAATACCAAAAAAACCAAGTTTTCTGGGTATTTACAAAAGTAGCTGGGTTTGAAAACCCACTATCAGGGTTGCGCCATATGGAATGGCGCCTCAGTTAAGGCGAGGAGTCAAACCATATGGCGCCTTAGGCAAAGCATCCTAAAAAAATTCCCTGAGGTTGAGCCAAATGAAATGGCGCCTCAGGGCAATTTTTATTTTATTTTATTTTATTTTATGTTTAATTTATATTTATATTTTTTTAATATATAAAAAATTATATTATTTAATAGGTTATGTTGTGCCTATAAATAAGGGCTTTCATTCACTTGTTTTTGCACAACAATTGTTACCCAAACCCTAATTGCCTCCCTTCCCTCACCAATATCCCAAAGTCTCCCTTACTCAACACCATGTCTTCATCCTCAAATAGCCGGCCGTCGTCGTCATCAGCAGCGGAGGAGGAAAAGTGGCCAGAGTTTCTACTGATGAAACGAAATGCCCTAGTTATATACTCAGATGTCAAGCCTCCGTTGGAGATGCTACTCTGGAACACCCAGACGTTGGAGCATTTGCACAGGGAACTTTGCCGCTGGATACTAGAAAAATTCCAGGCAGGTGAAAAGATCATGAAGATAGAGAGGTTGGTTGAGGAGCCTGGTCTAAATGGAGTAACCCGCAGTTGGAGAAAAGTGTTGAGCAATGTCGGTGTCCTTGTGATGATGATGTCAAAACAGAAAATTAAGTTGATGGTTGTAATTGCCTAGATAAGTTGTATTTATGTGTTGTGTTGTTTGGGTATTATTATTTTTATTGTTATTGTTATTTTATGATTTGGTATTATGTTTCGTTAAGAGTTGTTTCGTTTAGGTTTCGTCTGGGTTTGTTATGTCGTTGTATTGAGTTAAGTATGCCATCAATGAAATGAAATTTGTTCTTATTATAAATAGACAAGACTACATAAGTAACTATGCCGTCGTGCTAGGGTCTGACACATTTGGACACTTAGTACGATTGTGGCCTGGCTGGCGGCACAAACTACACAACCTCACCATTTTTTTGTTGTATCCATCTCCGTTTGAATTCGGCTGCTGATAGGGCGACCCTTTTTATTTCTTCGCATCAAGTCGTTATGCCAAACAATTTCGCCTTCGTAGGTAGGCCAGTAGTCCTCCATTGCGACCACCTGAAAGCTTGTGCGGTATATATTGCATAGAGTACTGACTTTGTGAAGAACATGAAGATAGTTTATTGGGTCCAGTCGGACGTTGAAACAGGCTGCTATGACATGGGAGCAAGGCATACGAAATGTCTGAAACTTTCCACAGTCACACCAACTCCTATCCAGTTCCACTCGATAACATCCCATAGACATTCCTTCGTTGTGATCAATAGACTCTCCCACACTAAAGTGTCCTGCAAAATGGTCAAAGACCGTGACGACGTGTGTGTTAGCCTTTGCAGCCTCGTCCTTCATGAATGTCATGGAATAGTCACTAAACAGCTGCCCAGATTGTATGACTGAACCCCACCTAGTATGTCTGGTGTCAAAAAGCACAGCGAGCCTAAAATAAGTTGACCTCACAAGAGCGGTTATCGGTAGGTTTCGGATGCCTTTGAACACTGAGTTCATAGACTCAATGAGGTTTGTTGTCATATGGCCCCATCGCCGCCCATTGTGGTACGCCTTTGTCCACTTCTCCCGTGGAATGTTATCAATCCAAGTCAATGCCTTTGGGTTTGTCTGATCTGATCTCGTCCCGGTAGTATCTAAAAGTAGGCTTTGTTAATACATATCCCGCGTTAGTGACTAGCTGCTTTAGGCCCTTGTCTTTGAACGGCCGCAGGACATTTTGCCCGATGTGTCTAATGCAATACACATGGCTCGATGGAGGATCCTGTCAGCCGTTATCAAGATTGTTGTAAGCACTATCGATTGAGGGATGCCTATTGGAGATCAGACAAACGTCAGGTTGGGGTGCAACATATTGTCAGAGATTTTTTAAGAAAAAACTCCAACCTTCAGCAGTCTCCCCTTCAACTAGAGCGAATGCGATAGGGAAAATGTTGTTGGTGCCATCATGTGCCACGACCATTAGCAGGGTGCCCTTATATTTTCCGTACAACCATGTTCCATCTATTTGAATTATAGGTTTACAAAATGTAAATCCTTTGATGCATGGTTCAAAAGCCCAAAAGAGTCTGTGGAAAATGCCATTTCCACTTACACAATTCCCGTCAGGCGTATATGCCGGCAACGTCTCCAACAAGACAATAATACCTAGGGCATAGTATTTTAGGGCGACGAGGTATCTTGGGAGTACCTTGTAAGAGTCCTCCCAATTTCCAAAAATCCTTTCAACAGCCTTCGTCCTAGCAATCCACGCCTTCCTGTACGAGGGAGTATAGTTGTATCTTTGAACCATATGAGTTATGATTGTACTAACTTTCACATAAGGGTTGTCGCTCACGATTGATAGAATTTTATTACAGATCATCTGAGAGTCGAGTTTGCGATGATCCTGACTTGGATTGGTTAGTATGCAAGTGTGCTCCGGACCCATTGACCCTATCTTCCAGGAATCGCTTTGCTTCCGGAAAGATGTCGTTAGTCTAAAGGAGCAGACCTCGTTGTGGCAGTAGATCTTATATAGAGTCGGATTTGTTCGATCAACTCTATAATCTGTAGATAAGTTCATATGGTATTGTTTTATTGCTCGGACAAAATCTTCTTTTGTATGAAAATTGTCTCCAACTTTTAGTACTTCACCCGTCTGTTTGTATGGGTCGTAAAAAATATCTGTTGAAGGTTGATCCTCTCCTAGGATTAGTGTTGTCATGTCTTAAGGTGGGAAATAAACATGAGTGTCTGGTAGTTGGTCTGCCTCATCGTCATTTATCATTTCATCAACAACGTCCTCTGCTTCTTCTTCCTCCTCGTCAACGACGTCCAACTCAGCTTGTTCGTTGTCGGAGTTGTTAAAAACCTGCGATACCTCAAGTTGTTGAGACAATGGTTGATTTTGTAACGTAATATATAACTCAACCTCATTCATGGCTGAGAAAAATATTACGCACATCATCATCATCACATATTTTCATCTGAAAAAATTTGCACAACTCATTCCCCTAAAAAAAGATAGGGTTTTTGTATATAATTTGCCCAACTTGACCGCACTGCAATTTCTTCTCTAACAGGGCTTTCAAGTGATAGAAATTTGTTCTTCTATCAATTAAAAACCTGGTCACTTATGTATCCCTAAAATTGAAACCACTCATTGGACAATCAAATATCTCACCAAGGATATGTGTAGTTATCAAGTATTGTTGTCTTTGAGCCATAACTGAATTTGTGTTAGGAAGAAATAGGTTACAAACTTTAGAGTTTGGAAGAAATAGTTTGCAGAATAGAAATGGTTTGAATGTATGTGCCGAAACAGGTGTATGTTTGATGTGTATTAATAGGCAGAATACATGATATAAGAAACGTGTCTTTGTAGTCAAATTGCTTCAGAGAAGCCTTGCCAAAGAACCATATGATGTATGTTTGACATGACCACACAACACTGCATGGCTACATGATAATACGATATTACATAGTATATTTTGCCCTGAATTACATTGATTTATTTCGTTATTTTCGTTTGTTAACATTGTATTTGCGAGTATTAAGTTCATTTTCAGGTATTCTCTCGAAGTCAACCAGCAAGAAGAAAGAAGAAGAAAACAGAAGAAAATAGAAGAAAACCAGATGTTTTGACAGCAGAAATAAGGATTCTGCATTAAGGAGGCATGACGACCGTCAAATAGGCATGGCGACCGTCACAAGCTTAAAGTTGTGACCCTCGTCACAAGGCCATGACAACCGGCACAAGCCAACTTCTCAGAAATTGATTTTGAACTACGTGGCCTCTCAACAGTTACAACTCAACAAAAGCCACGATTAACCAGTCAATAGACCACTTCAGAGACTTTCGGTCGTGTGCACCCACCTGAGATTTTCTCTCCCTGATTCACGCCAACTCTCAAGGGCTATAAATAGAGCAGTTTACTTCACAAGAAAGGCGAAAGATTTTTACGAGATTTTTCCTGAGTTCAGAGCTTTCAATTTTTTGCATTACCTTTCCCATTTTTTTACCTTCCAAAGCGATAGTTTCCCACACCGGGGAACTATTGCACTTGAACTAGTTAGTTAGTTTAGCAGTTGTTTCACTTTAAGTTTAATTGTGGAGGATCGTGTACTCGAAATTCATTGTTTCCAGGTTTTTACTCGATTAATATAATTTCCATTTATGTTTAGATACCATGTCTGCATTAATGTTTTATTGTTTACGTTTGTGTATGTCTGTTAAAATGTCTGGCTAAATTATTTATATCGGTATGTAATTAAGTCGATCGGAAAGGGGTCCGATCGATCGTAGGTAAACTTTGACACTTTAATTTTCTGGTTCCAATTTCTTATTTTAATTGACTTTTGTTACGAGAGTAAGAAAGTAACGAAGGTTACGATCAATAAAACAGGAGTTTGAGATTTTAACCGGATAGCTGAAACTGGGACATTGGTTTTAAATACAGCGAGAGCGCTTTAAAAGCAATTAGGACTTATTAAATTTCAAAAAGTATTTTTAAATTCAAATGGGCTAGCGAGAGCAGACATTCTGATTTAGGAATATAGTCAGAGTCAATAACACGAGAGTGTGAGGTAAAGACTTTTAAATTGGTATTTTCTACTGAAAACTATTTTGACAAATAAGCCGACGATCTATTGGATCCCCGATGATTGATGAGTTACGTACTGATACCCCGTTATACTTTAATCAAATCTAAATTCTAGTTTAATTATAGTTTCCCATTTGCACCTTAATCTAAAAATCATCCGCCTTAGCTAAACATAGTAACAACCCGATATCACTAGTTTGATTATCGGTCCCTGTGGGTTTGATATCTTTTAAAACTATGCGATAGACTGTGCGCTTGCAGTTAGTAACCCCGATAGACTCATAAAGTCGCGATCAAGTTTTTGGCGCCGTTGTCGGGGACTGATTTAGTCAATAGTGTGATTCATTTGTTGTGCCGTATAGACTTAGGCAACAAATTCCCTAATTTGTCGGTTGTATGCCAAGTACTCGCTCAAAAGGCGATGACCTCATGCGACCGACAGACGAACCTGAATGTCTTCTTAGCGTAAAAAGACGAATCCAAGAATACTGCTTAAACCACGAAATACCTTTTCCTTTATCAGAACCTGAATCTCAATCCGAATCCGAATCTGAAACAGAACCTGACTCTGAGTCAGAATCAGAAAAAGACATGGCTGATGGACCACAGAACCGTCCTCTTAAGTATTATGCTACCCCGTCTCAGCAAGAACCACATAACAACATTGCTGCCCCTGCTATCAACCGAAATGATTTCGAGTTGAAACCCTCATTGTTGTCAGCCGTACAACAACATCAATTTTCTGGAAATCCTACAGACGATCCTAATGAACATTTGACCAAGTTTGTGCAGTACGCAGACACAGTGAAGGCAAATGGTGTAACTCCAGACGCGATAAGACTACGTCTTTTTCCTTTCTCATTAAGAGACAAAGCTTGGGCTTGGTTGCAATCCTTGCCATCAAACTCCGTTACTACATGGGATGAGTTGAAAAAGGTATTCTTAGCACGATATTTTCCACCAAGCAAAACAGCTATGCTGAGAGCCCAAATTAATGGATTTCGACAAAAAGATATTGAGCCTCTCTACAACGCATGAGAAAGGTACAAAGATATGATGAGGATGTGTCCGCATCACGGTCTTGAAGATTGGTTAGTCATCTATACGTTTTACAATGGTCTCTTGTACAATACAAGAATGACAATAGATGCCGCCGCTGGAGGTACACTTATGGACAAACCTTATGCCGAAGCTTATCAACTCATCAAAAGCATGGCTCAAAACCATTACTAATGGGGAGGTGAAAGAACACCAGTGGAAAAATCCCAAACGAAAGGCGGAATGTACGAAGTTAGTAGCCTTGATCATGTCCATGCTAAGGTAGATGCCCTTGCTCAAAAGATAGATAACTTGACCATAACACCTGCAGCCACCATGGCTGCTGTAGCTCCAAACTGCGAATTATGCGGAGTACCTGGACATGCTGCCCCCGAATGTCAAATTTTGGCCGGAGTCCCCACTGATCAAGTGAATTATGCTCAAGGAAACCCTTATGCAAATACCTACAATCCTGGCTAGAAAAATCATCCTAACTTTTCGTATAAGAATAATAACGCTCTGTATGCACCTGGCCAAGCGCCTGCTGTGCCACCAGGATATCAAAAACCCGCTGCTAACGTTCCTAGGAAGTCAAACCTTGAAATCATGATGGAGAACTTCATTGCTGCACAAGCTCAACAAAACAAGGAGTTCCTTAACCAGAATGTTCACACTGGTGAGCAAATTAAACAATTAGCCAACAAGGTTGACGCTCTAGCCACCCACAACAAAATGTTAGAAACACAAATCTCACAAGTGGCTCAACAGCAAGTAGTTACTGCTGCCCCAGCTGGTAATCTTCTAGGACAACCTCAACCTAATTCGAAGGGACATGCAAATGCTATAACACTTCGAAGTGGAACAAAACTAGAAGGACCCACTGACCCAAGGATAAAAAATCCAGCCATGTACCAAAAGCCTAGTAAGGAGTCTGAAAAGGAAGACGAACTAAAGGAAAACGAAAAGGAAGATGATGGTAAAGAGGCCGAAGAGAAAGAAGAACCATATGTGCCTCCGCCACCCTATAAACCACTTATCCCGTATCCTCAAAGATTCTCTAAATCTAAAAACATAGGGCAATTTAAGAAATTCGTTGAACTTCTGAAGCAATTGAATGTCACAATACCTTTTACAGAAGCAATCGCACAAATGCCCTCCTATGCTAAGTTCTTAAAATAAATTCTATCTAATAAGAAAAAGCTCGAAGATACTGAAACCATTATGCTTACTGCAGAGTGTAGCGCTATAATCCAAAACAACATGCCTCCTAAGCTAAAAGACCCTGGTAGTTTCTCTATACCATGTGTGATTGGAAAGTTTGTCATAGACAAAGCACTGTGCGACTTAGGAGCCAACATTAGCCTAATGCCCTTGTCTATTTGTAAAAGGCTCAACATGGGAGAGCTGAGACCAACAAGAATGTCTGTACAATTAGCTGATCGATCAGTGAAATTTCCTCTAGGTATGCTAGAAAACGTTCCAGTACGCATAGGACAATTCTATATTCCTACAAATTTCATAATTATGGACATTAAGGAAGACTCAAACATCCCTATCATTTTAGGAAGACCATTCCTAGCCACAGCCGGAGCCATCATAGATGTGAAAAAAGGAAAACTGACTTTCGAGGTTGGTGAAGAAAAGGTAGAATTTATCCTCTCACAATTCTTCAAAGCACCTGCTATAGAAGATTCGTGCTGTTTCCTAGATGTTATTGATGAATGCGTTAAAGAAATGGAAAAACACCAAAATACGTATTCTGAAGTGCTGAGAATTCCAATGCCACCAATTTTTGAAGATGATAATTAGCGTGATGAATACCAAGATAATAATCTAAGTGAATGTCTCGCACTCACTCCTGACCCTATGCCTTGCCCAAAGAAACTAACTGTAGAACTGAAGACACTACCCAAAGATCTAAGGTATGAATTCCTAGATACAGAACTTGAACGACCAGTTATAGTCAACGCAGATTTAGGACAAATAGAAACCGAAAAATTATTACATGTCCTGAGAAAGTACCCAACTGCCTTAGGCTATAACATCTCAGATTTGAAAGGAATAAGCTCCTCTATCTGTATGCATCGCATCATGCTTGAGGAAGACTGTAAAACCTCTAGAGAACATCAAAGGAGAATCAATCCCATTCTGAGTGATGTCGTTAAGAGAGAAGTGCAAAAGCTGTTAGAAGCAAGGATCATATACCCAATATTCGATAGTGAATGGGTTAGCCCAGTTCACGTTGTACCCAAGAAAGGAGGTGTTACAGTCATCAATAATGAAAAAGGCGAATCTGTAGCACAACATACTCAAACCGGATAGAGAATGTGTATCGACTATAGGAAACTAAACAAAGCCACTCGTAAAGATCATTTCCATTTACCCTTCATAGATCAAATGCTTGAACGTCTGGCTAAATGCTCCCATTTTTGCTATTTAGACGGATATTCAAGATTTTTCCAAATACCTATCCATCCTGATGACCAAGAAAAGACTACTTTCACGTGCCTCTATGGTACTTTCTCCTATCGGCGAATGCCTTTCGGATTATGTAACGCACCTGCGACATTTCAGAGATGCATGATGTCCATCTTCTCTGACTTCTTAGATGGTATAATGGAAGTCTTCATGGACGATTTCTCAGTCTGTGGGGAAAGTTTTGAAGGATGTCTATCAAACCTCGAAATGGTGCTTGAAAGATGTGTAAGTGTCAACCTAGTACTCAATTGGGAAAAATGCCATTTCATGGTCCGACAAGGAATTGTACTGGGACATATAGTATCCGACAGAGGGATTGAAGTCGATAAGGCAAAAATCAAAGTTATAGAAAATCTCCAACCGCCGAAGACCGTTAGAGAAATAAGAAGTTTTCTAGGACACGCCAGTTTTTATCGACGTTTCATTAAAGATTTCTCTAAGATAACCAAGCCTCTAATTGAGCTATTAATGAAAGACGTTGAATTCGTCTTTGATGACAAGTGCTTGAACGCATTTTGAACACTCAAGCAAGCTTTAATATCAGCACCCATTATGCAACCCCCATATTGGAATGAACCATTCGAAATCATGTGCGATGCGAGTGATTACGCTGTAGGTGCAGTCCTAGGACAAAGAAAGGATAAAAAGCTTCATGCAATCTACTAAGCCAGTAGAACCTTGGATCATGCACAAATGAACTATGCTACCACAGAAAAGGAACTCTTGGCTGTCGTGTTCGCTTTGGATAAATTTTGTTCCTACCTAGTAGGAGCAAAAATAATCATCTATACCGATCACGCCGCAATCAGGTACCTTTAAGTAAAAAAGACGCCAAACCAAGGCTTCTGAGGTGGATTCTGCTCCTACAAGAATTTGATTTAGAAATCAAAGACAAGAGGGGCACTGAAAATGTAGTAGCTGACGACCTGTCGAGAATGGAAAATATCCAACCTGAACAAGTACCTATTAATGACGATTTCCCTTACGAAAGACTCTTAGCCCAGTTAGAAAGTAATACAATTAAACAATCTCTGACTTATACTGATACAGAAACCAATGAAGTACTAGAATTTGTTTACACTAAAACCACGCTGCCATAGTATGCTGATTTTGTCAACTATCTAGCAGCTGGAGTACTGCCACCTGATCTAACCTATCAACAAAAGAAGAAATTCTTCCACGACCTTAAACACTATTATTGGGACGAACCACTTCTCTTTAAGAGGGGCGCCAATGGTATTTTCCGTCGTTCTGTACCCGAAGATGAGGTAGAAGATATAATTTCTCATTGTCATTCCGCCCCCTATGGTGGGCACGCGAGCACTTCAAAGACTTGTGCTAAGATCTTGCAAGCTGGCCTCTTTTGGCCTACTCCATGGAAAGACGTCCATATCGCGGTTATAAATTGCAACCAGTGTCAACGTACTGGCAACGTCTCTAGACGCGATGAAATGCCTCAAAAGGGCATTCTAGAAGTAGAAGTCTTTGACGTGTGGGGAATAGATTTCATGGGACCATTTCCGTCCTCTTTTGGTAACAAGTACATACTCGTCACTGTCGATTACGTCTTAAAATGGATCGAAGCTATAACAGCTCCTACCAACGACGCACGAGTAGTGAACAAACTCTTTAAGAATATAATTTTTCCTAGATTCGGTGTTCCGAGACTGGTAATCAGTGATGGAGGTTACCACTTTATCTCGAAAATCTTTGAGAAACTTCTATCAAAATATGGAGTCAAACACCGTGTAGCAACACCTTACTACCCCCAAACGAGTGGCCAAGTAGAGGTATCAAACAGAGAAATTAAACAGATTCTAGAAAAGACCGTTGCCACCTCTAGGAAAGATTGGTCTTCTAAACTACACGAAGCTTTATGGGCATATAGGACAGCTTACAAAACCCCCATAGGAACCACGCCATTTAAACTAGTCTATGGCAAATCTTGTCACCTGCCGGTAGAAATAGAACATAAAGCCTATTGGTCTATCAAAACTATTAATTTAAATTATACCGCTGCGGGCGAAAAGAGAATTTTGGACTTACATGAACTAGGCGAACTTAGATTAGATGCCAATGAGAATGCTAGGATATACAAAGAAAGAACAAAAAATGGCATGACAGACGCATATCAAGGAAATAATTTGAAATAGGAGATATTGTGTTGTTATTTAATTCTAGACTTAAATTCTTCCCAGGTAAGCTTTGTTCTAGGTGGTCTGGTCCCTTTGAGGTTACCAAAGTCATGTTAAGTGGTGCAGTTGAAATAAAAGGTAGATCTAGTGAACCGTTCATCGTAAACGGACAACATTTAAAACACTATCACTGCGTAGACAATAGGGATTATTCAACTGCTCTAAAACTGGCAGAAATGCCTACATTCCCCTTAAGCTAATGATTCTTATAAACTGTCGAGCTCCCGACGTTAAATGAAACGCTGAGTGAGAGGCAACCCACGAAATTTGTTGTTGTTTATTACTTTGTTTCTCTTTATCTTTATCTTTTATTTTCACTTCGTTATTTTTCTTATTATTTTTGTCAAAAATTTACTTCCCTTACAGATGCGGTATTTTTTTCAATTATTTTAAAAATCAGTACTGATTGTCTCAATTTATGCCTCCAGGATTCTCATCTTTTTCTACCTTCTTCCTTCTCCATTTGTTTTACTTTTCCGATTAACTGAAAAGATGGATAATGAAGACACCATGGTTGTGTTATTCAGGGACGCTGTCCAATGGCACCACTACGAGGCTCTCTCTCTTAGACCTATGGCCTTAACTAAATTCCCCCATGGACCTACCATGACTGCTCTAGGCATAGGTGATAGCATAGACTTTATGTTTAACCAGATAGGCTGGGAGGGTTTTGCTAGGAAAAAGCATTCGACTTACCACATACTGACCCTAGAATTTTTAAGCTCACTGTCCTACGACCCTAACCATGGCATGGGGTTTAATAGGGGTAAGATAACCTTTAGGCTATTTGGGTACACGTGCCGTTTCAGCAACAGAGAGATCGCGGAACTGTTGGATTTCCCTAATGGACCCGACGTTTTGTCCACGACACAGGAGGATTTATTAATGGAAGATGAACTGAACTTTTTTTGGAGTAGTATTTCAGGACGACCACATCATGACCCGCACCCTATGGTGTCCACTGAAATTCACAACCCGACCATAAGATACTTTCATATGATTTTGGCCTTCACCCTTTTTGGAAAAGCTGAGAATGACACCCTAGTATCTAGAGATGATCTATTTATTATGTTTTGTGTGTTTCAGTCCCGACCTGTTAATGGGGCTACCTTTATGCTTGATAACCTCCGCAGGATTGCTCAAGCTAATCATGGTCCCATTTTGATAGGTGGCCTTGTAACAAAAATTGCTGAAGCCATGGGATTTAGGACACGTCTTTCCCGAGTGAACCCTCTAGGAGGATATAGGCCAATGAATATCAACTTCTATTTTAACCGAGGACTAATTAGAAATCTTGGACCACCCCCGTTTCAACTCCTGATCAATAATGAAGTTATTTCACATTTTACACTGCCTGATCACGAGCAAACTAGTGTGCATAATCGCCATAACTAGCTTTATGATTTGGATGGGCCACAGCCTGAAAAAGAACTTGATAGTCATGTGTCTGATATTGAGATTGACCCTGAAACTCCTCCTTACTATCATGATTTTCCTGAGCACCCTATGAATGATACTAATACTGTCCCTCATGCAAACATCCATACTACACTTGAAGCTTTCCGTACTGAACTTCATGCCATGAGAGACCAACTTCAAATTATCTGTCTTGACGTTATCGGTCTAATGGATACCACCGTTGAGCAACTGGACCACCTGAACCAAGCGGTGGAATCATTGAGACGCAGGCGCAACTGATTTTTACTGTTTTTGACTTATTTATTGCATTTCCATTTTCCCTTGAAGTATTATTTTTTCACTGTTGGATTTAAATTAAACTCACTGATGCGTTTGCACCTGTTACTGTCACTTTTGGATACTGAACAATTTTGCTTCAGTTAATGCATTTTCATTTCATTGGTATTTAATTTTATACTCTGTTAATAGCTGTGTTTACAGCTTTAAATAAATTCCCCTTGCAATTATTTTCATACTACTGTGGTTCAAATATATTATTATTGCGTGAAATGTTATGTGTGGTTTAAATATATTATTATTGTGTGAAATGTTATGTGCTGTTTAATAAATATATGCATTACTGGAGGTGTAGTTTAAATGCCTAAGGTTTATTGAAAGTGGGCCGTTACGACCGTGACAACCCTGTGACGTCCGTCACAGCCATCACAAGGGTGACGACCGTAATAGCATCTGTGACAGCCATCATAGAGTTAAACCCTGTTATATTCGTATCAGACCCCTCGTATCCTTTCTTCTTCCATTCTTCTGCAACCGTCCCACTCACCATTGATTGCCATTCCCACCATAACTCCACACCATTCAATATCACCATTTATTCACCACTGATTCACCCACTCACCACATTTTTCTCTATTAAAACTCACTCAATTCACTCCAAATTCACAATCCCACCTCTGTTCCGTAACCAACCCACATTCTAAAACCAAAAACTCTTGCATGCACAATGGCTCAACAACCAGACCTTTCACATATAATTTTTCGTGATGGCCAAGCGGGTGAGCATCAAAGGGAGAAGTATCTCAAGTTCCACAAACGATCAATTCAACCCACGCGCTATCTTGACAATACCTGTCTATAAGAGCTTGGCTTGTTGGAAGGAGTTCGTTGGATGCTTCATAATTCGGGGCTAACTCACATTTGCACACAAAACCTTCCGTCATACGAAGCTCTAACATTGGAATTCCTCAGCTCCTTTTCCTACAACACCCCTTCAGACGACGCGCAGTTTCTCACCGGGTCCGCCTCTTTTAGGATGTTCAACACAGAGTACTCTCTTTCTCAAGACGAGCTTGCCACAATGCTAAAATTTCCACAAGCCGACAATGTGCAGTACCGTGTGCCACGCGACCCAAACTGGTCGAACATGGCATTTGAAATTTGGAGAATTTTAACAGGCGAAAGAACTGATAGCCGGGAGGGACTTAATGCTACATATATCCATAACCCAGCTATACGGTACTATCAGCGCATTTTGGGGCATACCATCTTCGAAAGAGTCAATAATCATAAGGTAAATTCAAAGGAGCTCTTCTTTATACATTGTGTATTTACACCCGTACCAGTCAACGCCATTTCATTCCTGCTATCACATATTAGCTCCAGTTGTGCGAGAGGTACCACTGCTTTCTGTTTTGGTGGATTAGTTACCTCTATCGCACTGGCTTTGAATTTGGAAAACAAGCTCACTGACTTACCTTCTGTACCGGAAGTGTATCTGGATTTGGAACATTGTCGCAGCTCACACCTGATTAGACTTAGACGTGACAACAAATACAACCCTGTGGTACGAAACAGGGTAGTGAAGAGTATTGTTTTGCCCTGTCCTGCTCGAATTGATCCAAAAAACATGGCGAACTGGTTATTTGATTTGGATGCACCTGAGCCTAATACAGCTGCACCAGAAGGTTAGGCCAGAGATGATTATGATGAAATGGAGAATGACCTCCCTGAAAATGACCCCCAGCCACCTGAAACGCAACCAGCTAGCTCATCCTCCCGACGCCGTCGACGAAGCGACCGCGCCCCTGCCACTACTGATGACATCCTCGCGGCCATCATGCAGAGAAATGGGTTAGATGCCCAGCGAGACCAGAGACACCAGACTCAGCACGCTGAAATGATGGGTCTCATGCGGCAAATCCAACAAGACCAACGCAAGCATGGAGAGAGGATGGATAGCAGGATGTCAAGCGTCTTAAATGAGATGGGCGCTTTGACTATGAGGGTAGACAGCTTGTACGACTATGTCTATTATAGGGGTGTTCAAATCCAAACCAATCCAAATAAAAACCGCAAACCGATCCAAAAAAACCGAAAACCGCAAAAAACCAAAAGTTATTGGATGTGTTTGGATGTCATTTTATAAAAACCGATCGGTTTGGATTGGATTTCGGATTGATTTTTCAAAACCAATCCAAACCAAACCGAACCGCATGTATATTTTTTTATACTTATTTATTTTTTATTAGTATAATATGTTGTGTTAATTTATTATTAAATGATACTTTTTTTTATAAAATACTATTTATTAGTTTGATTTAATCTATTAATTTTTATTGTTTCATTTGTTTCAATCATAACCGATCATTATCATTTTGTAATATTAACTTTTAATATAGTATATGTTATATATTATATCAAATTTATAATTTATTAGTGTTTTTACAATATTAATAAAATTATAATTTTTAATTTGGATATCCAAAAGACCGATCCAAATCAAACCGCAAGAAATTGGATCGGATCGGATCAGATTTTTTTAAGCAATCATCTAAAACCGAACCAAACCGCAAGTAAATTTATCTTTGGATCGGATGACATTTTGCTTCAAAACCGATCCAAACCGAACCGCGAACACCCCTAGTCTATCATGTGGGTATGCCACATCCCCATGCACAGGGTGGACAGGGACGAGCTCGTGGCAGATCACGAAGACCCCAGTAGTTTTTCTTTTCTTTTTCTGTTTTGGTTGTTCCTTTCTTTTTACACTATTTCGAAACATTGAGGACAATGTTAGACTCAGTGTGGGAGAGGAAACATTCGTTTTAGTTTATTTGCTAATTTATGTTGTTATTTCCTTTTTACTGACTTTAATGTACTTCCTGGCTAGTATATGAATGTGTTTTCCGTACTATTCAATTTCCCCACTTTATTTTGCCTTAACATAAATTTTTTTTATTGATTCTATGCATAACTCGACACGCCTTTAGAGTATATAGGATGTCTTACGAGTAGGCTATGTTGGAGACTTGAGAAAGTATGAACAAAATTGATACAGTCTTGACACTTTAGACCTCTCATATTTGCGTCATCAGTTTGAGTACTTATTATACCGTTACCTTAAGCTGCAAATTCTAAATTAGCCCCTAGTAGTTTATATTAGCAGTCAACACCGCCTAAGCACAAGCTATGTGGAGAGCCGATGAAGATAAGTGATTGATACCTCAAGTTGCTAAAAATTGAAAAATTTCACGCCTTTGACTGTGGAAATAGAAATGCACAAAATCTAAAGAATGCAAGTGATGCAAAAAGGCAATAGAAATATGTTGTTAGTTGTTTCAGAGGTATCTGGTACTTAACTCGGTAGGACGGACTACGGTTCGATCCCCCACAACTTGCAAGCAGAATATGTACAAAAAGGGGTACCGCACTTGTGTACCAGACCCCTCGTTTAAAGGATCAAAATCACTAACAAGCTACTCTACTATGTGCGTACAAAGGCAAAGGGCTTAATGTGATTGCGTCAGAATGAAAACGGGCGAAATAGAAGCATTAGGTGAAGCTATGATAGAATGATTCGGACCGGTATGTAAAAGGGAGGTTTATGACCATGTTCCATGTTTTGTGTCATTAATGTATCTCTGGTGTTTGTTTGAGTATCTATCATTTCAAACAAAAGGCCGCACAACTATGTACGATTCGGAGGAGTGTCAGGTATGTGCAATGGATCAATGCTTTTGAAATGATTATTTGCTTGAGGACAAGCAAAGGTTCAAATGTAGGGGAGTTTGATAATGCAATATTACATAGTATATTTTGCCCTGAATTACATTGATTTATTTCGTTATTTTCGTTTGTTAACATTGTATTTGCGAGTATTAAGTTCATTTTCAGGTATTCTCTCGAAGTCAACCAGCAAGAAGAAAGAAGAAGAAAACAGAAGAAAATAGAAGAAAACCAGATGTTTTGACAGCAGAAATAAGGATTCTGCATTAAGGAGGCATGACGACCGTCACAAGCTTAAAGCTGTGACCCTCGTCACAAGGCCATGACGACCGGCACACGCCAACTTCTCAGAATTTTTGAACTACGTGGCCTCTCAACGGTTACAACTCAACAAAAGCCACGATCAACCAGTCAATAGAGCACCTCAAAGACTTTCGGTCGTGTGCACCCACCTGAGATTTTCTCTCCCTGATTCACGCCAACTCTCAAGGGCTATAAATAGAGCAGTTTACTTCACAAGAAAGGCGGAAGATTTTTTACGAGATTTTTCCTGAGTTCAGAGCTTTCAATTCTTTGCATTACCTTTCCCATTTTTTTTACCTTCCAAATCGATAGTTTCCTACACCGGGGAACTATTGCACTTAAACTAGTTAGTTAGTTTATCAGTTGTTTTACTTTAAGTTTAATTGTACGAGCAAGGCGAATCCTGCCGGCTTGTGGAGGATCGTGTACTCAAAATTCATTGTTTCCAGGTTTTTACTCGATTAATATAATTTCCATTTACGTTTAGATACCATGTCTGTATTAATGTTTTATTGTTTACGTTTGTGTATGTCTGTTAAAATGTCCGGCTAAATTATTTATATCGGTATGTAATTAAGTCGATCGAAAAGGGGTCCGATCGATCGTAGGTAAACTTTGACACTTTAATTTTCTGGTTCCAATTTCTTATTTTAATTGACTTTTGTTACGAGAGTAAGAAAGTAACGAAGGTTACGATCAATAAAACGGGAGTTTGAGATTTTAACCGGATAGCTGAAACTGGGACATTGGTTTTAAATACAGCGAGAGCGCTTTAAAAGCAACTAGGACTTATTAACTTTCAAAAAGTATTTTTAAATTCAAATGGGCTAGCGAGAGTAGGCATTCTGATTTAAGAATATAGTCAAAGTCAAAACACGAAAGTGTGAGGTAAAGACTTTTAAATTGGTATTTTCTACTGAAAACTATTTTGACAAATAAGCCGACGATCTATTGGATCCCCGATGATTGATGAGTTACGTACCGATACTCCGTTATACTTTAATCAAATCTAAATTCTAGTTTAATTATAGTTTTCCGTTTGCACCTTAATCTAAAAATCATTCGCCTTAGCTAAACATAGTAACAACCCGATAGAACTAGTTTGATTATCGGTCCCTGTGAGTTCGATATCTTTTAAAACTACGCGATAGACTGTGCGCTTGCAGTTAGTAACCCCGATAGACTCATAAAGTCGCGATCACTACACTAGCCATGACATGACCACAGAACTTTGCATGACCAGACTATTGATAAGATCACACTCTGCATGCCTATACTCTACACTCTGCTTCTACTGTTCCTAAGCATGCGTCTGCACAAAATTAAAAAATATTTTTTTTTTATTTCATTATAAAACTAAAATTAAAAAACAAAAAAAAAATTGCCCTGATGCGCCATTTCATTTGGCTCAATCTCAGAGAATTTTTTTAGGACAATATGCTTTACCTGAGGCGCCATATTGTTTGTCTCCTCGCTTTAACTGAAGCGTCATTCTATATGGTACAACCCTGATAGTGGCTTTTCAAACCTAACTACTATTGTAAATACCGTGAAAACTTAATTTTTTGGATATTTTTTTTTAAAATTAGTGTTATCTTAAAAAAAAATTCAGGTCTGAATGCTGGTTATTGGAGTAATAATTAAATTACACATTTCCGTCTGTGCCACATTATCATAATTTCAGTAAAAAAAATTGTTACTCCATTTTGGGCGGGCAATGAAAAGCAATTAAATCCTAATGTATAGTACAAGAAAAACGCGAGAAAAGCTTTATTACATATTTGAAGCAGAGCGAAATCGTGACCGTGTATTGTTGTGAATCCTCTAAGTAAAGAAAAGTAGCGGCAAATGGGGCTCCACGTCATCGATCCGTTAATAACATCACTAGCCAATGGTAACACAAGAACATTGTCATATATACAACATCACCGCACCTCAAGTTATTCATCCACTTTTTTTCAATCTGTATCTCAAATCTTTCAATTTCCAATTTTCAAATTCCCAAACAAATATGGCACCAAAAGGAGAGAAAAAACCAGCGGAGAAGAAACCCGTAGAAGAGAAGAAATCCACAGTAGCCGAAAAGACTCCCGCCGAGAAGAAGCCAAAGGCCGGAAAGAAGCTTCCATCCAAGGACGGTGCCGCTGCCGGAGACAAGAAGAAGAATAGAAGCAAGAAGAGCGTCGAGACCTACAAGATCTACATCTTCAAGGTTCTGAAACAAGTTCACCCTGACATTGGTATCTCGAGCAAGGCCATGGGTATAATGAACAGCTTCATCAACGATATCTTTGAGAAGCTTGCTGCTGAATCTTCAAGACTTGCGAGGTACAACAAGAAGCCGACGATAACTTCCAGGGAAATTCAAACCGCGGTCAGGCTTGTTCTTCCTGGAGAATTGGCTAAGCATGCTGTATCCGAGGGTACTAAAGCTGTGACCAAGTTCACAAGCGGTTAGACTTGTAACAGTGTTGTTGTTAAATGGGTTCTTGTTACTGGATCTGGCTTTAGGTTATTTTACATTTCATGAATATCTCTAATGCTCTTTAACTTGTAAGCTGAAGTAATGGGATCTGTTTGTGTATTAGAAATATGGTTTAATTGATTATATTTGTGTTCACGTGTTTATGCAGTTAACGTCACGTGTTTCGTTTTTTAAATTTATATATCTTGGGTTTGGTTCATACTTTGTGCCAATCTAAATTCAGTTCGGTCCAATATCAGTTCAGGTTCAAATATTTTTAAATCATTTGTTCAAATATTTTTAAATCATTTTTGTTGCTAATATATGCCAATCAAATATTTTTACTTCAAACATTGACGATGACTTTAAGATACCAACTGAGAAGAGATGCTTTGGATATGTGGGAATCTAAATTTGTTCAATATATCACTTGTATTCCAATTTTTTATTATAACATTTTTTGATTCAATATTATCAGTGTTCTCTTAAATTTATAAGAGGACGTCAATAAAAATAAAGTTTTCTTTAGAGTTGTAAAGTAATTTTTCTTAAATTTATATTATAAAATTAATTTTAATTTAATATCCCATAAAATAACATTATAAAGTAATTCAAATATGATTATATTAAAATAATAATTTATTTAATAATATTATATAATTTAATATATATTAAAAGAGGGGGTTTATAATTTTAAGAGAAGGATTTATTCCTATTGTTATTCCATACAAATTTAATATTAAGAGAGTTTTAAAGAGAGTTATATTTTTATTGACGTTCACTTACAAATTTTAGAGGGAACGCTTTCTTATACTTTTATTTATTTATTTATTTGAAGGTTGGGTATAATAGGATTTATGAGGTAAAGATGATTGGTTTGGATAATATTGGATGAAAACACCATTATTATAGTAAAAATTACTCACAAATATTATTGATCTTAATAATTTGAGTTTTTTTTAATGGCTTAAATAGTGTTTTAGTCCCTGTAAGTTGGCGAGATTTTGGTTTTAGTCCCTGTATCTTTTTTTTTTCGGTCCAAGTCTCCACATGTTCATTTCCTTTTGGTTATAGTCCCTCCCGTCAATGAAACGTTTAAAAAAAGCTGAGTTGGCAGACGGTGTTGAGGTGAAATATTGTTTTATCATTTATTGTTTAATTTTCTTTACACACGTGGATTTAATCAATGGACCGTTAAATAAAGAAGGACCAAATACAAAAAACATTACAAATTTGTTTTGTTTCTTCTTCCTTCTACATTGACACTGTTGTCTTCTTCTTTCTTCTACATTGGCTATATTCTCTTCTTCTTATACCTTCAACATCCATGGCCTCGTTTTCTTTTGCGAACTCTCATCATGGTCAAGCACCGGTTTGTGGTTGTAATAGAAGCATGAAAATGTTTATGTCAAATTCATTTGAAAACCCTAAGAGAGGATTTTGGAAGTGTCAAAATTCAGGATTAATGTCTGGTTGCAAGTTGTTTATTTGGGACGATGAGCTTGAAAGAAATCCAGCAAGTGATGTTAGATGTTTAGGTGGTTGCAACTGCTCTGAAGTGTTGAAGGATTTGGGGTTCATGGTCAAGGAGATTGAAAATGGTAAAAAAACAAAGATGAAGATTAAGCTGGAGAAGGAGAAGAGAAAAGTGAATCCATTGATGCTATTGTTGGTTGTTTCATGGGGGATGTTCTTTGGTTATCTGAAATGGTGAATCCAATTTGTTTGTGTTGTTGTTCAGTTTTTTTGTCTTTAAGTCCTTGTAACATTATTGTATTTTGGAATTGGTCCCTGTACCATATGATGAATAAAAAACATGTTTTGGTTTTGTTCAGTATATGTATGCAATTATATTGTTCAGTATATGAATTCAATTAAGTTGATCATTGTGCTTGCAGTTGTACTTAAACCATATCTTGATAATTTTCATACTTAAAGTCATAACAAAATAAATACTTAGGTCATAATACATTGTTGGGGACGAAATACATAAATGCCTTAACTACAAGGCTAAAGCCAAAGCAGTGTTGTAGTCATAATAGTTAACAAAAAACTCCTAAATGGAATCAAAAGTACAACATAATTCAAAACAGGTCATTGTCTACATAGTCCATGGTTGGTCTTGGCTACTTCCTTATCCCTTAAGCTTTTTGCATCTTAGTACCCTTGTTCTTTCACTTCTCCTCAATTCCAACTTCCTTGCCACCTTTTGTCTGGGTTGTTTGGCCTACAAAGTCACATAAAAAACATTCAGAATTAGAGAAAAATCAGCAGACCAAACATCATAGACATTAACTCAGTATTAGACTCAACTGGTTTAGGATCATGTTGCTTTGGTGGAGCTGCATGAACAGGTTGGTCATTACCAACTTCAACAGTTGGCTGTGAGCCACCACCTTCTTTGATAGGTGCAGACAAAATGTAATTTGGCTGAGAGTCACCAACTCCTTGTGAAGCATGATCAGGTTGTTCATTAGCAACTTCCACATTAGCAACTTGGGGATTAGCTGGAATTTTGGTAGTGATGTCATTGATATTGGGTTGGGCTTGTGTTGCTTCAAAAGCTGCACAGAGATCTGCTGCAAGCATTTCAAATTCTGGATCCACATAACATTGTGTTCCCTGCTGTTGTTCAGTTGGAGCCTCAATATCAACATTACTCGGATTCTGTTGTTGTTCAGTTGGTTGGTCATTTTGTTGTTGTTGTTGTTCACTTGATGCCTCATCTTCAGTTGGCTGTGATGTCTGTGTAGCAGTTTTCTTAGGTTTTCTCTGTACAAATAAATATTAGCAATCAATATCAATGATAACAATAACACAATTTGTAAACATAACTGATATTCAAATGATACCTTTCTTTTCTGAGCTTCAGGGTCAGGCACTTGAACCAAACAACTCCTGGCATTATGTCCATGCACTCCACATTTGGTACAACAATAAGTAGTTTGTGTCCTTGTTTTTTTAGGATCTTCATCAGGTTCCCTTCTCCTTAACTTCTTTGGCCTACCAGGGCCTCTCTTGTATGATGGAGGCAACATTTCCTCAGTGTCAACTTCAGGCCACATGTCTTGGCCATTAATTGGGCTAATGTTGAAGTCATAGCATGCCACATATGTTTCTTTGGAGTAGCAATCATCTACATAGTCTTCTGGTTTTTTATTCCTAAACCCTAAGGCAGCAACTGCATGTCTACATGGTATGCCTACTAACTCCCAAAAGTTACAAGTGCAAGTTCTCTTAGATGTGTCAACTATGAACATTTGTTTGTTATGAATATGTTCAACTTGCCAAATACTGTCACCAGACCAAGTTGGAATCCAATTGCCAGCATGTTCTACTTCTTTATCTAACCTAATTCTAGGTCTTGGCATTATCATATGTTCCCACCTATCAGCTTTTTCTCTTAATGTAGAATTTCTATTCATCAGATAGTTCCTTATCCATTCACACATTGTCAATATTGGTTTATCCCTAGCCACTAGTATTGTGCTATTGAAAGCCTCAGATACATTATTCATTAACACATCACATTTGGGATAGAATGAGAAAACATGCTTACACCATAATTTTGTTGGTATTTTGGCCAACCACTCCCAAGCCTTAGGATTAAATGCCTTTAGCTCTTTCATCTTTGCCTCCCATGCTTGTATATATGTTGACTTTGCTGCAGACATCATGAAGTCTCTAATTTTGGTGCCACCACCAAACTTCTTTTTGAAATTGGCATACAGATGCCTAAGACAAAACCTATGCTCCATCCTCTCAAACATCTCCTCAAATACTTGAATTAAGTCCTTGACAGCAAAACAAACAATAAAATAAGGGACCTAATTCTAAACAACAAGACATTTTCAGGGACCAAATCAAAAACATAATCAAAATATAGATCTGATGAAATGTACCTTTTGTTGGTCTGAGATGAAGACCCATCTTTTTTCTTGCCCAATGTCTTCCAGAAGCAATGTCAAGAACCACCTCCATGACTCCTTTGTCTAAGTCTCACATACACCAAAGGCCAATGGATAGTATTGGTCGTTAGGATCCCTTCCAACAGCCACAAGCAAAGTTCCTCCATATTTTGTCTTTAGATGACAGCCATTAACACCAATGAATGGTCTACATGCGGTGGTGAATCCCTTTTTGATTCCATCAAAGCAGAAGTAAAAACAACCAAATCTGGGTTGAATTGTGGGTGCAATTCTTGTGACATTAATTTTACAAGTGTTGCCTGCATTGACCCTCCTTAATTCAGCAGAATACCTCCACAAAAGTGTATATTGCTTTGTGGCATCACCTTCAACCAAAGCCTTTGCTATTTGCTTACCCTTCCATGCCCTGTTCATACTAATACCTACAGAATAACTTGTCCTAATATCAGTCACAATATCGCGAAGTTTGATTCCATCAGATGAAGCCATCCTAGCTGCTACAGTCTTAGCAATCCACTTGGAGTTAGCAGTAGTGTTATTTAAAACCCTACCATTCGTGTGACTACCAAACCATTTCTTCATTCGATACGTGTGTTTATTTCCCACTTTACTAACCAAAGCCAAAAAACCACATTTGCCCTTGCACACCACTCTCACTCTAACTTTGTCATTTTTCAGATACTTTATCTCTCTTCCATTCAAGACTGACCATTCAGTTATTGCCTCCTTAAACTCCTGCAGAGAAACAAACTCCAACCCAACTTTGAACTGGTAATCCTTGTCCAATTCCTCCATCTTAAATCTAGGATATGCTGGTCCTTTCTCTTCATCTGATGCATCTGGATCACTACTCCCTAGATCATCACTTAAATAATTAGTTTCAATCCCTTCATTACCAACTTGATTCCCACTAGATGAACCCCCAGCTGCTTCAACATTCCTTATCTTTGATGGAGTTTTCCTATGTTTCTTTGCTACCTGCTTAACCCTTGCAGGGGTTTTTTCTACAGCATCAAATCCATCATCCAAACCAAGGGCTCTTTCATCCTTACTGTCCTCAAATGATAAACCATTGTAATCACTGTCATCACTATCATCACTATCAAAACTATCACTTTCAACATTACTTACATTATCAGCACCAACTGTGTCACCTTCAACATGAGGATTGCCATCATCCATAACTGTCTCAGCTTCAACATTACTTACATTATCCTCACCAACTGTGTCAGCTTCTACATTGTCAGCTTCTACATTGTCAGCTTCTACATTGTCAGCTTAGATAACATTGTCAGTTTCCACATCATTAACACATTCTTCCACAACTCTATGCTCAACAAAAAGGTCTACACTACAACTATTTTCAACAGAGTGTTCATAAATCTTAGCAGCATCAACATCACTAACTACCCTTGCATGTTTACCCGATACAATGTTATACCACCATAGCCAATAATCATTGATTTCAAGTTTGCAAATATCTTTAACAATACCAGTTGCTTCAAAGAAGCTCCACCTATCAGGGTCAATGTCTACTTCTACCTTATCCCCACCTAGGTAGTACACTACACCATGCCTAACAAACTTTCCTCCGTAATGCAAATTCACAGTGAAAACCATACCTGGATGATTCGATTTGGAAGCTCACTCGTATTCGTACAAGCACCCTTCACCTTCCCTGCGCTATGACTGAGGTGGAAAAGAGAAAGATGGAAATGGAAAGACAAACCCTAGTTTACAGGGACTTAAAGGAAAAAGAGGGAAACTACATTTGATGAAATATTATGGGGGTAAACATTTAAATCCACGTGTGTAAAGAAAATTAAACAAGAAATGATAAAACAATATTCCACCTCAGCACCGTCTGCTAACTCAGCTTTTTTTAAACGTTTCATTGACGGAAGGGACTATAACCAAAAGGAAATGAACATGTGGGGACTTGGACTGAAAAAAAAAAGATACAGGGACTAAAACCAAAATCTCACCAATTTACAGGGACCAAAACACTATTTAAGCCTTTTTTAATTGATTAATTTAAAGGATTAATAACAAGGACAATTGCTTAGTTTCAAGTAGAGATAACCAATTACGTAATTTGTATATTAAAAAACATTGTATCTTTTGTTTGTTTAAGAGATTTATAACAATAATATATTAAAGTTATTTCTGGATGAACATCACATAACATTTTTAGTATTTTTTTTTTAAAATAACATATTTTTGTGAGAGATATATCATATATTTATCAAAAATTTTAATATAATAAATATATAAATTCTCTCATTTATAAATATTTAAATTTTCATATTTCTTAACTTACATGGGGCTTACCCATACCATGCACATTTGTTATTCTCAACATCTCCGAACTTGTAATGGTTACATACGATGCTATGAAGTAAATGATACGAGCACAATCAGTGTTTCTCCTACAAATAATTTGGACATGCTGCTTGTAGTTGCATTGAGAAGTTTATAATTATTAATAATTGTAAGAAGCAGTGTCATTTTATGTTTTCCTGCCTCATACGTCCTTCACAACCAATGGAAGTGCTCTTCAGGTTTAAATGATTCAACAAATGATATTTTTTTTTCCAACTTTGAGAATTCAAGGTAAGGATTATAGTGTTTCTTCTAATTGTATAATTTATATTCTTATTATGGCAATTGAAAAATTCAAATTACTAATAGAAATGGTTGGAATTACACTAAATTTATGGAGAATTTCGAATCAATTTTAATGAACAAGAATCAATCACACCGATCGATTTCACCTCTTATTCTTCACTTTTCACTCGAGTGAATCAACTTTACCTTAGCTGCAAAATGATTTTGCTGCACAACAATTATTGAAGAAGGGAAAAAAAATAAATTGGAGAAAAAAAAGAAAAATTAGAGTTTTTGAGAAAAGAGAAAGAAGAATAATAATTCTGCAGAATTTCTCTCTCTGCTTTCAAACTGAAATTTTATTCAACTTTTCTCTATGCAATTGCATTGTTAAAATGATAAGGTATCTCCCTGTTTATAGGGTGAGATTTCTTGCACACCAAACATTCTAGAACAAACCTAACTAACTCAGCTAAAACAAACAAATAAAGCTAAGTTTTGTCAAAGACACAATTCTTCGATGTAACACCCTTTTCTACCCCACAAGAATATACGGTAAAATACACCAAATTATCAGAGTAACAATCATCAGAACCACCTCAAAGGGTGCACATTTCTCAAAATAAATTAAAATTAAATCAAATTGCTCTGTAAACAACGGTTTTCCTCAAAATAAATCAAATGCCATCAAATAAGCAGCAGAACCACCATAACAACAATAAATCCAAAGTAAAAAGGTTTTTAAAATAAACCATAACCAACAAAATAAAACTCAACATGGTTCGACTCAATGACCGAACCCGATGTTACACTATCAGAGCAAGACCCTTTACATCGACCAAAAGCAAATAAACTTCTAAAGTCCTCGAAGGCATCCACAACTAAACTTGATCACCTGCACGTTACCCACGTGGAGGCAACATTCAAACAGACAGGGTGAGTAATCACAATTCATTATAATCAATATAAAAACAAGATATGCATAAAATTGACGCCATCATCATATACAACATCATCAGGGTCATCACAAGGCAAACATCAAAGATCACAACATCATAAGTTACATCAATGCCAAATAAATGCAATGCACAATAAGACTCATGCAAGTGGTACCAATCGTCACAATCGATGGACACTAGGCCATCACCCTCCAAAGATCCCCGTCATTAGGATCGGTTCCACACAAGAACTAGAGCACGTCAAAATTATCTCATATCCGCAGAATGAGAATGAAGTCTAACATCATCACTGAAATGCTATGAATGCATGATACACAACGTCAATAATCATTATCATCAATAAAATCATTATGTGCATCATCATTCATCAATATCTCATGTTAAATCACAACACAATTCGCGAACAGCAGGCATTCGCTAGAATGTTCGCTTTACGAACTCGTTCGATTTGGCGTTCGCTTTGCAAGCTGCCAGCGAACCTCAAAATCCCATATAAAACCCAGAGAGTCCCCATTCTGCCTCTCCTCGCCACCTTTATTCGCTTTGCGAAGCCCTTCGTGGGGACATTCGCTTTGCGAGCTAGAAGTCCCATCCCAGAATTCATCCCAGTATCATCACACAAACTATCGCGCATTCGCTGCGCTGCTCGCTTTGCGAGCCTGGGGCGAGTGTTCGCCTTGCGAAGGAATGGTTCGCTTTGCGAACCTGGGATTTCAGAGAATCGCTGCTACACATCAGTAGCATAACTGACCCAAAAACTCATACGATTTCAACCCCAATTACCCCAAAAACATCCCTACAACATTCCTAAAGCATCATGGAAATCAAAGGCATAAAGCCTACGACTATTAGGTCGATTCATTACACTATTCGAAACCTCAAATCATTTAAACCTTCACAAAAACTCTAAAATCCTCAAAACCCCATAAACCCCATAAATCCCTTTCACCACAAGGTCGAAATAACATCGACAGAGAAAATCACCCTCAAGGTCTATTTTATCCAATTCAATTCAACCCTTAATAATCGATTCACCAAAATACCCTTAAATCATCAGTTTACTCATAAATCCCATAAACCCACATAAAACCTCAAAATTAGCTTTAAACACATCGAATTCTTATATCGAAAACAATGAAAGGCAATACTCCCCATACCTTAGATTGTCGATTCAAAACTTTCTCTACTGAATCTTTGGAAACCTTCTCGAATCCCCGCCTTTTCCTTTTTTTTCTTCCTCAGAGCTCTCACTTCTTTCCTTCTTTTCACGGTCTAACCAAATGAATCCTATTCTTCCCAATTCCTTTTTGTTAAACCCTTGGACTTCTAAAATGGGCTTTCCCAATAATCCCCTCACCAAACCTCCTCAAAAGTCCATCTTACCCTTAAGTCCTCTAATATTATTTAAATTAATAATAATACTAATATATTCATATTATATACTATTATTTAATTAAATCACCAAAATTTCACGAAAATGCCAACGTCAACACAAACTGCCAAAATTCACTGAAAACTCACAAATATTATATTTAAATAAATTAAATAAATATTCTTACGAAATTTGGGGTGTTACAACTCTCCCCCACTTAAAGAATTTTCGCCCTCGAAAATTACCTCAAAGAAATAGAGTCGGATACGACTCCATCATCTGATCTTCACGTTCCCAAGTCCAACTTTCGCCGGCTGGTCCACCCCACAACACCTTCACCAAAGTTATGCCCTTATCCCGCAGTTGCTTCATCTCTCGACCGTCAATTCACACAGGTAAAGCTTCCATTCTCAGGTTATCCCTCACTTGTACATCATCCATATGTATCACATGCGACGAATTCGAAATGTACTTCCTCAACTGAGACACATGGAACACGTCATGCAAATTCGCAAGTGACGGCGGTAAAGCGATTCGATATGCTACCTCTCCTATCCTCTGCGAGATTTGATATAGACCAACAAAATGTCGAGTGAGCTTCTTAGACTTCAAAGCTCGACCCACACCAGTCACTGGCGTCACCCTAAAAAACACATGATCCCCCTCTTGGAATTCAAGTGTCTTCCTTCTCTTATCATGGTAGCTCTTCTGACGACTTTGCGGCGCTCTCATCCTTTCTTGGATCATCTTAATCTTCTCAGTCGTCTCTTGCACAATCTCAGGTACGAGTACAACACTCTCGCCCGACTCATACCATCACAAAGGAGTCATACATCTTCTCCTATACAAAGCTTCATAGGGCGCCATTCCAATACTAGCATGAAAACTGTTATTGTACATGAACTCAATCAACAATAAATGGCTATCCCAAGATCCTCCGTGATCCAACACACAAGCCCTCAGAAAATCCTCTAAGGATTGGATAGTCCTTTCTGTCTGACCGTCCGTCTGCGGATGATAGGCAGAACTCATCCTCAACTTAGTACCCAAAGCATCTTGCAAACTCTTCCAGAACCTTGATGTAAATCTTGGATCTCTATCCGACACAATACTCGAAAGTATCCAATGCAACTTCACAATCTCCTCAATGTATATCTCGACTAACTTCTGCATAGAATGATTAATCCTCATCGGCAAGAAATGAGCCGATTTAGTTAATCTATCTATGATCACCCAAATTGAATCATTTCCCTTAGCAGTCCTCGGTAGTCCTGATACAAAATCCATGGAAATACTATCCCATTTCCATTCTGGAATATTCAATGGCTGCATCATACCTAAAGGCTTCTGATGCTCAATCTTTGACTTCTGACACGTCAAGCACGCATAAATAAACTCTGCGACATCCTTCTTTATAACTGGTCACGAAGACAACTTTTTCAAATTCTGGTACATCTTCGTAGCACCGGGATGAATACTTAACCCACTTCGGTGTCCTTCTTCTAAAATACTCCTCTTGATTTCTGGAACATCTGGGACACATACCCTATCCCGAAACCTCATCACACCATTCTCGTCAATCCGGAATTCTCCTCCGTTACCTTGGTTGATCAATGTCAACTGGTCAACCAACTTCAAGTCAGATTGTTGTCCCACCCTGATCTTTTCCAGAACGCCACTCGTCAATTTCAATATTCCCAACTTTACACTGTCAGAGGTCTCTTCACATACTAAACTCAAATCTCAGAATTGTTCAAGTAACTCCAACTCTTTCACCATGAGCGTCGACATATGCAATGAATTTCTGCTCAATGCATTAGCCACTACATTCGCTTTGCCCAGATGATAACTCAAATCAAAATCGAAATCCTTCAACAATTCTAACCACCTCCTCTGCCTCATATTCAATTCTTTATGATCAAACAGGTACTTCATATTTGTATGATCACTAAACACTTCAAACTTAGAGCCAAACAGATAATGTCTCCAAATCTTCAACACAAACACCACAGCGGCCAACTCCCAGTCATGTGTAGAATAATTCCTCTCATGAACTCGCAATTGTCTCGAAGCATAGGCAACAACTTGTCCATTACGCATCAATACTCCACCAAGACCCATCTTCGAGGCATCACAATACACCACAAAAGATTAGCTCGGATTAGGCAAAACCAACACTGGAGCGGTCGTCAACCTCTTATTCAATTCCACAAAACTCTCCTCACAAGCTACATCCCACATAAAAGCTTGACCCTTTCGATTCAACTGAGTTAAAGGTAATGCCAACTTAGAAAAGCCTTCGATTAACTTGCGGTAATAACCCGCCAATCCCAGAAAACTTCGTATCTCAGTTGCAGACTTCAGAGTCTTCCACTGTAACACATCATCAATTTTAGAAGGATCAACAGCAATTCCACCACTTGAAATCACATGGCCAAAGAAACTCACTTCCTTCAACCAAAGCTCACACTTGAATAACTTTGCATACAACTTCTTCTCCTTCAATACTTGCAACACAGTTCTCAAATGATCAACATGCTCTTCTTCAGATCTAGAATATATCAAGATGTCATCGATAAACACCACCACAAACTTTTCCAAATACTCATGAAAGATCCAATTCATGTACTCCATGAACACACCAGGTGCATTGGATACACCAAATGGCATCACAGTGTACTCATAGTGACCATACCTCATTCTGAAAGTTGTCTTCAGAATATCATCAGGCTTAACACAAATCTGATGATAACCAGACCTCAAATCAATCTTGCTAAACACACAGGCACCTACTAGCTGATCCATCAAATCGTCGATTCTAGGAAGTGGATACTTATTCTTAATAGTCACCTTATTCAAGTGCCGATAATAAACACACAACCTCATACTTCCGCCATTCTTCTTCACTAACAGCATAGGGGCACCCCACGGAGAAACACTTGGTCGAACAAACCTCTTCTCAAGCAACTCTTCCAACTGCTTCTTCAATACACTTAACTCAGAAGCTGACATCCGATAAGGAGCCATCGACACTGGACTTGTACCTGGTATTAAGTCCATTGCAAACTCCACTTCACGTTCTGGAGGAAAATCACCAATGTCATCTGGGAACACATCTGGAAATTCACATACAACAGGTAAGTCGACACTTGCAGCTTCACGATCAATATGCAATGATGCAAACATTGCAAACACTAGGGCCTCGTCTTCCACCAGTTCATCCACTTGCTTAGCAGACAAGAACATCAACTCTCCAGCATCACCAAACTCAGGAAACTCCACAGTCTTGTTATAACAATTGATATGAACACGGTTAAACTTCAACCAGTTTATTCCAAAGATTACTTCAATTTGGTGCAAGGAAAGGCACACAAAATCCATCACAAAACTCTTCTAAAAAATCGTCACAGGATATCTCAAACACACAAAAGTAGTAGTAACAGAACCATTAGCTGGAGTTTCTATTACCATATTACCATTCATATCAGATAACTTCAAACCCAATCTATTAGCACATTCAAGCGAGATAAAAGGATGAGTATCACCAGTATCAATAATAGCAATCAACTCGATATTATTAATAAAACATGTACCTCGAATCAAGTTGTCCTTCTCTGGCACTTCTGCACCACTCAAAGCAAACACTCTTCCACTGGTCTGAGCAGTAGTGGCACTCTTCTTTGGCTTCTGACATTGGGTACTGATGTGACCCTTCTTCCCACAATTGAAACAAGTTGGACCATCATCTTTGTAATAAGTAGCTCTATGCCCCTTCTTACAACACTTGTGGCACCTCAACACCTTATTGGTACACACATCAGCACAGTGGCCTTGCTCGCCACACTTATAACACTTTCCAGAAGCGGAAGCTGCTCCCCCACTTGTCTTTTTCCCCTCTGAATCCTTCTTCTTCCCTTTGTCAGCTAAAGTTGTATAAGGTTTCCCCCTACACTGCCCTTTCTTCTCACTCAACTGCTTGTAGTGAGCAGATCGAGCTCGGCTATCCTCATCATAGATTCTGCCCTTGTCCACTGATCAGTGGTTTTCATACGTCATTTTGCTATTTATTTTAATTACCATTTTGTATTGTTTATTTGTTTTACATCTCTTATACCGCATTTTATGCTGTGGTTGTGTTCTTTAGTGTTTTCAGGATCACATAAACATTCAGGAAGAATCGGAGCGAAACATCGAGAAAAACCGCAAAATTTGGAATGAATTTGGAATGAGGACAGTAGCCTGACCCCGTGTCATAGGACATGACCCGTGTCAGGAGGCCTGGGAGATGGAAGTTTGAGCACTAAAATAGGACAAGGAAAAGATCAAACAGAAGCCTGACACGGCTGCCCGTGTCACAGGACACGACCCGTGTCACAGGACACGACCCGTGTCAGGGCCCCTGAGAAACTGCCTTGGAGCATGAAGAGTCAGTAGCCTGACACGGCTGCCCGTGTCAAGGCCCTTGAGAAACTGCCTTGGCGCATGAAGAGTCAGCAGCTTGACACGACTGCCCATGTCATGGAACACGACCTGTGTCAGGGCCACTGTAGGGGAATTTTGTGATTTTTTAATTATTCCAATTAAGTGTCCTTTGAGGGTATTTTGGGAATGTCACATGCTGTTTAGTGATCTGACACTTTTTAAGCTGAGGAAGGCACGAAAGAAAAAACGCTTTGAATTACGTATTATTTTGGATGTTTTCACGAGTTCTGGGAGAACGGAGATCTCTCAACCGCGGAAGCAATTGAAGATCGAAGGAATCCGATTATTAGTGTAATGAATTTTCTTTATTTTTATTCAGTTATTGTTTCTGTTATGAACATGAGAGGCTAAACCCCCCAATGCTAGGGGGTGTCCCTGATTTCTTTTTGTAATGACAATCAAATCTATTTTATACTAATTTCACTGCTTTCTCATTATCATTTTGTTGTATGATTGTTCTTAATGCAAATCGATATTGGAAATAGGATTTTGATTTATGGTTGATTTAGGTCTGAAAAACTTTGATTAACATTTTTCATACAACAATATTCTATTAGACATTGCCGAGGAATTGGGATGTCATAGTTTAACCATATCACTTTTGATAAAAAGTAAAGCTTTGGATTCTCTCTATACAACCAAGGAATTGGGGTGTAGAGGGAATATCAAAGGGTTTTCTTTAAAGGAATTTTTGAAAACTAATCTTAAAAGACGGTAATGATTTTGGTCTAGTAGTGATTTTTCTAAATGTTAGAGAAGATGTCATTATAAGGGATTTCATACATCTCTCCCTAGTATTATTCTCATATTTGTCAAAATAGCTTATTTATCTTTTAAGTGTTTTTATTCATAGAACATAGTTATAGAACCATTATAAAACCAAACAAAAGAACTTTTGTTTAATTGAAATAGTCTCTGTACTACATATTCTGAGCAGTCCTCAAGAGATCGACTCTGGGGAAAACCCCAAATTATTACTACATCGGTAAAAATAGTACACTTGCTATTTTTCCGATCAAGTTTTTGGCATAAAATTTTTCAGATCAAACGGTACAAATCCAATGAAAGACTTGAGAAGATAAGGTGTGTTGATACTCATACGTGAGCCTTTGTTCCGATCGGTTAAAACTAGTTCTCTTGGTAATCGTCCATTAACGAAGGTATTCCACAAACACAAACCGCGATAAAACCACGGACCTACATCCCCCTTTTCGGTTACCTCTCCAACTATGCTTTGGGCTTAAGTCTTTTCTTCGATTCTCTACCCGTTTCATTCGGATAATCAGATTAAGGCATTTTTCGTTTTCCCTCACATGTACAAAATTTATCGAAAGTTTTTCTAGGCACCATTATCTCTTTTTCTCGCTCATTTACGTTTATTAGTCCACTTTGGGACGACAATTGAGACTCAACCGCCGTTAGGCTAAGTAACCGGGTAAGAGTTACCCAACTTAGAAGGACAAGTTGTCTTTATCGCCATTATTTATTTTTTTTGGTGCCTTAGGTCATTCTCTCAATCAACCCTGTACATGCAATTCTTTTTAGTCATGCCTGACTATCACTATGAACTAATCGGGGAATACCTCTCAAATCCAAGTACTATGGCACAAATCTACACGTTGGACTCGTTTCCTTACTCCAGGGAATCTAGGGTGTTCGAGTCATTCCTAAGTTTTCAAACTTTCCTAATGTCCCTAATTCTAACTCCTCTTCCCTCAAACTCTATATACTTTCTTGACCACCTCAAAATCACAGTATTCACAAGAAAAATTTTAACGGTTCAAATTCGGGGAGAATTCAGAATGGTTTTCAACACACAAAACAAACATGACTCGTACAAAAAGGAAAAACTAAAAGCAGTAAATCATCCCTCAAACTTGAAATACACATTAGCCCCAATGTGTTAGAACAAGAGCGAGAGAGGTCACTCACAGAGATCCTTCTCAGGATGCTGACGGTAATGCAACACCACTGCTACATCATCGTTTGCACATGTAGGATCCAGATTATTTCCTGCAACCAAAACAAAACAAACAGCAAAAAGAAAGAAATTAATCAGACAAGTGTGGGTTGCCTTCTACGTAGCGCTTCGTTTAACATCGCATGGCTCGACGGTCCACTCCCCATAGTTATGGGGGATACTTCAGCTTCCCCATCTTGTTGCGTGACCTTTCCGCTACCAAGAACTGACATGATGTAGAGATACGAGCTACTTGTTGCCTCAAGTCAACACCCACTTCCATATCCTTCCTTCGAAGTTTCTTTTTCTTTCTTTTCTTGATTTCATGAGTGGACCTTGGCGTATTGTTGCCATGTGCAATAGATGACCGAGACTCTGCATTTTTGGAGATTATGCCCGAGACTTTTTCAGGAGGTGATCTTGCACTTCTACTTTTTTCCACCATTCCGATCATTCCAATTGAAGCTTGCTTACCCTTACCTTCATTTTTCTTCTTGATATCCAAAACATTCAAAGTGATTTCCTCATCAAAAAATTTAAAAGTCACAGTGCCTTTGTCAATATCGAGATTGCACCGACTAGTGAGCAGGAAAGGTCTATCGAGGATGACAGAGGTGTCTTCATCTTCTGGAATATCCATGATTTCAAAGTCAACTGGAAAAACCAATTCACCGATCGTCACTAACACATCCTCAGCTACCCCATAAGATTTCTCAGTTGTGTGGTTTGCAAATTTTAAATTTGTTCCCGTATCGCTCACTCTTCCAATTCCCAACTTTTTATAAATGGACAATGGCATGAGACTAACACTAGCACCTGAATCAATCCGATTTTTTTTGAAATTTATGTCTTTTATAGTGCACGGTATTGCCACAGATCCAGGATCCTTCTGCTTGGCAGGGATTCTCCTATTTTGAAGTACTTCACTACACTTCTCATTTACATTTTTCAGCTCTTCCTTCATAGGTTTCTTTTTAGTGATCATCTCTTTCATGAATTTCTGATACACCAACATTTGCTCTAGTGCCTCAAAGAATGGCATATGAACCTCCAACTTTTTGAACACTGCGACAAATTTCTCAAAGTCATTCTCTTGTGTTTCCTTCTTTGTCGCTCTTAAGGGGTACCGTAATTTGATCTTAGGTTTGACCGCTTCTTTTATTTTCTCTCTGTAATTCTCACTTGACTCACCACTTCCAGCCATGATGGCATTCACATTCTGGTTATCTCTTGGGTTTGTCACAGTTGCACTCGGTAAGGCACCTGGTGTTTGGGAATGTGCTAGTTGTTGCGCTATCTGGCTCATCTGAACTTCAAGATTTTTTATGGAGGCTGTGGTATTCCTATAGCTATTCCGAGTCTCTTCCTGAAATTGCAGGTTATGAGTTGCCATCTTCTCAATGGCAATCTCCCATTGTGCTTTTTGGGGAGCTTGCTGCTGCTGTGGATATTGTTGCTGATTCTGATCTTTCTAGGAGAAGTTAGGATGATTCTTTCACCCTAGATTATAAGTTTGAGCGTAGGGATTATTCTACTTCAAGAATTTTATCTCTTCAATTTGTTGCGAAGTTGCAACACAATGTACAGTAGAATGAGGTCCACTACAAATCTCACACTTTACCGCTTGAACCGGTTGAACCTGTGCTATGGTTTGTGTTTCAAGACTCATTTTCTTTAACCTTCTCTCAACCTCGGCCGCAATTTGATCCTCCATTTTACAACCTGTTTTGTTAGCTTCAAATCAATTATCTTCTCAGGTTGACTAACACTGCGATCATACAACTCAAGGTGCTCATTTGCTGCTATTGCTTCAATTATCTTTTTAATGCCAGTGGCTGTTGAAAAGTTTGTAGAGCCACCGACAGCTGTATCAATAAGTTGCTTTGTCTTCATCTTTAACCCAATCACAAAATTCTGCATTTGTTCGGTTGCGTCCATATTATGAGTGGGACATGCAACCAAACACCTCTTAAATCTCTTGTAAGCATCTCCAAGTGATTCTCCTTCTTTCTGCTTGAAATTAACAATGTCATATCTTTTCCGAATGTATACAGATGCAGGAAAATACTCGTTCAGAAATGTAGTCTCCATCTCTTGCTAAGTAGTAATACTCCCAGCGGGTAGTGAATAAAACCACTCTTCGGCGTCCTCGGATAAAGTAAACGGGAACATCACCAACTTCTTTGCCTCTTCAGAGTGTCCCTCAATTTTCAAGGACGTGCTCATGGTAAGGAACCTTTGCAAGTTCTTGTTGGCATCTTCATTGATTCTTCCTGAAAACGGCCTACTCTGAAGTTGTCGGAAGGTAGATGGGTGCAGTTGGAACTGTGCAATAGTAACTGGTTGATTAACGACTGCCAACCGTACTGCTGGAGCGTTTGCTCGGCCATAATCACCGAGAAGTCGTTCGGCAGGTGGATCTGCCGCCATGATACTAGTTTCCGACTCGGAGTCTGCACCGGGATCTGTGTGCTGAGAGTGGCCTGAAACTGACTCTTCTTTCTCGAGCTCAGGGATAATTGGTTCTAAACTCGATGCTGCCAGCCTTTCTAGCTTAGCTTACCGACGTCTAGCGTGCAATGATTTTTCGGGTTCTGCATCAAAAGAAAATTCTGCTGAGTGACTACCTCGCATATACAGGTTAGACAGATAATAGTAATAATAAAAATAACAGAAAAATAAAATTAAAAATTTTAGTCATAGAGTGACAAAATTTCAATTGAAATAAAATCGACACTATGAATTTGGCAGTCCCCGACAACGGCGCCAAAAACTTGATCGGTAAAAATAGTACACTTGCTAATTTTCCGGTCATCCACCAACTCAGCATGCCTGCGGATCTGTTGGTACCCAATACCTTTCTTGATTTCTGGTCTCAGCCTATTCTCGAACTTGAGACACTTGGACATCTCAGCATCAACACGCTTGTAATGCGGATAGAACTTCACCAGTGCCTCGAACTTTACATCATACTCTGCCACAGTCATGTCTCCTTGCTTCAGCTCAAGGAACTCCATTTCTCTCTTGCCACGAGCATCCTCTGGAAAATACTTTCCTAGAAACTCCTGCTTAAACACAACCCAAGTTATCACAGTGCCAACATCTGTGAGTCTCTGACGGGTGTTATCCCACCAATCCTCAGCCTCCTCCTCCAGCATATGTGTTCTAAACTGAACTTGTTGCTCATCAGTATACCCCATCATCCGAAAGATCTTCTCGACCGCCTTCAGCCACTTGTGTGCACTTGCTGGATCATGAGCACCCACAAAAATCGGTGGATTGTTCCTCTAGAACTTCCCCAAAGCATGAAACTCGTCCTGAACTCCACCATTCAGATTGAGCTGCGCCACTACATTAGCAACTGATTACAATGCATCAGCAATTGCACGATCATTTCTTCTAGCCATCCTGCACACCACCAACAAGGTTAGAAGAACTAAAACATCGACATTGTACACACACTTGTTGACCGATAGGGGACTGGCATCACATAAAAACCTGGCCGGATGGACCGACCTGCTCTGATACCACTAATGTAACACCCTTTTCTACCCCACAAGAATATACGGTAAAATACACCAAATTATCAGAGTATCAATCATCAGAACCACCTCAAAGGGTGCACATTTCTCAAAATAAATTCAAATTTAAACAAACTGCTCCGTAAACAATGGTTTTCCTCAAAATAAATCAAATGTAATCAAATAAGCAGCGGAACCACCATAACCACAATAAATCCAAAGTAAAAAGGTTTTTAAAATAAACCATAACCAACAAAATAAAACTCAACATGGTTAAACTCAATAACCTAACCCGATGTTACACTATCAGAGCAAGACCCTCTACATCGACCAAAAGCAAATAAACTTCAAAAGTCCTCGAAGGCATCCACAGCTAAACCTGATCACCTGCACGTTACCCACGCAGAGGCAACATTCAAACAGGCAGGGGTGAGTAATCACAATTCATTATAATCAATATAAAAATAAGATATGCATAAAATTGACGTCATCATCATATACAACATCATCAGGGTCATCACAAGGCAAACATCAAAGATCACGACATCATAAGTTACATCAATGCCAAATAAATGCAATGCACAACAAGACTCATGCATGTGGTACCAATCGTCACAATCGATGGACACTAGGCCATCACCCTCCAAAGATCCCCGTCATTAGGATCGGTTCCACACAAGAACTGGAGCACGTCAAAATTACCTCATATCCGCACAATGGGAATGAAGTCTAACATCATCATTGAAATGCTATGAATACATGATACACAACATCAATAATCATCATCATCAATAAAATCATTATGTGCATCATCATTTATCAATATCTCATGTTAAATCATATCATCATATATTCGTCAAACATCACAAAACATCATCTCATAATCATCAGTATACACAAGGTAAATCATTAGGAAAATCCCAGCATCAAAACATCAAGACAACACAGAAATCAAAACACAATTCGCGAACAGCAGGCATTTGCTAGAATGTTCGCTTTGCGAACTCGTTCACTTTGGCGTTCGCTTTGCGAGCTACCAGCGACCCTCAAAATTCCATACAAAACCCAGAGAGTCCCCATTCTGCCTCTCCTCGCCACCTTCATTCGCTTTGCGAAGCCCTTCGCTGGGACATTCGCTTTGCGAGCTAGAAGTTCCATCCCATAATTCATCCCACTATCATCACACAAACTATCGCACATTCACTGCGCTGCTCGCTTTGCGAGCCCGGGGCGAGTGTTCGCCTTGTGAAGGAATAGTTCGCTTTGCGAACATGCGATTTCAGGGAATCGGTGCTACACATCAGTAGCACAACAGAACCAAAAACTCATACGATTTCAACCCCAATTACCCCAAAACATCCCTACAATATTCCTAAAGCATCATAGAAATCAAAGGGATAAAGCCTACGACTATTAGGTCGATTCATTACACTATTCGAAACCTTAAATCCCTTAAACCTTCACAAAAACCCCAAAACCCTCAAAACCCTATAAACCCCATAAATCCCTTTCACCACAAGGTCAAAATAACATCGACAGGGAAAATCACCCTCGAGGTCTATTTTATCCAATTCAATTCAACCCTTAATAATCGATTCACCAAAATACCCTCAAATAATCAGTTTACTCATAAATCCCATAAACCCACATAAAACCTCAAAATCAGCTTTAAACACATCAAATTCTTATATCGAAAACAATGAAAGGCAATACTCCCCATACCTTAGATTGTCGATTCGAAGCTTTCTTTATTGAATCTTTGGAAACCTTCTCGAATCCTCGCCTTTTCCTTTTTTTTTTCCTCAGAGCTCTCACTTCTTTCCTTCTTTTCACGGTCTAACCAAATTAATCCTATTCTTCCCAATTCCTTTTTGTTAAACCATTGGGCTTCTAAAATGGGCTTTCCCAATAATACCCTCACTAAACTTCCTCAAAAGTCCATCTTACCCTTAATTCCTCTAATATTATTTAAATTAATAATAATACTAATATATTCATATTATATACTATTATTTAATTAAATAACCAAAATTCCACGAAAATGCCAACGTCAACACAAACCGCCAAAATTCACCGAGAACTCACAAATATTATATTTAAATAAATATTCTTACGAAATTTGGGGTGTTACATTCGACATTTCGACAACTATACAATTTCTACGTAGAGTATTTCAACAACAACAGACTCTATCAAAATGGTGTTTTGAAACAAAGAATGATACAGTGATCCAAGTTCAACTTATCATTGTTCTTAGTCTTTTGAACACTCCGACCTGCACACCTTTCGTCATGATGTCTGCAATCTAATTATCAATTATACAGTGATCCAAGTTCAACTTTCCATTTGCTACTTGCTCTTGAAGATAACGGAACCTCATTTCGACGTGTTTTCTTTTTCCATGTGTTATCGGATTCTTCGCCAGATTGACAATGAACACGCTATCAATCTTCAAGGTAATTGCTCCATGATTCTTCCCTGTAATTTCTTCGATCAAATTCACCATCCATGTTGCTTGACATGGAGAGAAGCAACTACGTACTCTGCTTCACATGACGACAGTGCCACTATTGGTTCTTTTCTTGAATTCCAAGCAACTGGTGCACCACCTAGAATAAACACATAACCAGCTGTGGATTTTCTATCCTCATCATCACTACACCAACTTGAGTCGGTGTTCCTACTAGCTTGTATTCTTGTCCTTCATCAGATGCAAGAAATAAAATTCCATAGTCAAGAGTTCATTTGAGATACCTTAGTATCCTCTTCATCGCTACTAGGTGTGATAACTTTGGCTTCTGCATGAATCTACTCACCATAACTACAGTGTATGCTAGATCAGACCTTGTGCGATAAAAGTATCTTAATGACCCAATAAGTTTTCTAAACTGTGTTGGTTCAACATCATCTTCCCTCGAGTCTTTCGACAGTTGCAGTCATGGTTTAGCAGGTGTCAAAGTCGAATTGCAGTCTTCCATCACAAGTCTCTTAAGTATCTCACTTGTATATCTTCTTTGATGCATCATCAAGACTCTACTACTCTTGTAGAATTTGATGCCAAGGAAGTATGAAATGTCACCCAGATCAAACATTTCACACTCCTTGCTATGATCACCTTTGAAGTCTTTGATCTCTTTCTTGCAGCTACTTGTTCTCAGCAACTCATCGACATAGGTGTCGCGGTGAAGAATCGGAGACCAAGCTAATGACTAACTTGAATCGCAAAACAAAATATCACCACCGAAGTTTTAATTTTTCATGGGAAAGGGAAAAGATCGAATAAACCCACAATACACATGCAAAGGAAAAATCAAGGCTAAGAGCTAAGCAATAAAGAAATCAAAGGTACGAGGGTTGTTTATGCTCTGGGAAACTACTAGCACCCTAAGCATCTATAGTATCCTATATGAACCTCTTGAAATATTTGTGTTTGGTTAAAGGTGTTTGCTGAAAAAAGATTGGGGGGATGAGAAAATAAATGTTTATTTTTATTATTTTTTGATTTGGAAAGACAAGAAGTCTTGTGCCTACGTACCAATAAAGGACCAAAACCTCGTAGTTTGGGTATAAATAACAAAAGGGGTTTGTTTTGGTTGATTTTAATGAAGAAGAGACAAGTTGTCATCTTAAGGAGAATACTCAACTAATTCACCACAAGTATAAGAAGATGGATCTTTGTATCATTATGAAGGAAGAGCTCCAACTTGGATATAGAATCTCTAAGTATGCTTCTAACTCCTTCACGTGGAAAAGAATCAACATCATTTTCAATCATTACTATGGGGATAGGAGATTTATATCTCAACTATAGAGATGACTCATGTCTAACCTCTTGATAAAAAGGTTTTAAAAGGAAAAGCCTAATGGCAAGAGTTTTGAATGAGGTTTGTATTTTTTAGTCTTATGAAAAGAGTTTGATATGCTTAAGATGTCTTGAAGCATTGACAAAAGAAAAGAAAGTTTGAAAATGCACTGACCTAAGTCAAGGTTTTTTATTGAAAGAGGTTCAAGTTAGAAAATGGAAACCTAAGGGTAAACATGAAGCAAATGATAAGGATGCAATAAGACACACAATAAACAAGTATATGACAATAAGTCAACTATGACCCCTTTCCCTTGGATTTAAACACAAGTACAAGTATCAAGAAGTAATCAAGGACCAAGACAAATCTCAAGTATCAAACAAAGGTCCATAAACAAATCACAAATCATGCATAAAGCAAAGGTTTAAGTGGGAAAAGATTCTCAAATACAAGGCAAGTCTAAATCACAAGTAAGAATCTAAGCAAATGAGAATACATGTCATATTGTGAATAAAAATCAAAGCATAAGAGCAAAAGATGTCATGGTGAGGGTGCAATCAATGGGGATCATACAAACATGGACCACATAAACACATAAGCTATAAAACAATACAAGAGACATGGTAAGGTAAACATCAAGGTATTTGGAAGTGATTCAACAACCAACATAACTTTCACAAGAAAAAAGTATCTCAAGTAACTTCAAGTTAAAAAAACCTAATCATGCATCAAGATTGAATATCTCAAGTGTACTATGAAAACATCAAGTCATTAGGACAATACATGACAAAGATTTACATTCAAGCAAGAACTCAAGTCATTAGGGTTTTGAATCACATATTTCTTAGTCAAACCATAAAATCAACTAAGACCTATCAAGAAGTTTGCCATCAAGAGAAGCAAACAACAAATAATGGAGCCAAACATCAAGTGACATGATTGTAGCGAGCGATTTTGGACGTGGTTCTTAAGCACTGTCGCTCTGGGGTACTACAAGTCGATTCATTTTTTATCCTATTGAAGCTGATGAAGGAAGGGAAATAGATGTCTCCAATTAACCCTGCTTGCATACTGAGTTTAAACAGATGACTGTTGGTTTACAGATGCGATTTAGATTGTGGGTCTCTCTCTGCTTATTTTGTTAAGAGCGAAATGTCGAGACTATTTGTGAGGATGTTAGGACTGATGCTTTTCGATTGATGTGTGAAGGTACAGTATTTTGGGTTTTTGATTAGTGTGCTCGCTAATATTTTTCAATCTTATGCCTACGTATTCCCGTTTAACGAAACAGGGAAATCAGAGAGATCGTAGTTCCTCCTATTCTATGGGAGGAAAAAGGTTGTTTTGGTGTCTTGTTCAAAGCCCAAGACGTGAAGCTAAAGGTGGTTTGTATCTTGTTCAAAGCCCAAGATGTGAAGCTGAAGGGTCTATTTGTATCTTGTTCAAAGCCTAAGATGTGAAGCTAAAGGGGTTTGACTTTAGAGAGAATTTGTCATCTCTAAAGGGGGATATTTGATCTATTTGTCACAACTGTTGGGTGACTGATTATAAAGGAGAATTACTTTAATTGGGATATGTGAATCCAACAATGCCATAATTTCCTTTATAGGGGATTTTTAACCTGAAGGAGAAGACTTTAACTCAGTGTAGAGCAATGCTATCTTTCCTTAGGAATTTCTTTGCTAAAAGAGGGATAGTGGCGTGGATGTAAATAATCAAGAGGCTTGCCGCTTACAGCAATTAGATGGGGGAAAAGGAGTTGTTGATGTTTGTATACTGTGAACGAGGCACAACTTTTGATGCTAAAAGGTTAATTGACTCAATCGGGGTTTTCTTATACAAAGCCTAAGAGGAGGCTATTGGCCCAACAAGAGGGTGTTTTTATGTGTCTCGTACGAAGCCAGAGAGAGAGGCTAAAAGGGTTGACTCAACAAAAGAGTGCTTTTGTATGTGTCTTGTACGAAGCCCAAGACGGAGGCTAAAGGTGTTTGACTCAACAAAAGAGTCATTGTACCTCGTACGAAGCCTGAGATGGAGGCTGAAAATGTTTTACTCAACAAGAGAGTGTTTTTTATCTCGTAAGAAGCCTAAGATGGAGGCTAAAAGGCTTTGACTCAACAAGAGCGTGTTTTTTTATCTCGTACGAAGCCCGAGATGGAGGCTGAAAGGCTTTGACTCAACAAGAGAGTCTGAAAAGGTTAGCTCCACTGGGGAGAATCATTGTACAAAGTCCAAGAGGAGGCTAGTATGCTGGTGACTGTTTCAGTTGAGTGACAGGTCCAGTATGTTGGATAAAGAGAAAATCAGTTCTTATATGGGTAATGTTGTGCTTTGGAATTGATCAGAGGATCAGGTTTATTTCCTGTTCTTTAAGGAAATGGAAAATCTAAAGGGTATTGAGACTATCCATGTCTACTGTTTTTTTGGAGAAATCGATTCTCGGATAGTGAATGATCTTTGTATCATGCCCAAGAGAAGGCTGGTATGTTAAGGGATGAAGGTCAACCCATTAACAGGTCTGACACTTGACTCAGGAAGATGGCTCTAGCAAATTGATAACTAGGTTATGTTCCTATACCTGTAGAGGTCTCTGGGTCCTTGTATTAAGCCCAAGAGAAGGTATGAGAGCTTTTAAGAAGCCGAAGGGTCCTTGTACAACGCCCAAGAGGAGGCGAGGATGCTTTTAAGAAGCCTGTGGGTCCCCAAACCCCGAGAAGTTCAAGACATGCCATTCACAGAGAATAGATCAAGCCAGAAAAGTCTGAGAATTTGGAAGAAACTCAAGAGATGTCATTCACGGAGAAAAGATCATCTCTGGGGAGTAGAGTCTCTTTCACGATTTCTAAGGGTGACAGTCTGAGAAAGAGTTCACCGAGAATGCTGCCTTTCACGTCTCCATATTGTTTAACCCCAAGAGGAGGGAAGACTGTGTCTGGTAATCCTATGGGGATCTAGTTTTGTTTGTATTTAAGAGTGACCAACAGGGCTTTACCTAGTGCTAGACGTAGTTGTCAGGGAAAACTCTAAATAACTATACTAGTATTACACAGTTGATATTGGACAAGTATATAAAAGTTAGTGAAAGAAGACTTACAGTGAGCAGCCCCACAATACAGTTATATATATATGAAAGCGGATAAAGAAAGCGGGTAAACACTTACTCAGTTGTAGAGCTTCCATGCTGTTTTGTTAGTTTGTTCAATAAAGAAAGCTTTGATAACAATATTATATTCAAAATCAAAGGAGAAAGTGCTTTGAAAAGATTGTTGGGGCTTACAGCTCAAGGAGAGACCCAAGGTTTTATCAGTGCTCGCACTATTGTTTTGTACATTGCACAGGGACTTATACAAGTGACTGAGGCCCAAAAAGGTTTTCTATACAAAGGGATGGGTCTTACCCTCTCTCAAGAGGCCCAAAGGTTTATTTTTGTACAAGTGACGGGGCTTACAACTCAAGGAGAGGCCCAAGGTTTTGTTTTAAAATGCGACGATCGCGCCGAACTTTTTGATGGTATCGAGACTTATACAATACACTGAGGCCCAAAATGTTTTGGTTTTCAAAAAGGGTTGGGTCTTACACTCTACTAGAGGCCCAATGGTTTTTAAAGAGTGAGGCTTATAACACGAGGGTAGGCCCAAGGGTTTGATTTTTGAACTAGCGATCGCGCCGAGGTTTACTTTTAACGCAGAGGGACTTATACAATATCTGAGGCCCAAAATTGTTGTGGTTAAAAGGGGATTGGATCTTACACTTTATTAGAGGCCCATGGTTGTTTTAAAGTTTTGTTTGACTGAAAATCAAGGAAACCCTAAATTTGTTTTCTTTTAAAAGTAAACACTTAAAGAAAATCAAATAAAAATGATAAAAATACCAAATAAGTTTGAATAAACCACTTGTGATTTTTGTTGAAGGTTTGAAAAATGAGGTTTTAATCACAAGATAAATTAAAACTCATTCGGTTTTGATTTTCAAAGTAAATATTCACTTTTAAATGTTTAAAAACAATTAGAAAGGAATTTATTCACAAAAATACTAATTATATTAAATAACTAATATAAATTTAATTTTTTTGTGAAATAAAATATTTCAACATTTTTGTGATTTTTTGCAAAAAGAACCAATAAAAAATAATTAAAATTGAGGGAGTTATTAATTTTTCAAATAATTAAAAATAATAAGAAAAACAATAAAAAAGTGGAGAAAATAGCAAAAAGAGGATCTGGGGCGAGGGGGATTCGAACCCCAGACCTCTTGTGTATAGGGCGCGTGCCTTACCACTGGGGTGGTGATACATCCGTTGATAGAAACACAACCACAAATACACAAGGCTTGCCTTGTGTTTTGCCTGGCCCAAGGCAAGGCAAGGCAAGATTTTGAATGAAAACGTGAAGTCCATAACTTTCTCATTTCTCCATGGATTAGGACAAGATTTAGGTCTATCCTGCCTAGAATTTCACAAGGAATCCAATGGTGGTGGTATTTTTTTCAGATCATGCTCCTATTGAAAAACCCGATAGTGGTTTTGAAATAGGCCATGATTTGCATTTTCTATGCCATCTCTTGGTACAAGCATGAATTACATGATAAATTGGTGCAAACACAACACATATAACATGTATAAGAGATGCATGATCAGTGGACATCAAAAGAAAGCATGATTCAAAGAATCCAATTTGTGATACTTACCTCTTTTTGGAGCTTTTGTGCAATCTTCCAAGTACCTTGTTCCAGAAATGATTTGATGCTTTGGACAACCTCGAATGATCTCTTAGAAGCTTTTAGGATGGTTGGAATCAGCTGGAAACCTCAGGAACAAGTTTGAGCTATTTCTTGCAAAAGGGGCAAAAGTGGCCAAAATAGCAACTCTCTCAAATGGTGTTCCAGATGGGGGGAGTTGCTTGCCCTTTGCAAAATTTGAGCAAATCGAGCAAAACTCCAAATCCTGCCTTGCCATGACAGTTTGCAGCAAGGCATATTGGCATTGTCATATCTCATGGCTCAAGTGGACTTTGATGGAGTTCTTGGCCATTTTGGAAAGCCCTCATATGATACAACAACTGTTTGATCATAATTGGTTTTGATACTTTTTGGATCCAAGTGAAAAATGCCCCTACATTTGGAAAAAAAGTGAAGGCAAATTCTGACTTAGTGAAAATTTCACTAAGTGTTGGAAAAAAGTGACATTTTCACTTTTTGTGATTTTGATCATTCCATAACTTAAAATCCATGAGGAATTAGAATGAGTTATGTTTGAAGCTTTTGTAGAGTGCCATGAGAGCTACAAATCCAGCTTTGGATGGGAAAAAATGGCCTTGTGGTTTAGGAGTTATGATCCTTCAAAGTTGGTACCCTAGCCACTTTGTTCCATAACTTAGAAAAATTTCTAAGTTTTTATGGTTACCCCTTTTACAAGTTATCCCACTTTTCTTGATTTTTCTTGATGAATGATGATTCCAATCACACATTAACATCATTTTAGGGTTAAGGAACCATAATTGTGAAAAATCTCAAAAAGTCAAAGTTTGACTTTTATGCACTGTTGACTTTTTATCAGATGAATTCCAACATGTGCGATCCTCTATGAAATCAAGTCCTTGACTTAAATCAAACTTGATGGATTGATTTCATAGGTGTTATAGGGTGTATTGAATCATGTCCTAGGGTTTGGGAGCATGTCCTGGTCAAAAGTCAAAGATACAGTTGACTTTTCTCGCGAAACCCTAATTGTGGTTTTGATGAACTTGAAACTTGTTGCTCAAGCTTCTTGGATAAATCCATTATTGCAAATGGATCAATGTGGTTTATTAGAGACCCTCAAATCCTCTCTTGAGGTCTTGGCTCTTGATTTGTCTCAAAAGTCAACTTAGGGGTAAATTAGGTAAAGAAATCCTAATTCCTGATTTTTTATAAGTGCATCCTCTGAAGCAAAATTGACTTGATAATTGGGTTCATGATGTTCCATGGAGTATTTTAGGATATTCTTTGAAGCATGGGCTCATGCCCAGAGGAAAATTTCCATCTGGAGGCCCTGGTCGACCAAACCCTAATTTGGTGACACTGGCGATTTTGAGGCTTAATCCACTCAGAATGTTGCAGCCTTGTGCTTGATTCTTGAAGTGGGAGTCCTATTGATCCATTGTGGATGTTTGAGAGGCTAGACAAGTTGAAGATCATGTCATTCCTTGATTAATCCTTTGTCTAAGGCTCAGAGAGGGATTGAAACCCTAAGTCTGATTGTAGTGGATGCTCACCCATCTTTGGGGAGACTAATGAAGTATGATGGCCCATCCATATTGTGATGATGATTTGCAAAATGATGGGAAATCTTAGTGGTCAAAATTTGGGGTATGACAATGATAATAACTCATCAAGACATTCAATCCTAAGACATGGCCAAAGGTTAACCAATCATCAACACATAAGTCATGCAAACACACATGTCTCAAGAATTAAAACAAAACATCAAACAAGACATGGCATTATCATGACATTAATCACAAGACATAGTGAAAGAATGGTCAAGCATGAACTCATCAAGAAACAATAGAAAGTTGTTAAACATAACCAAGGAAACATGCGATTATAAAATAAATAAAAAAAAAACAAAATAAACTAATAAAAATAATATTTTTTTTTTTTGATTTTTAAATAATAGTATTTTTTAAAAATAAGCAAAATAAAAATAAACATGAAGAGAAGTTAAAATAAATAAAGAAATAAAAGAAAAAGAAAGGAAGAAAATAAGGAGAAAAAGAAGAGAAAAGGAAAAAAAATAAGCGAAAGTGAGAAAAAAGGGGGACCATGGGTCTTGAACCCGGGACCCCTTGGTTCCAACCAAAACCACACAACCAACGCGCCAAGGCCTTCTGGTTTGTCAACGTATTCAACTCAAAATAATATATATTAAGCAAATATTAAAAAAAAAAGAAAATGGCGCGCAGGGGTCGTCTTCAACCTCAAGACACTTTAGAATTTCAAATTTGTGATTCCATCTAACATGAACCAAACAAGACAAGTGAATATGCTATTTTGCTCAAAATTTCACAAGGAATATAACCATCCCATTAATTTACATTTATATTGGCTCTAAATCATGAATTTGATCAAAAACCAGAGGAACCCTAAAACTTCAAAATAAAATTAAATGGCATACATCAACAATCAATGGTCAATAGTTTATGGGTTTTATTCTTCATGTCAATACGCACACAACCATATCAATAAAGTTGAAAAATGATGCTTGCAAAGTCGCGTTCATGAAGGTAGAAAATGTACCTAACGGAGTGAGTCCGTTGCCCTTTTAAATGCAATTCAAACAAAAATGGCAAAATGAAGTATCACATGCTATGGGTCGAGCTAGGCTTGTATGGACATTTTTGTCTTTCATTCTAGGGTTGGATAAGTTTGCTTTTGGTGTATGAACTTAGCTGATCAGAGCTACAACTTGTGTAGCAAGTTTTGACCGAGATCAACCTTTTCACAAAATGCCAAAAATGAAATTTCAGGGTGGACAATTTTGACAGGTTTTTGTCCTTATTGTTGTGGTTTAGATTGCACCAAAATGGTATCTTTGGAAAGTTAACATGTAAAGGAACACGTTTTGTGTTGACAACAAGTTGAGGGAAGGTTTGGAAAATGTCCAAAATTGGCTCCAAAATCGTGCCAAACAAACCGACCTCAACACTAAGTGAAATTCTGGATCATCTTGCATTTCTCCACAATGTGAAACCCTAACTTTAACATTCAATTCCTCTCAATTGACAAAAGCTTTTTGGATCAAAATTTTCACCATGATGAAGTAGGAAGTATGCTCTTTAAATGCAGCCATCATGTATCAAGAATGGTTGCTTGGATTGTTCATAATTTGACCACAAAGTCATGCACTTGGAAAGGTTAAAAACTTAAAAAAAATTCGAAGTGTTTTGAAACTTGCAACAACTTGGAACCTCAACTCTCACCATCAATTTCTTCCACTTCAAGAAAGCTTTTAGCTTCAAATTTTCATCAAATTTTAGTATCAAACATCATCTTTAAAAGCAGCCCTTAAGTGTTTCAATTGGATGCTTGGATCAAACACTATGGCCTTGGAAAGTTGGTCACTTTAACATGAATTTTTGGTACTCAGGGAAATTTCCAAAACCCTAATTTGTGACAAATTTGACGTTTTCTTGATTTTCTTGATTTAACTTGATCAAACTGAATCATTTTCCACACTTTCATGATTCTTGACTTGAGAAATCCATAGTTGACAAAAAATGTCAAAAGTCAAACTTTGACTTTAAGCATTAGTTGACTTTTCACTAGTTGAATCAAAATTCTTCAATTACCAAAATCAAACTTCTTGAGCCAATTAAATCATATTAATGGTTCAAAAAGATGTATTTGAAACTCTTGAATCATGTTACAAGCCATGAGATCATGTTTTGGTTAAAAAGTCAACATCAAGCTGACTTTAACCAAAACCCTAATTTGGGGCTTCTGATGAATTAGGACTTAATGAATTTGAATTGATGCAAACTCAAACTGGATTATTGATGAGGGGAATATCTTGATCACCATTGGTGAGTAGAGGAGCTTGGGATATTGAGCATCACACTAAACCCTGATTGACCAACCACTTGAACTCCTTGATGCAAAACCCTAACTCATAAGCAAAACAAGCAAGACATATTTTTGTATTTCTATGGGGTTAGAAAAACATAAAAAACACACAAAAAGTGATTGATGTTATGCAAATGATACAGATGAAGGTGGGATCTTAGGGGTTAAAATTAGGGTATGACAATAGGGACATAGTATAAGCAATTCACTATTGCTTCTTCTTACATATACTCTATGCTCAGTTGTGCATATTACAAATTCCTTCTCCCTTAGAAAGCTATCTATATTCTTATTCCAATCTAGAGACCATAGTGGGTCTGTCACAAATCATCCTTGGACCCGATTTTCACCAAGGTGAGAGAAGGGGTATCGACCCCTTGCCAGGAACGACCCCAAATATGTCCAATAAACTTCGATTGAAAAACCTCATAAGTTAAAGCAAATCCCAAAGCAATTAACTTGGGATCTAACATATACACCTTAATTAGGTAACAACTTTATCTTAGTTTCAAGTTCATATACTCATATTTCCCAATGTAAGGTGGTACAGTTACATCTGCTAAAAAAAGGTGAAAAATAGTATGGCTAATCTCTGAGCGAAACGACTTTCCCATCTCTAATTATCTGGTCTAATCATACTCTCTCCCTCGAAATATGTCGAGGAGAGTTACAATGCCCTACTTGCAATAAATCATTCTCAAAAGGCTAAAAAACACTTGCGAGACCAACGTTGGAAGCTTCATCTAGCTTTTGGGCCAAAGAGGAATTCTCAAGACGCAAGTGTTTGAGACCCTCTTGAACGACTAAGAGAGATTCCTAGCAAAACCTAAGTAGAAGCCAAGTCCTTATTTTTTTTTTCTATTTCTCTCACCAAAAACTTTACCGGGTCAACTGGAGAAACATGAAGATTAAAAATTCTCAAAGCATCATAAACCCAAGTAAGAGAAACATAAGCCTTTTGTACTTCTTACTGGTATGTATCACACTGAAGTGTTAGGTTACAGACATTATCGCATTACAATTGTTTCTCCTTATGATGCTAATTGGTTACAAGAACATCCCAACGACCAACCCCACTAATGGCCAGAATTATAGAAGCTCGGAGGGTGTAATACACCAAGGTCAACTCCTCCTCCTCAAGAGCTTCATCAGTTATATTGGCTAGGTAAGAGAAATCCTATCGCAAAGTAAATGTCCGGTGCTTTTTTAGAGTGCGAGGTTTAGGATGAGCCAAGAAGACGGGATCCGAAGAACATGGTGTACATGACACCTTTAGATAATTGCTAAGAATCCCAACGTCAAAGACATACCACAAGGCGACTCCCCTTCAAAATACCGGCCGAGAAGTCCACGGAAAAGTCCTCATCATCATAGCTAGAGCATAAACATTGAAAAATTTGGAGCATTTGAAGGACCAGTAATTTTGGACACAAATCGAACTCCCATTTTCATTCGGTGAATTATTTCCTCGCTAGTTATTAAGTCTGCATATAATAATTTTAAAAGCGTTAAAGGAATTGTAGGTAACAATAACTTGCGTTGGAAGCTAGGGAAATATAAAGCTTACCAAAGATGACATTCCTATCTTCCTTAGTACATACATCCATTAATAAAAGGGTTTTAATAAGCCGTTTTAAGAATTTCTTTGAGGCTTCATCCTGAGGGACAACGCCCTCGACATAACCCAACTATTTGAAAAAAGTGACATTGGATCATGCCATTTTGGGAAGAAAGGTTTCACTTCCATTTTGGAAAAGTGACTTTAATCACAAAGTCAACTTGTCTTGAGCTTCCAACTTGTTCTTTTTGCACTCAACCTTTTCCATGGATAGAAGCAATGTTTCTGAAGTTCCAACCACTTTAGAAAAGTTGTGTACTTACACATTGGAACCATGTTTTTATATGAAACCACTTGGTTCACTTCCAACCAAACCAATTTGCAAAAACTCCAAGAGCTTGATAATCTGACCAGCTCTTTACCTCCACTTTTTTCCTATAAATAAAGGACCCTCTCAAGGTTCAAAAAATACAACAAATACACTTGAAACCTCAGCAAACCTCTTCATCCAATAGAATTTACAAAAGGCTCCATTTTTGCAAATTCTCAAGCCAAACACTTTACACTCGTGCATACTTCAAGGAGACCTCATAAACCATCTCTAAACACTCCATAGAGCTTGTTCTAACCATTAAACAAGTTCTGTAACATCCCAGACATCATCCACCATTTTCCAACTACATCTTGCAAGAGGGGTCAGGATTGAACATTGAAGCTACTTCCAAGCAATCTAACCACTCATACTCTTTCTCCAAGGACCAACAAGGATAAGAGGATCATCATTTCCCTTATGTAAGAGCATTTGAAGAAGCCTTGGACTGTCTTCAAGAGGTAAGCTTCTTGCTCCTTGAACCTCATGATTCATGCATCTTTAATGTCTTATTTATGAAGCAAAAATGTAGTCGATAACCATGTACAATCTGTTTAAAGCATTGATTGCATTGAATGAGCTGAGCTTGTGATGTTTTGACATGTTGAATCTTTATGGTGTTGCATTGTTGTTGAGTCATTTATGAGTTGTGCATTTAGTTTTAGGATGAGTTAATGATATATTCAGATTCCTTGTGAAAAATGCTTCAATTTTGATCTTTACAAAATTAATTTTGGTTGAGAAACAAGGGAGAAATATTGAGTTGAAAATTTGGCCATGGATAGGAATTAGGGCACGAAAGAGAGAAGAAAAGAGTGAGCGAGAGAGGAAGAAGATGCTGAGTTGGTGCTGAGGTGGAAGTCTCATTTGAGTGTTTAAAATATATATTAAACCGGGGGGCTTAATACACGGATGTATTGGCCACCCCAGTGGTAGAGTGTGATGCGTGTGTTCTTGCTTGTCCTCCAGGTTTGGGGTTCGAATCCCCCTCGCCCCAGACCTTTTGTGCTATTTTTTTAAATTCATTTTCTTAAGAGTTTTTCATATATTACGTTGTGCTTCCATCATTATTCACGACGTGCGCCCTAGCTCAGTTGACCTTATTTTGAGATGTAATCCAAGAGGGCACATGTTCAAGTCCATCCAAGACCACCTCCCTTATTTTTATCACTTTTTTTCCTCATTTTTTTCACAATTTGAAAACACCATAACTTTTTCATCTCAAAACCTTTTTGACCCATTCTTTCTGCTAAATGTTCATGAAGATGTCTATTTTCTGTTCATAAAAAGAAATTCCCAAAAATATTTATTTTTCTTGCACTTATGCATGCTTAAAGTCGATGACTTTTTAGGGTTTCTTAATCTGTCAACACTTCTAAGCAGAACCATGTTGTGATTTCTTTTATATAACACAACATTGTTGAGGAAGAATTTGGACGCCAATCTTCTCAAAGTCTTTTTATTAAGAGTGGTAGCATCAGCAGGATATTCCTGGTTTTGCAGATACATCTTGATGTCGTGGAACCATGGTTTTCTATTAGTTTTTTCTTCAACTAATTGGCAATAGGCAGGTTCAGTCTTTCGTACAATTCGGATAAGCGGTTATTCATTGAGGTATCTGACCTTCCACATGGAGGCTAGCATAGCCAAAGCATGGACAATATGATTTTCAGACCTCGGGACGTGCCGGAAAGTGATCTCGTCAAAGTATTTGATCATCTCCACAATATAAGCACAGTATGGAATCAACTTTTTGTCTCGGGTCTCTCATTCACCCTTAACTTGGTATATCACCAAAGCTGAATCTCCACTCACTTCAAGAATTTTAATTCGAAGGTCAATGGCTGCTTCAAGGCCTAGAATGCATGCTTCATACTCGGCGAAGTTGTTTGTGCACTCAAAACATAGTCTTACTGTAAAACGGGTATAACCACCATATGGATTCATCAAAATGGCACCTACCCCATGCCCACTGTAATTAGAGGAACCATCGAACATCATCTTCCAATGGGATCCTGGCTCGGGACCTTCATCTAGACCAGGTTCTTAACAATCTTTCTTTATTAACATAATGTCTTCATCGAGGAAGTCAAGCTTGAGAGGCTCATACTCTTCAACTGGTTGCTCTGCAAGGTAATCTGACAAGGTACTTCCTTTAATAAAATTTTGAGTTACGTACTGGATGTCGTATTCAGATAACAACATATGCCAATGAGCAAGTCTTCTAGTTTAAGCAGGCTTTTTTTAAAAATATATTTTATTGGATCCATCTTGGAGATCAATAAAGTGGTATGGCAGATCATATATTGCCTAAGACGTTTATCAGCCCATGCCAAAGCACATCAAGTTTTCTCTAAGAGTGAATATCTGCTTTCACAATCGGTAAACTTCTTGCTCAAATAATAGATGAGACGCTCCTTTCGTCCAGTCTCATCAGGTTACCCCACTATGCAACCCATAGATCCCTCTAACACAGTCAGATACATGAAAAGAGGTTTCCCTGGCACAAGCGGAATCAGAATTGGAGGTTCTTTTAGATAACCCTTGATCTTTTTGAAAGCTAGCTGACAATTAGAATTCCATTCAACGGCTTGATCCTTTTGGAGCAGTTTGGAGATGGGCTAACAAGTAGCAGTCATATTGAAGATGAATCCGGAGATGTAGTTTAGTCTTTGAAGAAAACCTATGACTTGCTTCTCAGTTTGCGGAGCGGGCATTTCTTGAATGGCTCTAACTTTATCTGGGTCAACTTCAATCCCTCATTGGCTAACAATGAATCTAAGTAATTTTCCAGACCGAACTCCAAAAGTACACTTAACTAGGTTTAATCAAAATTTAAACTTTCTGAGACGCTCAAACAGCTTAAACAAATGATCCACATGGTCCTCTTTGCTTTGGGATTTAGTGGTCATGTCATCGACATATACCTCTATCTCCTTATGCATCATGTCATGGACTGCATTTTTAAGACCAAATGACATGACCTTATAACAATAGGTCCCCCAAGGTGTGATGAATATAGTTTTCTCCATGTCATCAAGATCCATTTTGATATAATTGTAACCTGAGAAGCCATCCATGAAACAAAAGACAACGAATCTAGCAGTATTATCCACCAATGTATCAATGTGCGGAAGAGGGAAGTCATCCTTTGGGCTGGATTTGTTCAAGTCCCTATAGTCGACACACATTCGAACCTTTCCATCCTTCTTTGGTACAGGAACAATATTGGCCACCCACTAAGGGTATTTTACAACAGCAAGAAATCCGGCGTCAATTTGTCTTTTTACCTCTTCTCTGATCTTCAAGGCTATGTCTGGTCATGTCCTTCGGAGTTTCTGCTTCACAGGAGGACAATCGGGTCAGAGTGGTAGCTTATGAACAACAATGTCTGTGTCCAAACCGGGCATATCTTGATACAACCATGCAAACACATCCACATATTCTTGGAGAAGCTTGACCAACCTTGCCCTAGCATCTGCCTCAAGTGTGGTGCCAATTTTGATTTCCTTCCTCTCTTCTTCACAGCCCAAGTTGATGGTTTCAACCTTCTCTTGGTGAGGTTGGAGATATGTGTACATTCAAGCATCTTGGCCAATTCATCTGAGATATCGCAATCTTCCTCACCCTCTTCTTCAGCCTGATTGGTGGGTGTATCAAAGTTAGGAGAGATTGGAGATGTAACACCCCAATTTTATTAATTAATTATTTATATTAATTAATTGAGTGATTTTATGAATTATTTGGTTTATTTGATTTATATGAATTAATTGATTTATTGGATCTATATAAATTAATTGAATTATTTAATTTATATGAATTGTTTGATTTATTTAATTTATTGGAGTTAATTGATTTATTTGGTTAATTTAATTATTTTATTTAATTGATTTATTTTATTTGGTGGAATAAAATAGAATTGGTAAGAATAATTAATTGGGCCTAGATTGAGAGTGTGAATAGTAAGTGTGAGAGTGGGTTAGTGAGCCAATTAATTTGTTATGTAATTTTTAGGATTTAACAAAACAAGAGAAGGGATAAAGTAGAGATAGAAAGGAGAAAAGAGGCTAGAAGAGGGAAGTGGAGAAGAAGAGGAGAAACCTAAAAGAAAGAGCTCAAGAATCCAAGAAAAATCAAGGTAAATGTTGGTTTTTATATGATTATTGAGATTGTATGATAGGGTATAACGGATAGAAACATGTGTAGGATTAAACCCTTAAATTTTCATGATTTTATGATTGTTAGATTTTGATGAAAATCTTTGACATGTGATAATTAATTTTGATTGGGAGTGATAAATATTAGAGTATTTAGTTAATGTTTCTGGAAACCAATTGAAAATGAAATGACTTTATATCATGATACTGGACGTATATATTGGTGGCACACTACCCACTTGATTTCAAATGTGATTCCTTTTATTTGATTTATCCTGTAGCGAAAGAAATGAATTGTGAGCCTTTCCTTTAATTCACATACCATAGCACCTTTACATCCATTCCTATGATATTTAATATGAAGGCAATGAAATGTAGCTTATACTTCAGCTATTGTAGTGACAAAAATATAGGGAAATGAAAAGGTGACTCTTTCACCTAATTAATGTCGCAGCGCCCCTTTTTGTTTTCTTACAAATGAAATGTTTGTTTTTTCTTTAGTCATTATGTAGCCATATTACAAACTGTAGCTAAAAAAAAGTGATAGGATAATGTATATAATTCTTTTCCACCATTTTACACTGTAGCAAAACAAATGAAACAAGTGATACCTATAATTGTAGCGCAGGAACAAGGACCATAGGAAATGGGAAAATGATTCCTTTTTCTTCTCTTATACTGTAGCGATGGTGCGCATCATACATTCCTTAGACCTGTAACGAAAAACAAATTGTGAGGTGTGGTCCTCCTTTCCATATCTGTCCTATAGTGATAACCTGAATAAATGAAATGTGTTTTTTTTTCTTTTTCATTCATATGTTGTAGTGGAACAAAGACTAGTAGGAAAAACCATAGGAATGAATGTGACTCTTTTTCCACTTATCTTAGGTACTGTAGCAATATAGTTATGAATTAGAATGTTTAATAATTACTAAATAATTATTAAATATTGTTTATCTATTAAATATTTATTAATTATTGGAACTTTATTAGATATTAGGACTTTCTTAAAATATTAAAATATTTATTTAAAATATTGAAGATTTATTAAATATTGAAGATTTATTAAATATTGAACATTTCTTGTACATTATTAAATATTGACTATTTATTAAAATATTGGTTGCTTATTAAAATATTTAAATTATTTATTGAATATTTGAATTATTTATTGAATATTGAATTATTTATTGAATATTGAATTATTTATTGAATATTGACTATTTGTGAATATTGAATTTAATTATTAATGATGGATTAATTATTTTATATTTAATCGGCAATACGTGTTTTGTGAATTGAGGTTGGATTGTGTTGATACTTGTGTATGTGCAAATGTGTGGTAATTCAAGTGTGATGAATTATTGAAGATATGCATGGATATTAAGATTTGAGTATGGTCTTAATTGCATATGATTGTTGAATTTGCACACGCATAATTTGTGTCAAGAAGCAATGCTTCTTAGTTCAGTGGGAGCTAGTGACTTGTTCCAAATCTAGAGCCGGGTTTGAAAGTTTAAGGAATGGGCTTTTTGTGTGTTATTGGTCTAGGAAACGAACCCGATTTAATGTAAAAACCGAAAAATAATAACAAGTGATTGATACCACATGCATGAGTTGTATTTGAGTCTTGTATTGAGTCACATTGTGTATATGTTTGTGATATGAGATTATGTGCAATATGTGAAATTGATGAATTAGTGATATTATGGAATTGTGAGTATGTACTTATGAATGTTTGGATACTTGAGTGATAAAATATTGATGAAGCTTTTTGTAGTGTGAGAAATCATTAGGCTATGCTTGTATGTTATATACTATACATTATCTTATGATTTCGATAATTATGTGAATTCTCACCCTTCTGTTGAAATGATATTCGTATGGCATCGCTCAGGTACCGAGGAGCAGAGTTGCTTCTAGTACGAGGTAGCTGTTGGAGTAGCTTGTTCTAGTCTCTTTATTTATTTTGGGTCGAGTCGTGTTCTGATCATGTAACACAGGGATGTTTCAATTTCATGTTTTGAGAGATACTTTATGTACTCTACTTTATATTGTTATTTTTATTTGAATTATGTGAAGTATTGCCTTTTATGCCTAAGTGATGATTTATAATGAGTTGATCATGAGACTTTTATTATGATTATTATGATTGAAGTAATTCAGCTGCTACATGCTAAGTGAAAGAATGTGAAATTCATGTAATTGTTTTAAGTGTTAATGAGCATGACAGGTATATGTGTGATGTTTTGAAATTATATGTGACACCCTTATTTGAGATGCATGATAATTTACTCTGATTATTTATATTTATTCCGCGGGGTTTAGATGGGTGTTACAGCAGAGTCATCAGATTCAACGTGGGTATCAATGATTCTGCATGTTTTAGATGATTGTTTTTATTAAAATGAAAAACAAAAGGTAATTCAATGAGAGAATATTTTTTCTTTTTAGTGGTTTTCTGAAAGATTGTCATTTTCATTTAAAAGTGAAAAGAGAAAAAAAAGTAAATGAACAAAATAGGAATTTAACAAAATGCCTTCATTCATTAAGATTTGAAAATTAGAAGGGGGCCCTACAAAATAATCCTATAGCCTTGGGCACGACTATGGATTTTTGAGAACATTAAAATGACAAACAACAAAATTATTTTGACAAAGGGAGGATTTCGGGGATCTCCGCAGAGTCTCAATTGCTTAAAGCTACATCAGAACGGTACACGAAATTGCTTAAGCCTTCATCTTCAGATTCTTCGTCAATTGGGTTCACTTGGAAGCCAGCACTGACAAACACTTCTTGGATTTCTTTCGTATGACCCTTGATTAGGGTTGACGCTTTGTTGGCAGTTGGTTTGTAACCCAACCCAAAGCGGTCCATCTTGACTTTGACGTTGATCACTTCACCCCTGCCTTCTGGTTTACCCTCCTCAATGGTGGAAATGATGCTCTTTATAGATGCAAAAGATGGAATGACCCTCTGCACAGGCTCCTCTACCTCCAATAAGATTGCGTTTGCAATTTCAAGCGCTTGGAAGGAAGTTTCCAACGCGTCTTCATCTGCCTCGATGTATTTGAATAAAGAAAGATTGCTCACCATGAGTTCTTCTTCTCCAAATATAGTCACCAGCTTGTTGTTAACAACAAATTTCATTTTCTGATGAAAGGTTGATGTCACTGCCCCAGCAGCGTGGATCCATGGCCTTCCTAAAAAATAACTATAATTAGGGTTGATATCCATAACCTGAAAAGTTATGTCAAAAAGATGGGGACAATAAGAATGGGCAACTCCACTTCACCAATCATAGTCCTTCTCGAACCATCAAATGTTTTCACAACAAGAGCACTAGGCTTCATCTCAGCTCCTTCATATGCCAGCTTTGCAAGAGTTCTTTTGGGTAACACATTGAGGGATGATCCAATATCTACCAATACTCTGGCCAAAGTGTCTTCTTGACATTTAACAGAAATGTGCAAGACACGATTGTGATTGCTACCTTCTTTGGGCAATTCCCCTCCATCGAAGCTTTTGCAGAGCACTACGATGTGCGGGAGAGCATATAAGGAGAGACAATATTGAAATTTTTGATGGTGTATGATGTAATTGGTCAACAATCTTATAATCACTTCTCTTGATGAACTTGAGGAACTCCTCGTCTTCATCGAAAGAGATAACATATTTTTCCTTAGAAGGAACAACAGTGGTGGTTTCTTTTGACATCTGAGGTACCACACGGATCAGAGGGTTATAAATTCGACCACTACAGGTCATTTTGCTGGGCCCTGCTATGTTTGTTACCTCATTATTAACAACCTTCAATCCTTTTTTTTGGATTCACAGATTTCTGATTACCAACAACCACTTCATAGTTCCAAGGCACGACTTTTGTACTTTTGAAAGCAAAAGGAGTGGGTCTTCGCTCAACAGGTGATTTTGAAACATGAACAATCTTCTTACTTTGAATAGGAGTCGCAACTAGATCTGGAAGATTAGAAACTAGTTTAGGCAGACTGAAGACAGGTTCCACCTCTTTGTGAGTAGGCTCGGCTAAATTGAACACAAGAGTTAGTAAATTGAACATTGGCTCAATCATAACTACTTCATTCTTCTTCACACATTTGCTAATCTGAAGTATACCTTGGTCAATTAAAATATGGATATCCCTTTGGACTCCTTCACACCCCTTTGGCTGAACAGCGCAATCAGAACAATTCTTGTGGCACACCTTGGCTAAACCTTCTTTAACCAACTTCGCAGATCAAGACTTCATCAACTTTACATTAATTGTAGAGTTGGGCTATGAACAGACATTACAACATTAATTTCTAATTCTTTCTTCTTATGAAAACTGCTAGGAGGCTTTTTGGCATGATTAGTTGCACAATTGGAACTTCCAACTGAACTACTCATCTTTCCATTATTCAAACCCAACTCTACCTTGATTTTAAAAGCTACCAAATCAGAAAAACTGGTAGTGACACTACCCATCATTCTCTCATAAAACTCTGGTCGCACAGTATCGACCAACCAGTCTGCTAACTCTTTTTCTGGCAAAGAAGGCTCTACCTAAGAGGCAGTCTCCCTCCATCTTTGTGCATATTCCTTGAAGGATTCAAAACTTTTCTGCGACATACTCAGCAACTCTCTTCTGTCTGGTGCTAAATCTATATTGTATTTGTAATGCTTAATGAAAGCATCAGAGAGATCTTGGAAGCAGCAGATGTGTGATTGGTCTAAACTCAGATACCACTTATAAGATGCTCCCTTCAAACTATCTTGAAAGCAGTGGATCATCAACTTGTCGTTATCCACATGGGCATCCATTTTGCGATAGTACATGATCAGATGATTTTTAGGACAGGAGGCCCCTTCATATTGGTCAAAGTTGGGAGTTTTGAACTTGGATGGAATCACCAATCCAGACACCAAGCACATCTCTTGGGCAGCAGCTCCAAATATCTATTCACCTTCCATGGCCCTAAGCCTTTTCTCAATTGTTTCCACATTTTCCCTCAATTTATCACGCTTTTCATCTTCATACTCGAATCCACCGGGTATATCATATACTTGATGACGATCATCAAAGTAAGGCTGATTCAAACGAGTATGCACTACAACAGATGCAAAGGTTGGAACTATGTTGGGAACATCAGCAGTCTACAGAACAGTTTTTTGAGTAGTAACATGCACTTGTGGCTGGGGTACAAAGCCTGGGGGAAGACCAAATGGAAGCAAAGTAACAGGCAGAAAGTCTATCACAGGATTTGTTATCTCAGAAACAACAGTCGGCTGAGTGTCTATTTTTGCACGGATTACTTGCAGCATCTCCATGATTTGTCATACGTTACCACATAAGTCTTCCAACTCGTTGTTGACACGGTCTATCTCATGTTCTTGTTCTGCCATTCTTCTTCTGGCTTGAGCACGAGTGTTGTACTGATGTGGAGGATTCAACATGAAAACTAGAGATGATAAGACGAAATGAGTTTATTTGAAGAAATGCAATGCAAATGTGTCAACAGATGCAAGATGCAAGATGCAATGCAAAAAGGTTATTGGAACTTGATAAATATTTGCAAACATTAAGGAGATACCAAAAGAAACTCATTTTAATTAATAAAAAAAGATGATTACAAATTTAGTACTTCTTACAAGAGTCCTAAACAAAAAGCTAAATAAAAGCTAACAAAAGTCCTAAGGAGATTCTCATAGCAGCCTTATGTTGAGCTTCTTGATCCGCTCCTCCATCCGAGTCTTCTCGAGAATGAGCTTATCTACGATCAACTTCCAAGGAGTTAACTGAGGGCTAGAGGAAAATAAATCCTCTTGCGCCTTCCTCTTATTACTAGAGAGTGCTTCTTCAGTCTTCATCAGTAGCTTTCTTTGGAGTTCTGCGTTCTCGTCGACGACAACTTGATACTTGTTATTCCAAGCATCTCATTCTCACTGTGCTTTGCTCAAAGCGATCTTCAACTTCTCTGCTTCAGACATGAAAATTAGAGTGGGCTCTTTCTTTAGAGATATGGGCTCTTGGCGAGAGTAAGGCATATTCAGCTTAATGGCCTTATCCCGTACCCATTGGAGATAGGGTTCCAAAGAAACACAATTAGGTTTTCCTAAGTCTTTCTTTCCCTTCCTATGCAAGTGACGCCAAGCAAACACAATCTTTTCCTTGAGCTTCTTGCTATCTTTACCTTCCTTGAAGAAGATACTCTCCACATGAGCACCATTGGGTTTATCTTTCAAATGATACCCTAGCTGACGGCGAGGCAAGACCAGATTGTAACTGATCCCTCCTTTGGTACTAAGAAGAGGTACATTAGAAAAGTCCCCACAGCTATCAATGATCATTACCCCATCATAGACACGATTGTACCAATCAATATCAGAGTGAGTAAGAGACATAATTTTCTGTGACCACCACAAACCATTCTTGAGATCCCCAAAAGAGCTAGACTTGTGCAAGTGAGAAATAAATCACTTTTACAGTAATGGCACACAACATGTGGTCATTCATCCTCTATAAAAGTTCCTTAGGTGAACGAAGTGATAAACATATGCTAACAAGGTAGGCACTGGGTTCTTCTTTAGGAAAATGTTGATAGCGTTGATGTCGACAAAGTCCTCAAAGCTAGGGAAGAGAAACACACCATAGATGAGTAAGGCAAGAATAACCTCAAATACACCCATGATCAAAATATCAGCATAGTATTGAGCTTTGCACATAAAAAACTCCGTGGTTAACCCAAAGACTCCTCCTTTAGTGGTCATGTTGGCCTGGATTTTAGAAAATTCCAAATGTGTGGCTTTGGCAATGTCTTGTTCCTTAGGATCTTTCTCCAAGATAGGAAAGAGAGACTCATCAAGGATAGGTAACCCAACTAGATAAGAGTACTCTTCTAATGTAGGAACAAGTTGGTAGTCGGGGAAAGTGAAACAGTGATAGACTGGATCATAAAATTGGAGTAGTGTAGAGAGAAGTCAATCTTCCATCTTTGTCTTCAAAAGTGATAAAAGACTTCCATACTTGTTCTTGAAACCTTCTTGGTCTGCAACCAAAGCTCCTAACCTCCTTAGGTCATCCAGCTTAGGACTCTTGAAAGTGTACTTCAAAGTCTTTTTCCTTTCACAGTTCATGACAATCCTATTATGTTTGCAAACAAAAGCTTCTAAGTTCCATGAAACTTTGATGAAAATGATGCTTATGAATGAATGTATGAACAAACATAACAAGATCACACACAAACATGGTTTAAGGCTTGCATGAAGTCAAATGTTTACCCCTCCCATTAGGTATGTACTAGGGTTTATTGTGTATCTGTACAGTGGGTTCTAACAAGTTCTCAAAGTCATCAGTCCATCTTTCAGATATTATCAATTTCCCAATTACTCGGTAATTAATAATATTATCAAGAGAACCTCTTTTGAGTGTAGTATCACATATCAACTATTTTGGATTTACACCCTCATATTTATCGCACTATGTTCCTAACAAGGCCAAGTGGGGTTAAAGGTGACTAAAGGTTCTCAACTTCGTAGGCTAAATCAAGAAATAGTATTGTTTTCACAATCTCTTGATCATCAATACTTATTCTCAAAAGTGCCTCCACTGAGTGGTGATTTCTCAAGTTAGCTTGGTCGGGAATCAACTCCCCATAAGCCTCCTTGAATATACCACCTTCTTATCTTATTTTTATGCTCAAGTCCATGGTTGGGACTTATCTCATCTCATAAAAGGTACCACCCATGAGAAACAGCAAAACAAAAAGCAAGCAAACAATATAACAAATATAAGCAAGTTAGGCTTAACCCTCTCAACAAAATCCCCAGTGAAGTCGCCATTTCTGTTCCGGTGAGAATCGGATATCAAGCTATTGATTAACTTGAATCACAAATCTTTAAATATTCACCGCCGAACTTTATTTTATCCAAGGGAAAGGGAAAAGATCGTATAAAACCTTAAGTTGCAATGTAACAACAATGCTAAGAGATTGTAATGTTCGGGGGTTGGTTATACCTAGGGAAGGTGTTAGCATCCTAAGCATCCATAGTACTCTATAGGAACCTCTTGAATATATTTGTGTTATTGTTTTCTATTTGTTTTGAAATTTCTTATGTTTGGGTTTTATTGGTGAGGATAGGAGCCTTAGGGTTTATTACTAAGTATGTTCGCCAAAACTTTGCGGTCTTGTGCCTACATATCCTTACAAGGATGAAATCAGAGCATTTGTAGTTCACCTCACTAGGGATGAATGAACACTTAATTATGATCAAGGTTCAAAGGGGGAGGTAAGTGTTATGGCCTTAACACTTACATGACTTTAACAAAGTCAACAAGGTTGTAAATTCTACCCTAAGTCTAAGTTATAAGACTTAATGATTCTAACAAGGTCAAAGGGAATTTGGGTATTACTAAACTACTTATGACATAAGTCAATGAAGTATTCTTTCCCTTGGATTTAGAAACAAAAGTCAACAAAAGAAGATGAAAGCTAACAAGCTAGCATCACTTGGGGAATAACTTGACAAAGTTAAAAGTAAGCATGGACAAATGGATGAGATGAATAAGTATGACATTCAAACATGATATCATTTGCAAGTAATCAAAGTAACATTTAAACGTGATGTTAATTGAAGAAACATATGAGGTATGACAAAGTTAAACCACATGGTTACAACCAAAGCATAAAAGTAGATGTAACAACATCTAAAGAAAAGACTTGACAAAGTCACAAAAAAAATCAAGGTAACAACCATGAACATATCCAAAATTTAAAGAAATTACAAATCAAAATGGTGACAACCAAAGTAAGTTCATACAAGCAAAGATGTTACAACACCAAAACATTCATGGGGTATAGTTCTAACAATACTAAATCATCATGGATAAAAAGTTTAAGTATACAACTTAAGATAGACATGGACTAGTGTTTACTAACACCACTTAATCATGAATACAAAACAAACATGAACTAGTTATATCAACACTTAATCATGAATACAATTTAAACATGGACAACATGGATATATTATCACAACATTTACATAAGGATTCAATTCAAAGTTCAAGTATGACATGTATAAGTTATAACAACACTTAAACATGGATGAGAACAAGGTTCAAAGTTAACATGTACTACCTCCATTCCTTTATATAAGAGACAATTCATTTTTTAGGTTCATTGAATAACCAATGTATTTGGTCGATTTATAGACTAGATACATTGATTATTCAATGAATCTAAAAAGTGAATTGTCTCTTATATAAAGGAACGGAGGTAGTATAAGTCAAGACATTACTTAACATGAAGAAGATTCAAAGTTGAAATAAGACATGTATAAGTCAAGGCATTACTTAACATGGTATCATTCATGGGTCAAAACAAACATGTATAAGTTAAAAAATCACTTAATCATGAATAAAATTTAAGACATTTAAGACAAGTAAAGGTAACAACCAAAGCATACTTGAGCAAAGAGGCTTGTTTATGACAATAACATGTGGATGGAAGATGCAAACATATAATGGATGACATGTGAGCATACTTATAGATGAAATTTTTTAGTTTAAACATCATGTGAACAAGTTAAGACATCACTTGAATATTCAATCATGGATACAAGTTGAACATGTTTAGTATAAGTAGGTAACAACAAAATATACATGTTATGAATGCAAACATGGTCTTAAACAAGAGGGAAAAATAACAAAGGTTTAGACATACAATCATGTATACAAAGTCACATTTAAGACACAAATCAAGTATCTAAGAACACCTAAACATGGTATGATCTACACAAAGCATACATGCACATCAAAGTTCATGTAAACATGGAAGAAAAGTCACATATCAAGGACAAAAATGAACAAGTAAGACTCATGGTATAATCAAAGTTTCAACATACATTTATATGTAAACATACACTTAAAAATGTACCAAAATCAAGTTAAAAAAAGGATCTACTGATTCACAACATCATACAAGGTCTCTACAAAGTGTAAGAGGTTTATACAAGTCAATGTGCCCAAATAAATCAAAGGAATCAATCAAAGAATCAAGGGAAAGCCTTAAGAAACCCTAAAAAGTCATCCACTTTAAGCATGCCTAAGTGCAAGAAAAATAAATATTTTTGGGAATTTATTTTTAGGGTTAATTATACGATACCCCCTGCCATTAGAGCGAGATTTGATTTTGTCCCCCTGAAGTTATTTTTTTTTGAACGCCCCCTTATAAAACCAAAAATCAACTTTTACCACACCTTATCCCTTGTTTGGGTGACTGGGTATATGATAAATGGCTATGTAGCAGTCCAATTGGATTTTTGTATGCCACATGGCGTCAACTTGGATTTTTAATTCTATTTATTTTTAATTTCATTTCCATTTATCTTTAATTTCATTTTTAATTCAATTTATTTAATTTACGTTTATTTAATTTTTTTATAGAATTTATTTAATTTATAATTTTTTTATTTATTTAAACAAAATATATATTAAACATATTTTACTCAATATACCAACCAGAAGCCCAATGTTATAGCCCATTACTTCTAACTCATTTGCAATTGATTTTGTGAATTAGATATATAAACATTACAAAATTTTAACCCACAAACGATGTGGGACTTGTAGAGCTGGAAGTGTATCTCTTCTCAAACTGCATTTGAGTTTTCTCTTCTCAAACTGCCATGGCAGTACTCTACCATGACCGTTGAAGTAACATAAAAATAGAAAATATTTGAAACACTCTTCACCTTCATCATTGGTATCCGTCGTGGCAATGGACAAAGAGCTCTTGGCTATTTGGCTAATCTCATAGCAGTTACTGAATAAAAAACACGACAACACTATTTTTGGTGTGAGAGTTCTTTCCATTTTCATGTTTTAATAATTGAAAATAGTGATGCGCTGTTTTTGACAGATTAGTTTTATCTGTTGGAAGGTTATCTATTATTCAATTTTAATCCGGTGATTATTAGCATTGGCAGAGCAGTTATTTCTTTCACTGGAATGTCACATTTAACTTGCATGAGTCACAGGAAAATGCAACCAGGAAGCTTTCAAAGCATAATGTGCTGACACCAAAATAGAAACCAGCTAATGAAGACAACAAAGATTTGAGTGTAAATATTACCAATAATAACATTGTTGTGTGAGCCATATAATCTATGACAGTGAGTGAGTGAATACCACAAACTAGTCGCTTCTCGATTCAATACTAAATCTCTAGTGTGTCTATTTGGATGGACATGAATCTTATCTTGTATCCTGATTCATTCTAATGTCATCTAATCGTGTAGGTGATTTCATTTTGCGATGAAGAGGGTGTGAGATTTCAAACTACTTTTTTAGGTAGTGGGGCTATAGAGTGTATTGTACCTGTTACCACATTGGAGATTTCTGATAAGAGGTATCAACTTTGAACTTTCTGGTTAAGGATATTGCAAAATTTCATGTAAGAAATATATTTACTTATAGATGCCTTTCAGAAAAGTAACAATAAAAGAGATTCTTAAAGAGAACTCAATAGAAGCCGCAAAATAAATGTTTTTGCATGTCAAGTATGATCCAAAATCTGTTTGGTGTTGTGTCGAGGTATAACGAGCATGTGTTATTCGTTTATAGAGTTGCAGCTTCACATTGAGCAGGGTCCTGTGCTAAAAAAAGTTGGTTTCCCACTTGGTGTTGTTAAAGATATAGTTGGACAGACACGATTGAAAGTAAAAAAATATTTTCAAATGTGTAAGTAATATGTATACAAAAGATAAACTAAAAGATGATATTAAAGATAAGCTATTTTGTGCAGGTTACGGTTAAAGGCTCACAAGGTCATGCCAGAACTGTTCCAATGACCATGCGCCATGATCCTATGGTGGCTGCTGTTGAACAACTTGAATGTAAGTGAAAATAGTAACCAACATGTGTTTTCTCTGCAATGATATAAACAAGTCCCACATTGGAAGTTTAACATAAAATACAAGTGTATATATACTAAACACACAAGTGTATTAATGAGTTGAAAACAAACTAATTTAATGGGTTGTTGCTACCTATGGGCTTATGTGTTTGATCTTGGCCCAAAAAAATTAATTTTTAAAATAAAAATTTAAATAAATAATATTTATATGAAAATAAATAAAAATTAAACTAATAGATAAATGCCACATTTATGCCATGTAATCAACATAAATGCCACATAGCCAATTGGGGAATGCACAGTCACCCAAACAAGGTATAGGGTGTGGTAAAAATTTATTTTTGATTTTATATGGGGGCATTAAAAAAAATAATTCAGGGGGGAAAAACCAAATATCGCCCTAATAGTAGGGGGATCGTATAATTAACCCTTATTTTTATGAACAGAAAATAGACATCTTCATGAACATTTAGCAAAAAGAATGGGTCAAAAAGGTTTTGGGATGAAGAAGTTATGGTGTTTTCAAATTGTGAAGAAAATGAGAAAAAAATTGATAAAAATAAGGGAGGTGGTCTTGGATGAACTTGAACCTGCGCCCTCTTGGATTACATCTCATAATAAGGCCAACTGAGCTAGGGCGTGCGTTATGAATAATGATGGAAGCACAATATAATATATGAAAAACTCTTCAGAAAATGAATTAAAAAAAATAGCAGAAAAGGTCTGGGGTGAGGGGGAATCAAAACCCAGACCTGTAGGACAAGCAAAAACACACGCATCACACTCTACCATTGGGGTGGCCAATACATCCGTGTATTAAGCCCCCCAGTTTAATATATATTTTAAACACTCAAATGAGACTGCAACCTTGTCGCTCCCAGGATTTTCATCCAGGTACAAACGCGAGAGTGGCGCGGAAAACAGAGTCGCCAGCCGTGTAAATTTATCCCAAGAGGGGGAAGGGAACACCGCATAAACCTGAGGAAGAGGGAAAGGAATGGTCATCGCAACCATAACCTGGGTTCGGGAGTCGGTTACGCGAGGGGAAGGTGCTAGCACCCCTCGCGCCTATCGTACTCGATGGGATCCACGCTTGTTGTCTATTCTAAGGGTGAGTTATCCTATCATCTATGGCTGTACTGACATGAGGAAGGGGAAAACAAAGACAGACTCGGTAGGACGTCGACGTCCTAGGCCTACATACTCCCTTTGTGCAATGGGAAATTCAGAGTCAATGTAGTTCGGACCAAGTTCCTTTTGTGTTTTTTATGAGCGATGTTCAGTTCTCGTCCGACAGTTAGGGTCGATGCCTGTTTGCGACTCAGACGGAAAGTAACGTGCCCTTTTTGAAAATAGCCTTTAGTTTGACAATCCTGAAGGACAAAAGGTTTGAAGTTTGTTTGTATTTTTTAAGACAGAAGTGACTTGAGTTAGTTCATAACTTGCATTGCACCAAAGTCTAGGGCACACGGACGAATACTTAACGAATCGTCCCAAGAGAGGACACTTGCTAAGCACTCTAGAAAGATGAGAGGAAGCCCCTCATTTCTCATTCCCCACGCTTAAGGCTCGTGCGCAATACACTTTATCCTTATTAAGTGTTTTCAAGAAGTTTTGAGATGAGAAGAGAGAAGACACAAAGGAAACTCTAAAGGGAAACTAAGAGTCCTAATGTTATCATGCATGGGTGACCTACGGTTAGTGGGGTTTGACGACAACCTAAGCCTAAAGAAAAGAAAAGATGAGAGACAGAAAGAGTGAGAGTGAGCATGGATAACTATCCACACCCTCAAATAACTTACCTCAGCCTCTGCATAAAAGGCTAGTACAAAACAGACATACGTAAAAGAAATGAGATAAATGAAATCCAGGCAATGACATATAAGGGTAATCAAGTGACCAATAACAATCTAAACGTGGCTTATGAAGTCAAATAAACAACCCCAAAACAATGGCACAAGTGCCTTTTCAAACAAATAATCAGACATGATCAAGGATATGCATACAAGAAGATCTCAAATAAAAGCAATCAAACAATTAGCAAAACATCTTCTAAAATCACCAAATTAATTATCAACATATCTTGACCAGAAGCAAACAACATGTCCAAAACTCAAGCCAAAATTCAAAATAAAAGTCACTCAAACAATCATGTAAAGTTCAGACAAGAAACATGACTTAATATGCAAAAAAGGAGGACTAAAATGCAAGATGAAATGATTTTAAAAATGAGAGAAAAATATTTTAATGCAATTCAATGTGCTGGTGAAATAATGCAAAAAGAGTGAGTTCAAAATGCTTTATGGATGATGAGAAATAAAATAAACAAGTCATGGTATGCATGTATGAAATAAATTCAAAAAGAAAATAAACAAATAATTATTTCAGATGATAAAAATAAAATAAAAATAAAAAATAAAATTTGATAAAATTTTATAAAATGCCAAATGTGATTCATGAATTTTCTGGGAATTTTTAATGCAACTAACTATTTTAAAAAAAATGAAAATGAAATGTAATAATTAAATAAAAATAAAATAGAAAGAAAATGAGCATGGGGGTGTGTTCAGTAAATAAAACACGTTGAGAAATGCACATGGGCTGAAGGGGGGTGTGTAAATAGCAAGCCCAAACAAAACCCATCAGAAAATAAAATAAAACAAAAAAACGCTCACGTGGGCTGCAGTCCACCACATTGACCTCCTACTCACCTTAGGATCAATCCTGCGCTTACCATTTAGTCAACACAATCTCAAAGTCGTCAAAATCTATGGCCCAGATTAAAAAACACACCATAATTAACATACACACACGCACATTAGATCATTCAGTATACCATGGGATTCCACGTGATAGGCACATGTCCATTTTAATGTGTTGTCATTATATAGGCCACCTGATTCATCCAACGCCCAGGATTAGTCAACATGATCAAAAGTCAAAGGAAATAAAAGGGTCAGATTGAGGGTGCATGCCAATGATCATGGAACTTCAAACACGTAATCAATAAAATAAAACAATTTTTTTAAAGACGTGGCAACGTCTGGAACGCACGATCAAGCAGACGGACGGTGGAGATTATCTCTTCTACCTCCAAACCCTATCTCGTCGGAACTAACACCAGCCGCCGGAGCCCTAGCTCCGGCCGTCATCCACGGCCACCTGCAATTCAAAAAAACCCATAAAACGCAAACGAATATACCATTTTTCCAGATTTTCACCAGGATCACGAATATCCTATTATTTTTCACAAACGATCAACACAAAGAGCAAATTGAACGAAGTAAAGTATGGTCCAAAACTTTAAAACTCACCATATGCACACAATACACGTCCAATCTCAAAAATAAATACATCAGAATCATCACCAATAATCACAGATCATTATGCAAGTCAAAAGTTAGAGTTCTATGATCATGAAAAAAACCACTAACCTGAGATTGTGCAACTTGTACCCTTGCTCTTAGCTTCAAGTGATGGTTGGTTTGTGTTCTATGGACACCAAGGATGAGGAATGTGAAAGAACTTTGCCCAAAGCTTTTTTTGATTGTGAGATTCGAAGGAATGAATTTTTAAGGCTCACACTTGAATTCTCCTCAAAAGCACGTGTAATCCTCTCTAACCCTAGCATGGTTAGCTTAAATAGATTAGGTTAATCCACTGATCAGCATTTAGGCCTTGGTAATTCCTTGTTTAATGAGTTTTGGATGATTTTAGAAAATTGCATAATGTGAAATACACCCTCCTCCATGCATGTGTATCCAAACCCTTGATGATGGATCACTTATTTACCAACTGCTAATCACACCTGAATTTGATTTGGGCCTTGAGATGTATTGGTTCATGAGTTTTCAATAATTTGGCAATTTTGCATAATGGAAAATAAGTGATGAATAAACCATGGATCCACTTGATTCAAAGAATAAAAATATTCCTTATGGATTTTACTTTGAGGTTAGAATGTGCTTTGAAGCAATGGAATCAATTATAGGTCCATATGTCCCAAAATGCAAAAGTTGTGAAAATGGAACCCTAAAAACCACTTTGCCTTCTTTTGATCATTACTTGAGTTTCACAAATGATATGGAGACCCACTAGTACTTGTTGGAAAGGGGAGAAAAAGATCTTCAACTTTCATGTTTGAGGAAAATTTATTTGAAGCTTTATTTGATGATGAAAAGTCAAGTTGAATGTAGTGTAGAAACTTTCAAATTATAGGTCATTTCCATATTTAGTAACTTTTGCATCAACCCTTGATTCTTGATAAATGGTATGAAACTTGACTCTTGAAGACCATATGAGAATGTGAGACCTTGAAAACCTTGAAGTGAACCTCAATATTTCACAGTTGACTTCCCCTCTCACTGCTGACTTTTCCCCAATTCTCCTGATTCCCAATCCATTGGCCAATTGAATCTCTCCTGATCCAAGCTGATGGACCATCTTCCATTCCTAGATACTTAAGGACCCAAGGAATACCATGGAATCAAGTCTTGCCCAAAAAATCAGAAATAAACTGACTTTATAGCACACCCTAATCTTGGTGCCCTCAGTCTAGGAGGAAATAGTACAGTCTCCAAATCTAAATTCCTCTGAATATGATGTGCATCCTCTCCAACAAAGATAAGATATGCCATTTGGTGATGATAAAAACCCAAGAAGCTTGCCCATTGGAGCAACAAACCCAAGAATCTCAAAACCCTAATTTCTGCACTGGTTAGGAGAGAGTGATCCACTTGAGCTCTCTTGGACAGTATAAGGACTCTTGCTTAAAGAACATCTTCTCCCCTTGAATTGCCTCAGGCACCTTGACCCCATGCTAAGAACCAATGATATCCAATTGTTGAGCTTAAAACCCGACGGACACTTGCACACAAAGCTTGAAATCTGATTACTGTGACCAGCATCATTAGCAGCTGCCACGATGTCAACCTGCTGGAAACCTGCGCTATGGAACTTGACAAAGTTGCATTGCTTCTGATCAGGGGAACCAGATTGACGACCAGGATGATAGCCCACTCCAAAATGATTATGCTTCTCAACCACATCAATCACGTGCCCCCAGACTGGCAAGACACCTATATCGATGGTCTCTTTAGCACTCTTAGCAGATTCTAAAGTCAATTGTGGTGATCTACTTTGACTAGTTGAAGCAGAGCTGACATCTTCGAACTCGAGACACTGCAACGGCACCTCAGCTATGCCTTCTTCGGTCTCGACGTATCGAAAGGACGATAACTCGCTTACAATCAAATCCTCTTCACCATAGACAATGACAAGCTGATTGTCAAACATGAATTTTAACTTCTGATGTAAAGTGGATGTAACTGCCCCTACCGCGTGGATCCATGGACGAACCAATAGGAAACTGTATGCCGGATTGATATCCATCACTTGGAAGGTAATGGTAAACAAATGCGGCCCAATATTGATGGGTAAATCCACTTCTCCAATGACCTATCTTCGAGAACCGTCAAAGGCTCTGACAACTAAGGCACTTGGTCTCATCTCGATTCCCTCCACTAGTAATTGACTCAACATGCCCTTAGGCATCACATTAAGAGAAGAACCGGTATCCACTAGAACACGAGATAACAGAATGTCTGTGCAGGTTACAGATATGTGCAGCGCTTTATTGTGGGCAACTTCTTCAGGAGGTAATTCTGATTCATTAAAACCCAAATACCGACTTGCAGTTATGTTGGCCACTACATCATCGAATTCGACGACAGATATATCTTGCATGACATGGGCATTGTTCAACACTTTCAACAAAGCTGATCTGTGCGCAGGCGAACTCATGAGTAAGGACAAAATTGAGATCCTCGAGGGAGTCTGACCCAGCTGATCAACAATCTTAAAGTCACTTTTCTTGATCAACTTAAGGAACTCTTGATCATCAAGGGTTTCCTTGCTCTTTGAAATATCCTCAGACGGAATAATCGGCACTGGAATGGCAGTAGATGCCCCTTGTTGGACAACAAGGGTCGCGAATGCAGGTGTCTCCTTGGGAGAAACAACAATTGGAATTTGCACAGGCTTCGTAGTGACCTTCGGGGTGAATACTCGTCCACTACGAGTCATACCTCCACCAGCTGTAACATTCACGATCTCAGATTCGGCGAACCTTATCTCTTGACCTCCAGAAAACACGGTAGACCCATACTTCCACGGTACCTCTTTAGAATTTTGATATGGAAACGACTTCGACGGACAAACCACGATGGGTTGCACCTTCTTCTGTTTAGGGGATTCCACAAGAACCTTTCTATAGACGATGGTGAACGGCTCAATAGCATCAACTTCCTCAACAGGTTTAGATCTGGAAAATTGTACTTCGCCTCGGTTCATCAGAATCTGGACACAACCCTCCAGCCTTCGACACTGGTTGGGATTATCGTCACAAATCTGACACTTACCATGCAAACCTTTCAACAGCCCATGTTCCTTCAATTTCTTGAAAACCACAGACATCGGAGTCTTTACTTCGTCAATATCCATGATCAATTCAGCCCTGTAATTATCCTCAATCATGTTAACCGCAGGCCCACCGTGATTCGGCAACGGATTACTCTGAATGTTGGGTCCTTCCTCAGCAAAAGTCAGAACCTTCTTATCAATGAGTTCCTGAACCTTGGTTTTAAAAACAAAGCAATCCTCTGTTGCATGCCCTATGTATCCAGCATGATAAGCACAAGATGCATTTGGGTTATGCTTCGGGCCAAATGGAGGAATTGCAGGTGCAATCTGCTTGGGGACAATTGCCCTTTGGTGAACCAAGTAAGGAAACAACTCTGTGTATGACACCGGAATTCTGTCAGAATTCAGACGCTTACGGTTTCCTTGACCGTTGTTGTTCTGAAGGTTTTGATTCTCCTAATTTTTGTTCTGTTGATTCTGTTGCTGATTCTGAACTGGTTGTTGCGGATGATACTGATATGGAGGTTGTTGATACTGTGCAACAACAATGTACGGATACGGATAGTACGACAAGGGAGCCATGAGAGCTTGATACTGAGGAGAAACTTGAGCTGTCACAGCGTTGGCTTCACCTTCCTTTTTCTTGGAATGACTGTTCTGAGATTTCTGAGTGGTCGGCTGCTGGGAAGTAGCTCCAGGAATCTTTCCAGTCTTCAAACCATTCTCAATCCATTCACCAATCATCACAACATCAGCAAAAGTCGATGAAGAACTACCCACCATTTTCTCATAGTAAGATCCTTGCAATGTACCCATAAAGATGTCAACCAACTCATTGTCAGAGAGAGCCAGTCACACACGAAATGCCATCTCACGCCATCTTTGTGCATACTCCTTGAATGTTTCAGTTGAACGCTGAGACTGATTCTACAATTGCAATCTAGTTGGAGCTAGATCAAGGTTGTACTTGTTTTGTCTCACAAATGCTTCCGAAAAATCCCTCCAAGTACGGATTTTGTTGCGCACGTGATTGATGTGGTTGAGAAGCATAATCATTTTGGAGTGGGCTATCATCCTGGTCGTCAATCTGGTTCCCCTGATCAGAAGCAATGCAAGTTTGTCAAGTTCCATAGCGCAGGTTTCCAGCAGGGTGACATCGTGGCAGCTGCTGATGATGCTGGTCCCAGTAATCAGATTTCAAGCTTTGTGTGCAAGTGTCCGTCGGGTTTCAAGCTCAACAATTGGCTACAGCTGCCCCTATTCAATCAACTTGGTCCTGAGGGTATGATAGCGACGGCTTTCAGACAATCGGGATGCACGGAGATTGAATACCAAAGAACCCAGAAATTTGCAATCCTCAAAGGAGGGATGACTCCACTGGAGAATCAGCCATAAATGCTGTACTGTCACAACACGGACGAGTGCTAGCTATGCTGGGTATAAGGTGAAACAAACTCTCCCGGGTTATGTCATCTCTGCTGATAAAGAGAACTGACAAAAGAATCTCGAAATATGCCATCCCTGCTGATAAAGGGAACTGACGAAGGAAATCTTCAAAAGATTGCTATCCCTGCTGACAAAGAGAACTAGCAAAATAAATGCCATCCCTGCTGATAAAGGGAGCTGACGAAAGGAAATCTTCAAAAGATTGCTATCTCTGCTGATAAAGAGAACTAGCAAAATAAATGCCATCCCTGCTGGTAAAGGGAACTGACGAAAAGAAATCTTCAAAAGATTGCTATCTCTGCTGCTAAAGAGAACTAGAAAAATAAATGCCATCCCTGCTGATAAAGGGAACTGACGAAGAAAATCTTAAAAAGATTGCTATCTCTGCTGATAAAGAGAACTAGCAAAATAAATGCCGTCCCTGCTGATAAAGGGAACTGACGAAAGAAAATCTTCAAAAGATTGCTATCTCTGCTGATAAAGAGAACTAGCAAAATAAATGCCATCCCTGCTGATAAAGGGAACTGACGAAGAGAATCTTCAAAAGATTGCTATCTCTGCTAATAAAGAGAACTAGCAAAATAAATGCCATCCCTGCTGATAAAGGGAACTGACGAAGAAAATCTTTAAAAGATTGCTATCTCTGCTGATAAAGAGAACTAGCAAAATAAATGCCATCCCTGCTGATAAAGGGAACTGACGAAGAAAATCTTCAAAAGATTGCTATCTCTGCTGATAAAGAGAACTAGCAAAATAAATGCCATCCCTGCTGATAAAGGGAACTGACAAAGAAAATCTTCAAAAGATTGCTATCTCTGCTGATAAAGAGAACTAGCAAAATAAATGCCATCCCTGCTGATAAAGGGAACTGACGAAGAAAATCTTCAAAAGATTGCTGTCTCTGCTGATAAAGAGAACTAGCAAAATAAATGCCATCCTTGCTGATAAAGGGAACTGACGAAGAAAATCTTCAAAAGATTGCTATCTTTGTGATAAAGAGAACTAGCAAAATAAATGCCATCCCTGCTGATAAAGGAAACTGACGAAGAAAATCTTCAAAAGATTGCTATCTTTGCTGATAAAGAGAACTAGCAGAACAAATGCCATCCCTGCTGATGAAGAGAAACTGGCCAGCAAAATATGTCAAGCAAGAACTGACTATCAGGTGAGAACGCGATTTCACAAAAGAGAAGGGCCAAACAAAGGCAAACTCCCAACCGACTCAAAATCCACAGGCAAGATGACTCCGCTGGGGAAGGAGAAGTCTAAAATAAAAGACTCTGTCGGGGAGCACAAGTATGAGGAATGCGTCCTTCCAAGATCTCTTGAGTCATGCCATCTCTGCTGAGAAAGAGAACTGGCAAAGAAAGTATCAAACCTGGCTTATGCTTCAAATGCAAATGTTTGAATTTTTCCGTAATGCTCCACACAAAGTGGAAATGCTACGCGCTTAAGGATGCAATGCGAATGCTTATGATATGCAAAAAGGGTCCCTCCAGCAAAATAAATGCCGGAGAGAAAAGACCAATTCAGCTGGGGATGACAAAAATAAATTGTCCTCTGAATCCAGGAACTCTGCTGAGAAGGATCACGCTGACCGACCCTTTGAACCAACAACTTCTACTGGGGGTGAAGTCCCAACAGAACATCCACACTACCGGGGGATTACACCTGTCCTTTACTGAAGGTCACATCCGAAACCTGAGATTCTTCCTCTGCTGGGGGAATTGAGAATGAATGCCAATAACGGAACCGGAAGTCCGTTGCTGAGGATTGCTAATAACCAATGGGCTTAGAACTTGCTGGGGACGCCAGCCCATAATACCACCCTGCTTGGGGAAAACAGTCCATAATACCATCCTGCTTGGGGAAAACAGCCCAGAATACCATCCTGCTTGGGGATACTGCTGAACTTAGCCTGCTGATGGGGAGAATGCCTTTACTCCCACCTTGCTGGGGATTAGAATATGACATCGTCGGTGAAAGCGCGCTTCCTGACTGGATGGGGAATGTGAACACCCTGATTCTGTGGGGAAATAACGTCTTGATCCGGAGAAAATACTTCCTGAGCCTCCTGCTGGGGAAAGTCTGCTCTGCTGAGGAAAGTTTGCCTGGGGAAGGAGCAATCTCAATACTGGGGAGAGCCAACTGCTGGGGAAGTACAATCCTATTGCCCTGCAAGCTGACTTGTCTTTATGGTCATAAACGGCTCTTTGAACTTTTCACTTGCCCCAGACCACCAGGTCTAATGGAAGAAATCATCTCAAGAGGATTTTATAGAAGACCGGGTATCCGCACTGCCCTAGGGTCTTCAAACTCTTGGAGAGATTTATCATATCTCGACATAACTGCCCCAGTCTTCATAATCCATGAAGTACATTACCTCGGAAGGGATTGTAATGACTTGAAAATACTCTGCTTTAGTATCTTGAACCTTGAGGAGATGTTTTCAATTAACAATTTTTAGGAGTGGACAATATCCCATACTTTAGAGGTGGCCTGCCCCTGGTCTTAGAATGAATGCCCCAGAATAACTGAATTTCGGAGAGATTTCTCGACGTGACTGCCCCAGATTGGCTACATCTTAACACAACTTACTGGGGAGAGCCCACTCTACACTGAGTCTCTTGGCAGCATGCCCTTTGATATGATTGTCCTTCAGAATTTTCAAGCATCCCAACTTGGCAGGATCAAGCTTCTTGACTGACGTTCACTGTGTAAGCTGCATTGATGCTTAGGCACATGTATGCAAACAGAACAAGTTATTTATGAGAATGATAATTCTAATGCAACGCTCATGTTAACCTTGAATTTTTATTGAAAATGCGTCGCCAAGCCTTGTGAACGAATCACTAGCCGGGATGCGACCTTGATTTTTTAATGGAAAAAAAAACAATGCGCACATGCAATACCAATAAATCTTATTAACACAACTCATAGGAGTCAGGAACGCTGTCCTGTTGAAGTACGCTTTCGGAATAAACCCTGTTTCAATTAGGACTTTTAAGGATTGTAACGTGGCCTGGTTCACGGTTTCAGAAAAAAGGATTTTATGGCTCAAAATTTATCGGTGCCCACCCACTCTTTGTGATGTTCTCCAGTCTTATGTTCAGCTAATCTGAGACAAACGCCCATCTCTCCAAAGGTTTATGATCTTTAAGAGACCTATGCCACTAATGGTTTGACGCCTAAGGAAGTTTTGGAGTGGCAGTCACCCCCTTTTTATCTTTTGTGTCTGTAGTCACACAAATTTGTTCTTAACGAGGATTTTCTGTTGTAACGCTTTTCGCTTTTTCTTTCTTTTGCGTTTTTTTGATCCCTAATTTTTGCCTGGACTGACTCTTTTGAGTTTTCAATTTTGAAGTCCAGCGGGATGCCCTAACTTTTGCCTAAGTCACTTGTTTACGAGTTTCGACTTAGCGGGCTTTTCTCTTTTTTTTTATTCCCCTTTTTGAACAAAGCGTGTGACACTGGTTGTCTTACTTGCTTGAAAGGGTTGTGACTGCCTCACTCCTTAGTTGTTGACGGATAGTCATCGTGGTTTCACATCTCTTGACCTCTTGGCGGTGGGATAGAAGGTAATGGTTCCTCGGATGCACACTCTCCTTGAAATCTGAACGCTTGGTCAAACTAACTGTCGCCTACCCTGCCCCTGGGTTAAGTATGAGGGTTTTTTTTTCCGTACGAAAGAAACTCCTAATTCAAGGCTCGAAGGGGTTAACGAGGGTCTGTCTCCCTTATATCTCCAGTGTTTAGGGGTTTGAAACAATGCCTGTACATCCTTAACAGGGTTCTATCCTTGAACATACAACCAGAGATTTTGCGTTTTCGTCTCATCATCCTCCCTCAAGAGTTCTAAACAAGAAAATTGGTATTGCAGTGCATAAAAACATTTAAGAGTGAACACAAATGGATTACTTCAAGAAAAACATACTCATTGCATTAATATCATCATAAAAAAAACAAACAAGTCTTACATGCATACGATGCTTTAACAAGAAATGAAAAACTACAAATGAAAATGCAGTAAAGAAGCTGAAGATTGCCATCGCTGAGGAAGCTTAATGCTTCTGGACGTACTTGCAGACTGAGTGTTCATTTGAGAAAGGAGGCTTCCATTGATGTACATATCATCTTCAGTGAATACAATGATCTCTGAGTCTACCAGGTCTTGCACCTTGTGCTTGAACACGTTGCAGTTTTCAATTGAATGACCTAGTGTGTCTGAGTGATATTCACATATGGCATCCAGGTCATAATCATGAGGAATAGGGTCGGGGACAGGCTTGGCATCCCTTAATTGCACCAAAGAACTTTCAAGTAGACGGGCAAGAACATGGCTGTGGATCAAACCTTCTCTCAGGCCTTCGTGATCTTTGCTATTTCTTTCCAGAGCAATCCTCTTGTTGACCCCGATTCGAGCGCATAATCTTTTCAAGCACTTTTCTCTTCAGATTTGGTCAAGGCGTAGGCAGCATTTGCGGATGTGGGGATTCTAAGACCAAGGGCTGCAAGAAATGCCCCTGACCTGATGTGGATTTGGGAGAAGCAACGGGGATACCCACTTCTTTTTCAACAGCTAGAGTGGGACCACCTTATATGCTTACGCCGCTCGGTGTGAATTCAATTTTCCTCGAATCAGTCAGATCCTGGACAACGTACTGAAGGGCCCTACATTTCTCCACAGTATGCCCTGGTGCCCCAGAATGGAAATCACAATGGGCTCTTGCATTGTAGCCTGGTGGGGGATTACCAGTGAGAGGAGCAAAAGTCCTTTTCTGTACCAGTTGCAACTGAAGGAGATGCGGCAATAGTTGAGAATATGGCATAGGGAGCGGATGAAAAACTCTTTCAGGCTGCTTCGGTCTCTGTGCACACATTTTATTCTTAGGCTTATCTTGGGAGGCACGACTTGGTTGCGGTTGGGAAAGTCCTAGAACTTCAGCTTGTGAAAGAGATTCACGAGGCAATCCACGATCAAATCCCAAAGAGATGGGAGGAGTAAGGACCTCTGTTGTGGAAGCAAGCACATGACTGTTTTCCTTCTTTAACACTGTTTTCAAGACCTCCATGACCAAACCCATCTGAGTCTTCATCTGATTGACCTCCTCCCTCAGCGTCTTCTGCTCCTGGGACATGACCAGCATGTCTTCCCCAAATTGCCTCATCTGAACCTTTATTTCAAACATCTCTGCACGGAGTTGTTCCATGGCTATCCTCTGGTTATCACAAACTGAGTAGAATACCGATGAACTGGCTGATCAATCCTGTACTGCAGAGGAGAACAAAGTAAGAACACCCGAGATAAACACCTGTTATACAGAATGATTATGCAGAATGGTTATGAATATGCAAATGCAAATGAACATGTTTGAATATTCACAAGGCGATCCACCCCTTGATTCCAGTTTAACAACCAGATAGAACGGAACTTCTGCTCATATATTAAGAAAACCAGAGGAAAACCAAATGTCAACAATCGCAAATCCAAGATAACAAGTCTGAACACAATAATCATAGATCCCAACCAACAAGTCTGGCGGTGGTCCAAATAATGGAAGAAAATAGAAAACTACGGCATATCATCAAAGTCCACAAGTGTCAATCCCCCCCATCCATTATGCTTTCTGCTCCAGTCTTGAATTTCCTTGAACAGCTTTTTGGTGTCGGGATGCTTTGGTCTCTGAATTAGCTCTTGAATGAGAACATCTCTCCTATGCATGATCCCTTCCAAGTATCGGCAATGCAACTCCCAAGCGTATTCTCTAGAAACACCATCCATGCTAGGGCCCTCATTTTTAGATCTCTTCACTTCAGCTTGGATCTTCAGTTCCTCTATGGAGGCTATGGCTTCATTGAGTCGACCCTCTACTGCTTGTCTCTGGAATACCCCTGATAGGATCTCAGCGTCTTTCTTCTTGAGCTGCGACTTTAATTGATCAATCTGAGCTAGATAACCGTCTTCTTTTTGCTTATTCTCAGCCATTGTAGTTTCTCGGTGAGCATTGAACCTGTGAATTTTTAACAAAGCCTTGTCCAACTCTTCCTTCTTAGACTCGAGAACCTTACTGATACCGTCTAGAGCTTGTTTCATCCTTTGTCTGGATGCGACCTTGTCAGCTAGCTCCTTTTCTGCCTCAGCGAGAAGTTCTGTCTTCAACTCGGCGATATGAACAGCTTCACCCCGCTCATACTTCAACTGATAAATCTCTCTTTGTAGCTCACTGTTTTCTTCTCGCAGCTTTTCCTTTTCAGCCCACAACTTGTTAAACTTCTCTATCTCAACTGTGGTAGGGGGCTCAATCAGCAAGGGGTGAGATGGTGGTTCTACCGGGAAGGGAAGAAGCTCCTCTTCTGCTCTCTTCCTAATCCACTCTTTATAGGAAGGGAAAGCCCGGTTGTTACATTTCCCAAATGAAGTTTTTCCCCTCTTGGTCACCTGCTTCCAAGCATTCACAATCTTCCTTATCATCTCTTGATCCCCAGTACCATTGAAGAATAAGGACTCTCTGACATTTCTCTCTTCAGGTGGACCTTTCAAAGGATAACCAAACTGCCTGATAACAAGGGAAGGATTATAGTTAATTCCACCTCTTCTCCCTATCAAGGGTACATTAGGGAATTCTCCGCACTTGCAAATAATCTCTATTCCTAGCAAGTCACGGTTGAACCAGACAATGTTGTCAGCAGTCAAGCCCATTAACCTCTTTGACCACTTCAGAGAATCTTTCGTATCAACGAAGGCGCCAGCTTCGGGGAGATGGCTCAGAAACCAAGTAGATAAGAGTGGTGGACAACAACTCACAGTTTTTCCCCGCCTATTTTCATTCTTGTAGTGGACTGAGTGATACACATCACCTAGCAAGGTAGGTATAGGATTCTTTGAAATAAAGATTCTGACATCATGCATATCCACCAGATCAGGAACATTGGGAAACAAGACAATCCCATAGATGCACATAGCCAGAATAGATTGGAAAGCAATCCAATTCTTCTCTTTAACATGTATGCAAGCTTGATCAAACAAGAACTTAAATAAGAAACCCTTAGCTCCTTGTTTTTCCTCAATATTACTGCTCGGAACAGATTCACCAATATGAAGAGAAATAGCCATTTCTTTTATCCCGGGGTGTTCTTCAGAAAAGAAAACTATGTCATGCCTGATGGGGATTCCCAAAATAAATGAGAACTCCTCCAACGTTGGGGCCAAGATGTAGTATGGGAAAGTGAATCAACGCAAAGACGGATCGTAAAACTGAAGAAGTGTATGAATGACATCCTTCTCATACTTGGAGATATTGTAGACAAACTTCAGAAGTCTCCCATACCCTCCACTGAACTCTGTACGAACTCCGGGACCAGCCATACTAATCAGTTTGTGAATCAACGTCAAGGTCGGATCTGGGAACGAATAGGCAACAGTCTTCTTTCTCTGGACATCCATGCCAAGGTAACCTCAGAAAACCGGAATCAAGAGTAAGATGCAAGCCTTGAAAAATGTCAAACATGTCAGAATGCAAGAAAAATGATATGCTCATGCAAACATGGGATCAAGGCAACACTGCTGGATGTGCTGTGCTGTTAACTAAATGAGAACCACAACCCAGAATACCAGAATTCCAAAATACCAAACCACTGAGATAACCAGGAACCCAGATAATCAAACATTGATGAGAAATCCAGAAAAACCGGGTAGGTTGAAGGTTTCGGTTACCTGCAAACCTGCAAACACCCATCCCCTCTCACGTGTGGGTACTAGGATGTTCAGTATCCCGGGCTCTCAGGTCGAGAAATGATGATACGTTCACCATTTCTGGTTTGGCATCATCATCAATCGAGGAGGCCTCAACTGATTCTCCAAAATGGAAGGTCCTCAGCTTCTGGCACTGAGGTCGAGAAACAATAGTACATTCATCCCTCGGGGTACAGTACTATCGTCAATCGAGGAGTGCCTCCACTGATTCTCTTTAAAAGATAGGGGCCATCTTATGCGAGTGCCAAAGTGGGCCCTCGGGTGCGAATGGGTTTGCCACAGGATATGGTCTGCCACTGTCACCAATAAAGAGGGATGTTTCCACTAAGGTCCTCGATGATCGGTCACCAGAGTCGACAGCTCTCTAGATCAACATCCTAACATGCACAAGACACACACGTTAGAATGCGTCCCAAGATAGCCTCGTCTGGTTGTGAATTTCGTGAACACACAAACGTACTAAGCAGGCACGTAGGTCCCACTACTCTCCACTCTAGTCCTAGGGTGTACTCAAGCCTGGGTATTGGGCTTATTTCTCAGAACAACCCAACCTGCAAAACAGAAACAGCCAGCACAACACAACAATATCCAGTATGACAGTAATAAAAATGAAATGCAATGCAGAAAATGCGGAAAAAATAAAATACAACAAATAAAGCAAAATAAAAAACAAAAACACCCAAAGAGAACAAAGACAAGCAAGCGCTAGGATTGACTCACTTAGGGATGGACCAGCATAGGTCAACCAGAGTCCCCAGCCGAGTCGCCAGCTGTCGCTCCCAGGATTTTCATCCAGGTACAAACGCGAGAGTGGCGCGGAAAATAGAGTTGCCAGCCGTGTAAATTTATCCCAAGAGGGGGAAAGGGAACACCGCATAAACCTGAGGAAGAGGGAAAGGAATGGTCATCGCAACCATAACCTGGGTTCGGGAATCGGTTACGCGAGGGGAAGGTGCTAGCACCCCACGCGTCCATCGTACTCGATGGGATCCACGCTTGTTGTCTATTCTAAGGGTGAGTTATCCTATCATCTATGGCTGTACTGACACGAGGAAGGGGAAAACAAAGACAGACTCGGTAGGACGTCGACGTCCTAGGCCTACGTACTCCCTTTGTGCAATGGGAAATTCAGAGTCAACGTAGTTCAGACCAAGTTCTTTTTGTGTTTTTTATGAGCGACGTTCAGTTCTCGTCCGACAGTTAGGGTTGATGCCTGTTTGCGACTCAGACGGAAAGTAACATGCCCTTTTTGAAAATAGCCTTTAGTTTGAGAATCCCGAAGGACAAAAGGTTTGAAGTTTGTTTGTATTTTTTAAGACAGAAGTGACTTGAGTTAGTTCATAACTTGCATTGCACCAAAGTCTAGGGCACAGGGACGAATACTTAACGAATCGTCCCAAGACAGGACGCTCGCTAAGCACTCTAGAAAGATGAGAGGAAGCCCCTCATTTCCCATTCCCCACGCTTAAGGCTCGTGCGCAATACACTTTATCCTTATTAAGTGTTTTCAAGAAGTTTTGAGATGAGAAGAGAGAAGACACAAAGGAAACTCTAAAGGGAAACTAAGAGTCCTAATGTTATAATGCATGGGTGACCTACGGTTAGTGGGGTTTGACGACAACCTAAGCCTAAAGAAAAGAAAATATGAGACACAGAAAGAGTGAGAGTGAGCATGGATAACTATCCACACCCTCAAATAGCTTACCTCAGCCTCTGCATAAAAGGTTAGTACAAAACAGACATACGTAAAAGAAATGAGATAAATGAAATCCAGGCAATGACATATAAGGGTAATCAAGTGACCAATAACAATCCAAACGTGGCTTATGAAGTCAAATAAACAACCCCAAAACAATGGCACAAGTGCCTTTTCAAACAAATAATCAGACATGATCAAGGATATGCATACAAGAAGATCTCAAATAAAAGCAATCAAACAATTAGCAAAACATCTTCTAAAATCACCAAATTAATTATCAACATATCTTAACCAGAAGCAAACAACATATCCAAAACTCAAGCCAAAATTCAAAATAAAAGTCACTCAAACAATCATGTAAAGTTCAGACAAGAAACATGACTCAATATGCAAAAAAGGAGGACTAAAATGCAAGATGAAATGATTTTAAAAATGAGAGAAAAATATTTTAATGCAATTCAATGTGCTGGTGAAATAATGCAAAAAGAGTGAGTTCAAAATGCTTTATGGATGATGAGAAATAAAATAAATAAGTCATGGTATGCATGTATGAAATAAATTCAAAAAGAAAATAAACAAATAATTATTTCAGATGATAAAAATAAAATAAAAATAAAAAATAAAATTTGATAAAATTTTATAAAATGCCAAATGTGATTCATGAATTTTCTGGGAATTTTTAATGCAACTAACTATTTTTTAAAAAATGAAAATGAAATGTAATAATTAAATAAAAATAAAATAGAAAGAAAATGAGCATGGGGGTGTGTTCAGTAAATAAAACACGTTGAGAAATGCACATGGGCTGAAGGGGGGTGTGTAAATAGCAAGCCCAAACAAAACCCATCAGAAAATAAAATAAAACAAAAAAACGCTCACGTGGGCTGCAGTCCACCACGTTGACCTCCTACTCACCTTAGGATCAATCCTGCGCTTACCATTTAGTCAACACAATCTCAAAGTCGTCAAAATCTATGGCCCAGATTAAAAAACACACCATAATTAACATACACACACGTGCATTAGATCATTCAGTATACCATGGGATTCCACGTGATAGGCACATGTCCATTTTAATGTGTTGTCATTATATAAGCCACCTGATTCATCCAACGCCTAGGATTAGTCAACATGATCAAAAGTCAAAGGAAATAAAAGGGTCAGATTGAGGGTGCATGCCAATGATCATGGAACGTCAAACACGTAATCAATAAAATAAAACAATTTTTTTTAAAGACGTGGCAACGTCTGGAACGCACGATCAAGCAGACGGACGGTGGAGATTATCTCTTCTACCTCTAAACCATAACTCGTTGGAACTCACACCAGCCGCCGGAGCCCAAGCTCCGGCCGTCATCCACGGCCACCTGCAATTCAAAAAAACCCAGAAAACGCAAACGAATATACCATTTTGTCCAAATTTTCACCAGGATCACGAATATCCTATTATTTTTCACAAACGATCAACACAAAGAGCAAATTGAACGAAGTAAAGTATGGTCCAAAACTTTAAAACTCACCATATGCACACAATACACGTCCAATCTCAAAAATAAATACATCAGAATCATCACCAATAATCACAGATCATTATGCAAGTCAAAAGTTTGAGTTCTATGATCATGAAAAAAACCACTAACCTGAGATTGTGCAACTTGTACCCTTGCTCTTAGCTTCAAGTGATGGTTGGTTTGTGTTCTATGGACACCAAGGATGAGGAATGTGAAAGAACTTTTCCCAAAGCCTTTTTTGATTGTGAGGTTCGAAGGAATGAATTTTTAGGGCTCACACTTGAATTCTCCTCAAAAGCACGTGTAATCCTCTCTAACCCTAGCATGAGTTAGCTTAAATAGATTAGGTTAATCCACTGATCAGCATTTGGGCCTTGGTAATTCCTTGTTTAATGAGTTTTGGATGATTTTAGAAAATTGCATAATGTGAAATACACCCTCCTCCATGCATGTGTATCCAAACCCTTGATGATGAATCACTTATTTACCAACTGCTAATCACACCTGAATTTGATTTGGGCCTTGAGATGTATTGGTTCATGAGTTTTCAATAATTTGGCAATTTTGCATAATGGAAAATAAGTGATGAATAAACCATGGATCCACTTGATTCAAAGGATAAAAAATATTCCTTATGGATTTTACTTTGAGGTTAGAATGTGCTTTGAAGCAATGGAATCAATTATAGGTCCATATGTCCCAAAATGCAAAAGTTGTGAAAATGGAACCCTAAAAACCACTTTGCCTTCTTTTGATCATTAATTAAGTTTCACAAATGATATGGAGACCCACTAGTACTTGTTGGAAAGGGGAGAAAAAGATCTTCAACTTTCATGTTTGAGGAAAATTTATTTGAAGCTTTATTTGATGATGAAAAGTCAAGTTGAATGTAGTGTAGAAACTTTCAAATTATAGGTCATTTCCATATTTAGTAACTTTTGCATCAACCCTTGATTCTTGATAAATGGTATGAAACTTGACTCTTGAAGACCATATGAGAATGTGAGACCTTGAAAACCTTGAAGAGAACCTCAATATTTCACAGTTGACTTCCCCTCTCACTGCTGACTTTTCCCCAATTCTCCTGATTCCCAATCCATTGGCCAATTGAATCTCTCCTGATCCAAGCTGATGGACCATCTTCCATTCCTAGATACTTAAGGACCCAAGGAATACCATGGAATCAAGTCTTACCCAAAAAATCAGAAATAAACTGACTTTATAGCACACCCTAATCTTGGTGCCCTCAGTCTAGGAGGAAATAGTACAGTCTCCAAATCTAAATTCCTCTGAATATGATGTGTATCCTCTCCAACAAAGATAAGATATGCCATTTGGTGATGATAAAAACCCAAGAAGCTTGCCCATTGGAGCAACAAACCCAAGAATCTCAAAACCCTAATTTCTGCACTGGTTAGGAGAGAGTGATCCACTTGAGCTCTCTTGGACAGTATAAGGACTCTTGCTTAAAGAACATCTTCTCCCCTTGAATTGCCTCAGGCACCTTGACCCCATGCTAAGAACCAATGATATGCACACATGATAATGCAAAATGAGATGAAACATAAGCCAGTTAGTACTAAAGTAAGGAGAGCAAATTTTGGGGTGCTACACACCTCAGCGCCAACTCAGCATCTTTTTCCTCCCTCGCTCACTCTTTTCTTCTCTCTTTCGTGCCCTAATTCCTATCCATGGCCAGATTTTCAACTCAATATTTCCCCCTCATTTCTCAACCAAATTTAATTTTGTAAAGATCAAAATTGAAGCATTTTTTGCCTAGGAATCTTAATATATCATTAACTCATCCTAAAACTAATTGTACAACTCACAAATGACTCAACAACAGTGCAACACCACAAAGATTCAACATGTCAAAACATCACATGCTCAGCTCATTCAATGCAACCAATGCTTCAAATAGATTGTACATGATATGGAATACATTTTTGCTTCATAAATAAGATATTAAAGATGCATGAATCATGAGATTCAAGGAGCAAGGAACTTACCTCTTGGAGACAGTCCAAGGCTTCTTCAAATGCTCTTACAAAAGGGAAATGATGATCCTTTTAGCCTTGTTGGTCCTTGGAGAGAGTGTATGAGTGGTTTGATTGCTTGGAAGTAGCTTTAATGTTCAAACTTGACCCCTCTTGCAAGATGAAGTTGGAAAATGGTGGATGATGTGTGGGATGTTACATAACTTTTTTTGATGGTTAGAACATGCTCTATGAAGTGTTTAAAGATGGTTTATGAGGTTTCCTTGAAGTATGCACAAGTGGAAAATGTTTGGCTTGAGAATTTGCAAAAATGGAGCCTTTTGCAAATTCTGTTGAATGAAGAGGTTTGCTGAGGTTTCAAGTGTATTTGTTGTGTGTTTTGAACCTTGAGAGGGTCCTCTATTTATAGGAAAATATTGGAGGTAAATAGTTGGTCAGATTATCAAGCTCTTGGAGTTTTTCCAAATTGGTTTGGTTGGAAGTGAACCAAGTGGTTTCATATAAAATCATGGTTTCAATGTGCAAGTACACAACTTTTCTAAAGTGGTTGGAACTTCAGAAACATTGCTTCTATCTCAGGAAAAGGTTAAGTGAAGAAAGAACAAGTTGGAAGCTCAAGACAAGTTGACTTTGTGATTAAAGTCACTTTTCCAAAATGGAAGTGAAACCTTTCTTCCCAAAATGGCATGATCCAATGCATTAAGGCTTAAAATCTTGGATAATGCTTATAAATTTGTGCAATCTTTTGATTATGGATGGATTTTGAGGTAATGAGGTCTGAAAATCAAGATCATAGGGCATGACTTGGAGATTTGATAAAAAACAACTTATGGAAATGGCATGAAATCCATCTTTACTTCATCCCTTCAAAACTCTCAGCTCAAGAATGGGACCAAGGAGTTCTTGTACTTTCAAAATATCCCCAAACATGCTCTACAACTTTCATGTTTGATGAATTTCTTAATTCTCAATGGATCATAGTGAAAACTGGCTCCAAAGTTTGGTACTTTTTGAGAATAAAACTGCCTTGAAATTTTTCTAAGTGTGGAAAGTTTTTCATTAACTTGATGGCCTCAAAACTCAAAATCTATTCACTTTTTGGAGATTGAACCTAATAGGAAAAGTTGTATTATGTTGTAAGGGTTTCAATTTGATCTTTGGAACACAAAAAATGGTGGTCTAGATTGAAAGATATGACCTTTTAAAGTTGACACAAAATTAGGGTTTTCTCACCATACTTAGAAAAATTCAAACTTCTTCCACTTTACCCCTTTTGCAAGAAACCTCCAAATTCTTGGATTTTCATGATCAAACTCATTTATCAAACATATTTCCATGAAATTTAGCTTGAGTACTTCAATTTTGACCAAAAATCTCAAAATTTAGAGTTGACTTTGCAGTTAAAAGCTTGTGTATCAAATGAATTCAACCGAGTGATCTTCAATGATATTGAACTCTTGAGTCTTTCAAACATCATGAATGGACTCCAAGGATTTATTTGAGAATCTTGAATCATGTCCCAAGGCTTGGGATCATGCTTTGATCAAAAGTCAAAGGCACATTTTACTTTGTTAGATAAAACCCTAATTTTTAGTCAGATAAAGTTAAGCCTCAATGAACTTGTAATAAGACCAATTTGCACTTAATTTTTGATGGAGAGAGGTGTCTTGAGTGTATGCACACTTGGTATACTGATGATCAATCCAAGACATTGATTGATCAAATTAAAATCCTCTTGATTCCCTTGATTCAAAACCCTTCACAGATGAAACAAACAAAGAGAAACTTGTACACGATTAGGGTTAGCAATGCAATGTATGATGCTCCTAGAATGATGATAAAATATAGGGTCAAAATTTAGGGTATGACAGGTTACTAACTATAGCGAGCGATTTTGGATGCAGTTCTTAAGCGCTGGTCGCTCTCTGTGGTTGAGTTTACTACAGGTCGATTCATTTTTTATCCTATTGAATCTGATGAAGGAAGGGAAATAGATGTCTCCAATTAACCCTGCTTTGCATACTGAGTTTAAACAGCGGTCTGTTAGGTTACGAATGCTATCAATGTGGGGGGCCTTTGTACTGGTTATTTGTATTTCGCCAATACGGTTTTCTCTCTTGGATTTCTTGTGTTATTTTGACAGACAAGTTTATGGCGGGGAACAAGGATTAGGATATTAGGACTGATGTTTTTTGATGTGAGAGTATGGGATTTAGGTTTTTTTTGTTGATTGTGCTCGCTAAGATTTGTCTTTCAATCTTATGCCTACGTATTCCCGTTTACCGAAACAGGGAAATTAGAGTGTTCGTAGTTCCTCCTATTCTATGGGAGGAAATGGGCATTTTTGGTGTCTTGTTCAAAGCCCAAGACGTGAAGCGAAAGGTGGTTTGTATCTTGTTCAAAGCCCAAGATGTGAAGCTAAAGGTGTTGACTTTAGAGAGAATTTGTCATATCTAAAGAGGGGGTTGTATGTCACATCTGTTTATAAAGGAGAATTAATTTAACCGGGATGTGTGAATCCAGCAATGCCATAATTTCCTTTATAGGGGATTTTAATCTGAAGGAGAAGACTTTAACTCAGTGTAGAGCAATGCTATCTTTCCTTAGGAATTTCTCATGCTAAAAGAGGGACAGTGGCGTGGATATAGATGATCCAGAGGCTTGCCGCTTACAGCGATTAGATGGAGGGGAAGGAGTTGTTGATGTTTGTGTACTGTGAACGAGGCACGACTTTGATGCTAAAAGGTTAATTGGATCAACCAGTGGTTTTCTTATACAAAGCCTAAGAGGAGGCTATTATGTGTCTCGTACAAAGCCCGAGAGAGAGGCTAAAAGGTTTTGACTCAACGAGGGAATCTTTTGGTATCTCGTATAAAGCCCGAGATGAAGGCTATTTGAATCAACAAGAGAGTTTTTTGTATCTCGTACGAAGCCCGAGATGGAGGCGAAAATTTGTTTGGCTTAATAAGAACCTTTTTGTATCTCGTATAAAGCCCGAGATGGAGGCGAAATGGGTGATTGACTCAACGAGGGAGTCTCTTATGTGTCTCGTACAAAGCCCGAGAAAGAGGCTAAATGTTGTTAACTCCACTGGGGAGAATCATTATATAAAGCCCAAGAGATAGGCTAACTTTACAGGAGAAGGATCTTTATACAAAGCCTAAGAGGAGGCTGTGGTTACTGTTCAGTTAAGTGACAGGTCCACTAGACTGATTGTTAAAGAGAAAATCAGTTCTTATATGAGCAACACTGTACTCAAGGATTTGATTCAAGGATCCGGGTTATTCCTGTTCTTTAAGGAAGCGGGAAATCCAAAGGGTATTGAGACTGTCCGAGTCTATGAGTTTCCTTCCTCTTTTTGAAGGGGTGCTTGAGAATGTCTTTGAGACTCAAGGAGATTAGACTGTCCAAGTCTAGAGTTTCATCTTTTATACTATGCTTTGAGAAACAGTAGTAGACACTTTGAAAGGACTGTTCTATGCAGATGATTAAGTTCTGTTCCTATACCTCTAGGAGGTCGTCGGGACAATTTGTACGAAGCCCAAGAGGAGGCTGGAAACTTTTAAGAAGCCGACGGGTCCTTGAACGATGCCCAAGAGGAGGCTATCATTCCCGGAGGAAGAGATCATTATACGAAGCCTAAGAGGAGGCTGTGAATACTTCTAAGAAGCCGGGAGGTCCTTGTACTAAGCCTAAGAGGAGGCGAGGATGCTTTTAGGAAGCTTGTGGGTCCTTGATCAATGCCCAAGAGGAGGCCGATTGCTTTTAAGAAGCCGATGGGTCCCCAAACCCCAAGAAATTCAAGGCAAGCTATTCACAAGGAATAGATCAAGTCAGGAAAGTTCGAGAATTTGGAAGAAACTCAAGAGATGCCATTCACGGAGAAAAGATCATCTCTGGGGAATAGAGTTTCTTGACAAGTGCTTTTAAGAAGCCTGTGGGTCCCCAAACCCCGAGAAATTCAAGACATGCCATTCACCGAGAATAGATCAAGCCAGGAAAGTTCGAGAATTTGGAAGAAACTCAAGAGATGCAATTCACGGAGAAGAGATAATCTCAGGGGAATAGAGTTTCTTTGGCAACTTCTACGAGTGACAGTCTATGAAAGGGTTCACTGAGAATGTTGCCTTTCATGTCTCCATATTGTTTAACCCCAAGAGGAGGGAAGACTGTGTCTGGTAATCCTATGGTGATCTAGTTTTGACTATTTAAGAGTGATCAACGGGCTTTAATGCTAGACATAGTTGCCGGGGAAACTCTAAATATCTATACTATTATTACACAGTTGATATGAGTTTATGAAAGAAGACTTACAGTGAAACAGCCCCACAATACAGTTATATGTATATGAAAGCGGTAAATGAAAGCAATAACTACTTACTCGGTTGTAGAGCTTCCATGCTGTTTGGTTAGTTGTTCAACAAAGAAAGATTGAAAACAACAATATATTTCAAAATCAAAGGAGAAAGTGCTTTGAAAAAGAATGATTTGGGGCTTATAGCTCAAGGAGAGGCCCAGGGTTTTATCAGTGAGCGCACTATTATTTTTGTACAGAGGGACTTATACAAGTGACTGAGGCCCAAAAAGGTTTTCTGTACAAAGGGATGGGTCTTACACTCTCTCAAGAGGCCCAAAAAGTTTTAAAGAAAAAGAGTGGGGCTTATAACACGAGGGTAGGCCCAGTTTGTTTTTCCGTTAGAAATGGCGATCGCGCCGAGGTTTTCTTTTAACGCAGAGGGACTTATACAATAAGTGAGGCCCAAAAGGTTTTGGTTAAAAGGGGATTCGGTCTTAAACTCTATTAGAGGCCCAAAAGTTTTGAATGGGTGTTATAGCTCAAGGAGAGGCCCAAGGAGTTTTGAATGGGTCTTATAGCTCAAGGAGAGGCCCAAGGAGTTTGAAAATCAATTTTGAAAGTTGAATTAATCAAAAACCCTAATTTTAATCTTTAAAAGGAAATATTTAAAGAAAATCAAACAAAATACAATATAAATTTGAATAATCCATTTATGATTTTGTTTAAGGTTTGGAAAAAATGAGGGATAATCACAAGGAATATTTAAACTCATTAGGTTTTGATTTTCAAAGTAAATATTCACTTTTAGAATGTTTAAAAACAATTAAAAATGAATTTATTCACAAAAATACTAATTATATTAAATAAATAATATAAATCTAATTTTTTGGTGGAATAAAATATTTCAACATTTTTGTGAATTATTGCAAAAAGAACCATAAAAAATGATAAAAATTGAAGGAGTTATTAATTTTTCAAATCATTAAAAATAATAATATGAAAAATAACAAAATAAACAAGTGATAAAAAGAAGTCTGGGGCGAGGGGGATTCGAACCCCAGACCTCTCGCTTGCCAATACACACAAAACCAGCTGATGAACCGCTGGGGCGCAATGCCAATTCATTAATAACATGGCAAGTGAAAAATATATATCAAACTTAGTTGGAAAACCTGAAGAATGGCGCCATGACCATCTTCTTCCTCGAGCTCGTGCATGAAGCACCATATCTCACTCATCTCTCAACCATTGGACATCATTCAAACACCAAACTCATGCGTTTTTTCACAAGGAAGAAGATGGCAATACCCAATTTTATTCATTTTCAATGTATAACGAATTATATCATTGTGGCCGTATGAACCCTAATTTTTCAAAAGCAATCGAGTAGGCATGATTATGAGTGCAATGATCAAATTTTCTGAGGGAAAACAATCAGCATATGATGGCAAGCAATTGGCAAAAATATCATGCGAGGAAATATGCATGGATCATGGAGTTTGAGTTTTGAGGCTTACCTTGATGCAAGATGAAATGGAACTCTGTGCAAACTTTGTTCCAGTCGTGAATTAATGATCCCTACAGCTTCAATGGATGTTATGGAGTGTGTTACAAGCTTTGGAACACTTTGAAACTCTTTGGATCAAGCTGGAGACCTCCACCTGCATAATTGAGGCATAATGGCTTGGTTGAAGGGTGATTTTGAGCCTGAGGTGTTACAGTCAGTGTTTAAGTGTTTGGACACCTCAAATACATCATATGTGATGTGTTTGAGCTATTGGAATTGATTGCCTAAGGCTGCAACTCAAAACCCGATAGTGGTTACTCAAAAACCAAAAAACTTGAGGTTTAAGGAAAAATGAGAGAAAGCAGTGTTGTAACTGGCTTTGGTGTGAGTTGAATGATCCATTGGGACCTCTATTTATAGGTGATCAACTTTTGTTTTGTAGGAATAGTGAATGGCTGCTGGATCAGATCACATTTGCATGGATTGGCTTGGAGGATTTCTTCTCAAGCAAGGCAAGCTAGCCATTCCCAAGAGCAGGGCTATGCCTTGACCAAAATCACATTCCTCAGATGTTTTTATTGTTGTTTAATCAGAGAATTTGACTGAGTAGGGTAGCTACCTTGACAATGCACTATTCCACATTAATGCACTTTGAATTCAAGGCAAAATGTGCCAAAGTGGATGAATTTCAAGTTGGAAGATTCCTTGGCTTTTTGACTCAGATTTATCAGTTGGATCAGATGCAATGTGATTGGTTTGAATACATGTGGCATGCTAATCCTCAGTTTATGGTTCAAAATCGTGTGTGGCAAGCAAACATGCAAACTGATTTTTCCAAAATAGCTTGCAGCAGCATGACTTTGGGCATGGATTTCTCTTGGCTCAAGTTGAATCACTTCATGCTGTTAAGCTCTTTAAATTCTTGGTAACATATGCAAAAACATTGATGTTTAACTTTGGACTTGATTTAGCTTGCATCTATGTGAAAAGATCTCACAAGTTTTGGTGTTTCAACAAAATTTGTCTAGGACAGAATTTTTCTAAGTGTTGGAAAATGGTGTACTTTCATATTTTCAGCCATTTTGGCTCACTCATAGCTCAAAATCCACAATGAATTAGAGTTAGGTCCAGTTGAAGTTTTTGTAGAGGGTAATGAGAGCTACAAATCCAGCTTTGGATGGGAAAAAATGGCCTTGTGGTTTAGGAGTTATGACCCTCCAAAGTTGGTACCCTAGCCACTTTATTTTTAACTTAGAAAATTTTCTAAGTTTTTATGGGTACCCCTTTTACAAGTTATCCAACTTTTCTTGATTTTTCTTGATGAATGATGATTCAAATCATACATTAACATAATTTTAGGGTTAAAAATCCATTTTGGTGAAAAATCTCAAAAAGTCAAAGTTGACTTTTGTGCACAGTTGACTTTTTATCAGATGAATTCCAAACTGTGCAATTCTTCAGGAAATCATGTCCTTGACCTAAATCAAACTTGATGGACATGTTCCATGGGTGTCATGGGGTATATTGAGGCATGTCCTAGGGTTTGGGAGCATGTCCTGGTCAAAAGTCAAAGTTACAGTTGACTTTTTCCTTAAATCCCTAATTGTGGTGCAGATGAAATTGAGACTTGTTGCTCAAGCTTCTTGGATTAATCCATTGTTCCAAATGGATCAATATAGTTCATTAGAGACCCTCAAACCATCTCTTGAGGTCTTGGCTCATGATTTTCCCTAAAAGTCAACTCAGGGGTGAATTAGATCAAGAAACCCTAATTCCTGATTTTTTGATGAAAGCAACCCCTGAGGCAAAATTGACTTGATAATAGGGTCCATGAGGTCCCATGGGGTATATTAGGTTGTGTTTTGGATCTTTGGCTCATTCCCAGAGGAAAATTTCCCTTTGTAGGCCCTGATCGACCAAAACCCTAATTTGGTGACACTGGCGATCTTGGGGCTTGATCCACCTATAAGAGAGCAGCCATGTGCTTAATCCTTGGAGTGGGAGTCCTTTTGATTCTTTGTGGATGTTTGAGGGGTTAGACAAGTTGAAGATCAAGTCATTCCTTGATTGATCCTTTGTTTAAGCACTCTGAGAGGGCTTGAAACCCTGATTTTGATTGTAGTGAATGCTCACCCATCTCTGGGGAGACTAATGAGGCAAGATGGTTCCCCCATATTGTGATGATGATTTTCACAATGACGGGAAATCTTAGTGGTCAAAATTTGGGGTATGACAGATGCCCCTATTTAATCTTCTTGGACCCAAAGGTGTGAATAACGAAGGTATTCGGGCATTCGGGGTGCAAGAGGATTAAATATCGGAATACCCGAAATTTTGATGGAGGTTATGAATGGCAGATCACATTCATCTTCTTTTGCTAAGCAATGATGCTTAGAAAAGGTAAACTTCCTCTCGATCCTGGTCTTCAACCAAGGAACTGGTCTCAGTTTTTGATTTAAACTTCCCCTCGATCCTGGTTTCCTACCAAGGACCTGGTCTTATCTTCTGATTTAAACTTCCCCTCGATCTTGGTTTCCTACCAAGGAACTGGTCTTAGTTTCTTTCGTCAATAAACTTTACTGACAAGAGACGCTATTCGTAGCGGCTTTCCGTCAAACTTCTCGCCGAATTTTCCTGGGGAGATGCCATTTGAGTGGAAAAAGTTTCGATGTCAGACTTGCTGGGGAACCCAGTCGTCTGAGTTTTAGAGGTGTACAAACTTCTCTGTTGGAGATGCCATTTGTGTCTATTGGGGGAAAGCAAGTCTCTTGAGAGACTGCTGTCGCTTGGGATCATACATCATACTTTTCTCGGGATCTTCCCGGAGAAACGCCATATGATGGGGTCCAATTTTGAGGTGCCGATGACCTTTTCATCAGCGATCTTTTCGGAGCAAAACTGGCGTGCTACCGAATCTCTGATTAGGAGGCTTTCTCTCGGGATTTTCCTTAATCCGGGAAAGCAAGGATATCATCTTCAATGGCGAAGAGTGATGCTGACTGACGGTTTCTCTGGTTTTTCAGAGGTTTAAGTTATCACAGTGGTGAAGGGCCAACTTCCTTCCAGAAATAAACTGGAGGCTAGGCTGTTCAGACACAGCGTTTCCTGACGAGGCAAGAACTGATGACTCGATTGAGAGAACTTCTATCACTAGGGGACAAGACTGACTAGAGTGATAGTGATGCACTATGAAATGTGAATCAATTCAAATGCATGATGTATGTATGTTTATGCTGATAAAACTGACGCGACATACAAACTGACGGGTGAACACGACTGGATACTCGGCCATCGCGGGGCGTATAGAAATATCGCTGGTTCAAGATAGCAATTCCACCTTGCTTAGGAGAGACAGTCCCTGTTGGGAGCTACCATTGGTCGGGCTTAGGAGGTAAGAACTCTGTTGTGGTGTGTCAGACGAAACAAGGTCTCTGACAGAGTTGATCCCTTCATTTAAGCGTACTGGGTTAGAAGGAGTACTTTGATTCTGCACTTTGAAGTTCGATTACTTCTGGAGAAGCGGTTGATGTTCCTTTGATGTTCAACAGTTAAAAGAAATTGCCGACTTTATTTTAAAAGCAGAAAAAGTTTTAACAAGTAAATTCATTTTTTTTTTATTTCAAGAATCGTTAATCATGTTAACAACGTCGTTCTGTAAAGCTAAAACAAATAAGAATTACAAACAAAAGCACAAGGGCTCAAATTTTATTGATAAGATGGAGATCAGCCAAACGCGTGATTCCAAAGAGTATATACAAAGCTAGAAAATGGTAATTTACAGGGAAAAGGGCTACGTTGAAACATAACGACCACTATCCTTCTACCAACTTTGAATTCGGGGCATCCTGAGCTTCTGTCGAAGATGACCTTGACTGGAGTTTTCCTCCGATGGACGGCGTAACTGCTGCTGCTGAGGGACTTGCCTTTGTTGAACATAGTTACTTGCCATTATCCCTAATTTTTGCATGGATTGTACTGTGATGTTTCCAATCCACCGGGATGATTTTTCCTTTGTCTCTAACTTTTGCCTGGACCGCCCTTTCGGGTTTTCAATCCACCAAGACATTTTTTTTTAGTTTAGGCGAAGTATTTCTTGACTACATCAACATTCATGGGGTAGGCAAATTCGTCTCTGTCCATGGTTGTAAGTCTCAAGGCACCGCCTGAGAAAGCTTTCGTGACCACATAGGGGCCATCATAATTTGGGGTCCATTTGCCCCGAGAATCCATGAGAAACGATTGTATCTTCTTGAGCACGAGGTCTCCTTTTCTGAAGACGCGAGGTCGGACCTTTTTGTCGAACGCCTTCTTCATTCTCTGCTGATACAACTGACCGTGGCATAGTGACGTGATTCGCTTCTCTTCGATCAGATTCAGTTCATCGTGTCGGCTTTGACACCATTCAGCTTCGGTGAGCTTAGCTTCCATCAGTACTCGGATTGACGGGATCTCTACTTCTATGGGGAGCACTGCTTCCATGCCATACACTAGAGAGAAAGGGGTAGCCCCTGTTGAAGTGCGGACAAATGTGCGATAACCGTGAAGAGCAAAGGGTAGCATGTCGTGCCAGTCTTTGAAGGTTACAACCATCTTTTGAATGATCTTCTTGATGTTCTTATTGGCCGCTTCTAGCGCTCCGTTCATCTTGGGTCGGTAGGGAGATGAATTATGATGTTCGATCTTGAACTCTGCACACAACTCTTTCATCATCTTGTTGTTCAAGTTAGATCCATTATCAGTAATGATCTCGCTTGGAACACCATAACGGCAGATGATATTGTTTTTTATAAATCGGACCACCACTTGTCGGGTTACATTAACGTACGACGCTGCTTCGACCCACTTGGTGAAATAGTCAATGGCTACCAGGATGAACCGATGTCCGTTTGAAGCCTTAGGTTCGATCAAGCCAATCATGTCGATTCCCCATATGGAAAAAGGCCACGGGGAAGAGAGAACTTTGAGATGCGATGGCGGTACATGAATTTTGTCAGAGTATATCTAACACTTGTGACACCTCCTCATGTACTTGTAGCAGTCGGATTCCATGGTCAACCAGTAATACCCTGCTCTCAAAATTTTTCTCGCCATTGTGTGTCCGTTGGCATGAGTGCCAAAGGATCCTTCATGAATTTCTTTCATAAGCATGTCTGCTTCTGGTCTGTCGATGCATCGGAGCAAGACCATGTCAAAATTTCTCTTATAGAGAGTGTCACCGCTCAGGAAGAAGCTTCCAGCCAATCTTCTGAGGGTTTTCCTATCTTTTCTGAGTGCCCCAGATGGGTACTCCTGTTTCTAAAGGAAGCATTTGATATCGTGATACCAAGGTTTGTTGTCTATGACTGCTTCGATCGTGAAGATGTAAGCGGGCCGTTCAAGGCGCATTATGTCGATCTTAGGTAGGTCGTTCCATTGACCTACACTAATCATGGAAGAGAAATTGGCTAAGGCATCAGCCATGTGATTCTCCTCACGAGGGATATGATGAAACTCAACTTTGTTGAAGAAAGGTAACAACCTTCTTGCATAGTCTTTGTAAGGAATCAAACCTGATTGGTATATGTTCCAATCTCCTTTTATCTGATTGATAACCAGAGCTGAATCGCCGTATACATCCAAGTTCTTGATCCTTAAATCAATCGCTTCTTCGAGACCCATAATACAAGCTTCGTATTCGGCCTCGTTGTTCGTACATTTGAACGTAAGTCGAGCGGTGAAAGGAATGTGGGTACCCTGAGGGGTAATAATGATTGCCCCAATTCTGTTTCCATAATGATTAACTGCTCCGTCAAAGACAAGTCCCCATTGGGAACCTGGTTCTGACCCTTCACTGGGTAACGGTTCATCGTAATCTTTCATTTTTAGACACATGACATCTTCGTCTGGGAAGTCAAACTCGATTGATTCCTGATCGTCAATTGGTTGATGAGCCAAATGATCGGCTAAAATAATTCCCTTAACGGCTTTATGAGCATGGTACTCTATGTCATATTCTGATAACAACATCTACCAACGGGCAATTCTTCCCGTGAGAGCAGGCTTTTCGAAGACGTACTTGATTAGATCCATTTAGGAGATTAACCAAGTAGTATGACGAATCATGTATTGGCGAAGACGTTTGGCTGCCCAAGCCAAAGCGCAGCAAGTTTTCTCAAGCATCGTGTACCGAGTCTCGTAGTCGGTGAACTTCTTGCTCAAATAGTAAATGGCAGACTCTTTCCGTTTGGTTTCGTCTTGTTGGCCAAGTATACATCCCATTGAGTCCTCTAGGACTGTGAGGTAAATGACCAGTGGTCTTCCTTCCACTGGAGGTGATAGAATCGGCGGATTCAATAGGTATTCCTTAATACTGTCGAAGGCGGTTTGGCAATCTTCTGACCAAACGCAATCCTGGTTCTTTTTAAGTAACTTGAAGATCGGCGCGCATGTGGCGATCATGAGGAATATGAATCTGGAGATGTTGTTCAAAATGTCCCAGGAATCCTCTGACTTATTTTTCAGTTTTCGGAGAAGGCATTTCTTGAATCGCCTTGACCTTGTCAGGATCAACCTCAATTCCTTTATGGCTGTCAATGAACCCTAGTAATTTCCCTGAACGGACATCGAAGGTGCACTTATTGGGATTTAAGCGGAGCTTGAATTTTCTTAGACGTTCGAACAATTTTGACAGATGTTCAATGTGCTCACTCTCTGTTTTTGATTTTGCAATCATATCATCAACATATACCTCGATTTCTTTGTGTATCATGTCATGAAACAGAGTTGTCATGGCCCTTTGATAGGTTGCCCCGGCGTTCTTCAAACCGAACGACATTACCTTGTAACAAAAGGTGCCCCATGGGGTAATGAACGAAGTTTTCTCCATGTATTTCGGCGCCATTTTGATCTGGTTATAGCCCGAGAATCCATCCATGAAGGAGAAAATTTTGAACTTTGCTGTGCTGTCTACCAGCATGTCAATGTGTGGTAAAGGAAAGTCGTCCTTTGGACTTGCCTTGTTCAGATCCCTGTAGTCGACACACATTCTGACCTTTCCGTCCTTTTTGGGAACGGGTACGATGTTGGCTAACCATTGAGGATATTCAGATGTGGCGAGGAAACCCGCGTCAATCTGTTTCTGTACCTCCTCTTTGATTTTGATGGCCATGTCCGGGTGAGTGCATCTCAACCTTTGCTTTACTGGCGGACATTTCGACCTCAACGGTAAATGATGTTCCACGATGCTAGTATCCAACCTTGGCATATCCTGATAAGACCAAGCGAATACATCGGGGAATTCTTTGAGAAGCTTTATCAAACACTCTTTGGCAGTTGGAGTGAGCAGTGCCCCAATCCTGATTTCTTTTCTCTCTTGTTCTGAACCCAAGTTTACCGTTTCCAACGGTTCTTTGTGAGGCTCAATGGACCTTTCCTCTTTTCTGAGTAGTCGAGAGATCTCTTCTGGAATTTTGTCGTCATTTTCTTCTTCAGCCTCGAATACCGAGAACTCAAAGTTGGGAGAAGGCATCGGATCGTATGTTTCAACGGGGTTTAAAACAAGCAATCTGCATGACGTGATGATTCGTGTTTAGAAGAGATAGATAAAATGCAAGTGTGTGCAGTGTTTTATTTTACTGCTTGTTTTTATTTGAATTATTTTTTAGGATTACCATTTTCTGAAAAAGCAAAAAGAGAAAATAACAATTAATGCGGAAATTATAGAACGACGTTATTTTATTAATGAACAAGTCGATTCTTGAAACTACAGCCCTATAAAACAAAACTCTGTCGCTTTGGGCAAAGTGAAGAGGAATATTTACAGAAAGCGAGCCCTATCAAAACATCTGTTTCACCTGGGCAGGGTGAAAGGTTAAAGATGGCAATTACTTTAACTGATGCACGACCTTCGAAACCTCGACGGAAACCCATTGGCGGCGAACTCCTCGGTGAATCACAAAGTTTGGTACCTTCCTTGATTTGTCTTCAGAAATGACGCTGATTTCTAGTGGAGCAGGATCATTGGAATCTATCTCCCAGGCAGAATTGTCGTAGGAGAATTCCTCAGTTGTATTTTGCATAGCATTTATGCTCTCAGTGGTATCTCCCCATCCAGTAGGCTGGATATCTTCGAGCCTGATACGAGAGCTTTCGGGAGCGGTGTACTTGACCATGTAGTCGTATTTCCCACTCGGTTGTCCCAAGGTTTCCCACACTTCTTTCGAACTGGAGGAGTCATCCCTCTCGATGACGTTGACCTCGGGAAAAGCATAGTTGATGAATTCAAGTCCTGCAAACGTTGCAAATTCATCTTCATGTTGAGTAGTTTCTGAATGACCTGAGTGTTGATCCCATGACATGGTGGGGACACATGTATTCTGTTTAATGACGGTCAGCTGATTTTCATTGTTCGGCTGACTTTCTTGCCCCAAGTTTCCTGGGTAAGGCTGCCACATTGGCAGACCATCCATTGGGCCATAGTAGTTGTGGTCAAAGTTGTCTTTCATCAGAGTGTCTTCCTCTAATGAATTTGGCGGAGCACGACATCCTTCCGGATCACAATCTCCGTAGATCATTTCGACGTCTGACCTTGGTATAAATCTCGGACTCTGTGCGGGATAGCAAAATGGCGTAGGCACCTCTTCCTGAGACATATAACCGTCCTCGTTCAGATAGGACTTCCATTCTTCATCTGTGTTGGAGGGATCTTCCTCATTGATAGCATGTACTGCTTGAGACAATGGGTGAAGAAAACCTCCACTGTGGAAGAAGTTTTGAAGGGGATGAAGATTTTCATCGTTAGCAGCTGTCTGGGTACAGGTTGCAGAAAAACCAAGACCCTTCTTTGTTTTATTATCAGTAGGAATGACAAGCTGTCCTCATCCGGTTGTATCGGTACTCTCTGTAGCACCCCAAAATTTGCCCTCCTTACTTTTACTAACTGGCTTATGTTTCATTTAATTTTTTTTACATTATCATGTATGCATATCATTAGCATGGGGTCAAGGTGCTTGAAACAGTTCAAGAAGGTCTTATCTGGTCTACTACATCATCAGGGGTTCACAGGTGGCAAGGGATTTCAAGTGGATTACTCCCTCCTAACCAGTGCATCAATTAGGGTTTGAAATTCTTGGGTTTATTGCTTCAATGGGCAGGCTCCTTGGGTTTTTATCATCACTAAATGGCATATCTTATCTTTGTTGGAGAGGATACACATCATATTCAGAGGAATTTTGATTTGGAGACTGTGCTATTTCCTCCTAGACGGAGGGTACCAAAACTAGGGTTTGCTATAGTGTCAGTTTATTTCTGATTTTTTGGGCAAGACTTGATTCCATGGTATTCCTTGGGTCCCTGAGTACCTAGGAGTGAAAGGTTGTCCATCAGTTTGATTCAGGAGAAGTTCAATTGGCCAATGGATTGAAAATCAGTTAACTTGTTCAAAAAGTCAAATGTGGTCAACACAAAGTCAAACCTCAAGATTTTTGGTCAACGTCAAGATTTTAGGTTGAAATTCATCATTTGATCAAGGGTTGATCATGATTCATCATGGAAACTTCAGAATCATCAAGAATCAGGAATTCCTAAATTAGGGTTTTTATAGGAAAAGTCAATTGTACGTTGACCAGGCCTAATTTCCACATACTTCATCAAAAATTCCTCAACCAAAGTCCTTCTTGAAGTAAATTTAATTCCCTACAACTTTGTGTCTCACAAGCCAAGTCCAGAAATGCTTCATTTGGGAGATATGAACCACGACATTATAGGTCATTTTGAAAGTCAACAAAAGTCAACCTTTTTCAAAAGCTCATAACTTGAACATGGAAGATCAAATTGACATGGGACCAAAAGGGTTGGTTAGAGGACATCTTGAGGTTTCTAAAAAGTATTAATTTGCATTGAGGAGCTAAAAATTGAAGGAGTTATGCTTAGTCAAAGTTGGGCAATTTTAAGGAGGTGCACAAAGCAAACTATGCCTAAAATCCAAATTTTGACAAATGGGCCAGAAGTTTCTTAAACCAAACTCAAACATAAAGCCATGCACGACCCAAAGAGCATATATTTGGTTTTTCCTCATTTTATTTTATTTTTATTGGATTTATTTAGTTAGAATTCAATATTAAGTAAAATAATTCAAAAATAATTAACAATGGATTATTCAGGCCCAACTCACCATCAGAAGAGTAACCCTAAGTATTTAAAACTCAGTCATGCATTGGTTAGGAGAGATGCACATGAAATTAGAGGAGTTCTCAAGAAAACCCTTAAGAAGGATTTCTCACCACAACTCACGATCCACAAGGTTTTGGCCAAAAGTTCTTCCACAAATATTTTCCTGGAGATTTCTAGAGTGAAAATCAACCTCCATTCGCAGCCAAAAGCAAAGTTTGAAGGTATGCCATCTCCGGTTTGAAGGATTTTGAAGGATCCTAAAACTCCAATTTTTTACGTGAATATTGTTGTGTTTTCATCACTGATCATTCTGATATAATTATTTTTAATTATGGATGCATGTATGGCTTGCTATGATGATTTAAAGTTTGATGCCCTAACATAATTCCATGCGCTTTTTATTATACACTAATAATTTGTGATTTTTAAGGCCATATTTGGATTCCTTGCGAAATTCTGGGTCGGATAGTGTACCCATACGCATTTTCTGGGCAGGTTGGGTGGTTGCAGGTGGCGGCCGGCGGTGGAGCTCCGGCGAAGGGTGGTGGCCGGCCGGCGAGGGGAATTCGTGAAGAAGATGAAGCACAACCGTCAGATCTCAAATCGTGCGTCCGTGGGCACGCCACGTGTCACTGATTTTATGTTTTTATTTTTATGATTGTGTGTTTCTCGTCCCATGGAGTCCACCATGCGTCCATACATCACAGCCCTTTATTTTCTTTTTATTTTGATCATATGGCTGTTGGTATGACAACACATTAAGTGAAACATGTGCGACGCACATGGGAGGGAGTATGGTGGACCATTTTTATTTTTGCTTTGTTTTCTGAGTTTATGGGCGGGCCGTGCTGTTCGCACCCCCATTCGCTGGCCCAATGTCAACTTCCTCTTGATTTCATTGCTAATCCCACCCCCCTGGTTTTTATTTTTTTATTTTTTATTTTTCTGATACATATGGGCGGGCCTTCGCTATTCGTACCCCCGCCCTTCAGACCACTTCAACATTCTAACATGTTTAAATTACTCAACGCACCCCCAGGTTTAGTTCCTCATTTTTTTTATTATTTTAATTACTACATTCTCATATTTAATTTTTAAAATACTTTCTCGCCTTTAAAAAATTCCAAAAAAAATCATACATCGCATTTGTCATCTTAATATTTTTTACAATTTTTATTTTTTTTATTTTTATTTTATTCTCATCATTTAAATTAATTGTTTAATGCAAATTCTTTTTAATTACACATCTCATGCATACTTGAACTTCTTGATTTTATTTCTCCTCATCTATAAAACATTTTTCACTCGTTCTTTTTGCATTCATTCACTAATTTTTTAAATTGCATAAAAATATTTTTCTTGCATTTTTAATTTTTTTTCATGTTGCATTTAGGTCCTTCTCTTTGGCACATTGAATCCTATCCCTCACTTGAGTTTTGTATGACCGTTTGAATGGCTAACACTTTGAATTTTTGCAGGGATTTTTTATATGTTGTTTACCTCTGGTTGAGGATCCCTAATGATTAATTTGGGAATTTTAGGAATCATTTTTCTAATTATTGGAGTTATTTTCACTTGACATTTTCTTGCAGGCGCATCTTTGACCTTATATGGTTATCTGCTTGAAAAGGCATTTGTGCCAATTGCTTTGGGGCTGTTCTTTGTTTCTTTGGTTCATGTTTGGATTATTCTCATTATTGTTTGCCCTTGCTTGAGCGTCATTCACCTCATTCCTTTTATTCATATCGTTTTCTCACTAACCTTTTATGCAGGATCAAGGTAAGTTCCTTAAGGGTAAGGATAAGTATTCATGGTTACCCTTACCTTTTTTCTCTCCAATCTTTATTCCTTAGGGTTTAGGTTGAACCTCACTAACCGTAGGTCACCCATGCATGATGACTTTAGGATTCATAGTCCCCTTTAGAGTTACCCTTGTGTCTTCTCTCTTCTCATCTCAAATTTCTTTAAAACACTTAATAATAATAAGGTGTATTGCGCACGAGCCTTAAGTATGGGGAATAAGAAATGAGGGGCTTCCTCTCATCTTTCTAGAGTGCTTAGCGAGCGTCCTGTCTTGGGACGATGTGTTAAGTATTCGCCCCTGTGCCCTAGACTTTGGTACAATGCAGCTTAGGAACTAACTTAAGCCACTTCTGTCCTAAAAAACACCAACCAACTTCAAACTTTTTTGTCCTTCGGGACCTTCAACTTAAAGGATATTTTCAAAAAGGGAATGTTACCTTCCGTCTGAGTCGCAAACAGGCATCGACCCTAACTGCCGGACGCGAACTTAACGTCGCTCATAAAAAACACAAAAGGAACTTGGTCCGAACTACGTTGACTCTGAATTCCCCATTGCACAAAGGGGGTACGTAGGCCTAGGACGTCGACGTCCTACCGAGCCGGTCTTTGTCTTTCCCCTCCCGTTTTAGCACAGCCATAGATGATAGGATAACTCACCCTTAGAATAGACAACAAGCGTGGATCCCATCGAGTACGATGGACGCGTGGGGTGCTAGCACCTTCCCCTCGCGTAACCGACTCCCGAACCCAGGTTATGGTTGCGATGAACATTCCTTTCCCTCTTCCTAAGGTTTATGCGGTGTTCCCTTTCCCTCTCTTGGGATAAATTTACACGGCTGGCGACTCTGTTTTTCCGCGCCACTCTCGCGTTTGTACCTGGATGAAAATCCTGGGAGCGACACTCTCGACCTCTTTGATAGCATCTTTGTATGAGGAAATCGAGGTTCCTCCTTTGAACTGATTGTTCTTGCTTATCGACAGTGCTTGGAACTGAGTTCCAATAACCTCCTCGGGTTCTATGCCAGTAGATGATGACAAGTTGCTTACAAGCAAGGCTTGTTCTCCACAGACTGTGACAAGTTGATCGTTCTTGAAGAACTTTAGCTTTTGGTGGAGGGTCGAAGTAACCGCTCCAGCCTGATGTATCCAAGGTCTTCCTAATAAACAACTGTACGTTGCCCGGATGTCCATGACCTGGAAAGTGACTTGGAAAGTGTGAGGACCGATAGTTATGGGAAGATCCACTTTGCCGATAACTATTTTTCTGGATCCGTCGAACGCTTTGACGACGACCTCACTGATTCTCATCGGAGGGCCTTTGAATGATAATTGCATCAAAGTGGACTTCGGCATAACATTCAGGGCTGACCCTGTGTCTACTAGTACGCTGGCTAAAGCATCGTCCTGACAGTTAACTGTAATGTTGAGCGCCATGTTATGACGGCGACCCTCTTCGGGTAATTCCCCATCACTAAATCCCAAATTGTTGCAGGAAGTGATGTTAGAGACAATACTATCGAACTGTCTAATTGTTACATCCTGTTCCACAAAGGCTTGCTCCAAGACTTTCTGTAGAGCCTCCCTGTGCGCTTCTGAACTAAGTAAAAGCGATAATACCGAGATCTTTGAAGGAGTCTGTAACAGTTGATCAACAATGTTGTATTCACTCCTTTGGATGAGCTTTAGCATCTCATCATTGTTTTTCGAAAGGTCGGGATTACCGGATTGACCGACTGATAGATCAGGAGCTTCCGTCCAAAGTTCCTTTTCCTTGTTAGCTTCCCCAACCCCTCAGTTGAAGATTCTACCACTCCGTGTTACACGACTGATGTCTGCAATATTCACGACGGAGGGTAATGGAATTTCCTTTCCATTTTCAATTGTCGTTGCACCGTATTTGTAAGGGATAACCTTAGTTGATTCATACGGTAGTGGTCCTGGTAGATAGATGACTACAGGAGCCCTCTGATTTTTTTGACTATCATAAGTAATCTCGATCCGTTCCCGGTTGGGAGCTCTAGATTCGTCAAGTAGAGGGATGATGGCAAAAACATCCCTGGTCCTGTGATGACCAGAGATCGTGACAACATCCTCGACTTGATCGGCAAGGTAGTTCGGCGTCCAGTTGATGGGTCCAGAACCCGGATATGGGCGAATCTCTCCACGATCCACCTGACCCTGAAGAGCTGCTCTCACAAGGTAACACCCTTGGTTACTTTCTGAACAGACACTACAACGGTCATAATTGTGTGGTGGCACCTGGCCACGCCCACTTTGAATACAATGTAACCTCACTAGGTTAGCTTCCACTGATCAGACATCCTGACTCTGACGCCGAGTAGGATTCCTGTTACTGATACTAATTTGCTGAGTATCTTCATCCATATAAATTGGCATCCACCAGTGATTTAACAAGTGCTGAAGTGCCTCCTGGACAAGGGTACAACCTCGATCGTTTTCGTAACCTGCTTTATAGCTTTGATAGTCATGTGATATTAAGAATCCGAGTCGGACCTGCTCAGCATGTAACTCTACCAGGTTGGTATTCATCACGCGAATATCAAAGATCTGAACCATGTTGATTTGATAGAAGTTCCTATCATGGTAGTCTTGGATCCATCCAAGATCCATTTGTTCCTGTAGAGCTGCTTGCACCACAGAACATCCCTGGTTTTCTTTAGAGCAGATATCACACTGGTGATAATTATGAGGCGGTACATGGCCATATCTACTCTGTCTACAATGCATCTTGACCAGATTGGTTTTCAATAAGAGTACATCGTGAATTTGATAGACATCGTTAGTCTCTCCTTCTATTAAATTGACTGCAGCCTTCTCGTGTTGAGGCAACGGATTCATGAGAACATTAGGATTTGTATCCTTGAAGGATAAGACCCTGCTTCTAACAAGTTTTTGCACGTCGGACTTGAAATTGAGACAAGTCTCTATGTTATGCCCTGGACCTCCTTGATGATAAGGGCAAGTTTGATCCACCTTAAACCAAAAAGGCGGATTTTTCGGTACTGTAAGAGGAGATTTAGTCTGAATATGCCCCTTAGCCAGTAGTAATGGAAACAGCTCTGCGTACGACATGGGTATAGGATCAAATCCTGGTGGCCGTGTTGTACGGTTGTTATTGTATGGAGGATGAGCCTGCTGAAGAGGCTGTTGTGTCCTTTGCTGATCAGGTTGGCTCTGCGCAACCTGAGGTTGATACGTAGGAATAGACGCAGGGCTGATAGCAGGAGTCACAGCTGCTACCGGTTGATAATGTCGCCTTTGCTTTCCGAGAGAGATATTCCCAATATCTTGCTCTTTTTTCTTAGGGAGAGCACTGCCGTATTTTTTAGTACCGCTCGTCGATCCGGTGTCTTTTACCAAACGTCCTTCTCGGACGGCTTCCTCAAGACGTACGCCCATGCCCACCATTTCGGTGAAATCACTGGGTGCACTGGCAACTATTCAGTCATAGTAAAATGAGCTTAAGGTCTTTAAGAAGATCTTTGTCATCTCTTTTTCCTCAAGAGGTGGACAAATTTGAGCGGCAATTTCACGCCACCTTTGAGCATAGTCCTTAAAGGTTTCCTTGTCCTTTTACGACATCGATTTGAGTTGATCTCTGTTGGGTGCCATGTCCAAATTGTATTTGTATTGTTGGACGAAGGCAGTGCCAAGATCTCTGAATGTGCTGATCGTGGCACGGTTTAATCCCATGTACCATTTTAATGCAGCACCGGTTAAACTATCCTGAAAGTAGTGAATCAGTAGGTCCTGATTTTCTGTCTGAGCTGACATCCGCTGGGCGTACATCACCAGATGGCTTTGAAGGCAAGAGTTACCCTTGTACTTTTCAAAGTCGGGCACTTGAAATTTGTGCGGGACTTTCACATTTGGGACCAAGCAGAGATCTGCGGCGTCCTTTCCAAATAGATCCTGACCGCGAATGGCTTGCAGTTCCTTCTGCATTTCCAAGAACTGCTCCTGGAATTCATCCATTCTGTCAAACATAGTTTCCTTCTTACCAGAAGGTGTCTGTGGAATCTGTCCTTCCGGGACAGTGTGCACCACAGGGGGTGGTACCGTGACTACGGTAGTAAGTCTTGGCGTCTCCCGAAGTTTGTAACCTTCAGGAGTCTTCAGTATGCCTCTGGCATCTTCGCTTTCTGGAAGTTTGTAACCTTCAGGCCCAGCGGCTTCTGTTGTGATTCCCTGATCTTCAGCGATCGGCGGAACATATCCTTCCGGGACATAGTTAACAGGCATGCCCCAAGGACGATCTTTCGACATCTGATACCTAGGATCATACTTCTCCACTATGGGCATTGAGGTGATCTCTGAGATCACAGTTTGTTGTAGCTGAGCTTCTACCATGGCTTGCATGTCGTTATGAAGCTTCCTCATATCCTCTCTCAGAGCGTCAATCTCTTCTTTCAACTCTCTGTTTTCTTCCTCAAGATCATCCATCTTTTTCTGACGATTGGCCCGAGTATTATACGAATGAGACAGTTTGACTCTAGAACCGAGACACAAACGTGAGATTCGTAGGTAAGAAGAATACGCGATGTGAGAATGATGAATGCAATGATTATATTAATTGTTTAAGGTTTAATCAAAATAAACTTCGACAATTAGATTGCAAATATCAAACAGTGGGGAAACCCCTTTTTATTGAATTCAAAGGATTACAGAAATGGAAATACAGTAGATTACAAGGTGCAGAAACAGAAACCTAAACTAATGGGTCCCGAGTCCTCTCTGAAGAGAAATCGGGTGCTGATTCTGGTATCTTCCTTTTCTTTGACCGGGGCTCTTGGGCCGTTATCGGGTTGTCATTCCTTTGCCAAGTGAAAGGAGTGAGCAAATTCCTTTGGTTATCCTGATTATCCACAACATGTTGCTCCAAAATTTCAATCAGAGCATCCTTGTCTTTTAGTAATTGCTGTATTTTGATACACTCTACGTCGAGGGTGCAGTACTTGTTCTTCCAAGACCTTCTCTCCTTTTGAACTTTGTTGAGAGTAACCTGAAGCTTTTCAGTCTCAGTCATGAAGTACATGACAGACTCCTTTGGCAAAAGAATTCCGTAACGATGATAAGGCATCTTTAGCTTGAGAGCTCTAGTTTGTACCCAATGGAGGTAAGGCTCCACCGAGACACAGTTTGGTTTTCCTAGAGACTCTCGTCCTTTCTTAAGAACATGTTTCCAAGCGTGCACTATTTCCACCTTTAGTGCTCTGTCATTTTCTCCTTCCTTGAAGAAAAGACCTTCCAGATGAACACCCCGTGGGACGTGTCTCATTGGGTATCCAAATTGACGATGAACGAGAACTGGATGATAGTTGATTCCTCCCTTAGTTCCTATAAGGGGTACGTTGGGGAAGTTTCCACAACGGTCAATGATTCTGATTCCATCATAGATCCTACTACACCAATCTATATCAGAGTTGGTAAGAGACATGATCTTCTGCGACCAACGTAAGGCACTCTTGCAATCCCAAAAAGCAGCAGACTTGGGCAAGTGGGAGATAAACCATTTGTAAAGCAAAGGTACACATCATGTGATCTCCCCTCCACTGTACAAATTTCCCAAGTGTACAGAATGATACGCATCTGCGAGCAAAGTCGGCACAGGGTTTCCAATGAGAAAAACCTTAATGGAGTTGATATCGACGAAGTTATTAATGTTGGGAAACAAAAATAACCCGTAGGTGAGCAAGACAAAGATGCTTTCAAAAGCAGTCACGTTTCCTATACTGGCAAAATACAGGGCCTTCTTTGTCAAGAACTGGGCTGGAAAACCTTGGATGCTACCCTTGGTAGTTAGGTGAGTCTTAACCTCAGACTCGTCCAAATGAATTACTCTTGCAATGGTCTGATTCTTTGGAATTTCTTCCAGTCCAGAAAATGGAGCTCGATCTGTGATATGTAAATCAATCAGATGAGAATACTCCTTCAGCGTTGGTGCGAGCTGGTAATCCGGGAATGTGAAACAGTGATAAACTGGATCATAAAATTGAATGAGCGCATCCATGATTCCCTCAATCACATGGACTCTTAATAGTGGTAGCAAACCTCCATGCTTGGCTCTGAAAGCCTCTGGGTTTGTGATCATCCTTGCTAACCTTCTCAAATCCTCTAGTTTTGGAACCTTGAAGGTGTACGTATGAGTTCTCCTTCTACTGAAATCCATTAGTGCAATCCTTTTCTCTGATATTTGCAATCATAGTCTTAGTTTAATTTGAAAAACAGAGAGACTAGAAGAGAAATTTTTTGAATGTTTTAATGTTTTTTAAATGAATGCATGAATGCAGCACACAAAAACATAGAAAAAACATGGGGTCAAAGGGTCGTTGTCATGAAGTCAAGGCTCTACCCATCCCCAAAGGTTTATACTAGGGTGATCTTTGTACCTGTACTCATTATCATTAGGTCCTCCCAGGAAAGCAAAACAACAAGCGGATCGCCAGCGAGTTGTAGAGCAATCTTAGAGTAAGTGCCATTCACCGAGAATAGATCACCAGCCTCAAATGAGGGTAGTATCGCGTAACAACTATTACCGATAGTTTCCGCACTACGAAAGGGTTTGGCTCCTCAGCTTCTCAGACTTAACAATCGGCCCATTGTCTAGGTGAGAGAATGGGTTGCATTGGTCAGCCTCCACTGAGGTTGATGGTCGACCTCGTCGCCATCACTTATCTTAAGTGTATACTCAATCTTTCCACATGCGGCATCACACGCATTCCCGTTAGAAGAAAAATAAACACGTATAGCAGTTAAGAAAAGCAGTATATATATTTGTCCTAAACATCCTAGACCTTTAAAGCTATGAATCCTAAGTTCCTGACAGAAAATGGGTTCCCCGGCGGAAGCCCCAATCTGTGGTTTTCACACAAGTGGTGAAAAGGAAGAAGAAAAACAGAGACGGACCCCACGGTGAGCGCCATTTTTCTGTAGCGAGCGATTTTAGACGCGGTTCTTAAGCGCTGGTCGCTCTCTGCGGTTGAGTTTACTACAGGTCGATTCATTTTTTATCCTATTGAAGCTGATGAAGGAAGGGAAATAGATGTCTCTAATTAACCTTGCTTTGCGTACTGAGTTTAAACAGCGGTCTGTTAAGTTACGAATGCTATCAATGTGGGGGGCCTTTGTACTGGTTATTTGTATTTTCGCCAATACGGTTTTCTTTCTTGGATTTCTTGTGTTATTTTGACAGACAAGTTTCTGGCGGGGAACAAGGATTAGGATGTTAGGACTGATGTTTTTTGATGTGAGAGTATGGGATTTAGGTTTTTTTTTTGTTGATTGTGCTCGCTAATATTTTAGTGCCTTGTTCAAAGCCCAAGACGTGAAGCGAAATGTGGTTTGTATCTTGTTCAAAGCCCAAGATGTGAAGCTAAAGGTGTTGACTTTAGAGAGAATTTGTCATCTCTAAAGAGGGGGTTGTATGTCACAACTGTTTATAAAGGAGAATTACTTTAACCGGGATGTGTGAATCCGGCAATGCCATAATTTCCTTTATAGGGGATTTTAACCTGAAGGAGAAGACTTTAACTCAGTGTAGAGCAATGCTATCTTTCCTTAGGAATTTCTCATGCTAAAAGAGGGACAGTGCCGTGGATATAGATGATCCAGAGGCTTGCCGCTTACAGCGATTAGATGGAGGGGAAGGAGTTGTTGATGTTTGTGTACTGTGAACGAGGCACAGCTTTGATGCTAAAAGGTTAATTGGATCAACCAGTGGTTTTCTTATACAAAGCCTAAGAGGAGGCTATTATGTGTCTCGTACAAAGCCCGAGAGAGAGGCTAAAAGGTTTTGACTCAACGAGGGAATCTTTTGGTATCTCGTATAAAGCCCGAGATGGAGGCTATTTGACTCAACAAGAGAGTTTTTTGTATCTCGTACGAAGTCCGAGATGGAGGCGAAAATTTGTTTGGCTTAATAAGAACCTTTTTGTATCTCGTATAAAGCCCGAGATGGAGGCGAAAGGGGTGATTGACTCAACGAGGGAGTCTCTTATGTGTCTCGTACAAAGCCCGAGAAAGAGGCTAAACGTTGTTAACTCCGTTGGGGAGAATCATTGTATAAAGCCCAAGAGAGAGGGTAACTTCATGGGAGAAGGATCTTTATACAAAGCCTAAGAAGAGGCTGTGGTTACTGTTCAGTTAAGTGACAGGTCCAGTAGACTAATTGTTAAAGAGAAAATCAGTTCTTATATGAGCAACACTGTACTCAAGGATTTGATTCAAGGATCCGGGTTATTCCTGTTCTTTAAGGAAGCGGGAAATCCGAAGGGTATTGAGACTGTCCGAGTCTACGGGTTTCCTTCCTCTTTTTGAAGGGGTGCTTAAGAATGTCTTTGAGACTCAAGGAGATTAGACTGTCCAAGTCTAGAGTTTCATCTTTTGTACTATGCTTTGAGAAATAGTAGTAGACTCTTTGAAAGGACTGTTCTATGCAGATGATTAAGTTCTGTTCCTATACCTCTAGGAGGTCGTTGGGACAATTTGTACGAAGCCCAAGAGGAGGCTGGAAACTTTTAAGAAGCCGACGGGTCCTTGTACGATGCCCAAGAGGAGGCTATCATTCCCGGAGGAAGAGATCATTATACGAAGCCTAAGAGGAGGCTGTGAATACTTCTTAGAAGCCGGGAGGTCCTTGTACTAAGCCCAAGAGGAGGCGAGGATGCTTTTAGAAAGCCTGTGGGTCCTTGATCAATGCCCAAGAGGAGATCGATTGCTTTTAAGAAGCCGATGGGTCCCCAAACCTCGAGAAATTCAAGGCAAGCTATTCACAAGGAATAGATCAAGTCAGGAAAGTTTGAGAATTTGGAAGAAACTCAAGAGATGCCATTCACGGAGAAAAGATCATCTCTGGGGAATAGAGTTTCTTGACAAGTGCTTTTAAGAAGCCTGTGGGTCCCCAAACCCCGATAAATTCTAGACATGCCATTCACCGAGAATAGATCAAGCCAGGAAAGTCCGAGAATTTGGAAGAAACTCAAGAGATGCAATTCACAGAGAAGAGATCATCTCTGGGGAATAGAGTTTCTTTGACAACTTCTACGAGTGACAGTCTATGAAAGGGTTCACTGAGAATGCTGCCTTTCATGTCTCCATATTGTTTAACCCCAAGAGGAGTGAAGACTGTGTCTGGTAATCCTATGGGGATCTAGTTTTGACTATTTAAGAGTGATCAACGGGCTTTAATGCTAGACATAGTTGTCGGGGAAACTCTAAATATCTATACTATTATTACACAGTTGATATGAGTTTATGAAAGAAGACTTACAGTGAAACAACCCCACAATACTGTTATATGTATATGAAAGCGGTAAATGAAAGCAATAACCACTTACTCGGTTTTAGAGCTTCCATGCTGTTTGGTTAGTTGTTCAACAAAGAAAGATTAAAAACAACAGTATATTTCAAAATCAAAGGAGAAAGTGCTTTGAAAAAGAATGATTTGGGGCTTACAGCTCAAGGAGAGGCCCAGGGTTTTATCAGTGAGCGCACTGTTGTTTTTGTACAGAGGGACTTATACAAGTGACTGAGGCCCAAAAAGGTTTTCTGTACAAAGGGATGGGTCTTACACTCTCTCAAGAGGCCCAAAAAGTTTTAAAGAAAAAGATTGGGGCTTATAACACGAGGGTAGGCCCAGTTTGTTTTTTCGTTTGAAATGGCGATCGCGCCGAGGTTTTCTTTTAATGCAGAGGGACTTATACAATAATTGAGGCCCAAAAGGTTTTGGTTAAAAGGGGATTGGGTCTTACACTCTATTAGAGGCCCAAAAGTTTTGAATGGGTCTGATAGCTCAAGGAGAGGCCCAAGGAGTTTTGAATGGGTCTTATAGCTCAAGGAGAGGCCCAAGGAGTTTGAAAATCAATTTTGAAAGTTGAATTAATCAAAAACCCTAATTTTAATCTTTAAAAGTAAATATTTAAAGAAAATCAAACAAAATACAAAATAAATTTGAATAATCCATTTATGATTTTGTTTAAGGTTTGGAAAAAATGAGGGATAATCACAAGGAATATTTAAACTCATTAGGTTTTGATTTTCAAAGTAAATATTCACTTTTAGAATGTTTAAAAACAATTAAAAATGAATTTATTCACAAAAATACTAATTATATTAAATAAATAATATAAATCTAATTTTTTGGTGGAATAAAATATTTCAACATTTTTGTGAATTATTGCAAAAAGAACCAATAAAAAATGATAAAAATTGAAGGAGTTATTAATTTTTCAAATCATTAAAAAAAATAATATGAAAAATAACAAAATAAACAAGTGATAAAAAGAAGTCTGGGTCGAGGGGGATTCGAACCCCAGACCTCTCGCTTGCCAATACACACAAAACCAGCTGATGAACCGCTGGGGCGCAATGCCAATTCATTAATAACATGGCAAGTGAAAAATATATATCAAACTTAGTTGGAAAACCTGAAGAATGGCGCCATGGCCATCTTCTTCCTCGAGCTCGTGCATGAAGCACCATATCTCACTCATCTCTCAACCATTGGATATCATTCAAACACCAAACTCATGCGTTTTTTCACAAGGAAAAAGATGACAATACCCAATTTTATTCATTTTCAATGTATAACGAATTATATCATTGTGGCCGTATAAACCCTAATTTTTCAAAAGCAATCGAGTAGGCATGATTATGAGTGCAATGATCAAATTTTCTGAGGGAAAACAATCAGCATATGATGGCAAGCAATTGGCAAAAATATCATGCGAGGAAATATGCATGGATCATGGAGTTTGAGTTTTGAGGCTTACCTTGATGCAAGCTGAAATGGAACTCTGCGCAAACTTTGTTCCAGTCGTGAATTAATGATCCCTACAGCTTCAATGGATGTTATGGAGTGTGTTACAAGCTTTGGAACACTTTGAAACTCTTTGGATCAAGCTGGAGACCTCCACCTGCATAATTTAGGCATAATGGCTTGGTTGAAGGGTGATTTTGAGCCTGAGGTGTTACAGTCAGTGTTTAAGTGTTTAGACACCTCAAATACATCATATGTGATGTGTTTGAGCAATTGGAATTGATTGCCTAAGGCTGCAACTCAAAACCCGATAGTGGTTACTCAAAAACCAAAAAACTTGAGGTTTAAGGAAGAATGAGAGAAAGCCGTGCTGTAACTGGCTTTGGTGTGAGTTGAATGATCCATTGGGACCTCTATTTATAGGTGATCAACTTTTGTTTTGGAGGAATAGTGAATGGCTGCTGGATCAGATCACATTTGCATGGATTGGCTTGGAGGATTTCTTCTCAAGCAAGGCAAGCTAGCCATTCCCAAGAGCAGGGCTATGCCTTGACCAAAATCACATTCCTCAGATGTTTTTATTGTTGTTGAATCAGAGAATTTGACTGAGTAGGGTAGCTACCTTGACAATGCACTATTCCACATTAATGCACTTTGAATTCAAGGCAAAATGTGCCAAAGTGGATGAATTTCAAGTTGGAAGATTCCTTGGCTTTTTGACTCAGATTTATCAGTTGGATAAGATGCAATGTGATTGGTTTGAATACATGTGGCATGTTGATCCTCAGTTTTTGGTTCAAAATCATTTGTGGCAAGCAAACATGCAAACTGATTTTTCCAAAACAGCTTGCAGCAGCATGACTTTGGGCATGGATTTCTCTTGGCTCAAGTTGAATCAATTCATGCTGTTAAGCTCTTTAAATTCTTGGCAACATATGCAACAACATTGATGTTTAACTTTGGACTTGATTCAGCTTGCATCTATGTGAAAAGATCTCACAAGTTTTGGTGTTTCAACAAAATCTGTCTTGGACAGAATTTTTCTAAGTGTTGAAAAATGGTGTACTTTCATATTTTCAGCCATTTTGGCTCACTCATAGCTCAAAATCCACAATGAATTGGAGTTAGGTCTAGTTGAAGTTTTTGTAGAGGGTAATGAGAGCTACAAATCCAGCTTTGGATGGGAAAAAATGGCCTTGTGGTTTAGGAGTTATGACCCTCTAAAGTTGGTACCCTAGCCACTTTATTTTTAACTTAGAAAATTTTCTAAGTTTTTATGGTTACCCCTTTTACAAGTTATCCAACTTTTCTTGATTTTTCTTGATGAATGATGATTCAAATCATACATTAACATCATTTTAGGGTTAAAAATCCATTTTGGTGAAAAATCTCAAAAAGTCAAAGTTGACTTTTGTGCACAGTTGACTTTTTATCAGATGAATTCCAAACTGTGCAATTCTTCAGGAAATCATGTCCTTAACCTAAATCAAACTTGATGGACATGTTACATGGGTGTCATGGGGTATATTGAGGCATGTCCTAGGGTTTGGGAGCATGTCCTGGTCAAAAGTCAAAGTTACAGTTGACTTTTTCCTTAAAACCCTAATTGTGGTGCAGATGAAATTGAGACTTGTTGCTCAAGCTTCTTGGATTAATCCATTGTTCCAAATAGATAAATATAGTTCATTAGAGACCCTCAAACCCTCTCTTGAGGTCTTGGCTCATGATTTGCCCTAAAAGTCAACTCAGGGGTGAATTAGGTCAAGAAACCCTAATTCCTGATTTTTTGATGAATGCAACCCCTGAGGCAAAATTGACTTGATAATAGGGTCCATGAGGTCCCATGGGGTATATTAGGTTGTGTTTTGGATCTTTGGCTCATGCCCAGAGGAAAATTTCCCTTTGGAGGCCCTGATCGACCAAAGCCCTAATTTGGTGACACTGGCGATCTTGGGGCTTGATCCACCTATAAGGGAGCAGCCATGTGCTTAATCCTTGGAGTGGAAGTCCTTTTGATCCTTTGTGTATGTTTGAGGGGTTAGAAAAGTTGAAGATCAAGTCATTCCTTGATTGATCCTTTGTCTAAGCACTCTGAGAGGGCTTGAAACCCTGATTTTGATTGTAGTGAATGCTCACCCATCTTTGGGGAGACTAATGAGGCAAGATGGTTCCCCCATATTGTGATGATGATTTTCACAATGATGGGAAATCTTAGTGGTCAAAATTTGGGGTATGACACTTGCCTCCTTTTCTGGTAAATATCCTCTTGAGACATGACATTCTCCTTGTAGACATACAACCTGTTCCCCAGTAAGAAGTGGCCTTGGTTTCAAGACTTACGAAAATAACCAGTACATCGATTTCCTCCTCTAGTCCTTATGGCACATACCTTTGCATGGGCCTCTTCGTTGAGAGGGGTAACAAAAAAGAACTTATCTTCAAAATGCTTCATGCAATCGAAAAACATTTTGAAATAACGGGTAACATGCATTGATGAAATCAAGCCCTGGCCCCATGCACGGTTCACTGAGATACGTTGTACCTTCAAAAGGTGGAAGAAAAGTGACAAAGATGGCTTTCCTCCCCGATAGTCACACAAGTAATAAAAAAAATTAATTGGCCCAAATCACATGGTTCAGTTGCGAAGGGGAAATCATCAGATGGTCCAAACCCTCTATTTTGAAACTATTGAAAGGCAGGCGAAGATTCAAGATCTAGAAAGTGCACTCATAAAATTAATAGAGCACCCACAGTACTCACTAAAAATCCTTTTATCTTCCTCTGGGATTAATACACCCTAGTTTGAAAAAGGACCCACGTCCAGGAAACCCTTTTGAGAATACCTTTGCGAGCAAACAAAAAGGCAGTTGCTGAAATGACGAGATCATCTTAAGATACAAAAGTATCCTTTTTCAATTTTTGACTCATGGAGGGAATTACTTCCATAGATTAATAAAATATATATGTTGTGGAAATACAAATGATAAAGGAAAAAAGCAATGCCTCAAGAAACTGTCTAACTGAATTCACAAAGATTACACAATATCTTATCAAACCAAAAATGATAGGCACTATCAACAGTCAATATCGCCTCAAAAAAACACTAAAGTACTATAGTTGCTAAAAAAGGTATGATAGATCCTACAAAAAGACATATGAAGCATGAGGCGTATTTTAGGCAAGACTTCCTAATGATATCAGCGTCACCTCTTGTATTTCAACTCAAGTCGGGATATGGCCAACAAGAAAGGAGTAATATAATAATGCCCTAACACTACAAAGTAGAGGCAATGGCTTAGGGGGAAACTATTCTTGGTTATTTAGGAGGTCCAGAGAATGCAATAATCCACCAAGTTACTCACAGAGTAGGATTATTATCTTGGGTTAGAGGCTAAGCGGTCCGAATCTAGGATCCATCCAATAACTGCTTGCACCTTATGCCTGAAGATCAGTAAGTCGTTATAATCACTCTACTATATAAAAAGGAATCACACAATTTTACAGGTACAATTCAAATTCAAACTTCATTCACTTATCTTACTCACATACTGACTTGAGCATTGGAGTGTTAACCTTGCAGATCAACCCCTCTCTCACCATACCGGAAGTTCAAGTCCACCGTTGCAATCCGCAACCTCCGTAGCGAAACAATACCAAAGATATGTCAAAGGAACCAATCTAGGAATACCAGATGGTCCAAAAGGAAGGTTTATCTTCACACATTCTATCTAGATACTGTAACACCCATCTACCCCACAAACAATTTTTTTGAGAAATAATTCATATTATCAGAGTAACATCAATGAGAAGGGTGCCACATAAATTCCAAACATCATTTAATAATCATTATCCTGTCCTGTAACACGGGTTATCCAATCTTCATTAACATAAATTGACAACTTCGCAGCAGAATCAAACTTTTAAAATTTAAATCAATAAAATGCTTCATAAGGGAATGTATCCAATCAAAATAATATCAACAATATGAAACTTCCAACATAAACCAAAAGAACAAGAGGTTCACGAACAATTCCCAACCTGATGTTACATGACACAGAGCAGGACACCTCTAAACACTACTAAGAACAACGATAAGCGAAAACACTCCAAGGCTACATCCTCCAGCACCACAACCTACTCTTGATCATCTGAAAGTTACCCACATAAGAGGCAACGTTTCCAAGCAGGCAGGGTGAGAAATCACAATCCATTATAATAATATATTGACATGGAAAATAAACAGAGTAAGCAACAACAACGTCATAGCATCATCAATAAATCTTCACAACCCAATCACATTTACATCATTCATATGCAATGTCAACTGAAATTCTGGTACAGATGTGTGATGTCTTTGTGCAATGTCACAACATCGCAATCTGCTGAACAAGGCAATAATAGAAACAGTAAATAACATACTGAATTGTTCACCCAGTTCGGTTCAACAACCTACATCTGGGGGCATACCAAGCCAGGAAGGAAGTCCACTATTAGTAGTATCAAATTACAAACTCAATAGACCAGTTGACAATCTACCTAATTTAATCACTACCCAATGACCCTTCTACCTAAGTCCTCCCTAGGTAAGAGACTCCATCTCACTTCCTATCATCACTATGATGTCTAGCAGTCAACTACACCGTCACTGCATCAACAACTTGATTACCAACAACTGTACAATCATAGAAGACACCCTTCCATGACACCCTTTGGAGTTGCTTCAAAGCTTCCTCCAAGAACAATACCAAACTCAAACTCATTACCTACAGGTTTTTGAGTTACACACAGTGACCATCTCACAACCCGAGTGGTTCACTTAGACAAAGCCCTAAAGATCTACATCTTGGACCCGTACCTCTTCTAGGTTACAAGCATTCTATTTATAACATAATCCCAACAGGATTTGAGGCTTCAAATCATATCATATCTTCTGTAACAAATCTGCTTCTAAATAGATCTTCAATCATATCTTCAATTAAATCTTCAATCTTTACTAGATTTTATCTTTACTCTTCCACACCTTTAAATCAGCTCCACATAATATTATGTATCTTATAAATCTTCACCTTTAATTCAGCTGCAAGATCTTCTCCCTAAAAATATCTGATATGATTTGAATTTAAAACAGATTTTATCTTCAAATCTTTTTAAATCAAACAGCCCTTAAACATAGCAACAGGATTTACTCCAAATCTGATTGCAACTGAAAATATCTTCTCCAAGATATTCGCACACAATCTCTCTAACAGATCTTCTCAAAACAAACTTTCACGCGTAGCCCTAAAACATCACAGCCTGATGTTCTGATGTTCTGATAACTGATGTCATGACATCTCCTTTGACATCACATGACAGCAGCAACTGCTGTGCCAGAACCAAGATGTTATGACATACTGTCATGATAGTAATACTCCATATTTGTACTGATGTCTGATTAACCATGTCAGGACATCTCACCCAACATCCTGCGATACAAAAACACAACAGATGGTTTTCTAATATTCTGTTGTTCTGGTATAGTGATGTCAAGACATCACACATATAACATCAGCAACTAAAACTTCAACCCTGCAATAGCTAATGTCAGGAACCAATGTTATGACATCAGACATATGACATCAACATTGACACAACATTGTTTTACCAAAATTCCAGCCAACTACAAGAACTAACAATCTCCCCCTTTGGCTAATTTTGGCTAAAACAATCTCAGCCTACACCAGAGATACCTAAAACAATCTCAGCCTACACCAGAGATACCAGCACCATACAAACTAACATCAGCACACAACTAGCAGCAACAACATCCAACAGCTTCACAACTACAAATCCAACAGCTGCACAACTACAAACTCCCCCTCAAAACAAGAACCACAGCAAACAGCTAGGTAACTCTCCCCCTTTTTAGCCACAATTGGCCAAACTAGCACACAAAGTTCCAAAGGCAGACTCTGAATCATCCAACCAGCATACTCAGAATAAAACAATCCTACTTCTCTCCCTTTTTAGCCACATTTGAAAAAGTAATAGCACTCCAGAGCAATATCCATACAACCTTTGGATAACACAACCATCTCCCCCTCAAGGAAACAACCAAGGAACACTACTACTACTTACTTCTCCCCCTGACGTGGATAACCTGTGCTCCTTTGCAAGAAGAACGCCTTAAATGAATGGAAAACATAAGACTCATCTTCATGTCTTCAAGAGTGCACCCTCTGTTCAACACACCTGCTGAACGCATTCACTTAATGCTTAATCCTCAAACAATCCAAATACCAAAACTCACATGATTCCCTCTTGGTTTGTTATCTTCTCATGCTCCAAAACTCACTCCTTGCCAAGCTGATCAACTTCTCTCTGTAATATCCACAATGAACTCCTTGATCATAACACAGTCATTCCCTATCATACTCTTCATCTTCAGATTTCCAAGCAATCTATACCTGATCTACTTCAGTCTTCTCTACATTCTCCATCCAAGGCAGACTTTCTACTTCATCATTCTCCCGTATGACTATGTAGACGCTCCTTAGGCATAATGTAAGCACCAAACTCCAGAACTAGAACAAAATCATCCTTTACCAAGGATATCCAACCCAAACAAAATGTTCTAACATCTGTTAGGACATTCTTGACACACCATGGTTCTAGATATGCTCCACCAACTGGACTTACTGTTGCATAGTAATCCAAAGAACTAGAGAATTAACCTCTCATCCACCTTCAAGAAGAATAATCTCCTTGAGTCTTCAACTCATCACCCTTCTGCCCAAGAGTAACTAGTTCCAAGACAGTCCTCAATAATAACCAGCTGCCACACTCTGATTATCTTGATTCTTCGAATCCACTTCTGAGATCAACCAAATGCCACAGTTTGATCACCTCATTCATGAATCCTCATATGAAAACAACCAACTGCCACATTTTGACCTTTTTCACGTATGTCATAATTCTCACAAAGATATCTTGATCCACCAAGGAAACTTGACCTTCAAGTCACATGTTCCACTTGCTCAAAAGCAAACACACTTAGACTCCCTAAGCCATGGTCATGTAACATCTTCTCCTTCCTACAGCTCCCGCAAACTGCCATGAGAACGATCTTTTTGAAGCATCCATAACTCCCATTACTGTAGATCACCTCTATCACCAGCTAAGACTTCTGATGTTAAGCTAGATGTCAAAACATTATGATATCTAACTGTTGAATTCAGTTATTCCTTCTGCCACTCAAAAGAACCTCCTCCTTTGCAGAAACAGATTTCCGTGCTCTCATAGACTTGATTCAACAATCAAGTTTGAGTAGACAACCTCCATCCTGCTCAGAAACTCCAAATACTTCAAACCTACCACATCTGAATCTTCAGAAAATAAGTAGTTCAAGACTACCCCATAGCAACACTAACGAAAGTCACCTCCCTTAGTAGAGCCATCAGTAGAAAGCCAGAGATAACTGTCACTTATCCTCGACCTTCACAACCAGAGCAAACACCATGCTCCAAACCACTTAGGTAAAAAAAACTGATCCCAGCTGTAGTCTTCCATCTCCATCTTCAACAACATATTTCAGGTTGTCACACAACACAAGGAGAAATAAACAGCCACATAGAGAAAAGTAAATTCTCAACACTCCTGCAGTCCTGCACTTTTACATCAGACAGATACATAGTCTTCCGTCAATGTATATTGTCATAAGTTGAAAGCACAACACCTTAGATAAACGCTCAGCTCCCGTCAGAGTATTCACTATCAGTTAGATGCACATCCTTATCAAAAACAGACAAATACTCAACTCCTGTCTAGATATATGTGATAAGGTAACCTTCTCACACAAGGTACGACATTCTTTTCCTGCACACTTGTGGCACTAGCTGATCCCTCTTTTAATAATCCACACCACTGATCACTTCAGATTAGGTAAGTGGCTTGACTTGATACTCCACCATGAGCACACCTAACTTTCTTTGGCTGAAAAAGAAAAGATTTGAATTGATGTTTCAACATTGGTTCCGACATCAGACTAAATCACATTTAACAACTGCTATGGCTTTGGAGGCTACAACCATACACATATCTCTTGCAAGGAACACACGAGAACAATTCAAGCTCAGCATCTTCCTTGATGAAACTTCCTCCAGTTCGTGTATCTTCAGATATACCAGAACTACATGTGACACCATAACCAGAAAGATCCTCCTAATTAGGTCACCACTACTAAGCTTAAGAGATAACTTATCAAGATTTTCACTCCCGCATGAAAGCTTTGATAGTGATACTCTTTTGCTTTGGCTCCACCCTCTTCTTTCATCATTAATGCTCTGAACAGATTGGTCTTCAATGCTTGATTTGGAATATCTTCTTCTTAAAAAAACTGAACCTTCCAGACATACAGTCTTTAATAAGATCTATTCACTTTTTGATCACTTCTTTCAAAACAACAATATGAGATAATCCTCAAGTATCTTTGGTATCTCTACCCAAACGGTTGAACCTGTCTTGCATAAACATCATAGAATATCCTGCTGAGGAGACCAAACCCTAATGTTTTTCCAAGAGAATACCTTCCAAGAATCTCACCACCAGAGATACAAGAACCAACCATGGTTACATCAGATACCATGCAGCGGAACACACAACAACTCCTCAACAACCTTCAGGCACTACTTAATAATCCTTGCACATCGCCACCAAACCAAGTGCCAACAGCAGTTCTCCTGATGATCATGTCATGAATAGCCCATCCTTCACTTCAAGGGATCATACAAACCACTCTATGAACTGACCAAGTCCATAACTCAGCAAAACTATCTTCCTTGCTCATGAACCAGAAAGTATCTTCCCTAGATCTAATCCAGAAACAGACAGGATGCCTGCTCTGATACCAATTGAAATTCTGGTACAGATGTGTGATGTCTTTGTGCAATGTCATAACATCGCAATCTGCTGAACAAGGCAATAATAGAAACAGTAAATAACACACTGAATTGTTCACCCAGTTCGGTTCAACAACCTACATCTGGGGGCATACCAAGCCAGGAAGGAAGTACACTATTAGTAGTATCAAATTACAAACTCAACAGACCAGTTGACAATCTACCTAATTTAATCACTACTCAATGACCCTTCTACCTAAGTCCTCCCTAGGTAAGAGACTCCATCTCACTTCCTATCATCACTATGATGTCTAGCAGTCAACTACAGCGTCACTGCATCAACAACTTGATTACCAACAACTGTACAATCATAGAAGACACCCTTCCATGACACCCTTTGGAGTTGCTTCAAAGCTTTCTCCAAGAACAATACCAAACTCAAACTCATTACCTACAGGTTTCTGAGTTACACACAGTGACCATCTCACAACCCGAGTGGTTCACTTAGACAAAGCCCTAAAGATCTACATCTTGGACCCGTACCTCTTCTAGGATACAAGCATTCTATTTATAACATAATCCCAACAGGATTTGAGCCTTCAAATCATATCATATCTTCTGTAACAAATATGCTTCTAAATAGATCTTCAATCATATCTTCAATTAAATCTTCAATTAAATCTTCAATTAAATCTTCAATCTTTACTAGATTTTATCTTTACTCTTCCACACCTTTAAATCAGCTCCACATAATATTATGTATCTTATAAATCTTCACCTTTAATTCAGCTGTAAGATCTTCTCCCTAAAAATATCTGATATGATTTGAATTTAAAACAGATTTTATCTTCAAATTTTTTTAAATCAAACAGCCCTTAAACATAGCAACAAGATCTGCTCCAAATCTGATTGCAACTGAAAATATCTTCTCCAAGATATTCGCACACAATCTCTCTAACAGATCTTCTCAAAACAAACTTTCACGCGCAGCCCTAAAACATCACAGCCTGATGTTCTGATAACTGATGTCATGACATCTCCTTTGACATCACATGACAGCAGCAACTGCTGTGCCAGAACCAAGATGTTATGACATACTATCATGACAGTAATACTCCATATTTGTACTGATGTCTGATTAACCATGTCAGGACATCTCACCCAACATCCTGCGATACAAAAACACAACAGATGGTTTTCTAATATTCTGTTGTTTTGGTATAGTGATGTCAAGACATCACACATATAACATCAGCAACTAAAACTTCAACCCTGCAACAGCTAATGTCAGGAACCAATGTTATGACATCAGACATATGACATCAACATTGACACAACATTGTTTTACCAAAATTCCAGCCAACTACAAGAACTAACATCTCCTCCTTTGGCTAATTTTGGCTAAAACAATCTCAGCCTACACCAGAGATACCTAAAACAATCTCAGCCTACACCAGAGATACCAGCACCATACAAACTAACATCAGCACACAACTAGCAGCAACAACATCCAACAGCTGCACAACTACAAATCCAATAGCTGCACAACTACAAACTCCCCCTCAAAATAAGAACCACAGCAAACAGCTAGCTAACTCTCCCCCTTTTTAGTCACAATTGGCCAAACTAGCACACAAATCTCACTGACTTGTTATAACAATTGATATGAACATAGTTATATTCTAACCAGTTCATTCCCAAGATTACATCCATCCCAGATAACGGAAAGCATACCAAATCAACAGTAAAGTCTCTGTTGAAGATCGACAAAGGACACTTTAAGTACACAAGAGAAGTAGTCACCGATCCCTTAGCCGGAATCTCGACGACCATTTTCCCATTCATAGAAGACAACACAAAACCCAATCTTTCAACGCATTCAGCAGCAATAAAGCAATGAGTAGCACCAGTGTCAATCATAGTAATTAAAGGAGTATTATTAATGAAACAAGTACCTCTGATGAGTCTGTCCTCGGTAGTGGTCTGAGTCCCAGCCAAAGCGAACACCTTCCCACTAGTTTGCGCCTTCTTTGGTTTTTGACACTGACTACTAATGTGTCCTTCTTCGCCACAGTTGAAACAAATCACCTCTTTATGCTTGCACTCAGATATGACATGCTTAGTCTTACCACAACGGAAACACCTCTTCACTTCAGCGGTACACACATCACTCTTATGACCAGTTTTCCCGCATTTGAAACAAGTTATGCTAGCAGGAGCATTTCCCCTACTAGACTTCTTGCCATCGACCACTTTCTGTTTACCTTTTCCAGCTGGAGCATCATAAGGTTTGCCACGATTCTGTTGGTGCTTGCTCTTCCTCTCATTAATGATCTTATAATGAGCATTGTTATCCTCTTCAAAAATTCTGCAGCTATCAATCAAATCAGCAAAAATACGAATCTTCTGATATCCAACTGCCTTCTTGATCTCCGGGCGCAACCCACTCTCAAATTTGATGCATTTAGAAAACTCAGCATCATCATCGTTATAGTGCGGATAAAACTTAGCCAATTCAACAAACTTTGCAGCATAATCAGTAACCGACATATTTCCTTGCTTCAGCTCAAGAAACTCGATCTGCTTCTTACCCCGAACATCCTCTGGATAATACTTCCTCAGGAACTCCCTTTGGAACACATCCCAAGTGATACCTTCACCTGCAGTTTCCAATCTCTGACGAGTCTCTTGCCACCAGTCATCAGCCTCGAATGCTAGCATATGAGTCCCATATCGAACCTTCTGCGCTGGAGTGTAGTCCATCACATGGAAGATTCTCTCTATCTCTTTCAACCAATCCAAGGCTCCATCAGGATCGTACTTGCCCTTGAAGGTAGGCGGGTTCTCCCTCTGAAAAGTTGCCAAACTGCGAGATCTAGCATTCTCGTCAGCGTTCGACTGATTTTGCAAAGCCTGAGTCATGGCTTCCAACGCAGCAGCAATTGCAGCATTGTTCCTTCCAGCCATCTCAACTTATCACTACAACATAACAAAAGTTAGTACTAGTTAACAATCCTAGATTGTCAACAAACTACGACTCGACAACTTGGCCAGACGGACGGACCTGCTCTGATACCACTAATGTAACACCCATCTACCCCACAAACAATTTTTTTGAGAAATAATTCATATTATCAGAGTAACATCAATGAGAAGGGTGCCAGATAAATTCCAAACATCATTTAATAATCATTATCCTGTCCCGTAACACGGGTTATCCAATCTTCATTAACATAAATTGACAACTTCGCATCGGAATCAAACTTTTAAAATTTAAATCAATAAAATGCTTCATAAGGGAATGTATTCAATCAAAATAACATCAACAATATGAAACTTCCAACATAAACCAAAAGAACAAGAGGTTCACGAACAATTCCCAACCCGATGTTACATGACACAGAGCAGGACACCTCTAAACACTACTAAGAACAACGATAAGCGAAAACACTCCAAGGCTACATCCTCCAGCACCGTAACCTACTCTTGATCATCTGCAAGTTACCCATATAAGAGGCAATGTTTCCAAGCAGGCAGGGTGAGAAATTACAATCCATTATAATAATATATTGACATGGAAAATAAACAGAGTAAGCAACAACAACGTCATAGCATCATTAATAAATCTTCACAACCCAATCACATTTACATCATTCATATGCAATGTCAACTATAATGAAATGCAAAGAATGCATGTGGTACCGGTTCAACGTGGATGGACACTGGCCATCAACCCTCCAAAATGAGCACAACATAATCAACGTATCACTTCAATCCGCACAATGGGATTGCAGCTACCAATGGACCGAAGCCCCAACATAAAATGCTATGAAATGCAATGATGCTAATTCTTCTCAATTCAACAAAAATCAACGTGTGCATCATTCATTTCATATTCAACAAGTATTTATCATACAATCATGTTTTATCATCTTACATCAACAACGACTCGACAACAAAAGATCCACACGAGAAAACGTCAAGAAACCTCAAGAAAATAACAAAAACAGCAAAACAGCATGTCTGACACGGCCACCCGTGTCCTGGGACACGGCCCGTGTCAGGAAACCTACACTCAAAACACAACACAGATAGAATACAGCAAATACAGTGGTCTGACACGGCAGCCAGTGTCGTGTGAGACGGCCCGTGTCAGGAGCTCTGTAGCACAAATCCAACAAAAGCAAAATACAGCAAGAATGGTGGTCTGACACGGCCGCCCGTGTCCTGTGACACGGCCGTGTCAGGATGCGAAAACTCGGAATTTTTCAAAGGGTTTTTCTGCTGCGTTTTGGCTTCAAATATCCCAAAAAAATCAGTTTTTATAATACGAAAATTTGACCAAAAGACTCACACAACGCACATACATCAACACATAACATTCTATCTCATTATATTTCATCTAATCAAACATCCCTAACTCATTCTACGTCATCAAACACCACAATTTCTCAAAATCCACAAATACCTAATCTATTCATAACCAAACCCTATAGTACTATAATAAACCATGAAAACTCCCCATACCTTAGAGAATTTAGTAGCTTCCTCCTCCTCTAAGATTCCTCAGCAATCTCTACGTCGTGGTGCTCTTCTCCTTCTCTTCCTCGATTTTCTTCACAAAACACGATAAGTTAGAATTGATCAGTCTTCTCATCTTTATACAAAATATTCCAGTTTATGAACTTCCAACTCTATCCTCACCTTTTTTCCTCTATGACCACCTTGTCATTTTCTTATTATTTTTATTAATAATAATAATAGTATAAATAATACATTAATTATTTATTCTATTAAATTATTTAAATATACTCTTTTGATCCAAAATTCTCCGAAATTACCAAAACTTCCCAATCCCTTCTAAATTAAATAAATAAATAAATGATTAATTTAGATTTTTCGGGGCGTTACAGATACCGTTGTCATAGGTAGTTTAGTTTTCTATTTTTAGGGTTAAGTATGTATATTATTATGTATTTTATGTACTTAATGTAATCATGGTGTTATGTCTAGACTAATATATAAAACATAATTAATCTTTTAATTTTATTCTTAATGCTTGTTATATCAATATTATGCTTATGGACCTAAGAGGTATTGTTTGCCTTGAAAATTAGCAAACAACCGCTGATCTCCTAATTTGCGAAAAATTAGTTTACTTGCAGGATCGATCATAAAAATCCTAGGACAATGTGCTTTAAGAGTTTTGACAATTTATGTTAAAATCAAACCTTTTGTTCATTAAGTTCATCATTGTTTTCAGAAACTGATGATATTCGAATGAAAATGATAACATTTTGTTTTTTAAAAGGAATAACGAAAACGTAATAAAAGTGCAAGAATAAAATTGTAGAAAAGTAAAATAAGTTGCATGTGAATAAATTAGAACTTCATTGAAATGTAAAGAATAAACTGGTGTTTTTCCAAACGTACATTTCTCAAGGATAACTCTTTTCTCTCACGCGGGTACTTTGAGTATTTCTGAGTAACTTGTACAAATTTTGAATACACACACGGAAATCTAACACTATGACTCCTTATTTATATACAGTCAAAATAATCGCCAACAACGGTCTCTGTTTCTACCGAAGACAAATGGCACTCTGCATGCCTTCGCCTCTTAGATGCATTCCACACGTCTTGCTTTCAAAACATAATTTCCCTCCTGGATTTAAATTTCAAAATACCCGTCGAAGCAAGACCTTCGCATAACTATGTCAAAATAGCTCTAATACTTAGAAAAATCTCCAGCTCTTCCATTCCTACTTAACCCTTATTTTCGACTGACTTTCTTCACTAGCCATAAATTGCTATCGAAATGCTTCTGGTGAATCTTAAACTTTTATCTTCTGGACAAAATCCAGGTGTCGAAATTAGGAGCCTACAAATTGCCCCCCAGAAAATGCATTTTCGACAAAGGAGAAAAAGCATTTTTTGACAACATACTTCGACGCCTTAAATCATTTCGACGTAACGACTGTTCATATGACTTGACATTCATGACGTCATAGTCATCATTACACTTTTTGAAACGTCTCCTCAACCCACATTTTAAGATCTCCTTTAATCATCATGATCCTAGTCCCTTGGAGATCGTGGGTCGAAAAGTAACTGCCACCGTCTAATCAGTCTATCCCTGACTAACACGTGTCCCACGATTCTTTTCATTAAATGGTACCCTCTTTGAATAGTAACTGCTTCAGTATTACTTTTACCACTTATAAATAAGCGAAAATTTTCCTCCATTCACCTTTTCCCACTTCTCTTTATCTTAAACAACAACTTCATCTTCTTCATTTTTCTCTGAACTTTCTACGATCAACCATGTCTTCTTCCACAGCTCCCCAAGGAACCAACACCAAGAAACAAGATTCTCAAAAATCCAAAAACTTGCCGCCTGTTCACAGGATTCTTGGTCCAAGTGTTATGGGGAACCAACAATATGTACCAGAACCTCCCAATGAGGAAGGGAAAAACGCATTTACCAGTCACAGGTATTAATCCCCATTCTTATTTCTGGTAAATCCCATGCAATCTTAGGACCTTTACCTGATTTAAAGTTATATCCCTTAAAAGTAAAGGAATTCTTCCTAGCTTATCATCGTTGTAAGCCAATAGCTAATGGAGTTAGACCTAGGACTGAGAAAGAAATAGCCATAGATGGAAAATCCAAAGTAGATGGTCAAGGGTCCCCCTCCTCTAGAGATGTCATAAAACTAGATTACATGAACAACTTTAGGATTTTTAGGTCTTTCCCTCTGTCGAAAGACCCATCTGACTATCTATCTTGGCTAGCAAAAATAGAGGCAATCAAATCTGAGGCTTGGAAAACCATGGGCATTTTCGACCTTATCCAGTTATCGAAAGTAGGACCTAGGTATTGTCCATCTATACTTTTGGCTTCCCTTTACTTTTGGGACAGAACCTACAACAACTTTCATCTTCCTTGTTAAATGATCACCCCCACCCTTTTCGACGTAGCTGCCATTACTGGCCTTAGCCCACTTGGGGTGGATTATGATCCCAACCTCTTGTCTGACGATTCCATAGGCTTCGACACCAATAAAGCTACCTTTACATCCTACATCGCGAATTATCATGATAAAGAAACCATGGAAGTCTCAAATCAAGAGCACGTGGCTTTCTTAGCCCTCTGACTGTCGAGACGCGACTTCTGCTCCAGGCCTCTCCAAGTGGCAAAAAGATATATCACCATGGCAAACCAACTCCATGCTGGACACCAATTTTGCCTCAGCGAAATCATCCTAGCCAATCTGTATGAGTCCTTTGGTGAAGGAGTTACTTTACTGAAAAATATTAAGGATAAGGGAAATGTTTTGTTGTCGGGACCATTTTGGTTCCTACAACTGTGGCTCAATGCCACATTTGAAGCTTCTTTATCCAACAAAAACCCTGTGGACGAAGTTGCTCTGAAGGATAGAAGGGTCGAAGGAACTAGGCTGGCACTGCTAACGCCCAATAACGAAGGTCTGAGCCTCCAGCAAACCTTTACTGGCTATGTCATGATGTTTACCAAACGTCATAACTTTACCCCTAACATGGCCCCTTTCGCAAACAGAAAAATTCGACCAGAATGGTTTACCAGGAAGCTCCCCTTAGAATCGAAAGTACAAGAGGCAGAATATCTCAATGTCTGGGAATCTTTTCTAACCCCTAGACTCTTAGCCTCCAGGATCAACCCCTCAAAGCTAAAAATCTCACTTGTCAACTACCAACCCAATCTGGTATCTCGACAGTTTGGATTAATTCAAATAAAACCAAAACCCCTATTTTCAAAGAAAGGTTCTCTGATACACTACAACATGACCCACGCCAAAGCCGAGTGTACCAAACTGCTGGTGAAATACTCAAATTTGGTCGAAATTCAACCAGTGCCTTTTAAACCCAGCTTCCTCTGTACTCAAGAGTTTGATGAATGATGGAGGAATTACTATAATTCACAGTTCTTCGACGTGCCTTCTTTTACTATTCAACTGACCAGAGCTTTCACCCTTGTGCAGGACAAATCAAAGAAAGGTACCTCAAGACACATCAAAGAAATCCAAGCATTCCAGAAGTACTTTGAAACTGCCTATAGACCCAATGAACTTAGTCGAACCATAAGCGAAGCAGCCGTTACTTTGAAAGAAAAATTTACAAGGAAACTGGATGAGTTAAAGCTACCTTCATACGTTCGACCAAATCAACGTTATAAGTTAGCTTTTAATCTTTATCCACCAAAGTTCCCTCCTCTACCGTCTGCTGAATTTGGTGTGGCTTTTAGCCCTCCATTTCCAGACTGGTTCATCTGTGGGAATTCCATGAAAAATCTTCTCCAAGACTACCAAAAACGTGCTAAGCGAGTGGTTCCGACTAAGTACACTTTGGACAATTTCAAAGGCCACCTTCATATTGGCATAGAACATGTTCGCGTGAAATCTCTTATATATGAAGGTGTGGAATGGGAAGATATTCGACACCACTTCCTTTATTTACATATGTTCTTCCTTGACTCGCATTTAACTTTTTCCTTTCTTCTTAGCCATAAAGATTCCTGTTAAGAAGTCGGCTACTATCGAAGGGTCAACTGTAGAGGAAGAAGAAGACAAAAAAAACACTACCAAGAAACCCGTGACGAGGGTATGGTTTTCGCCTTTTCTTTGATCATTATATTTATATTTTCTTTATTTATTATTATTATTTTCTGAAGTGTACTAACGAATTTTTTCTTTTTTACAGGCAAGTCGGAAACCTCCTTCAACGCCAAAGAATAGAAAAGAGAAAGAACCTGACGTTCATGTTAAGAATAGAAAAAACTTGAACGGAAAAATAGCAAGTGTACTATTTCAACGATGTAGTAATAAGTGGGGTTATCCCCAAAATCGATCTCTCAAAGACTGCGTATAATTTGTAAGTGTAGATGTTATTTCAATTAGACAAAAGTTCCTTTTGGGGGTTTTGATTTTTAAACTAATTCTAATGACAGAAAGAAATAAGCAGAATAATAAAATGACTTTAACAATTATGAGACATTATACTAGGAAAGGTGTATGAATTGCTCAGCAAGAACCCTAAATTATCCTCAAAGAGATATGCCTCCAAACCTTAATTTTACTGACCCTCAAATATTTTTCTTAAATTCCTTAACCGAAAAACCTTTGATATTCCCCCCTGACCCTAATTCCTTAGCAGTCAAGAGAGAACATCAAGCAATAGTTCTGACAAGGTCTTTTAGTCACTATAGGGTATCCCTATTCCTAGGCAATATCTACCGTAAAGTATTATGCAAAAACAATAGATTGGTTTTTCAGGCCAAATCCCTAACCGTAAATCGTTCCCAATTTGTACGATCGAAAAAGTATTAATTTATTTGCATAACAAAAGATTAAGGTAAGAAAGCATAAAATCATCAAATAATTCAACAACGGTTCATTACATCACAATTCAGGGACACCCCCTAGCATTGGGGGGGGGGGGGGTTTAACTACTCATAATATTCAAAGAAAACAAAATACAAAATAAAGACATTACAAGAATTGGTGATAAAAGTTGATCTTCAATTTCTTCCGATCATGAAAATCTCCTCTTTTCCCAATCCTCCAGAGCTCTCTTCTTTCTTCTGTAATTCTTCCGTACGATCCAAAGTCCCCATTTTTCTCTCTCCACACAGCCTAAGTAGTTCTAAATCACTAAAACAGTACGAAATTCCCAGAATACCCCTCAGAGCACTACACTCAGAAAGTATAAAAAATCACAAAATTTTCTCTCCCAGGCTTGCTGACACGGGCCGTGTCAGGCGACACGGGCACCCGTGTCAGACCTCTGTTTCTCTGTACAAACTTTCTTCACTCTAGGTGTGCTGACACGGGCCGTGTCAGATGACACGGGCACCCGTGTCAGATGACACGGGCACCCATGTTAGATCTCTGACTTCCTCCCAAATCTTCAATTTCAAATGCGTGTTGCTCCAGGCCTTCTGACACGGGCCGTGTCAGGCGACACGGGTGTAACACCCCATTTCTACCCATCGAATAATATAAAAATCAGAGTTACAAAATTTCAACATACACATGGGATGCTACACATACAACTCATAACAATGACTTATAATCACATATAACCTAAATACGAAACACAACATTTTAGTCTTTGAAACAAAACAACTTTTATAATTAAGCAGCGGATTCACAAACTTCAACTTAACGGACATAACAATTTTATTTAACTTAAAACAACTTCAAAACAACAAGTCTTTAGAGAAAACAACTTAAAATTCAGCAACAATGATAAAATCAGTAATAAAGAAACAAGCGTTCATCCCCCCGAGTGTTACGTATCAGAGCGACGACCCCGACTCGAACTAATGAAGGTAGAGAGCCTTCACTCTGGATTACCTGCAGGATGGCGTATAAATCATCACCATACACAGAAGGGGTGAGATATCAAACAATATAATCGGATATATGATAAATAATATATTAATTTAGATTATATAGAAATCACCATTTCACAACATTATAAACAACATCAATCAACAACACAACAACAATTATGCAACATGAAATGCGACTTAAGCTATGCACATGCATGTGGTACTATTGGAGCAAAACTCCCAAATTAGAAACTTGCCAATTAATATTGACGTCAACAAGGCATAAGCCTTCAACTTAAATTTGCCAATCCAGGCCAACTTACCGAGCATAGGCTCCAACTTGATATGTTATGTATGCAACAACAATATGAACACAACATCAACTACAACAACAATTACAACCAAACTTCAACTTTGGCATTAAGCCTACAATTTATGTATTGCCACTAATTAGAGGCAAATGCAATAAAATACATTTCTGCAACTTTATAACAAAACACAACAATGCCACTGCAATCTACACCATACTCCGTATCATTCAACAAAATTATGTTACAAACGTTTACTCGAATTTACCCGGACAGTGCTATTAAACCGTTTAATTATTCTTCTGTTAAAGTTAGTAATATTTCTACTCTGCTTTAATAACATTACAACTATTCTGGTACTGTTATTTTACATGTTCTGCTGTATTACTATGTATACTGCTAGATTATTCTCCTACTAGTTCATCACTGTTACAACTGCTGGAACTACTTGCTATTTCCTGCTTTACTGTCATTTGTTTTTTTTTTCACTGAAGCTAACAAGGGCTACATGCTAATTCACTAATTCAGTTTCCAATTAATTTGTTGTTACTAAACATACTAATTTTCTGCTAACCATAATAATTTTCTGCTAAGCATATTAATTTTCTGCTACATATATTGATTTCCTGCTAAACCACCAATTCCTTCAAGCAAAGGTGGCTTGCACCACCATTTACTCTCCTCTAAGGTGGCTTGCGCCACCATTTCTCTTTATTTAGAGGTGGCTTATGCCACCCTTTAACTTAGGGCCAGGTGGCTTGCGCCACCATCCATTAAAAGCCCACTTGGCTTGCGCCATCATTCCAGCACACACAGGGGGTGGCTTGTGCCATCCCCCCTTATATATATATATATATATATATATATATATATTCAACTTGATCAAATACTTCCGAATACAGATACCACAACTCATAGCATCATTAATTCTTTTTCTCTTTACAGAAACTACAATTTCTCAGAATAACAATCGGATACAAAAAAACCCGGTAATATAGAATATTTTTCTACACAATTCACACACACGATGATAGTTTTATACAATCTAAATCCCACATACTATCCCTCAATTACCCTATTATAGAGTCAGAACCCCACCCTTACCTTGGATTAAAGGTCGCTCTACTCTCCGATTGGGTTCTCCCGCTTGCAGCCTCTACGTATGGTTTCCAAACCCTTGCTCCTCTTCTTCTTCTCCGTAACTGCTACTACTAATTTTCTTTTTATTTTTAACACCTAATATAATAACTCTAATATTCTAATTGTCTTATTGGGCCACATTCTACAACCCCACTATTACTACTTCTAATTATAGCCCAAATAATATAATCTATTAATATTTCTAATTACTATATCTACTACTTAATCGGCTTAATTAATCAAATAACCACAATACAACTTAATTTATCTTAATTAAATTAATTCAACTAAAGCCAACACAACTTAAATTAATTAATTTAACTAAAACCGACCTAGCAACTCAACACAACATTTTCGACAACCAACACAAAATCACACAAGTAATACGAAGATATTTAATTAAATAATTTATTAAATAACCGGGCATTACACCTCTCCCCCACTTAGAATATTTTCGTCCTCGAAAATTTACCTTGTTCAAACAACTCGGGATAGGATTCCCGCATCTTGCTTTCCAACTCCCACGTCATACTTTCTCCGGCAGCTCCTAACCAGACTACTTTTACCAACACAATCTCCTTGCCTTTTAGAGTCTTCATTTCACGATCCGCGATCCGTACTGGCATCGTTTCCATAGTAAGATTATCCCGTACTTGCACATCATCCATATGGATTACATGAGATGGATCTGGAACATACTTCCGGAGTTGTGACACATGAAACACATCCTGTAAATTCGACAGATTAGGTGGTAAAGCCACTCTATAAGCAACATTTCCAACTCTGTCCGAAATCTGATACGGACCAATAAAACGAGGAGTAAGCTTCTTAGACTTCAATGCACGCCCAACACCTGTCACAGGCGTAACTCTCAAAAACACATGGTCACCTGCTTGGAATTCTAAATCTTTCCTTCGCTTGTCATAATAACTCTTCTGCCTACTTTGGGAAGATTTCATCTTTTCTCGGATCAACTTCACCTTCTCAGTAGTCTCTCGAAGGATTTCGGGTCCAAGCACTACACTTTCTCCATATTCATGCCAACATAAAGGAGTCCTACATCTCCGACCATATAACGCTTCAAAAGGTGCCATTCCAATACTGGAATGGTAAATGTTATTATAAGTGAACTCGATCAATGGAAGATAAGTATCCCACGAACCTCCCTGCTCAAGAACACAAGCTCTCAACAAATCCTCCAACGACTGAATAGTCCTCTCAGTTTGACCATCCGTCTGAGGGTGATACGCCGAACTCAACCTCTACTTAGAACCCAACGCCTCTTGCAAACTCTTCCAAAAATCAGACGTAAACCTCGGATCCCCATCAGACACAATACACAGAGGAACAACATGCAGCTTTACAATTATGCTAGTATAAATCTCCGCCAACTTGGATACTGGAAAACTGATGTTAATAGGAATAAAATGAGCCGACTTCGTAAGCCTATCAACAATCACCCAAATTGAATCCTGTCCTCTTGAAGTATTAGGTAATCCCGTCACAAAGTCCATTGAAATGCTATCCCATTTCCATTCTGGAACTTCTAACGGTTGCATCAACCCTGCAGGCTTCTGATGTTCAACTTTTGACTTCTGGCAAGTTAAACATGCGTACACAAAACGAGCTACATCACGCTTCATTCCAGGCCACCAAAACAATTTCTTCAAGTCCTGATACATCTTTGTAGCCCCCAGATGAATACTCAATTTACTTCTATGACTTTCCTATATGATCGCTTTCTTCATCTCTACATCATCAAGAATACAAATTCGATTACGGAATCTCAACACACCATGGGTATCTAACTTGAAATCATCATTCTCGGACTGATCGATCCCAACCATCGAATCTACCAGTTTCACGTCTAACTTCTGAGCTCCCTTGATACTGTCCATAAAATCATTGTTAATCTTCAGCATCCCCAACATCACACTCTGCGGTGTCACTTCGCAAACTAAGCTCATATCTCTGAACTGCACGATCAATTCTAATTCTTTAACCATCATCGCCGACATATGCAAAGTTTTCCGACTTAGGGCATCAGCCACAACATTAGCTTTACTTGGATGATAGGTCAAACCGAAATCATAATCTTTTAATAATTCCAACCATCTTCGTTGTCTCATATTCAACTCCTTCTGATCAAATAAATACTTTAAACTCTTATGGTCACTAAACACTTCAAATCTAGAACCATAAAGATAATGCCTCCAAATCTTCAGTACAAAAACAATTGCAGCAAGTTCTAAATCATGCGTAGGATAGTTCTTTTCATGAGTTCTCAACTGCCTCGACGCATAAGCAACTACCTTATCATTATGCATAAGTACACCTCCTAACCCATCTTAGAAGCATCACAATACACCACAAAAGGTTCTCCTGGATTAGGTAATGTCAAAACCGGAGCCGATGTCAATCTCTTTTTCAATTCCGTGAAACTTTCTTCGCATTGAATGTCCCACACAAAAGCTTTACCTTTACAAGTCAACTTGGTCAACGGAAGTGCTAACTTAGAAAATCCTTCGATAAACCTTCGGTAATAACCGGCTAGTCCCAAAAAGCTTCTAATCTCGGTAGCCGACTTTGGAGTTTCCCATTGTAACACAGCATCTACTTTAGATGGATCCACAGCAATGCCATTACCCGAAATGACATGACCAAGAAAACTAACTTCCTTTAACCAAAATTCACATTTGGACAACTTTGCATATAACTTCTTCTCTTTCAAAACTTGTAATACTAGTCTTAAGTGTTCTGCACGCTCTTCTTCCAATTTAGAGTAAATTAATATATCATCAATAAACACCACCACAAACCGATCCAAATAAGTATGAAAGATACGGTTCATGTACTCCATGAATACTCCCGGCGCATTAGTAACACCGAAAGGCATCACTGAATACTCATAATGTCCATAACGCGTTCTGAACGCCGTCTTCTGAATATTTTCATCTTTCACTTTAATCTGATGATAGCCCGACCTCAAATCAATCTTGCTAAACACACGAGCACCTACCAATTGATCCATCAAGTCATCTATTCTCGGGAGCGGATACTTGTTCTTAATCGTCACTTTATTTAATTGTCTGTAATCAACACAGAGCCTCATACTTCCATCTTTCTTCTTTACTAACAACACTTGATCTCCCCACGGCGATACACTTGGCCTCACAAACTTCTTTTTAAGTAAATCCTCCAATTGCTTCTTTAATTCTGACAATTCAGATGTAGACATCCTGTATGGTGCCATAGACACAGGTCTGGTACCAGGTACAAGGTCAATTGCAAATTCCACTTCTCTTTCTGGAGGCACATCAGGAATTTCATCAGGGAAAACTTCAGGAAATTAATGCACCACTTACAACTCCTCAATTACAGCTCGGCTCTCAATAGATAACGACACCATCACTGAGAACATCTGAGCTCCTTCTTGCATCAACTACTGTAACTACCTAAAAGACAACAAACCAGCTTCTTCCTCTTCAGGAGTAGAAAATCTCACTGACTTGTTATAACAATTGATATGAACATAGTTATATTCTAACCAGTTCATTCCCAAGATTACATCCATCCCAGATAACGACAAACACACCAAATCAACAATAAAGTCTCTGTCGAAGATCGTCAAAGGACACTTTAAACACACAAGAGAAGTAGTCGCCGATCCCTTAGCCGAAATCTCGACGACCATTTCTCCTTTCATAGAAGACAACACAAGACCCAATCTTTCAACACATTCGGCAACAATAAAACAATGAGTACCACCAGTATCAATCATAGTGATTAAAGGAGTACTATTAATGAAACATGTACCTCTGATGAGTCTGTCCTCAGTAGTTGTCTGAGTCCCAGCCAAAGCGAACACTTTCCCACCAGTTTACGCCTTCTTTGGTTTCTGACACTGACTACCAATGTGTCCTTCTTCACCACAGTTGAAACAAATCGTCTCTTTATGCTTGCACTCAGATATAGCATGCCCAGTCTTACCATAATGGAAACACCTCTTCACCTCAGCAGTACACACATTACTCTTATGACCAGGTTTCCCACATTTGAAACAAGTTATGCCAGCAGGAGCATCTCCCCCACTAGTCCTCTTGCCATCAGCCACTTTCTGTTTACCTTTTCCAGCTGGAGTATCATAAGGTTTGCTACGATTCTGTTGGTGCTTGCTCTTCCTCTCATTAATGATCTTATAATGAGAATTGTTATCCTCTTCATAAATTCTACAGCTATCAACCAAATTAGAGAAGACATGAATCTTTTGATATCCAATTGCCTTCTTGATCTCTGGGCGCAACCCACTCTCAAACTTGATGCATTTTGAAAACTCAGCAGTATCCCCGTTATAGTGCGGATAAAACTTAGCCAACTCAACAAACTTTGCAGCATATTCAGTAACCGACATACTTCCTTGTTTCAGCTCAAGAAACTCGATTTCCTTCTTACCACGAACATCCTCTGGATAATACTTCCTCAGGAACTCCCTTCGGAACACAGCCCAAGTGATACCTTCACCTGCAGCTTCCAACCTCTGATGAGTCTCTAGCCACCAGTCATCAGCCTCGACTGCTAGCATATGAGTCCCATATCGAACCTTCTATGTGGGAGTGCAGTCCATCACACGAAAGATTCTCTCCATCTCTTTCAACCAATCCAACGCTCCATCGGGATCATACTTTCCCTTGAAGGTAGGCGGATTCTCCCTCTGAAAAGTTGCCAAACTGCGAGATCCAGCATTCTTGTCAGCGTTCGGCTGATTCTGCAAAGCCTGAGCCATTGCTTCCAATGCAGCAGCAATTGCAGCATCGTTCCTTCCAGCCATTTCAACTTATCACTACAACATAAACAAAGGTTAGAACTAGTTAACAATACTCGATTGTCAAACAAACTACGACTCGACAACTTGGCCGGACGGACCGACCTGCTCTGATACCACTAATGTAACACCCCATTTCTACCCACTGAATAGTATAAAAATCAGAGTTACAAAATTTCAACATACACATGGGATGCTACACATACAACTCATGACAACGGCTTATAATCACATATAACCTAAACACGAAACACAACATTTTATTCTTTGAAACAAAACAACTTTTATAATTAAGCAGCGGATTCACAAACTTCAACTTAACGGACATAACAATTTTATTCAACTTAAAACAACTTCAAAACAACAAGTCTTTAAAGAAAACAACTTAAAATTCAGCAACAATGATAAAATCAGCAATAAAGAAACAAACGTTCATCCCCCCGAGTGTTACGTATCAGAGCGACGACCTCGACTCGAACTAATAAAGGTAGAGAGCCTTCACTCCGGATTACCTGCAGGATGGCGTATAAACCATCACCATACACAGAAGGGGTGAGATATCAAACAATATAATAAGATATATGATAAATAATATATTAATTTAGATTATATAGAAATCACCACTTCACAACATTATAAACAACATCAATCAACAACACAACAACAATTATGCAACATGAAATGCGACTTAAGCTATGCACATGCATGTGGTACCATTGGAGCAAAACTCCCAACTTAGAAACTTGCCAATTAATATTGACGTCAACAAGGCATAAGCCTTCAACTTAAATTTACCAATCCAGGCCAACTTACCGAGCATAGGCTCCAACTTGATATGTTATGTATGCAACAACAATATGAACACAACATCAACTACAACAACAATTACAACCATACTTCAACTTTGGCATTAAGCCTACAATTTATGTATTGCCACTAATTAGAGGCAAATGCAACAAAATCTATTTCTGCAACTTTATAACTAAACACAACAATGCCACTGCAATCTGCATCATACTCCGTATCATTCAACAAAATTATGTTACAAACGTTTACTCAAATTTACCCGGACAGTGCTATTAAACCCTTTAATTATTCTTCTGTTAAAGTTAGTAATATTTCTACTCTGCTTTAATAACATTACAACTATTCTGGTACTGTTATTTTACATGTTCTGCTATATTACTATGTATACTGCTAGATTATTCTCCTACTGGTTCATCACTGTTACAGCTGCTGGAACTACTTGCTATTTCTTGATTTACTGTCATTTGTTTTTTTTTCACTGAAGCTAACAAGGGCTACATGCTAATTCACTAATTCAGTTTCTAATTAATTTCCTGTTACTAAACATACTAATTTTCTGCTAACCATAATAATTTTCTGTTAAGCATATTAATTTTCTGCTACATATGTTAATTTCTTGCTAAACCACCACCAATTCCTTCAAGCAAAGGTGGGTTACGCCACCATTTACTCTCCTCTAAGGTGACTTGCGCCACCATTTCTCTTTATTTAGAGGTGGCTTGCGCCATCCTTTAACTTAGGGCCAGGTGGCTTGCGCCACCATTCCAGCACACACAGGGGGTGGCTTGCGCCATCCCCCCATATATATATATATATATATATATATATATATATATATATATATATATATATATATATATATATATATATATATATATATATATATATTAAATTCAACTTGATCAAATACTTCTGAATACAGATATCACAACTCATAGCATCATTTATTCTTTTTCTCTTTACAGAAACTACAATTTCTCAGAATAACAATCGGATACAAAAATAACCGATAATTCAGAATATTTTTCGACACAATTCACACACATGATGACAGTTTTATACAATCCAAATCCCACATACTATCCATCAATTACCCTATTATAGAGTCAGAACCCCACCCTTACCTTGGATTGAAGGCAGCTCTACTCTCCGATTGGGTTCTCCCGCTTGCAGCTTCTACGTATGGTTTCCAAACCCTTGCTCCTCTTCTTCTTCTCCGTAACTGCTACTACTAATTTTCTTTTTATTTTTAACACCTAATATAATAACTCTAATATTCTAATTGTCTTATTGGGCCACATTCTACACCCCCACTATTACTACTTCTAATTACAGCCCAAATAATATAATCTATTAATATTTCTAATTACTATATCTACTACTTAATCGGCTTAATTAATCAAATAACCACAATACAACTTAATTTATCTTAATTAAATTAATTCAACTAAAGCCAACACAACTTAAATTAATTAATTTAACTAAAACCGACCTAGCAACTCAACACAACATTTTCGACAACCAACACAAAATCACAGAAGTAATACGAAGATATTTAATTAAATAATTTATTAAATAACCGGGTGTTACAACGGGCACCCGTGTCAACCCACTATCCTCATTCCAATTTCATTCCAAATTTTTGCGATTTTCTCGATTTTTCGCTCCGATTCTTCCTGAATGTTTATGTGAACCTGAAAACACAAAAGAACACAACCAAGGCATAAAATGCGGTAAAAGAGATGTAAAACAAATAAACAATAACAAGATAGTAATTAAAACAAATAGAGAAATGATGTATGAAAACCACTGATCAAACTCCCCCAAACTTAAACCATTGCTTGACCTCAAGCAACAGGCTTGCATAAAAATTTTCAGATCAAATGGTACAAATCCAATGAAAGACCTGTGAAGGTAAGGTATGTCAATACTCATACGTGAGCCTTTGTTCCGATCAGTTAAAACTAGTTCTCTTGGTAATCGTTCGTTAACGAAGGTATTCCACAAACACAAACCGCGATAAAACCACGGACCTACATCCCCCTTTTGGGTTACCTCTCCAACTATGCTTTGTGCTTAAGTCTTTTCTTCGATTCTCTACCCCTTTCATTCGGATAATCAGATTAAGGCATTTTTTCATTTTCCCTCACATGTACAAGATTGATCGAAACTTTTTCTAGGCACCATTATCTCTTTTTCTCGCTCATTGGCGTTTATTAGTCCACTTTGGGACGACAATTGAGACTCAACCGCCGTTAGGCTAAGTAACCGGGTGAGGGTTACCCAACTTAGAAGGACAAGTTGTCTTTATCGCCATTATTCATTTTTTTTCCGGTGCCTTAGGTCATTCTCTCAATCAACCATGTACATGCAATTCTTTTTAGTCATGCTGGACTATCACTATGAACTAATCGGGGAATACTTCTCAAATCCAAGTACTATGGCACAAATCTACACGTTGGACTCGTTTCCTTACTCCAGGGAATCTAGGGTGTTCGGGTCATTCCTAAGTTTTCAAACTTTCCCAATGTCCCTAATTCTGACTCTTCTTCCCTCAAACTCTATATACTTTCTTGACCACCTCAAAATCACAGTATTCACAAGAAAAATTTTAACAGTTCAAATTCGGGGAAAATTCAGACTGGTTTTCAACACACAAAATAGACATGACCCGTACAAAAAGGAAAAACTAAAAGCAGTAAATCCTCCCCCAAACTTGAACTACACATTGGCCCCAATGTGTTAGAACAAGAGCGAGAGAGGTCACTCACAGAGGTCCTTCTCAGGATGCTGACGTAATGCAACACCACAGCTACATCATCGTTTGCACATGTAGGATCCAGATTATTTCCTGCAACCAAAACAAAACAACAGCAAAAAGAAAGAAATTAATCAGACAAGCGTGGGTTGCCTCCCACGTAGCGCTTCGTTTAACGTCGCATGGCTCGACGGGTTACTCCCCAAAGCTATGGGGGATACTTCAGCTTACACACCTTGTCTCTTGACTTTTTCGCCACAAAAAACCAGTCAGGTTCAGAGATAAGAGCTACTTTGTCCCTTAAGTCACCTCCAACCTCCATATACTTTCGTTGATGTTTATTTTTCTTTCTCTTCTTGATTTCATGAATGGACCTTGAAGTGTTTCCATGTGCAATAGATGACCAAGATACTGCAACCTTAGAGATTATGCCCGAGACTTTTTCAGGTGGTGGTCTTGTACTTCAGCTTTTTCCCTATTTGGATCATTCCAACTGAAGCTTGATTTCCTTCACCTACACCATGCTTCTTGATATCCAACACTTTTAAAGTTATTTCCTCCTCAAAAGATTTCAATATCAGAGTACCTTTTTCAATGTCCACATTGCATCTACTCGTGAGCAAGAATGGTCGACCAAGAATGATGGGAGTCTCTTCATCCTCAGGAATATCCATGATCTCAAAATCAACTGGAAAGACGAATTTATCAATCATCACCAACACATCTTCAACTAACCCATTTGATTGCTTAGTTGTGTGGTCAGCAAATTTAAGATTTGTTCTCCCATCACTCACCTTCCCAATTCCCAACTTTTTTAAAAATGGATAATGGCATGAGACTTACACTCGCACCTGAATCAATGAGGACCTTCTTGAAATTTATGTTTTTTATGGTGCAAGGTATTGCGACCGATCCGGGATCCTTCTGCTTGATTGGGATCTTCCTTTCCGGCGAGATTGCACTGCACTTTTCCTTTGGAGCAACCGGCTCATCTCCAAAAGGTCTTTTATTAGTTATCACTTCTTTCATGAATTTCTTATACAAGGGCATTTGGTCGAGTGCTTCAAAGAATGGCATATGGACTTCTAACTTTCTAAACATTGAGATAATTTTCTCAAAGTCCTTCTCTTTAGGATCTTTCTTGGTCACTCTCTGAGGGTAAGGTAGCTTAATCTGTGGTTTAGCCTCCTCTTTCTTTTTCTCTTCAGTTGGCTTCACGGGTGGAAAAGCTCTTTCTGGTTCTTTCCTGTTTTCTCTCACTTCCAGATCCACCTCTATACATTGATAATCATTTGTTTCCATTTCTTCCTCTTCTTCCACAACTCTCTGACTTCTCGTTGTGACAACATTAACATTCTCATGATTTTTTGGATTCGGTATTGTTGCACTCGGGAGGGATCCTTGAGCATGCATGGAGAGTTGTTGTGCTATTTGTCCCAGCTGAACTTCAAGATTTTTGATAGAAGTTGTATTATTCCATTTATTATTTCTGGTCTCTTCTTGGAATTGCATACTGTGAGTTGTCATCTTCTCAATTGCTATCTCCCATTGTGCTTTTTGGGGAGCCTGTTGTTGGAATTGTTGCTGAGGTTGTTGATATTATTGCTGGTATGGTTGGTGATATTGGATGGGTCCTTGCTTCGGAACATTCCCTTGTTGATCCGTCCAGGAGAAATTTGGATGATTTTTCCACCCTGGATTATAAGTATTAGAGTAGGGATTGTTCTTCCTCAAAATTTTAATTTCTTCTACCTGTTATGCTGTAGCAACACATTGCATGGCGAAGTGAGGCCCCCCACAAATTTCACAATTTACTGCTTGAACTGGTTGAACTTGAGCCACAGTCTGAGTACCAAGATTCATCTTCTTAAGTCTTCTCTCGACTTCGGCTGCAATCTGGTCTTCCATCTTTACCACTTGCTCAGTAAGTTTCAAATCAATTATCCTTTCTGGTTGGCTCACAGTGCTATCATACAACTCCAAATGCTCGTTTGCGGCCATGGGTTCAATGATATTTTTTATACCAGTGGCTGTTGTAAAATTAGATGAGCCACCGGCAGCTGTATCAATTAGTTGCTTGGTCTTCAACTGGAGGCCATTGATGAAGTTTTGCATCTGTTCAGTTGCATCCATGTTATGAGTAGGACATGCAACCAACAACTTCTTAAATCTCATATATGCATCTCCGAGTAACTCTCCCTCCTTCTCCTTAAAACTTACTATATCATACCTTTTTCGAATGTACACCGGGGCGGGAAAGTACTCATTCAAAAATGTTGTCTCCATCTCTTGCCAAGTGGTGATACTCCCAGCAAGTAAGGAATAAAACCACTCTTCTGCATCATCTGACAAGGTAAAAGGGAACATGACCGGCTTTTTGGCTTCTTCAGAATGTCCTTCAATTTTTAGTGACGTGCTCATAGTTAGAAACCTTTGGAGGTGCTTATTGGCACCTTCATTAATTTTCCCCGTAAAAGGTCTCCTCTCGAGCTGTCGGATGGTGGATGGATGCAACTGAAAGTGGTCAACATTAACCGGTTGATTTACGATGGTCAACCGGCCTGTTGGAGCATTTTCTCTTCCATAGTTCCCCAGAAGTCTCTCTACTAGAGGAAGATCAGCAGCCATGATGAGAGTTTCCGGCTCTGAATCTATGTCAGAATCTGTGTGCTCTGAGTGCCCTAAAACTAACTCTTCTTTCTCTTGCTCAGAAATAATTGGTTCTGAACTCGACGCGGCCAGTCTTTCTAGTCTAGCTTGATGACATCTGGTGTGCAAAGATCTCTCTGGTTCTGCGTCAAAAGAAAATTCAGCTGAGGCTTTACCTCGTATACACAGGTTAGGAAATTATTAGTAATAAAAAAAATAACAGGAAAATAAGATAAAAAAAAATGTCGGTCACAGAGTGACAAAATTCCAATTGAATTAAAATCAACACTTATAATTTGGCAGTCCCCAGCAATAGCGCCAAAAACTTGATCGGAAAAATAGCAAGTGTACTATTTTAACGATGTAGTAATAAGTGGGGTTATCCTCATAATCGATCTCTCGAGGACTGCGTATAATTTGTAAGTGCAGATGTTATTTCAATTAGACAAAAGTTCCTTTTGGGGGTTTTGATTTTTAAACTAATTCTAATGACAGAAAGAAATAAGCAGAATAATAAAATGACTTTAACAATTATGAGACATTATGCTAGGAAAGGTGTATGAATTACTCAGCAAGAACCCTAAATTATCCTCAAAGAGATATGCCTCCAAACCTTAATTTTACTGACCCTCAAATATTTTTCTTAAATTCCTTAACCGAAAAGCCTTTGATATTCCCCCTGACCCTAATTCCTTAGCACTCAAGAGAGAACATCAAGCAATAGTTCTGACAAGGTCTTTTAGTCACTACGGGGTATCCCTATTCCTAGGCAATATCTACCGTAATGTATTATGCAAAAACAATAGATTGGTTTTTCAGGCCAAATCCCTAACCGTAAATCGTTCCCAATTTGTACGATCAAAAAAAGTATTAATTTATTTGCATAACAAAAGATTAAGGTAAGAAAGCATAAACTCATCAAATAATTCAACAACGGTTCATTACATCACAATTCAGGGACACCCCCTAGCATTATGTGTGTGTGTGTGGGGGGGGGGGGGGTTTAGCTACTCATAATATTCAAAGAAAACAAAATACAAAATAAAGACATTACAAGAATTCATGATAAAAGTTGATCTTCAATTTCTTCCGATCATGAAAATCTCCTCTTTTCCCAATCCTCCAGAGCTCTCTTCTTTCTTCTGTAATTCTTTCGTACGATCCAAAGTTCCCATTTTTCTCTCTCCACACAGCCTAAGTAGTTCCAAATCACTAAAATAATACGAAATTCCCAGAATACCCCTCAGAGCACTACACTCAGAAAGTATAAAAAATCACAAAATTTTCTCTCCCAGGCTTGCTGACACGGGTCGTGTCAGGCGACACGGGCACCCGTGTCAGACCTCTGTTTCTCTGCGCAAACTTTCCTCACTCCAGGTGTGCTGACACGGGCCATGTCAGATGCAGCTCTCTGACTTCCTCCAAAATCTTCAATTTCAAATGCGTGTTGCTCCAGGCCTTCTGACATGGGTCGTGTCAAGCGACACGGGCACCCGTGTCAGCCCACTGTCCTCATTCCAATTTCATTCCAAATTTTTGCGATTTTTCTCAATTTTTCGCTCCGATTCTTCCTAAATGTTTATGTGAACCTGAAAACACAAAAGAACACAACCAAGGCATAAAATGCGGTAAAAGAGATGTAAAAAAAATAAACAATAACAAGATAGTAATTAAAACAAATAGCGAAATGATGTATGAAAACCACTGATCAACTCGCATTTAACTTTTTCCTTTCTTCTTAGCCATAAAGCTTCCTGTTAAGAAGTCGGCTACTGTCGAAGGGTCAACTGCAAAGGAAGAAGAAGACCAAAAAGACACTACCAAGAAACCCGTGACGAGGGTATGGTTTTCGCCTTTTCTTTGATCATTATCTTTATATTTCCTTTATTTATTATTATTATTTTCTGAAGTGTACTAAAGAATTTTTTCTTTTTTACAGGCAAGTCGGAAACCTCCTTCAACGCCAAAGAATAGAAAAGAGAAAGAACCTGACGTTCATGTTATTGAATCTGATGATGGTGACGAATCACCTGGCCAAGCTAAACCTTCGAGAAAGAAAAATAAATCGTCGAAAACTCAACCGCCCAAACCTTATGCTTCCAGAATATTGGAGAAACCTCCTCATAAAAAGCTTGTCGAGCAAGCCACTCCAGCCCCAGCAGAAAGTGAAAATTCTAGTCTCAAAACTGAAATTCCAAAGTTATGTTTTTTTTTTCCGTATTTCGACAGTTAAAGTCACTTTCCCTTATGATAAAATTTTGACTTATTTACCTTTCAGTTTCTCGTCGATACTCATGGACATCCCCTTGTCCAAGTTATTCCCAAAACAAGCAGCGATCCAACTTATAAACAAACAAGTCTCTCTAAGACTTCCCCAAAGGATTCAACCAAAGAGTCTGCTACTGAAGTGAATCAACCCATCAATACTTCTGAGAAACCTTCCTAAATCACCAGCAGAAATCTGTCTCCTAATCATCGAAGAGAAAGCTGGTCCTGAGGAAGATACTTTGGTTGATGTTGGTGGGGACACTGTGATGCCCAATGCAGACGTTAGTATGGAAGAAGGTCCTGAAGACAAATCCCCTATCAACCAAACAGATGATAATGAATAGAAGGATAGGGATGTCGAAACTGATGACGAAAAGAAAGAAGAAGAAGATGGCAAAAAGCAAACAACTCTAGAGACTGCTGCTGGTGAAGAAGGAAGAAAAGACGGGGAAAACCTTAATGATCATCCCAAAGCTGCTTCTACAAACACTACTTCGACCAGTCTCTCTCACGAGGAACTTGAGAACCTGAAGGTGCAAAGGCCATTGGAATATCTGAAGGCTATGCTCAGTACACGCTGCAACTTCTGTGACACCACCACCAGTGGTTCGACCACCTCAGGGACTCTTTCTGGCGCAAAATCTATGGACGAAGTGCTGACCCAGATTCGAGAGAAAATCCTCAACATAGATTTGTTCCAACTCCTAGAGAAGGATTCATCTGCTCAATTCGACTTGAAAAAGATCTTAAAACAAATCAATGTTCTGGAAGCTCCTCCTGAAGTGACTGATGTTGTTGTGGATCTGACCACACTGATTGACCTTGTGGTAGCAGACTTTAACCGACTTCGAGACTTCTCGAAAAAACTTGAAAATAAGTCGGAAACTTAACTTGCTGAATGGGATGCCACCTCAAGAAAGAGGCAGTAAGCTGTGACGAAAACATTCGCGAATGGGAGAAACAAATCACCATCCTTCAAGCTAAAATTTCTCAAGCCAAAAAGGGCAAAGAAGAACTGCAACAAATCAACCAAGAGGAGATAACTAAAGAGCTTGAAGTTGGGGTGCATCATGCCGAAAGAGCTCAAAAGCTTGGGAAAGAAATCGAAGATCTTTCGACTAGCAAGGCCCTCTGCAAACATCGCCTTCAGATTCAGCGGTCCAAATTTGAAAAACTGAAGAAGTCTTTTCCTGTTTAAACTTGTAATTTTTATTTGGCCCTTTGAGGCCTAATTTTGTAATGACTTTTAGCCATGTTTTTTGGCGAAAAGAATTTTAATTTCACTAAGTTGGTTGTTTCTTTTGCATGATTATTCGACTTCTATCTTAACTTCTTGCAATATGGGCTTATATTTTTTCAAATATTTCCCGTTTATTTTTAACACTCACTTATCTTTGTCTAATTCTTCAACTTCATATGCGCCGTTCGAAAACACTTTAGTAATTTGAAAGGGCCCTTCCCATTTAGGGGACCATTTTCCTATAAGTCTATATTTTCGATCCATGGGAAGAATAACTTTCCAAACAAGGTCACCAATCGAAAATACCTTGCCTTTTACTCTTTTGTTGTAGGATTTTTCCACCCTTTCCTTTTGTCTTTTTAATAATTCTAGCGCATTTAACCTTTCTTCGTCTAAATCCACCACTTCATCTATCATTATATTGCAATATGAATCTGATGGAATTTCATGATGCCTTTGGACTCTTATTGATTGTAAATAAATTTCGACCAACAAGACTGCATCATGACCGTATGTAAGTCGAAAAGGCGTAGCATTTGTAGCTTCCTTAGGGGAGGTTCGACAAGCCCATAGAATTTGGTCCAAAGTTTTGTGCCAATTTTTTGGCTTCTTTCCCACATGTTTCTTTATCAAACCAATTATAACCTTATTTGCTGCTTCGACTTGTCCATTGGCTTGAGCATAGTAAGGCGTTGACGTGAGAAGTTTGAACCCCATTTCTTTCGCAAAAGCTTGCATATTTTTACCAGTAAAAATAGATCCTTGATCCGTAGTTATTGTCTCTAGGATCCCAAACCTATAGATGATGTGTTTTTGAATAAATTCGATCACGGCTTCTTGATCCACATTTACTAAAGGTATGGCTTCGATCCATTTTATGAAATAATCAACACCCACCAAAATAAACTTCCGCCTTTTTGAAGATGCTGGTCGAATTTCTCCAATCAAATCTAAAGTCCAACCCTTAAAAGGCCAAGGATTTATTATAGAATGCAATTCACTTGCAGGAATGTGTTGTATCCCTGCGTAGACCTGGCATTCTTAACACCCTTTCGCGAATTCGACGCAATCTTTTAAAATGGTTGGCCAATACATTCCTTGTCAGAATAACAACCACTTCATTTTATGGCCTACTTGATGCGCACCGCATGCCCCACTGTGTACATTCGACAGGGTTATGTATGCTTCAGATTCACTTAGGAATTTAAGTAATATCCCTTCAGGAGTTTTCTTAAATAATTCATTACCCAGAATAACATAACTGAAAGCTCGATACCTGATTTTTCGTTCAACTAGTCCTGTTGGATTTTGTATATACTCTATTATAGGCTTCCTCCAGTCTCCAATCATTGAACTATCTATGTTGAAAATCTCAAAATTTTCTTCGTCAGCGTATCCTAGCTTTATCGTTTCCAAATCTGATGGGGATAATCTGGCTGACACGACTCTTCCTCTAACCTCGATGGCTTTTTGCAACTTTTCCTTTGATACTTTTTAGCCAGAAGCAATTTGTGCTAAGTTATTTGCCTCCTGGTTTTCTATTCGAGGGATATGTCGAATCGTTACCATATCAAATCTTTTCAAGAGTCGATTGGCTATTACAAAATACATGATTAAATTTTCTTTGATACATTTGTACTCCTTTGTTATTTGCTTTATGACAAACTCTGATTCGCCCATTATTTCGACTCGAGTTGCCCCCAATTCCAATAAAATTTCAAGTCTGGTTATTAAAGCCTCATATTCGGCCTCGTTATTTAAACATAGGCCTTCAACTTTATACTTAAATTTTTTTGGAATTTTGTTAGGAGAAATAATTAAAACTCCTACACCAGTTCCATTTTTATGACTAGAGCCATCAAAGTATAACTTCCATGGTTCTAGTTCAATGTAATCCAAAGACTTTTCATTTATAGCGTGGTCGACTATGAAATCAGCCACTACTTGTCCTTTGACAGCCTTTAAAGGTAAATATGTCAAAGAATACCCAGTTAATGCTAATGGCCACTTTCCAATTCGGCTGTGCAAAATTGGTTTAGATAACATGTATTTTATAACATCGAAATGAGAAGAAACAAAAACATCCACTGGTTTTATATATTGCTTCAATTTCATACATGAAAAGTATAAACATAAACACAATTTTTCGATTACACTATATCTAGTCTTCGCATCGTTCAAGACCCTGCTGAGGTAATAAATGGCTCTTTTGACACCATTCTCATCCTCTTGAGCCAACATGCTCCCTAATGTCTTTTCCAACGCAGATATGTACAACCTCATACTCCTATTTCTACAAGGTGACATCAAAATTAGAGGATGCGTCAGGTACTCCTTGATCTTGTCGAAGGCATCCTGCTGCGCTCGCCCCCATTCTAAGTCTTCTTTCTTCAGTCGAAGTAGAGGGGAGAAGGCTTGTGTCTTCCCACTTAGGTTGGAGATGAATCTTCTAAGAAAGTTAATTTTTCCAAGTAGTGACTACAATTCCTTCTTTGTAGATGGCGCTTTCGCCTCCATTATTGCCTTGACCTTGTTTTGATTTATATCGATCCCTTTCTTGTGGACCACAAAGCCTAGGAAGTCTCCCGCCTGAACACAAAACACACATTTGAGAGGATTCATCTTCAAACCAAACTTCCTCATCCTTTCAAAGGACAGTCGAAGATGGTCTATATGACTTTTTCCTTAAACAGACTTAACAACAATATCGTCAATATAAATCTGCATAAAAGCCTCAATAAAATTGTGAAAAATCGAATTCATTGCTCGCTGGTATGTTTCCCCGGCATTCTTTAAGCCAAAAGGCATTACCACCCATTCGTAGGTGCCTAAGGCTCCAGGGCATCGAAATACCGTTTTAGGAACATCTTCCTCAGCAATAAAAATTTGATTATAACTAGAGTACCCATCAAGCATACTAAGGTACTTATGGCCTGCGGCAGAATCGACAAGCATTTCCGCCACTAGCATAGGATATTCATCCTTTGGGGTAACAGAATTTGAAATTCTGGTATCAGACGTGTGATGTTAAGTGCGATGTCACAACAACACACTCTGCACAATGGACAAAATAAACAGCAGAAAAATACAAAGAATTGTTCACCCAGTTCGGTCTAACTACCTACATCTAGGGGCTACCAAGCCAGGGATGAAATTCACTACTTGTATAATTAATTTACAGACTCAACAACCCAGTTGACAATCTCCTAAACTTAATTCCTACTAGTGACTTTCTACCTAAGAAATCACTTAGATATGAGAACACTACTCAATCCCTAAAACACTTCAAAGATCACACACTTTGAATAACACTACTTGATTCTGCTTCACAGCTTTGATCAAGAACAACTCAAAACAATAATACCAATTCACACTAGAATGGTTTACAAATCATACACGAAGACACAAACGACACTCAGTCTTTAGCTCTATTTCTTCGTTTATTTTCTTTAGAACTGGTGCGCTTTATATAGCTCCTTGAATTGGACTTGGACCTGCTACAATATCTAACTTGATTTGTAATTTAAAACTGAATATTCAAAACAGATTTTCTCCTAAAATCTTTTTAAATCTTCAACCTTTTAAATCTCCTACAAATCTGCACCAGATCTCCTATGCAGTGAAAATATCTAACCCAAGATATTCGCATCCAATGAGACAACTTGCTCTCCACAATTCCAGCTAACACGCAAACCCTAACAACATAACCTGATGTTATTAATTCTGCATATCTAATGTCACAACATCGCCTGTGACATCAGACATCCAAACTTCAGCAATTTAAATACTTAACACAGCCCAGTGTTAAGACTCAATGTTGCAACATCACCACCTTGACATCAACATCGAACATACTTTGTTTTACCAAAATTCCAGCTAATCCAAGAACTAACAATCTCTCCCTTTGCCTAATTTTGTCTAAAACAATCTCTTCACCTTCAGAGACTTCAGCAGCGGAAAAACTTCAAACAATGATTTTGAAACTCCAAGCAGCAGCAACATCTTCAAATCACTTCACAAAACTCTGCTGCATCACCAAGTTCAACAACTACAGTCTTCAAACATTCAAACAGCAGCACATATTTCATTATTAGCAGCAATAAGCACTCCCCCTTAATGCAATAACCAGCAATTACTCAGCAATTACTCCCTCTTAATGCACAACACTTTTTGGTTTTTGGACTGTGCACTTCACATACCGAGGCTAACTCTCCCCCTTTTTAGCCACAATTGGACAAACACCAAACACAATGTCCTGACATAAAGTCATGGTCAAATATCACAAGTTCCAACACATTAATTGTTCAGTCGATACAAACGATGCTCCTTATTTTTCAATATAAACACAAGCCTTTCTTGTAGCAGTACCACTTAGCAACCAAGAATGAGCCATACACACTCCAATGATGCAACTAAGACCCTCAAGCAGGAGGACAAAAGACTAGATCCACTGAAGAGGAAGAGCAAAACACAGACACCAGCTGGAGCTTCTTCAGGAACAACAAGGGCTGGCAGGACCTCAGAAACAAAAATGAGGACCAGTAAGACACTTCCAGTGCAACGACATGCTTCTGATGATGAATGGGATGAAGACTGGAGAACTTTTCTAGATTTAGGGGGTTGGGACAATCTGTAGACTCTTTGTCTGTAGCTTTTTATGAACTCCAATCTTGTATGCTTTCAGCAGTTGAATCAATATTCAATAAAGTACACAACTGCACAATACACTCTCCATTACCTTTAATCTTCATAAATGCAAATTCCCAATTTACTCCTTAATCTTTCAAATTGGTTTGCATCTAAGGCTTTAGTGAAAATATCAGCCAACTGTTTATCTGTGGCTACATGCTCCAAAGTAACAATTTTGTCTTCAACCAATTCCCTTATGAAGTGATGCCTTATGTCTATGTGCTTTGTCCTACTATGCTGTATAGGATTTTTAGATATATTAATGGCACTCAAATTATCACAGTATAGTGTCATAACATCTTGTTTGACATTGTATTCACTCAACATTTGCTTCATCCAAACCAGCTGAGAGCAACTACTTCCTGCTGCTATATACTCAGCTTCAGCAGTTGAGAGAGATACACAATTCTGCTTCTTACTGAACCAGGAAATCAGATTATTCCCTAGAAAGAAACAGCCTCCTGAAGTGCTTTTCCTATCATCTGCACTTCCAGCCCAATCAGCATCACAGTATCCTCTTAAATCAGTCCCAGAATCATGACTATATAGCATCCCATAGTCACTTGTGCCATTCACATATTTCATAATCCTCTTTACTTGATTCAAGTGACTCACCTTAGGATCCGATTGATATCTGGCACACACTCCAACAGCAAAGGAAATGTCAGGTCTGCTTACTGTGAGATACAGTAGACTTCCAATCATACTTCTGTACAAGCTTGGGTCCACACTCACTCCATTTTCATCCTTGGATAGCTTCAAATGAGTATGAGCAGGTGTCCTTTTGTGATTGGCATTATCCAGACCAAATTTCTTTACTATGCTCTTAGCATATTTGCTTTGTGAAATAAAGATGAAATCCTCCATTTGTCTGACTTGTAGTCCAAGAAAGTAGCTAAGTTCTCCAACCAAACTCATTTCAAATTCAGATTGCATTTGTTGAACAAACTGTTTCACCATAGGATCTGACATTCCCCCAAATACAATGTCATCCACATAGATTTGGGCTACCATTAATTTTCCGCCTTCTTCCTTGACAAACAAAGTTTTGTCAATCCCTCCTTTTCTATATCCATTTGCTGCTAAGAATTCTGTCAGCCTTTCATACCAGGCCCTTGGAGCTTGTTTCAAGCCATACAGAGCTTTCCTCAGTTTGAACACATGATTGGGGAAGTTAGGATCAGTGAATCCTTTAGATTGGTCTACATAGACTTCTTCATTCAGATAGCCATTCAGAAACGCACTCTTCACATCCATTTGGAACAGCTTAAATCTTAGGTTACAAGCCACACCCAAGAGTAGTCTGATGGATTCTAATCTAGCCACTGGAGCAAAAGTCTCATAAAACTCAACTCCCTCAACTTGAGTATAGCCTTGTGCAACAAGTCTAGCTTTGTTTCTTGTAACTACTCTAAGCTCGTCGACTTGTTTTTGTAGATCCACTTTGTTCCAATAACATTCACCCCTTATGGTCTTGGCACAAGATCCCAGACATCATTTCTTCTGAACTGCTCCAGTTCTTCATGCATTGCATTTATCCAAAACTCATCAGTCAATGCTTCCTTGACATTTTTTTGCGCAATTTTGGAGACAAAGCATGAACTTGCTATAACATCTCTTGACCTAGTTCTTACTCCAGAGTTTGGATCACCTATAATGAGCTCCTTTGGGTGGTCCTTCCGCACTCTGATGGAGGGATCCTTATGAGGTTGCTCAGCTTCAGGCTCAGCAGCAGCAACACTAGGAGTTTGGCTTCTGTCTTCAGCTTCTGGTGCAACTTCACAAACTGATGTCTCAACAGCATCTGGGACATCATCATCTTCCAGCTTGTCACTGTCATCAATCACCACATTGATTGACTCCATCATCACCTTGGTTCTAGAGTTGAACACCCTATATGCTCTGCTGTTAGTAGAGTATCCCAAAAATATGCCTTCATCACTTTTGGAATCCAATTTTCTTCTCTGCTCTCTATCAGCCAGTATATAGCATCTACTTCCAAAAACATGGAAGTATTTAACATTAGGTTTTCTTCCCTTCCATAGTTCATACAGAGTATATGAAGTGCCTCTTCTCAGGGTAACCCTGTTGTGAATGTAGCAGGCAGTGTTCATGGCTTCATCCCAGAAATGATAAGGAAGTTTCTTGGCATGAATCATTGCTCTAGAAGACTCTTGGATAGTTCTGTTCTTCCTCTCAACAACTCCATTTTGCTGAGGAGTGATAGGCGATGAAAACTCATGACTTATACCTTCAGCAGAGCAAAATTCTTCAAACTTGCTATTCTCAAACTCTCTTCCATGATCTCTTCTTATTCTGATAACCTTACTCTCCTTTTCTCTTTGGAGTCTTTGACAGAGCTCTTTAAACACATCAAACACCTCTGATTTGTCTTTGATGAAGTTCACCCAGGTGTATCTTGAATAGTCATCCATAACTACATAAGCATATTTCTTTCCACCCAGACTTTCAACTTGCATAGATCCCATCAAGTCCAAATGAAGAAGTTCCAATACCTTGGAGGTGGTGTCATGTTGAAGCTTCGGATGAGACATCTTTGTCTGCCTTTCTTTTTGACAGTCTCCACACACCTTTCCTTCCTCAATACTAAGTTTGGGAATCCCTCTGACTGCTTCTGAGGAGATAATTCTCTTCATTCCCTTTAGGTGAAGATGTCCCAACTTCTGATGCCAGATTTTGACATCATCTTCTTTAGCAAGCACACACGTGGAAGAATTTGAGTTTTGAGGCACCCAAAGATAACAATTGTCCATAGACCTGGCTCCCTTCATAATGACTTCTCCTTTATCATCTTTGCCATACATTCAGACTTTGTGAAGTCTACTTTGAATCCTTGATCACAAAGTTGACTAATACTAATCAAATTTGTTGTTAGTCCTTTAACAAGAAAAACATTCTCCAGTCTGGGAGCACTAGCACAGTTCAGTTTACCAATCCCCTTGATTTCTCCTTTGATCCCATCACCAAATGTAACATAGCCAGAAGACTGGAGTTTCACATCTACCAGCAGATTCTTTACTTCAGTCATGTGTCTTGAACACCCATTGTCAAAATACCAGTCTTCTTTGGTAGAAACCCTTAAGGAAGTGTGAGCTATCAAGCTGGTAACTTTAGGAATCCATTGCTTCACCACCTTAGGCCTGACCTCTTTCTGTCTGGGTAGAGGAGCAAAATTTGGATAACCATGAAGCTTGAAGCAAGAGGATGGCATATGTCCAAACCTGCCACAATAGAAGCATCTGACTCTGTCATTTCTAAAGTGGTTAAATCTTCTTCCACTTTGATGATAATGCTGTGGCTGCCACCCATAATGTTGTCTCCTTATTCCATAGTTGGATTGTCTTCTTCTGTACTGAGGATGCTGTCTCTTAGGCTGTCTCATATGGTGATGAGGCTTCCTTCTTCCATAGTAACGAGGCACAACATTGTTGTATTCATTTCCATGCCAGTTACCCTGATGATGAAACCTGTTCTGATTGGACCCAACAGCCTCCATGCTCTTGTGATATTGGGGAGGCATATACTGACTGACTCCTTGGGGCTGCATCTTCCTCTAATGAGGAGCATTCTTCTTCTCAACATTCTGGGGCTGAACAACCTTCTTTGGTGTAGGACCCTGTCTCTTAGGTTGATGTTGAGACAATGGTTGAGACATCTCCTTCTTTGTTCCTGAAGTGCTTGCCACATATCCTATACCCGATTTATCTCCAGCAGCTTTTTCTGACTGAAGAATCTTATCAAGAGTAGTTGTACCACTGTTCATCATCCTAACGGATTTTGTCATCTGATTCAGCTGAGACTTAACTAGTACAACTTCATTCTCCAGATCAGCTTTTTCATTTTCAAGATGAGCAATCTGTTGCTTGTGACACTTGTTTTCTTGACAAATCTCAGCACTTTTTAAACACAGCTCTTGATAAGTAGATGCTAACTCCTCATAAGTTATTTCTCCATCACTCTCATCATCAGACACAACAGTTCCTGTTAAGGCTGTAACATGCCTTGCTGACTCACCTTCACTTTCACTATCAGATTCAGACCAGGAAACTGCCATGCCCTTCTTCTGCTTCTTCAAGAATGTGGGACATTCTTTCTTGACATGTCCATACCCTTCACATTCAAAGCACTGAACACCTTTATCCTGGGCAGTCTTCTCTTCATCTTTCTCTTTTGGCTTGCTGATGTCAGAAGAGATGTTCTTGACACTAGGCTTGTAGTTATTATTCCACCTTTTTAACACTTTGTTGAACTGCTTTCCCAACATAGCAATGGCTTGAGACAAATCTTCCTGAGAATCATCATCTTTGACTTCCTTAGCTTCTGCATAAGTGGAGACCAAAGCAATACCCTTGGGCTTCTTTTCTGGTTCTTCTTCATTCAAACCAAGCTCAAAAGTTTGAAGAGATCCAATGAGCTCATCAACTCTCATCTTGCTGATGTCTTGAGCTTCTTCAATAGCAGTCACCTTCATCTTGTACTTCTTAGGAAGGGACCTAAGAATCTTCCTTACAAGCTTTTCTTCTGACATTTTCTGTCCAAGAGCACTAAATGCATTGGCCAGCTCAAGAACACTCATGTGGAAGTCATGAATAGTCTCATCTTCCTTCATCTTCAGACTTTCAAACTTTGATGTTAGAAGCTGAAGTCTAGACATCTTTACTCTAGATGTTCCTTCATGTGTAGCCTTCAAAATATCCCACGCTTCCTTAGCAACTTGACAGGTATTGATTAACCTGGAGATATTCTTATCCACTCCATTGAAAATTGCATTTAGAGCTTTAGAATTTCCAAGGGCAAGCTCATCTTCTTCCTTGGTCCATTCTTCTTCAGGCTTTGGCTTTGAGGTGCCTTCTTTATCTTTGCCAGCATCATCTTTCTCACACACAACAGGTGCTTTCCACTCTTTAATAATAGCCTTCCATGCCCTGCTGTCCAAGGATTTTAAGAAAGTAGTCATCCTTGGCTTCCAATAGTCATAATTGGATCCATCCAAAATAGGGGGTCTGTTGACGAATCCTCCAACTTCTTTGTCCATCTTTGCACCAGAAAGTAACTTCCCTAGATCTCACCCAAAGACAGACATGATGCCCGCTCTGATACCAATTGAAATTCTGGTATCAGACGTGTGATGTCACAACAACACACTCTGCACAATGGACAAAATAAACAACAGAAAAACACAAAGAATTGTTTTTCCAGTTCGGTCTAACTACCTACGTCTGGGGGCTACCAAGCCAAGGATGAAATTCACTACTTGTAGAATTAATTTACAGACTCAACAACCCAGTTGACAATCTCCTAAACTTAATTCCTACTAGTGACTTTCTACCTAAGAAACCACTTAGATATGAGAATACTACTCAATCCCTAAAACACTTCAAAGATCACACACTTTGAATAACACTACTTGATTCTGCTTCACAGCTTTGATCAAGAACAACTCAAAACAATAATACCAATTCACACTAGAATGGTTTACAAATCATACACAAAGACACAAACGACACTCAGTCTTTAGCTCTATTTCTTCGTTTATTTTCTTTAGAACTGGTGCGCTTTATATAGCTCCTTGAATTGGACTTGGACTTGCTACAATATCTGAATTGATTTGTTATTTAAAACTGAATATTCAAAATAGATTTTCTCCTAAAATCTTTTTAAATCTTCAACCTTTTAAATCTCCTACAAATCTGCACCAGATCTCCTATGCGGCGAAAATATTTATCCCAAGATATTCACATCCAATGAGACAGCTTGCTCTCCACAATTCCAGCTAACACGCAAACCCTAACAACACAACCTGATGTTATAAATTCTGCAGATCTAATGTCACAACATCGCCTGTGACATCAGACATCCAAACTTCAGCAATTTAAATACTTAATATAGCCCAGTGTTAAGACTCAATGTTGCAACATCACCACCTTGACATCAACATTGAACATACTTTGTTTTACCAAAATTCCAACCAATCCAAGAACTAACAGAATTCAAATCTCGAAAATCAATGCATACCCTTATTTTGCCATTTTTCTTTATTACAGGAACTATATTGGCAAACCATTCAACATAACTGGTCGGGCGGATGAACTTGCATCTGAGGAGCCTTTCGACTTCTTCCTTAATCTTTGAGAGGATCTCTGGTGTGAATCGCCTTGGAGTTTGCTTAACAGGTTTTTTCCCAGGCTTTGTTGGTAGCTTTAGCTCGACTAGATTCCTATCCAGACCGGGCATTTCGTCATAGTCCCATTCAAAACAATCCTTGAATTCTTTCAGCAACTGGACTATTTCGACCTTGAGTTGGGGATTAACTTTTGGACTGATGTAAATTGGTCTTTTTTCTACCCCTAACCCCAAGTCGATTTCTTCGAGTGGATCCTGTGCCATCATCTTGATGTTCGCTGCTAATGGATCCTTCTCAAAGCCCAAAGGCTCATCGTCATAGATCGTGTCGATCCTCTGGTTTTGCAAATCTCCTAGATCTTTGTCAGGTGGATCTATATCAAAATCCTTTCGAAGACCTTGTTGATCTGCTTCGATCTCGTTGGCTTCGACAGCCATGTATTTTACTTCATCCTCTAAGGCCGCTTTGAGTTTATTCTCGGCTATATAAGCCGCGATCTTTTCAAGAACTAGTGACTCATTCATTGTCACTAAATTCGCTGCCCCAGCCAGTTGACTGGATGTGTGAGGTTCCAAAAATATAATTTTCTTCGCCAACTACCTCTCTATCCCACTGAAACCCTTGGGTGGGATGAAGGTATAATGAGCAAAAGGCGTTGTTCGTTGGCGTCATGTCGAAGGTTGCAGGGCTACAAGGAGCAATATGAGCCAGATTTCTGTCGAAGCCTCGCCTGTCAACCTGGTTTACTTCAGCCAGAAAGTAACTCTGGTCAGCTTCTATATTTTTGACAATCCCGTCTGCACGCCAAATTGTTATTCTTTGATGCATTGACGAAGGGATGACACCTATGCTATGTATCTATTCCCTGCCTAAGAGCAGATTGTAATTTTCCTTTGATGCGATTACCATAAACATTGTCGGCCTTGTGATGGTTTCGACAATTAGATCTACTTGTATTACACCCATGGTGGTTCCCATTTTACCCTCGTAATTCGACAACACCATGTTATGAGGTTTGGTGTCGAAATCATCCTTTTCAATCTTCTTGAGCATGTAATGCGGCATCAAATTGACTGCCGTGCCTCCATCAACCAAAATCTTGTTTACCCCTGTGTTACCAACATTTCCTTTAATGAACAAGGGTTTTAAGTGACTCCTCATCAAATCATCTAGCCTTTCAAAAAATGTGTTTTGTTCTTCCACGCATCCATTGTTCATAATGTAATAACAAACAGGCATGTGTTTGGCCATTTCGATTTCCGTAGCCTCTTCCTCATCTTCGACTTCCATTATCTGGTCATACTCTCTGGGGAGCACTGAGACAACGTTACACATTACGTTGAAATATACCTCTGACTCTGAGTTAAAACCGTCCTTCATTTCATCATCCCTAGTTATGTCCTCCTTCGACGACACTTGTTCTCGAGCAACGAGTGGCTTCTCTTACTTTGATTCCTCTTTTTGATTCAAAGTTTGAATATTACTGCTGGTTTCTAGCTTGGCTTTTCCCGCAGCCTCCTTCTCTGCTTTCTTTCGACGTTGATACCTCCTCCATTGTGACTTCGTCGTAGGGTTCTTGCCCTTGTAGTTTTCAGAGGGGTAAGTCAACTTCTTGGACTTTTGGAATTCTTTCCTATATGATATGGTAGATCCCCGTTGTGCTTCAAAATCCTTCCACTTCCCTTGTCCTTAGGCTTGTCGGATTGGATTAACCCATTTGTCATATGGAGCCTTATTGGTAGGTTTGAATGTGTTAGGGTACCTTCCTCCTAACCTCTGCCTACTTTGGTCTCCTCTCCTAGGGTCAAACCTTTCTCCTACTGGTTTGGAAGGCTTCCAATTTCCCCTTCTTTTTGCTCTCTCCACTCCCTCTAAGTTTTGTCCTGCCTTTTTGTCGAAGACGGCACTACAACGAGGACAGAGCATTACTTCAGACCTCTTTCTTTGGCATCTGTGGATAAAATCTGCCAAGTTTTCCTCCTCTTTGGGGTATGCTAGTTTGTGGTATTCCTCACGTCGAAGCTCTTCATCGACTTGCATCGAAACATTCTGAGACACCTCCACCATGTTCACATTGGCAGCTGTCTCTGTGGCAATGTTCATTTTGTTCAACTTCAAACGGAGGCCTTCATTGACCTCGTGTTCCTTATTGATACGGTTGAAACCCTCAGTGGCTTCCTTTGTTGGTACCTTTAGAGGCAAACCTTTAGTAACCTGTTGGCTGAAGAATTTGGCGGGATCCTCCGCAACCTCCACCATATTCACGTTGTTGTCGAAGCCATCAGCAGCCTCGATCATATCCACGTTGTCGTCGAAGCCTTCAGCAACCTCGACCATGTTCACCACGGATGGCTCAGCGTAGTGGGCTTCTACCACTTGCAAAGGATTTGGATCCGCCTTCACCTGGGGCTTCGACTTGTCGCCGAATTTGAGCCTTCCATCTCTGATTGCATTTTGCACTAGATCCCTGAAAAGGAAACATTGAGACGTTTTATGACCTAAAAATTATGGTATTTGCAAAAACCTCTCTTTTTCTATTATTATAAAGGAGGCACTTTAGGACCAGGTGCCACTATCATTTGGCCATCCTTGACTAACAAATCAAATATTTCGTCACATTTTGTGACGTCGAACGTATAAGTTCTTTTGGGGAACTTGTCGTTCTTTTTCGATTTGATTGGGTTTTTCCCATTCGACAGAGCCAAGACTTTACAAGCATATGGCAGACCCTGTTTTAATTCCGCCAGATCGACTTCCTGTTCGTCGAATTTTAGTGATTCATCTTCTTCTTTGTCTTCGCAAACTTTGACATAGGATACTCTTTCTTTTTTATTCTTGTTAGCCCTAGCTTTTTCCGCTTTTAGTCTTTCGACCTGCCTAACCCTATCAGCCAATTGGGGCATGTCTCTTAAGTAATAGGTATCTAATTTCTTTCTGATTGAGTAGTCGAGACCTCCTGCAGCCATTTCGACTACTCGTGTTCAGGCACCTGTGTAAAACACCTTGCCTTAAGCAACCTAAACCTATTTAGGTAGTCATCAATTGGCTCTGAGAACTTTCTCTTGACGCTAGATAATTCCTACAAACTTATCTTTGTTTGTCCCATGTAGAATTTTTCATGGAATAATCTCTCCAATTGGGTCCAGGTATGTATCCAATTTGCAGGCAGAGTAGTAAACCAAGTAAAAGCGTTTTTTGTTAGCGAACTTGGAAAATATTTTATCTTTAAATTTTCATTATTTGCTATTTCTCCTGCTTCTATCAAATATTGTGCCATGTGTTCGACCGTCGATTCACTATCAAATTTCGTAAACTTGGGAACCTTCCACCTTGGGGGTAAATCTTGCTGCAAGATATATTCAGATAAAGGGGAAGTATAACTGGGCCTTTGGAGGCCCATATTCATGCCATTTCGTACCATAATCCTTTCGACCATGGCTGCCAAATTATTTTCAGCAGGCATATCATTATGTCGCATTTGTTGTATAATATTATCAACATTTTGGTTTCTATTAACTAATACTACCCTTGGTTCTTGTGGGATAGGAATTTCGACTCCTGGCTATTCGACTGCCCCTCCTTGGTTCGCCTGAGGGATATTTGGCTGATTTATAGTATATTCCTCTTCGACGGCTACTCTTGGATTCTGAATTACATGTTCCCTTTGGGGAGATTGAGGGACACCAAAGAAATCGGCAATGCACGTCATCTACGCTGCCAATTGTTGATTTTTTTGTGTAGTGTTTTGGATCAAATGGTTAAATATAACCCCCATCTATTGGGCTAGCATCTGAACCATATCATGATTGCTCTCGTCCATTTGTTGCCTAATTACCTGTGCATAATTATTAGTAATTTTTGGCATATATGTTTGATATCCCGTTCCTAAAGACTGACTAATCCTACCCATATGGTTTACACCAGAACCGGATCCTTGTAAAAATGAAGTTATATTAACCGTTAGTTCCGTAAATGCTGATGACGCATTATGTAAACTTGCCATGAGTGATGTTGGCATTCCATACTGATGTTCTCGATTTAGTGGAGGCATGGAAAAACCAGATATAAAAAGCTTGTACATACTCCCTGAAGGGGGAGGGGTCATTTGAGGAATTTGGGATCCCATAGTTGAAAAACTAGGCGCACTCTGGGGAATTGAATGCGCTGGTGTCGAACCCGCTGTTGATGGTATAAGCTCTGATATTGATATTGAGGCCGTATTGCCCCCAGTCGAAGGAACAGGGGGTGGTACGCTATCATTTGTGGAATTCTGATTGTTTGGCGGATTTGGATTCGTCATTCTCCTTACTCGTCTTCTTCTAGGTCTTTCTTCGTTATTTATGGCTATCTTACCACTCCTTAGTCTCATGCAACAGAGTGAAGAAAGTTTCATACAAGTAAATGTAAAATAAAGGTTTTAAATTGTCAATAGCACAAGGTCCCACTGGGCGTGCCAATTTGTTTGCCTTGAAAATTAGCAAACAACCGCTGATCTCCTAATTTGCGAAAAATTAGTTTACTTGGAGGATCGATCATGCAAATCCTAGGACAATGTGCTTTAAGAGTTTTGACAATTTATGTGAAAATCAAACCTTTTGTTCATTAAGTTCATCATTGTTTTCAGAAACTAATGTAATTCGAATGAAAATGATAACATTTTGTTTTTTAAAAGGAATAACGAAAACGTAATAAAAGTGCAAGAATAAAATTGCAGAAAAGTAAAATAAGTTGCATGTAAATAAATTAGAACTTCATTGAAATGTAAAGAATAAACTGGTGTTTTTCCAAACGTACATTTCTCAAGGATAACTCTTTTCTCTCACACGGGTACTTTGAGTATTTCTGAGTAACTTGTACAAATTTTGAATACACACACGGAAATCTAACACTATGACTCCCTATTTATATACAGTCGAAATAACCGCCAACAAAGGTCGCTGTTTCTACCGAAGATAAATGGCACTCTGCATGCCTTCGCCTCTTAGATGCATTCCACGCGTCTTGCTTTCAAAACAGAATTTCTCTCCTGGATTTAAATTTCAAAATACCCGTCGAAGCAAGACCTTCGCATAACTATGTCGAAATAGCTCTAATACTTAGAAAAATCTCCAGCTCTTCCATTCCTACTTAACCCTTATTTTCGACTGACTTTCTTCATTAGCCATAAATTGTTGTCGAAATGCTTCTGGTGAATCTTAAACTTTTATCTTCTGGACAAAATCCAGGCGTCGAAATTAGGAGCCTACAGGTATCAAAAGCATCTCATAGGTAGACGAAGGATAACTCGTGGTTATGCCTTGAAAGATACACTTGTTTATAAAATGATATGCGAATCTAGTTGACGTCGAGAAGTGTTGATAGGTTTATACCTAGATAATCATCTATTATGAGGTATAGTCTAGAGATAGATCTTGACGTGGTATTCAAATATATATTGTTGAAGTATAATGCTTTCCTATTATTTATTAGAATATCAAATTGCCAATAAAAAATATGAATGATATCACAATGTTATTTTAGACATGGATAATGTTGTTGAGCAAAACGTGATAATATGTATTAAAAGTTAAAATGAGCATAATTTGTCATCTTATGTGCATGAAATTAGAATAATAATTTCAACATCTAACCCTAACGCTCTCTATCATTGTTATTTATAATATTCTATTTTTGTTTCTTTTTATGAAGAGAAAAAAATTTCATACATTTTTTTATACTTATAAGTGTAATAATTGCAAATATGTTATATTTCTCATTCCTTGTGGATTCAATCATTTTAATCACAATATTATGATTTTTTTACACAACCGTTACAATATTTTCTATTTTAAATACCACAAAAGGAAACCAACAAAATGGCGTTGTTGTCGAAGAATTTCAATATTTTAACTTATTTGTAATTATTATAATTTAAGTCTTTGTGACTTTTGTTGAATGGACTCATATCCAAATTTTTAGAAATTAATTATTACAACAACCAAAGTTGTTGCTAGACGTCGTGATAGGTGGTTCATTAATGACCAAAAGAGCTGAAGATGTCAAAGATTGTGGTCATAATCAAGTATTGTGGTCATGGTAAAAGATTATGCTCAAGGATTGTGGTTGAATAAAGTCACAATTTGTGGACCAAGAAAGAAACACCCATGGTTTTGCACCCATGGTTTCGTAACAACTCCCATGGTTTTGTGAAGATGAGCTCCTATAAATAGAGGTGCATTTCTCTTTCCTAACAAAACAACAACACAAAACATATCAACATAACATAAAATAAAAATTTAGAGAGATAGAATATATTGTATTTTCTCCTATAAGGTTCTTTTAGTGAGTGTTCTCCTATTACAAGAGAGAGTGTAATTTGTTCTCTACTTGTATATAGAGAGAAGTGTTGTAATTTCTTCCACTTAGTGAAAATCTTTTCTACCGGTGCCCGTAGTTTTTTCCTTATTTATTGAGGGTTTTCCACGTAAATATTATGTGTCAATTTTCCTACTCCTTAATCTCTTAATTTTTGTGTTATTTATCTTGCTATTTTGATACCCAACAATGGTATCAGAGCCTGGTTGGTGTCGGTCTCTATTTCCGCTGCGGTGTATGATTACTATTCACACGTATGGCTGTATACTTTTGTAGTGATTGTTAACGTATACTAGATTTGTTCTAGTGTGCGGTAAAAATATATAATACTGCTCACATATATTGTGACATTCACGGTGAAATTGTGTAAACCAGTTTAGTGAAAAAAACGGCTGCAAAATTTGAGATTGAAAAATTCAGTGGGAGTAATTTCTCCCTATGGAAATTGAAGATGCAGGCAATCCTTAGGAATGATAATTGCTCACCAGCAATTAAAGGTAAACCTACAGATATAACTGATAGAAAGTGGAGAGAGATGGATGACAATGTTGTTGCCAATTTGCACTTAGCAATGGCAGATTCAGTTTTGTCAAGTATAGCAGAAAAGAAATCTGCGAAGGAGATCTGGGATACTCTCATTCAACTGTACGAGGTCATGTCACTTCACAACAGAATTTTCTTAAAGTGGAGACTCTACACTCTTCGAATGAGTGAATTCGCTTCGGTGCCGGATCACATCAACAATTTGAATACATTATTTGCTCAACTATCTGCATCAGATTTCACAATAGTGAAAAATGAACGAGCAAAGCTTCTTCTTCAGAGTTTACCAGATTCGTATGATCAACTGGTCATCAATATTACAAACAATAATATTGTTGACCGTCTATCCTTTAATGATGTCTTCGGGGCTATTCTTGAAGAAGAATCCAGGCGTAAAAATAAGGAAGATCGACAAGAAAGCTTAAAACGAATAGAAGCTTTGACGATTACGAGAGGTAGATCAATGAAACGTGGTCCTAGTGGGAGTCAAAATCATGGTAGATCAAAATCTCAAAGAATAACAAACCTCAAATGCTACAATTGTGGCAAGAGAGGGCACTTGAAGAAAGAATGTTGGTTCAACAAGAAGAATAGTGAGAAGTCTTCTGAAGCAAGTACATCTCAAGGATGTATTGCTAGTACCTCCGATGATGGAGAAATCCTTTACAGCAGAGCAGCAGTTAGTACAAAAGGCGAAATTCAACTCATTGATGGTTAGATAGCAGATTCAGGAGCAACATGACACATGACTCCACGACGAGACTGGTTTTGCACTTACGAACCTATCTCGGAAGGACATGTATTGATGGGGTATGACCATGCTTTGGAATTTGCTGGAGTTGGTACTGTAAAAATAAAAATGTATGATGGTACTATCCGCACGCTTCAAGGGGTACGACATGTGAAAGGATTAACGAAGAATTTGTTGTCTATTGGGCAACTAGATGACCTCGGATGCAAAACCCATGTTCAAGGTGGGATCTTGAAAGTGGTGAAAGGTTTGTTAGTAGTGATGAAAGCAGAGAAGGTCACTGTAAATCTATACATGATTTTGGGAGACACAATGAAAGGAGCAGATGCATTAGTAGAAGCTGGAAGCCAGGAAGAAACAACGATGATATGGCATCGCAGACTAGGCCATATGTCAGAACAAGGCATGAAAGTTCTTGCAGAACGTAATTTCATACCCGGGCTCAAGTCGGTAAATTTACCTTTCTGCGAGCACTGTGTGATAAGCATGCGGCATAAACTAAAGTTTGTTAAGTCAACTGCTAGAAGCAAACACATACTAGATTTGATTCATTCTGATGTGTGGGAGTCACCGGAAATGTCCATTGGAGGAGCAAAATATTTTGTATCATTCATTGATGATTACTCCAGGAGACTATGGGTGTACCCAATCAAGAAGAAGTCAGATGTGTATTTAGTATTCAAGGAGTTCAAAGCACAAGTGGAACTTGAAACTGGGAAAAGAATTAAGTGCTTAAGGACAGATAATGGAGAAGAATATACAGATGGTGATTTCTTGACATTCTGCAAGCAAGAAGGTATTAAGCGGCAATTTACTGTTTCTCATACACCTCAGCACAATGGTGTAGCAGAGTAGATGAATAGAACTCTCCTGGAGAGGAAGATAGCTATGTTGAAAACAACAAGATTAGCAAAGTCTTTCTGGGCAGAAGCTGTCAAAACTTCCTGTTACGTGATAAATCAATCGCCATCAACTGCTATTGATTTAAAGATACCAATGGAGACGTGGAAGGGAAAACCGGGTGATTATTCTTATTTGCATGTATTTGGATGTCCTGTGTATGTGATGTATAACTCCCAAGAAAGAACAAAGCTGGACCCAAAATCCAGGAAATGCATATTCTTGTGTTACACTGACAATGTGAAGGGGTATCGTTTGTGGGATCCCGCTGCCCACAAGATTATTGTTAGCAGAGATGTAATCTTTGTAGAAAATGAACTACAAAAGGAGCAAAAAGATGACAACAATATAAAGGAGACTACTACAGTGGAGATGGAGGAAAAGTCAGGAGAAAATGATTCTTCAGAAGCAGAGCCAGAGCATGAAGAACAAGAACCAACTGAGGTCAATAATGTAGATCCCAGAAAAACCATACGTCAGATAAGAAAAACATCTTGGCACTTAGAATATGGGATAGCAAGTCATGATGCATACTGTCTTCTATCAAAAGATAGAGAACCATCAACCTTTCACGAGGCATTAAATGGTTCAGATGCTTCTCTGTGGATGGCAGCAATGCAAGAGGAAATTAAAGCCTTACATAGAAATAACACATCAGAACTTGTTGAACTTCCTAAAGGTCAGAAAACCATCGGTAACAAATGGGTGTTCAAAATTAAGCGAGATGGCAACGATCAGGTGGAACGATATCGTGCAAGACATGTGGTCAAAGGATATGCTCAGAAAGAAGGTATTGGTTTCAATGAGATATTTTCTCCAGTGGTAAGACTCACCACAATCAGAGTGGTCTTGGCGATGTATGCTGCATTTAATCTAAATCTAGAGCAGCTTGATGTAAAGACTGTGTTTCTCCATGGAGAACTTGAAGAGGAAATATATATGCTCCAACTCGAAGGCTTTGAAGAACAAGGAAAATAAAACTTGGTTTATAGGTTGACCAAATCTCTATACGGTTTAAAACAGGCGCCAAGGTGTTGGTACAAGAGATTTGATTCCTTCATCGTGAGCCTTGGATACAACAGATTAAGTTCAGACCATTGTACGTATTACAAAAGGTTTGATGATAATGATGATTTTATCATTTTGCTGTTGTATGTGGATGACATGTTGGTGGTAGGCCCCAACAAAGATCAAGTCCAAGAATTGAAGGCACAATTGGCTAGGAAGTTTGATATGAAGGACTTGGGACCAGCAAACAAGATTTTAGGGATGCAAATTCACCGAGACAGAAAAGACAGAAGGATTTGGCTTTCTCAGAAAAATTATCTTCAGAAAGTCTTGCGCCGCTTTAACATGCAAGAATGTAAGTCAATCTCTACCCAACTTCCTGTCAATTATAAATTATCGTCAAGTATGAATCCTAGCAATGAAGCGAAAAGGATGGAAATGTCTCGAGTACCGTATACATCAGTGGTGGGAAGCCTTATGTATGCTATGATATGTATTAGACCATATATTGCTCAAGCAATTGGAATGATCAGTCAGTTTATGGCAGATCCAGGTAATGAACATTGGAATATTGTTAAGAGGATCCTTGGATACATCAAAGAAAACTCAGATGCTGCATTATGTTTTTGGGGATCATAATTCACTATCAGAGGCTATGTTGATCCAGATTTTGCAGGCGGCCTAGATAAAAGAAAATCTACTGCTGGCTATGTGTTTACACTTGCAGGAGGAGCGGTAAGTTGGTTATCCAAATTGCAGATTATTGTAGCTTTGTCTACTATAGAAGCTGAATACATGTCCGCTACCCAAGCATGTAAGGAAGCAATTTGGATTCAAAGGTTATTGGAAGAACTCAGGTACAAGCAACAAAAGATTACTGTGTAGTGTGACAGTCAAAGTGCCTTGCATATTGCAAGGAATCCAGCTTTTCATTCCAGATAAAACACATAGGAGTTCAATATCATTTTGTCAGAGAGGTAGTAGAAGAAGGAAGTGTGGATATGCAGAAAATTCACACTAAAGATAACCTAGCAGATGCAATGATGAAGCCAATTAACTCTGATAAATTTGCATGGTGTGGGTCTTCCTATGGCCTATTAGAGGTGTAATCAGCATGGAGTTGGCAAGGTAGAGAAGATTTTGGAAAATCACAAATGTGACTTTAAGTGGGAGATTGTCAAAGATTGTGGTCATAGTCAATTATTGTGGTCATGGTAAAAGATTATGGTCAAGGATTGTGGTTGAATAAAGTCACAATTTGTGGACCAAGAAAGAAACACCCATGATTTTGTAACAACTCCCATGATTTTGTGAAGATGAGCACCTATAAATAGAGGTGCATTTCTCATTCCTAACAAAACAACAACACAAAGCATTGAGACATAACATAAAAGAAAAATTTAGAGAGATGGAATATATTGTATTTTCTCCTATAAGGTTCTTTTAGTGAGTGTTCTCCTATTACAAGAGAGAGTGTAATTTGTTCTCTCCTTGTATATAGAGAGAAGTGTTGTAATTTCTTCCACTTAGTGAAAATCTTTTCTACCGGTGCCCGTGGTTTTTCCCTTATTTGTTGAGGCTTTTTCACGTAAATATTCTGTATCAATTTTCCTACGCCTTAATCTCTTAATTTTTGTGTTATTTATCTTTCTACTCTGATACTCAACAGAAGATGCAGCAGTTGCTGTTATTGAAGAATGACCCTTAGTGACCACAAATGCCATTACATTCGAGGCACTAGTTAAAGAATACCATGAGTGATAAAGCTGAATTTAAATGATAGAATGCTTGCACAAAACAAACTGCTGATGCAGACTGTGGAGGAACTATAAAAGCAACTATCCAAACTTCCACAAGAATTTAAAGAAAGACAAGAAATGTTTTGTAAGCTCAATTCAATTTGTTTTTGTGAACTGTGTACATGTGACCATCCAATAGGGTATTGTCTCTTTGGTGATGAGAAAATTAGTTATCTGAACAAGCAAAGACAAAATCCTTGCCAGAGGAACAACAACAATTTCCAATAAAGAATCAAGTTTCAAAGAGGCAATAATCATAGACAAAGATGGAGACAAGATGTTGGACCATCTAATTGACAATAATTTCATAGCTACCAAAGCCAGCTGCAAATTAAAAAGAAACTAGAGAATTCTCTATATCAATTTATTCAAATGTATATGACTAATCAAAAACAAGTTGAAGCCTCTGTTAAAAATTTGAAATTTAAATATGTTAGTTAGTCAAACACATAAATGACAAACAACTAGATACATTCACTGCCATTTTTGAAGCAAAATGCCGACTTAGCTCAGTGGTAGAGCGCGTGGCTTTTAACCACGTGGTCGTGGTTTGATCCCCATAGTTGGCGTTATGTATATATATATTTTAATTTAGTTGAACCAAATCTATATAATTTTTTTTTACTATTTGTATATAATTTATATTTGTTATTCCTTTTATTAAATCTTTTTAATAAGGATCTTTTGCTAAGTGTTGTATTTTGCACAACCATGATTTTACAATAAGGGTCTTTTGCTAACTTATATGCTGAAGACATTATACGTGGTATTTTGCACAACCTGCACTCTATAATAATAGTATCAATGGATAAACTAAAAATCAATTTAAACTAACTTTGTATTTATTTGGATCGAATTTTAGCATGAAATCGTTTAAATTTAAACCAAACAAAATGTAATTATAATATTTCAAATGGATTTATTAATTTAATCTAATCTAACTTTTAATATTGTAAATAAAAAATTACAATTGAATATTGAATACATTAAAAACAATTCAAACGAAATCGTAATCATTTGGATCAGATTGCATCATGTTAATTTTTTTTAGAAGAATTAGATCAAACCATTTTAATATATATATATATATATATATATATATATATATATATATATATATATATATATATATATATATATATATATATATATATATATATATATATATATATATATATATATATATATATATATATATATATATATAATCAATTCAAACTTTTTTTTTTTTGAGCAAAGAGACGGCCAAAGTCCAAAAACAACACCACTATAATGTAATATACTAAAACTGTAAAATATGATAAAAATGGCAAGATTCTTATTGATGACTTAATAAGGATCTCTTAATCAAGTATATCAAGTTTCAATGGTGAAAAAGTGAAAATACATCAAGGAAAAGAGAGAAATATCCACTAAGGATCTAAGGAGAGAGAATCAGAAATATCACATTCCACACCCCCACTAATTTCTCCTCCTCTATTTCAAGTATCTTGGATTTGGTTTCTTCACTCTGTTGCTTTTTCTCGCCTCCACTAATCCTTTATTTGTTGCAACCCTTTTGTCTTCTAGTGCATGTGTGACCTCATCTATTTTGTCCTCTAGTGCATGAGATTGGTTTGTTATAATTGGGCCTATGATTGGGCCTTTAGTTGAATCTCTTACAATACCCTCCCCATCAACAACAACCTTGACCTCAAGGTTGAAATTTGGATAAGTTGATTGCATGATTGTCTTGTCTTCCCATGTAGCGAGAGAGGTATCAAGATCCTGCCACTTGACTAGGATTTAAGGAACAGACTGTTGTCTTTTCAGAATAGTCCGTGCCTGTAGCACCTGCTCTGGTTGTAGAATAAGACCCATATCAGTGGTAACTGCCGAAAGAGGATAATATGGATCGCTCACAATGCCTTTGAACTTCTTCAATTGGGACACATGGAAAATAGGGTGGATTTTAGCAGTGGGAGGTAATTGCACCTTGTAAGCTATGGATCCAATACGAGCAATGATGGGCAACGGTCCAAAATATTTCAAACTCAATTTGTTGTTACCTCGATGTTCCACAGTCATCTAGCGATACAGTTGTAGTTTGACTGAAACTGTATCACCCACTTTGAAGGAGACATCATAATGTTTCTTGTCAGCTTGTACTTTCATGGCTTGTTGAGCTTTATGCAAGTTCCTCTGTAGCTGTTCTAGAATTCTCTCTTTACTCTGGATATGCAGTGCAGCTGGGGAATCACTGATGCTAGAGGTTGCATGGACTCGGGTGATAGAAGGAGGATCACATCCATATATTTCCTTGAATGAAGTTTGTTGATATTTGTAAATATATATAGTGTTAAGAGTATTTGTATATAGAATAGTCCCACATCGACTATATCATATAATTCGTTGTAATCTATCTATATATAATAATGTCTCCGTAGTGCTTTTCAAAAACACATGATTTAATTAAAAAGTCTTTTAGTCTCTCTTATTTCAACAGAGTAATTGCGACATTGGTATAGAATGTTGTATTATACCAATACTGTGCCAAGTGAAGCATCTTGGTCCACACATTGGGATTAGAGAATGTAAGACACCAGAGGTACATTTCGAGGCATTTATTCAGGGCTTCGGTTTAGCCATCACTCTGAGGGTGGTAAGCGGAGCTCATGGCGAGGGTGATGCCTTGAAGCCGAAATAAGTGTTGCCAAAACTTGCTTGTGAACACCTTGTCTCTGTCCGAAACAATCAATTTAGGCATGCCATACAACTTGACAATATTTTGTATCACAATATCTGTCACCTTGTGGCTGTCATAATCTTTCTTCATAGGAAAGAAATGACCAAATTTAGTCAATCTATCTATTACTACCAGAATGACTGTGAAACCACAAGAATTCGGTAAGCCCGTAATGAAATCAAGTGCAATATCCTCCCACACATTAGCAAGAATGAGGAGTGGATTGAAAAGTCCATGAGGAAGTGCAGTGGTGTGTTTGGCTTGCTGAAAAATGGTCCAATTCTGAACATATGGAGTGATTGTGTGTCGCATACCAGGCCAAAAAATTGAATCGCAATTCAAGTCAAAGTTTTTGGAATTCCGGCATGTCCACCAATGGGGGAGTCGTGGAATTCAATAAGGATTTCTGAAATAAGATTGCTTGATGGTGGAATAGCTAACCTCTCTTTCCAGTACAGTAGCCCATCTCTAACTGTGAAATGTGGATTTGGTGGATTGTCGGCAACACATTGTTGGTAGATAGGAGCAAAATGTGCACACTGCAAAATCTCTCTTTGAAGTTCTACCAAGAATGTGCTTTGCGGTTCAGACTAAGATAAGGAGAACATATGAGATAAGGCATCAGCAGCTTTATTATCTTTTCCCGGCCTGTACTCGATGGTGAAATCAAAGCCAATAAATTTATGTAGCCAAGCCTGCTATTCAGGAGTTTGTAGTGTTTGTTCCAACAATGACTTAAGGCTTTGTTGGTCTGTTTTGATGATAAATTTGTGGCCCAATAAGTAGTGTCTAAACTTGGCTAACGCTTCCGTAATGGCGTGAAATTCTCTGATATATGCATATTGCCTCTATGCCCGAGGTCCCAATTTTTTTGAAAAATATGCAATGGGGTGTCCCTACTGACTGAGAACTGCTCCTATGCCTATACCTGAGGCATCTGTTTCCAACATAAAAGGTTGAGCGAAATCAGGTAGAGTAAGAATAGAAGCTGAGGTCATGGCGAGTTTGAGTGATGTAAAGGCCTTGTCAGTAACTCCGGACCACGAAAAATTGTCTTTCTTCAAGAATTCTGTAAGGGGTGTAGCAAGTGTAGCATATGACTTAATGAAGCGTCTATAATACCTATTAATCTGAGAAATCCTCTGAGTTGTTTAAGATTGGTGGGCGTCGACCAATCGAGGATAACTTTCACTTTAGACTTATCATGGACACCCATAAACCTGACATAGTGTGGCCAAGGTAATCTACTTCAGTCATGCCGAAATAGCATTTGGAAAGTTTAACAAATAATTTGTGTTGTGCCAACAGGTGGAGTACCTTTTCCTAATGATCCAGGTGGCTACTCCAAGCAGGACTGTAGACTAGTATATCATCAAAGAACACTAGGAAAAATTTCCTTAAGACTTCTTGAAAAACTTGGTTCATCAGGCATTGAAATGATGCAGGTGCATTAGACAAACCGAATCGCATTACTAGCCATTCGTAGTGGCCATGATGTGTTCAAAAAGCTGTCTTATGCCGATCTTTGGGATTCATGAGGATTTGATGGCATCCAAATCGCAAGTCAAGTTCGGAAAAGAATTGAGCACCATAAAGTTCATCAAGGAGTTCATCTACAGTAGGAAGCAGAAAACTGTCTTTAACGGTGATAGCTTTAAGGGCTCGATAGTCAGTACAAAAATGCCATGTTGCATCTTTCTTTTTCACTAAAATGATGGGAGAGGAGAAAGGATTTGTGCTAGGTTGGATGATGCCTTGTTTCAACATTTCTTCCACCATAACTTCAATTTGAGCCTTTTGACTGTGAGGATAACGATAGGGTCGCTCTTTGACAATTTTGGTTTCATTAATGAGCGAAATAAAGTGATCTTGAAGCCTGGCCAGAGGTAATTTGGTCTAGTTTTGAAATAATTGTTGGTACTATGTTAATAATGTGGATAAGTCTGGATCATAAGTTTGTGAGATGGGAGAATCGAGTTTGCTGTCATCTGTCACTTGTAAGCAATACAATGTGAACACTTCAGAAATAACATTCATATGCGACAATTGAGATAAGTGATGCAACTGTGCTTGCCCAGGTTGTTGAGGAGATTGTCCTTGTAGTTTGATGCATTTGTTTCCATGGAAAAACTTCGAGATTAATTCATTATAATATGCTACGTGAGGGCCCAAAGTTGCTAGCCATGAAGAGCCAAGGATCAGATTTGCACCGGTGAATGGTAGGATAAAGTTGGTTATAGTAATAGGATGCCCCTGAATGGTTACCGTCATATCGAAAATCTTACCTTCAACCACCATCTTATGACCATTTCCAACTAAAACATTGAAATGTGGAATAGGTTCAATTGGAATTTTCAAAAACTTGGCCAATCGTAGTTGGAAAAAATTATTCGTGCTACCACCATCGACTAACACCTGTACCTCCAGGCCATTCACACACCCTATGAACCGCATCGTACCCACTAATGAAAATCCATTCATCGCATTAAGGTACAAATGGTGATCACTAACTTCATGCCACGCACCAATTGAAGAGTGGAATGGTTCATCAATGGATTGGTCTCCTGATTCAGGCTCAGCGTCATCCAATTGTAACAACATAATATATTTGTTGGGACATCTATTTTGAGGAGTAGACTTATCATCACAGTAGTAACATAGGCCCTTCTCTCTACGTAATTGCATTTCTGCAGGGCTTATGTTTTTGATGGTTTTGGGTTTAACAGGGGTGGTGAAGGGTTTAAGGTTTGGCGTCGGTAGTAATGGCAGTTTCTTTTGCGATTGTTGCAGGAAATTTGGTTTGGTGGAATAGTTCAAACGTGGGTGAGATTGTGAATTGGGTTTTGCAGTAGGGAAAAATTTATCCTCAAATAAACGTGCAATAACCACAGCTTGAATCATGGTAAAGGGTGCTTGAGAGATTACCTCACGTTGAAGATCCTTCTGTAACCCAATGATGAAACAACCGAGTAATGCATCCGGCTCTAAACCAGTGGAACAATTTGCAAGCGCTGTGAATTCCAAATAATAATCATCCAAAGATCCAGTCTAAGCTTGTTTGAACAACATGACTCGAGGACGATCAAATGCCGAAGGGCCAAATTCTAATTTGATCGCATGAGACAACTCCTTCCATGAAAGGAGCAGATGCGCTAGTTGAAACATTTGAAACCATGGAATCACCGTTTAATCGAAATGCACTACAACGATGGTCAAACTTTTAGGGTCGGCTGTGTTATAGTATTCAAAGAATTTATTCGTGCGAAAAATTTATTCAAGAGCATGCGAACCATCGAATATGGGAAATTTGAGTTTTACGTTGCGAGTCTGGAAATATTGAGCAGAACGTGTTGGACCATGGGTGATGGCGTTGGTGAGCTATGATTTGTCACAGTCTCGGTGAGCTATGAAATTGGTGCTTGCACCTGCGTGTTAATGGTGTCTGATAATTGTGTCAGCTAGTTTTCAATCATCTTGAAACATGTGCCATCGGCCATGGTGTCAGTGAAAGCACCAGTTGTAATATAGTAAAGTTGTAAAATATGATGAAAATGGTAAGATTCTTATTGATGACTTATTAAGGATCTCTTAATCAAGTACATCAAGCTTCAATGGTGGAAAAGTGAAAATACATTAAGGAAAAGAGAGAAATATCCACTAAGGATACAAGGAGAGAGAATCAGAAATATCACATTCAACATCCTCACTAATTTCTCCTCCTCTATTTCAAGTATCTTGGATTTGGTTTCTTCACTCTGATGCTTTTTCTCGCCTCCACTAATACTTTGTTTGTTGCAGCCATTTTGTATTTTAGTGCATGTGCGACCTCATCTATTTTGTCCTCTAATGCATGAGATTGGTTTGTTATAATTGGGCCTATGTTTGGGCCTTTAGCTGCATCTCTTACATATAGCTAATCCCAACAACATCCTGTTGAACAAACCCAAACAAGAAGGAATGGCAACATTCAAAAATATAATCAAAAAAATTAGGAGAGCCTGGCTTTAGCTAACTGATCCACACTCTTGTTAACTTTGTGGAGAATGATTTTAATGTGATAATGATCGAAATAGTTGATATCATCTTGAATTTTTTGAATCAAGTAGAGCCTAGTCTTTCTAAGAGGCTTGGGTCTAGTGATGTCTTTAACAACATCAACATTATCAATTTAAAACTCAACTTTGGGATACTTGAGAATCTTAGCCATTTGAACTCCTTCATTAAATCTCAATAGCTCTGCAGAATAACTATTGCAGGATCCCAAAATCTTAGAAAATCCTTTGATCCAGCATCCCAAGGCGTTTCTCACAAGGCCGCCACAAGCCCACAGCCAGCTTTGTAATTATTCCGACCATCCGCTATTCTGTCACTGCAACTAACGGCCATATCAACATTGATCATCACCCAATCCGTAACAACTAGCTCCCATCTAGCTGTGGCCCTATTCTGACCAATGTGCAACACCGACCTCTGAAGTGACATGGCTCTAGTTTATTGGATAAGCGAAGACTTTATAACATAAAAAACATACTCAGGCAACACAAACTCTGGATTATGAATATGCTGGTTTCTCCACTGCCACAGTTTGTAACAAGCTGATGCTCAAAGAGCAACCCAATCTAAACTGCACACGCCCAGATCCTGTAAGAGATTTAACTCTATCCTCTGGTCAAAATCAAGGGAGAAGAAAGCAACATAATACTTAGTAGAAATCATACTCAACCAAACTTTCTTCGAAACCTAGCAGTCTCGAAACACATGAAGTAAAGACTCAACAACACCATTACAGTTACCACAGTACGGATCTCGAAGCTTCTGTTGACTTAGGAGGAGATTAGTTTTCAGACCTTTGGCTTGAAGCATCCACACATGATATCAGATTCTCTCAGGAGTAGCGAGATTCCAAATTCTGTTCCAATGACTCGCATTATCGACAAGATGAGGGGGAGAACGCAACTCATAAAAACCTTGCAATGGAAAATAATCCATTAGCAGTTCCACTCTAAATTTGACAATCTTTATGCCAACTATTCCGATTAGAAGGGACAATAACACATATAAACTGAACAACATTCCCAGGTAGAATGTCCTTGAGCATGTTCCAATTCCAATTTCCACAATTGTCGACCAACCCAAATAGCTTAATGCTTTCCAAAACCATCCTAGGATGAAGCAAAACATCACGAAGCCTAACTCCATCCTGCAACCAACAGTCGTCCCACGCATTGATCAAAGCCCCATCTCCAATTTCCCACATGATGTGATTAGTATTAGTCTCTCATTCTTTGGCCAAGTGTTTCCATAATAAATCAATCCAAACTATTTATCAGACTCTTAGAGATTTTTATCGCGCACTCCCATAGTTAAATTTGACTAGGGATGGTAACTGGACTCATCACCAGTGATTATCCATAATTGGTATGGTAAAAATTCACAAAATGAGTACGAATATGAGTATGTGCAATTACCCATTAAAATAAGTGGGTATGAGCACGGGTACGGGTACCTTAATACCCACCCTCTCCCATACCCGCATAATATATATATATATATATATATATATATATATATATATATATATGTGTGTGTGTGTGTGTAATTTTTTTTATTATTATATACACATATATGCTTATCAATTTTATTAAATACATCACTATTAAATTTGTACGCATTTTAATTAAAATGTTTGTTAATTTCTTAACTCAACAATAACCTTCTTGAATTTTTTTTAAAATGTTGTTAAAAATTAAAAATGACATGATAAATTATAATCGATCGATAATTTTTTATTAGAAATGTGGATAAACGCCCCATTGCCATCCCTAAATCTGACACTCTCCTTTATTTATATATTGATCACAATCTCATTTTCATTATTTACCTATCCAAAAATTATATTTGGTTGGAAATTCATACTCTCAAGAATTTGTAAAATTAAAAAAATTTGGTATGAAAAATTTCGGAATTGGGTGAAAAATATACAATTTTACCAGGCTTTTAAAAAATCGGTATGAGAGTTTGTCGGATTTTTAAAAAAATCCGATATTTTCTAGAAAAATGTTGCATTTTTACCAAATTTTTAAAAAACCAGGTGCATTTATATCGCATATTCTCAAAAAGTATGATATTTCTAGGGATTTTAATTGAAAATTTTAAAAATATGATGCAGTTATGCCACATTTTCCCAAATAATACGGTATTTTTTGGGAATCCGATATTGCTTACCGAATTTTTTGAAAAATCCGAGAAACATAAATTTTTTTCGGATTTTTGAAAATTTCGGTATACTGGATTTTTAGCCTAGTATAAAATATATGGTAGTTCAAAATGCTTTATTTGTGCAGTCCAGATCTTGATGATTTCTCTACAGATTTTACGAAGTTTTTCACCATTGACGTTATATGTTTTACTTGCATGTTTTCTTTTTAATTTGTTTAGAATTTAATAGGCTTTCAATATCTTTTTCATTGATAATTTATTCTTTATATGTTGTAAATGACAAATATTTCCTTCACGAGCTGCCATGTTAGGATATGCATAATCCATTGGTAAACAACATGGTATTATCGTTGTCACTGTTTGTTCTGATACCGCATGTGGGATATGAGTTGCGAGAAAGCAGGAAACTACAAAAAGAAGAATTCCTCTTAAGACAATTATAATATGAAAGTTAAATGTCCATTTATGATGAGATCTATGCGCCAAGTGGTAGCGGCTGGAAGGTGATGGTTAGGTGTGATTTTCACAATCATAAACTAGCTACGAATTTAAATGCCCAGGATATATTAGGCCATTTAAAAGATGATGAAAGACAATTTGTGAATGACGTGAAAAATAAAATATTACTCCCAAGTAAATAGTTGATGCTTTGAAAGAAGAGATCTAGAAAATTTCACGAGCGTTACCCAAGTGTAAAAGGAAAGATCTACATACACGACGAGCAAAAGAGGTCCATTGACTAAAATGCATCATTTGTTGAGTCTAATTCATGAAGAGAAATACATGTACTAGACAAAAAAACAGGGACGATTCAAATGTTGGTGTTGATATATTTTGGACACTCCCTGATTCAGTGAAGTTGTTGAATATGTTTCATTTGTTGTTGATTTTTTATTGTAGATACAAAACAAACATGTACTGCATTCTCCAAAAATGTAACTTTTGATTTATTTGATCCTTGGAAGTTGTTGATTAAATTTCATATTATGTTGATTATTGACCGTACTTACAAAACAAACATGTATCGGCTACCACTACTTGAAATTGTTGGTGTTACATCAATGAAGTTGATGTTTTCGGTTGGATTTGCCTAATTGGAACATGAAAGGGAGGAAAACTTCACACGGGCACTAGAGAAATTGAAAGAGTTGTTCTCTTCCAAGAAGTTGCTACCAAAGGTTTTGGTGACAGATCAAGAACTGTCGTTGAAGAATTCCATGGAAGTTGTGTTCCTAAACTCAATCATCTGTTGTGTCTGTTACATATTAAAAAAAATGTTGGTATGAAGTGTACGGGGTATGTCGAATCTAATAGGCCAGAGCATGTTATGTATCTATGGAACAAAATAAAGTATTCGAATAGGAAGTTTGAGTTTGTGGAACACTTGAAGCACTTTGAGGTAGTATATGGTGATATTTCTTTATTTGTTCAGTATGTGCATGAAACATGGTTGACACCATATAAAGAAAGGTTTATTGCTGCATGAACTAATAGAGTCATTCATCTAGGGAACACGACAACGAACAGGTACATCGATGTGACTTTGACTGTATTACCTTACTAATTATGAAATTATAACATCTTTTTCTATTTAACATTTTTAGGGTTGAGTATGCTCATTGAAACTAAAAAAAAAAGTTAACTACTAGCCGAGGAGATTTATGTCGAAATTGGGATGTTGTGAACACCATGTTGAAGTTGCAACTAAGTTCAATTAGAGTATTATTTCAAAAAAATATTACCAACATTAAGTATCAGTATAACACTCTATTTTACTCCAGATTGCACGACTTTGTTTTAAGACATTGTATACAACACATTGGAAATGGTAAAATTAGTTGGTTCTGACAAAGATGCATGTGGTTGCTTCATTAGAACAAAATATGGGTTACCTTGTGCATGTCAACTTGTCGGTCTACAAATACAATGCGAGCTTGTTTTGTTAGAATCGATTTATGTGTTTTAGAAAAAAAAAACATTAAAGAGTATGAAGTCACTTAAGAAGATAGTGGGAAAAAATTGGATTTATAAGAAGAGTGTGAAAAGGTATTTCAGTACATTTGATATTGTAGGCCAGAGAGTGATAAACAAAAAGTTTCAAGAACTAACACATCCATTCACAACTTCCATGTGTCCACCACTAGTGAAGTACAAGACAAAGAAGGGAAATAAGAAGAGTAAAAAGGGTCAAGAGAGTGATGCGCATCATGATTCTTCTGTGAGGGATACCCTTCTAGCTTTCTTGTTTTAATGATGTCAACAAATGCATTAGATTGTAATTTGAGCGGTATCACTTCACGTGTCGGTCATGTCTATGTTGGTCGTGTGTCTAGATGTATAAGATCTTATTCTTTCCAAAAATATATGTCCACAAGTGATCTAATAGTGTCTAGCATGTATGTCTGACTCTGGTCTGGTGAAAAACGATTCAAAATTGAATTTTCTTAAGAAAACTGCCTTATGCGTCGACCTCAGCAATCATGCGCTGACCTCAAAAAGGTCATGCGCTTACCCGTGAGTGATAACTCAAAAATTGACATTTTATGCGTCGACGCATAAAATCCACAGGTCGACGCATGACCTTGTTTTTTGCCCTCTCCACTTAACTTCGTTTCTGTTACTTTCTGTTATTTCTTTTGGTCATATTTTTTGATATAAATAGTTTTGGGTCTTCATTTTTTACAATAGAACAAGAAACGTGAAAAATATATGTCAGTTCTCTCTTCATCTTCATCTTCTTCATTGTGCAAACAAACAATCACACATAATCATCTTTGTTTGTGTCACCCATTGTTAGAAGTGATAACGTTCAGAATTTAGGAAGTGTGATCTTCATCTTCTGGGTTGAGAGTTTGGCAGGTGTTTCTTGAATCAAATCAGTTGGGTTTGTCCTCCAAGAATCGAGGAGATTTTGGGGGTTTTTGCACAAACTGTTCTTTCTACAGGGATTCGACTCGGCGAAGGTAACCGGAAATTGGCGCAACTGTTTCGGTTTAGTAGCTGTAATCAGAGGATCGTAGAAGAAGGTTTGGGTTTGAATTCTTGGAAGATTTCAATTGACCGAGTGAAGGTAACTGAAGAACGAAGTTTTCTTTCGGTTTAGTAGCGTGGGACGGTAATTGAATCAACCAAATTCGGAGCACTTGATTCATCTTGAATCAAGGGAAGAGAAAATTCTGCATCGACGATCGAAGACGTTCGGGGTTTGTATGTTCATAGTTTTCTCTTGTAACAAACAATTTGCAACAGCAACATATATATATATATATATATATATCTCAATTCCACTTGCGGAGTTGGGGGCAGACGTACCCAAAGCGAGGACGATTGGGGAACTGCCTAATCAAATCTCGGGTGTTCTTTCTCTTTCGCTTAACTCTTTTACATTTCAGTAGTGTTCAATTTCGTAACGTTGCAAACTATCGTAATTTCTGTCGTGGAATAATTGTACGCTGATAGACTGTTTTTGGTTAAATCAATACAATTCGTTGAATTGTGTTCTGGAGCAGCTGCACATTATTCTCCATAGAAATTCTGCACATAGTGTGTTTACGCACACTACGTGTTTGATAATTTGTTCTCAAGCAAAATTCGAACACAGTGCTTTTAATTGTTTATCAATTAACCTCATTGGATTGGAATAAACATCAAGCAAGTGATTAATTTGTTGTCTGCGTTTGTAAGTGAAATACTCAGAACTGGATTTTTCTCCTTCATACTCATCCAAAATATATTCGTGCATATCCGATCCTTTTGGTAGAAGGTTCGTTGTAGGCGATTTATCCAGCAGCGGCTTCCGTTAAACAGAATTTTTTAAAACAAAATTTTGTAGTCCATTTGCGTGTAAAACTCAATGGATCTATTCAACCCCCCTTCTAAATCCATAGCCATCGTCGAACAAGTGGTATCACGAGCTCCGGTTGATTCTGGTGCTTCGGTAAAACTTCTTGGATCATGGCAAACGAACCTAAGGGGGCTTATAATAGAGCTCCAATTTTTACAGGTGAAAACTACAGCTACTGGAAGGATTGTATGCACGTTCATATTAATTCCTTAGATCGGAAGGTTTGGAACGTTATTTTAAACGGACCCATGGCAATTACTATGACTAACGCGGAAGGCGTTGTCGTTCCTAAACCCGAAGCTCAATGGAATGAGGAGGACGAGAAAAAGTACAGTTATGATTGGAAGGCTCGTAATATGATCATCTCCTCCTTGGGAGTTGAAGAGTATTATAGAGTCTCTCATTGTGAAACGGCCAAAGCCATGTGGGATGCTTTACAAGTAGCTCACGAAGGCACAAATGATGTTAAGTTGGCTCGTATTAATACACTTACGCAAGAGTTTGATTTGTTTTACATGAAGCAAGGGGAAACCATTGCGGATATGCAAAAACGATTCACTCACATTATCAACAAATTGCATGTCCTTGGTAAACCAATTCCAAATGAGGTTTCTACTAATAAAATTCTGAGGTGTCTTAGCAGGGAATGGCAACCAAAGGTTACCGCTATCAAGGAGGCCAATGATCTTGCTACATTAGACCTCACAACACTCTTTGGTAAACTCGATGAGCATGAGCAAGTGCTCATTAGCTTAGATAAGTATGAGAAGAGTATAAAGAAAGAGAAGGCAAAAGATACGGAAAAGAAGTCGATAGCTCTTAAGGCTTCTTGTTCAAAGTCCACACATCAAGAGCAAAGTGATGATGAAGCCAAAGATGACAAGGATGAAGAATTCGGTGATGATATGAGCTTATTTGTGAAGAGATACAATAGATACATTCGCAAGAATGATATTCAGCACTCGGACAGAAACCTTGTCAAGTTCCGAAAGCAATCTAGAAGTGAAGGACATAAAAATGGCAAAGTAAAGGGGACGTGCTACAATTGTGGAAAATCTGGGCACTACAAGCCAGATTGTCCATCCCTAAAGAAAGACAAAGATAAGGATAAAGACAAGAGTCGCTCAAACAAAAAGTCCAACAAGTCTCGACGAGCGTACATCGCTTGGGAGAGCGATAGCGAGTCGGAGAAAGATGACTCCTCAAGTGACGAAAGTGAATCCGTCAACCTTTGTCTCATGGCACGTCACAACAAAGGAAAAGAGGTAAAATACTCTAAATATGAAAACTGTCAAAATATGTCTCATGCTGAATTGAAAAGAGCTTTTGACACATTACACCACGAAGCTAAGGAAGCATTTCAATGCTTAGCTTCGAATAAAAAGATTTTTTCCTATTTGGAGAAAAAGGTTTCTGATTCCCAAAAGAAATTGGAGGATCTTAAAAACTCTATGGTGAATGTATCAAAAACTAATTTCGATAAGGATGAATATACATGGTTTGACCTTGGGGGTTGTGGTACTTGTCACATTTGGCAAAGAGAGGTGAGAACCCTCAAAGCCAAGTTAGACAAAGCTCTCATGCCTAAGATTATGTTTGCTATTGATCGATCACACTATCGTGAAACAATGAATAATCCGTATCAAAAATACACGTATGTGGTTCGAGATAGTGATAGCAAAGGTAAACTCCAAACAAATCGTGATTGCTTGTATTGTTGTAAGCCCGGCCATACTATTGCTAAGTGCCGCTTTCGGAGATATCTTGTTCCAAAGGGCATTTATCAATGGCTGCCCAAGGGCAATATTTGTTTCACTTACCATAAAGGACCCAATGAGAATTGGGTACCTACTCTCCCTTGATTATTTTTGTAGGTACAAAGTCTTGAGACCACCGAAAGAAGATGGGTTCTAGATAGTGGCTGCTCAAGACATATGACCGGAGACATATCTCTTTTCATCGACTTTGTGGCGAAGAAAAAGGGGTTTGTCACTTACGGAGATAACAACAAGGGACAGATTCTCGGTAAAGGTAGTATAGGTAACCCCTCATCTACTACTATCTCTGATGTACTTCTTGTGGAGGGCCTTAGACACAACCTTTTAAGCATTAGTCAACTATGCGACAAAAATTATAAAGTCTCTTTTTCAAAGGATTGTTACGTAGTTGAAGATTGGGACAAGAAGAATGTGTTTAAGGGCTTGAGGGTGAATAACGTCTATATGCTAGACTTAAACGAGGTATCATTGGATGGAGACAAGTGTTTAGTCACCATGAATGAAGATTCATGGTTGTGGCATAGACGCTTGGCTCATATCAATTTTGATTTGCTTAATAAAATGTCTCTAAAGACCTAGTCATCGGTTTGCCCAAAATTAAATTTACAAAGGATCATCTTTGCGATGCATGCCAAATGGGGAAGCAAACAAGGATCTCTTTTAAATCTAAAAACATTGTTTCAACTATGAGACCTCTTGAGCTCCTCCATATGGATCTCTTTGGACCATCTAGGGTTAAAAGCCTAGGTGGTAACTACTATGGGTTTGTTATAGTCGATGATTTTTCTAGGTTTTGCTGGATAATTTTCTTGGCAAATAAGAGTGATACTTTTTCAGCCTTTGAACGATTTGCTAAGTTATCTCAAAACAAGTTAAACACAAACATTGGTTCAATCAGAAGTGATCATGGGGGCGAGTTTGAAAATCATTTATTTGAAGCATTTTGTGATTCCAACGGAATTGATCATAATTTTTCCGCACCACGTACTCCTCAACAAAATGGGGTAGTGGAACATAAAAATAAAGTTTTGGAAGAACTTGGAAGGACTATGATCAATGATAGTGGATTACCAAAATACTTTTGGGCAGACGCCATAAGTACGGCTTGTTACGTTTTGAATAGGGTGCTCATCCGGCCTATTCTAAACAAGACACCGTATGAGCTTTTAAAATGGCGTAAGCCAGATATCTCTCACCTTCATGTATTTGGTTGCAAATGTTTTGTGTTAAATAATGGAAAAGAGACTCTCGGCAAATTTGACGCCAAGGCTGACGAGGGTATTTTTCTTGGATACTCTCAGTTAAGTAAAGCTTATAGAATCTATAATAAAAGGTTACATGTAGTTGAAGAGTCAGTTCATGTTTCTTTTGATGAGTCTTATCCGAGAAATGTCGGAGAAGGTAGTTCTTTTCATGGTGCAGGTGTACCTACTGAAGACATACTCAAGGACACTGATAAGCGAATTGATCAGCCTGAAGCAGTGCGTATTGAGGAGGAAAAGGATCACCAACCAGTGAAAAGTGAGGATGATCATCATACTAATGAAGATGAACTTCCTCTAGCTTGGAAGTCTTCAAAAGATCATCCAATTGACAACATTCTCGGTGATATCTCTAAGGGAGTAACTACTCGCTCTAAACTTAGTAACTTTTGTTATTACTCTGCTTTTGTCTTCCAAGTTGAACCTAAAAACTCTAAGGAAGCATTACTCGATGAGCATTGGTATCTATCAATGCAAGATGAACTAAATCAATTCTGGAGAAATGAGGTTTGGGACCTTGTCCCCCCTCCGCGAGATCATCGAATAATAGGCACCCGATGGGTGTTTAGGAATAAACTTGATGAAAATGGAGTAATAACGCGTAACAAAGCTAGGCTTGTAGCGCAAGGCTATAACCAAGAGGAAGGAATCGACTATGAGGAAATTTATGCGCCGGTTACCCGACTCGAGGCCATACGCCTTCTACTTGCCTACGCTTGCACAAAGAACTTAAAATTATTCCAAATGGATGTTAAAAGTGCATTCCTTAACGGGTATATAAATGAAGAGGTGTATGTTGCCCAACCTCCAGGTTTTGAATCACATGAATATCCTGATCATGTCTATAAACTTAAGCGAGCTTTATACGGACTTAAACAAGCCCCTAGGGCTTGGTATGAACGTCTAAGAAAATTTCTACTTGATCAAGGGTATTCAAGAGGAAAGGTTGACACAACCCTCTTTATTAAACGTCAAGGAAAACACTTAATTTTGGTACAAATTTATGTTGACGATATTATATTTGGGTCTACTAACATGACCTTGGTCAAGGAGTTTTCTAGTTTGATGCAGGGGGAGTTTGAAATGAGCATGATGGGGGAGCTAAACTATTTCCTCGGATTGCAAATCAAACAACTTGAAGAGGGCACATTCGTGAGTCAAACGAAATACTGTCTTGAGTTACTAAAACGTTTTGATATGCTGAACTGCAAAGCAATAGATACTCCTATGCCTACTAGTGCTAACCTCGATCATGACAAAAAGGGTAAGGATGTTGAGGTAAAGAAGTACCGAGGTATGATAGGATCTCTTCTTTATCTTACCGCATCACGTCCCGATATAATGTTTAGTGTATGCATGTGTGCAAGGTATCAGGCACATCCCAAGGAATCCCACCTGAAGGCAGTTAAGCGCATACTTCGATACCTATCTCGTACTCCAAAGTATGGGTTGTGGTGTTCCAAAGGAGGTGCTTGTTCTTTAGTTGGATACTCCGACTCCGACTTTGTCGGGTGCAAGTTGGATAGGAAAAGTACTAGTGGCACGTGTCACTTTTTCACAAACTCCTTGGTGAGTTGGCACAGCAAGAAACAGGTTTCCGTTGCTTTGTCAACAGCCGAGGCGGAATATGTTGCCGCCGGTAGTTGTTGTGCTCAAGTCTTATGGCTTAAACAACAATTACTCGACTTCAACTTAAAACTTGAACGTATTCTAATTTTGTGCGATAACACTAGTGCGATTAATCTAACTAAGAACCCTGTACTACATTCACGCACCAAGCATATCGAAATACGCCATCATTTTCTTAGGGATCATGTAGAGAAAGGTGATGTTATCTTTGAGCATGTTGACACTAAGAATCAACTTGCTGATATATTCACAAAACCATTAGCTACAGAGCCTTTCTTTCATATCCGTAGAGAACTTAGCATTCTCGATATCTCGGATCGTGCATAACATCTTTTAGAATTATGATCTTCACACATATATATATATATATATATATATATATATATATGTATATGCTTGTGTTATTTTACTAACAATGCAAAGAGAAATTCATTCATATGTGAGGGATCTCTCCGTCATGACGTTCAAGGTAATATCGTTTCAACTTATAGAGGTTAATTAACATTTTGTGCCATGTTACTTACTCTAATATTGATGTTTATTTCATTTTGAGCACTTATCATTCATGTGAATGTTTGGTTCTGTGTGTATATGTGTATTTATCTGCTTGAAACAATAATTTTGCAAAAATCTCACTTTTTCACTTCCATGCGTCGACGCCTGATTTCATGCGCTGGCCCATTAAAACTAACGGGTAAGCGCATAGCCACATGGTCAAGCAATTTTAAATTTTTTAGGAAGCATGCGCCGACACACAAGGTTTACAGGTCGACGCATGAAGAATTCGCTCAGTCCTCTTTATTTTTCTGGGTTGCGTGCGCCGACCTATAAATGCTTTACCTTCCCTATTTTCTCATTGCACATTAAACTATGATTATTGCATGTCATCTAATTAGCTTTTGTGGTCAATCTCTCCCTATTCTACTCCTTTAAACCTCATTAATCTCAGTAAATCTCCACTAAACCCTCATCAAAACCCTAATAATTAGCAAAGGGGGAAGGCTCTATATATCTACTGCAAGGCATTCAAAGGATTTCACACATCTTCTCTTCTACCTCTGCAACTATCAAGTTTGAGAATCTTCCTTGAACCCTTTTTCAACAATGGCTTCCAGAAGAAAGGCTGGTACAAGAGGAGGAAGATGATCCACATCGCAACAAGGACCAACAAGAAGCTCATCCCCCCAATGGGTAACATTTGAATCTTTAATTTCTGAAAGGTTAGCCACTCCGTTTGTGGAAATATTTTCTAAACGGGTTGTTATTAGACAACATGGATTTTATCCGTTGATGGGTCAAGATTTTCACATTCCTGAAATTTCTGAACTCATCAACTTTCAAAATCTGAATGAATTTGTTGAATGTGATGACAAGTACAGTGAAGACTTGACTAGGCTGTTCTATTGTGGATTGAAAGGACAATTTCGTGGAGCTGAATTCAAATTCTCTATAAATAATACAGTATGTCAGGTGACAAACGATGTATGGTCTACATTGTTTGTGTTGAAAACTGATGAAAATCTCCCAAAGGTTACTGATAACACCTTTGTTCAGGGGTATGAATTCAAAACTGCTCTGAATTCAATGTTGAGGGAACCATATCCAGCTGAGTTTGTGGCAAGTGACGCATTTCCTAAGAGTGTCACCACAGGTCACTTAAAATTTAAGGAACGTATTCTTCACTGGATCGCTGCTCGCATCTTAAGGCCTAAGAAAGGAGGCCTCTCAAGAGTTGAACAAGCAGAGGTGCATCTCATCTACATCCTGAGGGAAAAGATTAAAATCAACTGGCCTTACTACTTTGCTTCTAGAATGTTTACAACTCGCAGCTCTGGAAAGTGTTTAGCACTTGGATATGCATCTGCTGTGGCAAATTTTCTGAATCACTTTGATATTCCTATTCCACAGATTTGTCATATTCACATTACTGGTGAACAACAGTTTCTGGCTAGAACTTTGTCCATGATGGGTTACTATTGGAGCTCACGTGAGCAAAGGTTTATCTATAGATCAAGAGCTACCCATCCTGAACCTGTCCATCTTGAAGCAAGTGAGGATGAAGGAAGTCAAGGTAATGGAGATCCTGTTGGTAATAATGAAACTGTGGTGATACAGGAAGACGTTGTCATGCAAGACAATCCACCGGCAGAAGAAGACAATCAAGAAGACACTCAGACATGGATGGGATATCAACCAGAAGAATCCTATGCCAATCAAGGATGGGGTCAGTGGAATCAACAAAACTGCTGGACCAACCTTGGCACTGCATATGTTCCTCCATCCTATGATGTTGACTCTGAATGGCAGATTCCAGAAAATTCGGCTCCACCAACTCCACCGTCTCAGCATTATTCACAATCCAATGATGAAATTTTGCCAAGACTGACTGAGTTATCTCTGCAACATCAAGAATTTCAAGCGCAGCAGGAAACTCGATACCTGAATCAACAAGAACAGCTTACCAACCTGTCCAACCAACTGTCATCTCATGCCACCAATTTCAACAATTTTGCAAATGGTGCTATGACAAGGTTCAATCAAATGGATGCCAATCTGACTCAGCAAAATCAAAATTTAGCCAACAGCCTTGGTAACCTAAATAGCACCTTGATTGACCTCAACCTTCAACTAGAGGAGTTTCCACCACCAAGTCAATACCACAGGGGACGAGGGTATCCATTCAGGGGGAGGAGACCATAAATCTTAGGGCATCATGTTTAGTTGTGCATGAATTCATGTTTTGTTGTTTGCGTTCTGTTATTTTTGACATGTGCTGCACCTTTCTGTTATGTTTTTAAACTTTATGAAGTGAATGTTTTGCTTTAATATCGTTGTTCCGTATTTATTCATTACTTGTTTACATTAGCGGTATCATATGTGGATACTGGTAATTGTTTTTGTTGTTGCAAATATATGATGATCCACTACATATTTTCATATGCTATTTTGACCACTGTTCTCTCGTCTTTTTGATGTTGTCAAAGGGGGAGAAGAATTACATACAAGCTACAGAGCTACAGAAACGTTAAAGTGCTAAAGACAGGGGGAGCATTGACCATCTCAAATTACATCTTTCGTAACAATCAAGGAAGTGTTGCCATCATTAAAAAGGGGGAGTATGTGAGGGATACCCTTCTAGCTTTCTTGTTTTAATGATGTCAACAAATGCAATAGATTGTAATTTGAGCGGTATCACTCCACGTGTCGGTCATGTCTATGTTGGTCGTGTGTCTAGATGTATAAGATCTTATTCTTTCCAAAAATATATGTCCACAAGTGATCTAATAGTGTCTAGCATGTATGTCTGACTCTGGTTTGGTGAAAAACGATTCAAAATTAAATTTTCTTAAGAAAACTGCCTTATGCGTCGACCTCAGCAATCATGCGCTGACCTCAAAAAGGTCATGCGCTTACCCGTGAGTGATAACTCAAAAATTGACATTTTATGCGTCGACACATAAAATCCACAGGTCGACGCATGACCTTGTTTTTTGCCCTCTCCACTTAACTTCATTTCTGTTACTTTCTGTTATTTCTTTTGGTCATATTTTTTGATATAAATAGTTTTGGGTCTTCATTTTTTACAATAGAACAAGAAACGTGAAAAATATATGTCAGTTCTCTCTTCATCTTCATCTTCTTCATTGTGCAAACAAACAATCACACATAATCATCTTTGTTTGTGTCACCCATTGTTAGAAGTGATAACGTTCAGAATTTAGGAAGTGTGATCTTCATCTTCTGGGTTGAGAGTTTGGCAGGTGTTTCTTGAATCAAATCAGTTGGGTTTGTCCTCCAAGAATCGAGGAGATTTTGGGGGTTTTTGCACAAACTGTTCTTTCTACAGGGATTCGGCTGGGCGAAGGTAACCGGAAATTGGCGCAACTGTTTCGGTTTAGTAGCTGTAATCAGAGGATCGTAGAAGAAGGTTTGGGTTTGAATTCTTGGAAGATTTCAATTGACCGAGTGAAGGTAACTGAAGAACGAAGTTTTCTTTCGGTTTAGTAGCGTGGGACGGTAATTGAATCAACCAAATTCGGAGCACTTGATTCATCTTGAATCAAGGGAAGAGAAAATTCTGCATCGACGATCGAAGACGTTCGGGGTTTGTATGTTCATAGTTTTCTCTTGTAACAAACAATTTGCAACAGCAACATATATATATATATATATATATATATATATATCTCAATTCCATTTGCGGAGTTGGGGGCAGACGTACCCAAAGCGAGGACGATTGGGGAACTGCCTAATCAAATCTCGGGTGTTCTCTCTCTTTCCCTTAACTCTTTTACATTTCAGTAGTGTTCGATTTCTTAAAGTTGCAAACTATCGTAATTTCTGTCGTGGAATAATTGTACGCTGATAAACTGTTTTTGGTTAAATCAATACAATTCGTTGAATTGTGTTCTGGAGCAGCTGCACATTATTCTCCATAGAAATTCTGCACATAGTGTGTTTACGCACACTACGTGTTTGATAATTTGTTCTCAAGCAAAATTCGAACACAGTGCTTTTAATTGTTTATCAATTAACCTCATTGGATTGGAATAAACATCAAGCAAGTGATTAATTTGTTGTCTGCGTTTGTAAGTGAAATACTCAGAACTGAATTTTTCTCCTTCATACTCATCCAAAATATATTCGTGCATATCCGATCCTTTTGGTAGAAGGTTCGTTGTAGGCGATTTATCCAGCAGCGGCTTCCGTTAAAAAGAATTTTTTAAAACAGAATTTTGTAGTCTATTTGCGTGTAAAACTCAAGGGATCTATTCAACCCCCCCTTCTAGATCCATAGCCATCGTCTAACATCTTCCAGTAAGAGTATGCTGAGAGCTCGCAGAGAAGCCAAACTACGAAGAGATAATGTACAAAATCAACTCCAAGTCAACCGTCTAGCTAGTCTTCAAAACATATTTACTTGTCTCAATTTCATGTTTTCTTACATGAGTACATTGATGACATTGTTGATGTGGATCAAGATGGAAATTGTGGTTTCCATGCTATTGCAGCTTTACTTTGATTTGGCGAAGAGTCCTGGCATTTGGTTCGAACGCAGTTAGATGCTGAAGTTTACCAACACTATCAATTGTATTCCAATGTGTTCAATGACACGATCTCTAAAGTTAGGAGTTTGTTGCGAACAACTAGCTTGAGTGTGGAAGGTTGTGAAAAATGGATGACGTCTCCTGATATGCGTTACCCTATTGCTTCTAGATACAATGATATATTAGCCTCGTTGTCCAAGAAATTTAACATCACTTTCTTCCCACTAGTGGTATCTCCATCCATGGTTGCGAGTAGACATAAGCATATTGCAGTTGGTTTTGTTAACAACATTGAATTCAGATTAAGTTGAAACTCGATTGTTCATTGTCTCCCGCACTAACCGTTGGAGACAAAACTGTAGTGAAGGTGCAAGAGCATGAGAAACATCATATGCGGGACGTATAAGGCATTGAGAAGAAGAAGTTTAAAAGTAAACATAATGTGTTTTGTATTGATATTGTAGTAAATTTTGTATTATATGTATATATTTTATTGAGTTAATTGTGATTATAAATATATTTTTGATACAATATGTGAATATTGTCATACTATTTCGTTAAAAATGTCAAAATTTTAAAAAACAAAAACATTTAAAAAACTCCACTGCCTATCAAAATTTTCAAATATTCAAAAAATTTAGTATGTACCAGATTTTTCAATATATCCGATAAGTAGTATAGACTACCAGATTTTTTTGAAAAAATCTAGCAGTTACGAATACAATTTTTTAAAAACCAATTGTCATTCACCAATTTTTTTTAAAAAAAATAAGTGCATCTGGTATTTGAAATACCCGGTTTTTAGTCGTACAATTTCCAAAAAAATAATGCATTTTATCAGATATTTTGAAAATATCTGCTATTCCTATAAATAAACTAAAAAATTCGATATTTTTTTTAACAATATCCGGTATTTAATCAAACAAATTTAAGAAATCTGGTGTTATATATAAAAGTCCGATAATAAAAGATACTTTTAGAAAAATGAAAATATTGAGCAAAAGCATTACACTAAAAGTATAGTTTATGTGGGATGTTAGATTTAAGCGTGAGAGTGACAAGTAAAAATCTCTTATAGTTACAATTTAAGTTGCTCACTTTCTATCATTTTCAATCCAACAAGGCTACACAATGACACAAGCTTCACCAAACATTTTTGACACCCCACCTATATCCGAACAATCGTTTCAAAATATACGAGACTAGATTTGATAACAAATTAAATGCATTTGATTCATAAATTAAACGAGTTAATATAAATTTAAAATTAAACTCGATAAATAAATAAGTTAAACTTAAAATATGAATAGTAGATTCATTTGTTTCATTAATTTTGTAATTTTAAAAAATTAGGTCCATTAGTTTTAAAGTAAGAATAAATATGCTTGAAGATGATTCTAAAATCAATGAAAATACCAAATTATGAAACTAAATAAATTTCATTTAAAAGCTAACATTCACAAGTCACAACACTAGTCTCATTAGGTTCATTTGTTATTTTGAAACGAAACAAACTTTATTTAAAAGCATTTTGTCGCATACTAAACAAACTTTATCGTATTTTTCAAAAAATACAAAAAATAAACAAATTAAGATGGATCAAAATTTAAAATAATTATAATTAAATTTATTTTTGATTAATACCTAATTATATTTTTTATGTGTTTTTATTATTATTATTATAATTGCATATTTTTTAAAAAACTTGAATTTATTTTTGAAATTAGAACGGGTCTCCAAGATGATTGGACTGACAGGACTGATGATCAATTATACTCATTTTAACTTTCAATTTATATTATCAATTATTGATAAGGAAAGTTGTTAGTTCACTAGTGTCTCCGGAACAAACGGCTTTTGTTCCTGGGAGATGCATTTATGATGGAGTCCTTGTGGCTAATGAGGTTCTAGACCTTGCTAAAAGAAGTAAGAAAAGTTGTATGTTGCTAAAGTTAGATTTTGAGAGGGCGTACGACTGTGTGTCGTGGAAATTTCTTGTTGGTTTGCTGCGTAAAATGAATTTTGGTCCCAAGTGGGTTTTTTGGATCCAAACTTTAGTCTGTGGAGGATTTATGTCGGTTTTGGTCAACGGGAGCGCCACTAAGGACTTTGTTGTTGGGAATGGTTTACGTCAAGGGGACCCGTTGTCTCCATTCCTTTTCATCCTGGTTATGGAAGTTTTAAATCATTTGATGAAGAAGGCTGAGTCTGCATCTATGTACGATGGTTTTAAAGTGAATGATGAAGTTAGCCTTAGTATTTCGCAGTTTGCAGATGATTCCTTGTTATTGGGGGAGGCTAACTGGAGTAACCTGTTGAGCATTAAGGCTGTAATGCATGGCTTTGAATTGCTCACAGGTCTTAAGGTCAATTTCTTTAAAAGTAGGATTGGCGGAATAAATTTGAACTCTGATTTTCTGGATGCTGCTTCTCATTTTCTGCATTGTGATGTTTTGAAGTTTCCTTGTTCTTTCCTTGGTGTGTTTATTGGCGAGAGCCCTAGGAGAATTCACCTTTGGCAGAATATAATTGAGAAGGTTAGGAGTAGGCTGGCTGATTGGAAAGGTAGACATATGTCCATAGGAGGAAGGCTAGTTTTGATAAATTTTGTTATAAACGCGTTGCCGTTGTATGTGTTTTCTTTTTATAAGGTCCCTGCTGCTGCTTAAAAGATCCTGCAAAGCATTCAAAGCAGGTTCTTGTGGGGTGGAAGTGATTTGAAGAAAAATATTCATTGGGTTGACTGGAAGTCCATCTGTTTGCCTATAGAGAAGGGAGGTTTGGGTATCAAAGACCTGACTTGTTTCAACGAAGCTCTTCTACTTAAGTGGAAGTGGAGGTTAATGAAAGCGGATGGGAGTGTTTGGAAGACATTGTTGGAAAGTAGATATGGTAATAATATTCCTCTATTTATTAATACTTGTGAGGGGGAGAAGGATAAAAATTATGATTCAATCTGGTGGAGGGATCTGATGAGCCTTGGGTATGATGAAGCTTCAAAGAGAAACTATTTTGTTGAGAACCTGAGGTGCAACTTAGGGAACGAGATGAATGTCTCATTTTGGCACAGCTGTTGGGCAACTGATTCTCCTCTGAAGGATGTATTTCCTAACCTTTTTGAGTTTGCAAAACATGCTCAGGGTTCAGTTGCAGATCATGGTATGTGGAATGAGATGGATTAGACTTGGACCCTGTTTTTCAGTCATTTCCATAGTGAGTCTGCTATGGCTAGCGAAAAAGATGAGCTTTTGGCATTGTTGGATCCATTTAAACCTAACAAAAAGGTTGTAGAAGTTTTTTGGTGGAAACCAGGTCAGATTTCTTCCTCGTCTTCTAATAGAGATTTCTCTGTTAGATCATGTTATTATTGTTTATGGAAAGGTAAAGATATTTCCAGTTTAGATGCAGTTAGTTTATTAGGGTTGAGGAAAAAAGTATCAAATTAAATGGTTAATGGTAATGGGCAATTACATATCGTAGTCGTGATTCACAGAGGCTTTATTGCAGTTATAGAAATTATTGGAATTATTATAATTTTTAGAAAAACAAGTGATGTATCATATAGTGTACTTTTTGTGTACTTTAGAAAAAAAAACTTTAGATCATTTATAATATCCAATTGTGTACTTTTTTATAGAAAAATTAGATTTTCAAAGCGTGGAGATATAATTATTAATATCCAATATGTTGTATTATATCATTTATAATATATTTATTGATTGATAAAAGGTTAGTATTATTTTATATTGTTTATAATATCTAATAATTATTATAATAATAATTATTAATGTTTTTATAATTTATGCAAATATAAAAAATGCTAAGGTCATAGATATTTAAACGTGTTTATAAGAATATATTATATTAAAATTTATTTTGCAAATCGATGTATATATATATATATGGTTAATTATATGAAACCCCCTTGCCATTAGGACGAGATTTGATATTGCCCCCCTGAAGTTTTTTTTTTTTTTGAACCACCCCTTATAAAATCAAAAACCTGTTTTTACCACACCCTTTTACTAGTGTTGCTGACTGGGCCTGCTGACTATGCAATTAAGGTATGCTGACTGGGCTGCTCTCTACAGCTGGTTCACTCCCACTGTCTTCTTCCTCCTCCTCCAACTCGTTATTTCCACCATATACATCACCTTCACCCTTGCAATTGCCACCCACAAACACCACCACCAACAAGATCCTAACTTTCCACAACAACAACAACTCTTTAGATTTCCTTCTGTTTTACAAAGGAGAGTGCTTGTTGAACCTTTCTGAATCGGGTGTGGAAAGCTGTCTGTTGGTGTTTTTGATCTGTGTCGTGTGGCAATGCTCTGGTATGTACGAAGCTGTGTGCGTGTGTTCTGAATTTTAGGGTGAAGATGAGTATGATGCGTGAGGATTTGTGTAGTGTTCGTGAATTTGATTTGGTTGAATGAGTTTTGTTTTCTGTGACATTTTTGCTGCCAATTGTTTATGTGTTTTTTTAAGTCTTTCTAATCTGTCCTCTGCTGTCCACGATTCTTGTCTGGTCTCCCCTTTTATAGACTCTAATGATATCAATGCCATGATGATGATATGATGCTGTCGAATTTGATTTTGGAAAGAATTGATGAACAGGATTTCTTGCTCCCACACGGTTGATGATGATTTGAGACATGTCACAGCCATGTTTATCGACTGTTTTGGAATGAATTAAAAGTTGTTGATTTGTGTTTTGGAGACAAATTAACGTTGCCTTGAACATATGGTTTTGGATCGATTGACCTTTCCAATTTCATCCCATCATGTTTACTTGTGTTCTTAGAGATTAATGCCTGCTTTTATGATTATGATTCTGGCCATTACGTGTGATTTCCGTCTCATTATTATTATTTCAAAATCTGGCTGATGCTGTTCGAAGCTTACCATTTTTAATTTTGGAAATGTGAATGAGCTTTTATTTCCTTTATGCTTATTCCTGCTGTTAATGCTTTCTTCTAATTTGAATGATTTACAATTTTCCTATTGTGAACACCTTGCAGATGAGACGTGGTACAGATCCAAGGTTCCTAGAAGGTCAACAGTCATCAAGTGTTTAGACTAATACTTTTCTTTGAGCTGTAATTTCGATTGGAGCTGCTTGTAGGATGTCTTAGAGCATGACCCGCCATCACCAGAATAAGCTCCTAAAAATGCCTTACTACATTGATGGATTTTGAAGCAATAGTGATCTTACTAGGAGATAGGCTAGAATATGTCGGAACTTTCATGAGTTTTGTATCAAGCATGAATTTGTCCTGCGACCTTTTAATTTTTGTAGCCCCACAATGTGAATCTCTTGGTTGAACTTTGTAACCTTAACTTTCATGTAACTCTTAAAACTGGATTGAAACTTGATTAAAACACGAAGCCGGATTCAGGGGAGGTTCCGGTGAAGCTGCCAAGGAAGATGAAGAAATCCGCAAGCAATAAATCTGGGTTTTCTCATTTCATGAAATTGCAGGGGCAAGGAGGTAATTTCGCAATGACGCATTCAGACACAAAGCCGGATTCAGGGGAGGTTCCGGTGAAGCTGCCGAGGAAGATGAAGAAATCCGCAAGCAATAAATCTGGGTTTTCTCATTTCATGAAATTGCAGGGGCAAGGAGGTAATTTTGCAAGGATGCATTCAGACAGTCAGCAGACCCAGTCAGCAACACCAGTAAAAGGGTGTGGTAAAAACAGGTTTTTGGTTTTATAAGGGGTTGTTTAAAAAAAAAAAACTTCAGGGGGTATAATGTTTTGGAAGATATTTTACGAATTTAATTGGTATAATGGTATAATTACGAATTTAAATATTTTAAATTTATTGATAATGATTTATTTTTAATGTATGAACTAAAATTTGGGTAGTTTATATTCTTTTAATGTAGTTAATGAATATCAATCCATTAATTTGATCTATTTTATTGTTATTCAATTACTTACCATCAAATATCAATTAAGAAAGAGAAGGACTATTAAATAGTAAATCATATATTACGTAAAAACTATTAATGTTGTATTAAAACTATTAATGTTGTATAAAACTATAAATCATTTTAAATTCATATTTATGAATGAATGATATTCAAATCATGAATGATTTGAAATGACATATTTTTAATTTGTATACTGGTAATCCAAATATTTTCATATACGTGATTTCATATAAATAAACAATAATCATGTCATCTTTTTTTAGTACAAAATAATCATGCAATATTAATGAATTAAATGAATTTCAATATAAATAATAATAGAACGGGACATAAAATAAGACGGAATGATATTCAAATCATGAATGATTTGAAATGACATATTTTTAGTTTGTATACTGTTAATCCAAATATTTTCATATACGTGATTTCATATAAATAAACAATAATCATGCCATCTTTTTTAGTACAAAATAATCATGCAATATTAATGAATTAAATGAACTTCAATATAAATAATAATAGAACGGGACATAAAATAAGACGGAATGATATTCAAATCATGAATGATTTGAAATGACATTTTTTTAGTTTGTATACTGTTAATCCAAATATTTTCATATACGTGATTTCATATAAATAAACAATAATCATGCCATCTTTTTTTAGTACAAAATAATCATGCAATATTAATGAATTAAATGAACTTCAATATAAATAATAATAGAACGGGACATAAAATAAGACAGGTGAAATGTATTAAAATTTAAAGATTACAAAATTATAATATAAAAATTGATAATATTATAAATTATAGTATTGTGATCTAGAATAAATACATTAGTAAAGTATGAATTAAATAGTATCAAAATTGTATGATAATATGAAATATTCTTAATTATTTTATGATAAAAAAATAAAACTAATATATTTTATGAATAAGATATATTAAACTCATAATTATTTTATCAACGATACAAAACAATTTTTGTACAAATCATAAACTTATCAATACTATTAAAACACCAAATTAAAATAATTATCACGTGAACATGAAATTATTGATCAAAATATTGCTTATTATCGAGAACACGAAGTTACTGGTCCAAATATTGAATATTAACGGGAACATGAAGTTACTGATCAAAATAATGAATATTAACGGGAACATGAAGGTACTGATCAAAATATTGAATATTAACGGGAATTTGAAGTTACTGATAGAAAATTTGAATATTAACGGGAACACGAAGTTATTGATCAAAATATTAAATATTAACGGGAATTTGAAGTTACTGATAGAAAATTTGAATATTAACGGGAACACGAAGTTACTGATCAAAATATTGAATATTAACGGAAATTTAAAGTTATTGATAGAAAATATAATATTAACGGGAACACAAAGTTACTGATTAAAATATTGAATATTAACAGGAACATGAAGTTATTGATCAAAATATTGCATATTAATGGCATCATGAAGTTACTGAGCAAAATGTTGAATATTAACGAGAACATGAACTCACTGATCAAAATATTGAAAATTAACGGGAACATGAAGTTTCTGATCAAAATTCTGACTTGTGCAAAATCTACCATATAAGAAAATAAGATGTTCTGGAAAAGCCCAACATACCCCTGCTGGTCACATAATGCGCCACGTGGATGGCTTCAAAACGTTTCTTCCATTCACCTAACCAAACCCTGGAATTGAAAAATAAAAAAACACTTCTTTTCTATCCTCTTTCTCTCTCTCTCTCTCTCTCTCTCTCTCTCTCTCTCTCTCTCTCTCTCTTTTTCTTCTTCCTTCTGCATCTTCTTCTTCCCGTTCTTCTTCTTTCTCCGTCTTCCTTCTTCCTCTTCTTTGCTAAGGAATCCCTAATGAAACCCATTGAAACTAACCGAAGCATCTGAAACCGATTATGTTCAAGTATAAGTTTTTAACTTTTTTTAGGGTTTATGCTCTTTTGTTTTGATTTTAGATTGTTGGTGTTGCAGGAATGAGGGATGATGGCGGCGGCGTTTTCGTCGATTTTAGAGCGTTCTGCGATATCGCGGTGGTAGATCTGTGGTGGATCTTGGTCAAAAAGGGGACTTGAGGTATGGATCTGAAGCACTGAGTTTTGAATATTTCGAATGTTCTTACAACTTGTATCATATATCAGTTGATGACAACCCAACTTGTCTCATGGTTTTCAAATGTTCCTTTCTTTTTCTCTCTTTTAACAATTCTTAAGTTCAATTTAACGTAATTCCTATTCCAAATTTGGTTTTTCCAACATGTGTGTAGTTTTGCTATGTAAAAGTGGAAGGTTTTTGGTTCAAAATGTGAAAAAGTTGTGATTTTTATTTTTTTAAGTTACTAATAGAGTTTAGGTTTGTGGAATCAAATGTTTGATTTTGTGGTTGTTTTCCAGTTACTACATCTACAAATGCAATTGATGCGCTGAGAATATTGAGGAGAAATAAAAATAACTTTGACTTGGTTATTACTGATGTGGATATGCCTGACAAGGATGGGTTTAAGCTTCTTGAGTTGGTGGAACTTGAAATGGACTTACCTGTAATCACTAAGTGCATGCCTACATGTAGTGTTGTCGGGACACAGTGATACAAATATGGTGTTCAAAGGTATTACGCACGGTGCATGTGACTATCTGCTGAAACCTGTTCGACTTGAAGAGCACAAGAACATATGGCAACATGTTGTTCGAAAGAAAAAAAGATATGGACTACCTACAGCTTTCAAAAAATTTGTATTTGTGTTGTTCTATGTTTTGTTTGTAGTTTTTTGCTAATTTGATTTCAACTAAGTGTTTGTTATTTTTATTGTAGAATACTAAAGGAAAAGGGCGATTGAAGTATCTCTTGCAAATACTAAAGGAATGTTGTAGAGCTATTTTTTTATGAGAAGAGAAAGACATTAATTGCATACGATAAGTTGTTATCGGGAGCAGCAACGAAGTTTATGAGTTATGATAGTATCCTTTTGTTTTAGTTCAGTAGCATTAACCATTGGATATTCTATTATTATCACAATTAATTTCCACTTTCTTTATGTTTACACGATCTGAATTGGATGCGAGTTTTTTATCAGGACTGTTGCGATAAAGAAAATCACTGATATATTCGAACATGTTTCGAATGCTACGCTTATTTTGTGTGAGATAAAGCTTTTTATATTATATACACAGCTTGTGATCTGATCTGATCTTTGTTCTACCAGCTGCTGGAGCAGGACTTACTGTAACCAAATTGGCTAGGAGAGTTGGGAGTGTTGACGAATTTGAATTCAGAGCTATAAGAGATAATCATAAGCAAGGCGTAAGTATTTATTGATTTTATATAGCAGATTTTTGGCTTTCCGTCATTTTCTAAGGTCCAAGTCAGACGGATGAAATGAAGGAATTCTTCAGATGTTGTTTATGATAGAAAAGTATCTCTGAAGCTTAAAGGAAAGTTCTACTGATAAAAGCTGTAATGTTGGACTTGTAAAAGCTGACAAGAAATTAAAGATTAGTTCTGTTGAGATGAGAATGTTACCATGGATTGGGATCATACAGGATAAGATAATATTAGAAATTGTATCACTTGAGAAACAATAGAAGTAGCTCCTGTTGTAAAAACAGATGGTAAACTATTGTTTTCGGTGGTTTGGACACGTGTGTTGCTGGCCCATAGAAGCACTGACTTGGAGAGTTGTAGAATGAAGGATAATCCCTATTTATAAGTAATGAAGGAAAACTATAGGTCAAATCATTAAGAGATATTATGACAGGACAGGACATCAAAGCATCATTTGTTCCATGTACCCAACCACTCCACAGTGTTGGAGAAGGCTTTGGTTGTTGTTATTGTTGTAGAAAGAAGAATAATGTGTATTGTTAGGAAATTTCTATCACTGAATCTGTGTCAATGGAATACAATAACAGATGAAAATATAAGACGTGCAGAATCTGCTCTTTCCTTTTATCATTTCTCAGCTGACCTTTACTAACTCCTCATATCTCCTCTTGTATCCATTTATGCATCTGACTATGATAACAAACTTGGGTCCTAACAAATAGTTGCCCACTGAAAGAGCCAATAGTAGCATTCTAGAATGGCAGTATGACATTTATCAGCCGACAATTAGAATGCAATTTAATCACACTACTAAAACTTTTACAAGTAACTAACTCTGCTCAACTTCACTATTGGTCTCATACTAATGTGCTGACAATATTGTTACTGTTGTATTATTCCTATGCTCTAACTTTTTCAGCAGTGTTTTTACTTTGTTAATATGGTGGAAGTTGTATCTTGTATTTTAACTATTTTATGGTCAGCTGAAAGATGAGCTTAGCAAGGAGAATTTGCAGCTTGCGAGTGAGTGATTGAATTTCATTTATTTGCAGTTCTGGTATTAAATGGTTTGCCATCAGTTAAGTATTGTTGAACTTCTCAAACTTTTGTCTCTAATGCAGAGGAAAATCTACAAAAGGAACCTCGTATCATGGAACTTCAAAATCAGGTAAGATCACGATCATCTGCATTCACGTTGTCAGCAGGTTGTTGGGTTTCAAATATATGAATAACTCGCTTGAAATTTGTTAATCATGATTGGATGGTGCCGACCTGCTGACAGACAGCATGAATGCAGAAAATCACTACCTGTGGGAGTTAATATTTAATATCCAAAATCTTATGTTGATTTTGAATTTTTTTTCGGTCCTCTTATGGAAACAGTGTAGAATTATTCGAACAACTGAGTTAGCTACTGCCAGTGAGAAACTGAATGAGCTTGAGAAACAGAAAGAAGAAATGCTAAAGTTGAATTCCCCTGCATCCCTTCTCTAAAGGATTCAAGGTATGACTTTAACATACACTTTGCTTCAATAATTATAGTGGTAACAATATTTCATTATTGCGAATACAACTAAGTCGTATATGACTAACTTGTAATTTTGTAGAGTCTGTGAACCAGACAGACGAGGAGTCTGAAAACCTGCACCAGCAGCTCCTTGACAAAGAAATTGACCTTGCAGCTTATTTGCAGAAATACAAGAAGCTACGCACCACCTACCACAAGAGAACTCTTATACATCTTGCTGCTAAAACATCAAATATATGAGCCTTGACATATGAAATATGAAAATAATGAATTAAACCAATTATATAAGTTGTACTTGTGTCGATAGAGCTTTGATGAAAGACAAACGTTTATATGTACAGCTTGAAAATCAAGATCGTTATCTTTAGTGACTTGTATTCATAAGTCTGGTTTCACCATGGAGTATTTATGATGGCGCCATCTTTTGAAGAGGTACAACCTTATCAGTAGTACATTCTTTTAGGTTTTTTTTTTGTTGAAGTATATGCTTATGTATGGTATCATAATCTTTTACGGATTTGCGATTGTTTTGTAAAATATACATAAAATTATTTACTTTTTTTGCAAAATACGGGGCACTCTGATGCTGCAATAGTAAATGATATTTCATATTTTCATTGATAATGTTTCATGACTTTCATCTATTAAACTACCCAAAACCTTATCATGACTTCGAATTTATAGTTTGCATTAGACTTTTTATGTATGATTGCGACGCACCATCTCAACTAATCCAAACAGAGAAAGGTTGAACTCACATCACATGACAGTTGCCACAATTGTTTCTATTCCTAATTAAGTGCATGCTTAGGTGATTTGAATATATTTTTCTATTAACATATTTTTCAAAAAAATAGGACTACTTGTACACTCTTAGGACTATAAGTAAACTCATGTATGATATCAATATTTTTGTTATGCGTTAGGACTTGCGATGGAGTTGATGAGGCAAGGGGCAATGCTAATTGTCTTCAGTGCACTTTTATCTGCACTGGCTTGGCCAGCTGCATTGCCATTCATCAATTACTGCACTTTGGCCTATAGTGGAACAGCAAACAACAAGGCCATTCGTCAATTACTGCACTTTGTTGTGTATGATGTGAGTGATGATGATGTTAGGAGGACTGCTTTGAAGTTGTGTGGATTTTTTGGAGAAGTAAAAACATTGCACCTTGGCTTTGTCTGCAATTTAGAAACTTCAAGTATTTATTCACCGTGTTATAACTTGTCTGTATTTAAGTGCTACTTTAAAATGATGCATTGATACACCTCATGCTTAGTAACTACAAAAATAATATACCTGTTTATATACTAACAGCTTTACTAATCATGAAATTGAAGTCGCATGAAATAAGTAATTGTGATATTATTTAGTTGGAGTTTGATGCTTGTGATTGCTTTCTTGAATGTGAAGCCTGTGTAGTTTTTGGACTGAGCTTCCTTTCTCAGGAATCACTTTAGCTGAGTATTTTAGAGATATGGGTTACAATGTCAGTATGATGGCAGGTTCAACATCTAGATGGGGAGAAACATTGCGAGAAATCTCAGGACGATTGGTGAGAATTTCAATTATCCAGCGGCGGTTGTTCACCGGCTTCTTTTAGATATAATTTATTTCTTCTTCATTTTGGAGATTTAGTTTCTGATGTTGGAGTTTCTTTTAAACTAGCAAAATTTTACGAGGTTTTTTTGTTTGAAGAGAAGACTTCAATCTAGAATCTGATCCATTGCTACTGACTCACAAATTTGATATTTATGGATATACACATACAATTTTTTCTGTGAAACCTTAGCCTTTTATATGGTTCATCGCTACTGACTCACAAATTTGATATTTATGGATCAGAATTTTGGAAGGTTGCAAAAGAAAGAGAGGATGATGAGGAAATTTAAGCTAAGGCTATTGAAAACATTTTGGTTGATAAATCGAATTTAGATAGTTATGTTGGCAAGTTTTTCTTCCATGCAGAGCGCATCTATGATCAGACACCTACTGGGGTTGTTATGCGTCTTGCCTGAACTGCAATGGGTGGTTCCACTCTGTATATAGAGACTACATATGTTGAGGAAGGGGATGGAAAAGGAGCAATACATGTCACTGGTCAATTAGGAGATGTGATGAAAGAAAGTGCTCAAATAGCTCACACTGTTGCCAGAGCTGTACTACATAAGAAAGAACCAGAAAACCATTTCTTTGTGAATTCATAGTTACACCTCCATGTTCTTGCAGGGGCTACACCAAAGGATGGACCAAGTGCTGGTTGTACAATGACCACTTCTCTGTTGTCCCTTTCCTTGAAGAAGTCTGTGAAGAAGGGTCTAGCAATGACCAGGGAAGTGACACTTACAGGGAAGATTCTTCCCATCGGCGGGGTATGTTGAGGAGATTGAAATATTTTTGTTCGAATTTTTTGGATACAGAAACTTTGCATCTTAAGCTCTGGTTTTCAAGCTGTGGAATTTCGTTTTAAAGTTATTTCTCACAACACAAAGGGCACATTTTTTACATGAGTTGACTACTGCTTTCAGTATCTACTATCTACACTCAACAACAAATAATATTTAGAATATATGAGAATTTTCAAGTCCAACAAACTGATTATTTATCTATAGCATAAGTATTTTTTGCCATGAGTTTTTGCAAATTTTGTGTCTGAAACTGTTTGTTGATGCTATGAAATTTACAGGTTAAAGAGAAAACCATTGCTGCAAGAAAGAGTGATGTTAAGACTATAATATTTTCTTCGGTAAATAGGAGAGATTTTGATGAGCTAGCACATAATGTAAAAGAAGGTCATGATGTGCATTTTGTTGATGACTACTTGCAAATCTTTGATTTGGCTTTTGGTGATGAGAAGTCTCATAATACAGAGAACTAAATCACTAATTTCCGGTAGGATTTTGAGATGAAACCTGATTCTTTATTAAAGTGGGAACCGGCCTGAGTTTTATAGTTTGTACTATATCGATTTATTAGTGCCGAAGATTTTTGGAATTTTTATTCATCTAGCCCTGTGTTCAGGAGGGTGAAGTATACTTTTCTTTTCTTCAGCCTGAAGCATCCCAATTGTAATAATATGTACATTCATCTTCAAAATATTACAACGTGTTTGTCCAATTTTTGCTTGTGGGATTATTGAGTTTACGTTTAGTGAAAAAGCAAATATTTTATGCTTCTCTTAATAGTTGTATGTGATTTTCTATTCAGGAACTTCATTTTATAAAACTTAAACTATTGTATGACATTTCTAATGGCCAAGATTTAAAGAATCCACCTTGAGTACGTATCTCACTATTAAATCATTTCCACTGTGCCACAACATACCTTTGCTCAAATGGTGAACATTAAGAAAGTTATTTTTCATGCTTTTCTTTGAATAAGTAATATTATAACTATGGATCAGCAATGTTTTCAACTTAACCATGGACCAAATTTTAAGAAATTGCTATAAATGTGGTAAAACCTAACCATATGCAATTTTTAAGAAAACGACAATTGTTTTATAAAGTCTTTTATTATTTGATATTTTTTAAAACTAAATTATTACAAAAATATTTTTATAAAAAATATCAATCGATGTCTGCGGGTATTGATTTTATTTTTTTTAAATATAAATTATATTTACTAATTTTTATTAATAATATGTTTTGATAAATTTTTAAATGTAGATAAATGCGCGTCACCGACGGGTACCCGTGCGAAGGCACGGGTATCCTGCTAGTGAACATAAAATTGCTGATCAAAATTTTGAACACAATTGTTTTTCTATTGGGTGTTATGATTTTAATTTATTTTTTTTTAATTTACAACAAAATTTTTATATATTTATATTTTTTTTTATATTTCATAACATAACTAATGACGTATTTGATAACGTAAATGATTACAATAATAACTACAACACCTAACACATATACTCTATATTTCGACTATTCTATTTTCTTTTTCTTTTATGAAAATAAAGCTTTTCTTTAAATAATTTTTTTTCTTTTATACTTAGATTTGTAATCATTGCATATACGTCATATTTCTCATTCTCTATAGATTCCATAATTTTATATAAGTGTCTCTTGATTATAAAAAAAAAAAAAAAAAAATTCAATAATTTTATTAACAATATTACAATTTTGGTTGACACAACAGCTACAGTATTTTATATTTAAAATACTACAAAAGAAAATAAAAGAAATTGCAAATTTTTAACTTATTTATAATTATCTATCTAAATATTTCTCTCTCTCTCTCTGTATCACATCACCCATAATCTAACATGCCACATATCAAAACTATTTTTTATTTCTCAACAATCATATGTATTATTTATTGGAGGTCATAGTTTCCAACCCCTCGAAGTAAAAAATATATCAATTTAATAATTTACTAAATTTGTTTCACATCACCCATAATCATAGGTGACACCGTGACAGATCTCAAAACTTTCTTTATTTTTCATATGAAAGACAAAAATATTTTAAATTAACAATTTTATAAGTTTATTTCACATCACTCATAATTCTCTGTGACATATTCCAAAACTCTTTTTTATTTTTAATTGGACAAAAATCATATTTATTATCTATCAGAGATAATGAGTTCAAAGTTAAAACCTAACAACAATATATTAAACTAACAACTATTTATTAACTTTGATATATATATATATATATATATATATATATATATATATATATATATATATATATATATATATATATATAAATATATATTATTTTATAAACTTAATAAATACTATTTATATATCTTTTTGCAAGATTTTTTCAATAATATAAATAAGAGAAAACAAATGACGATTACAGCATTTTCAAATATAAATCACTCTTAATTTATATTAACAATATGATAGAGTATACAACACTCTTTTACAGTATTGATATATTTCATTACTACATTCTTTGTACTATTTCTTCAATTATATTAAACAAATAAATAAAGACAAACAATAATATTCCTAATTTCTCAAATATAAGAATATAGTTTTTCTAAAGTCATTTTTATATTAGTGACCGTATACATATAATAAAAAATAGATAAAAAAATGACTAATATAAGAACTTTTATATTTTAATTAATATTAACATTTTATTCATCATATAACTAAAATTTATCGATATAATTATAAATTTGTTAAATTATTAAAATTTTTATTTGATAATAATATTCTACAAACTTAAGTTTTTTTTTATTTAAGACAAACTAAAGATAAATAAAAAAGATATGAGAATTAATTTTAAAATATAAACTACAAATGATAATTTTTAATTATATAAATATACAAATTAAATCCTGGTTGTCTCTTTCAACTTACAAATATATTTTTTTATTTGCAAGAAAAATGTACATTTTTATCTATTACTAATTATAATATATAATAAATTATTATAATATTAATTATTGATCATAGTTATTTAAAAATAATTTCAAACATAATTAAAATTCAATACAAAATAAATATAAATAATTTACAAACCACGTCGGGCCTTAATCTAATTATAATTTAAAGTCATTGTAAACTCTGTATATCTTTTCTAAATCTTTTATTTTATTTTGTATATTTTCACTCCTCTTGTTACTTCTAACGTGTTCTCTAGTTGATGTGAGATAGAAGTATAGTTCCTTTTGATTCATAATTAAAAGGACAAATAGTAGAAACCTATGAAGAGAAACGCAATGAAAATGGAAGACAAACAAGAAGATCTAAAGTTTCCCATAATAGGAACAACAATAACAAGAACAACAATGACACCAAAAACAACAACAATAATGATGGTGATGAAATGACATGTTTCAATGGCTCGGAGAGACGAGCTCATTTAAAATGGGCTCAAAGGAATGCTAGGGAGATGGAAATGAAAACAAAGTTACTTCAAATAATTAATATTAATCTTTTTGCAGATTTTTATTATAAAGATCCCTATAACCAGTTGACAATTTTTTACAAGATATCTGGAACCCTTGAAACCAAAGATGAATGTGAAGAAAACAATTTTTGAATGTTTTGAAAGATAAGTTTCTTAATTGTTTATTCTTTTAAAATAATTTTATGGAAGCTAAAAACAACAATAACAGCCTTTTTCACAAGGTGCAACTGAGACCCTATATTAGGCATTGAAAATGTACAGGTCATTACTAAGATGTTACCTAAATAATAGTGTTGATGACTTGACTTATATTCACGTTTTTAGAAATCAACTATTACAATATTTGTTAGTGCGTGAGGCACTTTTAGTGAGGAGAGAAAGAGAGAGAATAAGAAAATAAGAATTTGTACTATTAAATTGTGTAAATAATGATACAAGTTAGCTCTATTTATATACAACCCTAATTGGTTTGGGCTAACACAACTTTGATTATATCTAAATATTAAATCTAATCAAATCTAATCATATCAAATCAAAACTAATTTAATATTTCAACACACCCCCATAATCCAAGTTGTCGAACCTACGCTAGTCATAGTCGATCTGAACTATTCCTAATTTCTATCTCAAATTCAGGAATCTGTCGATCTTCAATCCTTTGGTGAAAATGTCGGCCAACTGTGCTTCACTTGAGCAATGTCTAACTTCAAGTTCACCTCGATTTACCTTTTCCCTCAAGAAGTGAAATCTGGCTTCGATGTGCTTACTCCTTCCATGCAGAACTGGATTCTTCGCCAGATTTATAGCTGACTCGTTGTCGATTTGCAACACAAGAGGTTTTTTCACTTCGACCTCCATTTCCTCAAGTACTGATCTGATCCAAATTGTTTGACATGCAGCATAGGATCCTGCTATGTATTCAGCTTCACACGATGACAATGCCACTACAGGTTGCTTCTTCGAACACCATGAGATTGGGGTACCAAATACTTGAAAGAAATAGCCAGTTGTACTTCTTCGATCTTCCTTATCTCCACACCAATCAGCATCTGAAAAGCAATTAACTATTGCTTCTTTTCCTTCAGAATCTCGTCGAAATAAAATTTCAAAATTTGTTGTTCCTTTTAAGTATCTCAGGATTCTTCTTGCAGCTTTCATGTGTGACACTCTTGGTTCACTCATGAATCTGCTCACTAATCCGACTGCGAAACCTATATCAGGTCGACTATTGCACACATATCTCAGAGATCCAACTATTTGTTTGAACAAAGTTACATCAACTTTGTCTTCCTCTCTATGCTTCTCCAACTTCAAGTTTGGTTCAACGGGTGAGGATGCAGGATTCGAATCATCCATTCTGAATCTCTTGAGTATCTCTATGACATATTTTCTTTGATGTAGCACCATACCTTGCTTCGACAGATGAAATTCCATGCCTAGAAAATAAGACAATTTTCCCAGATCCGACATTTCAAATTCCTACTTCATCAGCTCTTTAAACTTCGACAAATTCTTCAGACTATTTCCAGTTACTAACAAGTCATCGACATATAAGCAGATGATTGTTATATCTTGTGCTACAACCTAAACATAGACACCATACTCAGACTTGCATTTTACAAATCCCAATTCGACTAAGTATGAGTTGATCTTCTTGTTCCATGCCCTAGGTGCCTGCTTGAGGCCATAGAGCGCTTTGTGCAACTTATATACTTTACTCGCTTCCTTCTGAATCACAAACCCGGGAGGTTGTGTGATATAGACCTCTTCGTCTAGCGGACCATTCAGAAAAGCTGACTTCACATTTAAGTGAAATGTCGACCAACCTTGGTTACATGCCAATGCTACCACTAGTCGAACAGTCTTCAGTCTTGCTACTGGAGCAAATACTTCAGAGTAGTCAAGTCCTTCTCTTTGAAGAAACCCTCGAGCTACTAATCTTGCTTTATGTCTAGCTATCGACCCATGAGCATTGTGTTTCAACTTGAACACCCACTTTACTTCGATAGCTTTTGTATGTGCTGGCAATTTGACTAACTCCCATGTGTTGTTTCATTCGATTACCTGTACCTCTTCGACCATAGCTAACTTCCATTGTTTAATTTTTAAAGCTTCGTTATGGTTGATTGGTTCAGCACCTGCAAGTAAAGCAAAATGAACTAATTCTGCATCTGGTGTGACTTCATCATCACTAGTCACTTCATAATCATGAAGTCTTGTTGGAGGAACTCTATTTCGCCGAGGTCTTTGGCTAGTTTCAGCCACAGCCTCTGTGTCGGGAATGTCAGCAACTGCCTCTACTTCGACTTCGTCTAGATTCTCAGCAATTTCTTCAACTTCGACTTCATCAGTTTCTTCGTCGAAATCAGAGCTCATCAATGGCATATTAATTGAATTACTAGAATTACAGTCCCAGGCAGAATTTTCATCAATCACAATATCTCGACTCAACACAATCTTTTCATTAATTGGATTGAATAACCTGTATGCACTAGTATTATGATATCCTACCAGAATTATAGGTTCACTCTTGTCATCAAGCTTCCTTCTTCTTGCATCAGGAACATGCTTGTAACACCTTCAGATAACTCACTGATGGTCATTTGCCACTCCATACTTCTTCAGGAACCTTGTTCTTCAATTTCTTGGTAAGGACCTGTTCAGGATATAAACCACATTCGAAATAGCTTCACCCTATAGAGATTTTGGAAAATTCTTCTGCTTGAGCATACATCTCGCCATATCCAATATGGTTATATTTCTCTTTCAGTAATTTCATTATGTTGAGGAGTATAAGAAGCAGTTACCTCATGATCAACACCATGTTCTGCACAGAATTTTTCAAACATCTTCGAAGTGTATACGCCACCTCCATCGGTTCGCAGAACTTTTATCCTCTTCTCACTCTGGTTTTCGACAAGCATCTTGAATCTCTTAAAGATTTCAAATACTTCATCCTTTGTCTTGATCACATAGATCCACAACTTTCGACTAAACTCATCGACAAACGAAACAAAATATATGTTTCCACCAATGGTATGTTCTTCGAATGGACCACATAATTTGAATGTACAACTTTGAGAATGCAGGATGATCTCATTGGCATAGTCGAAACGAAAGAATTTCTGGATTGCTTTCCGACTAGACAACCTTCACAGAGTTTGTCAGGCATCTCAAGACTTGGAATACCAGAAACCATATCTTGAGTAATCAGCTGATTAAGTGATCAAAAGTTTAAATGTCCAAACCTTAAATGCCACAACCAACTATCCTTGTGGTCGACAACAGTTTTTAGACATTGTACTTCAGTCGAACTTATCATGGTCTTAAACGTCATGTTCTTCTACAACGGAGATTTCAAGACTAAATTTTTCTGGGTGTCGAACAATTTCAAAACTCCATCTTTCATGACAACTGAGAAGCCTTTTTCGACCCGTTGTCCAACACTTAATAGGTTTCACTTCATTCCAGGTACATAGAACACATCTTTGATCATAGCTTTCGCTCCATTACTCAGTTGAAAAACTATGTTGCCAGTACCTTTTGCTTACAATGAACTGTTATCTGCAAATT